>CP092870.1:26724582-28001878 GCA_030710605.1 Cordylochernes scorpioides | reverse complement strand
TATACGCCTGCGACGGGATAATGCCTTAAAGAGCATAAATATCATTAAAATATTTAAATTACTGCCAACTCTCTTTATTTTAGAATTTAATGGTATTTTCCTATAGCACTAAATACAAGGGTGGATCAATAAAAAACGATGAATGTTAAAACAAGTGGAAACTAAAATTCAATTTTATTTTTAATCCTATACATAACACCCTCCTTTTTCTATACACTTCTTCCGAAGGACAAGTGGCTTGTAAATTCTCTTTAAGAAAAAAATTGTGTGTGTTTGGCAAGCGATCCATGCGCCGCATTTTTAACCTCATCATCAGTCTTGAATTTCATGCTTCGTAAAAATCTTTTCAAGTGTCCAAATAATTAATAATCACTCGAGGCTAAGTGGGATGGATTAGAACTTTAATATTTAATTTATTGATGGTTTCAATGGTGAGATACACCACGTGGGGCAAAGCATTATCATGCTGTAGAGAAAAACACCTTTGGTCAAAAACCACGCCTTTTGAAACGAATTTTTGGCTTTGATTTATTTTTCAAAGAGCTCAGAATAAAATATACTATTAACTGTTTGGCCCTTAGGAAGATATTCTTCTAAGATGCATTTTTTGTCAAGAGTACTTTTCCAGCAGAAGCTGTTTTTCTCGATTTCTTTGGTGTTGGGGAACCCTTGTGATGCCATTCTGCACTTGGTCTTTTAGAGTCAGGAATTTGATGGTGTATCCATGATTCAACTACAGTCACTGTTCTATCAAGAAGACCTTCACCCTCAATTTCATGACGTTCCAAAATCTCTTTACAAGCGTTAAGACATTTTTCCTTAATTTCCTTTGTGAGTGCAATATATTCTAGCCAGAAGACTTGAGAATATTATTTATTTTCAATGCAAACAACAAACAGAGTTAACACGATTCCCAACTAAAATACCAACGCTGTCTATATACACAAATACTATATATATATATATATATATTCATATATACACACAATTTCCATCATTAACTCTGTGCACAAACAATTAAATAAAAAGAATTATTAAACAAATTAGCTAATATATTACACCATCTCCCCCCTACATGCTTTGATATCGTATATGAGGTCTTCGATTCCTTGGTGGGTTTCTTCTTAGCTGGGGCCTTTCCTCCGTCCGGGCCTCTCTCTCTGAGGAACAGGCAGACTCCCTTGGGCTGTTTACAATCTCCACATTTTGGTCCCCGGGCCCCGGATCCTACGGCTGGCCAGCTGTTTCAGCCGAAAACGACTCTTTTTCCCTCCGGCCGTTCATACTCTCAGAAGCCATCCAAATTGGATCCTCTTGCTCCTCTCTTTCCTTTTTGGCCTCATCTTCTTCATTTTCACCATTCTTCCATCTTCTCCTTATATGATCTCGGTGGTAGGCCTACACCGGTCCAATTATCCAAACTATTAATTGATTATGAATTTAATTTTTAATGAATTAATAATTTAATTTCTAACCTTAGGGATGAAGTATGAAAGGATTTATTTGTGAAGAGTAATGATGTCCACTAGACTACCCTAGACATATTTTTCCGTTCGTAAATATTATATCATAGGCCGCATTTTATTGTATAAAAACCACTTTATTTAATATTTACGAACGGAAAAATATGTCAAGGGAAGCCTAGTGACATGGCATCTGCCCGGTGAGCGGAACACTTTGGGTTCGATTCCAGTCCCTGGACACTTTTATTTTTCCGTTTATCATTTACTCTTCACAATTCATCCTTTCATACTTCATCCCTAAGGTTAGAAATAATCGTTAATTCTCCTTAAAATAAATTTCAATTTTTCGTTTAAAAGAAACATGCGGGTTATTTTCAAATGTCGTTCTACAATCATAGGCCGCATTATATTGTATAAAAATCATTTCATATGATTGGTTTCTATTGGCCCTCGATACCATGGGACAGCACTGCCCCCACTCAAATCTGAGATGCGTCCGTGGACAAAGATAAAGGCAACGTGGCATCATACGGCATCAACACTTTTTCGGAGTTAATGCTTCTTTTACACTCTGAGATTGCACATACCTTTGTCCACCTCCAACAACTATTCTTTTTCAGAAGCTTGTGAAGTGGCTCCAAAATCTCGGGAAAATTCGGAATAAACTTTCCATAATAGTTCACCAGTCCCAGAAAAGATCTTAGTTCCGAGACATTTGTCGGGCTTTTGGCTCTCTGTATTCCTTGAATTTTGTCATCCAAAGGCCGAATACTATCTTCTTTGATGAGATGTCCCGAATACGCTATTTCTCATCGCAGAAATTAAACATTTTTTCCTTTTCAATTTGATGTTGTGCTCCTGCAACGGAACAAAAATAGTCTTTAATACCGCTATATGTTCCTCCACTGACGCCGTGGATACGAGTACATCGTCAATGTAAAACGACGGAAAATAGGTCCTGCTTAGTAGGTAGAGGATAGGCCGCAGTATCCAAGAACCTATTTGAAGTTACTTTGAAATCACAACAAATCCTAAACTCTTTATTCTTCTTGGGCACTACCACCACTGGAGTTGCCCACTTGCTGCTTGATAGAAGTAGCTCTTCTCCACCATCCTCTCTAGTACCTCGTTCACTGTTGTTCTAATAGCAAAGCGCACTGGTCGGGCTTTATGAAATATGGGGTTACATCCCGAATATTCACTGCAAATGTGAATCCCTTTATTGGATCTGTTGTCTTCCCTAAAACAACCTGGTGTCCTCTCAATAATTCCGCCACCGTGTCCTCCAAAGGCATCTGATTTACCAAAAAATTTCCAATTTTTAACACATTGAACCATTCTCTCCCCAACAAGGCTTTCCTTTCTCTTCTCACCACGACAGCTCAAAGTCTACCGATCGTTCCCCGAAAATCGACCTTGATATCTAATTCACCCAGAATCAGTACCACTGTTCCGTCATAGGTCTTGACAATTATTCCCGCATCTTTTACCTGCACGTCTGGGAGATATCTCTTGAAATCCTTCTCCGATTTCAAGGTTAGACAGCTACCTGTATCGATTTCAAAAGTCATCAAAGTATCTTCCACTCTCACCCTAATCACATAGGGAGGGTCATTCGTAGCATATTTGACTTTATAATCATACGTCTTCATGAACACTATTCTTTGTACTAATTCCTTCCTCTCCTCTTGATCCTCGATCCGATGAATCTTTCTCTCTTCAGAAACTGGCTCACCTGTCTTCAGCTTATATATTCCTCACGGCTCCTGCAGATTGTTAAAATGTGGCCTCTTTTCTCACATCTAAGACAAGTCGCCTCTTTAAATCTGCATAAGTCTTTATGCAACCTCCCGCAATGTTTTCACTTGTTTTTTTTTTTTTTTTTGCGCTCTTTCAACTCTATCCCCGACAGTATTCTGCGCGTATTTTGTCCACGCTATCTGCAGGCTCAGTCAGATGAAATATCTTGGTAGCGTCAACAAAAAGGCTCATTTCTTTTCCTCATTAGCTTCTTCCAATATTAAGAAATGTTCCAGATGCTCGATAAACGTACAAAATCTTTCATTTTTTCCCTCAAATTCCTTAAGATGGTAATGAGCCATCATGAAACAATTTTTTCCTCTCAAGAAAATTTCTGATAACTTTTTTCTTTTTTAATAAAAAAAAAATCTTCATATTACATCATACTATAGCTCGGGTACTTACTCTTAAATCCTCGTCGCCAATGCAATATTTTCTAGCCAGAAGACTTGAAAATATTATTTATTTTCAAAAAAATCACAAATAGAGTTAACACGATTCTCAACTAAAATACCAACGCCGTCTATATACACAAACACTATATATATGCATAAATACATACAATTATCATTATTAACTCTGTGGACAAACAATTAAATAAAAACAATTATTAAATTTATTAACTAATATATTACAGTGAGCAGCCGAGGCACCCATCTTGTTAAAATATATCTGTACTTCAAATATTTTGTGATGATTTTGGACACTACCGTAACTAAGGTTAAGTTCAGCAAAAATATCTCTAATGCTAATGTTATGATCGTTCTGTATCATCTCGTCAATGGCCCAGGTGGTTGCATCATCACTAACCTTGACCGAGGCGCCAGGTCGCGGTGCGTCTTCCAAACTTTCTATGCCGCTTTTGAATTTACTAACCTATTCAAAAATTCGATTATTAAAATATATATATATAATAAATATATATATTCGATACCTGCTCTCCTTACTGAATATTTTCAACTGTTTTCCAAATATAGAAATTCAACTCTTAAATCAAACGTTATTGAAAGAAAGGACAGCGCGCAAAATTCACTCTATTCTCTTGTGTGTGAATGTTAATATTAAATTTAAATCAAGAATGATAACGGTGTGTTTGAGTGGTGATATTTCCATACATTTATCGTATATCAAATAAACTTCAGCCCGTCTCTCTGATATTTTATAAGATGATTTACATTTTCAGAATAAAGTATTGGACTTTATTTTTCTCCATTAAATTATAATATATGAAAACTGATCCATAATGTTATTAACACATATTGGCACATTGACTATTATTATATACCACATGAATATATTCACAATTTTACATATTTAGTTAGATAAAATAAATTATTTTTTCATTTGTTTTTCAGATTGATAATTTTTTTTTTAATTGATTGTTTCACATATATCTTGGTAAATTTCAATATAAAATCTATATGTTTCATATACGTGTCAAAATATTAAATGAAATGTTGTAAATAAAATAATTCTCCCTTTATTACTTCTCCTCGTGTGATTAATATGGAAATAAGGGATCAAAATTATAATAGCTCATACTATTATATACTTTTATTTATTTTCTATATTCGACGCGAATGAATATTCCATCTAAGATTTATTCCAGTATAATTTATTTTATCAATATTTATTGGAGGATATTCTCTTATTTACAAATACACTACTGACCACATCAACATTATACACTAGGTAGAATGAAAAAATCAAAATTATATTTCTGGTCAGATACATTATGCTGAGAACAACAAGGGATTAAATTTGAAGAAATTTGGAGGTACAGTGGTACCTCGACATACGAGCGCCCCAACATACGAGTTTTTCGAGATACGAGCCGACGAGCAAGTGATTTTTTGCTTTAAGTTACGAGCTAAATTCGAGATACGAGTTCGGTTCGGTAGTGTTTAAGATATTAATCTGTGATTTTAAATGTTTCTTTTTGACCAGTACTTTTGTTTTGTTTTTGCTTTTCCTAAAATGTTTCTTTCTTCTTCTTCATTATTATTTGTTCTATATGCAAAGCTTTGTTTTTGAGTGTTTCATCGAGGAGCACACCCAGGAACTGACGACTGAGGAGATACAAGAGTTACAGTCACAGCAGCATACTGAGGTTATGCAAGTAATTGGTTTTGAGGAGTCAGAGGAGGAGGTTATTTCTACAAGTGACATAAAGAGATCTTAGGAATGTGGGAGAGAGTTTCACAGTTCGTGGAAAAAATAAACACCCAGAAAAAGTTGCAACAGGTCGTGCATCTGACCTTTTTAATGACACTTGCCTAACTCATTTCCGGAACATTCTGAGAGGGAGGAAGAAACAAACCTCCTTGGACATGTTTTTTTCTAAACGGCCTACAGGTGAAAGCGAGAAAAATGTAGCGAAAAAGGCAAAGACCAGTGAGGATATCTAATTTATTTCTTTACATTCTCTTTTTTGTTTTTGTGCAATAAATATTTGATATTTATAAATACGTTTTTATTATTTAAAACCACGTAACAAAAATAACTGGGGTGACATTTTGGAGGTTGGAACGGATTAATGGTAGTTCAATTGTTTTGTGTGGGGAAATTTGCTTCGAGATACGAGTAATTCAAGATACGAGCAAGGTTGCGGAACGAATTAAACTCGTATGTCGAGGTACCACTGTATTGAGAAACCAGTACCAAGAAGAACCAATTCTGGCAGTATAAACAGCACTTGCAATACGCATTGAGTCAAATAGATATTAGATGGTCTGTACTATGCATCTCTAACAAGCTCATCGACAGTGGTGAATGGAGTATGGTGACTAGCAAATCGATATGCAACCATTGGCTAGACGTTTTATTCTGGGGAAGTTAGGGAGATCCTGTTGGCCACGGCGGCAGCTGAACATCTTCTGTAGGTGATAAGGCACAATTTGGATTATATATTATAAACACAAGGTAATAAGACCAAATCCAAATAAATAAAAAGTGTGTGACGTTTCGGTAACAACTCTGTGTTTATTTTCTGTAGGAAGGAAGGACGGTGAAATAACGACGGTTGCGGATTATTCCGCTGAAACGTAGCAGTTAAATCTAACAAATGTGGAATATATCACATTTAGATTCACTTGTACTTTTTACACAATATTTTTGTCACAATAGCATACAATATTTTAGAAAGGTTCATTTAAATATAATAAATACAACCAATATATTATATATAAATTTAAATAGGATAAAACATATAGTGTTTTTTTTTTTTTTAGCATGGAACAGATTCGTTCCTTGGCGCAATTTGTAGTAAGGAGTAACTGTAAATGGACTACAATGTCGCTATTATTCATCAACAGGATGATGTGAACAACTGTGATAAATGCTGTAAGAAACTTAACCTCGGAAGAAACCTCAGGAAGAAACTTAATATCAGGAAATACATTACACCGGGGCCGTTAATCTCTTCAACCTCGAAGAAATTATCTCTTTCACTATTTTTTACCGGGAGAATTAAATCTTCACTGCTTGACTTATAGCTCCTGGGTCAAATTTATTCGAAAGGTTGTAGCTCATATCTACATCTTAATATGTGTATTAACACTAGAGACAAACCCTCGTTTAACCATTCTATTATTATTAAAGAAATTCCTTCAAACTATACTACGGCTATTAGAGAGTAGATGTGTCTACGATGTCGATTCATATAACGATTTTCACTTTGAAACTATTTTTCAAATATTCATACACATTAACGAATGTGTTTCGGGTTTTCTATCATTCAGTATCAATGCTTGTGGATTATTTGAACACCGCTCTTAATCTGTGAAATTAGCATAAAACCAATTTCCCAAATAATTCGATATTCAAGGTTAATCCGCCCAAGACTGGGGTGCCTGTTCATCCAAGATCATCCAGGACGATTGAGCCAAATTCATATAAATTATTTTCAAATTTTGGTGAGATGTGGCCTTCGTTTTTCCTTTCAATTGTTTCCCAAGATAGATCGATGACATATTATTGGCCTAGTACATTCAATGCATCCTTCAGTGACCCTATGGGTAGTTTAAAAAAGGATTTTTAGAATTTTAATAAATCATATTTTATCTTCCGAAAGACCAGCCTTCAGTTTTTGACGCTAGCACCTCCAAAACATTTCTCAATGGTCTCCAGTAACCTGACGTGTGGTTGTGTTGAAAATTGCCATGTTTCGGCCCCCGTATAATGCATTTATATAGATAAATGTAAAATTTTAAAAAGCCATATCCTGACCACGACATTGAGAAATGTCTGTAAAAGTCATTTGCGCAGCTGTAATTCAAACGTTCACTGTGATGGTAACCTTTGCACTGCGATCTTCGCTATCCTGATGACGCCGTTATCTAAAAACAACTTTATTTGGATTGTGCTTTCATAGCAATATGCTTTTTCGTCTCATCTCGGACACTTTCTTAAGGTAAAACAAACTACCCCGTTTTGATCACGCACTCATGTGATGATTAGTGATATTAGCATTCTTTGAGTGGCTAATTCAAAATGGAATTTTGCAAGAGTGCCGCTCTTCTTTCACATTTCACTCATTCTCAGTTCTTAAATTGATTTTATTCTGACTTTCGTTTTATATTCTTTCAAAGCACTATTTTCATAAAGAAAGATTTATTATACTCTATCCAGTATAGATTTTTGTGCCATCTCACTTGGGACACATATCATGACATATTATGTTTTCTCTTATTATTTTCAAGTACTATTCACATAGTGAAATGGTTTTTGGAGTAATTTACTATTTACTGCGCCATCACTTTGGATAGACTCTAATGACAGGATTTGGTTTATTTGAAGAGCAGTAGAATATATATTTAGTAAAAAAAAAAAAACAACCATTTATGTTATAACAATAAATATATAGAGTGTATGTTATTATAATTAAGGTCTAACAGCCACTCTCTATGCATTCTTCTTGCAAGAAACTACACCTACACACATATTCCCTTGTTAATTCTACTTGTGGGCTCAATCACGTTTCTCATTTCTACAACCCATCGCTGTTAGAGTTTTTATTATTTTTAATAACTCTGTGTATATATATTTATATTATATTTAACCAGGAGTGTCTTATCACTTGTGGATATTTATTATATATATATTGCGATTGGAATTAAAATAGGATTTTAGTTTTTGTAAACCAGTGCTTTAAGATTAGTTGAAAATTTGGAAAGCCTGCTATATTTAAAGGGAAAACTTGCGTTCCAGCTATACCTCTAGGTTGAAGTTGCAGTGAATTTCTAGAGTGAATTGTAAAATAATAATAATAATAATAATAATAATAAAACAGTGGAAATAAGTTTATAGAACAATCTCTCTACAATCTGATTTTGTTCCTCATCAACATGATATGAGTATGATATCCAACGTCACACCGGTTCGGGTCAAATTTCCGAAAGTCGAAATCCGGACAATTCAATATCCAGACATACCAATATCCTGACAATTTAAATTCGATAATGTTATACAAATATCGCTTAAAAGAGCAGGCGGTATTTAAATATTTAAGATACATCGTTTTCGTTCTAATTTGAGTGAATATACTCTTACGGCGCTTTTCAGCCGTCGTTGTTTGCGTACAAGGTTTCTAAATAACAAGGGGGATTCTATTGTAGATACAGCTTAGCGCGACCTACTCTTTTACCAAGATCTGATAGCAGAATTAAAAAGTATATACACTCGCCCTCAATGTCCGCCAACAGAAGGATCTTCCTCGCCAACAGCAAACTCCCGTCCAGGTAAGGCAAGCTTCTCATTAACCTCTTCCAGGATAATTCACACGGACACACTCGCGGAGACAACTTGCCGCGTCTTCTCTTACTGCATATGTCTCATATCTACACTGGTCAGCTTCAGGCCATCAACTACTCTCGGCTTTCTACACGACTGCCAGCCGGACTGCCCGTCCGCCCCCACCCCCCTGGAATCTGTCAATCGTCACTTTTTTGGGAAATAAATAATTCTTCGATTCAGTTATATATTTTCCGAACAAACTTCCAACTAACAAATTATGTTCAAAATGGTAATAGTGTTGAAATAAGCTATGAAAAATGTTTCAAAATGTTATGAATTTCAAATAACTGTGATAATATTATTTTACTGCTTTGTTATCAGGCTCCTTCTTAGAACGATATCTTTCTTACAGCGAGTTTTCTTCCGCCGCTCAAAATAGAAATATATCGAAGCCCTATGCTTTAATTCAAAGACGTTTAATATTGTAGAAATTAAACTCTTAAAATCACGATCATTAAAACAATAATAAACAATAAGAGGAGCTTCTTGTGTAAATTTCTTTATTACCGCAAGCTTTCGAACAGAACGTTCTTCAACGGGCGTGGATAGTAAAAACGTACTAACCATAGTTAGTACGTTTTTACTATCCACGCCCGTTGAAGAACGTTCTGTTCGAAAGCTTGCGGTAATAAAGAAATTTACACAAGAAGCTCCTCTTATTGTTTATTATTGTTTTAATGAACGTTTAATATTGTCAAGTAGAAATAAAAGCACATTATTGGCCGACCAACCGTGACCGTTATTCTTTGTTAACCAACAACGCAACAATATTAACGGTATTCGGTGAAAATAGACACTAAAACACGTGTTAGATAACAAATACCATTGACGAATCCAGTGCTTATGGTGGCATTGTCTTCTTTTGCTTAACTACTAACTATAGCAGTTAAAAGACTGATATCAACAATATATCTCATATTGACTCCCTCCTTACAAATTTATTAATACTGATAATACAAATATTTAACAAACTCTAAAATGCAACATGAATAGAGTTTACCATAGGTTGCCATCACGCTATATTTGAGAGCTCCTATATAATTAGGTGAATCAATATTAGAAAGTAATTAACTTCGGCAATAAACACTACAAAATAAACAGAAATTAAGTCAACAAAAATCGGTTATAAATTAATCACAAACGGGATGAAAAAAAAAACAGGCGAACATGCTTCAATTGGTTTGGGCCAGGTTTTTATTGGCGGCCTGTTTAATTAGAAAACTTTTAAATTAACACTTAAGCTTCATAATTATAATATTTAACAAGGCGCCAATTTGGAATTAAAAATTCATGTTAACTCTTCGGTTCAAAACGTCTTTCCCTAGGCCCTTATTGTGGTATAGGGTCATTATACGTATATTCATCATTTGATATGTCAACGGTATATGTTTAAGGACAATTGGATTTTTTATGTTTAATCTTTGTCGAAAATCATATAACTCTTCTTAAAATAACTTCTAAGCGTCATTATATCCATGATTACAATATTCTTGTCTTCATCATCTGATGGAGAGCAAAGGAAATATCAACTTAATTTTAGGAATTAATCTTTTTTCGTCTTGTGTAAGACTAATTATCTTTTGTCGCTTTAAGCTTTTCTTGTACCTAATTGATGTTTCAAAACTTTAGATATTGATATGCAATTATAACATATACAGTTATCAGAGTCATCAAGCAACAATTCTTAATAATCAATTCTGTCACCGTTTGCTTTTGTGAATGGAATAAATACCCAAATATGGCAATTTCTCATAACCATCGGTGGTTCAGTGGTAGAATGCTCGCCTGCCACGCGGGCGGTCCGGGTTCGATTCCCGGCCGATGAATTTTTTGTACAATTATTAAAACTCATTTACCAGGTATATTAGTATGAAACGCGAAAATTTTCAGTGAATTCAAAAGTTCACCAATTCCATACAACAAAAGATTTTTCATTCAAAGTAATTGCCCCCTGATTGGCTATACACTCGGACCACCTTTCAGGCAATTTTCGAATTCCTTGTCTGAAAAATTCTATTCCTTTTGAGTCGAACCAGTCAACAAGCCATTTTCGGAGTATGTCTGAGTTCGAAAATTCCTGGTTTTTTAGGGCGTGTCCTAAAGATGTAAAAAGGTGGTAGTCCGACGGTGCTAAGTCTGGTGAGTACAGCGGGTGGGGTAAGAGTTCCCAGCTCAAGTCTTTTATGGTGCTTTTGACCACCGTAGCGTTTTGGGCTGGAGCGTTGTCACGCTGCAGTATCAGCTAGTTGTGCTTTTCACGCCATTCCGGTCTTTTTTATTCACCGCCTCTCTCAAACTGTGCATTTGTTGTTCGTAGCGACTAGTATTGACCGTTTCGTCAGGTTTCAGGAACTCGAAATATACTACGCCGGTCTGGTCCCACCATACGCAAAGCATTGCCTTTTTTCCGAAGCAATTGGGCCTAGGCGTCTGTTTTGGAAATTGGCCGGGCAGGAACCACGACTTTTGGCGCGTAGGATTTCTAAAGTGGATCCATTTCTCATCAGAAATTACGATTCGGTGCAAAAATGACTTATTTTCATGCCTGGCGAGCAGCCCTTCGCAGGTTACCAGACGCCGTTCTTGCTGCCTTTCGCTCAACTCGTGGGGGGCCCATCTGGAAAGCTTTTGGGTCATTCCGAGGCTGTTTAAACGTAGGGAAACAGCACCTGGAGCTGTTTCGCGAGTTTCTCCTGCATTTGGGTATTGTCCTTATCCAACAAAGATTACAGTTCAGCGTCCTCAAACTTTTGGGGCGGTTTTCCACGTGGTTCATTATCAAGTTCGAAATTGCCACTTTGGAATTTTTTATACCACCTGTAACATTGCGATTTGCTCAGAGCGTGGTCGCCGTAAACTTCCTCGAGCATTCGGTAGGCTTCAGTGACACTTTTCTTCCAGTTGAAGGCGAACAACAAAACTTCCCGCAAATGGGCACTTTTTGGGTCGGAAATTGCCATTTTCCACGGGCTCCAGAAATTTTACACGAATTGAATTTTTCTAAAACTGCACACGTGATGATGCCACATGATTCAAAAAACAAAACGCCTTGAACAGCGCCACCGTCGACTCAAATAAATTTGCACAGCGCCCTCTGGCGGACATTTTCGCGTTTCATACTAATAGACCTGGTATATTATTATTATTATCACTTAAGTGATAGTTGTTTCCAAAAATTAATATATACAGTTATTAGCGTCATAATCAAGCAACAATTCTTAATCAATTCTGTCACCGTTTGCTTTGTGAATGGAATAAATACCCAAATATGGCCATTTCTCATAACGATCGGCGGTTCAGTTGTAGAATGCTCGCCTCCCACGCGGGCGGCCCGGGTTCGATTCCCAGGCGATGCTTTTTTTTACAATTTTTTAAACTCATTTATATAATATAAAAGAATGACATCCACGACGCCAATTTATAATTGTAACGAATAATATTTGAATAAAAGCATTTAATCGGGTAAAACCCGGGCGTTGCCCGGGTCATTCGGCTAGTAATATACAGTTATCAGCGTCATAATCAAGCAACAATTCTTAATCAATTCTGTCACCGTTTGCTTTGTGAATGGAATAAATACCCAAATATGGCCATTTCTCATAACCATCGGTGGTTCAGTGGTAGAATGCTCGCATGCCACGCGGGCGGCCCAGGTTCGATTCCCGGCCGATGCATTTTTTTTTTACAATTTTTAAAACTCATTTCTATATTATACAAGAATGACATCCACGGCGTGAAACGTCCCGCTCCAAACTTTACATGTACATTAGGTAAGCTGGTATTACCCCTCATTTTCACCGCTAGAGGCGCGAGCGAATTGACTTTTTGTAAATATACATTCTTATAAAGATAGAAGCTTCTATAGAAATAAATAAAATAAGCCGAAATAGCTCAGTTAGGAGAGCGTTAGACTGAATATCTAAAGGTCCCTGGTTCGATCCCGGGTTTCGGCATCTTTTTTTAATTTTTAAAATTCTTCTTATCGTAACTTGACACTTAACGTGACAGAATTGAGCATGACGCTGATAACTGTATTAAATATAACCCAAATTGTGCCTTATCACACACTATTTATTTATTTGGATTAGGTCTTATTACCTTGTGTTTATAATCTATAATCCAAATTGTGCCTTATCACACACTATTTTTTTATTTGGCCTTATTACCTTGTGTTTATAATCTATGACGTAATGCCGGCGGCGCGCGCCCGTTGGCTGCCGGCGAGCACGTGACCTCCCTGTGCGCGCGCATCCGTGACAGAGGCGGCCGATGAGGAATGAGGAAAGACGGTCGTGACTATATATATATAATAATAATATAATAATAATTATTATTATTATCATTAGATAATGATAATGATCATAATGATGATGCGCGCGCATCCGTGACAGCGGCCGATGAGGAATTGAGGAATTGAGGAAAGACGGTCGTGACTATATTTATATATACGTTAAATACGTATTTATATATAAGTTGAATCCTTTATATAATATTACGTTTTCTCTCTCTCTGGTGTGAATGGATTTATTGATTGATTACATTGCTTTCTACATCATGATTTTGAGGCCCAAGCAAATTTGACTATTTCGCATCTTTTCATCTCTATTTATAAATTTTTATAATATATATTCAGATAAATGTTTGCTTTACGAATATTCCATTATTAATTTATTTCAAGGCTGAGAAAACTAAGAAACAATATTTCATAAAGAAAAATAAAGCTATTGCTTCATACACTAGACGGGTGACCCGGGCTTCGCCCCCTTGGATTGACCCGTGTGCATATCTACCCGAGTGATATATATTTAGATAAGATATTTTTAAAATATATTTTTTTTATTAGCATTATCTATTTGTGTGCATCAGTATAATTTAATCTAAGTTCGTGAGTTAGGTAGAATAATTTGAATATATAGTTTTAATAATTGACTCATATATTTTTTAAAATAGCCTATCGTCTTCCCCGTATTTTTTACCTATGTATGGAAATTTAGGTTTGAATTAGTGAACTACCGCGTCATAATATGCGTCATAATATGTCAATAGAGAGTATATAGTATTATATCTACATTTATGTAGATGTGACATATATATCCCTAAAGTTAATAGTACTTACATATGTACATAAGTAATGTGTATATATATACACCTTAATAGTACAAAAGCTACATACCTATACTTTCGATATTTGCGGACCTATAATGAGGTATTGTTAACAATAGAATATTTACGGAGCGACCCGCTCCAACACAATAGTTACAAAAACAACAAAGCGAGTGGGGGGGGGGGGGGGGCATGATGGGGGGGGGGGGGGGGGCAAAGGTGGCGTGTTCGTAGACAACCAATAGGAGAGCGCCATTCCAAAAAAAAAAAAAAAAGCAAACGGTGACAGAGATGAAAACTGATTAAGAGATGAGGAATTGATGACGCTCGTAACTGTATAAAGAATAGAAATTAAAAATCCCCCAATTGTACCTGTAATTAAAATATTCATAAGATCTCTCTCTCCCTACCTTAAAAAGGCATCCATATGCCTATATGAACTTTCAAGCATCACACCTGTGTCCAACCTTTCTACACACAATTTGCTCATTTATTTCATTTCTATGATTCTAAATTTATATATATTTTTAAATTTTATTCTTATTAAAATTCATAAATTATATTTATATCGAATATTGGTTTATTTTTTAAGCATTACATATATTTCTAAATTTTAAGCCAATTGTATAAGTATGTGAAGTGATATTAAAGCCATTCAGAACAGTCGTTTTACCATGAACATTTTGAAATGTAGTCATACGGAATATTAGAAGATAAATGACGAAAATTGAATCAATATGAACATTATTAAATACGTAACCAGGAATATATGCAATACGTAATTACGTAACCAGGAATATATGCAAATAAAATGATTTTAGTGGAATAATTATATATACAGTTACGAGCGTCATCAATTCCTCATCTCTTAATCAGTTTTCATCTCTGTCACCGTTTGCTTTTTTTTTTTTTTTTGGAATGGCGCTCTCCTATTAGTTGGCTACGAACACGCCACCTTTGCCCCCCCCCATCATGCCCCCCCCCCCCACTCGCTTTGTTGTTTTTGTAACTATTGTGTTGGAGCGGGTCGCTCCTTAAATATTCTATTGTTAACAATACCTCATTATAGGTCCGCAAATATCGAAAGTATAGGTATGTAGCTTTTGTACTATTAAGGTGTATATATATACACATTACTTATGTACATATGTAAGTACTATTAACTTTAGGGATATATATGTCACATCTACATAAATGTAAATATAATACTATATACTCTATTGACATATTATGACGCGGTAGTTCACTAATTCAAACCTAAATTTCCATACATAGGTAAAAGATACGGGGAAGACGATAGGCTATTTTAAAAAATATATGAATCAATTATTAAAACTATATATTCAAATTATTCTACCTAACTCACGAACAGCGCCCTCTATCAAAGTTTAGATTGAATTATGCTGATGCAAACAAATAGATAATGCTAATAACAAACAATTATTTTTAAAATATCTTATCTAAATATATATCACTCGGGTAGATATTGTAGCGTAGAAATCAAGCCTTGAAATATCCTAAGATGTAAAAGTATTTATTGATGACGTCACAGCGACGAGTCGACAATTATTAACAGGTCAGCCCAACTATCTACAGCTAGAGAATCTTGAGCAAGCAAGCAAAGAGATATTTTGATAATTATTTTACATAAAATATTAATATATATTTATATAATCTGTTGAATAGTTTCATTGAATAATTAATAAATTATTTCTTCGTCACATAGCCTCCTCCTATAGAGAGCATCGACCCGATGCTCAGCAGGAGACTTACGTCGTCAGTCTTAAGAACTAGTACTATGGCCAGGGATATTTTCAGGTGACTGCGGTGGATGTCTTCTTTCAGTTGAGATATCTTCTTCATGAGGACTTGGTAGGTCTATGCTTACGTCAAGGTAGCTTTTTCTAATTTCTACTGTGGTCGGCAAGGGGGGATTTTATAACTTTACGGCCTCACCTCCAATGTGGTCTATAATCTAGTTTTAATGGCGGGGCGTCCAGCTAGATCTTCTAGCAGGTGAGAAATGTTGTCTGTTTCGACCGAGATATGAAGTAGGGCTTCGGTAGCGAGTGAAAGTTTTCCTCGATGATTCGTCATTGGGGTCCTGAGATTCAGCTCGAGAGTTGTAGGATACCATTGCGTCTTGCTTTCTTTGGAAATAGTCATTTCTCCTTTCCTCATTGTGTCTCTTCCTGTCACGGCAATAGCGGACGACGTGACCTGGGCGTCCGCAGTAGAAACAGATTGGCCTTCCCTCAGTTGTACGCCAATCATTGGTGTCGCGTCTTCCTCCTTGTTTTGGGTATCGAGGTTCAGGGTGCGGTCTTATCGTTTCGGCCTCATATCTGGTATTTAAAAACTGTCGGGGTTTTTCCTTCCGAGGGGGACTTCTCCTAGACTTTGAGATTGGCGCCAGGGTTCTTCCAATCTCCTCCTTTACAATTTCTTCGATTGTAGCATTTTTTGGTTCCTCCCGAGGAGAGCCTAATGCCCGCTGTACCTCCTCACGAACAATTTGCCTAATCATAGATGACAGATCTTCTCCGTCATCCTGGTCACAGAGAGAGGCTACATTTGGTAGGCGCTCGTACCTGGTTGGGGTAACTCGCCTACAACGGAGCGCTTCGACACGGCGACATTCTGTAATAAATTGCTCGGTGCTCTGTACATCCCTCGGTAGGAGTGCTTGATAAAGCTCCTCAGCTATCCCCTTCATGAGGTGGGAGATTTTATCTTCCTCGCTCATTTGAGGATCAACCTCTTTGCACAAGCACAGGACATCCTGGATGTAACATTCGGTACTTTCACCTTTTAATTGTGCCCGTGTTTTAAGTTTCTTCTCCGCTTGCAATTTTGAATTTTCTTTTTTTCCGAACACATTCTCTAATTGAGATGTGAATTCCTTCTAAGTCTGTATGCTTTCTTCGTTGTTCTCAAACCATTTGAGAGCAGTTCCAGACAGATAAAAATAAACTTTTGTAAGACAAAGGGTTTCGTCCCAATGGTTGTACCTTGCCACACGTGCATACCCTTTTAACCATTTTTGAAGATCTTCACCATCCTCCCCGGAGAAAATGGAAGGGTTCCTTGGCAGATGTTGAACAACGTAGTTGCTTACCTGAGTACCTTCCTTCTTTACATTCATAGAAGTTTCTTTTGGTTCAACAGAATCAATTTTTCTTTTATTTCTTAATGGGTATCGGTCCAGTCTCTCCACCAGTTGTAGCGTAGAAATCAAGCCTTGAAATATCCTAAGATGTAAAAGTATTTATTGATGACGTCACAGCGACGAGTCGACAATTATTAACAGGTCAGCCCAACTATCTACAGCTAGAGAATCTTGAGCAAGCAAGCAAAGAGATATTTTGATAATTATTTTACATGAAATATTAATATATATTTATATAATCTGTTGAATAGTTTCATTGAATAATTAATAAATTATTTCTTCGTCACAATATGCACACGGGTCAATCCCGGGGCGAAGCCCGGGTCACCCGTCTAGTAGATTATAATGGGAATAGAGCCAGCATTTAACCACTTAAAATTTGGACTTCTGTCAAAAAGAAAAACAGCATGTATACGCCTGGGTTCTATTTAAACAGATATTATAATTCTTGTACAAGTTAAGCTTTTCACGTAACTTTAACACGAGCAATACTGTTGCGCATATAATATGAAATTATAAAGTTTTTTATTATCAAATATTCCCATTAATAAATTTGATCATTGTAGTAAGGTCTGTAAAGATCATTTTTGATAATAATATAACGAATTGTCAAAAATATAAGCACAAATTGCAGCGATAGATGGAAATTACATTTATAATTGTAATTTGTTAACAATAATTCAATTTTGAATAATATTTGTGGAAAATAGAGCATTGTTCGATTCAAATTGTTGCGATCATAGGTATGCACATCTATAAAGACCTATAAGTTTATTTCTCAAGGTTCGCTAAACACATCTAGCTGCCTTAGTAAAAATTCACGGTATATAAGAAAATCAATACAATATTATATTATATGGCCAGAAGTTATTTTAACGAAATCGGGGGCGAAACCAAAGAGGGTTTAATACTGTTGAGCTAAGCCCTCATTTATTCATTTATTATCAAATCAGACGCGATATCCCCACAAAGGATGCTTGCGTCAAGCAACAACACCAAAATCAGAAAATTATTTCACAGAAGCAATTGAAACCAAAAAAATAATAATAATAACTAATGAAATAAATACAAATATATACATAGTTAGCAATTAAGGTTTTTTTAACCAAGAGAGAAAATCATAGATATATTTGCAAATTTTCTAAATTTTAAATATGAGTCCTTACTATTTATAAACATAAAAAAGATCATTGTGCTCAATGTCTTTCCGCTTTCTGTAGTTCTGGAAGATTGGACATTCAATAAGCAGGGGAATGGAATCCTGCCTTCTCTCTCCACATAAACACCCTGGATCGAATATAGCTCCTATTCGAAACAGAAAGTCTTCGAAATTTCCAAAATTTGTAATGAATTGCACATTGTAAATGTCAGGGCAGAAATATTTTGGGATGCCTGAAGGGAAAAAGAGACGAAAGTGAGCACTCGTATTAGAAAAAGTATCTAACATTCTTGTTTTCAAAAAATCATTCAATATTGAAGGAGAATGTGGACTGAATGTTCGTTGGTCTTCTTTACTTGTAGTTAGTCCAATTCATATCTAATCAGCCTTGATTCGATAAAAATCAGTCAGGAAAGGGATCTCTGCCAGAGAGTGGACACAATTTGAGAAAAATGTTTTAAAAGATCTAATTTCCCAAAGAACAATTTGGTATTGCATCGAATTTAATTTTTGTTTGCAGCGCTTTTTATTTGTTGAAACCAAATTTCAGCTCCATATGTTAGAATAGGTCTGATTACGTTTTATACAAAATTAATCTTTTATTAGAGCTTATACCCCATATTTTGCCGCTGTGGGGGAAAAAAAAACAACTGATTTTTCATGCGATGGGCTTTATGCAAAATTTCATTAATGTGCGGGGTGAAATTTATTTTTTATTTGAATCTATGATTTGATAATATTATTCCCAATATTTTGATTTTATCTGCAGGTTTTATGAAGGTTCTTTGAAATTTAAACTGAAACCTTTGGAAATTTTGAGTGAATCAAGTTCGTTTTTTTCTGTATTTATTTTTAACTTGTTTGAATGACACCATTGGGTAACATAGTTTAGGGTGTTCACTAATTCAGTTTTTAGACCTTCTAAATTATAATTTTAACATATAATAGAGATGTCTTCCTCGTAGCAAATAATCTCAGCGTTTGTTGATTTAAAATTCATTAACAAATCGTTCAAAAATAGGTTCCATTATAACGGCGACAGTGGACTATCCTGAGGACATCCCTTAGTAAGATTTTTGAGACAGTTTTACCACCGTATGACAGACACACTGTCCTTTTATTATTCAGATAGGATTAGATAATTTGAATCAAAGAGCTGGGAACGTTGTCTAGATCCATCCTTTTTATTATAGCGGGCCACCATGCATTATCAAAAGCCCCTGATAGGTTCACCGCGATCAACGCTGTCAGTTATCTTTGCTTATGTTCCAGAGTAGTGTCAGTGAGCTCTTTCATAGCAGTAATTGTTGACTTATGCCTTGAAAAACCATGTTGTCAAGAACTCATAAGATTGTTTAATCATAATAGGTTGTAAGTTTATTTTCAATTATTTTTTTGAAAACTTTTGAAATGTTTGATAGCAAGGAAATTTTATCTGTAGCTTTTACTAACATCATAACTAGTTGTAAATAATTTTAGGAATGGTTTTCACGAAAGAAAATTTCCAATAATCTGTGAAATATCCCAAACTCATACATTTCTAGAATATTTTATAGAGGATTGTAGAAATCTTAGCATAGGCGAATTTTATCATATTATTGCTAATATTATCTGATCCCGGTGCTTTCCTATTCTGCATTGATACAATAATTGATTCAATATTTTCCGGTTTTTGATTACTTTGTTTGTATTATTGTAAATTGGAGAGTAATTTCTAGTTGCCTTGTGAAGTTCCTCCTCGGGTATAGCATCGTCCGGGAAAGGATCGTTTAGTAAACTTTCCATTTTAGAAGTCCTAGTAAAATGCAGTGCGTTGTTCATCATTGGCAACCTTGTTATGTTATATGATGCTTTTAAATTCTTCAAAGTTTTGTTATGGTTACCAAAAGGATTATTTGATTCGTTTTCTTCAAGAAAGAATCTCCAGCTCTTAAATTTTGCGTTGTTAATAGCTTTATTATATTTGTTACGAGCAGCTTTAAAAAATCTTTCATGAATTATTTTGCCTCGATAGAATACATTTTTTATATAATTGAAATCATTTTTCATTTTTTCAAGTTTATTCGTTCACCACTTGAATTTGATTTTGTTTATGGTTGATTTTAACTTGAGGGATGCGTAAGCTTCCCTGATAATATCTGTGAGTTTATGAACAGCTCTATCTACACATTCTGAATTTTTTATTTGGTTTGTTTCATCCATGAGGCTTAACAATTCGGGGAAGAAAAGTATTCCATAGAATGCATTCCAGTCTGCCTCAGTTTCGCATAATTTCCATGTTGAATTATATCCGTTTATGTGAATGTTGTCTTTACAAACGATCTCGAAGGTTATTGTCACGTGATCGGAGGTGTCAGACATTATGGATGTATTCCATTTTTTAAATAGACTGGTTGGATTTCTGTTTGAGATAGTGATGTCGATCACGCTAGAATTACGACACGTTGCAGTTTTAGTATTGTAGACGAAAATATTGTGTTAGTTCACTATTGAATGAAGTTTGTGATTATTTGAATTGGTCTTCCTTTAATACCAGACGGGATTCCTATAGTTAAAATATAAACAAAGCAGAATAATTTGAAGTTTGAAAGTTCCCAAAATTTCCTCAAAAAACCTTTGATGGGATTCAGAGAACGAGTTGGGAAGAATGTAAAAAAGTTGCTATGATGATATTTGACTTTGAGAAATGTACTGAGCTTGTAGTACAAAATGAGTTGGTGAATTGATCTATCTTATTGAATATTCCATCTATTTAGAATTATTGTTGCCGAATTTATCTTATTTCCTTTAGCTGTTAAAATTGAATACTCGTCTACGCCAAATATGGCAACATTGTTCACTGTATAAGGCCCCTAAATAAATAATATGTCTGGTGGGTCGTTAGCTATCCGAGCCAGGAGCTCATTTGTTGCGTTTATGCTTTTTCTTAGATTTTGCTGCACACACTCAATCAACGGAACTTGCATTTTATCCTGTTTGACTTGAAATGGTTAGATGGAAAGTTTGCCGGGAGGAAATCAATCCATGGAAGCAATGGTCGCCTCTCCCGTCAAAATTAACGTCAGAATCTGACGCCATCTATTGACCGTCGCCGCAACTAGCGGCATCGGGTCGGTGACAAAGCCGCAACACCAACTTTGGCAAACTGATAAGCGTCCACCTAGAGACCATGGTTTCGGGCTAATGGCCCTCGTCAGTCTAGGGCGGACTTTATTCCATGAGAACCACACGGGATCTAATGGAATCCTCACAATCTACCAAAGAGGTGTTTTGCTGGCAATGTGGCTGGGCCAAATCTATTGGCAAAACATAGATGGAAATTTTGCCGGGAGGAAATCAATCCATGGAAGCAATGGTCGCCTCTCCCGTCAAAATTAACGTCAGAATCTGACGCCATCTATTGACCGTCGCCGCAACTAGCGGCATCGGGTCGGTGACAAAGCCGCAACACCAACTTTGGCAAACTGATAAGCGTCCACCTAGAGACCATGGTTTCGGGCTAATGGCCCTCGTCAGTCTAGGGCGGACTTTATTCCATGAGAACCACACGGGATCTAATGGAATCCTCACAATCTACCAAAGAGGTGTTTTGCTGGCAATGTGGCTGGGCCAAATCTATTGGCAAAACATAGATGGAAAGTTTGCCGGGAGGAAATCAATCCATGGAAGCAATGGTCGCCTCTCCCGACAAAATTAACGTCAGAATCTGACGCCATCTATTGACCGTCGCCGCAACTAGCGGCATCGGGTCGGTGACAAAGCCGCAACACCAACTTTGGCAAACTGATAAGCGTCCACCTAGAGACCATGGTTTCGGGCTAATGGCCCTCGTCAGTCTAGGGCGGACTTTATTCCATGAGAACCACACGGGATCTAATGGAATCCTCACAATCTACCAAAGAGGTGTTTTGCTGGCAATGTGGCTGGGCCAAATCTATTGGCAAAACATAGATGGAAATTTTGCCGGGAGGAAATCAATCCATGGAAGCAATGGTCGCCTCTCCCGTCAAAATTAACGTCAGAATCTGACGCCATCTATTGACCGTCGCCGCAACTAGCGGCATCGGGTCGGTGACAAAGCCGCAACACCAACTTTGGCAAACTGATAAGCGTCCACCTAGAGACCATGGTTTCGGGCTAATGGCCCTCGTCAGTCTAGGGCGGACTTTATTCCATGAGAACCACACGGGATCTAATGGAATCCTCACAATCTACCAAAGAGGTGTTTTGCTGGCAAATGTGGCTGGGCCAAATCTATTGGCAAAACATAGATGGAAAGTTTGCCGGGAGGAAATCAATCCATGGAAGCAATGGTCGCCTCTCCCGTCAAAATTAACGTCAGAATCTGACGCCATCTATTGACCGTCGCCGCAACTAGCGGCATCGGGTCGGTGACAAAGCCGCAACACCAACTTTGGCAAACTGATAAGCGTCCACCTAGAGACCATGGTTTCGGGCTAATGGCCCTCGTCAGTCTAGGGCGGACTTTATTCCATGAGATCCACACGGGATCTAATGGAATCCTCACAATCTACCAAAGACTGACGAGGGCCATTAGCCCGAAACCATGGTCTCTAGGTGGACGCTTATCAGTTTGCCAAAGTTGGTGTTGCGGCTTTGTCACCGACCCGATGCCGCTAGTTGCGGCGACGGTCAATAGATGGCGTCAGATTCTGACGTTAATTTTGACGGGAGAGGCGACCATTGCTTCCATGGATTGATTTCCTCCCGGCAAACTTTCCATCTATGTTTTGCCAATAGATTTGGCCCAGCCACATTGCCAGCAAAACACCTCTTTGGTAGATTGTGAGGATTCCATTAGATCCCGTGTGGATCTCATGGAATAAAGTCCGCCCTAGACTGACGAGGGCCATTAGCCCGAAACCATGGTCTCTAGGTGGACGCTTATCAGTTTGCCAAAGTTGGTGTTGCGGCTTTGTCACCGACCCGATGCCGCTAGTTGCGGCGACGGTCAATAGATGGCGTCAGATTCTGACGTTAATTTTGACGGGAGAGGCGACCATTGCTTCCATGGATTGAAATGGTTAGTTACTTGATTGTTTAGTTGGAAAATAACTTGTTTTTTTGAATATTCTGCCTATTTGTGCCTTATACATAGGACATTACTCTGAGTTTGCTCTGTGTAATGAGGGCCTGTTTCTATAATTAGGATGTTGAGAACAGTTGAAACATTTGGGAATTCCTGAGAAATCATGAACTCCACGGATTCCACATGTCCTGCATGTTGGGGTGTTAGGGCATTCTGCCGTTTTGTTGGAGGGGTTGAATTTTAGGCATTTCTGGCATTGTGTCACCAATATCTACAACAACGCAGCGCTCACAATCAGTGCATATTTTATTGTATGATTTCCTAATGGTTTGATAAACTCAGGAGAAATTCGTAAAACTATGTTGTGGGTAGAGGTGTTAGATTTAGTGCAGAATAACACCTTAATTTCGCTTTTCATATCCCTTAGTTCGTCATTCATTTGACAGATTGTTTATTTGAAGAAATTCACCTCGGTGATTTTACAAACGTTTTTAACCATTATAGTACGATATTTTAGGTTGGATTAAATGTTTTGCATATATTTGTTAGTAGGGTTGATTTGCATAATTCTTCTTTTAGAGAATTAGATTCTTTCTCGTCCAACGTTTTTATAATTATTGATTTTTTAGTATTTATAATTTTATTGACACGAACTTTCTTATTCTTCTTAACACTCTGATCCTTTCAACAATAACGCGATGTACATCTTGATTATTTCCCTCATCAAATGGTTGCGCTATAATTAAAAATTCTTTGTCACTAATTTGTTTATTCTCCATAGTATCTCTCGATGATTGTCTTTTTCAAAACCTCTGAAAAAGAGGGTCTCAGTGTCTTGAGTTCTACCCTTGAATTTGTCCAGTTTTTGATAAAGGACGTCAGACACTTGAACAGAAAGTTGAGCCACGAAGTCCCGATTGTTGATATTCTTCAAGGCCGTAATACCAAATTTTGTATGCCTTACCATTGTGGACAAAGAGGAAAGATCATTTTTGTCATGTTTTTCTTTGGTTCTGTTTGACTTTATTGTCAAAATTCTCATAGATTTCATCTAATTTCACACTCAGTGTTCTTATCAGCAAATCCATGTTTTTTAAATCTTATGCAAATTTATTTTTTCTTTGTCCATTTATTTGAAGAATATATCTATAATAAAATAAAAAGCAACGTTTTGTCGACTATATTTAATGTTATAATTCAATATAATGTTTTAGATTCTTATAAAACCATCTAAATTAAATATTTACCAAATTCGAGGAGCGATGTGACGCACGTCCACCCGATTTGGCCACTCAGCGGCAAAAAAAAAAAAAAAGATAAATTCTTTTATTTTTTTTCAGTAAGGCCTGTATAGCTATATTTGATAATGTACACTCACCGCCAAAACTCTCTTAAGGTCGCCGGTCGTCGTTTTAAAAAAAAATGTTAACACTTGGTTATCTCGTATAGCTTCAATAAAGGTCAATGTGTATCAAATATAGCTTAAAATTATCGTCTGAATTTGATATACATGCTAAAAAGTACAAATTCGTAAAGTTTTGTCCAAAAATGTTTATCATAAGAAACGTAGCCAACAATTACGATTTTGAATTTTATCGATAGATGGCATTTTGAATTTAGAGACGTTTTTTTCAATTTAACTTTATATAAATGAAGGAATGATATTGGCATAATATTATTCACAATAGGAAAGTCAACGATATCGTGGTAATCCCAGGTTAACTATCATACTTTAAAAATTATCTAATTCGGGAATATTGTAGAAGTAATATACGCTCTGTGACTTTTTTTTTATTTGATTGATTTGATTTTGATGTTTGATTCTCTTCTATGGTACCTATTTTTTAACACTAATGTAATAGAACCATATTCTCTATATATATTTTATAGAAGAGAAATGCAACTCAATGTTTTCAAATGAACTATATATTCATGAATCGAATAAACATTTCAAAATTTTAAGTATATCAGAAATAATACATATATTGAAAACTGTAAGATTGTGCGAGAGGATGACATACGTGTGCAAAAAAATACTTTTATCACTTTCAATAAATTCATTAAATTTAAGCAATTGAGTATGATGTTGCTGCGCATTTTTACAGTCTATTCTAACCTTAAATGCGAACTATTAAATACCATGTCTATTACCGTTTAAGAAATTTCTCTCAATCTTTCTTCCATATTAAATACGAAATCGAACCATCCCAGTATTAATGAGGATCATAGCACAAACTGTTACTGTCCTTACTGATTAAAAATATTGGGAAGGTTTGCCTCATCATTGGTGAATCAGTAAGGAGAGTATAAGTGTGTTTTATATTCAAAAGAAACATTTGTTCTTTGATGCTTCCATTTTTTATATATAGATGGCACGTTATCGCCTTATAATTCATTATATGTATGTTGGAATTCTTTCAAAAGGACAAAGCTAGTTGTTAAGGTTTCTTTGTCCTTAACGGAAAAAGCCCTTCTTTAGAGGACTGTGTAAGTTTTAACTACTTCCCAGACGACACCCCAATGGTGATTCCAAAGCCTCAGCCAAAGAGAGAATAAAGGCACGACCAAAATACTATTCACACACATACTTTATTTAAAACTCAATTATATACAAAACAGTCAACGGTCAATATATACATAATCACAGAACAATTAAATTAAATAATAAATAATATCATAGAAAACTCAACATTCTCCCCGAGTTGATGGGAACCATCAAGACAAACTGGGGGGAACAGGTAGCAACGCCAGCTCAACCAGGGGTCCTTTGAGTATGCCGGTCCTGGTGCGGATTGATACCACTCGTACCAATCCATCTTTGCCCCGATGGACCTCCACCACTCGCCCCATCTCCTTTCGGCAATTCCCCAGAAATCACCCATCCCAACCTGGTGTTCTGGGCACATAGATGGGTTCTGTCACAAAGCCTAAGGTCGGGGAGGAGTAATTTTCCATAGACACCCGCACCCAGGATGACATCCACCTTTCCACTTTTCTCAAATTGGGGATCGGCCAGAGGTAGGACCTTCCAACTGGACGGTATAGCCAGACATAGGTCTTTAGTCGGCAATAACCCTGTCATACTTCCTACCACTAATGCCTTCATCGGTAAGGTCCATCCTGGTTCTGTCAAAGATTCCAACGTAAACGAAGCAAGTTCCCTAACAAACTCTCCTTTAGTATTGTTCATTCCATAAACTTGGGCATTCACTCCGCATGTTGGAACACTTAAATGCTGCAAAAGATCTCGTTGTATAAACGATGACTGTGAGTACCCTGATCCAGCAATGCTCGTAATATTACCCCGTTTCCATGGGGATCCACAATCCGAATCAAAGCGGTTGCCAAAAGTGCCCCAGGAATGGCCGTCCGTGCATGCATTCCGGTATATTCTACCTCTTGTTTATAAATCGATGCAGGCGGATCCTTGGGTCTAGTCATCTTCAGTTTATTTGGATCCTGATTTTCTTGAGACATTGTATTCGTTCGATGCAGGAATCCGTTATGGCCGCCTTGACATTGTGCACATCTTATAGCTCTCCTGCATGTTTTTCCCATATGTCCCACGCGTAAGCATTTAAAACAGGCGTGCGCCTTTTTTAATGCCTCTACTCGCGCTGGGACCGACATTGAACGCCATCTTGGGCAAGATTGTATCCAATGGTTCCCCTGGCAGATTATACACCAGGGAACCCTCTTTACGGCATTTTCTCTTATTTTTGTCATATGCGACCCCGTTACATAATGCCCGGTGTCTCTTTTACGTGATGAATCCCCAAATCCATCCTTAAGCTAGGCAATTTCTTGTTCACCCTTAACTTCTCTTCGCACAAAAGCCAGCAGAGATGTTAGTCTCTGGTCCACCGATGGGATTAATTCCCCTTCATCTTTAGCATGGCCAGCCATGTCACTCCTCTGCCAGATTCTAATCAACTCCTCGGGCAAACAGGACTCCACGAGTGGATACAAAAAGGAAGAGTTCTGCTGCACATTCACACCCAGGGAATCCAAAGACCTTATGTGTGACTCAACCTGGTCATATAAACTTCCCAAGGATATATTCTGCTTTCTTACGTTATTGATGACCAGTTTCAACAATTGTCGTACATAAACCTCGGTCAA
Organism: Cordylochernes scorpioides; assembly: GCA_030710605.1. Lineage (NCBI taxonomy): Eukaryota > Metazoa > Arthropoda > Arachnida > Pseudoscorpiones > Chernetidae > Cordylochernes > Cordylochernes scorpioides. The sequence goes on along the minus strand of CP092870.1, from coordinate 27,974,219 downwards.
GATCACCTTGTCGCCGAAGCGATCCTTGAGCGCCTCTATTGCCTTGGGGTAGTTAGCCTCCGTCAAAGGGTAGCTCTTGACCAGTCTTTCTGCTATTGTTCCAACTTTCATAGCCTGTATCAAATAATGGAATTTATCCACTTCAGACAGGCTTGGATTCTCATGAATGGCCTCAAACTGCGACCACCATCCCAGCCACTCGAGACTGGTGCCATCAAAAACCTTTAACGCGATCTTTGGCAGTTTGCATGAGGTACTCTTCTCTGGGCCACTCCTAATTGAAGCCACATCCCCTTGGCCTTGTTGGTCATTTCCCTTAGGATTGAGATAGTCGGCTACTTTCTTCTCTGTTAGCAGAAAGGTCCTTTCATACTGCTTGACCAATTCCTGCATAGTGGTGTTCTCATCGTCCAGCATTAACTCCTCAATTTGGGAATTCGCGCTCCTTAGCCGGCCCACATCAATCTCCAGCAATTTAAACACGACCAAGATAGAGTCCCGAGAAGGATATTCTTTATTAAATTCAGTCTCAAATTTTTTTATACCTTTTGTCACCGATGATCGCAGCAGCGTTCTTAATTTCTTACTTTTATCCATCTTGAAATTTTCAATTAACAAATTTAAATTAAGGCTAATTTACATATATTCGCTAAATTTCGCCAATCTACTTTGTTCAATTTTTATTTTCTTCAACTTTACTTTCTTAAGCTTTAAATTCTTTGGCTTTTATCTTATCTTCTTCAGCCTTGTCTTCTTTGGCCTTTTCTTTAGACTTAACCTTTTTTGGCCTTTTCTTTAGACTTAACCTTTTTTGGCCTTTTCTTAAGTTATTCGCCTATTCCCTTGTAGAATCCGGCTCGAGGGACCAAATGTTAAGGTTTCTTTGTCCTTAACGGAAAAAGGCCGTTCTTTAGAGGACTGTATAAGTTTTAACTACTTCCCAGACGACACCCCAATGGTGATTCCAAAGCCTCAGCCAAAGAGAGAATAAAAGCACGACCAAAATACTATTCACACACATACTTTATTTAAAACTCAATTATATACAATATAATATATAATCACAGAACAATTAAATTAAATAATAAATAATATCATAGAAAGCTCAACACTAGTGTTGTCTTATTCGTTGACACAAATCAAATTATGCTTAAAAGCGACAAGAAAAATACATATTGCTTTAAAGAGAGAAAACATTTTTACTCTTTCGCAAATAAATATAAATTTATAATTTATAAAATAGCATTAAAAACAGGACCAATCCAGAATTAAAGGCTATTCCAAAATTCCCGGCCATCGAGTTTATTTCTGGTGTTGTCGGACTGGTGAGTTTCTATTAAAAAGAGTAAATAATAAATTGCTCCCAACCACTGCGCCACGAACCACCGCCGCCGGGTTTATCTTGCGGCGGGGCAAAGTCAACATGCCGCTTCTTTGGCACAATTTAATTCCGACATCGACTTTCTGAGATAATATTGACTCGATATTAATATAGTTTATAAAATAATTTTTTCTCAGAGTTTATCAAAATACTATTTTTCAAATTTGGAAGTTAAATCATCCACATACATTTTACGTTTGACTAATCTCTTTCTAAAAAGGTTTTATTCAATATAGGCTCTGTCTCTTCTATATAAAATGTTTTTACTAAATTTAAATATGATGTTACATCGCTACGTTTAATGTAGATCCACATTATATATAGATGTATTTCTTGTCTATTCACTATTATGTGAAATATAGATGAAATTGAAAATATACAAGACACTTACACTGATGACAAGCCAAGCCCCGACCATTCAAAGCCGAATTATCGATGACACAAAGTAATTTATAGGAGAAAATTGTAACTGAACGTTGATTAAATTCTAGTTTTTTTTAATATTGACAATATGCTATATTATACACCTATGTGCAAAACTTGAAGAATTTTTTATATTTTGTGCCACTCTTGGTTATCTCGTGTGTCTCCAATAAAATTAACTATGTATCAAATATTTTTAGAGTTATTGTCTGAATCCCGAAACACAAGATAAAAGTATAAACTCTTCAAATTTTGTGTCATATCTTCAAATTCATCTCTGTTTGACACGACAACAACAACATCTCTTTTCCATTTATCAAATGATGCCAACCATATATATGTTTCGGCTCAATGCCCTCGTCAGCATTGTGCATTCTGTATATTTTATATTAATTTTTATTACCTTATTAAGTCCCACTGATTAAGAACAAATTTGCCAATATTTACCAACAAGAGACTATTTACATGATGCAGACGTAAGCCTCAAAATTATCATTCTGTTTATTTCTAAAATTTTGAAAAAAATGATATATAATTTGCCTCTATTTTAAATTTTATTTTTTGGTCATATTCTATATTCTAGAACGTTTCCTTATGAAACGATGGAACAAATTATGGATGTTTAAAGCTTTATGCGCATAATTACCCTTCCAAGTGCAATAATTTAAAATTGAGAATAATATGTAAAGGTAATGGAAAATCAATTTTACGACCTGTAGCATGAGCATTAAAGATGGCGAGAACCATCTATCGAAATGAATATTAGCTGATCATCAATAATATCTCCTGCTGGTATATGTCCTGTCCGTGTTCCGGCGCCAAATGCATTTAAACCAACATTGAGTTTATATTTATTCCTATAGGCGCTCAGTCTTGTCTAAAGCTCATCTGAGCGGTCAGCGTATGCATCCTTTATTATATAAATGCATGGAAAAAAAGACGCCTCTCCCGTCAAAATAGACACAAACTAAAACAATCGTTCTACTGCCTCTGCAAAATAACGGACTAGGGTTGGTGACAAAGCAGCAACACCAGCTATGAAAACTGAGAAGCGCCCTCCCAGAGACCATGGTTTTTGGATAATAGCCATTGTCAGTCAAGGGAGGGCTTCGATATCATGAGATTAAAAAATGATCAAATGATATCGTCAAAATTTGAAATGAACATGTTTAGTGAGGTAAAGTGGTTAAGCCAAATGTATGGCCAAAATATAGAAGGGAATTTTTCCGGGAGGAGATTGATCTATAAAAATAAAGGTAGTCTATATGGTCAAAAAAGACACTAGAACTAAGCACTATTTATTTAACATTTATGATATTTCATTTGAACATTTGTGGAATTCATGATTTAAATTACTCCCTAGGCTGTAAAGGACCATTAGCCTGGAACCATGGTTCTTAGGTGGACGCTTCTCAATGTGCCAAAACTGGTATTGTGGCTTTGTTACCGAACCGAGTCCGCTAGTTTGCTGAGACGGTCAAAAGATGGCGCTTAGTTTTAACATCTATTTGACAGGGGAAATGAACCCCCAGAAAAATATACATCTATACATATAAATATTTATATTTAGCTCTAAATTGCTTTTTGAGCAAAAGTGATAAACAGAGCTGAACATTTTTAAGCTAACGCTTTATATAAGTTAAATTATGAGAGGTGATAAAAATGATAAATATTTTTCGAATGAAGTATTTTCATATATTTTCTCAAAGGAAAACCTTTATTAGACAGGCGCGAATCAATTAGGAGAAATTATCAGCCATATTGAGGAATATTTCCTTAAAACTATATGATCAAGGTGGACAAAATTGAGGATATACACGAGGATATACAAAGATATTTGAATTTTAGAAGATGAACACTAATTGCTAAATAAGTGTAAAATATATTTATAATATAATAACGTTCTCTAATTGAAGCTAACATTAAGATATAAGGTGAGAGATAAACGAATTTTAATTATACTCTCAGTCCTATCATAACAACAGGGCTCATTATTAGTTTTTTGTTTAACCTAGATTATGTGCTCACACATATTCAACAATTTGGTGATACCTTTCTCGGTGTACTAGTAAATTGGAAATTGAGACACCTTTCTGAACAAAACAGCGTTTTCTACTTGTACACTACTACCGTATCATCTAGACTATGTGAAATGGTGAATGAATCATTATGTAATGAAACATTCATCAAATCCACGTACGACTGAGCGAAAAATATAGGTAGCCATTTTTCAATTAAAGGTTTATGCCCTTAAAAAGCGTGTGTCCATAGGTTCCCTAAACACTCCTAAGCTTCCTTCTATAGTAAATAGAGGATATATAAGAAAACCAATACAATACAATAGTAGAGGGTCTGCGAAATTAATTTGGTGCAACCACTGAGAGGGTCACCACTGGTGAGCCAAGCCCTCTAGCTCAACAATTTTAACCATTGGTATAAGGTCTGTAGAGATATTTGATATATTTAAAAAAAAAACATTGCCAAAAATTGATTCCACAAATTAATCGATAGATGCCAATTAAATTTATAAAAGTTTAAAAGTTTTATTTTCAAATATATTAAATTAAATTATTAAATTAAATTGAAGTTACTACTTATACCAAAATCTAGAAATATTACAAGGTTTTCCATAATGTTTTAGACTTTCCCTCTATAGATCGTTATTTGAAATTAACCTATGTGATTTTAAAATGCTCCCATAAAGGCTTGTTTGTCAGTATAGACACTAAACATTCCGACTATGACGTGAAAACTAATTAAGTCATTGATACAATGAAATGATTCTGTGAAAAGATATATAAACCTAAGATATTTTATTTCGAGAAAGTCGAACAAAATTAAATATAAACTTAAATGGGAAAAAATCAAATCCAATTTTGAAAAATTATCAAAACTTTTAGAAAGTAAAAATTGATTTCTTAACTTTTTATTATTTTTGTGGAAACTTTTTATAATAAAATTAATTTCAATATTTTCGCAGATTGGTGAATTCCCAATGTGACTTATTTGAAGTGATCTCTTCAGTCTGTTTAGTTTGTCTCGGATGGTGAAGTCGGCGTATTGGGGATACCTCCCTGAAAATAGGTACTCGAGATATACACATTCATTTAGTATTCCACTTTGAACTTTCCATATTCCTCAAAGGTCAATATGTATATCATTAAAAAAATAATAATAATCACATTTATTTCGAATAACCTTTTTATTATAAACTATTTTTTAAAAAATATTTAAAATATTTTCATCAATTTTTTAATACCAAAAATCCGAAACAATATTTCTATTTTTGTTTGCCATACAAACAGGAATGTTACCTATTTACATAGAAATAATAATTATAATTATGAAAAAATATGGGTTCTTTAAATGTGGTGGTGTATAGTCAAAATTAAATAATTTAATAAATTGCTTTAATCATCATTAATTTACAACTATTTTTCATATAAATTATATTTAATTCTACTTATATATATATATATATAAAAGGTTTTATAATATTTTTTTCAAAAAAGTTATAGAAAATTTCGATGTTGATTTAAGAGTATAATGTAGAATTGAGAGTATAATGTCAGTATAGCAAGCTATTACTGAACGAATAATTAGAATTGAATATAATTTATATGAAAAGTAGTTGTAAATTAATGATGATTAAAAATAATTATTAAATATTATTATTTGGGTATCAAAAAGGTTTTAATTCTTTAAGTAACAATATAGGGCTATAACAAGTTCACGCTTATTACATCGGACTTTACTCGTCTTTGAAGCAGAACATGGAAAAAAAAGGAAGAATTGAAGATATTAGAGTAGGAAAAAGAGCAAAGACAGAACCATGTAATCTTTTTATCAAACAATTCAAATTTATTAAGAAAGAAAAAAATTCAATATTATTTTAAGTGATATTGACGTGACAACGTCTTAAATTAGGTTGCGGCTGGGAGTCACTTATGAAAAAGTGTAACGCCCGGTAACGTTACGATGAGTCATCGAACGAGAGTGCTGCGCGCGCAGCGCTAGAGAATTAGGCGCATTGAATCGGCGCATGCTTGTCTCTGTCTTTGTCTTTCTCGAACGTTCTTGGCGTTGGAAAAACAAGAAAGCGTCATAATACAAGTTCACACGTGTGGTTAAAGTATCGTCAGCTGTGTCTGTAGTGAAAATGTGGAGTGCTTAGATTCGTCATTTACAACAACTACAACAATAAAGGTAAATAATTGTACACTGATATTTCATTATCGTAAACTATGATTGATTGATTAATTGTTAGATTGACACAAAAGTTGAGAAACTGAGTTTATAGGTTATGTCATACTATTGATAAATGTTGATAGTGTTAAGTAAATTATTAGTTTAAAATTAATTAATTAATTAATTATTATTTTACAAATTTTAAATAGTTTCAAATTTATTTAGCAAAAATTTGAACCTTAGATCTGAATAAATGTTTTGATTTTCGAATTGATTATTTACAATTACAAATATTTAAAAAAAGTGGCAGATATAAGAAAACTTTATTTAAACTGTGTTGAGCAAGAATTTTAACATCTAATATAAGTAAATGTTTTAATTTTCAACTTCATCATTTACAATTACAAATTTTATTTAATTTCAAATTTATTTAGCAAAAATTTGAACCTTCGATCTGAATAAGTGTTTTGATTTTCAAATTGATTCTTTAAAATTAAAAATTCATCCATTCAATCATGAATCATGAATCCATTCAATCATGCCTGCTTGTGCAATTACGATCCACAAGGCCCAGGGTGGGACGTTTACTACAATTGTTTACAACTGTGTAAAACAGTGAAGTGCAAGCGAAAACAATTTCCTTGCGTGCCTGCTTGTGCAATTACGATCCACAAGGCCCAGGGTGGGACGTTTACTACAATTGTTTACAAGTACTCCTCAAAACAACCACAGCAATTGGTATATGTAGCCATGAGCCGCGTCACAAGTATCGACGGATTGTACATCATAACAGAAAAGGACTCTCCATTGGTTTTCAAACATGGCCGAGATGGAAACGACTCACAGACTACTCGAGATATTCGCAATGAATACTTACGACTTCGTGGACACACTCTAGACACAATTACCAAACAAGCCGTAAAATTCTGTGACGACGCAACCGACGCTGGACAACTTATTGTAACGAACATCAACTGTCAAAGTTTAAGTGCCCATGCCGCGGACATTGAAACAGATACAGTGATACCACGATCAGACTATTTAGTATTGACTGAAACGTGGATGCGCGACACTTGTGAACCAACTCCAATCAAGGGTTATGAGTGCGTATCCAGGGAAAATAATCGACCTAACTCAGATACCAACGCGGCTGGTGGAGTGGCGATCTATCGTAAATTATCATCGACATCTACGGCGGAAGTGTTCCAAGTTGCGATTACAGACGTAACTCGTGTCATTAAAACCAAGGGTGACATGTGCATGACTGAAGTTACTTGCTTCGCCGCTAATACTAGCTTCAAGTTTATACTCGGTGCTGTATATATTCATCCAGGAGCTAGTATGCAGGATATTGGAATGTTACTATGGCAAGGACTCGGTCCGTACATTCACAACAGCCAGTACGTGCCACCGTTCGTGCAAATTGATTCTAGTATACCGATTCTTCTGTGTGGTGATTTTAACAAAAACCTAAAGCCTGACAACTCGTTTCTTAATTTCATGAAAAATACGTATAATCTTGATTGCGTATCAAACGTTTCTAAGTCAACTACGTTAAAAGGAACAACTATCGACTTGACTTTCGCAAGACACATTACAGCAGAAACACTTCCTTTCATTTCATATTTCTCCTATCATCGTCCTATCCTCAACAAAATCACTCAAATAGGAATTAGTTAAGTTTAAGTTTACACGTACAATGTTTTAGTAAACAAAATATATTTCTATAGTTAAAATTTGTGCAATTCTTATTTTCATTCAATTCCTTGTTCCTATTGTGCAATTTAATTATATTCATATCAATAAATATTCTACCGTTGTCACGTAAAATCTTCGCCCGTAAAACCGACTTTACAGGCAACCATTGTTTTTTTTTGTGTAATTTTATAATTTTTTTTTGTGTGTGGAAAACACTTATAATAATATTAAAATATTTATTGTAAGATGGAGTCAAATTTTTTGTGTTGTTTTGTTGGAAACCATAATGGTTCGACCAGGATGGAAAGATATTGGTACCGGGCCGGGACTTGTCAAAATTAAACCCGGCGGGAGTTTCGTCCCTGCTAATTGACTCACCTACCAATCTCTTCGACCAATGAATATTTGGATTAAAATAGAAGAAAGAGTATAAAAAGATTTTAAAATTTATAAAAATTTGCTTTTGTTGTGTGTGGTTGGAATTATATGTGTGTGTTGTATTGTGTATTAGTTTGTGTGTGTGTTTATGTGTATTTTCTAAAGATTAAGTATGTGTATACATTATTGTGTTTGTGACCTTTCCTCATTGTAGTCACAATTAAGGACTTTACATAAAAGGAGCAATTATGTGTGAATTAAAATTACAATAATAAACATTAATAACATTAATTACATTAGTATATATGTCCAATGACAAGTTTCAAGCAGTTCGAATTATAATCAACAAATATTAACAAGGTGTATATTTATAATAAAACCTATCAATATGTCTTTTTTTTTCTAAAATTAAATTATGAGTATATTTAAAAACCCATGTAATTATCAAGTCTATTATAATATTACTACATTGGACGATCGAACAAAACCACTAATAACAATGTTATCCAAATTTCAGTTTTTCATCAATTACCTTTAGATCTATTTATAAATAACTATAAAATTGGGTTGAAGGGTTTAAAAAAATATTTCTTTCTTTAAATAGTCATAATTAATAATTTAATTTAATGAAAACCTAGAAAGTTTTTTTAATGAGAAAAAAAGGGGGTGGGATATTTTAAACTGAAGTACTGAACAAAGAAAATATATCAATCCAATTATAGACCTGAATTATAAGGTAATATGAATAAAATAAATTAAAATATTTGTGTGTGACTCTTTGGCGTTAGTGTCGATAGACTAAGGCCAAAGATCGAAATACTTTAAATGGTTGATAGAAGATGGTAATTAATTTGTTATAGAAAATTCATATCAAAATACTTATTTACAGTGTTAAGTATGAAATGAATTAAAACTAAAAGTGAGATTGGGAGAAAAAATAAAGAAAATTTGAAAATTGTTTTTTGTTTATGTTGTGGTAGGAGGTATGTGGGAGATAAAGTGTGTGTATGCACTTATGCGCATGTGTTTCTTTTGTCCATTACAGTATTTATGATTATAGAGAAGGTATTAATTGGATTATAGATTTGAATTATAAGGTAGTATGGATTAATCCAATTAAAATATTTGTGTTTGATTCTTTGGCTTTAGTGCCGATAGACTAAGGCGAAAGATCGAAATATTTTAGTTGGTTGATAAATTGTCAGTACATTCATATCAAAATATTTATCTCTAGGGTTGAATATGAAGTGAATTAAAACTAAAAGTGAGATTGGGAGAAATAATAAATAAAATATAAAAAATGTTTGTTGTTGTTGCTATGGGAGGAGGTATGTGGGACAGATTTTGTGTATGTCCTCATGCACCTGTGTGTGTATTGTTCATTATAATCTTTGTGATCAAAGAAAAAATATGAATTGGATTGTAGACCTGTATTACAAGGCAGTATGAACAAAGCCAATTAAAATATTTGTGTGCGACTCTTTGGATTTAGTGACTATAGACTAAGACGAAAGATCAAAATATTGTAATTGGTTGATAAAAGATTGTACTTAGAAATTTCAAATCAACATACTTATCTCTAGGGTTAATAATAGAATGAATTAAAACTAAATGTGAGATTGTGAAAAGAACAAAGAAAATTTAAAAAATGTCTCCTTTGTCGCCGTGGCAGGAGGTATGTGGGATAAAGTGTTTGTATGTCCTTATGTGCATGTTTGTTTAGTGTACATTGTAATCCCTGTGACCAAAGAAATAGTGTCAACTGGACTTTAGACCTGAATCATAAGGTAGTATTAATAAAGCATTTAAAAATGTATATATATTTTTTGTGTGTGCGACTCTTTGGCGTTAGTGCCGATAGACTAAGGCAAAATATCGAAATATTTCAATTGGTTGACAAAAGATGGCAATTAAATTGTCAGAACATTCACATCAACACACCCATTTCTATGGACAAGTATGAAATGAATAAAAATTAAAAGTGAGATTGTGAGAAAGAATAAAGAAATATCTATTCAATATTTTTATTTTAGTAAGAAAAAATAACAATAAGCAATAAAATTCACCAATTATATAACTGAATTAAGAAAGATGTTAGTAGTATTCTATTCAAGGTGGTGGTTACAAATTTAGTCAAAGTATTTGTATAGCGCCAAAGCACATTGTGCTGCTAGATATCATAGATAAATATCTATGTTTTAGTCTTGTGATCATTGATTGTGCCAATGTTGTTTCATATACTCTAAAATAAAAGTCAATTTTATTCTTTTAGTTGTTTTATGATTGTATAATCATTATAACAGAAAAATTTATTTCAATCAATTAACAAGTAATTTAGTACTACTACTTAAAAATTAATCTGATGATGAATGAAAGTAATATTCATTTAACTATCAAGACTTCAAGTTTGATCAATAATTTAATGTTAACTTATGTCTAATAATTAAGTGAAAATTGATTCAAAGCTGACAGTGATTTCATGTAAATACATTTACTGTAAATCTCCAATGATAAGACACTTCACACAATTAGAGGATATTTATAGTTAGAAATTCCCCGTAGAAATAAGTGGAAGTTGTTTTGTGAAGTTGAATGTTTTCGCAGTGATCCGCAAAGAAAATCTTGATGGAATCATGGTCATGTTGAATAATTTAGAAAGAGGAATAGAATTCACGGTTGAAACAGAAAGAGAGGGATTTTTATCATTCTTAGATGTAGGACTAATTCTTAAAGAAGATGGTACTATTTTAACCAGCGATTTCAGAAAGCCAACAGACTATGGGATACATCTAAATTTTAATTCCAATAATCCTATGATACATAAAAGACAGGTGATAGAATCTCTTGTACAAAGAGCCAAAGAAGAATGTACAGACCAAGATATTTATAAAAAAATATATAATGAAAATTAGAGCAGAATTAGAACAATCTGATTATCCAGTTAGTTTCACAAACAAATGGATCAGAAGATATGAAATAGATAGGCCAAATTCAAATAGGAATAAAGATGATTGCAATAATATAATTATTCCATATTCTAGATATATAGATAAAGAAATATCTAGAATTTTGAAAAGTTTTAAATATAATATATGGCATAGTACGGGGACAAAAAGGGAATTTATAACTAGAAATAGCATAATGAAGGATAACATAGGCACATCAAAACCAAGTAATGTAATTTATGGGATTAAATGCACAGAATGTGACAAAATTTACATAGAAGAAACCGGCCGTAATTTAGAGACCAGAATTAAGGAACACCAACAGGGTTTATTGGGGAGAAGGCGTTAAGCAAAATTGGGGGACATAGGCCAAATTGGAATAATATTGAGATATTTCATAGAAATATAAAATTTAAAAAGGAAATATTATTTTTAGAGGGAAAGGTATCACGGGAAATGGGGGCAAGAAGTATAAATTTGTTTGAAGATATTCCGCTACAATATAATTCGTTTTTAAATTTAAACCGTAGTTAAAATTTATTGTTTTATAATTTCTCTCATTTTATATATATATATGTATATTATAATTTATTTCAAAGATTATAGTCTTTTGTGAGTTAAATATTTATTTTTGACTCGTGCTTTAGATTGTGAACACAAATTTAAAATATCGCGTGTGAAAGCCATTGGAACTTTAGAAAGATTTTTAACGCCTTGCTAAATCTTTAATTATTGTTTGCTCCTGACGAGAACAAAATATTTTTGTAGAAACGTCGAGGTAATAAAAAGATTTACTGGCAGAAGTATCTTTATTTTCAAGAAATATGAGTACAGTTTGACGATGTTGAATTATAAAACTGTGTACTGTCTATCAAAATTTTATACTGCAGAGAGTTTAATTCATCTTTGACTTTTTTGGGTATAAAGTTGTACCAGATCGTGGAACCATACGTTAGTGTACTTTGAAACAATGTCTTATAAAGTATTATTCTTCTTTTACTGTCCAGTCCTCATGCTTTCCCTGTTAATCCAATTAGGTATTCACTAGCTCTATCTGTTTTAGTAATATTCTTATCAATATGGGCAGAAAATCCAATTTATTTTTATTTCTGTGATTTTTAAAGGTTTTTCCCATAATCTTCAGTTTTTACACCCGATTGGCAGTGATAGTGTTCGGAATTTTTGCAGCTATTGAACAAGTATAAGATCTTCGTTTTCTCCTAGATACGGTCAACTTATTGTTCCCACCCCAGTCTAATATTTCCCCCCTGTGCTTTCCTGTTGTATTCTAAAGTTCTGTAAAGTTGTTTACCCAACATATCACAGTTATATCATCCGCGCAAGCAATGATTTCACTGTTTGAATCTGAATAGGTATCCAATAAATCGTTTAGAATAATATTCCATATTGTAGGGGATATTATGCCACCCTGTGGGCATCACTTGCTTAATTTTTTTGGGTTTCATTTTATGAATACATAAATCTCACTCTTCTATTATTAAAGAAAGACTGTAGTAGTTTTATTATTGAAGCTTGAACGTTGTCCTCATCTAGTCTTTTTAGCACCATCGGCCACCATGCATTGTCGAACGCTCCTCCATCAAGTAACCACAGTTTTCAAAGTTGAAACTTGTTCTAATTGCGTAAAACTTGCTGTGCTAGCATATACATCAGAAAAAACGGAACGTGTACTACTCAGAGAAGGCTGAGAATATATTTCGGTACATCTCGGAAATATAGAAGAGAGAGCAATATGGGAAAAAATATATTTTACTTTAAAATAACAAATAAATAAACATAAGTTATAGCAAAGACGCAAAAAACCCGAGAATTATAACAATTATTTTCACAATACATACCTATATATTTGAATATTTTAGCGTTTAACATTTTTTTTTGTTTTCCAATTGATTAATCATGCTCGTGTATGCGATGAAACTAGCATTAGAAAAACAAATTCTGTCGATGAATTCTGTGTTTTTTACACCTATTAAACATGCATCTTGGAATATCACAAACGAATATTGTGACTACACACATAGTATATAAATATAAATTATAAACGATCATTTTTGAGCAAATTTTAAATAGTCAAATTCAATTTAATAATATAGTTTTACTTAATTTTGTATTTTTATATGATATGTTTTACTTAACTAATACTTTAATTGATAAATACATTTGAATCGCAATATCGTCAGAAAAATATATTACTGGAGTTCGTAGGAAAGTTGTTGCCTATTGTAATTATGTTGCATATTCTCCACCTAGTTAAACTTATATCAATGAAGTAAATATGGTCGCGCAGAGAAAATCTGGAAAGGAAAACTTCTGAATGACACGGAATCTTTTAAGGCAAAAACAAAATCAATATTTATATTGATTATATAATGAGGGAAGATTCCAGAGTAGAAAAATATAAATAATATAAATATATAAAATTAAAGATCTGTACAAAAATATAAATAAAACATTTGCTATATAGCTACTTACTTATGGGAGCTGTGACCCACAGATGGTAAATATTATATATACTAACATGGATGTGTGCTTCTGTGAAGAATTTTCTCGGAGTCTTGAAACTTTGTCCCTAGTAGCTTAGACTTCTTTCACTTGCACGTGAAAAGCGCCTTCGGCGTCGTATGGTTAAAAGGTATATCGTTATCTAGTAGAGAAGCCTTGAATTTGACACGGCGGTGGAATCCTGGAGCCAGTCTTGGAAAATATAGTTCACAGCACCCAAGGACTCGATGTCTTCTCGGCGAACCTCAGTCTATCTTCCATAATATACCCAGCATCTCCACCAAAATGTAACGTAAATAATTAAGAAAGAAACTTCAGGATAACATGGCGATTTATATAATGCACACACTAAATTAACATTTATAAAATACAAGATAAGCAACGAGGGAAGTTTCCAGAGTAGGAAAATATAAACAATATATGTAATATAGCTTGTAAATATGAAAGAAAGGAAAAGAGAGAAAGCGATGAGTTGTTTGTCCGTCGCACGGAGCTAAGTGACATCACGAGACACGCACATTGAACGAGTTGTTGTTAATTTTTGTATTTCGAAGAACAAAGTTTAATTATTATTTTATTTCTTTTTATTTAATTTAATTGAAAATAAAGAGTAATAATACAATATAAATATAAAAATTCAATAATATATATATAATAGAAAAAAATACTTTGCTACAATATATATAGAAAAGGTTGCAATACTAATCGAAAATTTCACTGAATTCGCTTATGAAATTTCCTGAATCTATTTCAAGTCGAGCGGTCTGCCCCGCGGGCCTCAGAAATTAGAATGTTTACGGTGGCATAATTTTCTGGGCCGCTGGCTCCCAGATTTATTGGACTCCTGGTAATTCTCCTCATTTTTGTTGCCAAATATGCGCCTCCCCAATATCTTATCTAACTCCGATGTTAGAATATTTCATACCGACACTTTATTGAAGAGGGATTGTGTTAATAGAAATGTAACATTAACCTCTCAATCAATATAAATTTAGACTGAATATTTAAAAATGACTTATTTAAACATTAGCTAATATACATATATATAAATATATTTGTGGTTGCATATTTAATATATTTTAATGATATCAGAATATATATATATTTATAATAAATTAATCAATTGTTTTGAAAATAATATATTGAAGTTATATTATTTTATGTTAAAATGCAATAGAGATTGTAAATTATTTTGAGAATTATAGAATTTATATAATAATAATATATTTAGATCAATAATATTTTATCAACTATATACAAGACAAATTATATACAATACAACTATATACTTGTATATATACAATGTATAAATATATTATATAAATACCTTTCAAAAAGGTCGTTGGAATAATGGAAAATAATTGTCTTTATATAATAATGGAAAAACACTTTAACTCTTATAAATTTGGTTGTAATATATATTTATTTGTATTGATTTTCTGTAACTGATCCTAAGGGAGCATTTTATTCTCATAATAATTAACAATTTAATTTTTAAAATCCTCTACTAATTTATTTTAAGGTTTTCCATTTTAATTAGATTGCTTCAATGTCATCTAAATCATTATTATCTATCTTAACCAATATTCCGTCCTTGTTCTACTCATTCTTACGTTTGCTTCATTTTGATAGTAAGGCTATGTTTGAAACTTAATTGTGAAAAAATACATAAAACCCATTTTTTTCATTCATTGAATGCATCAAAACAAAGCATACTCTTCGCAGAACGTATATATTCAGATGAAAATAATATTTTACAAATTTGGGAAATTCAGGCAACAGACATTTTTTATACTATGGACAAAAATCAATTATTTATACTATGAGCTAATATTTAAAATTCTGGTGGTTTTCTATATTCTTCTCACCTAATCTATGCCAAATGAGAAGAAATGGTGAAAACATGTGTATAGTTTTAAAATATATTTATTTTAAAAGGTAGATATGTCAAATTTCACATGTAAACAACAATAAAAAGCGCCTTTTAATAAGATATTTCGTTTTATATAATCAAATCATGAGGCTAAAAGAGAAGCAAAAATTATAGAAACTATCCATATGTAAACATTTAATCAGCTATATGCAGTATCTGTGAAAAGGTAGGATAGAAACTGAGTTTCTTCTGGTTATCTCCTTATTTTTTTAAAAAATATATTCCAAGTTTCTCATTATGAGAAGAAAAATTTATCGGTCAATAAAACAGGTAAAATCTTGTAAATATTCGACTTGGTACGTTGATGGATTAAAAAACGCTAATATTTGTGTTTCTTCTTGAAGCCAGATGAAAGGAAGATCTATCTTGATTTTCAAATCTGCATAAATCACATTTAGAGCACTAATCTTTCTTCCAGTATTTTACACGGGTTTTGGCAAAATAAAAAATATAGAATACCATTTTTGTTGTGTAAATATCTTCAATTTGAAATATAAAATTAGAGACAAAAAATGCCTTTAGTCATAAATAAGTATGTTAGTTGTTTTATAGTGAGAAGAAATCGTTGTTTTTTACTTAGTATTTCTAAATAGTTTTGAGAGTATAGTTTATATATAACCTGAAATATTATAATCACAATTATTTAGAGAGTGTAAAACCCCAAAAGAGCTCAAAATGTAAGGAAAACTGGAGTACAGTACTTATTCCTTTTAGGTTCTTGATACTGGTTTCCCAAAAATTGATATTTTATAAAATATGGAGTTAAAACAATAATAAACAATAAGAGGAGCTTCTTGTGTAAATTTCTTTATTACCGCAAGCTTTCGAACAGAACGTTCTTCAACGGGCGTGGATAGTAAAAACGTACTAACATGCTATTAGAGGAGAAAAACTAATAGTTAGTTTTTCTCCTCTAATAGCATGTTAGTACGTTTTTACTATCCACGCCCGTTGAAGAACGTTCTGTTCGAAAGCTTGCGGTAATAAAGAAATTTACACAAGAAGCTCCTCTTATTGTTTATTATTGTTTTAATGATCGTGATTTTAAGAGTTTAATTTCTACAAAATATGGAGTCTTAATTTTAACATTCATTTAACCATGGTGATCATTTATTCCTCAATAAATACCATGGTGTAAACCTAGGTAGGTTTGAGATATATCAGATAAAAATATTGAGTTTATATATATATGAGTTTACTCAATTGATATTAATTGGTTATTGGTCGAGATTGGTGCCACTATAGGGGATTTGACTCTTTTCATTTTTAAGCTAGTCAGTAATCACCCAAAGCCAAATTTCAGCGCACAACTAGTACTTGGATTTTCATCAGTGATATATAATGAATAGGTTTGATTTAAAAATAATACAAATAGTTCGCCAAATTTAGTAGCTTCACATTTTACTTCGTTTACAAGAAGCCTTTAAATTTTACTTCTACTTTTTAATACTCTTATTTTATCCTTTTTATTATAAATATATTTAATATTATTGTT
This sequence comes from Cordylochernes scorpioides, assembly GCA_030710605.1. Classification (NCBI taxonomy): domain Eukaryota; kingdom Metazoa; phylum Arthropoda; class Arachnida; order Pseudoscorpiones; family Chernetidae; genus Cordylochernes; species Cordylochernes scorpioides. The sequence continues at coordinate 27,957,255 of CP092870.1, read as the reverse complement.
ATTGTTTATTATTTTGACAGATAACAAACTTGTTTCCGTGTGATCTACAATAATTTGTAGGTTAACCTTTAAGTTCGATGTATAATAAAGTGATAAAGAAGGAGCAATACCTCGAACTATTTTGAAAATTTATTTTTCTTTCATAGATCCACATATAGGTACGAGTTTTATAATATAAATATTTTACATCTTATTTCAGGTAAAATATATTTTAAGTTTCCATATTATAGTATATGAGTTATTTATTGAATTATATTAAATCGAACATATCTTCTTATATATAAAGGTCAATGTCTGTTGTCTGTTTCGCGATAAACTCAAAAACTACTGAACCAATTGGTACCATATTAAGTATGTCGCTTTTTATAAACCCGAGGAAAAATTTGGCTACAATTTGATTAGTATTTTTGACTATTTATTTTTTCATCTCAAGAACTTTTTTTACGCGAGGTAAATACGAAGCGAAGTAACAACACCAGTCCAATTAAACGACGAATGATCGTTCTGCATTTTTTTTCAAGTTAGTTGAGTACTTTTTTGAAATATCTTTTTATACGAGTGTTACTTTTTTTTTACAGAAGTATTGAGCATTGAGAGAGAAATTTATATTACTGAGTTACGATATGTGCACACAATACAAATTAAAAAAAAAATAAACTTTACAAAATTAGCGTTACTGTATGTAAATAATGGCTTTCGTATTTTTTATTAATTTTTGTTCTGGCCTTTGTTTTTTTTTTTTTCTCTTAAGAAAATCGTTTAAATTGCAGTCGCAGTCATTAGCAAACACATATGTATGCCTAATTTCCATGTGCTCTTTTATTTTTTACAGTAAAACTTTACATGCCAGTATTTTGGATTTTTTTTTATAAACCTCTTTTTTCTTATTCTTACTGAGAAGATGGGCATCGCAGTCAGGATCCATCGCAGTCACTCACTCAACTTAGGTTATTTCAAGGGTTAATGCCCTGGGGCGGATACCTCGAGAGTTAGGTGGAAAATCTGCAATCTATTTAAATCGTATCTATATATATATATATAAATGAAACAAAGTGTGTGTGTGTGTGGTTCAAATTCACATAAATAGGTACCGCTCAGCAAGAGCAACCTAGTTCATGATAATTGAACATTGTGTAATATGTGAAGGTTATCACATATTAAACAAATTTTAACGCGGGATTCAATCCCGGTTCATGACTGTCGGGAATCGAGGGGGTTACCCACTCGTCCTACGACTTTTGTGTGTGTGTGTGTCTGTCCTTTATGCCTGACAAAACCACTCATTGGAACGCCATGAAACTTTGGGAAGTTATTTAGTATAGTACTGGGAAGGTTTCTGAAAAATAATTACTTGAATATCTTTAATATTCTTAGAGTTATTTGCAGATTTGTAGATTTAACTCGCAAGCAGTGCCCCTATTGCGACGATGATAACAAGTTTTTTTATCTATGAGTTTTATTATCACTTAGAGTTTATTATCTTAAAGATTATTTATCAAAAGTAAGATTTTCTACCTATTAATTGCGCACAAGTCAAGGTTAGTTATCGAGTATTTTTCAAGGGACCGGGAAAAATGTTCACTAGATAAAACGATGATTTTGTAATGTAGAAAATTAGGAAAGACAAAATTCAGGATGACACGGTAATTTATTTGAGACAAGTATAATGATACATTTCCAAGGCAAGATACTATTCCTTTAACTTCCAATTACCGAGGGAACCAATTAATATTGATTTTATTCAACTTATCGAGTATTTTTCAAGGGACCGGGAAAAAATGTTCACTTTATCGAGTAATTCAAATTAATGAGTTTCAAATTATCAAAAAATATATATATATATACTAGCGGATGTACCCGGCTTCGCCCAGGTTTTTCTCGAGGGAATGTTTGTAGTCTAGTAATAAGAAAATATACTACACCTAAAAACTATCAGAGAAAAGAGAAACCACGGAAGGTGAACAGAAAAATGCTTACAATGGATGTTATAACATGAATCATGAAAATTTCTCTTATAGAATTGTAAATAGTTATAAAACGAAGAGAAATTTTTTTTTAATATACATGGGCTACAAGCTTTCGGGCTTCACGCCCTTCGACGGGTACAACATATTGAGAGAGAAAATAACGCTATATATAGTATCGATATGTGAGGAATCTGCATACATAACCATATACGAGTTAACAATATCAGATTAAGTTATGGAAATAAGGCTTTTTTATAGAAATATTTGACGAAAGTAGGATGTGATGCTAATTAAAAATTAAAAAATGAAAACTAAAAAATTTTTTGACAGATTTAACATAACTAAGACTATTGCAATTTATAGAAGAACATATGATCATCTATGGATGTCAATCAACTTAAACCAATGTGATGTTATATTAAAAAACCAACAACAGTGAGGAACTATGGCATGGCCCGCCATCAGCGCGATCATCGGACAAAGGAAAAAATTATATAGGGGTAGGTGTCTGGGTGGGGGGGGGTGGTTTGTTTCCGGTGGGATTAACAGTAAGATCAGGGAAAGAAGTGAACGGCCTATAGGTTATTACAAATATCTAAATACTGCGATGGTATGTCGATGTGTCTGTTAATGCTATGGTTATTGATGGATAAAATAGCTTCAATGATCAACCTTTGGTACTTGGTATTGACATTAGAGTACAGGGTGGTAGGGGAGGAAAGGTTGAATGAATGGCCGGTGGTGTTAATATGGTTGAAAATGAGCGACCTGTTGTCTCTGTTGGCAATGCATCTACCGTGTTCGGTCATCCTGATGGCCACGGACCTACCTGTCTCGCCTATGTAAGATGCACTGCAATCGTTACAAAAGACTGAATAGACCGAGCCACCAGAGGACCGAGCAACGGTAGATCTAGGTAATCTGGTGATAGGGTGTCTGAGGATGGCGCCGATACTATTGCTATTAGTAAAATGGGTGCTAATTCCGTGCGTTCTGAGGATGCGGGAGATGGCGACTGATTGGGTGGAGAAGGGAAGTAAACAACTGTTTCTGGTAATTGCAGGAGGTCTAACGGAATGGATGTTATGTTTACGATATCAAGTTAAATAAAAACAAAGATAAAATTTGCATATGTTGGTCACTATAAATTTGTATATTTGTTAGGCGAAATTAGAAACATGATAAAACAATTGGGTATTTAAAAACAAATGTAGAAATAAAAGTTGAAGTATAATAAACAATGTTAAAGATTAGTTTTAATTATTAATCAAGATTGTGTGTGAATATGTGAGAAAGATGTAATATCGTTGTTGTTTTCTTGGCCGACTGTTTTACATATGGTGTTATCTTAAAATTGCTTGTTTTGAATATTTTTTAGATTGAGATTATTAGCTAGTATGTAAAAAAATTAACTCTGTTGAAATTTAATTTTGTATTTATATATAAATAAAATTAACTGTTGATTTTTTTTTTGTATTTAATCGATAACAGCGAAGTTACGCATGTTAATGTTAGGAAATATATTTTGATGTTAAGCAAAACCTGCTCCATCTCGTTTTACATAAATGTTGAAAATTTGGTTGAAATTGATGCATTGTAACGAAAGTTTTTAGTGATGTCCACTTATGAAATTTCCATTTTATTAATATAGATATTTATTTTATAAGTTTATAGAGAATGTACGTTAGACAAACCTTTACTCGAGGAAAACCCGGGCGAAGCCGGGTACGTCCGCTAGTTGTGTATAAAATAAACATTTGTGCTTTTAAATTATTTCATGGGGGGTCGGTGGAAGGCTAGTTAAACCGTTTGGTTTTCGACCACTAGGACCCGGGTTCGATTCCCGCATTGGACACTTTTTTTCTGTTTAAAAAAAAATGCTCCAATGGCCCCCGATTCTTGCAAAAGTCGAACCCACCAGCGAGTGCAAGTAACCAAACGAGGCGCTGGCATTTGTAAGTGCAAAGTCGAACTGCTTCTCACATGTGTAGACATGTGGTGCGCTTACAGTAAAAGCAGTCGCTAACTACCCACCATGATTATCATGGCCTGTACCACGTGTACTAGGGATAAGCAAAAAAAAAAAAAAAATTCATTTTATATTTAAACTATATTGATTTTGAAACAACTAAATTTTTTTGCATATTTAAATCAAATACCTAAACACTAATATAAAACATTTTTGCCACCACACACACTTTTTGCCTGTGGTTTTTGTGTTACTTCTGTATTGCTATTCTATGGCACTTCTACTATTTATTATTGATATCAGAGATCTACACCGACCTAGCTGTGGTCATCGAGGCGATAAAGATGCATAAAGATCTGGTCTAGACTTGAAGTCCTGACCTGGGACAAGATTTTTTTAATGTACTTTCAGTATGAAGGAAATTGCACCCGGGGGAATTCTCGGGCGCAGCCGGGTCATTCGTCTAGTTTATTATATTATTTAATATTCCCACTAATAAAACAATATAAAATAATAGTTTTATTTTACTTCTTTCTGTAGGGAGATTCTGATTCCTGGATCTCTTTATTTATTTAATATTACAACTCAATCCTTATTTTGCCTTAATTTTACCTGGATATTTTATACTCAAGACAACCCGCTTTCAAAAGATTTATGTAATTTTTCTCTTGTTTTCTCCCTCACTAATGTAATATATATATGTGTGTTTTGAAAAAAATGGCAATCCATAAATAAATCATTTCTTGATTTCTCTAAAAGCCTCTGGGACCTCGTAGTACAGCTTGCACCACGCTGACGAGGGCCAACGACCCGAAAGGTGTTCGAGGTTGTTTTTTCTTGATTTATCAAAAAGATGGCTTGGCTAAATATCAGAGGGAACAGGTTAAATCGAAGTTTAATTGATTTCTGTTCAACTAGATAAAAACGCTCATGTTGGTAATCAGAATTTGCCTAATTTGTTTACACATGTGTACTGATTCAATACTTATTGTAGAGTAGTGTCTTATGTATGTGACTTAGATCATAAATGACCAGTAATCAAGCATTATATTATGGGTGTCCAGACATTGCCGGAAGCCTGGTGCGGTTCGACAAGCAGGGCGACGGGCTGGGCCGTTACAAGATCTACAATTATCAGCGGGTCAGCAACCAGAGCCAGTACAGCTACCGGATTGTTGGACAATGGAGAAGTGGCCTAGATATCAATCTAAATGACATCGTATGGAATAAAGGCCAGAAGGAAATCCCTCATTCAGTTTGTAGCGCACCTTGCAGAGCGGGTGAGGCTAAGAAGATGCAGGCAGGCGAAGTGTGCTGCTGGTTCTGTTCCCAATGTAACCCCTGGGAGTTCCTCAAGGACGAGTACAACTGCGAAGATTGCGGACACGGAAGATGGCCCTATCCGGACAAAAAATCTTGTTATGATTTGAAACAGCAGTATATGAGATGGAATTCGCCGTTTTCTCTCGCACCCATAGGCATATCCTGCGTTGGTATAGCACTTACCCTATGCGTCGTGGCAATCTTTGTGAAGAACAATGATACACCCATTGTTAAAGCTTCGGGACGGGAGCTTAGTTATATGCTTCTCGGCGGAATCCTCTTTTGCTATTTCAACACTTTCATCCTTTTGGCAAAGCCATCTCCTTTTGTGTGCGGTCTTCAACGTTTCTGTGTTGGCTTCGGCTTCTCAATCATGTACAGTGCTCTCTTAACGAAGACAAATCGTATATCTCGTATCTTCGACAGCGCACGTAGGTCTGCGCGCCGACCAAGTTTTATTAGCCCAAGATCCCAAGTTACAATTACCTTAATCTTCTTGTTCGTTGAGGTGCTGGCAACTCTTGTATGGTTCGTCATCGAACCCCCCAAAATTAGGAGCTATTCTCCCGATGGGAAGCGACAAGAGGTGATCCTCCGATGTGGAATCAAAGATTCAAGTTTTCTCATATCTTTGGTGTATAACATGATCCTGATCACCACCTGCACTATTTACGCTATCAAGACCAGAAAGATTCCCGAAAACTTCAATGAATCCAAGTTCATAGGTTTTACTATGTACACCACCTGCATCATTTGGCTCGCCTTCGTGCCCATCTACTTCGGAACAGGAAATTCCTTCGAGGTGAGTTTTTGTTTCTAATTTTGACACACATATTTAAATCTGTATTTTAAAATGTTCAAGGAGAATTTGAAGAAATACTATTTTAAACCAATATACACCCTCTATTGCAAGATATAGAAAGAAAAAATATGTATATCAAATGACGAAAATACGAAAATTTTACATTTTCAGAGATCTGTCGGAACAAGTAAAGGTATATTCTTTATTCACAATTTAGAGTTTCTACTAATGATATTAGATAGATAATACGATTTTTAAATTGGCAGATACGTTCAAACACGTTTTATCTTATGAACCATACTCTCTGTCTAATTTGAATTTAAAAAAGTTTTGGCCTTGCTATTTGAAACTGGAACGAACATTATAACGACTCATTATACTGCTATTTTAAGGTTTTGTTTCAGATTTTAAAATAAATTTATTATTATTTTAAAAATATAATCTTATCTTGTTCATAGAAAAATGAAAATATCTGAAATATTTTTGGATAATAAAAAAAGAAAAAAGAGAAGAATACGTAAATATAATATAGATTCTATAAATACAATAATTATTTATTAAAGTCTAATAAGGTTATATCAAAGTTCAAGTAGAAGCTTCGTCAGTTACACGTCATAGATGTGGAACATAAAAAATAATAAATGAAGAAACTTAGTGTCAAAAAATGGAAGAGACAGAACCATTATTAAATCTATTCGGACTATTGAAAATTAGAAAAGTAAACAATATTTTAGATTGATGCTTTAACGCACCATCTGTTATAAGAATTTTAAACTATTTTTGACGCGTATAATTATTTTTGAAATGAAACAATATTTTAACTGCTCTTACTGCAATGATAAAAATTCACCACTCATGAGTCAGGCATTCCCATTATTTTTATCATTCCAGTAAGGATGGTAGAAAATTGTTTTATTTCAAAAATAATCATACGCGTCAAAAATAGCTTAACTATTTTAAATGAATTGAAATATTATGAATTAAATAAAGCTTCCGGAGCAAAGTTTCTTGTGCAAACTCTTTATTTTCAAGCTTTCGGACTTTTCAGTCATTCAAAAGGAATATCACGTTAACTAATTGATAAAAATAACTATTGAAATTGAAATATTTGTTTATTATATTTTGTATAGAATTGAAACCTTAAAGGTACCAGGCAGGATCTTATCTAATATGATCGTGGCAATATATTCGATCCTTTCATTTGACCGCCATATCAATCTCTTAAAGCGAAAAAAAAAAAAACAGAAATAACTCTTCATATTTTTAAAACAAGGATTCCTGAGAGGTGAAGACGATGTTAGCCGTTATTTTGATATTAAATGTCAAAAAAAAAAAAAATAAAACCGACCAGAAACTGTCTAAATGTCCTGGTTCATAGATTTCCTCAATGTGTTTTTTGTCATAGTTTCTTTTCATTATTTCCTGAGTCTTCTCTGTGTTGTTAATGACTACCTGTCTCGTCTCCTTGCTATTTTATCTAAGTAGTTTTCTATATATTCGTCGTAATCGTCCATGTTACTGTCCGTTGGGATATTCTCGTCGTCTAAGAGGGACATGGGTTCCCTTCCAAACAACAGGAAAAATGGAGAGTAGCCTGTGGTTTCTTGAATCGTGGTATTATACGCGTGGATGATAAAAGGGAGGATTTCCTCCCAGTTCTTCTGGTCTGTGTTTACATACATGCTGATCATATTGATTAAATTTCTATTTAGCCATTCCGTTAGTCCGTTAGTCTGGGGGTGGTAGCTCGTTGTGAAGCAGTGTTTAACTTTGCACATTTTCATTACCTCCTTCATCAAATTGCTAGTGAATTGTGAACCTCTATCGCTAATAAGAAATCTTGGGGCCCCGTGACGTAAAATAATATGTTCGATTGAAAATGTAGAGACTTCTTTCACGGTTGCTTCTGATACTGGCTTTGTTTCAGCATACTTGATATAATAATCAGTCAACACAATTATCCACTTCCTTCTTCTTTTCGTTGATGGCAAGGGGCCAACAAAGTCAATTCCGATTCTTTCAAAAGGGTAGTTAGCTGAGGGAATAGATTGTAAAAGTCCAGAAGGCAAGTGATTTGAACCTTTCCGACTTTGGCAAAGGTAGCACGTCTTTACAAATTCTGAAACATCTTTCAACATGGAAAGCCAATAGTATTTATTCTTCAATCGGTAAGTGGTTCTGGCGACGCCCAGATGGCCATTCAGCATATGGTTGTGGTATTCATTCATGATTTCCTTCCTTCTCTTCTTTGGCACTACCAGCAACCATGCCCTACCTTCAGGATTTGGATTTTTCTTGTAGAGACACCCATTTTCTTCTTTGAAGTTCTGTGTAATTGAACGCTTGTTTGCACTAAGGTTCACCATAATATTCTCAATAAAATCATCCTTTTCGTTTATTATTTGATTCAGAAATAGTCTTCCATAATCTTCGTCCCATTCGTTTTCCGGTAAGGGTCCTCTAGATAGACCATCAACGTCCAGATGTTTTTTACCCGATTTGTGTATAATTTCGAAATTATATTCCAGAATCTTCAGTGCCCATCGTGCTAATCGGCCGGTCGGATCTTTCAGATTCTTAAGCCAGCATAGTGCGTGATGATCAGTTACGATTTTGAAGTGCCTTCCATATAGGTAGGGTCGTAACTTGGACATTGACGACACAACAGCTACACATTCTTTTTCGGTAGTCGAATAATTTTGCTCAGGTTTGCTCAGTGTTCGACTTAAATATGAGATCACCTTTTCTTTATCGCCGAACTTTTGGACTAATGTTGCACCCAGGCCGATGTTAGATGCGTCAGTATGAATGTAAGTAATTGCATTCGGATCAAAGTGCCCTAAGATTGGGGGATTTATCAATGCTACTTTAAGGGTTTGAAATGCTTTTTCTTGATTGTCTGTCCAGGTAAAAGGTACATTCTTTTTTATAAGACTGGTTAATGGATCGGCAATTTTTGAAAAACCTTTGATAAATTTTCTATAATATGAGCACATTTCTGAATGACCAAGAATCTCCAGTTCTTCGAAAGCAAATTGGCATTTTTTTTGTTCAATTTTAAATTAGCCTCGCGAAAACATCTTAAAACAGCTTCTATTCTCTTGAGAAGTGTTGAAAAATCCGAGCTATAAATGATTACGTCATCTAGATAACATAAGCAAATTTGCCATCTAAGATTACCAAGCATATTTTCCATGTTCCTCTCAAATGTAGCAGGGGCATTGCATAGACCAAAGGGCATTACGTTGAACTCATATAGGCCATGTGCTGTAGTGAAGGCTGTCTTGTTTTTATCTTTCTCCTCAACTTCTGCTTGCCAATATCCTGATTTAAGGTCAATTGCTGAAAAGTATTTGGATCCTTGAAGTGTATCCAATACTTCATCAATTCTGGGAATTGGGTAAACATCTTTCCCTGTTACATCATTCAATTTTCTGTAGTCAACGTAAAATCTATACTTACCATCTCGCTTCTTGACCAAGATTACAGGGAAGGACCATGGACTCGAGGATGGTCTAATTATGCCGTCTCTCAGCATTTCATCAATTTGCTCTTTTATGTTTTCTCGCTCTTTCGCGCTCACCCTATACGGCTTGTGTTTGATCGGTTTCGCGCCTTCTGTATCAATCCGATGTTTCGCTAAGTTGGATCTTCCTAATCCAGACGAAAACAAATCCGCGTATTTTTCCAAAACTTGTTTCAATTGCTCCTTTTCCTTATATGATAAATTTTCGTTTATCTGAAATTGGGGTTCTTCATGCTCTTTTTGTTCACTTTCTTCTATAAGATTCACTTCGGCTGGCTGGCTTCCAAAGCACAATGTTTGTTTTTTTAATATTTTTAATGGTCGAGGGTAAGGGTTTGTTATCCAGATATATGTTTCCTTATTCACAACATTCATTAAGCTTCTCGCTAGTCGAAGTCCATTTGTTTGAAACATTTTATGGTTCTCCTCGATGATGTATTCGCCATCCTCTGCTTCTACAAATGCATTAATCAATTTAATAGAAAGTTCTGGTATAAGTACATCCTTTGCACCTTTTATTTTCTTCTGTTGATATTTGATTACGTCACGATTTTCTGTCAAGTCATATTTGATTATTTCACGCTGACAATCAATTTTTGTGTTCATTTTCTTAAGAAAATCTCGTCCAAGTATAAATATTTGCAAATGTGTTCTCATTATCACATTTTGACGTGTAATTGTTTGTCATCAATTTTTATATTTAAAATAATATTTCCTACGATATCTAATTTTTTGCCATCGGGTCCGGTGCACATTTTATCAGGATTTATTATTTCAAGACCTGTGTTAAGAGCTGTACTAAGGTCGACCATTGAAAGATCGGCGCCTGTATCAATCAAAGCTTCGCAGATACCGATTCTATCCACGTTAATGTTCATTTTATATTTGGGGTCCAACTTTTTAATTCCAAATATGGTCGACTTGCTTTGATTGACGGACTCAGGCGCGATGCTTAGTTTAAATCTTCTAATGTGGCATATCTATTCCTTGTAGGGATACTCGAGTACGTGCTATTACTTACGTCAGCGTAGAGCAGAGGTCTCGACTTCTCAGTTCCATTATCCATTCAGATTTCTTCTTCGTCCTTGTCTTGTGTAACTATGGGGTCCTCTTCCACAATTCTTACAAACCTGACTCTGCAACACCGCGCTACGTGGCCTGGCTTGTTACACTTGAAACATATTGGTCTCCCGTCTCCTGTCCTATTCCTGTTTAAATTTGGACCCTTATTGTATGTTTTACTTGGGTAAACCGGTTTTGGCTCAGGATTGGGAGTGTAAGATCGTCTAGGGGCAGATACCTGGGGCAGAGGCTTGTTCTGGTAGTACCTCGAAGTGGGGGCCTGGGTCTTGGAGGTGTTCTGGTAGTACCTCGGAGCGTTCTTCCATTGCTCTTGATGATGGGGACGAGGAGAGCGTGGTCCATTATAAAGAGCTTTTGATTTTTCTACACGTTCTTGGTAATTATTTTCGAACAAATCCTGCTTTTTACCAATTTCAAGAAGTTCATTGGTATTTTTAGGAGGGTTTAGGTGAAGGGCAAAAGAGTATTCTTTCTTTAACCCTCCAATAACCCAGTTTATTTTAGTCTTTTCTTCCATTTGAGGGTCACCTTGTTGCACAGTACAAGGATATCCTCTGCGAACCTGATTGCAGGTTCATTCCACTGTTGCATCCTGTTTAATCTCATCCTCATTTCTTCTTTGTTGGCGTCTGAGGCAAAATCCTCAATTAGGCGGCTCTTGAAATTTTCCCAGCTGGTGAAACTTATCTTGTGTAGGTTCAGCCAGGTTTTGGCGCTACCAATCATATTCATGGCAGCATAACGGGAGATAATGTAGTCTGCCCAATGGTACAGGAAGCCAATTTCTTCAAGAGATTCAATCCATGGGCGAGGGTCTTCTGTTCCATCATACTTGTCGATGTTGGGATTCAGGACAACTGGGTCGGAACTAGCATCTCTACCAATTGTTGCACCAGGTTGCGGCTTGGCAGACTCTTCAGCCTTGATTCTCTCCTTTGCTGGGTCTTGCATCTTACCAGAGCGTGTTTCAACCATCCTACAAATTTATATAAGGGGATAATGAGATAACTATACTTTAAGTAGCCTCCAGAATAATTTATTTATTTTTTGACATCAAAGAAAGCAGTGAAGTCACACAGTTTACCTAAATATAAATGATGATTCTATAATACATATATTCTGTTTATAATACATATATTCTGTTTAATAAAATAAATAAATATAAAATATAATTTTGAATTTAAAATATATGAAAATTAATATTACAAATTAAAATAAAATTGGTTCATTAGCCATGATGCAAAAATAGTTATGTGTAGAAAAAACCAAGTAATATATAAGGTATTTAATTCATTATAATTATTCGCCATTGTTATCAACCAGTTCAATAATAAACAGAGATACAATATAACATATATCGAATCTATGATCTTTTGCCTATAAAAATATTTTTAAAATAAAGTTACGAAATAAATATAGTTGTTCAATTAAAAATGCATATATTGGATCGGAAGAAAATGTATTTTCCAATATTTCAGTTGTGTAGTTGAACGCCAACATTTTTTCAAGATATTAAAATGTATTTTATGTCAACAACAAACTCTCTTGATGCCATATAACGGTCAATAGAATTATGTTGAAATATAATATAGTTTTATTTATACCCATTGAGGAGGAGGAGAATGTATGAAAATGTATGAAAAAAAATATATATTGCAGACAAAATATATATTTTTTGTAAAATAAGGGTATGCAAATTTTAGATATTAACAATAAACCTATTTTATTTTTGCAATTATTTTTTACTATGTGCAAAAAGATTTTTGATATGAATAAAATAAAAATAGCATTATATATAAATATAAACGTTAATCTAAAATTATATCGAAAACAAAAAGGGCAAAAAATGTTTGCCAATTTGAAACATTAATAATATATTTGAATACACTATTGTACAAGGTAGGATCAATAAATAAGGTGAATTAAAATTTATAAAAAAAAAAATAAGAACGATATTGAAATTTAGGACTTGATTTATTCAAAATAATCACCTTGGCCTTCTATACATCGTCTCCATCGTTCTGGCAACTTGTAAATACCCTCTTTATAGGCACTCTTAGGAAGCGTGTGAAAAAAATCTTGCACCACTTTCTGGACATCTTCATCCGAGTCAAATCGCTTTCCCTTTAACTCCTTATTTAGTAGTCCAAAAAGGAAATGGTCAGAGGGGGCTAGGTCTGGACTATATGCAGGATGTTCTAAAACTTCAAAACCTAATTTAATGATTGTAGATACAGTTTTACATGATGTATGCGGCCTTGCAATATCATGAAGGAAGAGAACACCTTTACTAAGCTTCCCTCTTCTTTTGTTTCTTATACCGGGCTTTAGCTTATTTACAAGAATGTCACAATAAAGGTCGCTATTCATACGTTGCTTTGAGGATAAAAAAAGTCAAGACAGATTGGTCCATCAACATCCCAAAAAATTGTTAACAAAACTTTACCGGCAGTACGTTGAGACCTGTGGAACATGTAATTCGTCCATTTTTGAACTCGTTAACCCATTTATAAATGTTTTTTGAGACAAACAAGACTCACTATAGATATTATTCATTCTTTGGCATATTTGAGATATTTGAATACCTTCTGCATTCAAGAAACGAATAACTGCACGTTGTTCAAGCGTGGTGCAATCCTTCAAGGGAGCTTCCATTTTAGTTTATTTATAAGTCTCGCGCCGCGCGTGGGAAAAAAGAACAGAACACCTTAAATAGTCTCTCGATGTTATATTTAAATATTCTGTGGTTTAAATTATTTTTGCTTTTTTAATTTTTATGAAATAAGATAATTCACCTTATTTATTGATCCCCCTTTGCAAAATTATAAATATAGTTGTAGATATGTAAAATGGTGTCTTCTACTGATTGGAGTTTTAAATATAGCTCAATTTAAATATAATTAACATGCCGAAAAGGTGTTTAATTTACATGTTTTCTTATTCTAGGGATTACAATCTATTGTTTCATATGTTTTGGATCAAATGAAGAGAGGTTTGGAGTTTAAACTAAATACTCCCAAAATTATATATTTAGGTTTTTCCGATTTTTTTGTCATACTGGGCTTAAATATTTCAAATAATTTATATTTCACCTGAACAAACATTTATTTTTATTTAGAAAATTTTGAAAGACATTTTCTTGTGAATAAATAAAATATAAGCCGTTCACACTTTCGATTCATCTTGTCTCTAATAGTTGTCGCTGAATTTTCCATTAAAAACGCTTGAAAAATGCATGACGCTGAGATTTAAAACTTTGAAACTTTTAAAGCGGTATTAATAATGAAGGGCACATTTTAACGTATTTGTCAGAATTTTTGTTCAATGTTTAAATCTTTCCATAATACTTGTTCAAAACAGAAAAAAACAGGTATCATAAGTGAAATAAAATATAAAATCCGATATAAGGTAATCAGCTAATTATGGAATTTCAAAACCATATAAAGAACTTGTGCATTTATAATAATAATGTACCTATAAAATGCTATCAAAAATAACTTTTATACGATGCAACATATCAATAATATAGGTACACGAGATAAATAGGGAATATTGCAAATTTAAAATATTTTAGAAAAGCAAAAAAGAAAAAAAAAACACACATTTTTAAGAATTAAAATTAAAAAAAAATTATTTTGATAAAATTTCCGGACATGACATTTCGTCAATACTTCCTGAGCCATAGCGAATACTATTGTCTGTAATTATAAAGACGTATTTAAATACATTTATTTGAAAGAGGAAAAATAAAAATCAGGTAAAAAGTTTATTTTAATTTTGAAATTGCAATCTTTCGAACAATTATACCGCTCTTCAACGGGCTAATACTCTATGTACAATCTATTAATATTATGTACATAGAGTATTAGCCCGTTGAAGAGCTGTATAATTGTTCGAAAGCTTGCAAATTCAAAATTAAAAGAAACTTTTTACCTGAATTTTATTTTTCCTATATCAAATAATTTCTGGGTAACTATTGCTCACATAAATTAATTCATAAATAGCTATATAAATCCTTAAATATTTCAATAAAATAATCCCTTGCACCAATGTTATGTTGTAAACATCTATCTCTCCTATGTATATATTTATTTTAATTGAAGGAAACTTATCACTCTAAGCCCGATGTTTCCAAACTCAAAATATTCATACATCTTAAATATTATATTTAAGCATAGTTTGAGTTTTCATTTAATCAGGATATTTGTAATAAGTTTATTTATTAAATAAAATTCCTATTGCAATAATCCTGAATCATATATTGTGTTCCCTACCTATGCAATTATTTTAAGTTCATATATTGTATTTTTAATGGATTCCAACCACTAGAGAGATTGGAATAACGACGCAAATTATGTATTTATCAAATAATATTATAGCTCAAAAATACGCCAAAAAAATGTATAGAAATAATTTTATAACAACCTTCAAATTTAAGGGTGTGTGGTTCATAACCTATACAGAATATAACTTTCGCTATTAATTGCATACGTAATTTCAATCAAATTATTTTCTAGATCCTCTAGTGTAGAATTACTAGAAATATATTTTAGTTCAATTGTAAAATTCCATATGTCTAATAATTTTTTCTAGTAATTCTACACTAAAAGATCTACAAAATAATTACGTATGCAATTTATAGCGAAAATTATATTCTGTATAGGTAATGAACCACACATTCTTCAATTTGAAGGTTGTTATAAAATGATTTGTTATAAAAAGATTCAGGACTCGCTTTAATACCAAAATTACAAAAAGAAGCACAAATTATTTTAACTAAAGTATTTAAAGGCATGCCAGGTTTCGTAATATAATTTCTTACAATATTACACTAGTCCGCAAAATTAAAGGAACAACATATTTATAATTTATCCTTAATTTTAATTAATTCTAATGGATGATAATACCTGTTCTCATAGGGCTTGTGTGGTCAAAACCTTTCTCAAAAACCATGCAATTGCTCGGATGAATTGGCCAGCTCAATCTCCAGACCTAAATCCCATTGCGCATTTATGGGACAAACCAAGACGGCGGATCTCATCTCTCCAACCTCCTCCTAGAAACACTCATGAGCTAGAAACAGCCTTAACACAAGAGTGGGCGTCGATTCGACAGGAGCTGATAAAATTCCTAATTAACACATTAACAACAATACCCAAGATATTTATGCACTGACTGCAAGATCAATGCTTGACCGGCTAATTTGCATAAAATACGTGTTAGATATCTTTGAATTTGGGTATTTTAATCAATAATAAAATAATAAATTTTTGTATAAAATTTCATTGATAAATGTTCAATAAAATTTGATATAAATGCGAAGAGTCTTGTTCCATTAAATTTGCGGGCCAGTGTATATTGATGATGTTTACAAATTAAAATTCAATTAATTTAAAATTAAATAAATCAACATATATGCCCGTCAGCAAATAAGATGTTTTTAAAAATACCTTAGGCTTTTTTGACATCGACGCTTTCTCTTTACATTCCAAGGAGAGTATACAAGCAATTGTGGTAAATATATTACTAAATTTGTAAATCCTTACATCGAACAGTAGGTTGGAAGGATTCAGGCCCATTGTTCTCTCTGTCATTGATCGTGTTTTCATCCACAATAATTACATTCTGTCACCAACGACGTTCCTTGGCCAAGCTGAGAGAAAATTGAATTAGTTTTATTACAATATTATATTTTCATAAAGACAAAGAAGTTTACCCTAAGTGTGAAAATGTACACATAATAAATCTATAGATCAAAATGAGATCAATATTTTAGGTACAATCAGTGTGAATTCACAGAGATAAGAAGTGAATGACGATATTCCAGCCTTAGATATAGGATAACGTGCTGTTTAAAGTGATTGAAATCCACTCAAAACTGTATAATTAGAAGATTTACAAGTCAATATTCAATTTTTTTTCATTAAATAATTCTGTTCTCTATATACACAAATGGAGTAATATATTATGATTATTTAATTATTTCGAAGTTTTGAGAATAATTGATGAGGAGGATATGACAATTGTTTAAAATGATATTCAAAAAAGTGACTCTAAGCGCAATTTAAACTAAAATCTATATCTATTTACAATTGCTGCTTTTCAAAACAATGCAGCCAAATCAAAAGCAGAGAGGAGAATATGAAAAGCGCTGGTTATAAAATAGGAAGCACAGAGCGACTGGTGTTTTTTAAAGGCAGCGCGACAGGAGGCGACACATTGTTGCTAACGACGCTGGAGCCTTAATGAGCTGGTCCACTCTAGCGGCAGTTTAATGATCGCGCAGTAATTATGGCAGGTGTGTGAGGGCTCCCTTTATACTCTATATACCCTCAGTATTCTTTATATAGTTTATATTATTCAATTATATGTAGAAATTCTGTAATTATATATTTTGTATATAGGAAAACTAAGATTTTTTTGGCAAAAGGTTTCTTCAATTAATTTGGGTGTTGCAAGCTTTTCGAGCAAACTTTGTTCTCTACGGGCATATAATGGCTATTAAAATCAAAATTATCGTTTTATAAAAATAAATGAAAATAAATGTTATTGGCATATTCCCTCATGGGCGAGCATCATACAATATTATATCCAAATATAAAATAGATGAAATAAGGTGAATATACAATAAAATAGATAATTTCATGTAAATTCAAAACATTTTTACTTGTGATATTTCAGTGTAAATAAAATAACCATCACAATATAGGTTTAAATCCTGTTACTTTGTGTTTGCATTGAACGCCATTTGAGCCTGTGCGCGGTTTCTAAAATAAAGGCCTTTAGATGGCAATATATTAGGAGTACAAATAAGTTTTGAGGGATTTTTTTTTATAAATTCGAAGCTTTATTCTGAGAAATCAGTACAATATATTTCATTCAAAGTATTGTCCATCTTTAGCTACGACTTTTTCCCATCTTTCAGGCAGCATACGGATTCCGTGTCGAAAAGGTTCCTCGTCTTTTGAGGCGATCCAAACATTGACCCAATTTTTCGCCTCTTCGTAAGAAGTGAAGTGCTGCTCGGCCAGGCCATGTGTCATCGAACGGAACATGTGGTAGTCTGAAGGAGCAATGTCTGGTGAATACAGCGGGTGGGGTAGGACATCCCATTGAAGCGCCTCCAAAGTCTCCTTGACAACTTTTGCAACATGTGGCCGAGCGTTGTCGTGCTGATAGATCACCTTGTCATGTCTTTTGGCATATAGTGGGCGTTTGATCTTCAATGCTCGGCTTAATCGCATCAATTGTTGTTGGTAACGTTCTCCAGTGATGATTTCGTTAGGCTGAAGTAGCTCATAGTAGATCACTCCGAGCTGATCCCAACAGATGCACAGCATTAGCTTCTTGCCATGAATATTCGGTTTGGCCGTTGAAGTTGATGCATGACCGGGCTTAACCGACCATTTTCTGCGCTTTGGGTTGTCGTAGTGAATCCACTTTTCGTCCCCCGTCACGATTCGATGCAAAAATCCTTCCGAATTTGTCTTTTGAGCAGTAGTTCGCACGTGCAAATACGGTGCTCGATGTTTTCTGGCTTGAGTTCATATGGAACCCAATTTCCTTGTTTTTGCACCATACCCATGACCTTGAGACGGTTCGAAATCGCTTGTTGAGTCACTCCCAAGGTTTCAGCGAGCTCCTCTTGAGTTTGGCTTGAATCTTCGTCCAATAAAGCCTCCAACTCAGTGTCTTCGAACTTTATTGGCCTCCCTCCGCGTTCTTTGTCTCTGGTGTCAAAATCGCCACTTTTGAAATGCCGAAACCAGTACTCACATGATTTTATTGATAGAGCATGTTTACCATATGCCTCACACAGAAATCGATGTCCATCAGTTGCACTTTTCTTCAAATTAAAACAAAAAAGCAGCGCTTCCCGCAAATTGTGTTTTGTTGGCAAAAAGGTTGACATGGTTAGAGCACCAAAAAAAAAGTTCCTTACACTTGAGTGAAAAGACTTCTTCTGATTTTTTTGGGGAAATGATGAAGCCTTAACATGAAACCTTACAAACAAGGTCCGATGCTATTTATATAATATTTGTTGTGGCTTCTTTTGCAAATCCCTCAAAACTTATTTGTACTCCCAATATATTTTAAATGTTTATACTTCATGTGAGTTTGTAATTTCTGCTTGCGTCTTCCCTTAGTTTCTGTGTAACCTGTGTGAGGTATCTCTAGAATAAAATTGAGAAAAACCTAAAATTGGAAAATTCAACGGGTTTAAAAAGAAGATTGAATTAAAATTTGGAATTTTGTTGAACAGGGAAGTGAGGATGCAAATTTGTGCTCTTGGCTTGGAAAGTATTGCCTGAAAATAAGAGATACCTCTTTTTTAGAACAAGAGTTTGGTGCATTGAACATGCTGAAAGTTATTTTTACTTACATATTTTTATTTATTTGTGTATAAAGTATTAAACGTTTTATGATATAAAAATCGAATTAAATCCAAAAGACAAAAACCTCTCGCAATCAGTATCTTATATCTAGATACTGATTGCGAGAGGTTTTTGTCTTTTGGATTTAATTTTGTGCGCAAGTTTTTTGATCTTATAAAAATCGAATAGAATGGTCATATAAAGTGTTACAAGGATTCCTTATTTTTTTTAATGGAGATTTTACTTAAATAAGGAATATATTCATATAAACAGAAAACGGTTATCAAAAGGTCATTCTGAAATTTTGCCTAGGTGTAGATTATTCTAAGAATATCCAAATAGGATATTTGAGACAGCGAAGAACAATCAAAATTTGAAAAAAGAGAACGCGTTATTTGGCTGCAAATATACAATTTATGTGTATTTTATAAAGCCATAGTTTCGATACATAGCTTAATATCTTGATATGTAATCATTGCAATTTCAGAAATATAGTACATTTTAGACACAAAGATACTTATTAGAAAAAATAGTACAAAAGTTATATTGCACTGAGTTCAGATGGATAATTAAGAGAAAGGCCTCTCCTGATCGTCCAACTAAAAGTTGCTTGATTGCCATAATCGACAGATGGCGGACGCCATCAGCAAATTTTAAGTTGCGCGATCATGAGATGCCTTTTCTTAAATATACTTCTATTAAAATGTTTTATTTATAAATAAGATAGGCACAGGGAAAATATTTATAAATTGAATTAAAGTTATATAAATATAGTTAGTTAATAAACATAATATTTTCGTTTATTTATCAAAGTATCAGGGGGTCGGCAAAATAAGTTAAACATTTAATAACAAATTGGTAGGTGTCGACAGCATTGAAAATGCCATTTGTTCTATCCACTGAACCAGCAGGGTAGAGTTGGCGAGGGCACATGGCAGTACGGACCCATCGTAGGTGAGCAGTAAGTGCTCTTCGTTCCACTTACTTTGTGATATAGGTGGCATACATTTTACCGTCGGCTGGTTTATAGTGGATAATCCATCGGTGAGCTTTTTTAAAACACTTACTTTGGAAGACCTAGTTTTAGACCTATGGTAATTCGGCCTTTCAATATCACAATGCGACGAAGTTTTAAACCCGTATTTGTAGTGGGAATAGGTCAAGCAGTGTCTCTTGGATCTGCGGGTAGCGCTCTCGATTCAGCCCGAGCTGGCAGAAAATTTGTAGTGGCTGACTAATCAGATGGAACAGCATTCTCTGTAGTATGCCATGAAGCGGTCTGCCTTACTATAAAATTTTAAAAAGGTTTTTAAAAAAAATGTTGAAGTATGTAGCTCAGGAGGGCGATGAGAATTTCGGTGCTCGTCTCAGAGATGGTAAAAGGTGTTGACTTAGGTCATCCATTTTAGTCTGTTTTTTTATTGTTTTATTTTCAATTGATGCAGATTTCTATCCTATCCTGATGTTCTAATACTGCTAATTTGATTCCCGACCAGGTCTTAACCTGTCGACTCCCTGTTGTATAAAATGATAAAGAATTTACGCCAGAAGTTGTAAGAAACGACGGAGACTACAGGCCGAAAGGAGATCGCGCTTTTGCAGCTCAAGAAAGAAGATCGTCGCTCAGAGCGACGGTACCTCCTGTAGCACTTTATCTACGTGTGCAGGTTAGAGGTTGATATGCTCTGACAGCTCCGTTGACAGATAACAACATACGCTACATACATTTCTCTATATATGATATTGGGTGTAGGAAGGAGTGTTCTAACAGTCTTGGGTGGGGAGAGGAAAGTACACTCTAAGGACACTGTTGAAACAGAGATATAGATTCCAGAAGGTTATAAGGGAAAGCGTAGGCTTCGTAAAGATCTGCGGGAGGCATAAAAAAAGGGGATTTCAAAAGGATATGCTAAGTAATGATTTGGTATTATCATGTCAATATTAAAGAGGATAGGATATGGTTCAACTCGTTTCCCCTAAGGGACACCTTGTTTACTCGGCTTTTAAAATTAATTCCCTTTTTTGGTGGACTACGGAGATCCTTATTATTATTATTTTTTGTATTTTTACTAAAGACATCACAAACATATAAATCTCTATTTTGGAAAAATAGAGTAAGGAGAAATAAAATTGGAACGGTTTCAAAATGTTTTTGGAATATTAGATAAAAATAAAATTGCTAGGTGAAGATTTTCTTAAACAATAAAAAAGTAAGATATTGTGTGACGTAGGATATAATAAATAATATAATAATAGTTACAATTGTTTCTTTGATTTCTTTCGATTGTAATAAAATAAATGGAAGAGTATATATGTGTGACACACCCCGGTTTATAGGCTGAACTCAGGGGAGATACAATATTGGCCCAATTTTTTGCCAATGAACGCCGTCCTCCCCCGCTATTCATCTCTAAGGTCGGCTACTCCATGTAGCGCAGTGAGAGTTCTAATTAGCTGGGCGGACTCATCTATCACGACCCCCTTTGTTGCGCTAAACACCGCCGAATTTAATAAAGTCATCATTACGCGAATTATTTATGACCCAACGTCCGCGACTAATTTATTGAAAAATCGGTGGCGTGTTGCAATTGGCTTGGGGTCAATATTTACACTGCTGGCTGGTCTAATTAGCTGGTCATGACCTTTATTTGTCTGCTCGGTTATAGCAGGGACACCTTGCCGTGATATAACATTGAGACCTGTCTGATTGTTGTAACAGAGATACCTTTGTATTTTTTCCTGGTTATAACATTGATATTCCATTTATTGCAGTGTAATGTATGCAGAAAAAAGCTTTAATATAGAATATATTGATAAAAAGGTTTCATTTGAAATAAACATCGATCTCTCTCTCTCTCTGGCTATTATTTTATATATTTTAGAATAATAATTGAATATATATTTTAGTGATATACTATTTATATCACGTTTTAATTTGTCATTTAAAAATAAACCACCATATATACGTTTCAGCCTGGTTATAGCACGATGACTTTGATTTATACCTGGTAAAATCTTTAGCTTCTATAAGTTTTATTTTATTCTTCATTCAAATTATATTTGATCGTGTTGTATCTCTTCCATTACACGGGTTATCTCAAATTTTGCCTTTAAATATCTTTCAAAATTAGTACCGTAAAATATTTCAATACTAGACTAACTACCCAGGCAGCCCCCGGGTTTTGTCCGAATGTATATCTACGCGAGTGTTTTCGAATGAAGAAGGTTTAAAAAAATAAATTCAAATTAATTCTCACAACTAAATATGTGCTTATCGAATATATAGCGCAAATATGTTATCAAATCATTCAAAAACATTAGTTATATAAATTTTTATATTTATAAAATACAGGAACGCTCATTAGTCCCTTCAAGGAACGGGTCTAGAACGACACATACAATTTTGTAATATTTATTTTCGAAATATTAATGCGAATGTATGTTGTAAAATAACCTTACCTATAGCATACTATAATTTAATTTTCGAGAGCCTTTGTTCGTCGTATAGTAGCCGGGACATGCCAAGAATAGTTAAACTGAACAATGTGCCGATGTATTATAATTCACCTATTCTCATGTTGCTAAACTATTTCCATAACAGAATACGGAAATCAAGCGAAAATCCCTTATAATACCAAATATAAATAGATCGTAGAGCAAAATAATTCATATTCACAACTAACCCTTACATAAACCAGTATATAAACGTACGCAAAGAAATTGAGAGACAAATACAAATTATTATCATAAAAGAAATAATAATAATAAGATAGCTTCCTAGAAAATAACCCGCGATATTCTAAATAATATAGATTTTGTAGAATTTGTAATGCCTCTGATCAAAGAAACACTGCACGCTGAATGGCTTATTATGGTCATTTGACAGTATGAAACCAATCTTTTGATGATTATCAGCCACGCTTGAGACAGACAAAAGAAACAGGGAATTTATATTTAAAGATTTGGTTAACTAAGTTTACTCAAACTACTTTATTATTATTTATTTTACACAAATCTCTAGGTCAACACGTGTTACATTAGCCACCAATTAGATAGCGCGGGAATAACTATCACAAATAGATAAATATATATTCTTTTTAAACCTTTTTTAGGCAACTCTTATATAACTTTTGAATTCTCGAGTATCTGCCGTTATATTTATTTCAGAAACATCTTATGGATTATATGCAAACTTTAATCATTCTGCCATCTTCGGTTATAGAAATATTTTCATAAATTCAGCGGCGGCAACATAGAAGTAATGATGTTTTATTCTTCCCCTTGATTTACTTTTCATATTGCTACTACATAACAAATATGTTGAATCTAGAAAAATCCATCAACACATTAGGCAGCCTTTAGAAACAACGGCCCAACTGTACTTCTGAAAGACTTCAACCATTCTCGTATTTTCAACTTCAAACAGATACATCAAATTCGAGGGTGTCACTAGAAATCTGGAGGCCTTCAGAGATTTAGAAAGGTACAAACCGAAACATTACAATATATTCGAATGCGGTTTTTATATCATGATTAAATTTTATATGGAATGGAATCTTTAATGGATTCATTTCAAAAACTTTCAATAATTGTCGAGTTTATTGAACAACATTTTTTCATCAATACATATTCTTTATATAGGAAATTTGAACTATATTTGATGCGTAGGTTTTTTGAAAATAAAATAATTTTAAGCTGTCCTCACTACAATGATAAAATAATGAAATGACCTTTCTGTAAGAGTAGTAGAAAATTGTTTTCATTCCAAAAGAAACATAAGCATAAAATATAGTTCAAATTTCTTATAACAGATGGCGCACTATTGCATCATATATTGAATATATCAATTTAAATTATTTATCCTATAGGTTATAATATATATGAACTAATATGTATAACCATTTTTTATCTCCTCACAATGGAAATATTATCTTGATTAAACGAGCATACTCCACGTCTAAAATAAAATAAAATGCAATAAATCCAAATTGTACTTTATTTGTCATAAGGTACTCTCTATGGAATGTGATATCATTATAAGCTATATAACATAATGTTAGCCATAGGCCCTACATCTCTGAATTACGTTGGGAGACCTGGTTTGAATGGAACGTGTGTCTGAAAGAAATGGAATGATAATGGAGAAGATAATCCCTTCCATTTCAGATGAATATTTAAGTCTAATCGCCGCTCCAGCGACAGCTTTCATCGCTCACCCGACCTTTCTGTGTGACAAATTAGAGATGCTTTTGACCCTGTAGAATTTTCTGTCGCCATATCTAATCTGCTGATCGAATGACTACATATATCATTTGGAACTTCAGTGAAATTACACCTCTCGGCCATTTATTTCAATTTCTATGGACTTACTGTTGACATGCTTCTATATTTTTAGAAAGAGAAAACTGACTTTGAAATATTGTCACGAAAATGAATTGAGTGGGGCAAATTGTGAAATGATTTAAAAAATTATTTCACCTTTAATTTTCTAAAAAATTATTAAATAAATGTACGTTGTAAATTCCTCTAGCATTTTTTTTACGATAGTATATAAGAAAAATTTGTTTAGCTCCTTCGTGGTATATATAAGGTCTAGTAATTGTGAAAAGAATTTCTTCACTAATTTTTATTTGATATATAAAATAATCGTATTTTTATAATTAGCACTCAAATATCGATATTATATATATTAGTATACTATATATTATATATAAAAGTTTTGCAAACAATATTGCATAATTATATTATTAAAAAATAAAATATATCATTAAAATCCACATGCATTTTTTTACCTCACATAACATTTTCATAAAATAGTAACAACGATGATCATAGAGGGCGCGACTTTATTTACTGCGGCAGGAGTAATTTAAAACAATGCATCAAACCCAATGGAGTTGACTAGAGAAAGTTCACGCGCCATGATATTTTATGATTATAAAAGTAATTTATCTTCTAATGAATCTCATGAAAGTATGATGAAAGCTTCAGGAGATGCAACTAATTTAAATTCATCTTTGTGGTTTTCGATCTTTTTATCTGAAAATTAAAGGCTGCAACTTACAAAATTTCAGAGTTTCTCAAGGTAATTCACCATTAGCACCTATGAAAGATTTCATAGAAGGATCTATTAGAACAGTTTTTAATTGGTTTAATGAATTTAAATTCGGAAAAACCAACCTTGAAGATGAACCTCGTTCAGGTCGACCACCAACAGCAGTGACCCATGAAAAAATTAAGCTGGTGAATGTTTACTTAGAGATATCGAAGAATTACGTATCAGCAGTTAGAGAAAGGTGTGTGCATTGGATCGGCAGCAATCAAGACCATCATTAATGATCATTTTGTCAGTAGATGGGTACCTCACATCTTGACTGAAGACCAAAAACTTTGTCGCGTTAAATGGTGTAATTTCATTTAGAAAAAAAAAATTGATGAAGGCAAATCAAAGGCTGTTTTTAATATTATTACAGGAGACGAAAATTGGATTCACAATTTTGATTCAAAATCAAAACGGCAATAATATCTTTGGTGCTCTTTAAAATCACCTCCTCCTAAGAAAGTTCGCAGAGCTTGAAGTGCAGGGAAAAAATGGCCGCTTGTTTTTTAGTAAAAGTGGTTTTATTGATATTGTGAAGTTTGAAAATCGAAATACAGTTATTAATGACTGGTATACAACGAAATTCCTTCCAGCAGTATTTGGAAAATTCAAGCAAACCAGACCAAGAGTTCAACTTAGAGGAGTCTTTCTTCACCATGACAATCCAAAACCGCACATTTCAGCCCAAACATTAGATTTTTTAGCCAACTCTGGTGTCCAATTAGTCACTCTTTGACCATATTCACCAAACCTAGTACCTTGTGACCTGTTTTATTTCCAAAAGTTAAGTTATTGTTGAAAGGGATAAAATTTGACACTGATGATGAAGCACTGCAAGCCTTCATCAATGCCGTAAATTCCATCCCCAAAGATGACTGGTGTAAGTGTTTGATAATTGGTTTTCCCGGATGAAATCATCATAGGTGCTAAGGCTAAATACTTTGAGAAACTCTGAAAATTTGTAAGTTGCAGCTTTTAATTTTCAGATAAAAAGAAAGAAAACCACAAATATGAATTTGTATTTGTTTGTTCTCCTGAATGTTGAATTATATATTTGATTCAACTTATCACCACTAATATAAATAACATTAGAAAAATTGTTAAAAAATAATTGAATCAACACTTGAAGTCAGTCTTCGTTAAATCTCGTTAAATCAGGCAGAAATAAATGTGTTATAAGAAGGATTAAATGATTCTGAAAACTTAAATCTATTAGATAATTTCGCATATTAAAACCAATGGATAACACAGTGGTTAGAGTGTCTTCTAAATGACCTACATATGTAGAAAAAGTTTATAATATTATTCCAGAATTATGCAGCTGAAATTGAAATGAGATTAAGGTTCGTTTCGCCTTGAATTCTAACAAAACAATCAAATTATTGTGCTAAGAATTTCACCCGACACTTATCAAATACTATAAAAAGGGATATACAAATTATATCAAGTTATAGGAGTTGCTATACATATTTTTATACAACAATGACGTGTGTAATAATTAATCCGAATCTTGACAAATATATTGTTCAATGTTGTAGTATGCAATATTTGCGGTATCCAGAGCAGTCATAGCTAGTTTGGAAAGTGTTGATTTGTTAAAACTGTTCCAAAAATCCAAGATTCAGTAATAGTTCATTGAACTACAGTAAGAACTATGGTGATTGCCCTATTTAAAAAGGCAAATGATAAAACACATTCAAAGACACAATATTCTCCTACCTCTTTTTGAAACTGGTTCAATTTATGTAATATTTTTCATTCTTATATTTGTTAAATATGTGAAAGACGAGCTTCTAAATTAGCAAAAATATTGATAGGTATTTCATATATAACATTTTTATTTTAAATTTCAACCTAAATTGTAGCTCTGTAAGTGAGTATTGGTCAAGTGATTTTTTGAATAATAAAAGTATTTCAGTTGTACACATCTGAATGTTAGGAATTAATTGCAGCAACCTACGAACTTTGGGATTATATTGCAAAGAATTCTACCGATATTCTATTCATTCAGAAACCATATATCTTTCACAGAACGACATGCTAGATATGAACATCCAGATCAAATTTCTCACCATGACTAAAGGTATAAAGTATTATTTCAATACAAACCATATTCAAAAATGCGAACAACTCACCAATTATTTTCGCACACTCCAAATATTGAAATATTATTCAAAATTTCTATATTCACCTGATATTATTATCATATAAATTCTTTAATTTCAAATATAAATTACTAGAAACTTAAATAATAATAAAAATATCTAGTAGTAATCCATTGAGAGGTTTTATCACAAGTAACCCAGCGTCGTTTGAGAAAGTGGCTAATTCCAATGGTGTCAATCTAGAACCAATAATAGAATAAATAACCCTTTTTATCCATAACTCAAAACCTCTTACATCATCAACTTTTGGTTGTTTACATTACTACTAACCAAGTTGAAAATACCTAATTCTGATTAAATCCGTTGCACTGATGACGTGTTAACAGCTTTTTCGGAGTTAACTCTGTTTAGCATAGACAAAATCAAATTAAATTTTGTCCTTATTTATAATAATATAAGAAATAATTTTAAAAACACATTCAAACCCAACTATTGAATGATTAAAATTTTATTTTGGTATTAAATCCTGTGATTTAATCCTCAAAAATAATTTTATTATTCAAAAAATCTCTTGACCAATACTCACTTACAGAGCTACAATTTAGGTTGAAATTTAAAATAAAAATGTTACATATGAAATACCATTCAATATTGGATATAATTCAGGGCATACTAACATACAAAACGACATCCTATAATTGTGTAGTCAGATTGGCCAATATCCAATTAATCATGGATCATGTTGAATCTAGAATCATGAAAATCTATTTTTAAAATGTATCAATAGAGGACAGACCTCAATACGACCCAAATATCCACGGCATTATATAATAGACACTTATATTAAATTTATAATTGTAATATAAAACATTACCCAAATGAAATTTTCATAAACTTATTTTTCCTCAAAATATTTCAAAATATATTCCACATAATATTTATAACAAGCAGTTTATTACAAATTATAAGATATTTAAAAGCCATCTGAAAATATTTCGAGCAGTGGCGGAATCGAGTACTAAAATGTCTTCGATGACCAAACTTCAAGACATATGTGTGTTGCCAGAATGTCCAATATTTCAAGACTACACAAACCTTAAAATAAAATAATAGTATCTCACCTAAGAGAGAGAGAGAGAGATAAAGATAGCAGACATTTTTCTAGCAAATACCCTATTATGCTTAACTCCTTTTGTAGATATTTTCTAGAATTCTTTAAAACAGCTCATATTTTTTCTGTTATTGTCCTATATCTGATCTATATGAGCTAATTTAGTTTCATGGACAAAATATTAGAAGGTTGTACCTTGTAGCATCTATATGCTAATTCAGGCAATAACTCTAAAATATTTTTGATACACAGTGACCTTTATATAGATATACAAGATAGCCAAGTGTGAACAAAATTGTCTCTGTCTCTTAAAAAAAAAAAACTGCGACAACAAAGACTTTTCACTTCCTTATGTTTTGATCATGAATGTAAACTGTATTCGTTGTCTTGTATAAATATATTTTGATACTTCCATATAAAAAATTACATCAGGATAATTAGAGAAAAATAATATTTTAACCCTAGCTGTAGATATGTATATGAGGCTGCGTAATGCATGTTCTACTGGGCGCACTGTGCGGGACATGGCGTTTTGATATGTGTGTGCTAAAATAAATTAAATATAAATTGCTTTCAATAAAAAAAATAGGTAAAAACATATAATTTTAATAACTAAATCACAATAACCTTTCTCATAAAATATGCACTTCTGATAAGTTCTAGTTAATAATTCATTCAATTTATTGTACATGAACTCACATATTTATTAAAAATAGTAAATCAAAAATATTTTTCCCGCTTGGAAATGTAAAAAAATCCTACATCTCATTTTTGATAGGAACCTTTGATGTCAAAACCTTATGCAACATTATAATCATAAATCTCATCATAATCCATGAGGCATTTTATAAAATATATTTAATCACAATTGCGATCATCACTAAGTGGCTGTACAATGTATTTAAATTAATTCCACATAAAAATGTATAAAATTACATATAACACAAATATGAAAATAAAGAATAACTGGCCGAAGTATCTTTATTTTCAAGAAATATGAATGCCGGCCAGGCAGCCTCTATCTTTACGATAAATATACCACGTGCAAATCAATAAAGAATGACAGAAGTCAAGTTGCTGATAGAGATAAATTGGGGACTAAAAATCTTAAAATCCAGGATATCTCCTACATTATTTATAATATTCCAAAAAATCCAAATTTAACCAGACTTGGACCACCTCATTAAACAGGTGGAGTCCAAACGAATGTCGAAAGGAGTTAGGTAGAAACGCATTTCATTCGTTTGTCCGTTTGACAAACTTACTTGGGAGTCTGGGGTCCTCTTTACTCTGTGAACTGTAACACTTTGATGACCATCACTGCCATCCTCGTCACACATATATAAATATTCATGATAGAATTTAAGTTTTAAATAGAGGTAGTCATAAAATATGTGCTAATACGAGAATTTATAAGAATATCCCGTGTTCAGTTGAAAGGTTTAAACCTAAAATTTATTAAAAATGACATATTTGTTATTGATATTTATAAATCATAATGAATAATGTTAAATAATGTCAAGATTGTGTATAAATATAAGCATATTTATAGTATTACTAAGTTTATATATTTTTATTAATAATTAAGTAAGCTATTTCTCAAGTTAAATTCTCATTTGATTATATCAATATTTATTCTATATTGGTAAATAATTTTTATTTATTTATTTATTATCAAATCAGACCCGATATCCCCACAAGGAAGGCTTGCGTCAAGAAACAACAATAAACTTAGATACTATATTACATAAACAATTAAATAAATACAAGGTTTGAGTAGAGTTTAAAGAAGAAAATAAAGGATATAAATAATATATATATATATATATAATATTGACAAACACGTGTGAAACGCGTCTCTTTTTAATTTATAAAAATAGTTGCGAATATATAATTAAAAACTAAATATAATAATGTATATGTAGGTGAAAGAGGCAGACATATAAAAGACAGAATAGACGAACATAGAAGAAATATTAAAAACAAAGACCCAAATCTCTAATAGTACAACATATCAGAAACACAAATCACGATTTCAACCTAGCAAACCCTAATATTCATTACACAAACATAAATAGTAAATACAAAAGATTAATACTGGAAGCACTGATTTCATCAAAATATAATAGTATAAATAGACACATAGATATCCCAGAGACATATGATAGGCTGGTCCAAAAACTAAAATAGAATTATCCGTTTTATCTTCATCACACCACTTAACGATTTAGCATTTAATAATATCAACCAATTGACTGATTTACATAGCAATAATTTTCTTAAATTATAATATAAAAACTGCATAAATAATCCTAGATATGCAAATATTAGCTTATATATATATATATGTATAGATAAATATGGGGTATATATTTGATATAAGTTTATTAATCGGCCAGAGTATTTCTAGGGGCAACACGCCTCTCTTTATCAGGGCTTTTCTTTGATTTAAACTAAATCACGCGGGCATGTGATTCACTCACGCTATACAAGACCAGAGCAAGATATCATTTAAAGAAAATATATATATTTGTACATGTTTATTTGAAATTGTATCCTTTATTCCTGTAGAAGGGCAGCTTGCGCCCGAAAGCTCGAATTAATTTTACAAATAAAGAAACTTATCCTTATCGAATCTAATCGTTATTATAATATATTCATCATACAAGTATGTAGTAAACACCTGTACATTTTCACTACGTATAAATAACTACACTATGTAGGTTGAATCTAAAGAGATTCGGTTATCCATTCTATCCAAAGTTTGAGATGGAATTACGATGTCAACTGTGGCCAGCAGAGCAGTACATTTAACTCCATCTGGTATAGAAACATTCATTCTCTTTATTTATTGGAATTCGGTATTAGAAGGAAAGTTCTATAGAAGTCTGAAGAAAGAAAGAAAACTTTCACATGTCCTCAACATTTTCCTGCTGTTATATCGATTTATTGATTATTAATTGGCCGAGAGAGTAGATAGCCTAGTTTGTTCGACAATATTTCCCCTTTTTCTGACTCTCTGCGTGTATCTTTATTAATATTTGATGGTTAATATAGATATTTGTACACTAAAATCTTTTTTTTTTTTGAATATTAAAAGATGTTTTAAACTCTACATCTAAATATGTGATAGCTGTTATATATATTCTGTGAATAAGAATAATCATCAGTAAAACATTAATCGTTTTAATATTTATAATTTACACAATATTCATAAGGAGTTCATAAAGAGAAAATGAATAAAATTAATAAAGCAATCGTCTTTAATAAGCGAAACCCCTCTACTCCAACCGCATTGAAGCATCTTACTGAAATAATAACTTTTTAATTCAAATTTAGATACCTATCAATTTTAACATTTAGAGCACAAATTACCAAAATGCTATTTGGCAACTTTAAAGTTCAAATTCCATCTGTTTTTATGTGCATAAATCTGATGCATCGATATTATAAACAGGTCTCTAAATAATACCATCCTTAGAATGCAACAAATAGAGAAAAATAGTTTAGGAACAAAAGATAAAGGTTTGTTTCATTAAAACAAGCATGTTGATAAACATTTCTCCGTTGTTCTTAATGTTTTTTTTTTAATTTATTTCATTATAAGCAGGGGTTCACTATATGCAGACTACTTCTCATTGCTTTACCTATATGTATTTGAGATGTGTGAAACAATATAGAGAGTAATTTTTAAAGATAAAGTTGGGACAAATAAACATTCAGAGGAATGATAGAATAGTTGAATGTTATATTTTACTGGGATCAGCTGGACATAATGTGTGTAAATAATGATTATTTTCATATACTATCCTCATTTCATACAAATCCTCACGCATTAATTTCGCTCTTTTATTTGAATGCATACAATTTCTTTCAATTTGAAATTTGATTAAACCTCATATCTACGTGTAAATAATTTTTCTCTCCAATAAATATTATATATTTAGGCAGAGGGTGCAATTAGTAGAATTTGTCGCCCAAATATTGTGTAATGAAGTAAAAGAAGGCCCTTCATTAGACGCCGCCAGAACGTCATGTCTGTTGGTAATTACTGCGTTCTGTGGCCTCTAGGACAAAACTATTTATCGGGCGTATTCCTTTGTCCACACAATATTATTACAATATTCACGCTCTAACAGAATATATGTACTGAACGTATTACCAGAGCAAGCAGTATTACTTGAAATAGCCTCATATTCTTAATTCCCGAAGTCTTTCAAAGTTTTTATCACTCTAAAAATTAATATTATTATTTAGTCCTTTGAACACCTCGAAATGTTGTATTTATTAGATATAAGGTTTATTTATAATCACATATCATCAAAGAATAATTCAACAACAACAACAACAAAAGCCTTTATTTAGGGCATTCCGCCCCATACAGGATTCGCCGTATTTACACGTCATCAAAGAATAATTCTCATCAATTGATTCATTTGGTTTTTATTATGGAATTTCAAATCATTTCAAAGAAGTGTTTTCTATTATAAATATTATCTTGTCGATCAACAACAAATCAATTCACAACAATAAATTTTAATGTATTTTTATGAAATATTTTCGAATTGCTTTGGAAAAGTTTCTCAAAATAATATTTTAAAAAATATATAAAAGCTTTTATCGTCAAATTTATAGCCCGCTCACAGGGCTAATATTTTTTAACATTTAAAATAAATTTAATTTCAGAGATATATATATATATTTACAGAAAGTACGTATAAATAATACAGAGGAGAGTTTTCACTTGTTGAGATCAGACACATCTGTTATAATTTTATGTGTGAGTTCGAGTACATACATTTTCTACAGATATGTATTGTTATATCACTAAATTTTAACGGTTCCACAAATAAAAATATAATATTATTCAAACGCTTAACTTGTTTCTCAAATTTAAATAAATACAATGAATCGTTGAATGAGGTAAACAAAATGGATAAATAAATTAAACAAAAAAAGGCACCTACACCATTTAGTCTGCGAATTTTCAGAATCCTTAATACGGTTTTATTAACGCTTATAATATTTTTCAAAAGTGGACATAAAGACAATATTTTATTGAGAAACCTCACATCTTAAATTAAATATTTGGTTGTAATGGGTGTACTAGGCACCTGTACTAGATTAGATCTAAGGATAGGATGGGGATTATGCAAAAGTTCAATCCTGATATTTGGCCATTGCATCCATTAACAAAAGTGGAACAATGACTTAATGGAATAAAACTTTTTTTATTTTTCAAACGTGAAATTTCAAGTACCTTTCATAAATATTTTGGTGGACAACACGCTTCTCTTTTTTGAGTTTTCAATTTTTTAATTAATGATGAGCTACTTCAGTCATACTTTCATAACTCAAAATAAGAATATTTATTAACACAAAAATAATATAAACGTAGAGTATTAAAGACATTTATTTATATATAGGGAATTCATGAAGAGAGATTTTGATAATTAATTCAAATATTTCAAGGTCGCTGTAGTGACAAAGTTATTTAAGGCTATATGGATAGATGCAAAATCGTTCATTACTTAGCTTTTCGCCTCAGAATGCGGGAAAAGGAAGAAATGAAAACCAAGCTATAAGCCGTTTAGAGCATCCCTCCACCATCCACGAATATAGTTAGATGTTGGTTTGCGCTTTTGAAGTGGTTGAATATAGTTGTGGAATGGTTGCGTGCGTGTTGATGTGGCTTGTGGAAATGCCGCTGATATAATTATAATTATTTTATAAAATGAATTAATTGATTTGAAGCTCGAAATATATAGATAATTAAGAAGTAACGGCCGCTGGTGGCAAGCCTTGTTCGAACGACGCGCGTGCCAAGAGTCCCGGATGCCGCCCGCACATGCGTAGTGAAGTGTTCTCACAGATAGCGCTTGCCGAGGCGTAGTAAGGCCGCCACACTACTGCCCGTATGTGTAGTGATTCCTACGATGCCCAAAAGATGTGTTTACTGGGAAAATCAGTGCGAATGTTCACTTCACAATACTCTCTGATCGTGAAATAAGATCGAAAGTTCGTGAAGTAGCAGAGGGCAGAGTCATATCAACAAGTACGGTATTTAATGTTTTATATGTTCCGCCCAATAAGTGATGCGATTAATCACGCTGGACAAAAAGCGACTTCTAAATTTCAAAGCGCAGTGTTTGGAACATTTTAATAAGGTTTTTCCTACGTTTAGTTGTAACTTTTGATGAAAACCAGATTCATTTATTATCACACCACGGAGCCCAAGCAACAAAAAAAAACAATGGTTTGCGTTTAGGGAATCTACTCCGAAGTAATCGAAAATGGTTACATCTGCCAGAAATGTTAGTGCAAATATTTTTTGAGATATGAGAGTAATTATTCCCATAAACTTCTTAGAAGATGGAAACCTATCAGTGAGCAATACTACAGTGATTTATTAGACCGCTTCGACAACTAAATGAAGGGCATTCAAGCCAATTTTGGTTTGCTTATTTGAAATGTTGGCAATTGAGGGATTCACTAATAGCATTTTGACACAAAATTAAATGAATGACTTACCACAATATCATAAAATTACTTACGGTAAGTCATTTATTTTATTTTGTGTCAACATTCAAGCCAATTTGACGGTGAAAATATGCACCTGCAAAATCTAATTAATCTATGGTTCCTGAGCCAAACAGCATGAATTGTTGCAGCACACCGTCTGTATGACTTCCAGTAATTTGCCAAACATGGAGACATGGCTGAAGTAAGACATACTTGGCTCAAATACGGAGGTCATGGAGTAAACAAAGCGAATATTGGAGACCTGGATAATTCCTGAATAGAAAAAGTTGAAAATAGCAACGGCGTTGGAAGTATATAACCCTAAAGAGGGAAATATTGGAAAAAATGAGAGGTTTAGTTTCGAACACTTATTGAGCCGCACTTGTAATTTCTTTCGAATTCTCTTTTCATCAAAATTATATTATGAGATAATAATAATGTTAGATTCTAGCATCAGAAATTGTAAAAATGTATTGCATAAACAAGAAATATAAAATCAGAAAAAAAAGTAAATTTTATTAAAAACATTTCTTTGATAAACAGGGGTGATTTATGAACTATAAGGTTTGAAGTAACATATATTATCCATCTAAATATTTTGCAAATTTCCCATTTTTGGCTTGAAATTTCTCAAAATGATAATAATTTATATAAATTGCAGCAGGAAATTATTAGGGATATTGAGGCAATAAAGTGATGATAATCTTTGAATAGCCCCGAACCATCAATATATATATTACGAAGATAATAATTTAATAGGATTTCCTCCCTTCTAAAACAAATAAATGTATTTCAGGAAACGAACGTTAATTTGAACTCCCAGGAGTTCACTTCAAAAATATATTTCTTTAATAATCAATTATAATTGCTGAGCCTCAATTTGTCAGCAGTAATGATCTTAAATGTTGATCAATTTTCTTCAATTTTAATGGCTAGCAAAATTGAGTTAACCTGCGGAGTAATTAGGACCTGTCCCCACAGGAGCGATTCCACCACCAGGCAAGTTATTTCTGCTTTAAAATATGCTCCCGGTACTTTTTAAATATAAATTTATTTATATTTGAAAGTAAAATTGTTTTTATGCAATAACTATATATCAAATTTTAAATATTCTATGTGTTTATATTTACACTCATGGACAAAACTTAAGGAAGTGGAAAGTTCAAGCCTCACCTGAGGAAGTTTTGTCCCAGTTAATATGATTCAATCCATCACATCTTTATCTGTATATAAATCTTACACCTTATACTCTTGTATCATAAACTTTTGTATATAGTTTGAGTAAGACGTGGCGTGTAGAGTTCGCATGTAGCGAATAATGCACGCCGAAGAAATATATTGTTGCCATTAAGGAAGCCAAAATTTTTTGATGTCGTGGTCGTCTGTTATCTTTTAGCAGACAGGCAATTTTGTTCATATTTGTTTACCTCCTGTGTTCAATAAGGGTCACTGGAAATCAAATATATTTTATAGTTATTGTGTCTATATCCCTATATGCATGCTAAAATGTACAACCTTTTTTATTTTATTCATGAATATTTGTGAGGTTTAGACTATAATCACATATAACAATTATTTTTAAGATATTAAATTTTGATCTATTGTTCAAAAATATAAAGTACGCGCAAAGTATATATTATAATATCACTAAGTTTTGTTAATGCAGAAAAGATTGAACTCTGTGTAATTAATAAAGGTATGTCCACGGTATATATGCATCAATTATTCATCAAAAGTACTGTCTTAAATAATTTCAGACGATAGGTGTTTACTAATTTACAAATTAATAACACCAATTATCTACATACTTATAAAAAAAAAACAGAATTTATATATATACTCGTAATATAATAAAATAATTGTGTGCTATGTATTCCAAGGAATATTACACCACACACAAACCAGTAAGTGTTAACAATTAAGATAATTGAAAGGTTTCAAATATGTATAAAGGGAAATTTGATTCTATTTGTAAAGATATAAAGAACTTAGACGCAACAACCTATATTGACTACAGAAGAACTATTCAAAGCGGAAGGGCGTGAGAGCAACAAACTATATAGAAAATACCTGAATACAGTAATCCCTCGTTATCACGAACTCGGATTATACGAACTCTCGGTTTGCGCGAACCGTTTCTTTTCCCCCGTTAAATTTCAATGCTTTCCAAAGAGATTTTGCCGGTTAAGACGAAATATTCGGTTATGACGAAATACGAATTAAATTTAGCCCCCAGCAGAACTAATCAATCGGTTAAAACGAATTCTAATATGTTTTTAAAGGCGAGTTATAAGTAAAACAATAAACTATTAAAACAACAAAAACGCCGTTGATATCAAGTATTGGCTCTCTTTGTCTTTTGTGTAAACATTCGTCCTTTGTTTGTTATGATGACTCATTTTTATGAAACCATCCCCTTGGGGTCGTTCCATGTACTCAATCAGTGGAAAATTTCGACTCTATTGTGCCAGTATTGCTGTTTTTCTCGACTGATAAATGTAGGGGCCATGGTGACCCCTGCCAGCCAGCAGCCAAGGAGCGCACGCTTTCACGGAATTTCACAGAAGAAAAAGGACTTATTTCTATTTGTTATATCTTTTTTTATAGCCGACTAATTGATTGTATTATAAAATAATGCGCTTGAAATAAAAAATATTAAATTCTAAATAATCGAAGTGTGAATTGTTTGAGCTTCCATAAAAAAAACCTACATAAACATGTCATCTAAACCGCGAAAAAAAAGCGCCATTGATCTTGCCTTAGAAAGGAAAATTTTGAACGAAGTTGCACGTGGAGTGTTATCTAAGTCGCAAATTGCCGAAAATTTTCAAATTGCGAAATCCACATTATCAACCATTCTAAAAAACAAAGAAAAAATAGATGCGGCTGTTGCCTCAGGGTCTTCGAGCTCTTCAAAACGACTTCGAAAAGCATCCCATCAAGACGTGGAAGATGAGCTTTTAAAATGGTTAAAAAAAATTAGACAAAATAATATTCCTGTATCCGGCGCACTTGTCAAAGAAAAGGCTAAAGAAAGAAGTGTCTCATTGGGTGTGGAAAAAACAGCTGATTCGTTTTCACTTCCAGAAACAATGCTTGATGAGCCTGAAGAATGGATCAAACTCCTTTCAGCTACAAACCCAGCTGAGACTTTGACTTTCCTGGAGTATGTTGCCCTGGATGAAGGGTTGAAAATTTGCGGTTCACCCGAATTAGAAGAAAAGAAGAAAGAAGAAGAAGAAACAGAAGACGATGAGGTGAAAGAAGAGATAATGATGCCTACTAGAGGGGAAGTAATCGCGGCCCTCGAAACCCTACAGAAGCTGTCCAAAACCTCTGCGGATATTGATGTTCATTTTGAAGATGACCTGGATAAAATAAGAAGGGAGTGTCTGAAACAGTGCCCAATCAAATACCACCAAAAAACTATAACAAACTTTCTGAAGCCTGCAGAGAAAACCCAGATTGTTGTTCCTTAAAATTATAAAATATTTTCAATAATATTGTTTTCAAATAAATTTATTCGTTATTCCTCAGAAATGTAGTTTTCTTACTCATCAGTAGTACATAAGTACAACCCCCGGATACCACGAATTCAATTCGTCTAATACGAATTCGGTTTATACGAATTCGGTATATATTCTTTTAAGACGAAAAGGGTATTTCGTTCTCCCGTTGAGTTCGTCTTAACGAGGGATTACTGTAACAATTTTGTGATTTTCAGGGAGCCTCATAGACCAAATACATTTGGTCGTTAAGGTGAAATCATCAAACTTCCAAACTCTTACATATATTCGTGATGAGTACGAATTTTTTTGTGGAGCATTGATACATTTTAAATTGGATTACTAAAAAAATGTATATCATGGTTTCGAGCTACGGCACACATCAATACATGAATATCCTCCTCTCTCAATTTTATTTTTAAAAAATAAGAGCGCAAACTATTTTCATATTATATTATAAGATAGAGTTATATGCGCGATATTTAATAAAATATGTATTCCTCTAGAGTTTGGAGATACTCAAATATTGATGATAACTCTTTAGACTACGTGAAATTTATATAATTAACCGATATAGAATTTTAACGTAATGATTTGGAATACCATCTCTATACTTTACACGCTGAAATGACAACTCCTATGCAAAAAGAATTGCGGCTATCTGTCCATTAAAACTTCCATATACCTTAATAGATATGCAGTGTTAAATATCAGTATACACATGCAGAATATAATTACCATAATATATTTTTCAAGCCTTTGTTTGTTGCTAATGGTGATTGAATGTATGGTATTACGTCTATGAATAATAATAATATTATAATTTATAATAATATATCGATTATTTAATATTTATTTATAATTATTATATCGATTTTAAATTTTGATTACAGACCACTCAATAATGATGATTTCCTTCTATTTCACTAAGATCAAACTGTGACACGTGCTGAACTGAATTTAATTTTTCTCCCCGAGAAATACATGAATAAAAAAGAAATTATACCTAAAATATATATTAGGAAAGAAGCACATTATTCTATATAAAATAATGGTTATTCAACATCTAACCATTCGTGTTTCTAAGCGGCGTTTGAAAGTTTCAAAATTGAACTGCTATTGATTACATACAAGTTACATACTTGTATATATTACTATCACTATTATATTTTATTCCTTCTTTCTTCGTGATATTGCGCTTTTAATATCCAGTCGTATACGTACGCAACGGGTTAATTTAAAAATATGATGAGAGTCTTAAAACAATTATTAAATATTTCTGTATATATATCATTTGAAATGCATATGTTTGAAATATGCTACAACACCTCGCTAAAATGAACTGGTTATATAGCGAACCTTCCATTATAATTAACTTCAAATGATCTTCTAAATTGGTGATACCTTATAGTTAACTATGGCTATGGCGAACCACGGCTATATCGAACCACGGATATTATGAACAAAAGCACAATAAACATTAACTAGATCTATACGCTTTATTTCTTTGTTAGAAAGAAACTGAGCTAAATGTACAAAGACCTATCCCGAAAATATATTAATTAAAATAAAATATTGTGTAAACTCTTAGATATGTGTATTTATAAAATCCCAGTAAAAATTATATCAATTTAACACGGGTTCGCACAATGTTTTCCTTACTTATTACGTTGAACATTACCTATATGGGAAATATTAAATGAGTTGTATTCTGGCCAATGGTTTAAATGACGTACGGGCAGCAGATGGCGACAATTGAGTACAACGCGATCCACGGCTTCATTAAGTTTATTATGAAGTGACAGGTGTCGCCATGACAACAACGTCCTAATTGAATTTGTTCTCTATTTACAGTTGTTAATCACTTGGTAAATAGCGCGGCTGAAATATTTTATTGGCAAACGATCCTCACCAATTATCGGCTTGTTGACATAGCGCCTGAATAAAAGTTTGGATGAACCGACTTCAAAATGAGATCTTTAAACCTTTCTTTTATTGATTTTCGAGTGGAATATTGCCTACCCCGAAATGTATCACAGATAAAGATGTCGATTTTGACTATTTTGGTTACTTATAAAATAATTATTTATATTTGAAACAAAACACAATAAAATTATTATAAATATATCTTTTGTAATAATATTCGATAGTGCAGTCGTTTTAAAAAAATAAAATAAAAAATAAATATTTTCGAATAGTTTATTCTTGATTCCTTTAGCAAAAATGACAAAGTAAAATATGTCAATATTCTTGTACTTCAATATCATATTGCTGACAGCTATGAAAATTGAAATATAGCACTGGTGATTTATAATGCTACACCAATAATAGGCAACTCATTACAAAAGTGAAATCTATAAGATGGAAATGATATTCTCAAAATTAACATTATCTAAATATGTATTCAACCAATCTATTTTCAGTAAAGCGCCTTTCTTTATCGTTTAACTTTTAATACTTTGCATTTATCTCTCTAATACTTCAGATTTCAAGACAAATATCAAATGGTAGCAAAATAAATTAACTCACCGATAATTTATTTTCCCTTGAATTTCTTGGATTAATCCGCATCAAACGCGGTGAGGCCGCATGACCGCTTCAAGCCGGCTGAATCCGCTTCAAAGGACAACATATCAGGATCCAAGAATTCTCTACAGATAAATCAGGCATTCACCAATCAATAGACTTATACGTTATTGAAAATTTAAAATATTCACAATAAATTTACATATAAATTTCACTTATTTTCACAGACAATATGGTAATATCTTACTTTAATAACAACAACCAAACAATTTTGTTTTCACACATGACCAACTTCTTCTGGTTAAAAAATGTAAAAACTTAAAATAAAAATAAAACAGAGAAAAAATAAAAAAGTATAAGTTTGTAAATTCTAAATAATTTTAACAACTCGTAGCTGAGTTTGATAAAGGTAGAATTATAACCTACCAAGATTGCGGTTCATCGTACCGCAGCATTTCTGCTCGCGTTGGTCGAGATCCCAGGACTGTGAGCAAAGTATAAAATCAACAGAAGAGTTATATAGAACGACATACTGGATATTATGTTGTCCACATGGCCTTAATATATATTATAGCCAAGTCAAGAGAGCCCTGAATTAATAAATATATTTATTTTCAACTCAAAAATTGTCTGCGTGAACAGTGTGACGATTTTCACAGCATCACAAGCTGTCAGCTAAATGACCATAACTTCGTCTATACTTGATTCTATACCATGCTGGAGAGCTTTCAAATGTGTGATAAATGACGAACCTAAGTGCAGAAATGGCGTGACGTAGTTTTTCAAAATAATCCAAGTTCTGTTCTCTGGCCAATTATGGCCGCATCCGTGTTTGCGCCTTCATAGAGAGAGCTCATTGCCAGCATGTATTCAACATCGTCATACTGGCTCTTCACCTTGAGTGATGGTTTGGAGAGGTACTGGATACACATTTCGGTCACCTTTTATGCGTATATTTTGTAAATTCAAGATTCTCGTTACATATCTATATGGTCTAGGGCAGGGGTCGCGAGCCACATGCGGCTCTTTGGATGTGAAGCTGCGGTTCTTTATATAGTTCCATACGCAAATATTATTCAGGTGAGTACTATTAATTGTTGGAAAAAAAATGTGTGGCTCTTTAAAAACTTAGAAATTTTGGGCATTGTCATTTTTGGTCCTACCGACTCAAAGGTATGCCGATCCCTGGTCTAGGCTCATAACAGTACCCTTTATTCTGAGCCTGGGGAATGTTACGTTATAGAAGGATAATGCATGACCGTATTTTGCAAGTATTGTATATTGATGAGACAAAGGCGGTATGTGATGCTCAAGTGGTTTATTTGGTGCAGTGCTGGACTCGTGGTCCAGTCCAGGAAGGTCACGATGTTCGGGGTCTCGCCGGGCCGGTTGTAGGAGGGGATGGAGCTGTAGCTAAGGCAGAACATGTTAAACAATTCCGTCACGGTGTATTCCGATCGAGAGACTAGATTTTATTTATTTATTTCGTCTCAATTTACAGGTGTTACATTCGAGCAAAGCTCGCGAGTCACCTTTCCTGGCTATTTACACATGGCGAGTTGGTGGAGTAGAGGTGATCCCCCCGGACCTTGCAGGAGGACAGCTGCTGGGCGATGAGCTCTTAACTAAACGTCAGGGCCGGGTCGTCGGAATTATGGATTTTGTAGAATATATTGTATGGTTCGATTATTTGAATTTTGCATTTGATGGTATAATTTCCTAACGGGGGGAAGTTTGGTACATATCTTCTAGATCGGGTTGGTTCAAGTCTTCTTTCAGTATCTTGTTTGATAGGTTGAATGGAGCTCCTATACTTGTCCGAAGGCAGATCTCATAAATGCGTTTATCCTATTTTTGTCTGTGGTTGTAATATATTTGCACCAAATTGGGAGAGCGTATGTTACTATCGGGAGGATACAACTTCTGTATAGAGTAAACGTCTGTTTTGTAGTCAGTTTGCTTATATAGTTGAACAGGCTTGGTAATGTTATTTTTCCTATTTTTGCTTTCTTTATGATATTTTTGACATCTATGTTGAATTTCAACTTGGAGTCTAAGGTAACTCCAAGATATTTAACGCTGTCAGTCCAGTTATTAGGGCTCTGGTGTACCTTTAGGATGGATTGTGGCTTGGATTTTTTATTGTCTAGTAGAGGAAAAATTATTGCCTGAGACTTTTTTGGGTTGATGTCTAATTTACAATCATTGTACCATTTGGTTATACTGTTTTTGTAATTTTGGAGTTGTGTAATTATTATTCCTATTGATTTGGAGTTTGCTAAAATTGCTGCGTCATCTGCGAAAAGTTTTGTTTGACATTTTGGATGTGGAGGGAAATCGTTGTAGATGTTGAATAGGTAGGATCCAAGGATAGAGCCTTGAGGGACTCCAATCTGAGTTGGTTTTGCCGTGGTTATATAATTCCCTTGCTTAATTGAAAAGGTCCTGTCCTGGAGATAGTTTTTCAAGAATTTGATAAATTCCCTTGGAAATTGATTTTTTGTTATTTTTGTTATCAAGCCATATATATATATCATGCCATACTCTATCAAAGGCTTTGGTAAAGTCTAGAAAAACAGTACCTAATGCCTCCTTGTGGGACTTTCTTATTTGGATGTAGTCTATTACTGTGATTAGCTAGTGGGTTGTGGAGTGTCCTTTTCTGAATCCAAATTGTTGAGGAATGAAAAAGCTAATAGAACAATCCCTCGTATACCTTACCGATGGTAGAGAGAAGGCTGATTGGTCTGAGATCTTCAGGTGATTTGATGAGACTATGGTGTTTTTCGAGTAGCTATTATTAATTTTCTCGTTTAAAATTCCAACTGCTAAATCAATGTCTACTTCAGTTTTCAAGGGGAGTCTGGGGGGCGTGGTGGAGATGATAAATCGTCGGTGGGTCTGGCCTTTGGGGTCCAGGGAATGTTTTTAAAAACAGCGAAGTCTAGGAAATCGGGATTGCCGAGTGGACTGTAATGCGTGGGTGACGAAGATGCGACAATGTCGAGGCTTTCTCTTTCAGAGAAATTGTGCAGCACGATTCCGCTGTTATTATAAGTCCTTGATCTCCAAAGAGGGTGTTTGGAGTTCCAGTCTCCTGCAACGATTATTGCCTGGTTGTGTTTTATCAGTTGGTTCAAATCTTCTTCCAATAATCGTGCATCAGGCTTCTTATAAATTGCTGAGATTTGCAAGAGGGTTTTTCCATCTGGTTTTATCAAAATTGAAGTATTTTCCAAGTTTGAAGTATGAATCGGCATAATTCGGTCAGTTCTAATGGTTTGATAGTTGCTGAACTTTAGATTAATTGAGGGTTTAAGGTGAGTTTCACCGAGCAGAGCAATATCTATTGAGTTATCTTCTAAAATGTGCAATAATTCTTCTTTCTTTGATCTGATACCGTTACAATTCCAAGCAAAAATTTTGAAAGGTAATTTGCAATTCATTGTAGGTATGTTTTGATTACTTGCATCAATTTTTCACATAGGTCCTTAGTCTCAGAACGAGAAGTTTTTCTTGTCGCAACCTCAGCATTGTTTTTGTTTTGTTGTTCTACAATTTTCGGCAGTGTTTCAGATATTTTTGAAATCGGAATTGGGTTGTTAGGTTTGTACTGACCAGGGTAACTTGGCTGTTGCTGATGTATTCTTGGAAACTTAGGGCATCCGCGGTAATTGGCTGTGTGCGCTTCTTCGCAGTTTGCATACTTTGGGGGAAGTTGTCTTGACTTTCTTGGACAGTCCTTCAAATGGTGCTCCTCGGCACACTTGACAC
Source organism: Cordylochernes scorpioides (assembly GCA_030710605.1). NCBI lineage: Eukaryota > Metazoa > Arthropoda > Arachnida > Pseudoscorpiones > Chernetidae > Cordylochernes > Cordylochernes scorpioides. The sequence continues at coordinate 27,912,566 of CP092870.1, read as the reverse complement.
GTCACACGGTTTGTTGTTCTGAAAGATTCTACTGCAATTTTCTGATAGAGAAGTTCAGTTATTCCGTAAATTTTCTTGTTATGTTCATTTTTCGGTAATTCTACCAGTACTATATTTATTGGCCTTTTAGTTGATTGTCTATGAAGTCTCTTCACAGAGGTCTCAGTAAAGCCCGTTGTTGCAAGTTCTATTGCTATATCTTCAGTCTTGTAGGCTGTTGTCACGCCCTTCAATACCACTTTGAGCGGTTTTTCTTCTTGGAGTTTATAAGAGTAGCCGCCATTGTTTTTTTGAACGTATTCCCTGATTTTTTTGAAGTCTGAGATATTTTTGGCCTTGATAATGTGCTTATTTCCTGAGATCGTGCATTGGAATTTATCTGTGCACAGGTCTTTCAGCTCTTGGCAGAGCAACTTCCAGTCTGTTACATCTTCTGCTATTACAGGTGGTATTCTAGGCTTTTTTGCATGTGTAACTGTTGTCCAAGGACCATCTTCATCAATGTTTTCTTCGTTAACCTGAGGAGGGGTGGCTGCGGACGTTTTTTGAGGGACTTCAATTACCTCGTTCATGGAGACATCGTTTTCATTGTCGAAGGAGTTTCTTCTACTTTGTACTCGATGCCACATCTTTCAAGAATTTTCAAAAGTATGTTGGTTTCGATTATACTGACCTTTTCTCCAGCTGGTCTGATCGTTGATTTGATTACAATAGGCTGCATCTTTTTAGCTACTTTATTTTCGAGAGACTAAAGATAACTGTACGTTGTATTTAACGCATTGCCGCGAGACGGTGGTTAATGGTCAAATACAATTTATACCCGTCATCTCCGTGGTGCCGTTTCTCTGATTAATAAAAAAATGAAATAAAAATAATAATAATTTGTACTGCTCCCGTGTACCATCGGTCGGCTACTTGTTGACACACAACACCACCCCCCCTTCTTATCTTAGACTCGGTCCCTCGAGTCGCCATTGTCTCATTCTATGAATTCTTTCAGTCTTGACATGTGTGCTAAAGTGCACTACCGCCTATTGCTTCCGTTCCATCCGCCCAGTAGCCGTAACCTATATGTGGGTTCTTTTATCCGGTTAGTAATCTCGTATGGTCCCACGTACTTTGGAAGTAATTTTTCCGTTTTGCCCGGTTTCTTTCGTGAATATTCTAATAGCACTAAGTCCCCAACTTCAAACTTACAAAAGTGTTCCCGATTTTTTATGTCAAAGTGGCATTTGTTCATCATAGTCCGGTCTTCGTAATTCTTACTGGCCATATCCTTCAGTCGTTCGTTTTCTAGTATGCGATCCGTTACGTACTTGTCGAATGTTTTTATCGGTTTTCGTCCATTGTCGGTAACCCTGCGTCTAGTGACGTCCTTGGTTCTCTGCGGAAGACAATTCTATGCAGTGTAACTTTCGTCGATGATTGGACTGACGAATTTAACGCGAACTTTACTGATTTCACGAACTTCATCCATTCTGCGTTGTCATCTGTAACCATTATCTGTAACCATATCTGATACCATTTTTTATTATACCGTTGAGTTTCTCACATAGTTCGTTAGTTTGAGGATGTGCTACTGACGCCATTATGTGTTTTATTCCGGAAAGCCGGGTAGAGTCTTTGAACGTGCCTGAGTCGAATGCTTTCCTTTGATACGATATTACACACTTAGGTGTACCGAAAACGTACAACAAGTTTTCCGCGAGTGCATTACAAGCAGTTTCCGCTTTGGTGTCCCTAACCGGAATCGCTAAAGCGTATTTGCTAAAATGGTCCACAATCGTGAAAATGTGTTCGTACCCTTCCGCCGATTTCTTAAATGGCCCTTGAAAGTCTACACCTACACGTTCCCATACATCCTTCGCGGATGGTAGTGGTTCTAGCGGCGCTGCCGGTTTGAATTTTGGCGTTTTGATTGCTTTGCATGTTCTACAGGACTTTATCCTTCGCACGTCCTCGTCGAGACCTTTCTAATGAAACCGTTGTTTAACACGGTGAATCGTTTTAGCCACGCCCATGTGACCCGCCTCTGGTATGTCGTGTGCTAGTTTCATTTTCTCAGGAATGCTATGTTTGGGAGCGAGTACTAGCCATTGATTCCCATGCGGTGCGTGGCTTTTTCTATACAAGACACCGTTAATCGTTTTAAATTCGTCCTTAATATCGTTACTCGACATTTTTTATTTATCTCACGACAAAACTGGTCATCCCTCTGCGTGTTTTCGTCAATGCATACTGTCCATGCCGCCAACTCATTAAAATTTTCTTCATCTCTCGCGTCAGTTTTGTAGAACGGGTTACGAGACAATGCATCTGGAGCAACGTTCTTCCTGCCCACCCTGTGTACTATTTCGAAATCGTATTCCATCAGTTTTAGGTCCCATCTCGTAAGTCTCGAGCATGGATCGCGCACATTTGCTAACAAAGTTAACGCGCTATGGTCGGTTACTACTCTAAAGCTTCTACCAAAAATGTACGGTCTTAATTTATGTAACGCCCAGACTATAGCTAAACATTATAATTTTGAGATACCGTATTTACACTCATGTTTAGACGTGGTTCTCGATAAGTAAAGTACAGGGTGAAAACCCCTTCTTTGTCAGGTTGCATTAGAACGGCTCATAACCCCACCATCGATGCGTCCGTTAGGATTTCAATTCTTGCTTCCGGGTTGAATGTGCTAAAATTTGCCCCTCTGTCAATTACTTTTTTCAAGGTTTCAAAAGCCTATGTTTCGCCCGGCCCTATTAGAATTTTTTTTTATATTTTTCAGTTAAACACGTCAGCGGTTTGCTTATCTTCTTGGCTCTTATTTCTGATAAAACGGCGATAATAGCCGCAAAGTCCCAGAAACGAACGAACCTGCTTAACATTTTTCGGTATAGGGAATTATTTTACCGCCTCGATTTTATCTGTTGCTGGTTCAACGCCATTTTCCGATATCAAGTGTCCCAAAATTGGTAACTTTTGGTAGGCGAATCTACATTTTGAAGGCTTCAGATATAAGCCTGCCCCGCGGAAACAGTCCAGAACATTTTTTAATCGTTCGTTGTGTTTACGTATGTCTTCCCCGTACACGATGACGTCGTCTAAATAAACCATGCATTCGTACCATTTCAGTTAAGCTAAGAGTGTATCCATGATTCTTTCGAAATGACCGGGTGCCCCGGTTGAGCCAAACGGTAAAACTTGAAACTCATACAACCCGTTGCCTGTCGTGAACGCTGTAATTGGCTTGCGTGTTTCATCCAGCGGGCACTGCCAATATCCACTAACAAAATCCGTGTGAGAGAAATATTTCATTCCTGCTAAACGGTCTAGGCAGTCGGTGATATCCGGTAATGGATACGAGAATTTTTCCGTTACATTATTAACTTTCCTATAATCCACGCAAAATCTATAAGATATGTCCGATTTTTTAACCAAAACGACCGGGCTCGCCCATGAAGATGTTGATTTCCTAATAACCCCCTTTTCACACATTTCCTTAACCTGGTCCTCTATAATCTCTCGTTCCTTAGGGCTACGGCGGTAATCTTTTTGTCGAATTGGTTCCGTGTTTGATTTAAGTTTAATGTGATACGGTTCAATGTCTGCCGCCTTATTCCACTCTTCCGAGAAAAGCTCCCGATACCTGTACAATACGTCCAGTCGATTTTTTCGCCGTCCGATAGCTCCGGGTTTATATCAAACTTGCTGTTCACTTAGAAAAGAAACATTCGCTATCTCCCCGCCGGATCGTAACATACACGAATTACCTACCAATCGCACCGGTTCGTTTTTAGTATTGATGACATCAATGAGTATTTCGGATACCGGTTCGGTAACGTGTACTGACGGTATTAGTAGACCCGTTTTCCTTACGCAGTCCGGGTGAGGTTCCAAAATGCCCGCCATTAACTTAACCCTCGTTTTACAGTGTGGTGCAATTTCAAGATCATCTGGGACGCAGTACTTTTGTTTGGGGTTTTTCCGATCGTTCGTGATTGCGCCTAATCTCTCGAGCTCCCGTTCTTCGTTTAATTCTACCACGTGGTTGTCCGTGCCAATTTTTGGCCTATACAATTCTACCGATTCGTCTCTAAACATGATTTTGCAATGGTAGTCAGCTAGAATATCGGCGCCGAAAATAATCTTTTCCCCGTTTCCCGGAATTATGATTAACCTGCCACATATGTTGAATCCGTCAATGTTGACTTCCAAGTACTCGCACGTGTTCGAGACTACTGACCAACTTATTCCCCCTATAAGTACTTTGGGAGGCATTCTAGCACATCCTAGCGCGTTGGCTACTGCCTCGTCTATACAGCTAACGTTAGCCCCCGAATCGAATATTAGTTTAGCTACACGTGTCTCACTGATGTGCGTGATTAGGCAGAAATTGCTCATACCTGTCCAACGAAATTTTTCCATTAATGTACCCCCTATTTTTAAAATGGATTTTTTTTACCGCTGCCTTATTCAGTGTTTGTCTCTCGTTAACGCCCGGTTGTCTTTTTACCTTAAAATGTATGTGATTGGTGTCGATGCTACAAGCAACCTCGGATAATACACGTGGTACACTCTCTACACTACGTGAAACTTGAACCACAGGATTAGAGGTAAGATTGTACTTACCACGTGGCCTCCTTTTCGGGCTATCCCAGTGTTTATGCCTTGTATGGGAACACGTGAAGCACCTAGGTGTCCGGTCCGGCAGCATGAATCGCCTTGCCTTCTCAGTTGGTATTTCGGCCCGTTGTTTCCGTCCTCGCGCTTGTTCTTCCTCCGTCCTCGTCGCAGTTTCCGTAGTAATGGTCGCCGGTGATGCACTTGCCCCCTTTCGTTTTCTTTCCCATATGTTCGTTTCGTCGAGGAATATCGCCGCCTAGATGAATTCAGACTCTTCTGGGTTCCGAGTGGTACTCCACGCGGCTGCCAGCAGTAGGCAGTCTTTTGGTGCCAATGCCTACAGTGCCTCTCTGGTTGATTTAAACGGTGAAAACTCACCTGCAGTTGCGTGGGCCGTGAAGAGAATCATTAAGTATTTGCTTGTAGATTCCGTCGAATGAGGCCGTCTCGTTTTCCTCAGTTCGTTGCCCCTATTACGTGCCCGGCCGTCGTTCTTTGGATAACATAATTTTAATGTTTCCAGTACGTCTTCAATTGCGGCCGAGGGTTCAAACCTGCACTTGATAATTTCGCGGCCGTCAAGTGGAAGCCACCGCACTAGGGCCTTCGTCCAGTCTCTTTTCGGGACTTTGTTCGTCGCCAGCCACGTTTTAAACTTCTCCACGTAGTCCTCGATGTCTTCCTCCTCGGGTTTGAAGTTCGGTACCTCTATGTAGCCGGTATTTACGTTTGCGGCTTGAGGTGCTGGGCCGACACTACACTCCACCATGTGATGAGACAAAGGCGGGGATGTGATGCTCAGGTGGTTTATTTGGTGCAGTGCTGGACTCGTGGTCCGGTCTAGGAAGGTAACGATGTTTGGGGTCTCGCCGGGCCGGTTGTAGGAGAGGATGGAGCTGTAGCTAAGGCCGGACATGTTAAACAATTCCGTCACGGTGTATTCCGATCGAGAGACTAAAGATAACTGCACGTGGTATTTAACGCATTGCCGCGAAACGGTGGTCAATGGTCAAATACAATTTATACCCGTCCTCTCTGTGGTGCCGTTTCTCTGATTAATAAAAAAAAAATAATAATAATATAATTTGTACTGCTCCCGTGTACCATCGGTCGGCTACTTGTTGACACACAACAATATGTAGGGCTGCTGTCCTGGCCAGCACCGCTCCTCACATGTCGCCAATAGAAAAAAAAATTGTTCAATGGTTTGTAGTGACTGGCGGAGGCTGAATGGGAATATGTTCTCATACATGCGTTCCAATCTATGTTCCACTCAATGCGCAGGCTTATAAATGTTGATACTGATTTGTGATCCACAGCTCCAATTATTTAGTTTTTTTTTAAATCACTTAGTAAGCCTAGTATAATGTGAAAAATTTCCTTTAAATATAATTTTGTTATTTGGATTTTTATCTGGTGGAACAATTTAATGGCCTGGGGGAGATTTCAGTATAAAATTGTTCAAAAGCCTACAGCTCTTTTTTTTTTGTTTACAAGACATTAAAAAATTTATGCTATTAATCATTTGAATTGTATAGGTTATTTTCGATATATATATATATATATATATATATATATATATATATATATATAGATGTAGGAAAATAGAAAATATTTATAAAATAATTAAAAACTGAATCAAATAAATATAGCATCATGGTAGAGGGCATTCGATCCTGTTCGTTTAAAGAGCCGAGAAGGTAATTCTCCTGCTTCAGAAAGACGTTGACGACATAATCCCAGCTCAGAGCCGAACAAAATTAGCGGCCAGTAACGCCACAAATCAAGTAAATAGCCACGGGATCTACCGAAAAAATGTCCTAGGCTTCGTAATTGCAACGAACGAGCCAATGGGCTGTGGAGTCTAATGAGTCCTGGTACCTGATTGGAGAAGACCGTTGATGTAATTAACTGGGTCTTCTGCACAAAAATGTCTCCCTAAATTAACTTTCAATTACGCCGTAGAAAATCAAGCGCTTTGATTGAAACCAATCGTTTATTTCTTCCTCAAGGTGTCCATCCAACTTCCGATTACACGTTCTTTCCTGGCCATTTGTTTTTAGCGCCGACTGAGGGAATTAAATATTGGGCTTAATGACCCGCAAACATTCTAATGGCCCCTATTTATCCAACAGGATCAGGTTGCAACGCCTAAATGGAAATTTTATATTCCTTCTTTTTTCCCAGTAGAGTTGATATTTATCCGGGTATGTTACTAATCAATTAAAGTTCTTATTTTTCGTTAATTGCTTAATTTTAATAATCTCTCGGGTTACTAATCTTTATGGATCAGACGATTGAGTAAATTTGTCGAGGCTTACTTACGCTCAATAAATATTATTCTTTAAATATTAAAAAGATTTCTAATTGTCCTCTTAAGTTTAATAAAGGATAGCAATATTAGTGATTTATATACAGGGTGTGTACAATAAATTCGCGAAAAAAAAAAAGATCAAGCCAATAGATATATTTTCCAGTATATATTCGGAAATATTCCCTTTAATGCGCGCTTCTATACATAGTTCCCGTGATTAGAGCATTAAAATTATATATATATATATATATATATATATATATATATATGTCATAAAAAAAACGTATATTCTATTTACGTTACCAATTCATGCAGTCGTGGATGGTAAAATGAATAATAACTTTATTATTCGTTTTAGGACGAAAATAAATCCCTTTTTTGGCTAAAAAGGTATGCACAGGTGTGTAACGGCGAATTGTCATAATGAATATCCCAATTTCTGGTGTTTCATGCTTCTTTTCTTTTTATCATTTCAATTTATGTTCATATTTATGTCATAGAATGTAATTGACAGCACTATATATTTTTTTCTGGCTTGAAAAGTATATAAAAATTCGTGTTTATGCTCATAATATTAATTTATGGTAGACGTTTCCTTTCCTTTCATCAAGCCTTTCTTCTAATTCGCTTCTAGTTCACCAGAACCAATCTGATTTTAGATAATATAATGCGATATCTTTTTAACTGAGAATTATTTTGAAAATATACTAACTACAAGTCTTTTAAAAATATTATTATAAACAGAATTTCGAAATATCCCTTTATTTTTCTACGTAATTTAACTTTTTCCTGGGGGGTATTTCCCCTGTTATTAAATTTTAATCTGTATACGTTTCTAGATTTTCTGTGCAGAGAGGATTGGACGTCCTGTGCTCTCTTCATCTTCCACTTCTATTATTCAATTTTTGTATCGTGAAGACTTTAGATATCGCGGATATTTTGTTGATAATTTCAACCAATTGGAAGTTTTCTGAAACACATTTTGTAACAAAAGTCGACTCAAATCTCATTGTTCAATTTTAATATTCATAGTAACACGTAAGTTAGTTGTTACTACATTCTTTAAAAATAAAACGTCCTACGAATATTGGAAAAATTTGCAATGTTGCTAAAGGTTTAACTTTTTAAAATTCGATATTAAATTTTTTCATTAAGTGTTGGTTTTGAAATGTATTATGCAGCGAACACATTTTGGTAACACCTTATGTAAATTGAAATGCTTATTTTGAAAATTTATTTCCATAATAACTAAATGGATACGCCATTTTTCCCTCAATATAAATATAATCTGCATATTTATTTCCGCTGTATATGTAATCCATATCAAGTATAGTAAGAGCAGTAAAAAGGAATTACAAAATGCAACAGAATTAAAAACTTTCGGTGAATTGATTTGATATAGAGAAAATATACCTTTCTCTCGATAATCAAGATGCAAATATCACAGTATCACATAACTATATGATGTAGTCAAATGAATCTCTTTAGTTTCTTCCGACACTATCACCGAAAATACATTATTACGGGAAGATAAAAAAAAAAACAGCTAAAAGATAATCTGGTAGTTAGGTGAAATACCGCTGTGTGCAAATACTAAATCTTCCCATTATATCCAACTCTCCGGCTGTACTTGTAGAAAATTGTTGTTATTTGTAAATTGATTAATATTTTTGATATTTGAAATTATATTTTTAAGATAATTGAAATAATATTCCACACATAGAGAAGTAATGATGCTGACCAATGATTTCAATAAGTAGGCCAAATAATCCACTCAACATCTAGTCCGACATATAGAGAAGAAGACAAAGCCTTTGTCTGAAAAATGACAATCTGCCAGAAGAGTGGACGAACGAATGAAAATCTATATTGGCATATGGAGGATATAAGTGACATATTATCGGCAATTGGCTCCGTTCAGTAAATCTCCTCTTGTATGTACTAACTGAGACATATGCATTTAAATATAGCATCTCTGCAAACCCATTCTGTCATCTTTGGGTGTTTTAAATATCCCGACCTTTATATAAATGTAATTCTACTTCTACGCAAATATCAACGTTTTATCAGTGTCAGGTATATACACAGATATTGTTAATAGAGACATTTTAAGAGCCGCTTAGGGTATATTGATCTCTCTATTTTCAGAATGATTCATTAAAACCCATATAGGAAGAGGAGTACTACAATAGATATGGTTTCTACTACTACAACATGTATATCTATATATGAATTCTAATAAGAAAGCAAAAACACAATGCTGGTCATTAAATTTTCTACACCAAGAAGGAGACACTCTGAAGACATTAAATTGACATGATATGAAAACAATGCTATGTAATTTAAATGTTTAGAATTTCAACGCATTTAAACAACCTTTTCTCAGAATACATATCTAAATGATTCTTAAAACTTCACTAAATTTATTTTAGATAGTATAATGCATTTTTTCTAATTAATAGCATTTTGTTATTTGAATTTCTTCCGGATGTGACTATTTTAAAGGCTAGTAGTGTATTAAAATAGTTTTTATTTTATTGTTGATACATCGGTTATTTATAATTCAATATTAATATGCATTACACATAGCAATATGCATGAAGTTGAAGTTTCAATCAATAATATTCCTATCTCATCTTCTATTGATACTGGCTCTATTGTTCCATCATTAAGTTGAAGAAGGACTAAGTCTGACTGTCACCTCCATGTGGTGCCCTCTAATAGGCAACCAACGGCAACAGATTTTTTATCCATCAAACCGACTTATTTCGGTATAAATGCTACCACGTCCGGGGAAGCCGACAGTCACCCAAATCCTCACTTCCAATATTGTGATTCTTCAATGTAATTTAAATTTCCACACTTCACTTTTGATAGTTAACAGATTTAACTGATCTCCTACACCGGCTGACAGGCATATAGTAGATGTAATCTTCATTCGAGAGAACAAACTTAAATAAAGCACAAATATGATATCAGGGTCTTTCCATATCATTAGGCTAAAAGAAATAAAGGTCTTATTAACCTACTAGACGAATGGCCCGGGCAATGCCCGGGTTTTACCCGAGTGCGAATATATTTTAAAAACATTTTAATTCAAATACTATTTGTTACAATTATAAATTGGCGCCATGGATGTCACTCTTGTGAAACGTCCCGTTCCAAACTGTGTGTTTTTAAAATGTTTTAACTATATATAATATAACGGTATAATAACGGTATAAAGAAATAATGAGCCTATAGCCTAGTGGTCATGGCATCTGCCCGGTAAGCGGAAGGTCGTGGGTTCGATTCCCATCCCTTGACCTTGTATACATCTTGCTTCCTAGGGTTGCCTAGAGTGGCCGCTATAGAGAGGGTGGTCTGTATAGACAGGTGGATGTATCACACAGCTGATAACAGGGTTGCCTAGAGTGGCCGCTATAGACAGGGTGGTCTGCATAGACAGGTGGATGTATCACACAGCTGATAACAGGGTTGTCTAGAGTGGTCGCTATAGACAGGGTGGTCTGTATAGACAGGTGTATGTATCACACTGCTGATAACAGGGTTGCCTAAAATGACCGCTATAGACAGGGTGGTCTGTATAGACAGGTGGATGTAGCACACTGATGATAACAGGGTTGCCTAAAGTGACCGATATAGACAGGGTGGTCTGTATAGACAGGTGGATGTATCACACAGCTGATAACAGGGTTGTCTAGAGTGGCCGCTATAGACAGGTGTATGTATCACACAGCTGATAACAGGGTTATCTAGAATGGCCGCTATATTCAGGGTGGTCTGCATAAACAGGTGAATGTAACACACTGCTGATAACAGGGTTGTCTAGAGTGGTCGCTATAGACAGGGTGGTCTGTATAGACAGGTGGATGTATCACACAGCTGATAACAGGGTTGTCTAGAGTGGTCGCTATAGACAGGGTGTTCTGTATAGACAGGTGGATGTATCACACAGCTGATAACAGGGTTGTCTAGAGTGGCCGCTATAGACAGGTGTATGTATCACACAGCTGATATCAGGGTTATCTAGAATGGCCGCTATATACAGGGTGGTCTGTATAGACAGGTGAATGTAACACACTGCTGATAACAGGGTTGTCTAGAGTGGTCGCTATAGACAGGGTGGTCTGTATAGACAGGTGTATGTATCACACTGCTGATAACAGGGTTGCCTAAAGTGACCGCTATAGACAGGGTGGTCTGTATAGACAGGTGAATGTAACACACTGATGATAACAGGGTTGCATAAAGTGACCGCTATAGACAGGGTGGTCTGTATAGACAGGTGGATGTAGCACACTGCTGATAACAGGGTTGTCTAGAGTGGTCGCTATAGACAGGGTGTTCTGTATAGACAGGTGGATGTATCACACAGCTGATAACAGGGTTGTCTAGAGTGGCCGCTATAGACAGGTGTATGTATCACACAGCTGATATCAGGGTTATCTAGAATGGCCGCTATATACAGGGTGGTCTGTATAGACAGGTGAATGTAACACACTGCTGATAACAGGGTTGTCTAGAGTGGTCGCTATAGACAGGGTGGTCTGTATAGACAGGTGTATGTATCACACTGCTGATAACAGGGTTGCCTAAAGTGACCGCTATAGACAGGGTGGTCTGTATAGACAGGTGAATGTAACACACTGATGATAACAGGGTTGCATAAAGTGACCGCTATAGACAGGGTGGTCTGTATAGACAGGTGGATGTAGCACACTGCTGATAACAGGGGTGTCTAGAGTGGCCGCTATAGACAGGGTGGTCTGTATAGACAGGTGGATGTAACACACTGCTGATAACAGGGTTGTCTAGAATGGCCGCTATAGACAGGTGTATGTATCACACAGCTGATAACAGGGTTGTCTAGAGGGGGGCAGGGAGGCCACGTGTTCGCCGGCAGCCAATGGGCGCGCATTCTATCCGTGAACTTCAGACAGTGAGCTTCAGACAGTGAACTTCAGACAGTGAACTTCAGACAGACAGAATAAGGCAATTATATAAGTAGATATAGTGTGTGTAATATACCTCCTATTTATTAAAACTATTAATAAGAGAATTACATTAATATTGTGATACAAATCATTGAAACCAATATTATGCCAATCAATATCTTCAACTGCTACTGTTGACCAAAACAAGGACCAAAATTTAGACAGCATATCCAAGCTCATATAAGATAAATCAATAATTCTTGGTGACTTCAATGGAAAATGACATTTGTGGAGATCTTAAAAGAATAATTTTTTTCCAACTTCTTTGATGCGACAAAGGTGATTGTCAAGATATTGGAGAGCCCACCTATATCATGGTTCAACAGATGCTCTGTACATCAAACTGTTACACCGGATCTCTATGGAAGCATAACCTAGAGCATCTTGAACCCTATAGGCACTACCCGACAAACGCTCTCACTTTATTCTAATAAACATCAATTCAAATTGAAAGAAAATCACACAAATAAAAATTCCTATTGGAATTTCTTAAAAGCAAAGTGGAAACTCTATAAGGAAATTATATCAAAGATTTAAAATAAACAAAATGAAACAGAAGATCCCATTCAAGATTTTCTTGAACTTGAATCTATCATTTTATGAGAAAAATAAATCAATACATAATAGTATATTATTATATATTATTCCACTCTATATAATCAAGTTCAACATTGTTATTTATGCATCTAGTACAAACACGTGCACCGTATTACATCGACTGATACAAACTCCGAGTCACGTATTTTCTTGATTTCTCCATGTGACACCCACTATATTCAGCCAGCGAGAATTATGATTTTGGCTTGTCATATACATTTTATAAATTTACTTAAAAATGCAAATTTTCTTTCAGGTTTATCCGTATTTGACGTGAATGAATTCTCCGTTCGGAGCTATCACGTAGCTTCTCTAATTTTACCCAGTTTCAGTATATGTGGATATCTGTTTCCTCTCTCCTTTTCCGATATTCGCATGTTTTCTAAAACTGTTACAAAGGTTTGGCGAAATCAAATTGATAAAAATGATAATAGATCCACGGCCGATATTTAAATCTGTTCTGAGACATATATCACAATTTGAAGTAAAACACAACAATTTGACAATATGATGTATGCCATCGAGCCGAAATGTCAGGGCCATTTTAAAAGCCAATAATCGTTCGTCAATTTCTGCTGTTGCTTTCATAATTCGGCACGCAGGAGTGTCGATTACACAATGTTTTACTTTACCCTGTGTTTTTATATCAGATTTTAATTTGGCGGAAACCTTTTTTTTTTGTTAATATTTTCAATAAATCGATCTTTTTCGAGTATTATCAGCTATTAATTTAATGAGAAATGTGCTGATTATTTGAAAAAAAAAAAAGAAATGCACGTCAAATATATTTGAAGCTTATTTCAAATAACGATTTCATAATATAACACAAAACCTGGTTATAGTATTTTCAATTTAGGACCTTTTGAAAAATATTGAAAAGGTATCGGATCTATGTTTTGATAAAATAGCCGAAATATATTTCTTTACTTTTATTTTTAAGATACTTTAAAACAATAAGGTGATCTGGCTTTTTTTATACAATTGTCTTCAAATTGTGTTTTTGAGAAGGGCGTATTGAATGTAAAATTCATTTTCCGGTGTTACAATGACCAGTCGAAGGTGGACCTTAGAAAATCTCATAATCATTTGAATAGTTTCACAAATAGATGGTGATTTATTCATATAATCGGATGTTAAACTGAGAAAATTGATTTTACTTTTCTAACTGTATAGTAGTCGAATTTGAGTTATTCTGCCACCGTTCAGGGAGTTTATTGTGTCTTCTGCGATTATTGCCTTTAATTGATCGTTGGAGCTTCACTCTGCCCTCTCTATCTTCAAGGCTGGATGTCGTCTGCTAGGAATAATGCGATCTAACTGTGCGTTCAGCCCTATCCTCTATGCGATAATAAAATTTTAAGGCGGTGCCGCTACTTTGTGTCGAGGTTTTAACTCGTGATACAAAATTAAGCAGTTATTTTTTTGTTTTAAAAGCATTTCTTGATAAAGTTTTAAATTTTGTTCACAAATAAACAAAAAATAATAATATTAAATGTTAGAATAAAATATATAGTTTGAAAATGACATATAGAAAAAATATATTCGAATAATAGATAAAAATATTGGCAAATAATCTAAATATGTAAATGGATCCATTTGTATGACAACATTCTGAAAGGCTTATATACAGTTATTTTAATATGTTTTAAATCATGATTTAATGGCTACGTTTTTCCAGCTCTATACCTAAAGTCACCGTTCTTTTCCTTGGTTTTCAAGCCTGTCATGTTATTTATTTTGTTTTAGACTTATTCAATCATGCATACATATGAATTAATCACAATAAATTATTAATATTAATATACATATTTAAAAAAAAAACTTGTATTTAGTTTAAATATGTGAAGAATATTATTTGATATTTTCGAATTAATTTCCTTTTTAAATTATTCGTGAAGGTTGTATATCATTTTTCTAGTTTGTTGAATCCATAGAGCGCTTTGTTTAATTTTGAATCTCTATGACTGACATTTTTCCTTAATGAAAAACATTGGATTGATCCATTTTTATCTAATTATGTATTGCTACAAACGCAATTAATTTTTAAAGTTTGTTTACCTGTATCAATATATATGTTTCGTATAACTATGTCAAACTTCAAAATCCTTTTTTATGAATAAATTTTAAATTGTAAGGGCAATATTCAAGGGATCCATTTACATTCATTGACCTTTTTCCATTGAAGGTTAGACTAAGATCTCCTACCTGATTTCTGCGGTGATTCTAATATTCAAACATAGCTTCATGCATCTGTCGTGAGGAATATGTCTCCAGAATGTATAACAGGATTGTATTACTAATCGTTCTCATCCTCATGATAAAATCCTCGACTAGGTTCGGGTTTTAGATTATCAATAATGTTTTTGTTGATATTTTGATAAATTATCTTCTTTAATATTTTCTTCAGCTTCAGCTAAAAGATTCCTCGAATAAATTTCCTCGAAATATTCATATTTTGAATAAAAATTATAGAGAACGTATAATCTTAAACATTTCATCTTCCTTTTGATTCATTGCTCCCTTTTGCATTAAAAGGAATATATATACATTTTCGTTAACAAAATTAGCGATATTTGGGACTGAGATTCTTTGATCGTTTTTCTTGTTTGAATATCCCGAAAAATTATTAAATGGGGTGCTGTTATTGAATTTTTGTTAATATTTTTTGGAAGCTCAGATTTCTGCATATCACACATTTAAATAATTTTAAATGTATTATTGTTGACTAACGTTTCTATGGCGTGTAGTTTTGTTAGGTCTAAATAGTTCTATTATTTTCTATGCAGTTATTTGCGTTCAAATATTTAGGTCAAATTTTCATTATATCCTGACTCAATCATGTGTGCTTGAATATTTTATATAAGAGATCAATTGATTTTTTTGATATTATATTTTGTTAGGAAAATAAAAACTTGTTTTTACACTTACCATTGTGCGAATTATCCATCCAAATAGAATTTCCGCAGAGTCCATTTTCCAGGGTGTTTATGATACTCCATTAGTGATAGAAACAAATATTTATTCTTTTTCAACATTATTTCACGGTTTTGCCTGCAGCCTCTTTGTTTGACACCTTTTTATTTTAGATTCTTTAAACTATAAGTGATGATTCGAAACCCAACTTCACAGGAAAACTAAGATGAAGATGATATTGGGTGATGGGCTAAATTGTGATCTTTTATCAAGGATAACGATGTCTGGGATGCCATGACGTGCGAAGATGACTTTGCAGTGATGTGATCTATTACAACTTTCGATGTCCACGATCACTAAATACTTCTTGATGAAATATATTCATTCCGACTTTTGCCACGGACGTTATGTAAAGTCGTTGGGGCTGAGTGGTTCGGGTTTTATAGGTTAATTTTCAGAGGCATTTCTCACATTTTTTTACCATATCCTGGGTTTCTTACGCTATTCATGACCACAAGAAATTATACCTTTTGGTTATTCATTTGTATATTCCTTGATGACTTGTTTGGATTCTGTTTAAAACATCTTTTAACATGTTAGAGGGGATATTGATTCATTGTTATCTCATTAGTAAGCCGAGTTATTCCTCTATCTCGAACGAAATCGTAAAACGAGATTTCTATTAAAAAGAGCTGATATTTACCGTTATTTGAGATAAAATTCTACATTTTGAAGGGCAGGCTCCAGTTTCTGATTGTGGGCTATTTCGGCCAGTTTGGCGTATATTGATGCAGTTCGATGTTACTAACAAATATTAAACTTCCTTCTGAAGCTCTTGAACTTTGGGAAGATCACATTAAATTGGTTATCTTGATATGGAATCAGCGGTGATTTAGTCCTTATACGGCGTATGAAAGATATGAAACGAAAACTGAAGCATCATTCAGATTTTTGCTATTAAATATCGTGACTAAAGGTTTGTGTTCCGTTTTGAATTTATTTTTTTTTACAAACACCTAATCATTAAAGGTCTCACATGCCCATGTGATTGCAAGGGCTTTCTTTTCAATTTGAGAGTATCTATTTCTGTCTTGGACAGTGTCTGTGATGCAAAGGCCACTGGGCGTCTTCTCGTTATCTTCGTGCTCTTGTTTGAGGACAGATCCCGGATCATACAAATATGCATCATCTGAGATGATTGTGTTCTTATAGATGTCAAAGAATTTCAAAATTCGATCACTTGCCAGAACGTTTTAAACTTTCTCGAATGCTTTTTTTTCGGTGAGGGGCCCCATGTGAAATTCATTTCTTGCTTTCTCAGTTCGTTCAAGGGATTTGCGTATTCCGCTAGATTTGGAAAAAATTGGTTTAGGAAATTGACCTCGAAATTGACATAGAACTCTGAAATCCGTACATGTCAGTAGGCAGTTTCATTTCGGTGATGGCTTTGATTTTCTTTTCGTTCAGCTTGATGCCGTATTTGTCGACGTAATGCCCCAGGAATGAGATACCCCATGTGCTTACCCCAAACCAAAACCTTTCTTTGTTAAGAGTAATCCCCAAGTTCACATGGGCCTCAAAACTTCCCGTAGTATATTGTCGATGCTCCCTCCTCCTGGCTATCTGCGAAAAGGAGGATGCCATCCATGTCACAGGTTACCCAGTTGGCTCCGCGCAGGACAGCGGACATGCGTTTCTGGAAGTTAGCATTTAACTTCCTCAAGAGAGTTTAATATGGCAAAATCCAGTGTAGCATCCAGCCTGGAATATATTTTGGGTTGAGCTATTCAATGTCAAGCGCTGTAAGGAAATATCCTCACATTCCACACATAGTTTAAGTCGGGACAAGACCACACAAGGTCCTAATTTTCCCGTTCAGCTTCAACCTAGGACGATCTGTGCATAGCACTCCGTAGACTCATCAACTGGTTCGATGACTTTTTAAGCCACCATGGCATCCAGTTATTTTTTAACTTCGGCATGAGCGTAGGAGGTAATCGTCTTGGGACTGGTATGAGATGGATTTGGCATCTCTCTTCAAATTGATGTCAAAGGGCTATTCTAGAAACCCCCGTTCTTAAAATTGCTTTGAGAACTCTCCTTCTGAATTAACATCCGATATGCCGCTGGTGACAAGATCATTTAGTTTGACGAGTTGGTGAACTTCATAAGCTCCGGCGCCCCACAGAGGTTACTGGAAATTGTTGACCACATGTAAGGAAGGTTTTTTTTTATTTCATTTTTGTTAGCTGGGACCTTCGCCACAAAGGTCTCTGCATTCTCAAGTCTTTGGTTCGCGGCCGGCATAAGTTGATCGTTGTTTGACGCCAATCAGATGTTGCCATCATACTGCTTATACAGGAAAACTGGTATCATTGTCACATCGGAGCCCAGATACAACTCAAAGTGGATTACATGCAGTTCATTCTTACTGTTGTTTCCGACCTGCTTTTCCTGGTTACCAGTGTTGGTTCGCGAATAGAAAATACAAATGAAACTCCGCCTTTGCCGGTCCCAAGCTCGGATGGAAAAGGAGGAGGGGAGCAGTAACAGGCTCGGTAGAAAACCTGGGCTCAGCTGGCCCGGCTGATAGTACCCTGTAAGGGCTCCTAATCCTGGAATACAGGATGAGCAGCGTTTGTACTCCATGTTAGGAGCGGCTGCACATGGCGTATGTTCCTCATGTCAGAGGCGGTCATTATTCATATTGGAGCTAAGTCGGCCTGCCACTGAGTAGTGCTCCCAGTCTTAATGACAAAGGCAGACGCATTCTACTTCACCCAGTCATTAAGTTTGTCAGGTCTCAAGCTCTACAAGCTTGATACTCTAATATGGTTGAGTGAAGATAATAAAGAAGAAGATGAAGATATACAAATGATAATTTCTTCTGGGTTTGGGGTTCTTCCGAAGTTATGACTTTCTCATAATTATTTTGCTCCTACAGAAATTAGTGTGATGATTCCTTTTCGCGCGCATTCCGCAGCTTTGTTCTTAGCGGGGTATATATCTAATTAGAATATAAGATGTTTGGCAATTACAAAATTAAATGCGTTCAAACTAAAGTGAAGTCTGTATCGAAAAAATAGCAGTTTCCAGCTTTGGGAATCTTTGGCGTAAAAATCAAAATTAGGAGGCGGTAGGGGAGAATTTGGTTCCATTTTTGTTTGATTGCACAAAAGGGAGTTAAATTGATACTTATTTGTCTTTTCACAATCTCACCGGAAACACTATCTTTCAAAGTTCTCGCTCAATTGATAAATAATCCATGCGTGAACGTCGTAGATGCGCTGTTTCATTTGAAACACAGCGCGGAAACTCACACAGAGAAGTGTAGTTCGTCCGCCACAGCCGGCAGCCAAACCGAAACTCCTCGTTCCCCGTAACCCAATCTGCGCCGGTTCCTCTCGCCACAATCCCCGAGCAGGCGTGAAGTGATGGCTTGCCTGAGGATTCCTTGAACCCTCAACAACATCCTTTTAGGAAGACCTTTCTCGAAAAGAGGTTAAAGAAAATTGGCTGCTATTTTGAAGCCAATGTAAAGGCCACCGCCACGACAGCCGAACTCTAACTACAACTTCAGAACTCCAATAAAACACCCTAATTCAACCATACGCAATCACAATGAAGAACTGAGGATTGATGGACACGTGATAAGATCACAGTATGCGTCTACTGCGTCCACTCAGGCCATGCTGAACTAAATTGTAGAGGCCGTCGACAATGGAAGAAGTCACCTGTAGTACATACTTCAATCACCCAAAACAACAAATGGTAGCCAATAAACCGTTAAAAACCATATCTAACGCAGACAAACGCCGAAACCAGAGGAAGATTCCTAGAAGACCAGTCCATTTACCCAGGTCGCCATACAAGCATGAATCTAGTATTATATACCGCAGCTACACTGTTGAAAGATCGTTGTTAAACATTGGAGTTACAATTCTACAGAACTTTCTTTCTCTATGAGGTATTATAGACCCCCCAATACCACGACACTGGATGTATTATACACCAGTATTCAATTACGGCTCCATTACGCTGTCATTATTTAGCTATTAAAGCTCACGTCGATCATTGATTATTAAGGATAATTATCGGTTTCCGATAAGTTGGTATGGTTAGTGCTATTAGTGGATCTTGTCAACCGATCCCAGCTATTCTGTACTGGTGTGTTTTTACACAAATAACACCATTGATACATTCATTAGCCCATGTCCCATCGACCTCACTCAACAAACAAATTGAGAGTTTTCATTTTACTTTTAAACTCGAGCTTCAGCAAAAAAAAAAAACTGGGTATTCGCAATTGAAATTATATCGATAGTATTCTCTAGATATATATTATTTATAATAACTGTGACATAAATAATTATTAATGAAAAGATACCCTAATCTTGGAATTACTAATCTTGAAAATTTGACATTCCAAATCTTGTTCACATCATAAGCATTCTTTTAACTTTATAGTTTTTTGATTGCCTTCTTAAAATCTCTAAAGAATCCCCCAAATTATAATTAAAGCCTAATAAAGAGAAATATAATTGTAACTGTGAAATAGAACAGAGGAAAATTTGGGCAACTTGCTGCAGGAGATTGTTTCTGTGCGTCTCGATGAAGCCATTCGGCAGATATTTTGTATATATAAGAGAAAAATTAGGCACTTTGAAATAAATGTCACTTTTTAAGCATTAATATTCACATAATATCAACACAAATCATACAATGCAAATATGAATTTAATGTTTTAGGTTGAAAACCCTCTAGTTATATAAATGTATGATAAACCAAATAGAAATTATTTTCCATAAATAGGAATGACAAACCACAGACAAATATCTCTAAAATACTAAGATAAAAAGCAGAGAAAGTATGAATTACAAACTGTTAACGGAAATGAGAAATGATTTAAAATATTATTGTAATTATATTTCCTATATAATAATTAAATATAAAAGATTGGCTGAAGGAATAAAAAAAATCTGAAACACTGAAAATACAGAATACGCCTTTATACATCCTATAGCAATAAGTTAGAATGGAATTATCACTGAAAGAAGGAATATTCCTTTCTTTCGAAGAAAAAAAAAAGACGATGACGGACATGAGCCTTCCGTGAAAGATATAAAAAAACTATTGGGTTTTTATTGCTGAAATGTATACACCGGTTTTACAATGTTAAGAGATCGGATGTTTTCAACATTGGAGTTACAATTCTACTGAACTCTCTCTATGAAGTATTATACCCGCTCGGTATTCAACGGCAATGGATGTGTCCATTCCCAGGCCATGTTAAAAGTTAACGTCGTGACCGTCGACAATGGTCGCAGAGACATGAAGAACATGCACAAATTCTGACATTAACTTTGGAGCTCTTAGAGGCGCCCATCGCTGACAACGATTAAACCTCAGAAATCAGTACGGAGTTGAATATTTTCTATTAGTGAAATTTGTTTTTTAAATAATGACTACACAAAATGAAACAACCTAAGATATATATTCCTTTTCATTCCTATATACTGTATATATATATATATTTAAATGATTTTCCCATGTATATAGATAACGATACAATAGGGAACCTGTAGTGTTTAATATATGATTTATATGATTTGATATAATAGCTACGATAAAGTGAGAACCGAACCCGAATAAAATAAATCTCGAGTTTTCGGCTGCCAAAAAATATTTATAAAAATATTAAAATGTCTAATAAATGCCAAATAACAGTAACAAACGATATAAAAACAAATATGTAATTAGGGACAAATATTAAATTAATTGAAATTACCATGCTTTATATAAAAGCAAAAACATTTTCGAAATGTTAAAGTTCATTCAATTTTATCAACCCCCCATAGAAAGCTTACGTGAAATAATGCGGCGACGCTAACAAATATGAAATAAAATTTACTTCCAACCTCGGACAAATTATTGGTTTTTTAGCCATTGGGTTCGATATTTGTTGCTTTTTCTCGCCTCTTCTTGCGTCCAAATAAACTCCCATCAAGTTGTAATTCACTTATGTCAAGATCTTTAATGAAGCTGATTGCTCGGATTGAGAATTAAAAGCTTCTGAAATTTTTTCCTAGTTTTAATTTTCAGTTTAAAGCTAGAAGCATTTAAACATAGTTATTTCGAAATTTTCTGGTAGAAATGTTTTCTCCAATTATTAATAAAATTAGGTATTTTTCTCGTATTCTATATATATTCATAGATGCTATTTGATAAAAATATTTCATTTGAAGTAAATAAACAATTTTTCTAATAGAAACTAAAGAAATTTAATTATTCATTGTAAGCGTAGGAATTTAATTAAGATATATTATTGATTCCAAAATAATTCAATCTTAATTTAATCGATAGCTCGATATTTACTTGGATAATTCAGATATCGTAGCATATCCTTCTGTGAATGTTAATTATATAACACTAGAACTAACCTTTTTTTGGATATTTTAAATTCTACATTTTCCATGCGATACTAACGCCACGTTTTGCACTTTTCGAGGCTAAATTACAACACATTGAGCAACAACAATACATTTTATTCAATCCTCTGTAGCTTACAGAGATATAGGAAAAGTAAAAATTAGAATCAGAAAGGGGGCCTCCACCACCTGCGTAGGGTACAACACATTGAGACCTAGTTACTATACGTACTTCAAGAAACCTGGTATAGTGGAAGAAATAGCATTCCATAATGGCGAACCCCCCTCACACATATAGACAACTCAATATAAATATTTTGTCAAATGAATAAATGAAGTAATGTTTCTCTAGGATATAGAATGACCTCTTTGATCTCCTTTAAGCCTCAATTATTGTGACTTATAGACTCGAGTATTTTTGAAAATGCAGGATTCATCAATTTAATCAGGGAACTCTCTTAAAATGAATGTGTCTATATCTTTACAGATTTATTCAATCTCACGACTAATTTTTCAATCTACTATATACGATATTAAGAAATAGGAGACTCTTCTTAGAACGGTATATTCTAATCTATAAAATAAAAAAAAGAAGACAAGTTTCTTAAACAACTGTCTGCCATGTGTACCATGTTTGTATCGTCGCGATCATTGTATACTGCCCGTCGAAGGGTTTTCACCCGAAAGCTTGCGTTTAAAAATTGTTTAAGAAACTTGTCTTCTTTTTTTATTTTATAGATTAGAATATATACGATATTGTTTATCGCTCATTGTTCAGAATAGAACAGTCGGCATATCCAGCAGTTTCCTCATAGGATCTTAAACTTCTCTTTACATATTTGATAGCTGCAGAAATATTTGTAATATATAACACTCTCTATTAACATCATATATTTTTAAAAATTATGAAATCATTCGTAAAAAATTATAAACACTTTTAGTGTCACTTGTATTTTAGCATACAAGAATTTAAGACAAAGATGATCTCTATATTCGTTATAAAAGAAGAAACAAGTCGGGGAGAAGATATTTCTTGACAAGAGGACGATCGTACAAACCTTCGGGCAAGACTGCCTTCTACGGGTACAAAATATATAGCTTAGAAACAAAATAAAAAATTCAGAAAAATATAAAAATTAATAATCTTGAAATATCAACCATTGTCACACACATATTAGTGTCATTTTTTACACGTAGAAGGGCGTCTTGCTCGAAAGCTTGTACGCATGTCCTCTCATTAAAGAAGCTCTTTTCTACCTAACTTATGTTTCTTCTTCTATAAAAAAGTATATGTAACTTTGTAATTTTAACACAATGGGGTATATGTACAATCATTTTCTGAAACTACATGTTTTCGAAAATTCTCAATATAAAAAAAGGAAATAAGCCGAATATATATATATATGTTATAAAGAAAAATATTGTGAGAATTTCTGCTTGAATTTAGATCATGTTTTGAAGATTATGGTATGGAAATGCAGTCGTGGTTGAAATATTTAAAGTATGATAATGAAAAATAGTTTTGATCAGTAATTTAATTGAGTTAAAGGGATATATAAAAAAGACATAATTTGGCAAAAATACTGCCTGGCTTAAGGCGTAAGAATTAAAAAATGAAAAGCTTATTTACATAATGTACAAAAGATTTGAGCCGGCCATTGGGATAAAACAACAACGAGTTTTTATAAGGGAAGAGTGACCTCTGGCGGTCAATTTAACAGAGTATTTGTATCTATGAAATATAATTTTAAATAAAATAATATTTTAATATAACATACATATATATAGTATAAGTAATTTAAATGGAGACCGATTGTTCCATTTGGATTGGCGCCAGTAATGTTTGCGAGAAAGACAATTTCTCCTGCTGGTACTCTGCCAATGTACATGGCTGTAGTTCTTCCTCTTTCTAATTTGGAGCCACAGTAATATTATACTCTCTGTGGTCTAATGTGCCGCCATCCATTTAATAAATGATCACTTGTAAATAGAAGAACACATATATATTATGATAAACTATGAAGATAAATATATCGATAACATTTTAACACTATTCCTTCATATAGTATATTATTCATATATTATTATATTCTGAAAGATAAAAATCATTCTACCATACTAAATCTTAGACTCTATGTCATACTATTAAAAGGTGGGAGATTTTGAATGAATACTTTTATCTGTAACACGCAAAATATATATTTAATATATTGACGCTCTACCAAGATATAAAAATAATTTAACGTATATATATTATTAATATCGAAAAAGGCATATCTTGACCAGGTTCACATGGACTTTTAGATGACATTTAATAATATGATGCACCAGCGCGCCATCTGTTATCAAAGTTCGAAACTATTATAGACGCGTATGATTATTTTTAAAAGTAAACAATTTATACTGCCCTTACTGCAATGGAAAAATTAATGGGAGGGCTTGGCTCATCAGTGGTGAACCCTCCCAGCGGTTTCGCCAGTTTAATCTACCATCCCGCTGTTAAATTGCATTTTTCGATCGTCCCTTTATAATGATACTGATGCTAGACTCTTGGAATGAGTATTTTAGATGAACTATGGACATAAGCTTTGAGGAATGAAGAATTACATATAATTATTAATATATAATATGCTTCGAGCAATCGCTCTTCCGCAAATTTCAATTAGATGACATAGAAGCGTTATTAGATGACGCGCTGGTGCATCATAATTGTTCTAATAAAAGACACAAATCGAAATTTGCGGAAGAGCGAATTCTCGAAGCATATTATAAATTTATAATTATATATAATGAAAGGATTTAAAACGAATGGTCATCAGTGGTGAACCCCTTCAGCGGTTTCGCCAATTTAATCCATCAGACCTCTTTTCAGAGCTCTAATACTGTATTAGACGATTCTGCTTATATACGCAGCACTGAAGGGTGGAATCTCAGAAATGGTTTTCAAGAAAACTATGGACATAAGCTTATAAGACAGTAGTAAAACATTCGAATTTGAATAAATTTGACATTTGAATTTCGTCTAGTTTCAGTCTAAATGGAAATTTCTAGGTCAAAGCAATAACATGGGTTCGGTCCAGATCTGACTCTCTATTGCATTGTCCTGATAGGACACGGATTGTGGAAACATACACCTAACAAACACATAATATCATACTTTTCATCTTTATTTATATATATGTATACAGTCGACTCTCAATAATTTGAAACGCGTTAATTTTTTTTTTGCTTATCCCTAGTACACGTGGTACAGGCCATGATAATCATGGTGGGTAGTTAGCGACTGCTTTTTACTGTAAGCGCACCACATGTCTACACATGTGAAAAGCAGTTCGACTTTGCACTTACAAATGCCAGAGCCCCGTTTGGTTACTTGCACTCGCTGGTGGGGTTGGACTTTTGCAAGAATCGGGGGCCATTGGAGCATTTTCTTTTTTTTTTTTAAACAGAAAAAAGTGTCCAATGCGGGAATCGAACCCGGGTCCTAGTGGTCGAAAACCAAACGGTTTAACCAGCCTTCCACCGACCCCCCTCGCGTTAATTTGAATCTCTCGATAGTTTGAAATATTTTTCCGGTCCCTTTAAAAACACTCGATAATTTGAATAAAATCAATATTAATTGGTCCCCTCGGTAATTTGAAGTTAAAGGAATAGGATCTTACCATAAATAAACATTTGCGAATAACTGTACAAATGTTTAAAATAATAAATCACGAACACTAAACAATGTTAATCTTAAATTTCCCACGCCGAGCGAAGCAAGGAGATATCTTACTACCCTAAGCGTCTACGCGCCTCAGAACCGACACAAATAACGATTTCTTCGCAGCTCTCACTACTATCTAAAATTGATTGGACAATGATAGACAGAAGTCGCTCACTCAACAAAATTCACTGACTTCTTTTTAAAATTAAATTTTGTGAATAATGGTATGTGTTTAAAATAATAAATATCAAATTTTGAGATAAACCTCTTGTTTGAAAAAGAGCAAGACCCCCCCCAAAAAAAGCTTCCAATTAATTTATTACTTTAAAAACTTGTGGTAAGTCACTTATTTAATCTTGATTCTGTTTATACAATTTTTAGTATGTATATTGCGAAACTTATAAGTCTTGTTTACTTGACTTTTCCCCCTCTCCCTCTTAGTTGTTTAAACTTTTATTATTTTGAACTCTTGATAAATTGAAAATATTCTCTGGTTACTTGAGTATCAAATGATCGATAGTCAACTGTATATACACTGCGTGACATTGAAAATGGAACACCAAGAAATAGTGGCCAGAAAGTGATGAAACTCGGCAGACAGAGAGAGATAGGGACAAACAATAAGTGATCTTTATTTCAAAATGATAGTCATAATACAGAGCGAGAACGGCGTCGGCTTAGTAGCAAGTAGGACCACCGCGGACGGCGATGCACGCAGCAACACGTCTAGGTAGAGAGTCAATCAGAGTACGGATGGCGTCCTGAGGGATGGCTCTCCATTCCCTCTCAACTATTTGCCACAGTTCGTCTTCTGAACGCGGCTGTGGAAGGCATGCAAACGGCGTCCAATGATGTCCCAGACGTGCTCGATTGGTGAGAGATCAGGAGAGTACGGTGGCCAGGGAAGCATCTGTACATCTTGCAGAGCTTGTTGGCTAATGAGAGCAGTGTGCGGTCGGGCGTTATCCTGCTGATAAAGGGCATTGGGTACCCCCTGAAGGTAGGGGAGTGTCACCGGTCGCAGCACATCATCAACGTATCGTTTGGCCGTCATAGTGCCCCGAATACGAAGTAAAGGTGACCTGGAAACATACGCGATTGCGCCCCAAACCATGATTCCACGTTGTCGCACGGTGGGGCGTTCCACAATTGCTGCCGGATTGGACCTTTCTCCACGTCGACGCCACACGCGTACACGGCGACTATCACTGGACAAGCAGAAACGCGACTCATCTGAGAACACGACCCTGTGCCATTCCAGCATCCACGTCGATCTAGCCCGGCACCATTCCAAACGTTGGCGCCTATTCGGTGGGGTCAATGGCAGTCTTCTTAGCGGACGGCATGAGTGCAAGCCATTAGCAACCAATCGACGGGAAATGGTTCTGGTCGAGATGGAATGATCTAGGGTGTCTTGCACATGTTGCAGGATGGCGGTACAAGTGGCTTGTGGGGCCGCCACTGCTTGTCGAAGATACGCCGATCCACACGTGCTGACGTCACTCTGGTTGCACCGACATTCCTATAAATTGCCACATTTCCTTGTTCCAACCATCTCCTCCACAGTCGGTGCACCGTGGACGCACCAAGGTGTGTATCAGCTGCGATTTGACGTATGGACCAACCTGCCCTTTTCAGTCCGATCACCATGCCCCTCGTAAAAGCGTCTGTCTGCTTGAACTGCCTCCCTTTACGATGACCTGGCATTCTCTGTTATTACACGTGTCTTTTGACACAAGAACAAAATTTCTACAATGATTTTCCTTGAAGAAATAACGACACGAATACTGTCCTTTCTGCACGTTCCTTCCCTTATATCTTACTCCATGTGCGCACGAGAGCTGCGCATTTTACATCATTTGCATAACTCGGTTAGGCGCGTCTACCCTGAAATTTGCATAATTTTCTGGCCACTATTTCTTGGTGTTCCATTTTCAATGTCACGCAGTGTATATAGAAAATGATAATTTAACATCGGCGATATGAAATGCTCAACAAAATTAAATACCAAGAGAGAAAAAAAAGCAATGTAAATAAAATGCAGGTAAGTCTTTTAGATATTCCAGCATATCAGATTTCATAGTGTACCATGATTGTATTCACTAAGAAATGCCTAACGCTGTCGTTCCGTAGGTCCAGATCACCACGCTGTGCGTCTCAATCAGCCTGAGCGCCTACGTGGCCCTGTTCTGTTTATTCTCCCCCAAAATCTACATCATTCTCTTCCACCCCGACAAGAACGTCCGCAAGCTCACCATGAACAGCGCCACGTACAAGAAAGCCCCGACCTCGAGCACTTGTGGCACCTCAGCCAACCACGGGGGCCAATCCACGGCTTTGTTCGGTATGACACTTTCCCCTGAATAACTCCTATTACTGAAATATTTTTAAAATCCTATTTTTTCTACTTATATATGTACACGATATTATTAAAATGCATTTAAAACGCATCACGTATATTTGTATAAATCGAGAAATAAATAAAAGACCTTAAAAATAAGAAGAGTTTTTGCAAATAAAAAAAAAATTAATAGAATGACAGCGAGTCATTGAGACGTCGGGAACTGTATTTTTTAAAAATGGTTGATGAAGCCATATCGTTAGCCATATCGTTTTAACTTGTTATTAAGATATTTGTTTCTCCTCGATTTCTACAATTGGGGTTGTTCTACATCTAATATTTAAGGTAGCTAACCGAACACATAAGAAACAATATTATGAAGATCCTAAATCCGTTTGTAAAGAGTGAAATAACTGACGAATTACATATATTTTAATATAAATTATTTGATTTATAATATAGGTCTTTCAATAGTACCATACATATACATAGGCTGAATGCTAGTGTTGGCTCAATTCTCGACCTAATGGAAATCATCATACTGATAACTTCTAACTCTCAGTGCAACATTGTTGACAAATGTTTCAAATTATATATGTATATAGCTCATTTTAGATTATAAAACACTTTAAACTAATTAAATATCAAAATAATATATTATATTATATGGAATGTATTTAATAAATATTATAATTATTAAATACAAAAATGTAAATGTAAAATAATAAAAACTCCAATCTCAATAACATCAAAAATTAAATACACCTAATATTGTTTTTTTTTTATCAATGTGGTCTTTATGTGAACGGCATTTGGCGCAATGGCCCATTTTCGGTTTTCTAAAGCAAACATATCTATCCGATGGCATCATCAAATAAAATATTGATGGCAAATTGAGGCAATAACGACAACTTTCTAAATTGCATTTTGTGTTCATTCGAAGTCAAAGAGAAAATTTAAAGATCCCGCCATGAGATAAATAATGATAATTGGCTTATAACACCTGTAAAAATAAAAGGCGATCATGTCACGCCATCTACCGAGCAGCCTCAATAATAATCCCCCATTGGTTGCCAAGCAACCGATTGTTTTCGTCTTGCCAAATTGATGCCCATTGTCTCCCCCTGGCAGGGGCTACCCTTAATGACCCTACAGGCGGCGGCCCTTGGCCTTTACTGGCCCTGGTTACAATGTAGATCAATTCTGGCCACACGTTGGGATGGACGTGGCGGGACCGCCTTGACTAGATAATTATACTCAATATGAATATGACGTTTTATACATAGTATTCATATTCAAATTAATGATATGTGAAGAGAAACTATAAACATTTTTATCTGTGAACGCGATCAAAATTTCAAAGTTGAATAGCTATATAAATAAGAATATGACAGTGTAATATACCTTGTAAGATAAGAGAAGAAAGGAAAAGCGATAAATTGTTTGCCTGTCGCGCGGAGCTGAGTGACTTCACGAGACGCGCGCATCGAACGGATTGTTGTTACCTTTTGTATTTCGAATAATAAAGTTGAATTTTCTTTTGTTTCTTATTTTCAATTAGATAAAGTGATGTGTGAGTGTTGTAACATTTGTTGAGAGAGATTTGTTGATGTTTAAATATGCATGTAAAAGAAAAATACGAAGAAGTGTATTACGCCTCGAAAATTAACGATTGTAATAGGTTTGGCGGGCGGTGACCTAATTTAGCTACTGACGTGGTAGTTGACGGGATTTTTATTTTTAACTTGTTTTGGAGAGATATGTTATTTTTCTAATTGTGATTTAGAAGATATTGTCTCCTTCCATTTTGAAATTAGAAAATGCGTTTTACCTTTGTTGATTTATATTTAAAATTTGAATATATTTTTAAATCATTGATTATGGTAGCGTGAAAATGATCCTTGTAAAAGGGCAATGTCGTGATAGTGACAAGAATATTATGAATTGTGGAGTTTACTTAAAATGGTGAATATGACAATTATTTTTGAAAATTTGTAAGTATTAGATTAAGAAATGGGTGTTTTGGTATAAAGGTATAAGTTTAGAATTATGATGAATGAGAGATTTAAAAAAATAATAATAATTATTATTTTTTTTAAGTTGTAGATTTGGATAATGCCATTTTTTTAGGTAAATTTGGGAAAGACATGTAAAATTAGTAAAGTGGTAAAAATGCGTGATGGGCGTTTTTTTAAAGTAAAATTGAGAGTAATATCTTGAAATTTATAATATGATTAAAGATTAAAGTAAATTTGATAAATGATAGTGTGAGAGTTTTGAAAAATGATATAAAAAAGGTAAAAATAGATTTTAAAATGCTTAAAGTGAAAATATAAATACATAATTTATGTTGAATCAAGTTGTGAATTTGAGGATAAAGTTATGTAAGATTTTAAAAACTTACAATTGTGTGATAATTGTTCAGTCAGGAGACTTGGTCTTTGGTGGTCGTCCTGCTGTCGTGGAAGTCGCTCCATGTAGAGCTTGTAGAAGCTTGTAACTTCTATAAAGTCGTTTGCGGCTTGTCGCTTTGAGCATTGTCTCGACGATGTCAAGTCGAGGTGGTCAATTTGTCACCTGGTTTGCGACACTTCGCTCCTCCTCGATTTTCATGACTTGCGGGAATTTCGGTGCTGTCGTTGGGGGTGGTCAGACAACTTGCTCCCGGCGTTGGCGATCTGTTAGCGGGTCTGCGGAGGTCCCTTGGGACGGCGTTTCCTCTTAAAATATCGTCTCTTGTTGGGGGAGAGATTGCTCGGTCGTTTCGCTCGAATGGTTGGTTGTTCCTCCATCTTCGCTCTTTCTCGCTTCTATCTGGACAGGCTTCTTGCCTTCTTCGTTGTGTCATTCTTCGTTTTGGTTATCCTGTCGGCTAACTGTAATGAGTTGAGATACTGTTGACTCTTGAAGTATCCTGTCGACTAAAACTGTGGTGAGGTTTCCAGTCGACTTAAACTATGGTGTGAGTCCCTGTAACTCTCGCTATACTGTGTTAACCGAGTGGAACAGTCAGGATGGGGAGTTTTCCAGTACCTCTCTGCACCTTGGAAGACCTTTAAAAGTTCTCACAAAGTACAGGCAGTCGTGTTCGAGGCAGAGTGGAAAGCTTGGGAATGTTCACACAAAAATCGAAGACACAGTTGCACTAAGAAAGTTCCGTGAACAGATAAAAGTTGAGCTAGGAGCGAAAGATGGGGAGATAGAAGTTTCTTTCTGGTCTAAATGATGGATGAGATGGACCTGGGGTACAACCGACGAGGGCTCGCGCAGATGGTAAACTAACTGTATTTTTAGCTAGGACGGGGGCTTTATATACCTTTTCTGAGAAAGGGGGTTTTGCATTTCACCAGATGTCAAGAGTGTGGATCGTCTGGTAAATTCTAAACTTGCGCCGTCCTGACAGCTTCCAATCTATCTTTAGATGTTGTTTGTGACTTCCATTTATCTCGAATTTAGACGTTTTTGACCTTTTGCGTTAGCTCAACTCTTAATCTATTACAGAGTTTTATTCATTTATCCTCAGTTTGTACAAAGTACATTACATAAGATTATGTAATGACACATTTCAATTATGCGTATATACATTACAGATGTGTTTCTATTATACAACATGAAAATCTTGTTATAAGTTATATACAATATGGGGTTGTTGGTTCAAATTACCATATATATTCATATATTGATTGAAATAAATATTTTGGAACAGAAAAAATCATTTTATTCATTACAAAAATCCAAAATTTCGGTAGGCTGTACACCTATCTCTTCGTCATATATAAATATATATCTCCATATACAATGGAGTTATATTCGTTAAGAACCTTTTTAAAATTCCTTCTCAAAAATCAATATAATTTGACTAACTTGAAGAATAATTATTATAAATATTAAAAACTGAAGCCTATCATTTTCACACACATATGCGAAAGAATATTTTTAATCTGCCGCTAAATTTCAACCCTTTTTCTAAAACATTCAGCACTCCTTCTTTGCTATCTGAAATATTATTTTGGTAAAATGTCCACATTTCAATAGCTAGACCCATGGTACTCAAGGATTCTCTATGTTCTAATACACCGAGATCTCGTATAGAAGCTCATTCATCTATCTAAATTTCAGCGATTTGAGAAGGAAAGTTATAAATGCGCTTAATTATAAATCAACCTATTGTTTATAATAGCTGCTTATCTGCGTACTCACTATGAAACTAAGAGTGAAGCACTTTAACCAGTCTAGAAAAGGAAATATCAACGGTTTGATGAGAAAAGAGGTTATCGTGAAATATATTCAGAGCCAAGTCTGTTGAGAGCATAAATTTGAACATTTCCATTTTATATAAAAAAAAAGTAGAATACTAATCTCACACACGATCAGTATAAAAAGGTACGTATAATAACGCTCTACAATTTTAGATTTATACGATTGACAGTATTCTATAACATCCAAACCGGTAACATATCGTGGTACATTAGAATATTTATTAAATATTTCTTGGCATATATTTAATGTATTATCTCATAATATACATTGACAATAATTGAATTGCTGTATATTTTGAAAATATAAATTTCCCTGTAATGATAAATAACTACTTTTAATAGAGGTATGAAATATATTGATATATTTACTATATATATTTCCAAAATACTTTTTGATCTCAGAATAAAATACATTTGAGAGACTAAAATAAGATTACGAAAATAAAATATGATAGTGCAACTAAATATTATTGATGACTTGCTCCATTTGAGGGAATAAATGCCAACTAATTCTTAATTTTCAATTATTCAAGAAGTGACCAAATACTATTTATTGATTAATCATATAAATTAGTATTAACTATTCACCTGTTGGAAGAACAAAACCGAAAACATGATAGGTTTTCTTTCTCAAATGTGGTCTTTGATTTTGTATTTTTGTGAATAATATATTTTGTTTAATAGAGAAGAGTGTATATTGGCTGTACACATTTATCTTCAATAAGGTATGTGCGGTGTGACACAGGGAGCTCCGTGGAGCAGGTCAAGCTGACCCTCCAGCCCTCAGCTGTCCCCAAGGCCGAGGCAGCCGAGGACAAGGACAGTCTTGCCTCCCTCTGACACTGTAGTTGGTCAGATTTGCTCAGTGTAGAGACGTTGTTCAATTCCTCTCAATAGCACAGCTAGTTACCGCTGCCATAGCTAGGCACCGTGTGTTGGTTGTTTAATCTAGGCACCATTATGCAATACCACACACTCTTCGAATCACCGTTTGTGACTAGTTTGAGCCAGTAGTTAGATTTCTTTATTCTATATCATTTTTGTATATAGAACACTAGTTCAACTCTCTTTACTAATCACACTACCTTGTAAATATATAATCTATGTATAGAGCGTGTGACTGCGATAGTAACAAATTAAGGCCACCAAGGCTTCAGGCTTTACGCCAAAGCTTAGACCAAAGGTTATCTAACATTCCCAAGTCTTCCGATATAATACTCTGACAACTTTGATTGTTTATCTGCATTTGAATGAGCTTCTCAATATGTTACTGCTTTTTTTGAAAGCGGTTTCGGCCATTTTGATTATGCTTAATAACTAAAGCCCAAAACCAATTAAATATGCTAAAGTTTAAAAGGCAGGTGCTCAAGTTGGCTAGAAGAATACTCTAGGTGTGTGTTAAAGGCGGACTCTGTGTGAAATGTGCTCTCATTGGGGCTCAGGGTCATTTCCACAGAGCCACATTTTGGAAGTCTTCGTTAGAAGACTAGATGAGCGCTTTCAGGAATGAAGAGGTGTTATTCTCTGACGATGTTTTCTTTTACCACATTTTCAACTTTAATTTATGCATGACCTTATGTATTCATTATTTTAATTTATTGTGTATATAATTTTTATCACCTCTAATAAACATTATAAAACAAGGAACAAAATAATTGAGATGTTCGGTATTTCATTTTATTCCATTATTGTATTTATTCATACATACTTAGTGTTAGATAAATTTTGTATCTAAGTACCTTTATTAGAAAGTTATATATTAATTTGATATTAGATTTTAAACTTAAAGAAATAATTGTCAAAATTATGGTCAGAGGTAATAATAAAGGATACATATCATATTTTAGTATGTTGAACAAATACAAATTCATTTATATCTAATTTGTTTCGTATAACACTGTACATATATAATAATAAATACTATCAAAGTATATAGTTTACATTGTATATAGTCCGGATTTTGGAATATTTTACGAGGTAACAAATATTCAATCTCTCCATTATTTCTTGTGTCAATTATATATAAATATATAAATCAAAAGTTTCAAAGTAAAATTATTTTAAAACTAAATTGATATGAACTTGCAATACATATTTCTAAATCAGAACCTGAAAATGATAACGTTAGTGTTCTCAATGTATATTTTCTATGGAGAATTTCATTTATGTGTGATATAATTTCCTATATATCTACATTTCTTTAAAATATACATTTCAACACGTGTGTCATTATAAAATTTGAAAATTATGAATATTATTTGGTATGTAACAAGAAATAAAAATAATTCAAGTTACATTTGTTTCATTTGTCTATCGGACATACAAGCAAACCATAATGAAGAGGTAAACACGTATAACTGGCTTCACACCATTCCGGAGTATGTTCAGTGTAGCATGAGTTTATTCAGTCTAAAATCGAATAGTTTTACGGAGTTGTACTATCGAAGTTGTCGAGCCGTGCGACCCCTGCCCCGAGAAGTGTTTGCCTCCTTAGAAGTTCTCCTGTATCTGCAGGCCTGGCTCTTTGGCGTCGGCCTTAATCCCGAGGCTATGCAACTGTCAAGTGTGGCGAAGGCTACCATCTATGAGTACCAGCTTGGTCTTGAGGTGGGTAACGCCAGCCATAACATCTGTCGGCCCACTTTGTGGGAAAGAACTGTCGCGGCCCACCGGTGGCGGAGTCTTTCCCGCGGTGAGCGCCACCAATGATGACTTGTATAAATATATTTTTATATATATGTATATTCATCAAATTTTGAAATATATTTATATATATTTATTCATATATTTCTCATTATATAATTTCATTTATTAATATTTATAGTATTTATATAACCTTATATGGACATTGTAATAAAGAGGTTTCAATCTCTCCCTCTTCCTACAGAACTCGACTTACATTGTAGTTAAAAAGAGAAGTGGAGAATATAAAGAAGAGCCAAGTGATATCACATTGTCAGTTCTACATTTATTATACCTCGTGTACCTAACCAATGGTGCTGATATTCCTTCTAATATGGCACTTAGTTTTGACATCTATTTTGATGGGGGGGGGGGGGGGAGAAGCAACCATTATTTAATATAGATCAATTACTTCTCGGAAAATTTACATTTTTATGTTGGCCATAGATTTGGCCTTGCCACTCTACCACCTAAACACCTCTTTGGCAGAATATGAATATTTCATCAGATTCCTTGTGAATCTCATGGAATTAGAGTCCGACCTAGACTGACGAGGGCCATTAGTCCGTCACCATGATGGGCAGGAGGACGCTTCCATTTACCAAAGCTGGTTTTGTGGCTTTGTCTCCAAACCTATTCCGCTAGTTTGCGGTGACGGTCAATAGATGACACTAAATATTAACGTCATTTTGACGGAAGAGGCGACCTTTATATACATGCATATTGGAGTTGACGAGCCGTGTGACCCCTGCTCCGGGAGGTATTCGTCACCTGCGAAGTGCCCTTGGATTTGCAGGCCTGGCTCTTCGGTGTCGGCTTCTATCCGAGGCAATAAAGCTGACAAGTGTGGCTAAGGCTACTATCTACAAATACCATCTTGGTCTTGAGTTGGGTAACGCCAGCCATAATATCGACATGCCCACTCTATGTGAAAGAACTCTCGCAGTTCATAGGTGACGGAGTATTTCCCGGGGAGAGAGCGCCATCTAGTGGAAAAGAAATCAATTAAACGGTGATTTAACCTGTTCCCTGATATTGAACCAACCCATGTTTAGCGTATTTACGCAAGTTTGGCCTTAAATACCCATTTCTTGATTTCTCAGGAAGCCTCTGGGTCCAAAATATTTTTGGTCGTAGAAGTACAGTCTGCACCATTCTGACGAGGGCCAACAGCTCGAAACGCGTTTGTTGTGACTTTAACACAGGTTAAATCAACTGAACGTTGATTTCTGTTTCACTAGATGGCACTCTCCCCGGGAAATACTCCGTCACCGATGGACTGCAGATTTCTTTCACATAGAGTGGGCATGTCGATATTATGGCTGGAGTTACCCAACTCAAGACCAATATGGTATTTATAGATGGTAGCATTAGCCACACTTGTCAGCTTTATTGCCGCGGGATGGAGGCCGACACCGAAGAGCCAGGCCTGCAGATCCAGGGGAACTTCGCAGGAGACGAATAACTCTCGGAGCACCTACAATATCTGTAGGTCAGCGACCCGTCGCTGGACCCACGGGCGGCACAGGTAGCACGCCTCGTGGCAAGAATGAGTAGGGCGTGGAGAGCCAGCCGTAGGGCGATGTATTTGTCGTGCCCCGAAAAGCAGTTGGGATGGAGCGGGGAACATCCACGGTAGGGGTAGAGAGAGAGAGAGAGAGATTGAGATTGAAACTGATTTATTATAACGTCCATATAAGATTATATAAGGTTAAATACATAAAATGAATAAATAAGATTAATAATGATAGATATATGAATAAATAGATATAAATAGATTAAATAATTGATAAATATACATATATATATATATATATAAGGTCTTCATTGGTGGCGCCCACCGCGAGAAAGAATCCGCCAACGATTGACTGAGAGAGTTCTTTCCCACAGAGTGGGCAGCTCTCTCTCTCACACATATATATATATTAAAAATAAAGAAGGCATCTCCTGACCACGAGCACATATGCTTTTTAGATAGCAGAGAGCCATTTCTTGATTTCTCGGGAAGCCATTGGGACCAAAAAACCTTTTTGGTCGCAGTGGTTACAGCCTACTCCAGGCTGACGAGAGCCAACAGCGCGAAAGGCGTTCGTGGATGGCTTTTCTTGATTTATCAAGAAATTGGGTTGGCCAAATATCACGGAGCAAGCTAAATAAACGTTTAGTTTTTTTTTTTTGCTCCACTAGATGGCGCCCTGCCATCTAAAAAGCACATGTGCTCGTGGTCAGGAGATGCCTTCTTTATTTTTAATATCAACACCTGACCCACTTATCTTTTATTTTTTTCTATTGTTTTTCACATATATATATGTTTGGTACAGCCTACTCCACGCTGACGAGCGCCAACAGCGCGAAACGCGTTCGTGGATGGCTTTTCTTGATTTATCAAGAAATTGGGTTGGCCAAATATCAGGGAACAAATTAAATCAATGAATAGTTGATTTCTGTTCCACCAGATGGCGCTCTGCCTTCTTAAAAGCACATGTGCTCCTGGTCAGGATATGCCTTTGTTATTTTTAATATATATATATATGTGATATGATCCTGTCGACTCTTCTGTGATATGATCCTGTCAACTCTTCTGTGATATGATCCAGTCGACTCTTCTGTGTGGCAATATGATAATAATGTGGAGAGAGAGAGAAATAAGGAAACAACAAGTTTTTGTGAGGAATTCCAGGTAACCAGCGAGAGAGAGGAGTGCGAGGGGATGCCACCGCTGAACGACCGTTTGTGTCGCAAACCACCCCCCCGACTGTCCAAAAATAGTTCTGAGGTTCTACGAAAATGGCCCCCTTGGAATGTGACTGATATATCAAGTGACCGGCCTTTACATCCTCCTCCCTACGTCTCTCTCTGGTCGACTGTAGATTTACTTTATTATTCCTGGAAGGGTAATATTATGACATATGGCCCCCGTTGAAGAAGGCTGAACATGGTTTGAGTATACTTAAAGCTGGGGAAGCCAGGAATAGAGAAAATAATTTTACAGTTGAAATTAGTTAAGGTAATGGTGACATAGTTTTATGTAAATAAAATATTGTATAGTACACAAGTAAATATTATTTACAAGCAGTTTTACAACACCAGAGAGTTTGACATTTAAGGAAATCTATGAAAATATCAAGGTTATAAAAGGCTATATACAACACAATCTAATGTATTATAAGGGAAATGATATGGGGGAGTGTGAACAAGGAGAAGGGGAGTCACAAACACATGATGAAATTCTGGAGATCATTGAGGCTGGGGAACTCTAGACTTTAAGCTATTTTTCAAGCGGGCATGGCAAAGGGAAACTTGGCATGGACTTTCTATGCTATAGGTGTAGAGTACGAGAAATGAGGTTGAGGTTGGAAATTGTGTGAGCTCAGGACTGAGGTAAATATAGAGCTACATACAATGTTAGAACCTTGGAGAACAGAGCGAGGGGAAACTTGCCCTGGGCCATTCTACCTTATATATATGCAGTTACTTGTGTAGCGAGTCCGAGGGGAAAAGTCCCGTGTGTAGGTGAGGAAGTCGAATGGACTTATATTTAATTTGCGAAGATAAAGTAGTTCGAGATGCAAAGGTAGAATGAAGGCGGACAGAGCGAGGGGAAACTTGCCCTGGGCCTTTCTACCTTAATTATTTAGATACTACTGGGTTCGTAAAGTCTCGTTGTCAGGTTAGTAATTGGTAAAGATTTCAGGGGATAAGCGGTTCAAATATCTTTTATCATCTTGATTGTAAGTGTAGTCATGTTGCTTTCGTGAGTTAATAGCCGTTTTAGTATGGATTAGAGTGTGATTGAAGTGTTTATATGGGAAATTGAAGGTAATTTTGGGTTGGTCTCGATCATTTACGGGCGGTGAAATAAATTGTTCGTTTTCCGTATAGTGTCTTAATTTGTTGACATGAATTGTATCTGTCTCACGACTTAGAGGTCGGTTGGATCGGTTGATCCGTACGATTTGAGGAGAAATTATCTCCAGTATTTCATAGTGTCCTGAGAAGAAAGGTGCCAGTTTACCGGTGTCTGGATGGTGGTATGTTTTTGCCAAAACGAGATCGCCTACTTCAAAATCGGAAGCTCTATGTGTTTGGTCGAATCTCGCTTTGTCGCGTAAGTGTCGTTTGTGTGTCCTTTGATAGGCCAATTCTCTGGCGTCGTCGATTTTTGGGTAGTTTTGTACATGCTCGGATAGTTGTAGCGGGAAACTACCTAACAAAAGGTATGACGGTGGAAACCCGGTCACAAAATGTGGGGTATGGTTATAAGCCTGAAGAACCTGAGGTAGTAGTTTGGTCCAGGCCGTCTTAGGTTGTTGGAGGCGCAACAGTTTAAGTTTGCCAGTAATCGTGGCGTTTAGTCGTTCACTTAATCCGTTGGCCTGTGGGTTGTTGCTTGTCGTGAGAAGTTGGCCAATGTTATGTCTAATCAAAAATCTACGAAATTTCGGAGAGGTGAAGGCAGGAGCTCTATCCGTCAAAAGTCGTTTAGGAGAACCAATCTGCATCACCTTTCTAATCACTTGGGTATAGGTGAGAATGCTGGTGGACCGTGATGGAAATGCCCACGCGTACCGTGTGGCATGGTCCACTACGACATGTAAGAAGGTCTGAGAATTTCCATATTTCGCGAATCCAGAAATAGTATCTAGTGACACTAGTTCGTACGGCAGGACCGTTGGGGGGAGTTGTCCCAATTCTCCGTATATAGGTCCTTTTGGTGGTTTGACTAATTGGCATACTGAACAGGTTCTTACATGTGTCCTGATGTCATTTGTCATGCCGTCCCAATAGTATTGGGCTGCGATCAGTCTGGTCATCTGTGAAATGCCGGGGTGATTGAAATCGCGATGGCTTCGTAGTAGTAGGGTGCCACGGAGTGATGGTGGAACAATTATTTTAGTGACACCCCGTCTCTCGTGTGATGGTCATAAGGTCCTTGTCATTGAGGATATACCTTGTGTCCCTCCGTAATTCGCCCTGATGATCATTTATTTGACCTGTGGATAGAAATCCGCAGAAAGGGTTACGGGAGAGTAGGTCCGCTTCGTACTGACGCGAGCCCTTGAGGTATTTGACCTCATAGTCGTAAGCTGAGAGTTGAAGGCTCCAACGAAAGAGTCGTCCGGTGGGGTCTTTTATGGTCTTTAGCCATTGTAAGGCGTGATGATCCGAGTAGATGACAAACCTTGTACCTAGGAGGTACACTCGGAATTTGTCAACGCACTCTACAATAGCTAAGCACTCCAGTTCAGATATAGTGTAATTACGCTCATAGGAACGCAACGCGCGACTGTAATATTGTACAGGGTAGATGTTACCGTCAGGATGTACTTGTTTGAGTACACCTGCGATGCCCTGCGTGGAAGCGTCGCAATAGACCTGGCATGGGAGCCCTTCTTGAAATAGATGTAACATAGGTTGTGTTGCGAGGTGTTGCTTCAATTTATCAAAGGCTTGTTGACAATTCGGGCTCCAAAGCCATTTGGCGTTCTTTTTAGTAATTGATTTAAGGGGTGGCGAAGTCTAGCATATTCTGGGATGAATTTATGATATACGTTGACGGCCCCTAAAAATGATTGTAGAGTTTTAATGTTGATAGGGGTTCTAATAGCGTTGATGATTTCGGTATTTTTAATATTAGGTGTGTAAGTCCCTGCGGTGATGTGGTGGCCGAGAAAATCTATTTCATTTTGATAAAAATTACATTTTTAAGGTTAAGCTGGAGATTTTCCTCTAAACAGAATTTAAAGAAAAGTCGGTGTGTAAGGTGTTGTTCTGAGGAGTCAGAAAAAATAAAGAAGTCGTCATAATAATTGGCTATGAAAGAGAGGTGGTGTTTGTGGATCAACTGGGTAATCACACGTTCGAAAATTTGGGGTGCTGATTTGAATCCAAAGGGTAAGCGTTTGAAATTATATTGCCCTTGTTGAGTCACGAAAGAGAGTAGTGGTTGATTCTCCGCCGCGATGGGGATTTGATAGTATGCATTGCTTATGTCAACGGTGCTAAATACTCTGGATTTCGACAGGTTATCCAGTACCGTTTCTATCAATGGCAAAGGATTCAAATCCGAGGGTACTAGTTCGTTCACGCGACGGAAGTCAATGCAGAGACGCATGGTGTTATCGCGTTTGCGAACGAGTGTCACAGGAGAGGAATATGGGCTAGAGGAGGGGATGATTATCTCATGTTTTAGAAGTTGAGATACCTGGTCCTGAATTTTCTTCTGGTAGGCATAGGGAGTTCGGTATGGTCGGAGGGAAATAACCTTATCGGAAATAATTTTGAGTTTTACAGGGGTTATGTTGAGTGGTAATACATTGAATTTATTGATAGGGAAAATATCTTTAAAAGAATACAATAATTGCTGATAAGGGATAGGCAGTTCTGGGCGTTGTTCGATAAATTCTTTAATCATTAATTCTCTAGAGGGGCATGGGCTTGTAGGAAGGCTATTAAGGTTGTAAGGGTGAGAGGGGCATTCTGGGGAAGGTTGATAAATATTACTAAGGGTTGTTTGTAAGCAAGGCTCACGTGGAGGTTGAAAATCGTCAACGCACAAGTTAACCGAGTGAATTATGGGTCGTTTAGGGTTAGAAGTTAT
This sequence comes from Cordylochernes scorpioides, assembly GCA_030710605.1. Taxonomy (NCBI): domain Eukaryota; kingdom Metazoa; phylum Arthropoda; class Arachnida; order Pseudoscorpiones; family Chernetidae; genus Cordylochernes; species Cordylochernes scorpioides. The sequence goes on along the minus strand of CP092870.1, from coordinate 27,871,114 downwards.
TATTCGCGAGCCGTGCTTATAAAGTGGGAAGGTCACATACAAAATGGTACTAATGTTTAGATACTGGAACACTATTTTGAAGTATCAATTGATTGTGAAAGTCTATTGTTAATCTTAAGAATTGCATAACATGAATAGATAGGATACCAAGTTCAAGGGGTGAATTTAATTATTATTAAAATTATTAAATTGTATTGGTAAGGTAACTAATCCGATTGTGTGTGGTTTGGCATGACTAGATATAGTACGAATAATAACATCATTGTTAATAGGGGTGGAACAAATGAAACTATTAAAATTTTTAATATATTCAAATTGGTTTAAACTAATTATGGAAACATTGGCTCCAGAGTCAACTAGGAATGGCATCTTTAAAGAATGAATGATAGGGGTTAAAATAATTGCACTTACAGGCGTATGCTGGTTTAGGGTGCAGGTAGGTTCATTTAGCTTCGGAGAAGTTCTGCTGCCGAAGTTGGCATTACTTGGTTTCTCCCGAGCTCGTCGTTGCTGCGGTCTCGTAGACACCTGCGGGCCCAGTCGATCTTTGGGGTTGCTCGACGTTGTGGACCGCAGGTGTAAAGGTCCGAAAGGTCCGCTGGTAGGGCCCTCGCTGCTGACACTGTGCGTGCCAGTGTTGTCCGCCACAGTAACGGCAAGGATATGGTGGGGTCTTGTCCACGGTGGTGGAAGGTGCTCTGCTCTGGCGCGGTGATCGTTGTTGGGCAGCTTTAGTGCTGGTGTTATCCCCTTCGTAGGTCAGCTGTTGGGCTAAGCACAACCATTCTTCTGGTCCCGAGGGTTGTGCCATCTTTAAAAGGTTGCCATAGTTACGTGGCACACCGTTGGATAGTGCTTGCACGATGGTACTCTTAGGTAGGTTGATCGCCAATCCTATTCGGACCTTGTTCTTGTAGTAGGTCTCGATCTCGGCCATCGATGTGCATTTAAGCTCATAGAACTCTTGAAGAGTGAAGCTAGGGCGTCGGGGATAGATGGCGCAGAGTGACTCCTTGACCTCTTCATAAGTCTTATTGAGTAGAGCTAAGTCTTGTGCAATTTTGCGAGGTTCGCCTCTGAGTGATGTTAGAGCCTTTCGAGCTTGGCGTGCTGGCTCTAAGTTGTGGAAGTTCGGTTGACCTCAAGTTGTGAGAAGAAGTGTGCGGCAGGTTCATCTCCGTCGTAGGTGATTGCTTCTTCAGGCTCACGGTTTAAAAGTTGGTCGAGACAGAGGGTGAGAGTTCGAAGGGAAGCGGCTACAGTAGAGTCGGTCGTTGGTTCTTGTGGAACTTGGTTGTGGGTTTGTTCGATCATCGTGGTATTGCTTCTTGTTTTCTTCATACTCTGGTATATGAGGGATTTGTTTCCCGGTCAGGTCTTATCCTGTCGACTTTCAATGTGACAATATAGTGATAATGTGGGGAGAGAGAAATAAGGAAACAACAAGTTTTGGTGAGAAATTACAGGTAACCAGCGAGAGAGAGGAGTGCGAGGGGATGCCACCGCTGAACGACCGTTTGTGTCGCAAACCACCCCCCGACTGTCCAAAAATAGTTCTGAGGTTCTACGAAAATGGCCCCCTTAGAATGTGACTGATATATCAAGTGACCGGCCTTTACATCCTCCTCCCTACGTCTCTCTCTGGTCGACTGTAGATATACTTTATTATTCCTGGAAGGGTAATATTATGACATATATATATATATGTGAAAAAATAGTACAAATGTAACATTGTACTGGAATAAGGTGCATAAATTAAGAAAAAGGCATCTCCTTATCGTGCAACTGAAAGTTGCTGTTGGCTGGCGCCATCTATCGGAATAAATATCAACTATTCTCGTTGATTTTTAATTATTCCAGAATTGGCCAAATACCCATTCTTGATTAATCAAGAAAAGCTAACCACGGACGCGTTTCGGGCTGTTGGCCCTCATCAGCGTGGTGCAAGCTGTACCTCAACGACCAAAAAATTGGTCATTAAGGCATTCTGAAAAATCATGAAACGGGTAGTGAAGGCCAGAATTGCGTAAGGACGCTACACAATGTGAAAAAATAGTACAAATGTAACATTGTACTGGGATAAGGTGCATAAATTAAGAAAAAGGCATCTCCTTATCGTGAAACTGAAAGTTGATGATGGCTGGCGCCATCTATCGGAATAAATATCAACTATTCTCGTTGATTTTTAATTTTTCCAGAATTGGCCAAATACCCATTCTTGATTAATCAAGAAAAAAGCTAACCACGGACGCGTTTCGGGCTGTTGGCCCTCATCAGCGTGGTGCAAGCTGTACCTCAACGACCAAAAAATTGGTCATTAAGGCATTCTGAAAAATCATGAAACGGGTAGTTAAGGCCAGAATTGCGTGAGGACGCTACACAATGTGAAAAAAATAGTACAAATGTAACAATGTACTGGGATAAGGTGCATATATTAAGAAAAAGGCATCTCCTTATCGTGCAACTGAAAGTTGATGATGGCTGGCGCCATCTATCGGAATAAATATCAACTATTCTCGTTGATTTTTAATTATTCCAGAATTGGCCAAATACCCATTCTTGATTAATCAAGAAAAGCTAACCACGGACGCGTTTCGGGCTGTTGGCCCTCATCAGCGTGGTGCAAGCTGTACCTCAACGACCAAAAAATTGGTCATTAAGGCATTCTGAAAAATCATGAAACGGGTAGTTAAGGCCAGAATTGCGTGAGGACGCTACACAATGTGAAAAAATAGTACAAATGTAACATTGTACTGGGATAAGGTGCATAAATTAAGAAAAAGGCATCTCCTTATCGTGCAACTGAAAGTTGCTGATGGCTGGCGCCATCATCTTTGGTCGTTGAGGTACAGCTTGCACCACGCTGATGAGGGCCAACAGCCCGAAACGCGTCCGTGGTTAGCTTTTCTTGATTAATCAAGAATGGGTATTTGGCCAATTCTGGAGTAATTAAAAATCAACGAGAATAGTTGATATTTATTCCGATAGATGGCGCCAGCCATCAGCAACTCTCAGTTGCACGATAAGGAGATGACTTTTTCTTAATTTATGCACCTTATCCCAGTACAATGTTACATTTGTACTATTTTTTCACATTGTGTAGCGTCCTCACGCAATTCTGGCCTTAACTACCCGTTTCATGATTTTTCAGAATGCCTTAATGACCAATTTTTTGGTCGTTGAGGTACAGCTTGCACCACGCTGATGAGGGCCAACAGCCCGAAACGCGTCCGTGGTTAGCTTTTCTTGATTAATCAAGAATGGGTATTTGGCCAATTCTGGAGTAATTAAAAATCAACGGGAATAGTTGATATTTATTCCGATAGATGGCGCCAGCCATCAGCAACTTTCAGTTGCACGATAAGGAGATGCCTTTTTCTTAATATATATATATATATATATATTAAAAATGGCATATCCTGACCAGGAGCACATGTGCTTTTCAGAAGGCAGAGCGCCATCTGGTGGAACAGAAATCAACTATTCATTGATTTAGCCTGTTCCCTGATATTTGGCCAACCCAATTTCTTGATAAATCAAGAAAAGCCATCCACGAACGCGTTTCGCGCTTTTGGCGCTCGTCAGCGTGGAGTAGGCTGAACCATTGCGACCAAAAAATAATTTTTGATCCCAATGGCTTCCCGAAAAACCAAGAAATGGGTATTTAAGGCCAAACTTGCGTAAATACGCTTAGCACATTAAAAAACGAAAGAAAAAAATAAAAGATAAAAAGATCACCAGATGGCGCTCTGCCTTCTGAAAAGCACATGTGCTCCTGGTCAGGATATGCCATTTTTAATATTGATTGCAACACCTGATCTTTTTATCTTTTATTTTTTTCTTTCGTTTTTTAATGTGCTAAGCGTATTTACGCAAGTTTGGCCTTAAATACCCATTTCTTGGTTTTTCGGGAAGCCATTGGGATCAAAAATTATTTTTTGGTCGCAATGGTTCAGCCTACTCCACGCTGACGAGCGCGAAACGCGTTCGTGGATGGCTTTTCTTGATTTATCAAGAAATTGGGTTGGCCAAATATCAGGGAACAGGCTAAATCAATGAATAGTTGATTTCTGTTCCACCAGATGGCGCTCTGCCTTCTGAAAAGCACATGTGCTCCTGGTCAGGATATGCCATTTTTAATATTGATTGCAACACCTGATCTTTTTATCTTTTATTTTTTTCTTTCGTTTTTTAATATATATATATATATATTTATTTATAAAAGATGCATATATTGGATTTCTAATTATTTTATTGTTCCAATATTTCGAGGGGCAACTCGCCTCTCTTTTACGAGGATGTTTTTGTTTTTCACTAGAACATGCGCGCGCGCGCGTACACCACTCTCGTTCTACAAGGCCAATGAAAGAATTGTATCTTTGATTTAACTATTGTATTCAGTTTATATACAGCAAATAATTATATTTAACATTATAAATTATTATTTTATCTATGAAAGATATAGAGATTTATATACAACAGTGTAATTGTAAAAAATAATGTGTTTACATATTAATTCTAAATTTAAAAATATTGAAAGTAAAAATAAATGAGTAAATTAAAAGTATATATATATATATACATAGTTATTTATAAATAATTAAGATATGAATTCTTTATAAATTTCTGGAAAATCAATTTTTCTGTTTATTCTCTGTTTATCTTCGGCAGAAGCCCAACTTTCTAAAAACAGTCTACTATGCTTTTCTGTTATATTTTTGTATATAATTGTGGTCTGTTTGAAATCTGGTATATGGCTATTGTTAAGGGAGTGGTCTACTAGTAGGGATAATGGTTTGTAGTTTTTTAAGGCTGCTTTATGTTGATTGATACGATCTTTAAGTGATTTACCTGTTTCTCCAATGTATGTAGCTTGACATGTCTGGCAGGGAATTTTGTAAATTACATTGGTTGTATTTTTTTGGTTTGAAATATTTTTTGTATCTGAGTGGCGTAGGATTTGTCGTAGATTTTGTGCAGATTGATATGTTGTAATTATATTATATCTCTTTAAAATTCGGGCAATTCTCTCTGAGCCGTAGCTATATGGAATAGAGCAATATCTTTTTTGAGACTGATCACGGCTATTATTTGAAGGTATAGCTCTTTGTTTATAAAAAATTTCAAAGCAGAAGAAAAAACTCTACCCAACTTTTTATTTTTAGGGTACAAGAGCAAATTGTCCCTACACTGCAAACGTACCATATACACGTCTATTATAAGACCAATCCTAACCTACGGCCACCCAGTCTTCATAACCGCAAACAAAACTACACTGAAAAAATTCGAAAGTTTCGAAAACCAGGTATTAAAGAAAATAATAGGTGCGCAATGGTTCGTCAGAAGTAGTATCATCAGAAAGGACCTCAATTTAGTAAATATAAATTATTTCATAATAAAACAAGCTTTCAACTTTTACGATAAATCTGAAAATCTCGAAAATATTACATTCAGAGAAGCCTGTAACTACAAACAAGAACTGAAGAGAAGGAAACCAAAGCCAAGGCAACTCCTATATCGATTGAGAACAAATGTAGAAAAATGGAAAAATCTTAAGAAAAAACACGTTAAAGAAAAAAAATAATAATAATAAAATAAAAAATAACAGAACATATTAGAAAAGAGAACACACCGATTTAAAGACCGCGCGCCACGCCCTAACCCTGTAGAGATGTGAATACCCTGTCAATGTGAAGAACGTGTACATATAATTCATTGTTAATATCATAAGCTAGGTTGCTCTTTTTGAGCGACACCTAATAAAGTTATTTTTGAACTGGAACTGGAACCCAACTTTTACGGCCTACCTAAAATTCATAAACCCAACATCCCATTACGACCAATAGTGAGCTATGCTGGTTCTCCTCTTTATCCCCTCACGAAATTTCTATCTTCAGTCATCTCTCCATTCCAAAAGCAATTACCTCACACAGTACCCAATCCCATAGTTCAAATATCAAATGAGAGCAGGATGGTTTCCTTCGATATAGAATCTCTCTACACTTCAATCCCGCACGATGAAGCACTCCTGGCCCTCCAATCATTTCTTGAAATACACCCAGAAATAGTTCTGCCCCTCTCTAAAGAAGCATTAATAGATTTAATCAAACTTTGTTTAGACAATAGTTATTTCAGTTTCAAAAACAGATTCTTCCGGCAAATTAAAGGCCTACCAATGGGCAACCCGATTTCATCTGCATTAGCCAACATATTTATGAATGAAATAGATGAAAAAATAATTAATTCAAACAAATTTAAAATAATATTATGGCTACGATATATTGATGACATTTTTTGTCTAACAGAAATAGACATTGACAGCTTCATACGCTTTCTCAATAGTCTCAAACCTTTTTTAAAGTTCACATATGAAGAAGAAAGCAATAATTCCCTAGCCTTTTTGGACATCCAGCTTAAAAGGAATCGATATAACATCGAAACATGCATTTACAGGAAACCCACTCACACCGGAAACTATTTAAATTTCAGCTCCTTTGGTCCCATACATAACAAAATAGCTGTAGTGAAATCTCTTTCTAAAAGAATAGAAACACACCACTCAAATAGAAATAGTGCAACAGAAGAAAGAAATAGAATTTTCAAAAAGAATTAATAAATAATAATTATCCAAAAAAAATTATTGAAAAACATTTTTATAAACAAAGAGCTATACCTTCAAATAATAGTCGTGATCAGTCTCAAAAAAGATATTGCTCTATTCCATATAGCTACGGCTCAGAGAGAATTGCCCGAATTTTAAAGAGATATAATATAATTACAACATATCAATCTGCACAAAATCTACGACAAATCCTACGCCACTCAGATACAAAAAATATTTCAAACCAAGAAAATACAACCAATGTAATTTACAAAATTCCCTGCCAGACATGTCAAGCTACATACATTGTAGAAACAGGTAAATCATTTAAAGATCGTTTCAATCAACATAAAGCAGCCTTAAAAAACTACAAACCATTATCTCTACTAGTAGACCACTCCCTTAACAATAGCCATATACCAGATTTCAAACAGACCACAATTATATACAAAAATATAACAGAAAAGCATAGTAGACTGTTTTTAGAAAGTTGGGCTTCTGCCGAAGATAAACAGAGTATAAACAGAAAATTTGATTTTCCAGAAATTTATAAAGAATTCATATCTTAATTATTTATAAATAACTATGTATATATATACTTTTAATTTACTCATTTATTTTTACTTTCAATATTTTTAAATTTAGAATTAATATGTAAACACATTATTTTTTACAATTACACTGTTGTATATAAATCTCTATATCTTTCATAGATAAAATAATAATATAATGCCACGTTTTTATTTTAAAACGCTAATTTTCTGTTTTGTAAAACTTTAATTTTAAAGTTCATTATTTTAAAAGTGAAATGTTTGTTAATGGAATAGACATTTTACCTCAACTCATTCTATTGCCGCCTTTGTTTACAAGCCATTTGTTTATATCTCTATTTTTACATATCGTTTTTATTGAGTTTTTACTAACTTTGCATGTACATCATTGACTTTTAATGAATGAGAAAAAGAAATTGAAAATAAACATATGAAAAATTAAAGTAACACCTTAAAGGAATTTATGTACAATTGAAAATTGTTTTTTGTAACGTCTCATATTCCCCTTCTTGAAATATTTATTCTCGGGTAATAAATGGTCGAAGTTGAGATATGTGAACGCGTCTTGCTTGTTTTTGGTCTTTCAGAGAGATATCGTAGGTTACATCAGATATATTTTTTTGAATGACAAATGGTCCTTCATATTTTGGTGATGTCTTGATGAGACGAGGGTCGTTGAAGGCAATTTTTCTTATGACTAAGTCTCCTTCTTTAAAGACATACTTGGGGTGATGGCTATCGTGTTTAATCTTCCACTTCTAACTTGTTCTGTCCGCAGGCTAGCTTTCTTCCTGGCTTCTTCAATTGTAATTGGAGTTTGGTCGGCAAATTCGGGTACATTACCGATTCCATACATTAAGAAAAGCGGTGAAAAACCAGTCACGTCATGTGGTGTGGAATTATAATTTTTGACAACTTGCGGTAACAATGAGCTCCATTTACATCTAGGTTTCTCTAGAACAGCTATTCTCAGTTTTGTCATTATCGTATCATTTAATTTCTCACAAATGCCATTGCACTGAGGATGATAAGGCGAAGTATATGTGCGTTTAATTCCTTGTAAAGAAAGAAATTTGTTGAACTCTTTTGATATAAAATTTTTGCCATTATCTGTTAAGATAGTATTGATCGAATTAACAGATTTGATTATCTTATCAAGACATTGAGTGACAGCTTGAGCAGTGTTTGTTATTGTGGGATATGCCCATAGATAACGAGTTGCGTGATCAACAAAAACTTGAATGAATTTATGCTTTGTGTTAGCTGCTGCTGTTCCCAGTACAATAGTGACACAACCGATCATTTGTAATGGTTGGATATTTGACGTTGGAGTGATCATTTCTCCTAAAGTTGGTTCATGTCTGACCTTCACTAGTTGACAAGCTTTACAAGATCGAACATAATTCTTGATATCAGTTGTTAGTCCTTTCCACCAATAACATTGAGTTATAAGTTTGCATGTTTTGGTTATTGATGGGTGACTCAATGAATCGTGATATTCTTCCAATATTTTTTTGGTAAGCGAGTTTGGGACAACTGCTTTAAAAACTCCTTTTTGTTTGATCATTACCACACCGTCGTGAGTGTGGGAATTTTTCAAGAAACTCAAATCTGAATTTTGTTGGTGTTCTTGAAGTTCTTGAGTTGCAATGTTAACAACTGGGATTCTTGATAAGGCGTCAACATGAGTTTGTTGCTTTCCAGAACGATGAACGATGTAACATGATTTCGAGGATAAACTAAGAATCCATCTAAAATACTTAGGTTTCGGTTTCTTCATGGTGAAAAGCCATTGGAGCGCCGCATGATCAGTGATGATTTCAAATGGTTGGTTTTCTATGTATACATGAAAGTGATCAGTTGCTTGTATTACGACTAGGCATTCCATCTCATAAGCAGAATAATTCTCTTGGTGTGGTTGCAGTGTTTTGGAGTAATAAGCAATTACATGTTCCTCATTGTCTGGACCAATTTGTGTTAGGATTGCTCCAATTCCATATTTGGAGGCATCTGTATAAACTTTAGAGGGGTAGTCCGTGTTGTAAATAGCAAGGACAGGTTTTGTAGATAGTGCCATTTTAAGTTTAGCGAACGACTCCTCTACTTCCTCATTCCAGATGAAGGGCTGATTCTTCCGAGTGAGTCGAACCAAGGGGAATGAAATTTTAGAAAAGTCCTTCACAAATTTTCTGTAATAATTTGCCAATCCCATGAACTGACGAACTTTCTTTACAGTATCAGGTCTTGGAAAGTCTTGAATAGATTTTACTTTTCCTGGATCAGGTTTTAATTGATTGTGATTGATGATATGTCCGAGGTATTTTACTTCAGTTCTTCCAAAAATACATTTCGACAATTTTAATTTCATGTTGTACTGTCTTAATTTGTCAAAAACTTTACTAAGAAGCTCTATGTGCTCTTGCCATGTTTTCGTGTACACCAATATGTCATCTTGGAAAGAGCAAGTTCCTTTCCATAATAATTCACCTAGAATATGTTGGATTATCCTTTGAAACGTTGAAGCAGCATTTTTTAAACCAAATGGCATCACTAAAAACTCATAATGACCATCGTTTGTGACAAATGCAGTTTTTTGAATAGATTGCGGGTCCATTTCGATCTGCCAATAACCCCATGCAACACCAAGGGTAGAGAAGAATCTGGATCCATGCAATCGATCAAACATGTCCTGTATGTGAGGTAGGGGTTGCCTGTCATCCAGCGTGATCTCATTAAGACGTCTGTAATCAATGCACATCCTTTTATTTCCATCCTTCTTGGGAACCATAACAACAGGAAATGCCCAAGGAGAATCTGAAGTTCTTATTAACTTGTGTTCGAGAAGTTCTTTAACTTGTTCAGCTATCTCTTCATACTCTTTTAGAGGACGACGATAGGGTCCAAAAGAAATTGGTTGTTCACTTTTCGTGATGATCTTATGTTGTATAGCTACTTTTCCCAAATCAATGGCATGCTGACAAAATACATTCCTATTGTGTTCAAGTAATTTTTTTAATTCATGTTCTCTTATCTCTTCTAGATGATTTACAAGAATTGTATTTTGTAATCCATCAAATTTGGTGTAAATTGTTTTGTCTTTGACATCTATTAAAAGATTAAAAAGAGATGCAACATCTAATCCGATCAAGAGTGGATATTTAAAGTTCTTCATTACATGGAGAGTTACAGGTTTAATTAGTTTATCTATTCTTACCTTGGTCTGAAGGCTTCCACATGTCCTGGTAACACCATCCGCTTGGCTGATGTGAATGTCTGAATTTGGTTGAAGTTGAAGACGGGTTCGCTTGAACAATCGCCAATTGATTATTGATACTGTTGCTCCAGTATCCACAAATGCTTGCGCAGGAATTCCATTTACTTCAACACTTATGTTGATAAGCTTGAAAGCTCCTTGTGTAGGGGTATTTGTCAAAGTACTTACATTCAACAATTCCGGGGCTCCGCATACTTGTTTCACTGAAGTGTTTTGATTAGGCCTATCCTTTTTATAATTAGGATCATAATCCTCACAATCTGTGACCCAATGTTTAATTTTTATTCCCTTTTTCGAACATATTGGACACCAGAATGGGCAAACATTTTTTCTATTATCATTATTTTTTGTCGCGAGATGTATTTTGTTTTTAGGCTTAAACTGAATTGAAGCCCTATTTTGTTCAATTGAAGCTGCGATATGAAACCATTTTGTGGCGTCAGTTGGCTGTGCAGCCACAATTAAATCTTTCCAATCATTTGGAAGTCCGTCTGTTAATAAATGAATTTTTTCCTCCTTCGTTAGATGGGTTTGATTTAACAGGCGAATTTTATCTTGAAAATAATTTTCTATTGATTCTTCTCGTTTTAATCTTCGATGTGATGCTGAGACAATTGGATTTGCGTTGTATGAACCAAATCTTTGAATCAACTTTTCCATTACAACTTCCCATCTTTTTATTGCAGGATTTGAAATAATCTCGTCTGCATACCATTCAAGTGCTGAATCTGTCAAGTAGTACATAAGATTTTTGATTTTTCATCTTCCTTTAAAGAATTATTTTCAAAATCATATAATTTGATCCATGACTCAGGCCTAATTGCCGACTTCGAGCCGTTGAATTTTTGCAACCGGTTGTTTGGATTTTCCGCCATTTTTTCTTTCCGTATCCTTTTCGACTGCGCCAAATGCCACGTTTTTATTTTAAAACGCTAATTTTCTGTTTTGTAAAACTTTAATTTTAAAGTTCATTATTTTAAAAGTGAAATGTTTGTTAATGGAATAGACATTTTACCTCAACTCATTTTATTGCCGCCTTTGTTTACAAGCCATTTGTTTATATCTCTATTTTTACATATCGTTTTTATTGAGTTTTTACTAACTTTGCATGTACATCATTGACTTTTAATGAATGAGAAAAAGAAATTGAAAATAAACATATGAAAAATTAAAGTAACACCTTAAAGGAATTTATGTACAATTGAAAATTGTTTTTTGTAACGTCTCAATATAATGTTAAATATAATTATTTGCTGTATATAAACTGAATACAATAGTTAAATCAAAGATACAATTCTTTCATTGGCCTTGTAGAACGAGAGTGGTGTACGCGCGCGCGCGCATGTTTTAGTGAAAAACAAAAACATCCTCGTAAAAGAGAGGCGAGTTGCCCCTCGAAATATTGGAACAATAAAATAATTAGAAATCCAATATATGCATCTTTTATAAATATAATTTTAATTCAGTTGATGATATTGAAAATAAATACGGCATATCTTCACTGCTCACATGAGCATTTAAAATACGGCAGAGAACTATCTAGTAGAATAAAAATAAAGTAAACCTTGAGATTTAAAAAATTTTACCTTAATATGTGGCCAACCCAAATTCTTGATAAATCAAGAAAAGCCAACCAGGTTCGCGTTTCAGGGTGTTATATCCCGTCAGGAATGTGTGAACTCTACCTCTAAGACCAAAGATTTGGTTCTATAGGCATCCTGAAAATTTTAAAAATAGGTAGTTGATGCTAAATTTGGGTAAAAATGAATTTTTTAAAATATTTATATGAAAAACTGACATTTTTATATATTTTTTTACTTTTCCCCCTATAATAAGAATTCCAATACCTAAACAAAAAAAAAAAGAAAAAAAATATTATATACTTATTATAATGACCAAGAATAAAACCAAAATGTAATGCTGATTACAAAAGACTCGCACAGGAAAGAATAAACGATTTGAATTTAAAATCTTCTTGAGGGCCTATGAAAAAATTAGATATGTTATTTATTATCTATACCTCGTATATATAGAAGAATATATATATAATTATGTGAAACCTTCCATGTCGGGTTGTTGGTCATTTACAGCGTCAAGTAATTTCCAATCTTGATAATTTAGTGAATGTTTGACCTCTATATGAATTATTAAGGGGTTTTTGGTTTCTTGTTCAGCATATTTAAGTTTAAATTTGATATTTCGACAGATTTAATATCAACTAATTTAGAGAAAAATATTTATGAACTTAGTGCTTTTAATTAATTTATTTTTATATTTCACGAGGATGTATTATTTTTATTATCAAATTATACACTGGCCCGCAAAATTAAAGGAACAGCATATTTTTCCATATATCTCAAATTTTATCGAACATTTATCATTGAAATTTTATACACAAATTTATAATTTCATTATTGATTAAAATACCCGAAATCAAAGAAATCGAACACGTATTTTATGCAAATTAGCCGGTCAAACAATGATCTTCTTGCAGTCAGTGTATAAATAAATGTAGTTGTTAATATGGGGTGTGATCGCCTTTTACTGATAGACAGGCTCTACATCGGCGACCCATATTAAGAATTAGGGAGTTTATAAGCTCCTGTGGAATATACACCCACTCTTTTTTTAAAGTGTGTTTCTAGCTCATGAGTGTTTCTAGGAGGGGGTTGGAGAGATGAGATCCGTCGTCCTAAATTGTTTTAAACATGCTCAATGGGATTTAGGTCTGGAGATCGAGCTGCCCAATTCATCCGAGCAATTGCATGGTTTTGGAGAAAGTGTCGACCACATCAGCCCTATGTGCACGGACATTATCATCCATTAGAAGAAGGTTTTCTCCCATTTCAACTGATACAATACGCATAAGGCTTCACATGAAGGGCCTCTATGCTCGACGACCCATAATTTGTGTGCCGTTGACACCACCTCAACAGAGAGCAAGGGAACTTTGGCGCAGACAACATGTCGCTTGGAATCCAGATGAATGGAGCCATTTAATGTTCACTGATGAGTCCAGATTCTCTCTAAACAGCTATTATCGCCGTGTCTTCGTCTGGAGAGAGGTAGGAACCAGAAATAATCCCCGGAATATGGTTGAAAGGGGTCCCTACAGAAGCCAATGTTTTATGGTCTGGGCTGGAATCTTCTTGGGCGCTCGCACAGCACTCCATATTTTCGGCAAGGAACCCTGACTGGACATAGGTATCGGGACAATATCTTCGCAGCATATGTGATGCCTCAATCATTGGAAATGGGAGAAAACTTTCTTCTAATGGATGATAATGCCCGTCCACATAGGGCTGGTGTGGTCGACACTTTTCTCCAAAACCATGCAATTGCTCGGATGAATTGGCCAGCTCGATCCCCTGACCTAAATCCCATTGAACATGTATAGGACAACCTAGGACGGCGGATCTCATCCCTCCAAACCCCTCCTAGAAACACTCATGAGCTAGAAACAGCATTAACACTAGAGTGGGCGTTGATTCCACAGGAGCTGATAAACTCCCTAATTCTTAGTATGGTTCACCGATGTAGAGCCTGTCTATCAGTTAAAGGCGATCACACCCCATATTAACAACAATATCCAAGATATGTATGCACTGACTGCAAGAAGATCATTGCTTGACCGGCTAATTTGCATAAAATACGTGTTAGAATTCTTTGATATTTCGGGTATTCTAATAAATAATAGAATAATAAATTTGTGTATAAAATTTCATTGATAAATGTTCAATAAAATTAGAGATAAATGAAAAAATATGTTGTTTCTTTAATTTTGCGGACCAGTGTATTATTTTCATTAAAAATTTACGGATTGATATCATTTTCAGAAAAATTACTGTGGCCCAAAAAGAACCGAGTGTTTATAATTCCTGGATATTAAACTTTAAATCCAACTTTGAAGTATTATTTTTTCGAAATATTCTTACATTCTTATAATTCATCAAATTTGTTTGCTCCCGGCGTGTTGTCGGCGATTTAAGGATGCTAAAGATATCTGAACAACGAATATCCATTTGTTTCTGTTTATAAAACGAAATTCCAGTTAAAAAAAACTTTGTTAATGGTTTAAAAGGCATTAGGCGAAACATTCCTAAATACAATCGCAGTTTGTGAAAGGCATATCCTCTCTAAAGATGAACGATAGAGAATAATAATCCTAGATGATCTAAGCGTCAGATGAACTATAGAAAAACAACAGATAAAACATCACCCAAATTGCAGAAAAATGCCAGAAGTAATATATTACATCATAGCAGAACCTCGGTGATAACGGGTCCTTCAGCGTGATTAGGTCATTCCATTTGTCACGACAATATGCAATTGGAAGGGAGGTTCGGAAAGATTTGTGTTACCGTAAAGGCCATATTTCACACAGCTGTTGCTTGTTTGGATATATGAGCAAATAATAAAAACCCTATATTTCTTCAGGCTCAGAGCATCTTGTACCAAACTAATTTTTCTTATATGGTAAAATAAAAAGATGAATAAAAATGCAGTAATTCAATTCACGAAAAGTCATTATAGAAAAATCGCTGATATTCACTTAGAAACGAGATGAGAAAGGGAGTTTTTGGATATTTTAAAATACATATTATTTAGCTTTTTTTTCAATTTTTTTATGAATTTAAAATTGAAATATTTTAAGGAATTGAACGTTCAGTTTCTATATTATATATGTTACAAGAGCCTATAACGTTGTTGAATTATAATTTACGAAATAATTCATTAATTTATATTTATTGTGTAAAAATATGGTAATAATACCATTAGTGAAAATAAAACGGAACTTACATATATTTTCTGATCCTTATATCTTATCATCCAAACAGGTGATCTGGGAGATAGTGAGAGTAAATTCAATTGTTACCAATATTATCGATAGATGGCAATTGGATTCATAAATTTAGTTTACTATAAATAATATATATTTGTTATAAACCATATTTGCGGAAGAGTTTTGCTCGATGAAAATTCTTGAAATTATATGCATATACCTCTACAGACCTATAAGCTTATGTGCATAGATTTCCTAAACACCCCTAAACTGCCTTACTTTGAAAATCCAGGGTATATAACAAAACCAATCCAATACAATAGTAGAGCGGTCTTTTGATTAATTTGGTGAAACCGGTGAGTGGGTTCACCACTGATGAGCAATTCTCATTCAGCAACTTTTATCATTATAGTATGGTCTGTAGAGATAATATTTAATGATGTTATTAAAGAGAAACAAATTTCCAGTAAATTTAATTGTTACAAAATAGTATCAATTATATTTACTGCTTTCTCCCTCCAACATATCGCTTTCTTAGAATTTGTCAGAAATGTCAACAGCTACGAAATATTTTCCTTGGGCCAAAATTATTTTCATAAAGATTAAGTCTGACTGTATTAATGCTACAAGAGGTTGATAAGGTAAATGTTTCTACACAGTCAGTGATCGCAACAAGAAGTACAGGTAATAGACATATATCATTAACCTTTATAAATCTTTTAACAAACTTCTTACACACGTAGCAAACTTTTATTTAAAAATGTCTTTAAAAATAAAAGGTAACTTTTAATTAGCGATGATTAAAATTTACAATTTTCTTTAAACTTTGTTCATTTTTTGTAAATTAATTACAAATTCTTATTAGAGAAAACTACAAAGTTTTGTGCTATCACAGCTTTTTAATTTTTTAAAAGTTTTATTTTCTTTGACGTCTAATATTTTTGTAAAAGCTTAGAGCGACGCATATTTATTTTCTTAATAAATTTCCCTTTTATCAATTTTTATAATGGATAGAAGATCTTCATTATCACAAGCAAATTAGGGTCTAATAGATTTTTGAGATTTTGAAATATGAATTGTTTTAGGATAATTTTATACCTTATATTAAATTCTTTACTTTTTTAAAAGAAATAAATCAATGTAGGTAAAGCTTATCCTGATTTTAACGATTTAAAAATCTGGAATTGTTGCTGTCATTTATAAAAAAATAATAACATCTTAATTTATTCTTTCTTATAACTATTTTCCACATGAAAATGAATATTATACAGGGGTAAGGATGTAGAAAAGCCATATAAAAATATGATTTCTATAATTCTCATTATCAAAATTCATAAATTATTTCCTTTATGAAAAACAATTAAATTTATTTGGAAATATTTTTGAAAGCCTAAATATTGTAGGTGTATAATCTTAGACCTTTCACATTATTGTTATGTGCTCCAAGTTGATGGATTGGTTAAGGCATCTGTTTGCCAAATACTTATTTTAACATGATACATTAGAACGTCATCTGTTATGATAAATTCAAACTATATTTGACGCATATATAAAATAGTTTAAATTTCATATCTAAGAATATTTACTCTTTAGAATTTTCCTAGGTACCCTCGGTAGGGACTTTGATTCTTAACTCTATATTCGACAACTTTATTATTGCCTTGTTGCTTATAACAGAACTACAGGGTGATCCAAAAGTCCCGCACAAATTTAAAAATTAATAACTCCGCGAATATTTGCGCTAGAGCAATGCGGTAAACACCATTGTGTTCAGGATGCAATGAGATTTTTTATGGCAAATAATGAAAAATTCGAAATTGATTTTTGTTACAACTTTATTCGCTAGATGGCGCTCTACCAAAATCAGAGATTCAGCGGCCAAATTGTTTGATAAATTGAAAATATAACTGAACGACACGTATTTTTCCTTTTTGAATACCAGGAAAGAACCCTAATAATATCAAATGATAAATTAATAAAACACCATTTCGCCAAAAGTTAGAAGAAATGGTTAACGATTTTTAAATACAATCTGAGATATGTAAAATAGGTATATGCAAATTAAAACATGTAGCAAAAAATATTTATATTTTAGATGGAGTTTTGTGAAATAGATTGAATGTTTGAAAATAACTACTGATATCAATACACGATTTTTGAAATGTTAATATAGTACCAAAATTTATGATGGCACTACTAATAGGATTTCGTGCTATAAGGAATGTATAGTTTCTTGACTAATTGGCGACACTTGACTATTTAACTGGATATTTGTCATTATTAAAAAATGAAATATAGAGGGGAGTGACAAAATATATTTGTCGTACTTTATTCTGAATATCCTATGGGTTTGTCAAATGTTATCATTGTTCTTTATACTGTACATAATTTTGAAAATGTATCCCCTCAAAAAAAATCATTTTTAAATTGACCTTTTGCATTGAAAAACGTGGTAGGAAAATCATTTTGTATTATTTTTTGCGCAAAATTTCTAAAGTTGGTGGGGGGAAACAGAAAATATTCCTTATGCTACTTCTTCTAATGAACGAAAAGCGATAAATTAAACATAAGGGGTAAAATTGTGTATACCAGTGTTATTCGAGAAGTTATAACCCTTTGGCCTGCACGACATAATATAAGATGTGGGAAAATGACAAACAAAAAAATTACTGTTCACAGAAAAAAAAGATCAAGATGTGAGGACAGCATTTATTATTCCCATAACCCAAAACAAAGAGCTGCAAAATATAACACATGAGGTAACTGCCTTTTCTCTTGTATTAGGTCACAATCCTTGCTCAATGTGGCGCCCTTCATTCTCAAACACCGTCTGCAGACGATAGATGACAGAATGGTCACAATTAAATAGTTGAAATTTATAAAACGTGCCATCTGATAGAAGCCTTCAACATGTGGTAGGCCGGCATCGATAAACACGCGACTTAATGTACCCCCATAACCGAAATTGTAAGGCGTCAAGTCTGGTGATATTGGAAGCCACTGGTATATAAAGTGGCGACTTATCACACGAATTTCACCGAACGTATCCTTCAGCAATTGTTTGGCACCGCGGGAGATATGAGGAGGTCCTCCATCTTGCATGAATGTTATTTAGCTTAGTGCTTGTCTGTCCTGCAATATGGGAATACCCTTTTCTCTCAAAAGTTGAACATAACGTTCAACAGTTACAAAACGGTTTTATAAGTTCTTCCATTGATTTTTTCAAAGAAAAATGGCCCAATAATAAAAAAAAGTAAACCTACACAAAACTGTAACTCTGGGCTGGTAAGGTGGTATTTCTGTAAAATTACTAGGGTTTTCTGTTGCCTAAATGTGGCTGTTTCGAATGTTAAATTCTTCCTTTAGAGAAAAGTGAGCATCATCTGTCCACAGAACATTCAACAGCCAGTTTTCATTAATATCAATTTGCCGGAAAACCCATGCAGCGAATTCTTGACGCTTCTCAAAATCGCTGACTTTCAACTCGTGAAAACTTTGAATTTTGTTGGGTATTTTTTAAGAAAAATTCTAAATGTGTGTTCTCTCCAAACTGTTCCATACGAAATCCCCGTTTGTCGAGAAACTTGTCGAGCACTTACTTCTCAATACGTGGATAACGTTTCAATAGCTTCAACATTCTGTAAAACCGTAACAGCCACTGACTCGCATGTCGATGGTCTTCCACTCAGAGGTTTTGCTTCCAGAGATTCAGTTTCCTCAACATTTTTAATCATTCGCCTTGGAGAGTAGCAACTCATGGGGGGGGGGGGGGGGGGAGAAGTCGACCACACCTCCCTGCGGTCCCCCCTGAACTCTTGGAATATTTGACACATTCTGGTTCGTTTCCAAGGTGACTAACATGGCAACGGCACCCATTTTCCAATGAAGAGCAAAACCGATATCTCCAGTAATACTACCGCGTCCGGGGTAACCGCCGCGTCAGGAGCTGCAGCTCGAGCTCATGATGAGAAATCTACTACGAGGACCCAATTCAATCTACTACAACTCAATATAAATGGTACTCAGAGGAAAATAAAGAGCTGAATTGTCTTCTCTGTGATAACAATGTACATATTTCTTGTCCTCAGGAGACAAAATTGAATCAGAATCTGAGATTCAATATCAAAGATTATACAACACTACGAAAGGACAGCCCGGGGAAATTCGGAGGA
Organism: Cordylochernes scorpioides; assembly: GCA_030710605.1. Classification (NCBI taxonomy): domain Eukaryota; kingdom Metazoa; phylum Arthropoda; class Arachnida; order Pseudoscorpiones; family Chernetidae; genus Cordylochernes; species Cordylochernes scorpioides. The sequence continues at coordinate 27,851,733 of CP092870.1, read as the reverse complement.
GGACTTGCCGTTTTGATTGAAACTCTAGAAATCAAATTCAAGTATATCGCCTATAATCAGAGTAAGCCTAGAGAAAGCACGACAGAAGCTCAGGCAATATAAATCTATCTTACTGATAAAACAATTCCAATCATAAATGTTTATCACCACGATAATACTAGCATCAATACAGGCCTGATAGAGACATTAAGTGAAGCGTCTTCGGATATCGCAATCATACTTGGTGATTTTAACGCCGAAAGACCACCTTGGGGATCACCTGTCCAGGATAATAAAGGTCAGCAGGTTGAGCACATGCTAACCGACCTCGACCTTACACCGTTAAATAAGGGAGAGAACACCTATCTATCCAAGTCCACAGGCACAGAATCCGCAATAGACATCACAGCGATAAATTACAACATCGCATCCACAACACAATGGAAAATTCTGAAAAGTGCAATCAGTGACCACTGACCAATTTTAACAACTCTAAAATTCAAAATTGAGAATTTCCAACAGAATGAAAGAACACTGGTAAAAAATTCACAGAAAAGCTTAAAGAACTGTGCAACGAAGAATTAAATCACAGAACGATTGACAAAAAATTGCAAAAATTCTCTTCGAACATATCAAAAGCTGCAAAAGTATCGATACCTAGAGGTAGACGTAAAGACCTGTGAATACTTTACTGGAACGACCACAATATCGTGGCAATGATTGCAGACAGAGACAATATCAATGAACTTCTTAAAACAAAAAAAAAACAGAAGAAATTATAAAGGAACTCATTGAAATTAGTCACAAAATAAGAACAAGAAATTTGGATATTCAAACAAGAAAAATGGGTAGAATTCTGAGAAAAAAATGGATCCAAATAAGGAAAGCCATCACTGGAATATAATTAGTGTTATAAAACAATCAAAACCAAAACCAATCCTCCAATACTCTAACCGATATGAATAGACCAGCGAGAACGAGAACAAACAGATGACTGACATAATTGCTGAATATCTTTCAAGCACTTCCATACTCAACTATACGAATGAAGGCAGGACTCTAAAAAATAATGTAAACAGGTTAGTTAAACAAGCAAGAAATTACCATCAACAAGATATTTACTCGAGAGACTCACACTGAATGAGCTAAACTCATCAATAGAAAAGTTAAATCCAAGATGTCACCTGGAGATGCTCTAATCTTTGGTCAAATGATTAAACACTTTGGAGACAAAGCTAAAAATCAACTCCTACGAATACTGAAGATTTCATGGAAAACTGATAAACTACCAAAGAAATGGAAGATATCAATTATAGTGCCAATACTGAAACCAAACAAAGATGCCAAGGAATGCAAGAACTATCGGCCAATTGCTCTTACCAGCATACTTTGTAAAATAACAGAATGAATTATCCACTCTAGGCTCATAGTCTGGCTCACTAACAATAATAAAATAAACTTCTACCAAACTGCCTAAAGATCCTGACACTGTACAACTGATAAAATGTTCTACTTCTGTCAATCAATAATAGATTTCTAGGAAAAACCGCCAAAGAAGATAACGACCGTATTCCTGGATATGACCTTAGCTTTTGATCGAGTGTAGAAATTATTTGAAAGGCTGCACAACATCGGAGTAAGAGGAAAAACCTTAATCTGGATTGCAGACTTCTTAAGGAGAAGAAGGATAAAGGTTCGGGTCAATGGAACATTTTCCAAGGACCGAAGAACATGGGCTGATGTACCTCAGGGATCTGTGCTCAGTCCTCTACTCTTCTCGCTATATATTAACTGTTGTGTATGTAAATAGATGAAGATTATTTGTATTATTTAAAGTCTCATTATGTAAGAATATATGTGTATATAAATTGGACATTTTTTGTTGGCCAAACGAAAAGAATAAGAGCTAAAAAAAAGAGTCATGGTCAAGTTTGAGTTGTTGTACATCTAATTACGACACAACCTTAACAACATCCATCCTCACTGAAGACACAAAGGTTGCCTGTAACCATATGGAACACAAGAAGCAGTATAGAAATATCAGATAATTACTGAACACATCAATGAGAGGACTGGAGAAGTGGGCAATGAAACTCAAAAAGACCCCAAAAGACCCCAAAAGAACCCAATAAACACAAACCTATAGGTCTCCTTCACTCACAGGAAAAAGGGAATGAATTTAACTCCAAAATAATCATAAACAACCATATAATTGATAAAAAATAGATCTCCAAAATACCTAGGTGTGATACTTGATGAGGAATTGCGATTTACAGAACACATAATTAGCACCTCAAATAGAGCTACCAGAAACCTAAACTTTCTGAGAAGGCTATGTGGATCAAATTGGGGAGCAAAACACAAAATTCTCAGAACAACATATATCACCTTAATAAGGCCAATAATAGAATATGCAACACCTGTTTGGGCTCCCTCAAGTTCATCACTAAAAAGAAGACTAGACAGTGTTCAAGCAAAAGCGGCCAAATTAATCACTGGTTCTGTTACAAATACCAACAATTAGAAAATTCAGAGAGAATGTGGTATAGACCTACTTGAAAGCAGAAGACAATTAAAAACAATAAAATTCACCAATAGCTTAAAAACTAAAGAAACCGAAAACATATCTCATAGAACCTATTTAAACTGGACACAAAAAGAAAGGCTCAAAAGATCTTCAACACTTCAGTACGACAACAATATTAGAAAGAGCATAAATATGAAACATAATGAATTTCGAATTCGAGAATAACCAATATTTCCTACCCCATTGCCATCAAATGTAATCATCAATCTTAACCTGAATGAACCCTGCAATAAAAAAAAGAGAACAAAAACATACTTAAAAAGAAAGGACTTGACACAATTGGTTTATGCGATCAGATAAATTATTTAACAGCATATACAGATGGATCATCAGACCTTACCATAAGTAATGGAGGGGCTATAATTAACATAATACTGCAAGATGGAACATACATCAAAATCAAAGAAGGAGCAAGAAGGATATCTTCAATCTTCACTTGTGAACTGACAGCTATCTGGAAAGCTCTTGATGTATGCCTTAACCAACCATCCCTGCATCAAGCAGAAGGAATTATAATATACCGTACAACGACTTCATATCCGATCTAGAAGCAATTCAGAAGGGCAATACTATAATCACACAGAAAATACATTCGTTACTTACTCAACTTATATCATTGGAGAATAACTGCATTCTACAATGGATTCCTGCCAGTGTTTGGATCGGGGGTAATGAAATGGCAGTTGAATTTGCAAAGGAAGCCAGAAAGTTGAGCCAAAGGAAAGAACAAATGTCATTATTTGACGCTAATGCTTTTGCAAAATACAAGATAATTAAACAAAAAATAAGAAAAGATCAAAATGTGAAATAAACTCCGAGAGAAAAATGACAAAACTATAACAAGATTTAGAACAAAACATTTTAAAGGATGACAATACATCCAGATGGCACAAGAACCTATAGAACATGCAACAACTGTCCTGGTGTGGAACTAACACCTACCACATATTCTCATACCCAGCAATGGCCGCAGCCTTGCAGAAAATTGACCTAGACCCAGAGCAGCAGCTTTACACACCCAAGATAGTGGACAATGCTGCTGCTGCTGCTGTGATAGAGATGCATTGAGACGTCTGAGGCTCTTTATTGGACACGACAAAAACAACAACGGCATTCCAGAGTAAAATAAATTATCAGAGATAGATAAATATTTTTCAAATGAATTGAAATAAATATAATCGATACTGAGAGAGAGTTGAATTAAAAAAAAATAGAAAATTATTATTTTCTAAATTTAAATAGCTGAGAGGATTCCAGCAAACCGCATCTAAAATATCAGTTTTTTTTTTGCTATATGTTTTAATTTGCATATACCTATTTTGCATATCTCAGATTGTATTTTAAAATCGTTAACCATTTCTTCTAACTTTTGGCGATATGGTGTTTTATTAATTTATCATTTGATATTATTAGGGTTATTTCCTGGTATTCAAAAAGGAAAAATACGCGTCGTTCAGTTATATTTTTCAATTTATCAAACAATTTGGCCGCTGAATCGCGGATTCTGGTAGAGCGCCATCTAGCGAATAAAGTTGTGACTAAAATCAATTTCGAATTTTTCATTATTTGCCATAAAAAAATCCCATTGAATCCTGAACACAATGGTGTTTACCGCATTGCTCTAGCGCAAATATTCGCGGAGTTATTAATTTTTAAAGTTGTGCGGGACTTTTGGATCACCCTGTATATCCCAACGGGAATGAAGGCGCGTATCAGAAGGTCACCGAAGATAACGGCTAACGTGCGTGGACTTTCTTGCATCCTGAAAAAGACTGAAACTACATGTAATTAATTGGATTTGTGGATTTAACCGCACAAGAAACTGTTCTAAGTGAAGAATAAAAGTGCTTGCATATTGGAATCCGAAATCTGATTAGTCTGCTTTAAGCACCGCCACGCATTTTTTTTTTTCGCTCTGGTAATTCGTTGTTCCATTGGCCGACGCTACATAGATATCTTTGTGCGATGAAGTAATGGCCCCTCTCTATTCTGCATTTCAACATTCGCCAACAACACACCACCTTTGGTAATGGACTGAAATACTTCTTCACATCCTAGCATTATTTTAAAATCACTTTCCTGGTTCCTAACAACATGTTCATTAACTGCTTTCGCGCTTATCTTGAATTGTGCCTACAACTTTTCTCGCCCTCCGCAGTGTTCCAGCATGTTTCTAGGTGATCTTGTTGCTGTTGTGTTCATCGAAAAAAAAAAGTATTAATCAAGTAGTCGAAGGTGATTTTTTCATCAACCATCCTATATTTTAGACCGTTTCTGGGATCCATCTTTGGCCCGACCGACTAGAGAGAGGCCGTAAGTGTAAGAGGCCTACCTCGCTATGGCAGCCTTAAGCGGAGTAAGTTGTTTTTCTTGCACGGAAGTTGACGTTATTGGGATCAATAAGCAGCCTAGCACCATTAGCTGCTTTGATGACCAGGAGAAGTCCAACGTAGTGTGAGGGCGCGCCTACCTGGCGCCGCACCATAAACCCTTGCTCTTTGCGAAGTTTATTCCTATCCCGTGAGTTTACGAAAATAGAATAAACTGCGCCGAAATGCTTTTCTTAGCCGATGAGAAGGATGACGTCTCGGTGTAGACGAGGATATTTCCGGATCGAGCAATTTTTCAAATAAGAGAGCTCGTAGCGAGGTTGAACAATGCGGTGCTGACGGCGCAGCGCTGCCTCCCCCCATTCAATAGATGGAGGGTCTGGAATGAAGGCTTCCTGCACGGACCAACGAAATGGCCCCTGAAAACGAGGAACCATCCGAGGAATGCCAGTGGTAGTCTGAGGGAGACTATCAGAGACACCAGGAAATTTTGGGTACAGGGTGTCGAAAGCAGACTCAAGATATCTTGAGATGAAATCTAACGCCGAGCCATTCCAAGTGGTCGTGTCGACACTCAGTCGGTTAAACGTAGGGAGAGGTTAGGTCCGCCAGGGAACTTGGGGACCAGGCAGATGGGGTGCGCTACGTCGACGGAGACACGGGGCTGCAGAGTTTGGAGGCCTCATAAACTCGCTTTAGAGCATCGACGAAGAAGTCTCCGAATGACGTTTATATCTCGGAGATCTCGGAGCAGAGCTTTGGCCTACCTATATGTCCTGAGCAGTAGCCTCCTCGTTGACCCACCATGAGAAACGACACAATCTAAGGCTCTTTGTGGTCGGCCAACATTGGCAGCTTACCTAATCAGAGTCGTCTCACCTGAGGATAATCTAAGGTTGGGGAGGATCTCCTTTATTCAGTCGCCATACCAATAATGTGAGGTGTGTGAGAAGATGTTAGGATTTTTATAAGTTGTTTTATCATAGATTAATTTATTTATGTTTTGACCAGATGACCGGACAATTTTACATGTATATAATTGGTTTTAAATGATGTAAATTAGTTAGTCATGAAAGGAAATTAAAAAGTGTTAATTTTCTGAGAGGTGTTTGTGTTTACTCTGCTCGATTGGTAGACTAGGAAAGAATTGGTTCCTAACAGGTTATGGGCCCACCAGAACGCTTCCACTGCGCCGTAGAGAGAAATTAGAAGTTTAGGCTAAAGAAGTGTAGCTGTAGCTGAAGCTGAAGTCTAAAGAAGTGAAGCTAAAGTTTGAAAAGGTAGAGTTTAAAGAAGTGAAGATAGGGTTTGAAGAAGTAGTGTTTGAAGAAGTGAAGGTGAAGTTTGAATAAGAATAAGTAGAAAGTTTAAAGAAGAAGAAGAATAAAATATTCGAGTTATAATTTTTTTTGTCAGATTTGCATAACTGGAAATATCAATGGCTGACGAGTTCAGAATACCTAAACTTGATGGTAATAATTATTATTCCTGGGCTATAAGAACTAAATCTATTTTAATCCAGAAGGATATATGGGATGCGATTGAGCCTGGATTTCCTAAGGAAACTACAGAAAAACAGAAGCGGAAAGATAGCTTGGCATTATCTGTCATATTATTAGCAGTTGAAGATTCATTCCTAGATGATATCGGTGATTGCAAGCGAGCGATTGATGCTTGGCAGATACTGGAGGATATCCACACAAAATATGGCTTGCTGCACATATTACAGTTACTGAGAGAATTTTTCAATATTGTCAAAAGAAATGACGAAGACATGAAGGAATATTTCGCGAGAATAATGGAATGTCATAGAAAATTAGCAAAGTGCCACCATGGATTTGGGGATGGCGAATTGGCGTTAATTATGTTATTGGGATTACCAAAGAGCTACGAGCCGCTGATTCTCAGTTTGGAACAGCAAGAAGAGAAGCTATCTACTAGTGTGGTAAAATCCAAGTTACTTTTAGAAGAAAAAAGACAGAAACAGCGTCAAATTCCTCAAGAAGATCCTAATTGCACTTTTGCGGTAAGAAGAAAAGAGGATACATGCAAATCACCATGTCAAGAGCGAAAAATATTTGAATATGATCAACCAAGAAGTTATCATAATACGTGGACGGAAGGGAAAAGGGAAAATTATAACTACCCGAGGCAGATAAGGTGTTTCAGTTGTGGCAGATTAGGGCACATAGCTAGGAATTGCAGATTTGCCAACTCCTCAAGGAGAATTAGCGAAGGTATCTCCAGGCAGATAAGGTGTTTCAGTTGTGGCAGATTAGGGCACATAGCTAGGAATTGCAGTTTTGCCAACTCCTCAAGGAGAATTAGCGAAGGTATGCTGAAACAAGGTACGCTAGACCTGACTCATAAGGTCCTATTTGCGAACGGCTTTGAAGACAATAATTCGCAGAATATCTGGTTTCTGGACAGTGGAGCTACTGAACATGTGACGTCGAACAGACTGAAATTGACGAACACAAAAAGTATTTCAACTTCAGTAGAAATGGCTAACAATGAGAAAATAAAAGTATCCGAGATGGGTGATGTAACAATCAAACTCGGTCACGAATATGGAGGTGAAACCTTGTTCTTGGAAAACGTTTTATACGTTCCTGAGTTAGACGGAAATATTTTGTCTGTTGGAAGGATTGAGGAAAGAGGAAACAAAGTATTATTCCAGAATGGCAAGGCCTCTGTTTTTGGAAGTGATGGCGGGTTAATTTTGAAATCTAATAGAAGAGGAAGAATCTATACAGTGGAAGAACTAAAGAAGGAAGATGAAGGGGAATACCAAAATGAAGCTGCGATCCCAAGAGGATATTCAGGGACTGATGGGGAAACAATATCGGTAGAGAAAGATCTGAATAACTTAGAACGAAGAGAGGATGAAGAGCAGGCCTGTGAAGACGAAGAACTGAGGAGAGAAGACGAAGAGGAAGGCCAGAATGAAACTATAATCCCAAGAAGATCTTCAAGAATTGCGGCTTGGCGGAGGGAGTATTGCAGATATTCTAACTGGGGGAATTGGAAGAATTAAACTGACCAGGATCTTGGCCACTCTAGGCCTCCGATGAGGGTATGAAAACAACTTTAAAATGGGGGGGGGGGGGGGCATTGTTAGGATTTTTATAATTTGTTTTATAATAGATTAATTTATTTATGTTTTGACCAGATGACCGGACAATTTTACATGTATATAATTGGTTTTAAATGATGTAAATTAGTTAGTCATGAAAGGAAATTAAAAAGTGTTAATTTTCTGAGAGGTGTTTGTGTTTACTCTGCTCGATTGGTAGACTAGGAAAGAATTGGTTCCTAACAGAAGAACATTTGCATATCATGGATTCCTCACCATACCAGGCTAAGATAGGAACTTGTTTTTGAAAGATTTTCGTGGTAAACGTACTTTATCGACAAAACTGGGTATATCTGTGGATCCTCATCCCCGAGGTAGCACGAGCAGAAAATAATTATATTATCTTTTTAAAAAATAATGGCGTTCTGAAAAGGAAATTTATAATTGAGATGATTACTCTCCGAGTGTAACGCATCATGGAGTACGCTCTTAGTAGGTATCGGAAATATTTGATGGAAACTGATGATTGTAGAATACATACTCTCGATGGCTCTGGTGTCCCGTTGAAGGGTAAATTGTCAATATTTCAGGGTGTATGCTTTGTTTAGCAGGACTTTCCTCCTTCCCCTGGCTTAATGAAGTTAGATCTGTTGAACCACTCACCCTTAATGTACTCGAGCTGGAAAATATTTCTTTTATTGGATGTTGGGTCTTAGTGAAGTTGGACTCTCGATGAGGCAAATATAATCAGGCCCTGGTAGATGATGGAAGTCGGATACTTATTCTTAGCAGTGTCAGTATCCTGGATAAGATTGAATTTTCGATAGGGATAATCCTGAATGAATGCTTTGTTCAACAAAGGTTTTTCACCTCCTGACTGAAGAAAGTGAAGTCTGGGGACTTCCTTACACCCTCAGATATACACACGAGCAGGAAATAAAATCTTAAACGGGATTCGGAAATCTAAAGGTAAATATAATACAAACACTTCAGACTTGTAATCCTGACTGATGGTTATAAATTCTCATGCAGTAGATTTCTTCATGAGGTGAAAATAGAAAGTTGATGACGGCTGTTGAGTATTAGGCTAAATAATTGAATTATCGTTAAAGTCTGAAGAAGGTAGGTTATTGGGGGTGACAAAGTGAGGTGCCGATTATCTGATAGCTACGACTTTGCGTGCGGGGACGTTACCTTAAACTCATTACCTGATGGCCTCGATAATTGCGGAAGGACGCTCACATGAGCTTAGCTGGTCTTGTCGTAAGTAGGTGGCTATCAGTAAGACATTGGTGCTGCTGTCTATGAGGAAACAGTTGTCATGAATTGTCTGAGAGAGCGCCTACACGAGCATGGATGTCCTTTCGCATAGTTTAGCTCGTTGTGAAGCAGTAATTCAGCTATATTGCTGATAAAGATGCTATGCCGATGATTGAAAAGGTGTGAAGAGCAAAACGGGACGCTTAAACGAGAGTTTGTAGCCCTGTTGCATGTAGAAATTCCTTGTGAGGTTGGCAACCGCGAAATCTACGGGTTGCGCACTAAAGGTCACAGTATGGCTGGCAGTTTTAAACCTTCTAAGAGATTGATTGCTATGATCTTGTTTCTACACTGATGTGCTACAATAGGGACGCTGTTAAGAGAGTAGGTGGCCCCGAAAACGCAGTAGAAATTGGTAAGGTAGGGAGCAGTTTGACTACTTTTACCAGGGTCGACCGGTGGCCGCACCCCTTGAGACCCTGCTGGGAACTATTTTTCTGCGCCTGAAGGGCACCGGTATACACATATTTCTTACGACTATGGCATAATGCTATAGAAATCTGGGAGGTTGTTCATCCAAGTACCAAATCCAGACATCTGTTTGGATACCGTTAATTAAATTTATGAGCGAGATAGAAACGAAGGTAATGCTTGTGTGTGTTCATGCAGCCTTATGAACCGTAGGGTCTGGGAGATGTTCCTAGTAGGTCTTAGCAGGCCGGCGTACACGAAAGGCGCGCCCGAGGTCGGGTAGTGATAGTCGGCTTCTGACGACGCCGCTTCCAGCCTGGCCTAAAAAAACGTCTTTCGCGCGTAACATGATCGTCGTCAGCAACGCGAGGATCTTTTAGGTATCTCGCATATTCCAGGTTTTCAGTCTTGATAGTAGTCCACCTGTTCCACAGATCTTCAGCGTTCAAATCACAAACGCTGAGAAATGCAAAGTGAGTGGCCGCATTGACGAGGACTTTCTGGTATATCAGCTCCGAGATGGTATTCGTCGACTAGGCGGTCGTGTCGCTCGTGCTCTTCTCGCATAGTCAGAGGTCTTAGATTTTATCCAGTGACGAGATGTGCTTCTATGTATGAAGGCGATGTCCATGCGAATTTGGCGTATGGAATGGCAGAGCTCCATGCCTCTCTAGTGAGCGGTGAGCCCACGGACATTAATGGAAGCCAGACTGAAGTCATTGGGTTCTAGGCTCGAACGGCTAGGAGGCGATTGTAGAGAGGCGTCTGGATGGATGGCCGACATTTCTGCATCTTCTGGGCCATACTGTGGAGCCCGATCATTTGGGAATTCCCAATATTCTTAAGAAAGGTTTGAAGGCCAGTGCCTCCATGAAGATGAGAAGTATAAATGGGCTATGAGAAAGGGAGGAGCAGAGGTCAGAAATAAGCTCACTGTTGGTAGCTTGGGAGACAAATTTCCCTTGGAATGGAGGAAATTTTAAATGTTGGCTGAGCTATATGATGATCCTCAAAGACAGTCTTGAAGATGCAGCCGGATCATCATTGGGGTTATATTCTACAAAGAGCGCGTTAGGAAAAAGGGAAAGGAATTGGAATGAGCTGCGAGGAATCTTCGGCTTGGACGAGAAAATACCCGCGGTTGGGGGTTTTAGAAAAAGGTTGACACTTGATAAAATCTCTTGAATAAGAAGGAAATAGGCGAGACAGTGGTTTGGGTAAAATATTACCTGAAAATATTGGTAAGGAAATATCAGCCGCCCGAATAGACCTGCTCTTAATGTATGGGGAGGTTTTTGGAAATAAAGCCAAAGTATTCTGGCGAGGATAAAGGAAGGGAAAGGATGTGTTTCCTTAAACTCGAGACATTAGAAGATGAATTCATTTAGATTCTAAGTTACTTGGCTGAGGTTCAGCGAAAGCTGAAAAAGCACCTTACCTGATGAAGGACGATATGTCCGAAAGCTTGTGTGCATACTAATAAAAAGAAGCTCCTCTTCCCACCTTGTAAACTCGTTATTAACCTTCAGTGAAGAGCAGTTCTACTTAATCTAATATGTTTATTATCATTATCTGATTTTGGATCAACTTTAAATGATTTAATCATAAAGACCAACTTAAGAATATCCCATTTAAAATCTACAATAGAAAAGAAGCATAACAAAAAGATGGAATATTGGGCTAAAAAATATCACGTACCATCATTAATAAGAGTCAAGAAATATTCTACAGTTATTAACCTATCCCAATCTCTCAAATCTCACCACAGATGAAATAAATATACTATCAAACGGTTTAAAGCACAGAATAATAGGAACACCAGACCCTATAAAAATTATTAGTGAAGTAGAAATGGCGATAACAAAACTGAAGAACCAAAATAAGAGTGAAATTAGACACAAGAAAACCAGTATTCTAAAAACGCCAAGTAACCTTCCTCTGCATAATCCACACGAAATAAAAATTATCCAAAAACCTCAAAAACAAAAAAGATTTGATATTTACACAGGCAGATAAAGGCAGAATGACAGTAATCATGGACCGGACAGACTATTGCAGAAAATGGATGAAAATTTAGAGGATCAGACTACATTTAAACCTATCAATGAAACAGATAAGAAAAAATTCTATATACATTTTAAAAAATAATTGAACAGACTATTAAAAAGCAGGCGCGCGCGCGCGCATATCTCAAAAGATGAACATACTTTATTTCTTTCGAATATGGAAAACAATAGTTACATTTACGGCAAACCAAAGATACACAAAGAAAACTTCCTACTAAGACCAATAATAGCTTTCCATCACTCGCCTTTATCTCCAATAGCCAAATTTTTAACAGCTTTTCTACGGCCCATAATCAATAGTAAGTCTTTTCCTTTGTCAATTTCTAAAATACCGAACTTTATAAATGATATACTTAACCTTAAAATTCACAATAACTACGTATTAGTTTCGTTTGATGTAGAGGCACTTTACCCCAGTCTCACCCATGAATTAATCATAGATAATACTAGAACAATTTTAATTGAAAATAGCATAGATACCTTAAGCATTGAAAATATTATTGATTTAATATCGTTATGTTTAAAAATAAACTTATTTTCATTTAACTCGAAAACAAATAAACAGGTTAAAGGTTCCCCCATGGGAAGCCCGCTATCATCCCCCATAGCTGAAATAGTTATGCGTGCTATAGACACGTGGATCACATCTCTATACCCTGAAGACATTATTATATATAGAAGATATATAGATGATATTTTTAGCATATGTACAGACAGCCAACTTTCCCATATCCTAGCCTCCTTGAATAGTTACCATACAAATATTAATTTTACAGTAGAAAAAGAGAATAACGATATCCTCTCCTTTTTAGATATTAAAATCATAAGGTTAGAAGATAAATAAAATACAGGTGTTTATTATAAGCCATCCTTTTATCCCAAACTACATTAAATATTCTTCATTCTGTCCTCTTAGCCATAAGATCAACACCATAAAAACATTATCTAAAAGAGTATTCACACATTGTTCTTCACCTCAATTAAAAACAGAAGAAACACAAAATATTATTAAAAACCTATTATCATCAGGTTACACAAAATCCTTCATCCTGCGAAATTTTTATCAGACTGCAGAAAACACCAAATCAATAACTCAAAAAGAAGAAATTTATAAAGCACTATGTATCATCCCATATTCCCCACAGTCAGTTTCCATAGCTAGAACACTTAGAAACTATGGTATCAAAACCATGTACAATAATTCTCCAAATTTAGGTAATATGATAAGAAACCCGTTGACAAAGAACCAACCCAACATTCCAATCAATAGAAAACAAGCAATATACTCCATTTCATGTAATAACTGTAATTCGAAATATGTAGGAGAGACTGGAAGAAAAGTTTATAATAGAATAACCGAACATAATAGAAATATCATCAATAGTGACCCAAGATCTTTAATAGTTCAACATATAAAAGAAACAGGCCACACATTTAACTTATCCCAACCCATAGTGCATTACGACAACATCCACAGTAAATACCAAATACTTTTAATAGAATCTATGATAACCAAACAACAAAACAGCATAAACAGGTGTATAGAAATATCAGAAATATATGAAACAATATTAACAAACGCTAAGCCTTAAAATTAAAATATGTAAAATATAGTTAAATATATAAAAAGTCTATTATACGTAATCTTATATGTAAATATCTACCATTATTATTATCTTTATTAAAACTTTATAAATATGCAAAAAATTATTATGTAATATATATATACCATCAAATTGTTACTGTGATATTCCTGTGGAAGGACTGCCAAGTCCGAAAGCTTGGGAATAAAAATAATTTTGAACAAGAAACTTAGCCCTGGAGACTTTATTTTCTTTATACTAATAAAGGTGCATATTAAGGACCTGGAGATGTAGAGGCAAACGGTGTGAATCTAGCAGAAATGTGAGGCATCTTAATGTCAAAAAGGATTGATAGCAGACACACAAGGGGTACACAATACCACCACACAGGCCAGAAAACGATCACGATCGACACAAAAATGTTAATAAGTGTTATTAATAAACAGTCCGTCCTCCTCCATACCTCAAGAACAGCACAACTAATTTCATCATCCTTCCATTGTTTTCCACGCCATAATTTATAACTCCAACCCCAATTCTGACCCATGCTCATCCGCAAGGCTGTCCGAGAGGCCCAGGCCATGTGTAACAATGTCCTGGCTACCTTCATTTAAGAAAGGAAATGATGTACATAATGCTACATGCCTTAAATATTTTTCAAACACTTCTTACACACTTCTAAGCTAGCCCTTAACTTCAAATTTCGTGAGTCTCATGTGCCTCAGCCGCATATCTTCACAAAGAGAAACCTTGGATAATTCAATTCATTTTTTTCTTTTCTGGTTCCATATGGCTGTCTTTCTGGTCCATCTATCTACTTCTCGTAAAGACTTATTCACTCCCTTTCTAATAATCGACCCATCGACTTCTCGTGTTTTGAGCTTTTGATGCAAATTGTGGGTTGACGGCGTCATCATTGAATGCTTTAGTCTACCTTAGTTTCTTCTCTCTGAAGAATTTTCCGTAAACCTCGCCTAACAATCCCATCTTCATTAACCTCCTAGACGTTCTTTCTCCCGCAAATTCGCTGACGAAGGCAGGTTCCACGTTTTTTTTCCTTCTGAGGTCTTCCATCTTTTTATTCCATGTAACGCTCTGTTTAGGAATAGCCTGATTACCTCTCCAACCTTCTCTACAATTCTCTCTATTATTTTCGGCCAAATATATGCTGCATTTGATCTATGATTCTTACCGACAATTCTCGATGAATCCGCCAAAATCGCCAAGGCTCTCTGTTAAACTCAGCCTATTTCAGTCAACATCTGGGCTTCCATTCGTTCCAAAGGAATCCTGTCATATATGCCATCAATATTTGAGTTTACGATATCTGCTACTATTTATATTTCAAGCTGGCTCTACACCAATGACCAATAGAATCGTCTTCGAGGCTTGCTGAGAAATCAAGAAATGGGTATTCAAGGCCAAATTCGCCAAATTTCGCGCAATTTCTCTGCAATCTAAAATGCTAATGAGAGTGGTCAGGATGTGCCCTTTTTATTTTTAATATCAAAACCTGATTTTTATATTTTTACCCATATTTATTTTTCACATGTTATCATAATTACGAAATTTTAGTCTCAAATACTCATTTCTTGATTTCTCAGGAAGCCTCAAGGACCAGGTTTTGGTCGTTGAAAGATAGCCTTCACCCCACTGACGAGGGTCGACATCCCGAAACGCGTACGTGGTTGGCTTTTCTTGATTTATTTAAAAAAATACATTGACAAAATATTATAAAACAACTTCATCTAACAACTCACAACAACAAACAATTATTTCATCTAAAATACTCATATGAGAGGTCAGGATCAACCTCTTTTGTTTTTAATGTCAAATTGACAAATTTTGTATTTTTATTCTTTTTATCACACACACACAAAAAACACAAAAATTCATATATATGTTTAATGCGTGGAGCCGACACATCGTCGTAGCGGGCTCCTCATCCAATATGCAGTCACGGGCCAAGGTGGGAGCGCATTAGCCTGAAGATAAATGAATACCACAAGCATAGGAAAATGGTTACTTCGGTTTAGATGTGATAGCACCCGGAGAGGTGAGGTTTTGAGATTGCTCTGGTCAATCGGACAAGAAGACGACCTGGATAGAGTTTGGAACCTTTTGGGTGTCCCTGTCCAATCAAGGACTAGCCTTAATATTTTTATGTTCTTTTGGTTTTTAACTTCTTTGACAATGCCGATGATCTCCGTTACTCGACCTTACCGGGTGCCGCGCCCTTCTTTTCTGGTGTTATATTTTATTGAACACTATTTTGAAGTTATATCAGGCTTGCTGTTTCTTGGTGTTTCTATGTGGAACATTCCTTTGTACATTTGTAAAACAAATATAATATGACCTATATATATATATATATATATATATATAATGCTGGCCACCATATATCCAACACCCTGAAATAAGCCTTCAAATACATTAAATTTAAAACATGAATTTGTGGGGGTGAGATATGCAAATGATTAGAATTTCAGCGCAGACGCAGATCATGTGCGCCTGTGGCTCTACTTAAAAGCCTAAGGCTTGGAGATTTCGACGATTTTAAGTTCGGCAATAGTGTTTTCTTGTGTTAAAAAAAAAACATTCAATTATGCCTCGTAGAAAACATCGATCATCATTTGATCAAGTATCCGAGTTCGACAGAGGAAGGATAGTGGCCTACCGAGATTATGGATTATCTTTTAGGGAAATCGGTAGTCGTGTTGGATGAAATCAAACAACTGTAATGGGGATATGTGATCGTTGGATACAGAAAGGTACTACGGACCGACGTTTTCGTTCGCATCCATCTCAGTGCACCACTTCACGTGCTTACAGTCAAAATTGTGCGCATGGCAGTAACAGATCGCTCAGTCACATCACGAACTCTAGCATAGCACATTCCTGGACGCAGAAACACAGACGTCTCCACCGCCAATGGTGCGATGAAAGAAGAAAGTGGACGGCAGAATGGAATGAAATTGTATTTACTGACGAATCACGCTTCTGTCTGCAACACCACGATGGTCGTATTCGAGTCTGGAGACACCGTGGAGAGAGGATGCTGAACAGCTGCGGTATGCACGCCACACTGGTCCTGCACCGGGTATTATGGTATGGGGCGGTATTGGATACTACTCTCGCACTCCTCTAGTACGCATTGCCGGTACTTTAAACAGCCAACGCTATATCTTCGAGGTGTTGGAGCCAGTTGTCCTACCTCACCTTCAGGGCTTGCCCACAGCCATATTTCAACAGGATAATGCGCGACCACACGTGGCACGCATTGTCCATATGTTTTTCGTCAATCGCCAGATTGAATTGCTTCACTGGCCGACCCGCTCTCCGGATATTTCGCCGATTGAAAACCAGTGGTCCATGGTTGATCAACAATTGACTCAGATTACATATCCAGCTGCCACATCAGATCAACTTTGAAAATGTGTGGAAGCTGCTTGTTTGGCTGTACTCCAAGAACACATCCAAAGTCTCTTTGAATCAATGCCGAGGCGTGTGCTAGCGGTGATCTCCAACAATGGTGGCTATTTTGGCAGGAATTACATTTCCCAGAAGTCTATAAATTAAATCATTTAATACTTGGTCAACATTTTATCTACAATTTTTTTTTTCGATATCTCTTGTCTTTATTGGTGTCGCAATTTGGGTGGCCAACAGTGCATATGTAAAGGTCTCCTCTCACGTTAAAGAGATATTTGTAATATATTAATTTCAGATATATGAGAGAGAATTGAATTAATATAACTTCAAATAATCCAAAGATCAATTCATTTAATAGAAGAGTTAATATATCTAAGTGATACACAATACATATGGAGGCTGCGGGGCAAAATAAAAATTTGTCTCATCAGGATGAATGATAATAAGATTTGATAAATTGTTTATCAAAAATAAATAAATAAGGTATATGCGCTAAAACTGATATTTAAACACTGTGAAAAGGTACATAAAGGATAATTCAGATTCATAGAAGCAACCTGCTTTAAATGCAATAAGAGGGGGCAAATTGCATCCATCTGCAAGAATCGCGAAACCTATCACGGAAAGACACAGCGGATTACTCAACAAAATAATATTCACAAAATTATAGGTTATGAAATATATTTGGTCAAATATATTAGCTTTATTGTAATACCATATCGTAAAACGTATTGTGCCACAAGTAAGCCTCTATATGTTATATATTTAAATTTAGAAGTATATATCATAAAATTTGAGGTATGGACTAGTAGGGGCCTAACCTTGATTCCAGAAAGTGATTTCAAAAAATGTTTATCACATTTAAATTTGGACATAATCTCATTGTAAAATCTTAAGGCACAACTAAAGATTTCGAGCAATAGTGATTAAGATGGTATAAGAAAGCATTTGGAGCGAGAGTAGATAAATCGATTGGGAATTTTGTCACATTGTAAATGTCTCAAATCTCCAGAAGTTCGGGCAGCAGTCCAACTACGATGAGCCACAGGTAGTCCTCAGTCAGAGGGACCAAGCAGCCAGTGGACCACTGTTGGATCAGAATACAACCAAGGGAGACACCAAGAACCTCACGTTCCTAGGAACTTGAGGCCAGGAGTGAAATTATTATTGTAGCAAAGTATTATTTTATTAACTGATTGTTATTTATTAATTTTGTATATTTTGTATTGTATATTTATTTTGTTTTCTAAATTTATTAATTTTTCTACTTTGTAAAATTCCTACATTTATTCATTTATTTTTATTGATTACAAAAAGCACGAAGTCCAAAGGACTATTGTGCTGTGCTAGTATTATTTACATATATATGATTAATTATTCACACGATGGATTAGTATTGTTTTGTAAATTATTGTACAAATAGTTCTAAACTTAACAAAGCTCTCATGAGATTGAGTATATACACTAAGACAATTTGGTAATGTTTCAAAGTAGTTGCATACAATTTGATTAGTCAGAGGGCAAGTTAAAAGAAGATGCTCTGGTGATTCGACATCTAAGCGGCATTCACATGTTGGATCATTGATAACATTCAGTTTGAATAGGAAACTTAAGAAAGGTCCTTTGCCTGTTAAGAATAAAGTAGTGAATTTATCAGAAGAAATGAAATTTGGGACAGCAATTGGAAAGAATTTCTTGAACAGTTCATTAGATTGAGTAAGATAAAACTTAAATTTTAGATCCAGATATAGTTTATTTAATTCTTTGTGAAGGGTTTTTTTGAGTGTTTGATCTGTGAGAGAATTTGTCATATCATACTTTGTTTGTAATAATTCAAGATAATCAGACAATAAAGGAGTTTTCGCTAGAATGTGTGTAATGTAAGAAGATGAACTCCTATAAGCATGAATGCATCAAATAAGAATTTGATATTGTATAGAATTCAACTTAGACCTTTTTGCTGCAGTGATAAACGGAAACCAAATGATTGATGCATAGCTTACTGTGGGGCCTATCATAGCTTTATATAAGATCAATCTACGCCGAGTATCAATGCCCCAAGTACGTGCACATAATAAGAATAATATATTCTTAAGTTTCGTAGCTTTCATAATTATATTATCAACCTGTGTTTCAAAATTAATCTTATTCCTTTGTCTATGATTTTTAAAAATGACTCCCAAAATATTTACAGTTTCAGATGGTTGAATTATTCTTCCATCAAAATTAATGGGTAATTTTCATAGTTATGTATATAGAGTATACCTGTTTTGTTAGGACTTAATGAAAGTTGTACCTTTTCACACCAGGCTTTGATTTTTTTTAAACATTTGACAATATTGTACTGAAGATCATAAATGTTCGAACTCCATACCACAAATATCACATCATCCGCGAAAGCAATTACTCTAGCAAAACTTTCGTTAAAATATAAGTTGAAATCATTAAGTAATATATTCCAAAGAATAGGAGAAATAATACCACCCTGGGGACATCCCTTATTTATCTTCCTTATACACTTTACATTAGTATATTTAAACTCTAAATTCCGGTCTTCAAAGTAAGAATTAATTATTTTTATAAGTACCGCTGGAAAATTTGCCTTGTCCAATTGTTGGAGAATTGCCGGATGCCATGCGTTGTCGAAAGCTCCGCTGATGTCCACTGTTACTATTGCCGTATTTTCTGTTTCTCTTTTCTGAAGACTTAATTTAGTTATTTCATGTAAAGCAGAGATTGTTGATTTTTCTTGTGTAAATCCATGATGAGCAGGATGCATAACATTATTACTATTAATATGATTTAAAAGTTCAGTATGAATTAGACTTTCAAATATTATACCTAATTTAAAAGACAAATTTATAGGGCGGTAGGCTTTCGGATCTTTATAATTTTCTTTATTAGGTTTTTTATAATCATTACTGCTGACTTTCTCCTGGCCTCCGGATAATAATAAAGTCCGATACAAGAATTGAACAATTTTGTTAACACCGGAGATATATGATGAACTGCCGTTTTGATCATCTGATTGCTTATATGATCTATTCCTGGAGCCTTGCCATTTTTGAGTTTTTTAATTATTGAACAGATTTGAATATTATCAAAATAAATGATTTTGTCATTAGAAAAAGTATAACACTTGTCTCTGATTAATTTATGATAGTTTGTGTCAGAAGATTGACAGTCATTCGGAAATAGAGAAGATAAAATATTTTTCATTTCTGATTCGAGCACATTTTGAGATACATCTAGAATTGGTAAATCAAAAGACCTAGGAGAATTTTTTTGTTTGAAGTTTTATAAGTATTACCAAAAGGAGATGCATTTTAAACTTCCTCCAGGAATACCCTCCAGCTTACATTTCTTGTTTTTTCAATAATATTCATATACTTATTTCGTATTTCTTTATACATTTTCTCATCAACTAGCTGTCTATTAGACCGTTTTCCCCGATAATATAGATTTCGAACATATTTAAAATGATTTTTAAAAAGTTCCAGTTCTTCCGTCCACCAATTAAATATATTTTTATTTAAATATTTTGGTTTTACTCGTAGAGATGCATATGCAGCTTCAATTAATATGTCAGTTATGAGAGAAACTACACAGTTTATATCGTTTATATTTACTATTTTACCTAATTTCATCGTTGCCGCATTTATCCCAGACACCTTGATTGCCTGCTCATATTTTGCCAATTGACTCTTTTTTTCTTGAAAATACCATGTAGAATTATTTTCTTGTAATAAACTTTCTGTTTCAAGACTAATGTCGAATGAGATTGCGTGATGGTCTATAATTAGCGAAAGATTTAACGTTTTCGATCCATTAACAAGTACATGAGCATGACTATTGGTAATAGTAATTCCTACATTGCTTACCTTTTGTTTATCATTCATAGTTTGTTCTTGCTTTAAATAAATTACTGTGTCGCCTGAAGTTTATCTTTCCTAATTTTCCACGTGGAAATGTATATTACATCATCTTCTACTTTTAAAATATCTCAGTTTCTTTTCACTCCTGGCGTCAGGTTCCATGGAAATTGAATTTTTAATTATATTAATTAAATTAATTAATCTACAGGTTAATGTATTATCATCGAATAGGTAATGTTGTTGCACCAAGTTGCAGCTTTGCAGGGTCGTCGACCTTGGTTTCTTCCTTCTTGGTGTTATACACGTTTCCCGAGCGGGTTTCCATATTCAAAGTAAATAAAAAAATACATTTCAACTGATTGTGTTTATTTATTCGTGGTCTTCCTCGTAGGTCGTGTGATCCGCAGTCTTCGTCTAGGTCCTCTCTCGCTCCAATAACCAATCAAGATATGTACAATAAATATTACAAAAAGAATGAAACTATAAAAAGGAATGCTGATAATCTCTAAATATTCTGTTTTAAATAAATATTAAATATCATAGAATATTTTGAATAAACGTAAGGCTCAATAAAATTGATGTAACACTTCCCCCTCTCCAGAGGTTGTCACGTCCTCGTGAATGACCTAATCCATTCTCTCATAATAAGGCTTGATTCTTGAAACATGAACTATCGGAGGGTCTTTGCCCGGATTATCTTTCGGTTCTATTAGATAATTGACGCTAGATATCTTCTTTATTATTCTATATGGACCAAAATATTTTCTCAGAAATTTCTCACACTTTCCTATTTTCCTAATTGGTGTCCAAACTGCTACTAATTCTCCTGCTTCGTAGCTTATTTCCACGTGTTTCTTGTCATAGTTCTTTTTCATTCTTTCTTGAGTCTTTATTGTGTTGTTAATAACTAATTTTCTTGTTGTCTATTTTGTCTAAGTGATGTTTTATGTATTCATCATAATCATTCTCGTCAATATCCACCGAGATAATCCTGTCGTCCAAAAGAGACGTGGGTTCTCTTCCATACATCAGGAAAAAGGGAGAATATCCTGTGGTTTCCTGAATTGTAGTATTGTAAGTGTGAGTAATGAATGGGAGTATTTCGTCCCAATTCTTCTGATCAGTGTTCACATACATACTAAGCATATTGATAAATGTTCTATTTAACCGCTCTGTCAATCCATTAGTCTGGGGATGATAGCTCGTTGTGAAGCAATGTTTAATCTTGCACATTTTCATCACCTCTTTCATTAAATTACTGGTAAATTGAGAGCCCCTGTCACTAATAAGATATTGTGGGGCTCCGTGCCGGAGAAACATATCCTCTACTAGAAATTTAGAAACTTCTTTCACTGTTGCCTCCGAGACTGCTCTTGTTTCTGCATATCTAGTGTAGTAGTCCGTCAGCACGATTATACATTTTTTCCTGTTTTCGCAGATGGCAATGGACCAACAAAATTCATTTCCAATTCTTTTGAAAGGAAATTTGGCTGGGAGAATGGGCTGTAGTAGTCCAGAAGGTAATTGGTTTGAGCCTTTCCTACTTTGGCAAAGGTGACAGGTCTTAACGAATTCTGAGACATCCTTTAGTATGGATGGCCAAAAGTATTTACTCGACACCCAGATGGCCATTCGACATATGATTGTGATATTCTTTCATAATTTATCTCTTTTTCTTCTCTGAAACCACAAGCAACCACACCCTGCCTTCAGGGTTGGGGTTTTTCTTAAAGAGGCATGCATCTTCTTCTTTAAAGTTTTGCGCAATTGATCGCCTGCTTCCATTAAGGTTTTTTTTAACATTTTCGATAAACTTATCCTCTTCGTCTGTTATTTGATTTAAAAATAGCCTTTCAAAATCCTCATCCCAATCAGTTTCTGGTAAGGGTCCCCTAGATAAGCAATCGGCGTCCAGATGCTTCTTTCCTGATTTATGTATTATATCGAAGTCATATTCTTGAATTTTCAATGTCCATTTTGCCAATCGACCTGTTGGATCCTTCAAGTTTTGGAGCCAGAATAAGGCATGATGGTCTATTACTATTTTAAAGTGTCTTCCATAAAGGTAGGTCCGTAATTTTGACATTGACCAGACAACGGCCAGACATTCTTTTTTAGTGGTTGAATAATTTTGCTCCGCTTTACTTAGGGTACGACTCAAATATGAGATCACCTTCTCTTCACCATCGATGTCTTGGACAAGTGTTGCACCTATGCCGATGTTGAACGCATCAGTATGAATATAAGTAGGCGCATTTGGATTGAAGTGACCTAAAATTGATGGACTTAATAGTGCTGTTTTTAGGATTTGAAACGCTTCCTCTTGCCTTTCTGTCCAGATAAATGATACACCTTTTTTTAATAAGGTTGGTCAAAGGGTCAGCAATTTTTGAGAAATTTTTGATAAATTTTCTATAATATGAGCACATTCCCAAAAAGGATTGTATTTCTTTGACCTTTGGGGCCGAGGAAAATTTCTGACAGCTTTGATGTTATGTTCCGAGGGTTTTATACCATGTTTTCTCGTTATATATCCAAGAATCTCCAATTCTTCAGAAGCAAATCGGCATTTTTTGTCGTTTAACCTCAAATTAGATTCACGATAACATCTAAAAACAGCTTCGAGTCTTTTCAGGTGCGTTGGAATATCCGGGCTATATATGATAACATCATCCAGATAACACAAACAAATTTGCCATCTCAGATTTCCAAGCATATTCTCCATATTTCTCTCAAAGGTAGCAGGCGCGTTACAAAGTCCAAAAGGCATCACGTTGAATTCATATAATCCATGCGCTGTAGTGAAAGCTGTTTTCTCTTTGTCTCTTTCTTCGACTTCAACTTGCCAATATCCAGATATGAGGTCTATTGCTGAGAAGTATGTAGATCCTTGGAGAGTATCCATAACTTCGTCTATTTTAGGGATCGGATAGACACCTTTTACTGTCATATTATTCAGTTTTCTGTAGTCCACACAAAATCTGTATTTACCATCTCGCTTCTTGACCAATATTACTGGAAAAGACCAGGGACTAGAAGATGGCCTAATTATGCCTTCTGTAAACATCTCATCAATTTGCTCTTTTATAATATCTCGTTCTTTAGCACACACCCTGTAAGGCTTGTGTTTAATTGGCTTCGCGTCTTCTGTGTCTATCCGATGTTTTGTCAAATTGGTTCTCCCTAATCTCGACGAAAACAGATCTCCATACATTTCTAAAACTTGTTTTAACTCCTTCTATTCCTTTGGTGAAATATTTTCGTTTATTTGGAATCTAGGTTCTTCGTTCTCTTCTACCTCTCTTTCTCGACTCACATTTATTTTCGCTGGACTACATCCAAAAGCCAATGTTTGGTTTTTAATTATTTTTAACGGTCGAGGATACGGATTAGTTATCCAGATATTTGTTTCCCTATTTATAACATTGATCAAGCTTCTTGCTAGACGAAGTCCATTTGTTTCAAACATTTTGCTGCTCTCCTCGATAATATATTCCCCATCCTCTGTTTCTACCAATGCCTTGATCAATTTAATGGAACATTCAGGTACAATGGAATCCTTGGCACTCTTTATTTTCAACACTTCAAAATTGCTTTCGTCATGATCATTCGTCAAATCGTATTTTATAGTTTCTTGCTTACAATCTATTTTCGCGTTCATTTTCTTAAGGAAATCTCTTCCAAGAATGTCCGTAAATGCGTTTTCAATATCACAAATGTGGGTGATAATGCTTTGTCATAAATTTTTATATTTTAAAATATACTTCCTACCATGTCTAATTTTTTTCTATCGGGTCCTGCACAAGTTTTTGCGAGTTTACTTATACCATGGCCTGTATTGAGGGCCGTTCTGAGGTCGACCACTGAGAGGTCAGCGCCTGTATCAAGCAAAGCTTCAAAAGTCCCTATCTTGTCCACATTAATTTTTAATTTGTATTCAGGGTCCAACTTCTTGATTCCATTTATGGTCGACTAGCTTTGATTGACAGATTCAGGCGCGACGCTTAGTTTAAATCTTCCAACACGGAATATCTATTCTGGGTAGGAATATTTGTCTGTGTACTATGACATACTTCAGCATAAAGCCGAGGTCCTGATTTATCTGATATTTCATTTATTTGGCATTTCTCTTCGACCTACCTTCTCTTGGGTAGCTGTTGGATCCTCTTTTAGGATTCTTATAAACTTAACCCTACAATAACGGGCCAAGTGTCCTGGCTTGTTACATTTGAAGCAGATTGGTCTTCCATCTTCTGTCCTATTTTTCTCACTTCTTGGCTTTTATTGTATGTGTTTCTCTGAAGGTTTGGTTTCGGCACAAAGTTTGGATTATAAGGAGGTCTAGGGGTAAAGGGCTGGGGAAGTTGTTTCGATACTGCCTGGTAGTAGGAGGGGAGTCATTCTTGTAATTATTAGAAACAGGGATTTGGGGCCTGGAAGTGGTCTGGTAGTTTCGTGTGGCAGTCGGCGGCACGTACCTCGATTGTTGTTGGGGTCTAAAATAGCGTGGACCATTATATAGGTTTCTGGATTTCTCCACACGTTCCCGATACTACTTTTCAAAAGAATCCATTTTCTTGAAAACGACAAGAAGTTCATCGGTCGTTTTAGGAAGGTTCAGGTAGAGCGCGAATGTGTACTTTTTTTTCAGTCCTCCAATAACATATTCAATTTTTGTTTCTTCTTCCATTTCGGGGTCAACCTTGTTGCACAACACTAGGATGTCTTACGCGAACCTGATTGCTGGTTCATTCCAGTGTTGCATTCTGTTGAACTTCACTCTAAGTTCTTCTTTATTCGCGTCCAGAGAAAAATCCTGAATGAGGCGGATTTTGGTATTTTCCCAACTCGTGAAACTAGCTTTGTGCAAATTTAACCAGGTTTCATCGCTTCCCGTCATGTTCATGGCGGCATAACGGGCGATTATGTAGTCTACCCAATGGTAGAGGAAACCAATCTCTTCGAGGGATTCTATCCATGGGCGAGGGTCTTCTGTCCCGTCATATTTAGGAATTTCTATATTGGAGTTCAAAGCAACTGGTTCGAAACCAGCATCTCTACCAATTGTTGTACCAAGTTGGTTTCTTCCTTCTCGGTGTTATACACGTTTCCCGAGCGGGTTTCCATATTCAAAGTAAATAAATAAAAGTAAATAAAAATAAATTACCTTTCAACGTTATTGTGTTTATTTATTCGTAGTCTTCCACGTAGGTCGTGATCCGCAGTCTTCGTCTAGGTCCTCTCTCGCTCCAATAACCAATCAAGACATGTACAATAAATATTAAAAAATGAATGAAACTATAAAAAGGAATGCTGATAATCTAAATAATCTGTTTTAAATAAATATTAAATATCATAGATAATTTTGAATAAATGTAAGGCGCATTAAAATTGATGTAACAATATATCTGAGTCATCATCCTGCTTTTATATTCAAGATATTTCGCTACCTTTATTTTCATATTTCAATATCCCCCCCGGCAAAATTTCCATTTATAAAAAACAAAATAAATTAATAATTTGATAAGAAGATTAGCATAGTTTTAAAAATATTTCTGATAAATAAAAATAAAATAAAAAACTCAAACCGGGGACTACAGTAATTTCAGGTCATATGCTGAATATATAATTAAAAGAAAAATGAATATGTATATATAAATATATATATTAAATTTATAATTATAATATATATCGTATATATATTTATCTCCAAAAATATTTCACAGATAAGCTCTAAACCTCAAAATGGAAAAAAAAAATCAAAACGTAAAATTCATCTGCTCTCTTCAAGATATAAGATAGTAAAATATTTTTCTCTTCACCTTAGATTTTATTAAATTACTGAAATTTTATCATCAAAAATATGTCTTTATTATTTTCTATGAAATTTTCGCTTTTTCTTTTTCTACCCAGCATATGACGCGTAACTGCCGAAAAGCACGGCTTGAAATATTTTGTTTATTTTACTTATTTTTAAAATTTTAATTAAGAAAAAAAAACTTATATGTTTCAAGTTTTCTATATTTCATATTCACTTAATACTCTTTATTCTTTATTTCATCTTGACCGTGTGTTTTATATAGTGGAAAGAGAGAATCAGCTTGCTATTCTTGCAAAGGCCAAATGTCTATATTTAATATTTGAATATTTGACCTATAAAATATTATTATTTACTTCAATTATCCTATTAAATATTTCAAAAACGAATATAATATATTTTCTCAAAAGGCTTTACCTCAAAGTTTTCACTTCAAATAGTATAATATAAATAAAAATTTACTCGGAAAATAGAAATTCTATTTAAATTATGCTCTATTGAGAGGCCTTGATAAAATGTGCTAAAGAAAACAAATTATTAAAATTCAGATAAAAGAGAATGAAAAGGATAATTAAAGGAAGACGAGTGTTAAAAACTCTATAATTAATGAAATAATTAATTAGAAAAATAACCCCACATATTTGTAAAAGCCATTTACTTTGTTGAATCAACACGAAAAGATTTTTTCTGCCGCGAAGTTGTGAGCGGTTTCAACAGCGGAGAATTCAATTGGAATTTAATGAGTAGGAGAGTTGAGTGAAAGAAGGGGGTTTCTTCCATTCCCACCAGATCAATATCTATTAAACAAGAGTTCTTGTGGGTCGATTCTTTCCCCCAATTTACATTGTCTACCTCGAAATGTATAAGTTGCTGGAAGTTTTCTTCCTGATGTATTAGAATGTTTGTGGTAGCCTTTATCATAACTACACACATAACACTATCCTGTATAAATATAACTTCTTGCTGTAGCTATTTATGTTAAACCTACATAAATTTATTTTATTCCCTAGCTATCAATATATGCCACATTCTTATAATTACTCATTTAAAAGAATCTCAACTTTTTATATACTGACTTTGTAAATTAAATAATAAAAATTAATAACATAGAAAAATGAGGAGTTTTTTTAGAAATATTAAACTTCTATAGCCACTCTATATTATTCTTTATGTTTACAACGGTGAAAAAAAATTTCGAAATACTCTGCGCTGGTTCGAAAATTAGGAACAAAAACATTTACTACAAAATAATCTTTATAAAATATTTAATTTTAATTTAAAATATCATGTTGTTCTACAAATTTGTGGTTATGCGAAAACAAAGTTTAAAATGTAATTTTATTATATAAAATAAATATATTGCCGTAATTATGCTTATATATAAACTTTTAAAAATAGTGAATATTGTATACTTTAAAAAGCGCAAATAAAAATAGATTTATATACATATAAATTAGGGAAACTTTCAAACTAAAAATTTGATATAATAAGCGATAGATAAAATAGAAGCAGGCTGATCACAGGCAAATGTGGCATACATAGATGGCTTAAAGAGGTAGTTGCAACGAGAGTGTAATGAGATATTAAGGCTGAATATGGATACTGATTCCTTGAGTGATAGAATTCTGAAGAGAAGTATAATGGATCATAAAGATATTCGGTACGCCAGTAATAAGCTCACAGTTGGTGTGTGAAATAAGATATATGATAATTTCTAGCAATATTTTTGTTGTATTTGAAAGACCGATTTTTACAACCGAGAAGCGAAAGGATGATATTAAAAGGGCTTGGCACCTCAGTGGTGATCTTCCAAGCGGTTTGCCCATTGATATACCAAACCGCTTGAATTCTTATATCAGTTTTACTTATAAAGTAAAATTTTTGCCTTTTAATTAGATAATAAGCATTTAGTTTAACTATTGATTCTATGAAAAAATAGTACAATAGTAAAATTGTACGGGAATTAAGTACATAATTCTTTTAAAATGTTTATTTTAGTTACACAATCAGGAGAAGCCTTTTTCTTATTGATAATATGTTTTTGTGGCTTTAAAAATTCAAGCATTTTTATTCGATCATAACTCTTCTGCTTAAAAGACAAAGCAAAACACAGTTGACAATTAGGCAACATTATTTTTGCCTAAATATTATGCAATTGTATTCTTGATTGAAAATTTGTATTTAGAGTAAGTTTATATATATATATCACTATTTGAAATCATTATTCTATGTATCAACTATCACTTACCTGGAAAATATCCCGTATCAACCATAAGTTGTATAATTTTCAAATGTGTCCCTACATTATATATAAACAACCTTTATTCATACCTCCGATATACTTTAAATAATATAACCCTCAATCTGTAATAAATAAACGCACAAAGGGTTTAAAATAAAATACAGCCCCCTGACAAAGACATGAAAGTAATCAATAACGTGGATGACAAATAAGTGAACACAACTTTTTAATATTTTCTCCTTATTCAAATATATTGTCCCCAATTTTGCCATGTCGTATCATCATATGATTGGTTGAGGTCCAAATGAAGTCATCATATTTGATATCTCTCCTATGAAATGGCCTCGACAAGACAGCATTCAGGGAAAGTCATCAGGGCACAGTCCAGTACCGAATTCACGCCAGTGACATTTCCGTCCTCTTCAGGACCTTTCGCCAACTTTTCCTCATTTCTTGAACTAAACCATGGTATAAGACAGAGCCAACTTTCATCGTATTTTTATAAGCTTCCTGTTAACACATCCATCGTGTGTCTTCTCTTCTTTGAAAATATAAATATCGTTTATAAATCTATATCATATCAGCATCATTATTTTTTTCAAAAATGTAATTAACTTGGGCATGAATGGTGAAATTATTTTAAAACCTGAGTAACACGCTTGGCTTTTATATTTTAGAAATGCTATAGCAACCTAATGGCTTTCACCCAAATAGGTCGGATCTCTGAATTATTAATAAATATAAAATATTTCATACCACGGCGAAAAAAATATTTTGCTGGAAAATTTGAAGAACTTCTTAGAAATGAAAAAATGATCTTTACTTGGCAAAGTTCCTTCAAATTCATTTTATTCATTTTTTATTGAAGTTGGTTTTTGCTTACCGTGAATTGAAGATCTTGTCATATCATAATGTTTTATATCCAACCACCTGCTTGAAACTGAATAATTCAACTAACTTTAAAAAATAAATGTTTCTAATTGTTCTTAATTATTAATAATCGAAGTTCTTTTTCATCTATCCTTTCAAGTGATTATATAAATTATCTTTTGTAACAAATTGCAACTCTCCTTTTGACTCTTTAAAAAGTTTGAACGAACCTTTTCAAAACAGCATCGTCATCGCCCAAGCTCGAGATATTTATTCGCTAATTAAAAATATTTTATTTTTAAAGAATTTTACAAAATGCTCCTTTCTCGTGAATATTGGATTTTAATAGCTCTTATTGGCGAATCCTTGTCATCTAGTGGATCTAAGAAAGGTTAGAAATTTATTTATTATTCCGCGTCGTAGACATAATTATGGAATACTAAAGATTCAAGAGCATTCACACCATCTTTAAACCTCACCAAAACATTTTGATTACAACGGTGAACGATCGTGTTTTAATTTATTAACAGCCTTGCATTTTTCTTAATATATTAGTTTAACATGTCTTTGTTTGTCAATTTATATTTCGGATCGATACTCAGTTGTTGTAGTCGCAAATCACTAGAATGTTTTATCTCTAAAGATTGGTTTTTGATATTAGAATGTACACCATTAGGACAAAAGGTAAGAAGTAATGTTAATGGTGTGCACTCTTAATCTTTGATAATGCTCTTCTGGAGATATATTCGAAATAATGAAAGGTTAAATAGTGTTCAAAAAAAGAAAAGGCTGAAGTAGCTCTGGCAATAATTAATCTTGACAAAATTAGATTTCAAAAGAATGTTAGGGGATAACTTTTCTAACCTACCTCAACCGAAATAAATTCTATAATAAGATGTTAAAACTAAATGGATTATTTGTAATTCGCAGCTGTAAAATCAGCTCAGAAAATTTCTCTGTAGCTCCAAGGTGAGTCTCTTCAGTATTTCCGAAACCGGCAGCTAGACGAACAGTTTTTGGCCGACGCATGCCAAGTGCTTACAGCCTTATACCCTTGTACGTCGTAAGAAATTTCTTAGCGATAAAACTAACCCCACAAACCCCCTGAGTAGAAGAGTACTAAAGATAAAAAGGTTTGCTAGGTCTCCAACTCAACCTCCTGATTGAAATAATCATCGAGTTGCTAACAGACGGAGGAATGACCAATGAATATCCGCACCTGTTGCCCCCACAACCTTGAGAAACTGTTTTTACCTAGTGTCGAGAAAGGAGAGAGAACAATAACCCCTCTACAGTGCTACCACAGTAAGCACGGAACAAACCTCGACCACAAGAACCATAGTACTCGGCAGATATATCTAAAGACAACACAGTAAGACAATCCCCGTCACCTTACAAGTACTGCCATCAAATGTTCTGGAATTGCGGTTTACTACAGCGGCCTCCACAGGGTCGAGCAAGCCAAGTCTTCCAGATCACTTCAACCCCACCTCACCGGCAGCAGGAACTCTTCTCCACGAACCACCAGAGATAACACCCCAGACTATCACCATATCATCGATCCCCTCGAGCAAAAAAGTGGTACGTATGTAGCGCCATATTTTGAACATATTTTTCTTCGACTAGGATGTTCAATCATTCTTTCATTTGAATTATATTCAACATTTAGTATATTATACAACTATCATATAGTTATTCCTAAAGCATGGCCGATAAGATCATCAATCTTGTCTTCGTTTTCAGGGTTGGTTGCTGTTGATGGCCTCCCACTATGTGGTTTGTCATCCAATGATATCTTACCACTTCGGAATCTTTTCTTCCCTATTTTCAGATTGCTCACATAATTTGTGGCTTCTTTGTATACAATTTTCAGTCTCTTGTAGACCTCTTAAGCTAAACATTTGTTCACCATTTCTAAAAATGCAATAACGGCTCTTTGGTTCTTTCTTGATTCCATACCTTTATTTAAGGTTTCTGAAACAAAATAGGTCGAATATTATTTGAGTTATATGCAAACAGGCATTACATTTGGAACACCCCTAGTATTTAGCGTTTCGAATATTTTCATTGAATACTCTTAATTTTGTTGAACTAACCATTGATATAAGTAACCTAAAAGTTTCACAATATGATGCTGCCCTACAACCAAATGTATACTGTTTCACAACAATTCCTAAAAAATTCACAAACGAATCGAGCTAACCTCCTGGCAATTCATCTGTCCACATGCAAATAACTCTCAATTTGTCTCTCTTGCCAAACAATTTCCATTTTATTTGTTGCCCCCACCAACTCAAGTGCATGCAGCCTCTTTCCCAACGCCCTCACATTTTGGTTTTGGTCTCAACCTCTCTTATTACCCTTACGTCGGAGAGTTAATTAACCACTTTTTGCACGTTTTTTTTTTTCTTTTTTGAAACAAATATGATATGCCGAATCTAAACAAACTACCTTTCAAAATTAACACGGTCTCGTAGTTCTACGACCCTATAGAAACCGATTACATTATCAATATAATTCAACCAGCTCGTCAAAAACTGGCGAATATCTCATTGAAATAACACACACGAATTCCCAACTATTTGCACAAATATGTGTAAACATAAGTTCTTGCCATGATGCACTCAAGAAATTTTCGACACAACTACCAACTAAATACACAACATCTCCACAATAAGTATTTTATGAAGTCTATTCTCTCTCTCTAAATAGATCAATCTAAATAATTTGTCCACACCGCCTTCTCAACAACCATTATAATATTCTGTTGGATCAGTCCCATCAGAACGGGAAACATATCAGATGATTAGGTCACATACGAACAGATAATCAGACTCAATCATAAACAAATTAAAATCTCAGCCACTCACTTCAAAGAGAAAAAGCATATAGGATCAAATACAAACACACAGGTACATTATCACACAACTAAAATGTTAAGGTTGCATAACTACAACTGCAAATCAAGTAAACTTTGAAAGCTTTTTTGAAAATAACCATGTTGTGGAAAAACCGAAATGTTTTTGGGGATTCGATGACCAAACTCTATGACATCTGTTGCTGTACTGTCCAATAGTTCAAATACCTCACCCAAATTTCAAAAAGTAATAATAGGATCTGACCATAGAAGACTTATATCGTAGACTTAGCGTAGACTTCTATAAAAGGTTTAACTATTTTTGTAAATACAAGTACAAATACTCGTATATTCTAAAATTCTTTCAAATCAGCTATAATACTTACCTGTTATTCTTCAATCTGATGTACATACGTTTTTATCTAATGTATTCAATGTTCTGAGGATATTTTAACAATTTCGTATAAACATTTTGTTGCCCAAAAAGAAGAAAAAAAAAGAAAGAAAAACATTTCGTAATCTTTCATAAGTTTGATGCCGATAATGTGAAAAACTATACAACTCATTCTACAGAGCAGATGGGTTTTTTGCTAGACATAGCGATTTTGTGTTGATAATATGCATGTATATCTTGTATTCAAAATTTTAATTTTATTTCAATTATAAAATCAAATAATAAAAATAGTACCACAATATTTCAAATCATATATTACTTGTGATTTCATTTACATATTTACAAGGCAAACGAGGGCGATCTATGCATAAATTATTTCAACGTGGTTGTTTAATTTTTTTTAATAAGCATTTTACCACTACCTATTATATTGGAAGAGATTGGCCCATCTGTGTAATAGCTCTATAAAATATCAATAAAATTTAAGTATATTTTAAAAATATACTATAATATCACTTATAATTTCTTCTAAGGCATTTATATAGTTGCTCACGTTTTGTCACTTTTTCAGCTTCGACGGTGTAACACGCCGTGTACTAATACGCCATCAATCGAGGGCAATACATTCCGGGAACAAATTAAAGCGATTTAAAAATCACCCTGAGATCAATTCGGCGGTTGTGATTTATGATGGGATGACCAGTACATTATGATTTGATTTACCCGGGGCAGGATGGATAGCTACCATCCGTTAGGCCTAACACGTGTCGCTATTGGTGAAATATTGACTGTACCGGGACAATATTTCATAAACTTTGTATCCGTCAAATTTATACACTTCCGTTAAAATATCATAACGATTTGTGTTTCACATGAGAATATATTCGTGCTATTTGATATTTATATCAGACAAGATGTCGACTGATTTGAAAAATTTATAGTTATTCCTGAAAAAGAGTTCATTTTTTAATTATTAAAGAAAACACTGGAAGAATAACAACAACAACAGGCGTGCCGCATTATCTACACGCTAGCCTCACACGCCAGCTCTATAAAAAGCACAAGAGCATTTTTTATTCTATAGTACACTCTGTATTCATGAACCCTTTAATTTTCTGGGTGATGGATCTGACCATAAATAGGCGAATGTCAAATTTCGCATAAAATCATATGTCTAATATATATTTTCCTATAGACAAACGAACATACATGTTGTAGTTAAAATTAAAAGAAAAAGAGTAAACGAATTGCAAAAGAAAAGCAATACACCAAATTATTCATATTGAACTTTTCCAATTCTACTTGAAGATTAATCTCTCTCATCCTTATTTCCTTATTCAGACTTTATTTGTATTACTTCTATTATTTATAGATCTTATATATATTTCTTCTCTTGAACTTGGTTCATTTTTTAAACATTTTGCTGTCAGAGTCGGCTCGATACCTATATATTGATAGTGGTAGTATCGTACTCCCGACCGTATAGATGTAGAGCTGTCAGAATATATATATACTTTAGCTATTTTAACTGTGAGATGTGTCAAATGTCAGTGATATCCCGCGACTTCCTTGCCGTATGTGACCTGGCATTATCTGTCTGAGTACCCCTTCCTTCTGCTCACAGAAAATATCGGTGTCTACGGATCGTCCATTCGGGACAAGCTCGGAATGCAGGACACTCTCGAAATTCCAACATACCGATATTATCAACTTCTTGGCAAAGCGATCTTGGCGGGCGACGGATGGCAACTCTTGGCCTCGTTCAACCCATCGTCTGTGACGGTTGTGATTCACGAAGTGGACCCATTTCTCGTTCATGGTCACGGATACGTAGTCATGGTCAAGGATACTTTTCTAAAAACGATCGTCCCGTGGGGTTTCAATCAGCCGACGACAAATGCCAATGCGTTATTGTGCCTGTGCAGTAATTCACTTCAATGAGGTCTTGGCGATTTTTTAACGTAATTCTAACGATGAAAATGGTCCGCAGGTTCTATGGCTGACATTAACCGAGGCTGCCAGTTCTCGGCTACTCTATGCGCGCTTGTTTGCTACGTGGCCCGAAGACCTTCAGAAGACGTATTTGGCCGTCCTGTACGGATTTGTTCTGCAAGGCTGTATTCATTTGATTTGAAGTGTTTGTATCAATTTGATACGCCATTTCATAAGCCACTGTTCTCGCACAAATTTCTATTACGGCATCTCTTGTCGCCTCCAACAGTAGCGTATTAGGAGCCGGAGTTCCCGTTTTTCCAGTGGCATCCTTCCGGGAGAACGTGTTTTGATTGAGGCTGGCTACTACTATTAGTATATAGGAAAGTAGACGCATCAAATTGTGCATCCGCTTTGCATATTCCGCTAGTGCTGAAAAAAGAACCATTTTCTCAATTTTATAATATAGTATTAATATACATTTTATTTAGGAATTTGAACTGTGTTTATACATCTGTTAAGTCAATTTTTCTATATATGCTATTAAAAATATTATATATATAGAAGCAATGGGCGCTTCTCCCGTCAAAATAAACGTTAGAATCTGTCGCCATCTATTGACCGTCGCCGACAACTAGCGGCATCGGGTCGGTGACAAAGCCACAACAGCAACTTTGGCAAACTGATAAGCGTCCACCTAGAGACCATGGTTTCGGGCTAATGGCCCTCGTTAGTCTAGGGCGGACTTTTTTCCATGAGATCCACACGGGATATAATGGAATCCTCACAATCTACCAAAGAGGTGTTTTGCTGGCAATGTAGCTGGGCCAAATCTATGGCTAGAACATATAGATGGAAAATTTGCCGAGAGATAATTAATCCATAGAAGCAATGGGCGCTTCTCCCGTCAAAATAAACGTCAGAATCTGACGTCATCTATTGACCGTCGCCGCAACTAGCGGCATCGGGTCGGTAACAAAGCCACAACGGTAAATAGATAGCGTCAGATTCTGACGTTTATTTTGACGGGAGAAGCGCCCTTTGCTTCTATGGATTAATTTCCTACCGGCAAATTTTCCATCTATGTTCTAGCCATAGATTTGGCCCAGCCACATTGATAGCAAAACACCTCTTTGGTAAATTGTGAGGATTCCTTTAGATCCCGTGTGGAACTCATGGAATAAAGTCCGCCCTAGACTGACGAGGGCCATTAGCCCGAAACCATGGTCTCTAAGTGGACGCTTATCAATTTGCCAAAGTTTGTGTTGTGGCTTTGTCACCGAACCGATGCCGCTAGTTGCGGCGACGGTCATCAGATGGCGTCAGATTCTGACGTTTATTTTGTCGGGAGAAGCGCCCATTGCTTCTATGGATTAATTTTCTCCCGGCAGATTTTCCATCTATATATATATATATATATATATAATATTGTAGTGTTGTTATTCTGTTGGATGAATGTAGTGTGGCATGTTGGTTGCAGTCGTCATGGCCAAAATGATTAGAGTGGATTCAGGCGTGATTGGGATTACCTAAAAGGACGAGGCATGTTAGATGTCACCACAGAGATGGGGTGAGAGCAAGTGAAGCCGACATCGGTCAGGGGAGATCTGTCTAGAGGGGTCTGTCTATCATTGTGTTTCAAAGCGGACTAATCTGTTTGAGTAAGATAGTAAGAAACTTGTTTTTGGACCTTTTTCCTCCTATTGAAACCGACTGTCACTCACTCGAAATTATATTTCTGTCACTTTAGCAATTACACTACAATTATACAACACATGGAGACATAGATATATTGGAAAATATCACAATATATATAATGTAATATATCATTTCAAAAATAACCAACAATGATTTTGTTGATATTTTTACATATCATTCATATGTTTTGCTTGTCGGTGGAAGGATGGTCTAAACCGTTGGTTTTAGACCGCTACGACCCAGGTTCGATTCCCGCATTGGGCACTTTTTTCTGATTAAAATAAAATGCTACAAAGGCTACCGATTCTTGCAAAAGTTCAACCTCACCAGCTAGTGCAAGTAACCAAACGGGGCTCTGGCACATTTGTAAGTGCAAAATCTAACTGATTTTCACATGTGTAGACATGTGGTGCACTTACAGTAAAAGAAGTCGCCAACTTCTACCCACCATGATTATAATGGCCAGTACCACGTGTACTAGGGATAAGAAAAAAAATCATAGTTTGTTGAAAGCCGCGGTGTGACCTTTTATGAGGAAATGATCTATGTGAAATTACCTTTATATATGAAATTTTAGTGCTTATTATATATATTGTTGCTCACTCACTTCTAAAATAGTAAAAACATTTATTCCATGTGTACAAAATCCATATATTTAGGCGTATAGTGAACCCAGAGAGGTTATTGATTTACTGGCATATTTTTCAATAAGAGAATACTATATGAAGAACCGTTAATTCCGAGAATTTCTTGAAGATGTTCAACCTGAAAATGAACCCTTACATTTATTGTGGAATTGATTGTCTTAGTAGAAGAAAGATACTGAAGCATTTTTAAGAGATGTGAGAGGTTTTGTTTCAGATTTTGACAAGAAAACCTATCTAATAGTAAAAAAACCCTAATAAATCTGTTCTTTTATAATTCTGGTGATGGTGCAGCTCATCTTACTGAATTGAAATTAGGTTACATCTCCGAGAACAATTAGCCATGACTGGCGCTTTAAGTTATTTGAATCCAAGTTAATTCTATGTGAGAGCCAATAAGGTCAAAGAATTCCGACCAGTTAAATATTATCTTGCAAATTAAAATAAATGTGAACTATGTAATATTTATGAAAATACGAAACTATTATAGACGCGCATAATTCTTTTAAAAATAAAACAATTTTCACAGCCATTACTGCAATGGAAAAATCAATGGGAGAGCCTGGCTCATCAATCGTGAACCCTCACAGCCGTTTCGCCAGTTTAATCTACCATACCGCTGTAATATTGTATTTTTCGATATTCCTTTTATTGTGATACTGATGCTAAAATAAACCTATTTGGAAACTGCTCGAAACCTATAAATGATGGATTCAACTCTATATTTCAACATTCAAAAGGTTTGAAAATATTCTCCCCCTTTGATGTCAACATGGAACACGCTTCTCATTATTTACAAATTATATTGCAAGAAAAATTCGATCTCAAGGCTCTATTTATGGACGTGCTATTTAAATGACATTCAGTAGGAAATAATTTCGAAACGACAAAATTACTAAACCTGTATCTTTTTCCCAGAAGTTTCCCAGTTTTTTTTTTTTTTTTATCGAAACCACGTACAAGAATAACCAACTCATATTTGGAGAACACATTACGTGTAGCGGCGATATCCGATGCTCTTTCAAATATGATCATTTTGGGATGTATAAAAAGGTACACATATTTTTATTGTATTTGCAAATAAATGTTCATTTCACGAAAACCTATTAATTATGATTTTTGAAAATATATTATTTACAAATGTACGTTAAGCGCTATATTTTGGTAAATATATAAAATTAAAATCTATTTTCATACACAGCTCTAATAAACTGCAATTATAAAAAATAAATAGGTATGACCCATTTGTGGAAAGGCAGTCATTGTTGTGGATAAGGTATTTATTGTTGTACAAATAAACTTTAATTGTTGTGGATAAGGCATCATTGTTGTTCAAATAAGCTTTAATTGTTGTGGATAAGGTAGTCATTGTTGTTCAAAACACTTTCATTGTTGTGGATAAGGTAGTCATGGTTGTTCAAATAAACATTGATTGTTGAGGATAAGTTATTCATTGTTGTTCAAATAAACTTTAATTGTTGTGGATATTGTAGTCATTTTGGTTTAAATAGACATTCATTGTTGTGGATAAGGTAGTAATGGTTGTTCAAATAAACTTCCAATGTTGTGGATAAAGTAGTCATTGTGGTTCAAATAAACAATCATTGTTTTGGATAAAGTAGAGTTCGTGGTTCAAATGAACAATCATTGTTGTGGATAAGGTAGTCATGGTTGTTTAAACAAAAATTGATTGTTTTAGATAAGGTATTCATTGTGGTTTAAATAGACATTCATTGTTGTGGATAAGGTAGTCATGGTTGTTCAAATAAACTTTCGTTGTTTTGGATAAAGTAGTCGTTTTGGTTCAAATAAACTTTCATTGTAGTAGATAAGGTTGTCATTGTTGTTAAAATAAACGCGTTCATTGTTGTGGATGAAGGTTGGTTAAGAATTCGAGAACAAAGGACCTTTGTGAGGAGTAGGGTGTCAGCCTTTCGTTGGAATGTAATGACTGTTTTTTCTCCTTGTCCTATCCTTTTGACCTGCACCTTGCTGCAGTTTGAAACTATGACATTTTTTATTTTGTTCTATTTCTATTTAGGTGATTATTTTCTATCGTGCGTCATATAAGATGTGGTCAATGAACCAGTTATGTACACATCCCACCTTGGGATGGTTTGGTGTGTGGCAGAAAGAGCAAAATATATTCTCTCTTTTTTTTTTTGGCTAAAGTTTTGGTGTGATATTTAAAGGATTTTGATTGAATGGTTTCGTTTTTCGAACGTTCTACTCTACTAGTGTGCGAGACGAGTCAAGAAGCTTTTCTTGGTGAATTCAAGCGTTAGCTCGTCGTCCTTCTTTGATTCCAAATGATTCCTAGATGATAATGGAATATCTCTTTGGAAGCGAGAAAAGCAGTATAGCCGTGTTGATATAGATGCAATTAATGTAAATTCCATCTTCTGGGTTTGTTGATGTTTATCATTTATTTGTTTAGTTACTTCTGCAAATGCGGGTCTGTTTACTAATATTTCTTGAATTTTTTACTATATGTCCATTCCGTTATTATTTATATTTATTCATATCGGAAAAAGAGAAGAAACTCCTTTCTTTACTTGATTAATCATTGTTGATAAATAGGACGTGTCATTCTGTGTTAATTTTTTAATGATTTAATATAAATTCTATTAAAGTTTTGAAATACTTCATCTAATATTTCAAATTAATAGAATAAAAAACTCGATTGATATCAATTTCTCAGTTTAAAAGAATCCATTTATTTTTGCATATCTATATAGAAGCGTAAATTTTCCATAAATTGTATTAGCAGAATTTAAATATATATAAATTATTTAAAAGATATAACAAATAATAATGTGCATTAAATCTATATTAATAAAATGGAAATTTCATAAGTGGACATCACTAAAAACTTTCGTTACAATGCATCAATTTCAACCAAATTTTCAACATTTATGTAAAACGAGATAGAGCAGGTTTTGCTTAACATCAAAATATATTTCCTAACATTAACATGCGTAACTTCGCTGTTATCGATTAAATACAAAAAAAAATCAACAGAGTTAATTTTATTTATATATAAATACAAAATTAAATTTCAACAGAGTTAATTTTTTTACATACTAGCTAATAATCTCAATCTAAAAAATATTCAAAACAAGCAATTTTAAGATAACACCATATGTAAAACAGTCGGCCAAGAAAACAACAACGATATTACATCTTTCTCACATATTCACACACAATCTTGATTAATAATTAAAACTAATCTTTAACATTGTTTATTATACTTCAACTTCTATTTCTACATTTGTTTTTAAATACCCAATTGTTTTATCATGTTTCTAATTTCGCCTAACAAATATACAAATTTATAGTGACCAACATATGCAAATTTTATCTTTGTTTTTTTTTTAACTTGATATCGTAAACATAACATCCATTGTAAGCATTTTTCTGTTCACCTTCCGTGGTTTCTCTTTTCTCTGATAGTTTTTAGGTGTAGTATATTTTCTTATTACTAGACTACAAACATTCCCTCGAGAAAAACCTGGGCGAAGCCGGGTACATCCGCTAGTTATCAATAAGTTTGTTAATATAAACTAACGTATTTTAAATATCTAAAATGTTATAAAGCAAAACAAATGTAGACTCAAAATTCACCTGAATTCGCGGAGCGATGCAACACACGTCCATTCAATCCGGACACCTGGTCAGTGTCTCTAAACAGGAACTCCATCTCTTTCCGACTGATTATTGTGCTAACTTCAGGCTGCATATACATATCTCTCTCTCTCTCGCAGAGAGAGAGAAACAACACAAAATATTTTATAATTCTATTCACATCTATAGAAAAATATGAATTTCAATTTAATATGTTTATGATGAAAAATTATTCAAATAATTTTCTAGAAGTCATTGTTTAATACTGACTGACTACTGTATTTCCTATATGTCCACTCACACGGTTCTCAATATTGACAATACGAATAAGGGAATTGATATTCTGTCATTGTCACGTTTACGGCTTTATTAAGAAATAAATACAGTATATGACAGAATCCTATATGGATTCTCTAGATCACCAAGTTAACGCACAGATACCTTTATATCTCTTGTTTTTACCATTTTTTTTTATCCTTTTTAAAAATTAAATCCGGACGAACCTATATAATCAGCTACAGGATTTATATTTCGAATTAATTCATATTGAAATAAGGTAAAATAAGATACATCCCCCTAATTATTATAACGGCAACCGATCAGTCCTTGCAGCTCGATTATGTAAGAATAAGAAAATCAGTACTCTACTCTCACTATAAATACTTTCATTCATCACCTACAATGGAATGCTATCTGAATGACAATATCCCCCTAACCTTAAAGAGAATCATTGTACAAGTAAGAAGCCTTTTTGTAGTACAGAGAATCAATCATGTTTCACTATTGAAAACTAAGACCATAAAATGCACCTTACGCAACGGTGAATTTAGTCTCGATTTTCCACACTACATGTTCTACTGTACGGCAATGGAAGAAGAAAGAGAAATTCTTCGTCAAGAGACTGGCTATAATAGCAATTCGGCAAAAGTCGTAAAATCTAGACCCTTTGCATTCGCTTTTTATAAATACTGGGAATCAGCTCAATCAAAATATTTAGCACAGACATCGGATCCAACTCGATAATTGGTCGAGGCCAATACCCAATACTTGTATATAACTACGATGCTAATTTGTTATTTATATATTTTGTCCTACCGAGAGAATCCTGTATGGCACGTGTGTCCAATAAAGGCTATTGTTGTTGTTGTTTGTTGAAATAAGGTAAAATCTCATTTCTCTAGAAGGGGATTTCATATTAACAATTTTCCAGAGGATCCAAACCAAAATTGTCACTTTCTCATTGCGCGCGGCGGGTGAGGGGAGATTTAGCTCAATATAAAGTATTTTCCTTTTTATTTTGTCCAAATTATCGATTTTTAATTATTTAATTACTGGAAAAAGCTGTAAAAATGTTATGTTCTGTGATATATTTATAATATGAAATGTGATTTTAACATAAATCGTAATAATTCATATTTGGCTTTCGAATTGAATCACATAAACTTAAGTCGAATTCTCGAATGCACATCCATTGCAGCTATTTACGAATAAAATTCAGGCTTGCTTCAATTAACTTCTTTGTTTGTTTCTCTCTCTTGTTGAATGTTGAATTCTCCGGTTCTATATTGTAGCAAAATATTAATTATATTTTATATATATAGTAAATATTGAGGCTGCCTGGCCGGCATTCATATAAGTATAGTATATAGTAAAAAGATTCACTGGCCGAAGTATCTTTATTTTCAAGATATTATGAATATAGATTATTAATTTTTTAATATTTATATGTTCTGCTACTCTCTCTTTCAGAAAACTTCCCTGATTGCTTATCTTATATCTTATAAATGTTTATTTCGTTCTTGCCTTTAATGATTTGGCGTGTCATTCTGAAGTTTATCTTCCCTAATTTTCTACGTGACATATCGTGGAGATGCTGGATACTTAAGGAAAGACAAACTAAGGATCGATGAGACCTCGAGGCCTTGGCTGCTGTAATCGACATTTTCAAAGACTGGCTCCAGGATTCCCCCGGTGTTAATGTCAAGGCTTCCCTACAAGAAGACGATGTCCCTATTGACGATACGACGCCGAAGCCGCTCTTCACGCCGCAAGAGAAAGAACGCGAAGCTACTAGGGACACATTTTCAAGGCTCCGAGGGCGTTGTTGGGAGAAGCACGATAAATCTATTTCAGTAACTATAATATGTTCAAGGAATGGATCACAACTCAAATAGGTATTGAGCTATGTTGCAAAGTATTTATATATTTTATGTACATATTATTATTTTTTAAATATATATATTTTGCTATTTTCTCTTTCTCTCTGGAAACTTCCCTCATTGCTTATCTTGTCTATATATATAAAATTGAATGTCTGTGTGTGTGTGTGTCCTCTATGGATTCAAAAACCATACATCCAATCGCCGTGTAATTTTGGAATATTATTAGGTGTATCTCCGGAAAAATTTACGAAAAATAATTTCTTGAATATCTTTAATATCCTTAGAGTTATTTGCAGATTTGTAGCTTTAACTCGCAAGCAACGCCATCTTGCAACGGAGATCCCCCACCGTCCAGCCGCCGGCCAGTTGGTTGGACATTCCAAGTTCCCACCGACCAATCAGAGGGATCAAGAGCCCCCTCCCCCCCCCCCCCCCCCCCGCGTCCGGCCGCCGGCCAATCACAATCAGAGTGATCAAGAGGTCATGGCGCGCGGGGGGCGGGTGACCTTCGGGAACTACGTCCATCTTCCATAAACGACCATGATTTTATTCAACTTATCGAGTATTTTTCAAGGGACCGGGAAAATATGTTCACTAGATAAAACGATGATTTTGTAATGTAGAAAATTAGGAAAGACAAAATTCAGGATGACACGGCACACAGGGACCGGGAAAAATAATCACTTTATCGAGAGATTCACGACCATGACTTTATTCAACTTATCGAGTATTTTTCAAGGGACCGGGAAAATATGTTCACTAGATAAAACGATGATTTTGTAATGTAGAAAATTATGAAAGACAAAATTCAGGATGCCACGGCACACAGGGACCGTGAAAAAATGTTCACTTTATCGAGAGATTCAAATTTACGAGTTTCAAATTATCAAAATATATATTTTTTTATAAGTTTATAGAGAATTGTTTTACCAAATGTTCGTTAGACAAACCTTTACTCGTGTAAAACCTCGGGCGAAGCCGGGTACGTCCGCTAGTATCTTATAAATGTTGATTTTGTTCTTGCCTTTAATGAGTTTGTCTTTCTTAATTTTCTACGTGGCAACATTACACACTATAATAGATATTTTCACTTGACACCCAACAGTTTCATTATAAGTATATTTAAATTATGTATTATATATAAAAAATTACATTTATCAATTTTCAAAAGAAGGATTTATTTTTGTACTTTTTTATTTTGGAAAAAAAAAAACAGTAGTATCTTTTAAATAGTTTATATATTAGCTAATATTTTTTTATTAAAAAAATGATATCTAATATTTATTAAGTGATGGGGTATATAGAAAATATCAGGTTTACAATTCTTAATAAATATTGATCGGCTAAAGAGTTTTATTTATTATACATTTATTTTAATGGAATATTTTTTAATTAACGAATTGAATTTTAGGCTCCATTAGAATAATTAAAACAGTGTTTTACAACTTACATATATTTTTACATGATAATTAATAATTTCATAAAAGAGTCTATAGATATTCAATTTTTATAAAAGCTAACAAAAAATATAGAAGCGGCCATAAATCACGTTGCTCTTGGAGAGTAGGGGGCTAATTCCACAAAGATATCAAAAGTTTAATTCTCTAGAAAAAACTCCAAGTTATAAATCCAAAACGAACACACCCAAAAAAAGAAAGTTTGTGGAAGAAAAGACATAAAATTTTTCTTTCTTAATTGGCCTGGCTTCAAACACGTTCATCACTAGTTCAAATTGGTCCAATAAAAATCCTCTAATTTTTATCTTTCGCTTGATAATAGTAATGGGAAATCGTTTGGAAGCCAGGCGCTCTGTTATTCCATCCGA
Organism: Cordylochernes scorpioides; assembly: GCA_030710605.1. Lineage (NCBI taxonomy): Eukaryota > Metazoa > Arthropoda > Arachnida > Pseudoscorpiones > Chernetidae > Cordylochernes > Cordylochernes scorpioides. The sequence goes on along the minus strand of CP092870.1, from coordinate 27,807,008 downwards.
ATATTATCTTGTTATATTATTTATTTGGGCAAAATATATTTAGCTCTAAGAAATAATCTGAGAGAGAATATATTGCACTATTATGTAATATAAAATTGCGACTTTATTTAATTATATTATAGTGAATTGAAGGTAGAAGGCGGTCACATAATGATATACGGTCACTTACCATTCATTCATATTAATAATGCAATACAATATTATGCTATTAGATGCAATGGAATTATGTAGAGTGTAAAATAAAAAAATAATATACATTATATATAATAATGCAGATATAATTATAGGCGCAAGGTTATATATATATTTAATTATGATATACGTATTTTAATCTCGAATTAATATTTACATTTATGTATATAACATGCGAATTTCAAAAACATTTTATAATTTTTGAGCCTGTTTTGATAATATATATAATTCTAAAAACCATTAGAGCTCTTCTCCGCGTCGACATTGTAATTGATTTCGGACTCCGCAAACATTTGAGGGGCGTCAGACTGCGCAGTAGTCTTGGTTTTAGTAAACTACTTTAGGCATGAGTTATGTTTGTCCCCTCGGACGATGGAAGAAATTTAATTGATTAAATATCATGGCATATTTAATGATCGGTATGCTACCAGCGGCGCTGACACATGTACAACTTCCGTGTTGCAGGCATTGTTGTCGAATTCCCACGGAACGTCCAATGTCCCGTCCCTTTTAGTCGTGTTTCCAGTTCCTACAGCGGTGTAGTACTTCGTCCACCCAGTCTTGTCACTTTCACGAAACGCCCCTCCAGTTGGAGAGCATCTGTATTCCCTGGCCCAAATGTCCACAACGCCGTCGCATTGCAGATCGTTACGATCGCCAATGCCGTTACGGACGCAATCAGAAGTGATCCAGAGGAGTGAGTTTACACAGGACACCTCTTCTGTGAATGGAAAGAAAACTCTCCCTTTTTCCGGTTGACCTTTTCCAAAGTGTTCAGGACGTAGCCGTCGTCGTAGGCTAACAGCGCTCTTTCTTCTGCTACAGACCATTTCTGGATCATTTCTTTATCCATGCCGTCGTTTCTAGCGGGATCTATTAATCTATATTCATCCTTAAGACGTTCGAATTGTTATTTTCCAATTGAGATCTAAATATGGAATAGAGAATATCTCTATTTGAAATTTTTATTACGCGAATGACGCACGTGAATAACGTGGCCTGAAAAATAAAACCGGTAACTATTAATTTTTAGACTAGGTATAGTTAGAGATACTAATTCATAGAAATATGTCCCACATCTGTAGCTTCAATAATCGCTCAAGATAATTTTGATAGTCTCTGTAGGACAAATGATAATACAACGACCATCCCCTATTTTTCTTCAACGTATTTTAAAATGTATTCCAAAATAAATCAGTATATACTATCGTTATATATGGAAATATAATTTGTAAATGAAAGAGCGCTGTCCTACAGAGTTCTCTAACCCTTCTCCGGGCGATATCAGTCTTCGGCGAGGTTTCCTACAGATGGATCTTTAGGACGTCAGCATGTGTTTCCAGCAGGGGGCGAACGACAGCTGTCATCTACAAACACCATCTTGGTCTTGATATTGGCAACGACATCGACATGCCTGCCCCCTCTGTAGGTAATAACTCTAGCCCAGAGGCGAAGTCCTTGTAACGATGTGGATACAATTTAAAGAAAGAAGCTATATTTATATTTTAAATATTATAACTATATATTATATATTATTTAATAATATAACATCTTATTATATTCAATTTCCTATTATATTCCATTATATAATTTTATTTTTCGGCATTGTGCTCTTATGAAAAGGTGACACATCGATCGTTCTCTTATAAACAACTATTAAGAAATATACCTTATAAAAGGTCGTCATTAGGAATTAATTTGATGAATGAAGCCTCAGGATCACTCAACTACCCACTCCGTGGCCCCATCTGGCGAAGCCCTTTTTGTATCCGAGGACCTTTGATACAATATTCTACATGGAAAAGTAGCCCCATACTTCATTAAGGCCTTCCATTATCTCATAAAGGTTTTCTCCGGTTATTGCGCACCATCTCGTCGATTCGAGCCACCATTGATTCTGGCAAACTCGACCGCCCTGACCGATGCTCATTGTGAACGATTAACCCGGCCCTCAAAAAACTCCCGGCACTACTTCTGCAGGTTTTTAACGCCATGCACCTCTCACCGTACACTTCCACTAATTGTCGATTAATATCCATAGATGGAACTTTTTTTGCAATCAAAAACCAAATGACTGAGCGCAGTTCGCACCTGGCGGGCGAACGAAGCGGAAGCTCCATCCTAAACGGCTGCTATTCAGCGAATGAGTGTCCCGAAGTCACTGGGATTGTTCGAATCTGTGGCGTGGGAACCAAGAAATACAGTGCTGTTGTCAAACTTCGCCTACTAACTCACGATCGGAAATGGCGTAGTTGGAGACCTTACTTTTCAATACGCCCTCGTATCATGATCATTGGTCAAGAAGATAACTATATTGTATCATTGCAATGCATACGACTTCTGCCTTGGCTACAGACAATGCGGCTTCTACTAACGCCCAAGGGTGTACTCTTGCTTACATCTATTCATTGAATGTTTTCATATTCTGTCAATATCCTGAAAGACAATAAGCATACTATTTTTCTGAATATTTATAGGGGTTAAATAATAATTTTCAATCTACTAACAATCTCATGTAACTTGAAAGGTTCCTGCAACTACTGGCCATTACAGATGCTAACTGCTAGTAGAAGCGTGGATTCTTAGTGATTTAAACACCAATTCGAACCTTTGGACTTATATATGTGTAAACCGCTTCGAGGCTGCGGTGTATATCTTATAGTTGAATTACCAGCAACCCTCTAAGTTCTACGGGTCGTGGGCAGCTGCCACCATCTGCGACCTCCACAGTTCATAGCTCCAGCGCTGTGTTAGTCTGGAATATCATATTTCTGTTTTCATCTTTCCAAGGCCTATACACGGATCCTTTGTAGAATTCTGTTACTCTTCTATATCAAAGCGGAATGATTGGAAATTTTAGCTAGAGACCTTGGTATATGATTTCAGAACTTCTACGCCAAGGATTTTTATAAATATCTTTAATAATCCTTGCTTTATTGAACCGTATTTATATCATCGAAGAAAATTAGAAACTGATTCGTTTATAAACGAATTTTTTACCAATGGATTTCTGCTTATATCTCTAACTATAGCTACATCTTTTTTGATCCAGAGAACTCTCAAGTTGAGGCAGAACCGGTAAGTAAGGTAAAAGGCGCCGAAGCCCTCTACGAGTTTTAAATTATTATTATTATCATTCCTAGTACATGTTGTACAGGTCATGATAATCTTGGTGAGGAGAAGTTGTAGACTGCTTGTCCACCACATGTCTACACATGTGAAAGACTGTTCGCCTTTTGTACTTACCAGTGTGTCGGAGCACGTTTGCCTACTAGCACTCGCTGGAGGGGTCGGACTTTTGCAAGAATCGAGGGCCATTGGGAATTTTTTTTTGTTAGAAAAAAAAGTTCAATGCGGTATTTAATTCCGGGTCATAGAGTACGAAAATCAACGACCCCCTCTGCGAGTTTGAAGGTACGGAATAGTTTCTTTCATTTGTAAAATTCTATTATATTATTATATAGGATTTGTAAAATGCTATTTTGAAATATATTTCCTAAGACTATTTAAAAGAGTTCTATCTACACATTATTTATAAAATCAAATCATCTATACATAACAACAATATTATAAAATATAAATATATTTATATAACACACCACTAGCCTATATGGCTTTGTTTTTGTGGCCATACAAGCCTGGCGGAGTTACCAAACACCAGTTGCTTCTAATGGTTTCCCCACCGAGGGTCACGCCATGTGACGTGCCGACCGTCTATTGGTCAAGTTAACAGGGAATCTTCTGGTATAGTGATGGATTCGCTTTTCAGAACGGTTTCGTGTTGTATAGAGAGCAATATGGAATTTGTAATCTTTATTGAAATCTGATTGTTTAACAAATGCTAGAGAGAAAATTATTTATCTACAACAGATTAAGACATTTATTTATTTTAATTTTTCCATACCTATTTATATATTTATTTAGAGAATTTTGTTGTAAACAGAAATTATTTTTCCCTATTGGATGACTTATTATTTTTGAGAAAGTTTCTTTAAATTATTAAAAAAGGCATTTTATTTATTTTTCGAAATTATTTATTTTAAAGGTACATTGTTTTATTTTGTGTTTGTGATCATTCTATATTTATAAGTATTCTCATAAAAAATGAACATTTTTGAAATTTCTCTGAAATAGCATAAAAATTTCCTCTCAAACTAAATCATATTTAAAAATGTGTTACTCTTGCAAATATTTAGATTTTTAGAATATATAATATCGATATGTGACAATATCGTTGCGGAATTTCTTGTTGTTTGATGAGAATGGTGAGGCTTGATTGAAACGCAGTCGTTTGAGTGGAAGTTGAAGCATACAGTTAGGAATAATCAGGACACGTGATGGGGTTTGAAAATAAAAGGCAACTGGTTTGGAGGAAAGAAAGCTTGAGAAGAGCGGAGTGGGTTTTGACTTATTAATTATCTGATCACATGGCGGTGATTGACTTAGCTATGGGATGAGCGGGGAGGTCTCGAGAGCAGATGTTACCTTGTTGGGAGCGAAGGAGCCACTACATAGGTGTTGTTCCTATGGGAGCGAAATCACCACTGACCATTCTTGCTTCTCGATTTAACACCAAGACTTATCTTCTTTCCCATTGGTCGAAAGATGTCACATGACCTTTTTCTATTGGTTGACCTATTTAGGCGTTGTCTTCTAATTGGCTCTGCGGCTTTCTTTGGTGGAAGATACGTCCGATCTTGTCAGGAAGTATTGGGTGTTAGTTCGACTCTTATAACTTCCGCGGTTATCAGATACCACCGGTCCTGCTCCGGAAATATTGGGCGTCTCTCAACTTTTATAACTTCTGCGGTTATCAGATACCGCCGGTCCTGTCAGGAAGTGTTGACTGTACAAATTATTAATAGTGGTGTCCGCTTTAAGCCTACTTCCTATGTCTTGTTGCTACTTTCTTTCCTCCAGTTACCTTATTCTTTATTAAATCTTTGAAAATCATACATTGTACATGCATAGTGGGTCGGGGGTGCATACAATTATATACAAATTATGACAGATATTTACTTAATTATTAACTTTAGGTCGTTAAAAGCATGTTTCTAATAGGTTATTACTATGATAACATATCTGAAATTTCTCAAATAAATTTGATGAAATTGACGGTTCACACTAGCGATGACTAGACGCTAGGGGGCAACAGACTATATTCGGTACATACGTATCTTCTGAACATATAATGAGGTCAGCCATCTATCAGACCACCAATTCCTGAAGGGATGAACCTGCAATCAAACACCGGAGTAGAGATAGACATAATGCCCATGATCACCCAAGAAGACCAATATATATATTTTTTAAAAAGATTATAAAAACGAAGAGAAAATTATTTATTTTTACTATACATGGGCTACGAGCTTTCGGGCAGCCTCGCCCTTCTACAGGTAAAGATACATGGTGGCAAAAGGCTTTTTTATAAGATTCCGTTTTTAAAATATATTTACATATAAGAAGAATATAGGACGGTTAAAATATAATTTAAGATAAGAAATATTTTGCAAATCTAAAACTATTGTATATGATATTTACAAAAATATGCTAATCATGTAATGTCATATGACAATCAATTGGCAAATTAGCAGATGGTTATACTATGAAAATATACAATGAAACCGGACAACGAATGTTCAACCCGCCATCAGCGGCCACATTGGTTTAATGGTTATTTAGGTTATTACATATGTCCTGGTATTGTGTAGGCAAATCTATGTGTCGGTTAATGCTGTTTTTTGATATGGATAATATGGCCTCTATGATCAGTCTTTGGTATTTATTGGAGATGTTATTGTATATGGTGGTGGGAGAAGTTAGATTGAATGAGTGGCCGGTGGTGTTAATATGATTGAATATAAGCGACCTGTTGTCTCTGTTAGTAATGCATCTACCGTGTTCGGTCATCCTGATGGCCACGGACCTACCAGTCTCGCCTATGTAAGATGCACTGCAATCGTTACATGAGACTGAGTAGACCGAGCCACCAGAGGACCGAGCAACGGTAGATCTAGGTAATCTGGTGATAGGGTGTCTAAGGATGGCGCCGATGCTATTGCTATTAGTAAAGTGGGTGTTAATTCCGTGCGTTCTGAGGATGCGGGAGATGGCGACTGATTGGGTGGAAAAGGGAAGTATACAACTGTTTCTGGTGATTGGAGGAGGTCTAACGGAAGAAGGGTCAAATTTATACTTATGTATGAAATGGGGGGGGTATTGGGACCGGGCCAACTGTTTAATGATTAGGGAAAATTCAATGGTTCTAAACAGTGGAAGGGAGCAGTGGGTGAACAATCTCTTGGTAAGAGTACGGACAGTATTTATTTTATGCGATAGGGGACATGATGATTTGTAGTCTGTATAAAATGTGGGATTGTTAACCTTGTGGTATACGGTGGTGTGGTAATGAGAGGCAGTACGGATGATCAGTATATCGAGATACGGCAATACGGACCTGTTTTCCAATTCTAGGGTGAAAGAGATCTCGGGATGATAGGAGTTTAGAGAGTTTAAGATATTGATTTCTTGTCCGGTATCACATATGCAGAAGATATCATCAATATATCTCCGCCATATGTGAATGCCCGGTGCAATTTGCTGTTGGACCCAGTGGTCTATGTTGGCCATGACTATTTCTGCAAGTGGGGAGGATAGTGGGCTGCCCATGGGCGAGCCGCTGATTTGTTTGAACAACTGGTTGTTAAATGTGAAAGTAGTAAAGTACAAACACAGTGAGGATAGTGCGACTATGGACTCTGCGGTACGGTGATCCACCTGGTTATCCTGTAAGAAACTAGTCAAGTGCCTAATGATAAGCTGGTGGGGGAGGGAAAGATACATGGCAACCACATCATAAGACACCATAACGGTGTTGGGGACAGGGCAGAGAGAGTTAATGGACTGCACGAATGAAGGGATATCCCTAATGGCAGAGGATTGTGGACTGGCCTTCACCCAAGGTGTGAGTAGGCCAGTCAGATATTTGGACAGCTTATAGGCAGGTGAAAGATGGTAGGCTATCCTCTGCCATTAGGGATATCCCTTCATTCGTGCAGTCCATTAACTCTCTCTGCCCTGTCCCCAACACCGTTATGGTGTCTTATGATGTGGTTGGCATGTATCTTTCCCTCCCCCACCAGCTTATCATTAGGCACTTGACTAGTTTCTTACAGGATAACCAGGTGGATCACCGTACCGCAGAGTCCATAGTCGCACTATCCTCACTGTGTTTGGACTTTACTACTTTCACATTTAACAACCAGTTGTTCAAACAAATCAGAGGCTCGCCCATGGGCAGCCCACTATCCTCCCCACTTGCAGAAATAGTCATGGCCAACATAGACCACTGGGTCCAACAGCAAATTGCACCGGGCATTCACATATGGCGGAGATATATTGATGATATCTTCTGCATATGTGATACCGGACAAGAAATCAATATCTTAAACTCTCTAAACTCCTATCATCCCGAGATCTCTTTCACCCTAGAATTGGAAAACAGGTCCGTATTGCCGTATCTCGATATACTGATCATCCGTACTGCCTCTCATTACCACACCACCGTATACCACAAGGTTAACAATCCCACATTTTATACAGACTACAAATCATCATGTCCCCTATCGCATAAAATAAATACTGTCCGTACTCTTACCAAGAGATTGTTCACCCACTGCTCCCTTCCACTGTTTAGAACCATTGAATTTTCCCTAATCATTAAACAGTTGGCCCGGTCCCAATACCCCCCCCATTTCATACATAAGTATAAATTTGACCCTTCTTCCGTTAGACCTCCTCCAATCACCAGAAACAGTTGTATACTTCCCTTTTCCACCCAATCAGTCGCCATCTCCCGCATCCTCAGAACGCACGGAATTAACACCCACTTTACTAATAGCAATAGCATCGGCGCCATCCTTAGACACCCTATCACCAGATTACCTAGATCTACCGTTGCTCGGTCCTCTGGTGGCTCGGTCTACTCAGTCTCATGTAACGATTGCAGTGCATCTTACATAGGCGAGACTGGTAGGTCCGTGGCCATCAGGATGACCGAACACGGTAGATGCATTACTAACAGAGACAACAGGTCGCTTATATTCAATCATATTAACACCACCGGCCACTCATTCAATCTAACTTCTCCCACCACCATATACAATAACATCTCCAATAAATACCAAAGACTGATCATAGAGGCCATATTATCCATATCAAAAAACAGCATTAACCGACACATAGATTTGCCTACACAATACCAGGACATATGTAATAACCTAAATAACCATTAAACCAATGTGGCCGCTGATGGCGGGTTGAACATTCGTTGTCCGGTTTCATTGTATATTTTCATAGTATAACCATCTGCTAATTTGCCAATTGATTGTCATATGACATTACATGATTAGCATATTTTTGTAAATATCATATACAATAGTTTTAGATTTGCAAAATATTTCTTATCTTAAATTATATTTTAACCGTCCTATATTCTTCTTATATGTAAATATATTTTAAAAACGGAATCTTATAAAAAAGCCTTTTGCCACCATGTATCTTTACCTGTAGAAGGGCGAGGCTGCCCGAAAGCTCGTAGCCCATGTATAGTAAAAATAAATAATTTTCTCTTCGTTTTTATAATCTTTTTACAGTTCTATAAGAGAAATTTTCATGATTCAAGTTATATATATTTTTTGTTTAAATCAATTCATGGATTTAAGTATATTTAAAACTTTCAAATTAATATTTTGAAGTAACGGAAACGGAACATCTAAGATGTACGAATTATAAAATTAACGATATGAAATTTTGAGGTGAAATTATCAAACTTCTAGGAAAAAGTTTCATTTTTGAAAAAATATATATATAAATTTATATTATCTGCTTTCGGGCATGCAAATTTCTTATACAGGCGAAAATACTATGCAATTAAAGTTATTTATGCAAAAGAGGAAAAAGGGCTTGTCTAACCTCTTTTGAAATGAGAGGCATATCAATATGATTATTTAAATGGAGTTCTTTTGTTTTCTTTTCACAATGAAATTTAAAGAATCAATCTAAACTCAAATTGTCGGTTAATATACTCGCTACCACCTTGCTAACTTCAGAAAAAGTATTATTTTGAAGGAGAGAGCTCTCTTAGCTGGAGCCGGCATTATTGCGCATTGAATCCACATTGAATTGATTTTGAACTCCTAAACTTTCTCGTCTGTATTAGGGTAGATTTCACCAAATGTTCTTGTTTTTTAAATATAAGATAAGTCAGTTTGTAGCTAAAATATAATTGATATTAATTGTAATTGGTCAAACAAATAAAATTATTTGTTGAGATTTTTTTTCTACTTTAAAAAACAAGCTTTCAAGAATTCCAGTTAGAATTGGATTATCAACGATCAAGATAGGATTGTTCAGAAACAGTATAAATAAGTATAGGGAGACAAAGTCTCACCTTGTGGACTCTCCTGAACGTATTTTGATGCATTTTGTGAATAATCTATTTCATCTTACCATCGCTATCATTTTGTTGGAAAATATTAGCGCAAGAAATTGATGCAACAACTACAAAAACCAAGAACAACTAGTTTTTGCCAAAGCAGGGCATGCGGAACGGTGTCGAAGGCTTTTATAAGATCAATAAAACACCTATAAAGATATGTTTCTGATTCGATTTCATATGAATAATAGAAATAAGCGCGAACAGGTATTAGGATGATTCATTTACTTCTTCAAATTCATCTCCCACAAATAGTTTCTTCTTTCTATTTAATATTTTCAACTTATATAATATCGTAGTAAGCATACTTCTCTGTTAAATATATATCCATTTACATTTCTCTCTTCAAATTATTTTAACTCATTTCTTATGAGATACTAATATTAAATTTTGAGATAGAGGTTGCCTTGTCGGCGTTCATTGTTTTACAATTAAGAGACACTTGGGCCAACGGATATTTTTGAGACGTTTCGACAAATATATTTTGTCCTCGTCAAAAAATAAATAAATAAAAGCGTTAGTAGTAATATCAATTATAAATATATGGTAATTTAAACCAACAACCTCATATTGTATATAATACTAGCGGATGTACCCGGCTTCGCCCGGGTTTTACGCGAGTAAAGGTTTGTCTAACGAACATTTGTTAAATCAATTCTCTATAAACTTATTAAAAAACAATAGATATATTTTGATAATTTGAAACTCGTAAATTTGAATCTCTCGATAAATTTAACATTTTTTCCCGGTCCCTTGAAAAATACTCGATAAGTTGAATAAAATCAATATTAATTGGTTCCCTCGGTAATTGGAAGTTAAAGGAATAGTATCTTGGCTTGGAATTGTATCATTATTCTTGTCTCGAATAAATTGCCATGTCATCCTGAATTTTGTCTTTTCTAATTTTCTACATTACAAAATCATCATTTTATCTATTCTCCCAATATATATGTTGTAGATAAATGATAAAACTAACTTTGACTTGTGCGCAATTAATAGGTAGAAAATCTTACTTTTGAAAAATAATCTTCAGGATAATAAACTTAGTGATAATAAAACTTAAAATAGATAAAAAAACTTGTTATCATCGTCGCAATGGGGACGCTGCTTGCGAGTCAAATCTACAAATCTGCAAATAACTCTAAGGATATTAAAGATATTCAAAAAAATATTTTTTCAAAAACCTTTAGGGGATATATCTAATAATATCCCAAATTTTACGGCGATTGGACGTATGGTTTTTGAATCTATAGAGTACAAACAAACAGACAGACAGACATTCAATTTTATATAGATATAGATAACAAGATTTTCATGCTGTATAATAGAAACACATCTGTAAATGATTATACGCATTATTGACATGTGTCATTACATCATCATATGTAATGTACTTTGTACAAACTAAGGATAAATAAATAAAACTCTGTAATAGATTAAGAGTTGAGCTAAAGCAAGAAATTAAGATAGAAGTCCAACGAGGCCTGGAAGATTTCAGGGCGTTGCCAGAGTGTACAATATCGCTTCTGCTCCACGCCCTTGTTGCATCCTCTGAAATCCAATACTTCCTCTCGGCAAAGATATATAAAGCTGTCAACTCGCCGAAAATATATAGTCACTTCACCATCAGCGGGAGCCCTCGTCGGTTGTCACCAAGGTCCACCTCATCGACCATGTAGAACAGTAAGAACCCTTCTATCTCCACCTTTCGCTCATAGCTCGGCTTTTATCTGTTATTTACCTCACACGAAGCACGCCAGACGCGCCTGCATCAAGCCGATGGTGGCTTCAGGTGAAACGTAGCCGTGAAGGTGGTGCAGGATGGACCCCAGGACCAGGATGTTGGCGGCACGGGCACGACCCACCAGAGAAAAGCCGCGGGTGAAGGGTGACCACCTCGCGAAAGCTCGCTTCAGCAGCCCCATCAGGTGGGAGGCCTAGAGGCAACGGTATTCCGTGCAAAGATTGTTCTACACATTATGGTCGGCGACTCGGACGTCCAGGAGATTCCCAGAGATGAATCCATCCTGTTCTTCCATATACCGCCACAGAGCCCACAGCTCTTGCTGAATTTGACAGCCACCCCGGAGGCCATGCGGAACTCTTCGAAGATCAGGGGTACGAGCTCAAACTGAGTGTGATCCCTGATGAAAAGTACGATGTCATCCGCATAGGAAACCGCGGCCCAAGATCCTCTCGAGGCGTCGTCGTAGAAGCCCAACTCCGATCCTGAAGAATGCTTTGAGGCGGCATCCTTGTCTCAACCCGTTGAGAAGTGGAAAGGCCTTGGTATAGACATTACGACCCGGATGGAGGCGTCTGCTTCCCCGTAAAGGATAGCGATTTAACCTAGAAGGTAGATGGTAGACCCAGTTTCTCTAAAAGGGTGAGCAGGTAGCTCCTTCTCAGGCTGTCGCACGACGACTTCAGGTCCAAATAGATGACAGCCAGCGGCGTGTCATGTCTGGTTGAACAGACGGCTTCGGTGGACACTATTGGAATTTTCCAGGAGGAAGACCTTCCCTGGAACGTAGGCCTGGCACAAAGTCTGGCAGATGACGACGCAACGGGCCATGATCATGCCGCTGAGAACCCTGTATTCTGTCGTTGGTAGGCTGATAGGGCGATATGCCTGTAGACCTGGACCACCGTACGACTTCGGCAGCAGGATGACTTTGCTGCGACTTGATATTGGAGGCCAGGCCCCGCAGAGTCGACAAGCCTCGAGAACTTGCAAAAGAACTTGGGCGAAGAAATATTCAAAGGCTTTGAAAACTCGCAGGGTAAACCGTCCCATCCCGATCACGGCCGTTTGGAAGGCGGTGGATATATGACGCTATCTGGCCGCGGGAGATGTCGACGAGAAAGAGCTGGTCCCACTCGTCGAACTCCGGGGAGGACATTTCAAATAGGAATTCGGTGAGGTTTCTAGGGGCTTGGGCGAAGCGTCTGCTTGAGCGCTCTAGAAATAAACGCCTAAGCTGGCCTCCGGAAATGGCATTGTCATCGTGGTCGGTGAAGGTGGAAGGAGATGAACATCTGGCTCGGAGGGAATGCCCGAGGTCAGACAAGAAAGGAAAGGCGGAATGGGCAGTAGAGTCCTCCAGTCTCAGCCTCAAGAAGTGGTTTGCTTTCAAGATGTATCCACCGACTGATTCGGCGACGGCAGATGAGAGGGACATATCTTTGCGACCAGATCTGTCTTGATTCTGGTCCATTGTTTCATAATATCGGGAGTAAGAGGTTTGCTAGGTCTTCCGATATTTCATCAATGAACGTTTCCATTCGATCGACGAACAAGTCTGACCTTAGCAGCTTACCGGTGCAGTGAAGCCTTGTTTTAACTGTCTTCTACTCGGATCAGGACGGCACGATGTTCCGAATGGCGTTGGTAACGCGGTCGCAGAAGCCTGAGGATTCTGTCTAAACGACGCACGACACCCGGCTTCCAATAGTGGAAACCCTGGTGTGTTCCAGTGCAGTATCGATGGTAGCGATGTTGACGAGGTCGGTTTGGTCCAGTAGATACGCGAGGGGTTCTACCGAGCCCGATGCCAGGTCCTAATGCGACTCCTCGGAGATGTTCAGGTCCCACGCACCTTCTTCATGCGCCTTAGCTGCGATGGTCTGGAGCTGGCGGCATCGCTCTTCAGGAGCATGAGAGACGTGAGAGTTCACCCACGTCAAGTAGATTCCCCGGACGGTGAGATTGATGACAGCAATCTTGCCAGGCCATATGATTTGCTGCAAGTAAAAAACAATCCCGGACGCGAAGACACAGGCGAGGCCTGATCCCACGGTGGTTTCGGGCACAACGACAGCTCTGTAGCCATGGCAGTGGTCTCATATGTTGCTCAGGGACATGGCGTTGGTCTCCTGCATGAAGCAGAACCCATGATCCTTGAGAAAACAGGAGAGCTGGATTCTCCGGCTAAGTGCGGCGATGCCACGCGTGCTCTGGGTTGCAACTTGGAAGCTTATTCGAGCTGCCGAGCAGAGGTTCTGGCGCGTGATAGCTTCTTGTATAGGGATTTGCTGGTATTCCCTGTCAGAGCCATAAACGCCTGGCCAATGTGTCGATGGCCTGTCTCTCCTTTACGTTCGTTTGAGCCAAGAGCTTGTCCATCACCCCATTGTTGGAAAATGTTTGGTGAAGTTTCTCTCTCCAGTCCCAATTTCTGAACACTGGTTATGGCCGCAAATGCTACAAAAGGAGAGAATTGGATACCATTCATGTAATCCCACTGTTGTCATGCCCCGGTACTATCTAGCCACTAAACATGACATTCTCCCGTCACGATCTGTTAATATCTAGCCACTATACCCGACTTTCTTTCATCACGTCGCGTTTATATCTAACCATTATACCCGACCTTCTGTAAGGGTATTGAGAAATTCAGTAGGGAGTTATTTTGCTCCTCCACATCCTCACACTCCTAATCTTAACACTGAGATAACACTGTCTCATGTTTGTTAAGCAATTTCAGGGAAGAAACTATAGACATTGGTTGTAAAGTTAAAAATATATACATAGAGTGAAAAAAAAAAGAAAAAATCAACAAATCATAAAATAAAATTGCAAACAACACAACTATATTGCAGATAAGACAACATATAAGAGGAATCAATTCATCCAAAGGACCTAATTGAAAACTATACTTCTAGTTTTATATATATATTATATTTAAATAAAAAAGATAAGAATTCTGTTGTTTTGGATCATCTTGAGGATTATGGTTTGGTGGTGCAGTCGTGGCAAAAATCTTGAAAATATAATAATCAAAATATGAATATTAAAAATAGCTTTAATTGAGCTTATGAGATATATAAAAACATAATTTTGTAAAAGTACCGCCTGGCTTAAGGCGTAAGAATAAAAAAGATGAAAATAATATTTACATAATTATAAAGTTTTGGGTCGACCAACGGGGAAGAACAACAACGAGATTTTATAGGGGAAGCATGACCTCTGGCGGTCGATTTAAGCAGAGTATTTTAATCTATGAAATTATAATTTTAAATAAAATAAGATTTTTATATAACATTTTTAAATAAAATATTTCAATATAACATTTTAAATAAATGATTTTAATATAACATTTCCTAAATAAAATCTTTATGTAACATATATATAGTATAACCTCGTTAATTCGACACACGATGATTCGACCTTGTTTTGATGTTCTCTCTCTCTCTCTCTCTAAACAGCAAACTGTAACAACACTATCGATAATTCGGGCATTTTAAAATTCAAATTTAGACAGTTGATTGTTGTTTAAATACAATTTTACTGCTAAAAGGTATCACAGAGATAACGGTCGCAACTGAAAATGTACAAAATTAATGTATAGAGTAGTGTAAAAAAAATTGTAAATAAAGAAAAATATATTTATTAACAAACAAATAATTTTAAAAAATCCTTCAAGCATATGCACTATAGGCATTGGTAAAATTTATATAAATTTATTCAAAATGAAAAAATATAATTTTTTTGCTCCTCCACATTCTCATGTTTGGTAAGCAATTTCTGGTCAGGAAATATAGCCATTGGTGAAAAGTTTAAAAAATACATTTAATGTGAGAAAAAAAGAAAAAATATAACAAATCAGAAAATAAAAATTCAACTTTAGTTTTATATATATGTGAGTTTAACTTTACATGTATGCTATCCAAAATTCGCACTTGATAAAAAGCCACATAGAGCTGTCCATGTGTAAACACAGGCTCCTGTAGCAAGAGACCCACTCTAGCAAAGATTTGGCCTTGAGCCTTTATTTATGCTCATAGCAAAAACTAACCTTAGTGGAAACTGGTGGCTCTTCAGAATGAAGGGAAAGTTGTTATCTGAAGGAGCCAAAGAAGTAATAATACAAAAAAATGTGTTTTAAAAACAAACAATTCGATGATAATAAATAAAAAATAAGATAAGCAACCTCTCTCTTTGAAGGCAAAAATTTTACGATTGGAAAATCGAATAAATTAAAAATAAATAAATCTATTGACATTTGAAAAATAAAACTAAAACGGTCATGTGTAGCAAAAAATAACAAATTTTGGTATATAGATGACTATATATAGTTAAGTATCTTCAGAGGAGATAACTTCAAACTTTACAACTGAAAACCTCTGTTACCCTATTATCTATATAGACAATACTCCCACCTTCTGCCTTCAAGTCCCGTTTATATTGTAACAAAGTATTTATTAATTTTATTATTTTTATTAACAGAGTGGTCATTTTTATGTTTATATCTTGCTATTCTGTAAATTTCCCTCGTGGCTTATTTTTTGTTTACAATTCATAGTTTGTCCTTCCCTGAAATAAATTGTTGTCTCATCCTGAAGTTTTTGTCCTCCCTAATTTTCGACGTGGCATTTTGGTGGAGATGCCGGGTAAGATAAGGAAGACAAACTGAAGACCGCCGAGAAGACCTTGAAGCCATGGGTGCTGTGATCTACATTTTCGGAGACTGATCCAGGATTCCACCGCCGTGCTAAAGCCAAGACTTCCTTCGAAGATGACGATGTCCCTATAGACGATACGACGACAAAGCCGCTTTTCACGCCGCAAGAAAAAGGACGCAATGGTACTAGGGACAGAGTTTCAAGACTTCGATGAAATCCTTGGCAGAAACACGTCAGATCCATGTCAGTATATACAATAATTTCTAGCTGTGGGTCACAGCTCCCATAGGGAATAAGCTATGTAACAAAGTATTTATTAATTTTATTATTTTTATTAACAGAGTGGTCATTTTTATGTTTATATCTTGCTACTCTGTAAATTTCCCTCGTGGCTTATTTTTTGTTTACAACTCATAGTTTGTCCTTCCCTAAAACAAATAGTTTGTCTCTTCCTGAAGTTTTTTTCTTATTTAATTTTTCACGTGGCAATATCTAGCCACTATACCCGACTTTCTACCGTCACGTCCCGTTTATATCTAGTCACTATACCCGACTATTGAGGGGGGTTAGTCTTTCTTCTCAATATAGATGCTGTCTCTCTTTACCATGAGAGACGACCTAGTGTTTAGTCCAGCTACTTGACCAGCTCGGTAATTCCAAGGAAGAGGCTCTAAGGACGACTATCAACCATCCAAAACTCTTTTTTAATGAACAGCACGGTCAATTTATGCATTAAAAGAAATTCACATACTAATTTATACATTCAAAGAAATTTACATGATATTTTTCCTCTTAGTTTCGAAATTATAAATATATTTACATAAATAAAGTTGACTACTCTAGTAGTCGTAACACCGACCTTCTGCCGTCACGTCCCATTTAAATCTAATCATTATGCCCGACCTATTTACTTCACGTCCCGTTTATTTCAAATCATTAAACCCGACCTTCTGTCTTCACGTCCCGTTTATATTTAATCACTACCCAACCTTCAGCCGTCTTGTCCCGATTATATCAATCCACTATACCCGACCTTCAGCCGTCACGTCCCGTTTATATCTAGCCATTTTACCAAACCTTCTGCCAACACCTCCCGTTTATATCTAGCCACTATACCCGACCTTCTGCCGTCACGTCCCGTTTATATATAGCCACTATACCCGACCTTCTGCCGTCATTTCCCGTTAATATCTAGCAACTATACCCGACCATCTGCCGTCACGTTCCGTTAATATCTAGTCACTAGACTCTACCTTATGTAATCACGTTCCGTTAATATATAGGCACTATTCTCGACCTTCTGCCGTCACGTCCCGTTAATATCTAGCCACTCTACCCGACCTTCTGCCGTCACGTCCTGTTTATATCTAGCCACTATACCCGACCTTCTGCCGTCACGTCCCGTTTATATATAGCCACTATACCCGACCTTCTGCCGTCATTTCCCGTTAATATCTAGCAACTATACCCGACCATCTGCCGTCACGTTCCGTTAATATCTAGTCACTAGACTCTACCTTATGTAATCACGTTCCGTTAATATATAGGCACTATTCTCGACCTTCTGCCGTCACGTCCCGTTAATATCTAGCCACTCTACCCGACCTTCTGCCGTCACGTCCTGTTTATATCTAGCCACTATACCCGACCTTCTGCCGTCACGTCCCGTTAATTTCCAGCCACTCTACCCGACCTTCTGCCATCACGTCCCGTTAATTTCCAGCCACTCTACCCGACCTTCTGCCTTCACGTCCCGTTTATATATAGCCACTATACCCGACCTTCTGCCGTCATTTCCCGTTAATATCTAGCAACTATACCCGACCATCTGCCGTCACGTTCCGTTAATATCTAGTCACTAGACTCTACCTTATGTAATCACGTTCCGTTAATATATAGGCACTATTCTCGACCTTCTGCCGTCACGTCCCGTTAATATCTAGCCACTCTACCCGACCTTCTGCCGTCACGTCCTGTTTATATCTAGCCACTATACCCGACCTTCTGCCGTCACGTCCCGTTAATTTCCAGCCACTCTACCCGACCTTCTGCCATCACGTCCCGTTAATTTCCAGCCACTCTACCCGACCTTCTGCCGTCACGTCCCGTTAATTTCCAGCCACTCTACCCGACCTTCTGCCGTCACGTCCCGTTAATTTCCAGCCACTCTACCCGACCTTCTGCCATCACGTCCCGTTAATTTCCAGCCACTCTACCCGACCTTCTGCCGTCACGTCCCGTTAATTTCCAGCCACTATACCCGACCTTCTGCCGTCACGTCCCGTTAATTTCCAGCCACTATACCCGACCTTTGGCCGTCACGTTCCGTTAATTTCCAGCTACTCTACCCGACCTTCTGCCGTCATGTCCCGTTAATTTCCAGCCACTTTACCCGACTTTCTGCCGTCACGTCCCGTTAATTTCCAGCCACTTTACCCGACTTTTTGCCGTCACGTCCCGTTAATTTCCAGCCACTATACCCGACCTTCTGCCGTCACGTCCCGTTTATATCTAGCAACTATACCCGACTTTCTGCCGTCACGTCCCGTTAATTCCCAGCCACTATACTCGACCTTATGTAATCACGTTCTATTAGGTTCTAGGTACTGTTCCTGAAATTTTGTCCTCACTCCCCGTTAATAGCTTTATCTAACTACTGTTCTATCGTTTCATCACTATGTTGCAACTAAGCCTGACCTAATATCCTTTTGTTCCGAAACAATCTAACCAATATCCCCTACCCACTGAGGCCATGTTCCAGTACTGTATATAGCCCCTATCCTCGACCCACTGTCAATATTTTTCAGTACTATCTAATTACTATCACTGACTCCCAATTAACAAGTCTTGGTACTATCAAGCCGCTATCCCTGACTCTCTATGATCTTGTTTCACTACTAACTAGTTACTATACACAAATCACTATAATCATATACTGTACTATCTAATAATTATTCTACGATAAAACCGTTTTTAGATCTTTATCGAAGGAAGTCATTACGCGAAGTTATGATAACTCCACATCTGGGACATATGTTTCAAACAGAGATTAGAATTCAGACGTTATGGCAGCAGATTAATATATATATATATATATTTGTTTTGCCTTCACGCGTTTTCAATTTTTCTTTCTTTCAACTTGATTATTGACAATTTCTCCTTGAATAGATATAATATCACGTGATCAGCCTTATTGGTAAAGAGGTTCAAAGAGCAGGGTGACCAGAATCCAATAAAGGTTTGTATATTAAATTCCTCCTCACAAGAGATATAGAATTCTTGTGCTTGGACATTTTTGTTTGTTTTATAGTAGATACGGTGTCTTTATAAAATCCTTTAACTTATTTGATACTACTTTGGAGTTACCTGTTTGTTCAGTTTTTCGCATTTTGTTTCTTTATTTTTGTTTGAGAAGTTGTAAAATGTTAGCTCAACCTGAAAATTATTAGATATTGGAACCTTTGGTACGAACACACTTTCTTCTCCCCAAAATAGAATATTTATAAACATGAACATAGATAATTTTAAATTTTATTGAATATGTTTATCTTCTTTAATATAAATTATTTATGCGCGTAATTTTATTATATTAATATTTACAATTTGAATTCAATACATTTAGAATATCTCCTTTATATTATTTGAAAATTAATTTGACGCGCGATTTAAAAAATATTTATAAAATGATATACGTGAAGTATAGTTGGCTGAATTTAATTTGGATTGAAAAAAAACCTATTCGATATATATAATCGTTCCATTGTTACTATATCTCCCTAACAGAATTATTTGAAATATCTTAACAAAAATTAGTCCCCAATGAAAAATTGGAAATTTAAATCAGAGGTTTCCTGAGTTTGTTCGCTTATCATTGTATTTGGAGAATATTCTGGAATATTTTACTTTCCTATAATGCCTGGTGTCTAAAAATCATTTTTATTTTTGAATATATTATTATTGAATACTAGCATACCCGTAGAAACTCAAAGAATATATTATTCGGGTTTCTGAAGCTCAAAATGCTAATTACCTAGGGATATGTATTCCCACTCACAGATATTTCATGAGGTCAAGTGAAGTATCTTTCTTTCTCTCTCATAATGGCCCCAGAATCTTGTCAAATTCCAACAGCGTCTATAAATAACTTATGAGGGTTCTATCACCTTATTAATGCAAATATCGAACTACTTTCTACATATGTAAAAATGATATATACAGATAAAAGAAATTCGCTAACTAGGTGCCTTGTTAATCATGATATATATCACGTTTACCTAGAAAAGTATAAATAGTTATTTAAATAGTAAGGAATTAGGATCTCTGCACACACATAGAAAAAAATTATAATTAGAATCAAAATATTTTAGAGATAAATATTATATAATATTAAGTGAAAAAGTTATTTTGGTTGAAAAACCGATAATAGATAAAAAAATATATATGTAATATTATTTTTGATCCAATATATGTCTTTTTTTCTAATTAAAGGAAAAGAAATATTTCAATAAGTAATCATAAGACTGTAATACGTGTATATATAATAAGTAAGAAAAATTATTCAGCCTAATTTCAAGCACTTTCAGAAACAACTCTGTTCAGCTTTGCTTCAGAAGTTCCAGAGAAAGGTCTTCACAAAAGATATAGGTAGATGAAATAAATTATCAAAAGCTAAAAACAAGAAAAAACGAGCATATTTGAAATTCAAAACATATCTCCAGGTTTATGGAATATACATTTGCTGCTACTCTCCCGTTTGAAAATAAATATTTAGAACCTATTTCATAATATATCCATTATTACTCTTAAGATATGTCTGCAAAGCCAAAATCGAATAATTGAATTATAAGTGGCATACGGGTTACAACGCTGTTACAGCAATTTTACTGTAATTAGACGAATGACCAGGACAATGACCGCGGGTTTTTACCCAAATGATGAGAGAACAAACACTTTATTCAAATGATTCATATGTGTAACCGACAAGGGACAGTTTACAAATTATTCGGTACACTCAAAAAGAGGTTTCAGCCCCTAAAACTTAGCGAGGCGATCGTTTGATCTTTTGACAATAAAGAACAGTTGTCTATATTGATAATGAATGGTCCTTTTCTGTAATAAGGGTTTCGATAACGCCTGACATATTTCTCATAGAATCATCATTAAGAAGTTCTTGTCTTTTTGTAAACCTTTTTTTTATATCCTAGTGTGTACTTTCTCTCAACGGATAATGTAGCCATCCTATCACAATGTAAACATAACGAAAGAGTGCACCAGCTATTCTATGCTAGAAATTGATTTAATATTTAATGAATCTATCCAATAAACCTTTTTAGATTAAGAAAAAAAAACTATGAAGGCGGCTCAAGATATTGGCCTTTGTCAGCGCGATGAAGCATATAGGTTTAACTACCACCCAAGAGATAATTATCGTTTCTTTCTTTTTCAAACAAGAAAATGAAATTTAAGGCCACACACACAAATGTTAATATAACATTTAAGAAGAGTAAAACACTGAATAGAAAACAAAATGCTAATATGATGTTTTCGATCATGCAACTAAGAGTTGCTGATGGCTTCCTGCTATCCTTCAAAGAAATTATCAAAAGAGTTTTTGAAGGGGCATTGTTCTTGTGAGTAATTTCATTTTTATTTTATTCTCTCTACCAATATTTCCTCATTAAAATATAAAATGAAACGTTTATTCTTATTTAAAATCCAAGCTTTCGAACAAAGGTTCTTCAACAAGCCAATTACCTAATTACAAGATCAAAAATATGGCAAAACCGGGTTATATTGAGCTTGACTTCTTGTCTTTTCTAGCGCAGTCTTTCTTCTTGTAGTGCTCTTATCTCATGAGAACGATAGCTTGATAAAGAAAGATAGATTTGCTATTTCATTTCGGAAACATACATCGTCGAAAACACAATAGGAAATTATATTTTACTTTCTAGATAACAAAATTCACTCCTTCATCGTGCCGCATTTACACAGACAATATATAAATTTGGATATAAAAGCAAAGGGCGCCTCTCCCGCCAAATGAAACTTCCAAACTAGACGCCATGTATTGACTGTCGCCGCAAGCTAGCGGCCTCGGGTCGGTGAAAAGGCCACAACACCAGCTTTGGTAAACTGATATGCGTCCACCTAGAGACCATGGTTTCGGGCTAATAGCCCTCGTCATTCTAGGGATGACTCTCATGTAATCCACAGGGGATCCAATTGAATCTTTAAAATATGCCGAAGAAGTGTTCAACTGGCATTTGTTAGTTTGCCAAAGCTGGTGTTATGGCTTTGTCACCGATCCAAGGCCTCTAGTTTGCGGCGACGGTCAATACATGGCGTCTAGTTTGGACGTTTCATTTGACGGGCGAGGCGACCTTGGTTTCTAAAGATCAATTCCTTCCCTGGAAAATCCCCAACATGGCTATATAACCAGGTTTTGCTCCATTTTGGGTCGTCTAATTAGGCCGTTGAAGAGCCTTCTTAATGAAGCTCACCTTTTATTTGTGATTAGAAGCTATTTATTACAAGTAAAATTTTAAACTCATAATGAGGATAGTTCTTCAAATCATCATACATTAGTTTACTTTTTTATTTTAAAATTATCAACATGGAAATATTTCTAAATTATTCAATAATATATATTTTACCATTTTAAATTAATAATATTTCTAAATGTCTGAGCTTGGCACATACGCTTAGTTTGTAATATTTTTTTAAACTTATATAGAATGACAAAGAGGTGGAACAATTTTTTGAAGTTCTTTAAATATTTATCAAAATATTTATTTGTAAATATTGATTTCTGACTTCTTAATTTTATATCAATATTAAATATATCATCTATTAACTCGACATATTAACTATTATTCTCAATCAAAAAGTCTGAATTTAATCAATTAGATAAATATATAAAAGGATATTTGAAGGCATCTGAAGCCTTTCTATTATAAAAATAAATTTATATAGAATATTATATAGCCTTCTTAATTATTATTATAAGAAAAAGGATTACAGGGATATAAGAGTAAAAATGATACCGGATAGGAGAAGTTTCAATGTGAATTTATAAGATCGCAAATAGTTGTTATATTTTAACTGCACTTTATATTCTGCAGAGGCGGACTTGCTTTAATTGGATGTGTTTTTAAAGCTATATTTACACTCATGGACAAACCGCAAGTAGGTTGAACACATCAGCATGTATATTGGGATTTAGACAATAACTCTGAAATATATTTGATACACAGTGAAGACATACGAGATAACCAAGTGTGAACGCAATAACCTATTTCTCCTTCCTAAGGACATTAAAATATAAATATCATTTTGTTTTTTTTTTTTTTTTGAGTGTATAAAATTTTTGAACTGTAAACTGAAATATTTCGCAACTACCGCGGTGAAACTGAACTTTAGGTTCATCATTACCACGATTCATTATAGTCATTGTCATATTATATGATATAAATAATTGGAGATATAATATCAGGTTTGCTATAAAGGAAGGTTCTCTCTTGGTTTGTTCTAGAGAAGATGGATTATATAGAGTTCAGAGCTATTTGAATTTGTGCGACAATCCGTCTCTAACATTAGTCAGTCTCAAACAATGGTAGGAAGTAATTCCTGCTTCTGACGTTAAAGATCACCCGGGGATAAATGGTGGCGAAACAAATAAAATTTAAAACTTTCTTCTAATTTTTTCTTAGAAATCTGAAGCAATATTTCATTTTTTTTTTTTATAAAAATGTGGATTTAGAACAGGCGTTTAAGTTTCGCGCCCGAGACTACATCAATCATGTAAAATGGCAAACTTTCCCACATATTTTGTTTTATATAAGGAAGGAAAATGCACTCTGGCATAATAGCACTCTTGAGTAGATTTGAAATGTCTCTTCTATTTTTGTAAGAATATTTTATAATTAAGTAAAATTTTGAATATATTGGGTCTTTATATTTCTCTCTCTCTGTTTAACAAATATATTACTATTAAAAGGAATTATTTTCGAACATACCTCAAATATTTGAAAATACTCATATATAAATATAAAAATTAATAAAAATATAAAAATGCCAGTTGTTGATATTAAAAATAAAATAGGCATATCCTGACCGGCACATGAGCTTTTCCAGGCAGCCTCTTGAAACAAATTTTTGTTCGTTGAGGCACAGCCTTTATAACGCTGACGAGGGCCAACAGACCGAAACTCATTTGTGGTTGGCATGATTTATCAAGAAATGGTTTGCCAAATATTATGGAACAAGCGTAAATCAACGTTTAGTTGATTATTGTCAATAGATGGCGATCTGCCATCTAAAAAGATTATGTGCACGATCAGGATACGCCCATTTTATTTTAAAATATATATCGTATCAAAATAAAAAAAAAAAAACTTAAATATAATATATCCCACAAAGTTTCTATTCTGTCCGCTTTATTATGTTCTAATTAGGATCATTCATTTACCTAGAATCATTTGATTATTTTTTTTATAATGTGGCCTTCGAAAGAAGGGCGTCAAAAATTACAAAAGGCTCAAAAGATGCTCCTCTCCACGGTATATTTTTGTAAAGGCGAAAGAATTAATACGTGGGCGAAGAGAAGCCAGAGCTATTTATATATATTTAAGTATAAATAAAAGCTATTATAATTAAATTAAAATAGGTTAAAATTAAAGCACACTTAAATTTCAAGTACAATAATTGATAAAAGTGTTATAGGAGGGGAAATTCACTTAATATTTATTGGACAATATTGGCGATTTTGCAATGTGAAAATACAGCAATAAAATTTACCTAAAAGGTAGCAGCGAGTAACCCCGACAACCAAGCGAGATTTAACTTATGAGCGTTGAGATTGCTCAATCCGACACATCAAATCTGGCGGTGAAGCTTGCCTGATTGTCTTAGCGTCTACTCCGAGCATCTAGAGGCGGGGACACATTTTGTTTTTCAGTTAGTTAGTTGGCGGACGGTCGCACTACTGGATACATCGCATTGAATACGCTGGGACCTCGCCTCGCCGCCAGTCTCTCTTAGGTGTCATCCATCCTATCTTGTTTCTTGTGAAGTAATCCTGACTCCTCGACCATCAGGCTTCCCGACTGCTGTTGCTTGTGGTACGACAACATCGAACCGACAGGACCATACCAAAGATGTCCTGGACGGATGTAATCTGGAGAACGGAACATCGACATCGAAGATCGACACTATCTGAGAGACCAGGACAAACTACAGCGTCTCTGCGGGCTTCTCAAAGAAGAGCCGTTCCACTACCTTTTGCGCGCATGCCTCACAAAAAGGACGCATGATACAGTACAACAAATCTTTAAAAATTTCAACTCATGGATTACAGAAATAATTTTCGCCAAATTTTTCAACCTTAGATTCTCACTCTCTCTCTCCCCAAGAGTACTACAGAGAGAAAACAGTGATGGGACTACCTCTAGACCTGCTCACTAACAGCATCATAGAGGTTCTAACTGTGGTCATGTCCCAAAACTACAAAACCCTAGTAAAGGCCGTAGCGTCCAAAAACTTCACAGAAAGCAATGCCATAGTGACCAAGGTAAACGGGGCTAACGTCCCTTCTATGGCACCACCAACGCCAGAACCAAACCCATTTGCACCTCTATGGGACCGCCATAGCAACGCGCTCGCAACCAGAAATAACAATGAGCATTTAATGCACGCCAACCATTCCACTATAGTACGCCATGGTACTATTCAAATAAATGAAACCAGTCGAACTGCACCATGTCGCCATTGTAATTCCAATTTAACTCTAAATTTCTAAGAGGTCGCGGGCCTTTAGCGCCCAAACGACACGAGAAACGGCCAAAATATGAACATAATCTCAACGATCTGCCTACAGTAGATCACCAGGCCAGCGATTACAATAGGAGATCCCGAATTCTTTTGAGCCCCCCGCTACATAACCTCACTCTTACATTATTTTATGTAAAATATTTTCTTATCTTCACTGTAAGATACTGGAACCTCAATCAATATTTTGATAGGTCAATATTTAATAATATAAAAAAGAAAAATATCCCTAAGAATGTATTATCAATAATATTTGTATTAATTCCATAACCAATATTATCAAATTCCCACTCAGGTTTTATTTGTATGACTACAAGCTACATCACGAAATTAGTAAGATATTTATAAAAAAAAATAGCACTTAACCTTTGGTCATTTTATCTCTAAATTGTCTTTATGATTTCAAATTGACATTAGAGATCTCTCTACAAAATATCAATGAAAAATTTTACACAATAATTAACCGATGCCAAGGATATGTAACCATTTTTATTCGTCCATTACCCATGCAACAATAGGAAATTTGACTAACATATAAAAGATGGAACAATACTCTAGCACACCAATCCAAACTGAACCGTTGATGCCTCGGCCAAATATATCAATCTAACTATCAATAAAGATACTTCCACCAAATTTAACCTGAATGTTCCCATCCAAACATTTTATTGTCCTCAAAATAATATCCTCGACCTATCCATTAATTATCCACCTAATCATACTTGTAAAATAGTTAATCGTAATTTCCCTTTATATTTAAGACCAGACCCCCTTTAAGTTTTGTTAAATTAACCATTTTAACCATTCTTTATACCTCAAGCTTTCGGACCAATATGCCCCTCAACAGGAGACCTAGAAGTACCACTTCCAGCCAATTATACAAGTTTCTAGGTCTCCTATTAAAGGGAATATTTGCCCGAAAATTTGAAAAATAAAAAAAGTGGTTAAAATAAACATGACTTTGGACTATGTGTGCATATTGATTCATTCAAATTGAAAATTACCATTATTGTTCTAATCATGCTTATATTAAAACACACCAATTAATTTGTGTATAATAATATTCACAATATATTTATATCTAAGTATGCACATTAAACTTAGACCACCTTAATGAATTTATAAAGAAATACACTACGTGTTAAAATATGTTTAATTAATGCCAAGCCTTATTTGACGCCCTCAAAAATAGCTCGACCTCACACCAATATTATATCTTTTTAAGAATGAATACCGTGTCAACTGTATTGCAACGCTTTACTTCTAGGCATAGATGGGTCCTAAGACAAAAATATCCAGATGGGAATTCGTATCCAGTTCACTTTTAAAACCGCGCCCTTAAGACATACACGAAATATTATACGATGTCTGAACTGGAATGTCTCATCATTGATGCGTATATAAATTCCGAGTGCACCTAGCCGGTGTTAAATTGGCCAAATACACCGAACATCGTGCTTTACAGTGGCTCAAGATGATAAAATATTACACTGGACAATATTTTCGGTGGATCATTATGATATTCAACATAAGAAAATAAGATACCTAACCTAAAAGGATCAAAACAGCCTGAGGCGGATCTGCTCTCGCGCAACCCGTTTTGTGGCTTCTAGCGCGACATAAATCGAAATGCCAACATTAAGGCAGAAGGGGTTCTTACTATAACTCGGAAAGGCATGGCAGAAGTCATCGTTCCTCTCCAAATCCAACACGCTTTGATAAATAAGATACATATAGAATAAAATCACCCCGATATTGTACAGATGACGAGGATCATTATATATCCAATGCACTTGGCGTAGAATGTCCCAGTTAATTACCAAATATATGAGGTCTCTTGCTACACCTGCCAATATTTAACAGACCCAAGGCTCTATTTTGGTACTTTAGAAATATGTGCCCTATTTCCATCCCTTCGACATATTATCTATAGACAATATAGCCGGATTTTCAGAAGGTGTCAGTTCAAAACTCATCTTCACGGCCCCATTTTAGCCTCTACGCATGGACCTTCCCCTTTGAAACAACCATTACCCTCTCATATTTATAATTTTTAGAAAAGGTGATTCAGAGCATTACACTCATATTTCTCCTTTCAGACAGGGCGCCTGTGTTTACCTTCCCCAAGTTCAGAATATATTAAATAAAACCTGATATACACAATCTATTCTCACTTCTAGTAACAAACCGCAGGCCAATGACCTCTGTGAACGCCTTAATGCAAAGCCCACAGGCATAAACTTATGATCTTCAATTTAAAAAACTAAAGCATCCTTGACCAAATTTTAAAATACGGTTACAGATATATATAATCTAAAATTCATATGTTCACTGGATTCACTCCTTTATACTTATGTATAATGTGTTTCCAATGGAGCTAAGTTTCCACATAGATCCCTACCCATTAGAAACTGGTAAATAGCTATTAAACACACACATGAAAGGCGTGTTAAGAAACTCTAAATATGATAGAAAACATAAAATCTCCCAATTTGAAAAGATGAGATATAATTTATCTACTCATATTCATATAAATTCATCTATCATACCTTATTAGAAAACATTTCTCCCGATGTTGTTCACAGAAATAGATTCAACTTGCCCTTAAATATATATAGCGACACAGTGCACATAAACAAATTACAATATCAAACCGGATGTCCTTTATATCGTACCGCAAAATGAAAAAATATAATAAAATAATCCTGTTTCAATTCATTAAGTAAGATAACTGTTGGAGAGTAACTTCGCACATCAGCTGTTGCGCCACCTTTCCTACCGGACATCACGTGACCTGGCGGCAACACACACTGACTGTATCTGTAATTTAAGTTTTGGTTTCTGCTACTCCGCGTGCCTTTTTTCCTCTTCTGTTCTTTGTCATATTAATCTAATGTTATTGTTAATTGAACAATAATTTATGAGATCCAGCCTCTGATTCTCTTACAAAAACCCACCAACCTATCACCGTTTATTCAACTTCCCACAGACCTCTTCGACTACCCTATTAACCGCCACATTACTGCCAGGTCGAGTGAACCGTTCCTATATTTAAGATCAGAGATCCTAAACAACGAACGAGTCGCCACCCTACCTCTTAATTGACCTGAAGACGTCATTTTATTATATTATAGAAAAAGGGCACTACCTTTCTAACTATTTATATATTTATTTTTAAAAATACTTTCATATGAACACACATACCAAATGATCCATGTACCTAACCTAAATGTTCCATCACACAGACACAAATTATCAAAATAATCCCCCGCTCCAGTTACATAATTAATTTTTATCTCATCAAAGAAATGTGCGAATTTGTATATAACAAAGACATTTTTGTAAAAAAAATAATAATTTTCATAAATTCATTTTATATTTTCTTTTCTGTTCGATAAAACCAACCTTTCTGTTTTAATTTTGTTTTAGTCTTGTTTATTGAATTGTATATAAAATGAATTGTAGATAAGTTGCTAAAATATATTTAGGCGCGAGTATCCCAAGCTAGGATATCGCGTCCCATATGACAAATAA
Source organism: Cordylochernes scorpioides (assembly GCA_030710605.1). Lineage (NCBI taxonomy): Eukaryota > Metazoa > Arthropoda > Arachnida > Pseudoscorpiones > Chernetidae > Cordylochernes > Cordylochernes scorpioides. Next base: position 27,777,556 of record CP092870.1, on the reverse strand, counting down.
AATAAATAAAAATTCAAAATAGATACAAATGTTTTTTTTTTAATGATAATTTGAAAAAAATATCTATTTGAATTTATTATAATTATTTTAAACCATCTTTCAAGTATGATATAGATAGGAGTTGAAAAGTGATAGGCCATGATAATAACATGTTACCTAATAACACCATTCAGTATGATGACCACGTGGGTATAATGACGCGGCAATAAGACAAGTTTATTACAAGGCCTATGGTCAATAAAAGTACAATCAATACTTGGCAGGACTTGTAGCCAGTCCAGTCGATGCCATTAGATCTCATTTAATGATCACACCGCCGCATCGAATAACAATTTATGATTTTTATCAGTGGTTCTCAAATATCTAAATAGTTTTCCTTTAACTCTCTTCCTTTCTATAAAAATTTAAGGAGAAATAAATGATCTTTGAAAAACATTTACTATCTTAAATTTAGCTTTCATCTTCTCCATATGTCTAGATAAATGTGTTGAGGATGATTATTTTACTGCCATACTATTTTTCCACACAGGGCTTTTGTTGTGATTAATAATAAAAATAACACAAGTCTGTCAAAAAGAAGTTAATAATTTTCCTAGTTTTATCTGTGCTCTATATAATTGACATCTGTTTATATAGATCATTTTGAGACTTGGTTTTTGGATTTGTTAACTTCGAATATTACCATTACCCTGATTATAAACAAGAAATGTTATCAGGTCCCATAATATTGTATAATATAATAGCAATCATGTTTGTGAATGCCAGAAATGAAAAGGCAATTCGAAAAATGGCAGAGTATTTTCTTTAAGTACAAAGAACCGAATACAGTTTAATATATGATTCATATATAGAAAAATTGTTGAGATATTGAAACATTTTATCGACACTCCTCACGTTAATGATATAATTAAATGAATAATATAAACACAATATTTTATCTCTCTATCTCTCTAATTATTCCAAAATACAAGCTTGGAACCCCAGGATAAAATCCAAAAATAAATGAACAAATGTAAATAACTTAATATATAAAAAATATATGCAATTATGTACCTTAGAAAGGAACCTCCCATCGACAGGGCAGTCAGGGGCTCCTCTTGGATTCCCTTGATTTATAGTGTTAGGAAAAACTTGTATTTCCGATACTTTTTGGTAAAGAATGACATATCCTAGGATACAACTCTTCAGGTCTATAGTCGCTGTACGGTCACAAATACTTCTCGAATAAATATAATGACAGCAAGACAATACCGACACATATGGGCCTGCCTCAAGTTTACCAGTGCCCACAGGCAATGCAGCATTTTGGGAAGTTGCCGGATGTGGCAGCGCATGAAGGAGCAGGCGTAGAATCACATCGACATTTTTCCCCGAGAAGAGCCACCGGAAGGATGCCCAGTTTAACGCCAAAAAAGAGGCAAGCCAATCATGTTTTTCTACTTCTCCAAAAGCATAGTGGTGGGCAGCGCAGCGAGAAACGGCAGTTCCATAAGATGTGTATTATTTTGGGTGGCGAGTCGTTCGAATAGCAACACCGTTCCGAGTATCACGACACGGAATGAGGAGGATCTCATATCTCTTGCTTCGAAGTCTCTGACGACGAGGCGGTGAAAGCCGGGCGCCATTAGTAGACGCACTACTCTATTCTCGGCGTACAAAGAGTGGACGTTGTATTCATAAACATCGCAGCATGGACGCTATTGAAAAACTACATCCAAAGCTCCGTCACAAAAATACCCTGTCAAAAGGTAATTAGGGTGATCGAGCCTTCAAACCTATGGAGAAATCTATAAACTACAGTTTTCGGCGGTCACCAATATTTTCCAGAGAGTACGAAGGACGGTCAAACCACTCCTTTAGAATGGTAAAGGTCAAGTCTTTCACCGCTGGTTCAATGATTATTCGACCTGCACTGTCGTAGAGGGTTCTCTACAACGAATTTTTAAAGTAGTCGAAAAGCGCGTACGAGGTCCAGCATGAACAGGTAGTCTTGGTATTGAATCATCTCTTCAAGCATAGTTTTAAAAAAACACTATAGGGCTCTGGATATGCAGTCGTCATAGTTTTTCTTATGTCGTGAAGGCTCATTGTTGGAAGCCAGATGCACCTTGATTTGTTCCCATCTCCTCAAGATTTTCAGGTCTACATGTTCTCGATGTCCTCTAACGCATCGTAGAACCTCATTGACAAGCTTTGATCGGAGAATGCTTGGGATCCATATTGGACGAGATTCTAGATTATCTCTAATTTTAAGTAGGAGCACATAGTGGTTGGAATTTTTTTCTGCTAATCTCCAGTATCCGGCGACTCGGTAAAAAAGCTTTATGATAAAATTTCTGCTCGCATCCACTCGAATTCCTCATTTAGAGATTCTCTTTGGCAGGTTCTCGGTTTTGAAGATATATGCAGCATCTACTAGGTTGACCCGGTCCAGGAGCTCTCAAAAGGCTTCGATGTAAACGGACGCAATGTCCCGAAGAATAGAGATCCCCAAAGACCTACACGACTCCATGTACGGCAGCAACTGCGATAACCTACAGCTGCTCTAGCCTCTCGTTTGGAACATGAAATATATATAGATGTTGAATAACGTCACCTTCAGACCCTGTATGATAGTCGTAAAGGCGATCTTTGCTCTGGATCTAAAATAGATGTTATCGACACTGTTCAAGGTCGTGACGTTAGTTTCCCCAACAATGGCAACGTATGGTGTGGAAGCGAAAATAACTTGCTCATGTGTCACGCGGCCGTGTTGAGAACATAAAGACATGTATGGCGGAAGTTCTCGCTTGCACTTTGTTTTAGTTCTGATGTCATTTAACCTCTTGTATAGAGTCGACCTGAATTTGAAGTTTTTTTCATTAGCCGTCTTTCAAATAAATTCATATCCTTAATTTTCTCGCAGCGAATCTTATCCTAGAGCTGTCCAGTTCAGATAGAGAGAGAGAAACGATGACCTTGGTTGTTTCCTCCGTTTTATACCACTTCGCTCGATTTCTTCAACGAGAGAGCTTGGGAGGCACTCGAGTAGGGCATCCGACTTATGCAAGGCTTTTGATTTAACCATTGGTGTTACGGATATATATGTGATGATTTAAGACCATGGAATTGTTGTAAATAGTCCAGATATCTATTTCCACATGTTCCACCACGTGACTGTATATAAATTCTTATTTACTGCAAATAGAAAGCCTCAACTAACATCAATCTGTACCGCATAAGAATCTAATAAAGTATAGCAACTGTACAGATAGAAGGAATGGAGACTAACATGGGAAAATTAAGGTTAAAACTAATCAGGCTTAGGTGAAAATAGAAAAGAAGGCCTAGCAAACCCAGTCCAACTTTTACGAGGTCGTGCCCCCCCCCCCCTGTTTACGCCAGAAAAGGGCAGTGACCTGCATGGACCCATCTCAGCTATAAAAGGAGGCCCCGATCCTCAGTTAGTCAGTCCTTAGTCAGCCTTTGTTTCAGCACCAGTTCACCGGACGCTCCGATAAAAGGTAAACCCTTTCCTGCCAGAAATCTCCTCGTCCCATTCCTTCTTGACGTCAGACGCTTCTTAGTGGAATCTCTGTTTGCTTATTTCACCTTTGGCCCAGCTGTGTCGCCTTCCACCACGACTGCACGGTAGAGTTGACATCGAGGCTCGTCTAGCATCAGGTAACACTGGTCCCAGAGGTCCCAAGATATCACAGACTCCCCCGTCCGAAAGGTCGACAGGATTATGGACGCCAAGGTACAAGTAAGCAAGTAGACCACTGTCTGTACAGAAAGATGGAACAGGAAAGCGAGGAGGATTCAAAGAAGCCCATGGAGTCCGATCCCGACTACGAAAGTGGCGAAAACCCACTTTTCTAAAGATGGAAAACACTCTCGGTAGGACGCAGGAAGTTCCCCCCAGCCACGAGGGCGCCACGCCCCCGCCGGCGGTATCAGATATCCTGGGGAGTTTGACCAGGACGCTACATCAGCTTTCTGCCGTGACCGGACTATCGCGAGATGTGAAGCTACCTCGATACAATGGTTCGTACGAGGCGCAGAGCTTCTTCACCAACTACGACGCCCAAGCAGATCGGGATCAACTATAATACTCTACAAGACTGAGAAAGCCACCAAATCTCCTGCAAGCATCCCTCCGAGTTACCAACACTCGAGCGTGTTACCTGCTCCCCCGACCATCTCTAAACCACGAGCCCAGCGCAAACAATGAACTCTGACTGTCCCAAGGATCCTCCAACCATGGCAACAGACCAAGCCTGTCCACCCACAAGACAGCACAACAGTAGGTTCCTCCTTCTATAATTTTTGTTGAACAATTGCTCGTTCGAGCTGAACTGTCCTATAATGTAAACCTACCTCTATTACTTGATACAGGAGCATCAATCGATATAATTAGTCGGAATACTTTTAAAATAATAGAAATCAGTTTGCAAAATCGAATATCTACCCACTTAACTATTAACGCCATAGCTAACAATGTTTTCACCATAGGTTACATCTTTTTAAACCTAAACATAGGTAATATAAGGCAGAACCTAAAATTCCATATCATCGATACACCCTTGCCTTTTGGCATTTTATCCCTTAATTCCATAAAAATATTTCTACTAATTATAAACTGTCCTCAGCTACTCCTGTATCAAGATAATGTACCTATACCAACTAGATTGTACAAAGTCACCTCGTGTAAGCAACACGTGTCCCATGGACAGGTTAATACAACTGTCCCATTTACTTAATTTTCCCCTCCTGGAACGGGTTGCTCACACGTGGTGAAATCCAACACTCTTATTTGGCCTAATTCTAATGTTCCTAATCCCATTTTCAGCGCCCCATATGTCCTTTTTTTCATAGATTTAGACAGAAGTTACCTAAGTCACAGCCTTCCAAAACTATTCCAATCGTTAAATTCCAAAATAGCTACACTCACTCGTACCTTCCTTTTACATGCATATTTAATCATCAACAAATCTCTCTCAACAAAATAAACAACACTCTCATATCACTTTCTCCATTTGGCAACAATTTTTAGTGCGCGACTTAACACCCAAATCCAATTTCGAGCCACACAAGCTCCATAACGTCGCCCCACTAAACACTAAAAAAATCACATTAAACGTGCCATATCCACTAACAATATAAAAATCATCAATATATGTTCGGAAAACCAGCACCCATGACTTTAGTAAATTTGTTATTCATGGTGAAACAGGTTAGATTTTGTACCAAGCAAAGACTTCACGTGACACCTTTTCATTTACAAGTTTTTCGCTTCGTGTCACAGTGCCACACCACAAAACCCTTTCACTTTTCAGGCCAAAGACGCCTTCACCTCGCCTGTGACACTTCTCACCTCAAAGCGTGTCCACGTCGAAAGTCGCACCTTAACTCACTTCTAACCTGATATCACTGAATAACATTTTTACTGATTTTCGAAATACAAACACAAAACGAACAAATGCTTGAACACGAGATAATTACAACCTCTGTATCTACCTATGTCAGTCCCATAACGCTTGTCACCAAACGTGACAAATCAAAACGCTTTTGTGTTTACAATTATAGAAATAATATCTCCGAACGTAGTCCGAATTAACAGACCCAATCAACCCCTAAATAAAGAAGATGATACAGTTCATGTGGACAAACTTAAATACTATACAGAAGATATCTTATTCCTCGCGCCCCAGTTTCTGATTCAAACACCTCGCGTAACACCTGATGTACACTTAGTAGAATTTAATCATTTATGTCCCTCAATATTTGACGCTCAGAAATCCCGTCTTATACCCCGACTTGTTCAGCTCCTTTTCTGCACCTTACTGCAGAGATCTTCCAATAAGTTGGAAGAAAGCAAGCAGTCCCTCAAAGGGCCTCTGACTTAAATCCGGAATCGCACCAATAATAGGTTCGCCCCCCCTTCTTCCGCTGGACACGAGCAAACAAACAGCCGACAATGTCACGGCTCGTCGTCACCCCGTGTTCTCGAATGAATTTTTCGCCACCTATTAAATTAAATATTAGTGCGTACCTTTTACTATATACCGTTCTAAACCCCAATGAATTAAAATATATATATATATTTTTAGTAATGACCCAAAACCAAGTCACCAGGTCTAGATTCTCACGCCCTCGATTAACTTGTCCACTTAACATCGACACTTAGAACCAAGGACAACATTTTACCTACAAAAATCACACACACCCACACATGTTAAAAAAACCAACAACAACAACCCTTGATCGGTTAGAATAGATCGCCGTGTTTCCTGCACACACAGAATAAATGCCGCTTTAGGAAAATTCACGTTTTCACCTAAACGTGACGCAGGGTACAAAATATCGACAAGATTAGGACTCAGTAAGTTTCACAGTTGGAAACAATGTGATCCACGAGTCGCGTTAAACATAAAACAAATTCGATAAGTTAGATCAACTCATGCCAACAAGACCAAAGATATCGCGATCGAGGACAATTTAAAGCTCTCTCTACCCATCCTAAAAACAGGAACATACATTGGGCCTTCTACTTTCCATTCTTTCCCGATATATAATTTCTATGTATAATCTTACTTGCTCTTCTTTCTCGATGACCATTTTTTTAAAAGTGTTGTCATTTTAATATATTTATATATAATCATTATCCAGCTCTTATATTTTATTTACGTCAACCAATCAGTTTAGATTAGTGTCATTTTATTTTATTTTTCTTTACCAAAGCTTATTTAATTTTGCTTCATTACTCTATTTTATAATCAACTTTATATTTTATCTTTCATATCTAATAATCTCAAGTTTATATTTCATATTTATATCACTAATTTTCATTTGTCATTTTATATTTTCATTTAATATTTTCACTTTCTATTACCCCTTATATACTGCTATAGAGTGTTAATCTTTGTATTATGTCATCACTATTTTTACCTTTTTTAAAACACTACTTTGCATTTAACTTCGCAATTCTATTTTCGATTTTTCACATCCTTTAACGCTATATGCAAAGCCTTAATTTCGCAACTTCATATCTCAATGATATATTCTTTTATAATCAAATTAAAAATCATGATCTAGAATCAGGGAAATCTTCAATAACCTCTTAATCAACCACTTTAAAGGTTACTTCTTAATAAAAACTAACATTCCTTTTACGCAGGAACTTTTACCTCCTTCGCAGGCTAGACTTGACCTACTTTGATTTCGTAATTAAAAATATTGACACACCGTCCCCTAGATTTACCTATCCCAACTTCTGGCTTGGACACGTGCAAATTGTATTTTTTAATATATTCCAGGGCACTCTCATGCCACACGCTGGCACATCTTTTTTTGTATTTTACTCTTTTTCTCACTAAGCCCCTGACGACTCCAATTAAAACTTTGATTTCTGGTCACTGATCTTTGCCCTCATTTATCCTGCATGCGTACGTCTTAACGACTAATTCATCAAACCCATATAACAATCACCCTTATCTTACTATTCGATTGTGGTACTGTACCTTTATTAGGTCCTTAAGTTTACATGTGAAACATGGCCTAGGTTTTCCGCGCCGTGCACATTAAATTGTTTGGGACTTGAGTCAAGGTGACATTGCCTCAACCTAATCACAAATAAACCCTCAACCCTTTATAGCGCCCATCACGAAGAGATCATGATTTACCCATCCAATAATTTATATTTTTACCTATAATCATTATATGTTCTCTATTAAAGCTTTTATTCCTATTTATATTTTTACTTGTATGTTTAGTATTAGTTGTTTATACTTTATTATCTCTTATGGATATACAGAAATCAACCCCATGTTATATACCAACTCATTTTAATTAATTTTTAAAAATTACTTCCTTAATAACAGTCTTCCTATTCCGCTCTCTTAAATCCCTCCATATGAACCCTCTCACATCCGGTGCCATCTGTGATGATTTAAGACCATGGAATTGTTGTAAATAGTCCAGATATCTACTACCACATGTTCCACCACGTGACTGTATATAAATTATTATTTACTGCAAATAGAAAGCCTCAACTAACATCAATCTGTACCGCGTAAGAATCTAATAAAGTATAGCAACTGTACAGATAGAAGGAATGGAGACTAACAGGAGAAAATTAAGGTTAAAACTAATCAGGCTTAGGTGAAAATAGAAAAGAAGGCCTAGCAAACCCAGTTCAACTTTTACGAGGTCGTGGCCCTCCTGAATAATATAATTTTCCTTCCCTGTTTACGCCAGAAAAGGGCAGTGACCTGCATGGACCCATCTCAGCTATAAAAGGAGGCCCCGATCCTCAGTTAGTCAGTCCTTAGTCAGCTTTTGTTTCAGCACCAGTTCACCGGACGCACCGATAAAAGGTAAACCCTTTCCTGCCAGAAATCTCCTCGTCCCATTCCTTCTTGACGTCAGACGCTTCTTAGTGGAATCTCTGTTTGCTTATTTCACCTCTGGCCCAGCTGTGTCGCCTTCCACCACGACTGCACGGTAGAGTTGACTTCGAGGTTCGTCTAGCATCAGGTAACACTGGTCCCAGAGGTCCCAAGATATCATATATATATATATATATATATTTAATTAAAAAGGCACATATTGGATCAAAATATCATTCATTCTACCATTATTTCAGTTGGCTGAACCTTTATCAAGGTTTTATATCATATTTAATGTGTGTCAACAACAAACTCAGCGCAACATAACGTCAACAGAATTAAGTTTCATAAAATGTTTTGCTATATTCAATGGGGAGAGAAAATTTGATATATATATTTATATTATGGGCAAAATAAATTTTGTAAAATATGGGTTTGAATATTCTGAAAATTAACATTAACCCCTTTTTATATTTTATAATTATTTGTATTATGTGTAAATATATATTCAGTCTTTTATATTTCGAGGTTGTATAACAGGAAGTATACGGGGCTCTGTGTTGGATGCAGCCACTGACCTTTTGGGGGCTTTATTTGGCCTCTTTGCCTCTTTGGCCTATGATGTGGAGGGAGGTAACGTTGTTATATGGGTGCGCAGAATGGTTAGTTTCTGCAGGTAATGATGCAAATGCTATGGTGATAGGAGCAAGCGCCTTGAACTTCACATTGCTCTTCTGGCGAGAAGGCTGAAAATCCTTTGTCACCACAGATGATCTGGTCTCAACTTATTCTATCATAGCCCTCCAGGAAGCACTTAGAGTGGCGGAAGCCATTATCCAAATAGGCTTGCACAGATCTAATTTAGGAGGTCGCAAGGAATTTTTTTGGAAATGTTCCGTGATCTCCTTCATCTCAATCGTGAGATTTGAGGCACTCTTTTCAAGATCTATCGCGATGAACCGGTCAGTGCGAACCACCAGGTAAGGGCATCAGGATCCGAAGGTGGTCGCCATCCGCCATATTTATATATAGACGCATTTTGGAGAGGATTACATCGATTAGAAGACCATCCTTGTTAGCTGTTCCTGCCATTTAATATTACCCTGGGTCAACTAATATTTAATCAGATTCCGTTTACAATTATACAACACAGCCTTTTCAATGTTTGTTTTTCAGGATCTTGATGTAATCAGCTGGTTTGAATCCCATATATTATACCAGATGAAACATCTGGTTGAAAGTCATAACTGCCGATTTACTTCGGTACAATTGAGGATTTGCCTGAAAACTCTTATTGACTATATATTGTTTCTGGACAAGCTCTTTGACTCGGGTCAGCCTTATACCGAGTAAGATTGGTTAGGTGAGCTGGACTATATATATGGAGGCTGGTGTATCCTCGCCGAATAAGGTTTCATTTCTCAACTGCTCAATGTTGATCAATTCGTCCTCCAGAATATCACCCGGTTATGAAATTTTTAATATGTATTTTCAAATCAGCCCTTTTTCGAAGACGAATTTTTATTTAATTGGTACGAAATTCATTGAATCGTATTTCAAAGTTTAAAATTAATTCCTTGATAACATTCGAAGGTGATATCTCTATCGATATAAAAACCATCATGTTACCCATCCTCTTGACATACATGTAATACTGCACGATGGGTACACAAAGTTCCATCTCATTCCCGGTAGAAAGCAGTGTGGCCGCACGGCCGAGAGATATTATTCAGAAAGACCATCCGCCTTCCATCGCAGACTATCCCAATCAGAACCTAGCCAGACATCTTCATCAACTGAAAGACCCCAGCACCACTGTGACAAAATTGATCGCATGCATCTGATGCTGATCTCGACTTTTTCGGGGCGTGTTGCCGTCTTTTTTTTTTAGCTGCGTCATTGTGCCTTTTGTCGGCTTTCTTCATGTTTGTAGTGGCCTTACTGAAGTGTGGTGCCTGTTTATAAGAATTAGTTGGGCTACTTTCAGGATCCCGGTCTTTTATATTAGGAAACATCGTGTGTAGACTTCATTTCCAAAGCATCAACACGATCATCCCAATTTACATTGTTTATATTTTCAAACGGAACATTGAATATTCACCGCTGGCTGGAAATTTAAACATTTCCACTGGTAAATGTTTGCGCTGATTGTTAGACGTTGGTTTTATGTGCTCGAAACCATTTCATGGTCTTCCTGAGATACAAAATTTCTTAAAATATCTGGAAAGAGTTATAAAATGTGACGCCACTTTAAATCTAAAACAACTGATCGCGCGCTTCGTAGCTGCACAACAAGGACAAAGATATTTTTGCTTATCCCTAGTACACGTGGTAAAGACCATTATAATCATGGTGGGTAGAAGTTGGCGACTGCTTTTACTGTAAGTGCACCACATGTCTACACATGTGAAAAGCAATTCGACATTATACTTACAAATGTGCCAGAGCCTCGTTTGATTACTTGCACTCGCTGGAGGGGTTGGACCTTTGCAATAATCGGGGGCCATTGGATCTTTTTTTTTTTCAAATCAATAAAAGTGCCCAATGCGGATATCGAACCCGGGTTGTAGCGGTCGAAAGCCAACGGTTCAGACCATCCTCCCACCGACCCCCTATAACATCTATTTCTACTAAAGAGATAGAGTGATAAAAAACTAGAAGTAATTGAAAATAATATAATAAAACGAATTAAATATATACATGTATATAACATATATACAAGTAACTTTTAGCCCAATATATTCTTCAGCTATTTTGAACGACTTGTTGTTGTCGTTGCTTATTCCTCAAATCGTTTAAACGATATTCATTAGGTTCCATTGTCTCAACCTTTCTCTTATAGTCCTGGGGTTTTCACAGAGGTCTTTTTGGAGGATTTGATACAATTCAATAGATGTTCAGGACTGGCTGGTTGGGAATCGCATTTGGGCCATTTCGGGGATGTTTTGATTTTTCCATTAAATATGAGCATTCTAAGATGTCTTGTTCGTAATCTTGAAATCGCCGTTTGTTCTTTCCTAGTAAGGGTGTGAAAAGAAGATTCATTAGGAATGGGATGGAACCAAGGGTGGTTTAGGGTGGATTTTCAGAGAGAGGTTATTTTTTGTTTGTGGATGGAAGAAATATTTGAATAGGTGATTTGGAAGTTTTAAGGCTAGCCCTTACAGCCTTCTTTAGCCAACTGGTCAGCTATCTCGTTGCCGTCTATGTTGATTTTTTGAAGATTTTGATTATTTTTGTTGTTGTCTTGTCTTTGTCAGAATCCATATCTTTTATGTGTTGTATGACAGTGAGGCTGTCAGAGAAAATCCAGATGTTTTTGTTAGAGTTTTTATATTCTGTTAGGCTTTTTTCAATTGCTAGTAATTCTGCTCGAAAATTAGAGCAGTTATTGGGGTTCCTGAATTTCAATTTCTTCTTTTCTGAATTATTGACGATGAAGACTCCGCTTGCGCAGGATCCATCATTAATTATGCTTCCATCGGTATAAAGTTTGATGGTGTTAGGAGGGATTGTGCTGGTAATTTGGAGACTAAGCTATAAGAGAATATGTGGGTTTTCTTGGGTTTTGGTTATTGGCTGACCTAGAGAAGTTTGAAAGGTGATGTTGGATAAATTGAGGTTGGGTTGGATTTAGTTTCTGAGATCGGATCTTTCTATACTATGATAGACCATATTCTTTTTGAAAGCGTAGAATAGGGGGGATTCATGTTTTAATCTTTGGTTACTTTTCCAATGGTTTGTATAATTTCCTGTTCTGTGATCAAATCCATAGCTACAAATTCTAAGTATTTTACATTATTATATCTCTTCTAAGGTTCAGCGGCAGAAGATCTGCTTCACCTTGTACTATGTCGTTATTGCAGGAGTATTTGTTGCCTGTTATAATTTTTGATGCTGCCGTCTGAATGCTATCAAGGTGCGCAAGGTTTGTGGTAGATGAATTGGTGAATACCTGTAAGCTATATTCTAGGATTGGTCGATTAAGAGTTAGGTATGTAATTTTTAAGGTTTAGAGATCTGCTCCTCAAGTTCTGCTGCCGATATAATTTAGGATGTTAAGTCTTGAACGGGCTTTTTGTATAAGAATATCCCCCCCGAAGTTGATCCACTTTGCCGCAATGGGGGGGCCCGAGTCCGACTTCCAAGTCGTTCCGCCAAGAGATCAACACCACAGAGGTCCGTACGTCTCTTGACCTCACGGACAATACAGCAGCTACATTATTCTGTCTCCTCTCTAATTGTAAATACGCTGCTGTATCACCTCATAAGCATAAATAAATAAGTATAAGAATATCTATATGTTTGTTGCATCTAATTTCTGAATCTAGTGTTATGCCTAAGTATTTGGGGTTTTTATTTACTGGGAGAAGATTATAATTGCAGTATATGTTTGGTTTGTGGTTTTGAAGTCTTCTATTAGTTTTAAAGAGACTGGTTTCTGTTTTAAGGGTATATACAACAAGTTTATGTATTTTAATGAATTTTGCTAGGTTGTTCATAGATCTGTTTAGTTGATCTTCATTTTTTTTTTTTGGATTTCATGATGACTGATTCAAATTATTATGTCGTCTGCAAAGATTCCAATTTGATTTTTGATCAATGATATTTTCTATTCCTGTTATGTTAAGTGTAAACAATAGGGAACTGAAAACGGACCCCTGGAGGACTCCCTGTCAAGGTTTGTACTGCTTTGATGAAGTTTTGTTAATTTTGACCTTATATGAGCGATTTTTGATCAGATTCTTTATCCAGCAGAGCATGTGTCTGTAGCGGCTCCCATATATTAACATTAATATCATATTAATTGTTGTCATATCAATATAATAAAATAATTATACATCATTTTAAATATAAAACATAAATCATATAAAATGTAAATATTTATCTATAATATATCAAACACATATATCTAACATTATATAATCTAGAAATGATAGTTAACCACCACATGTCCATATATGTTAAAATTTTTAAAGAGTTTTACTATGAGTTTATTGTGCCAGACAAGATCATATGCCTGTGAAAGGTCCAGGAAGGTAGCGATGGTACTATTAGTTGGGGTTTTATTTTGATTATCTAAAATGTTCTGAGTGAAGTAGAGAATTTGATCGATTGTTGAGTCCCCTGGGCGGAAGCCGCTTTGCTCTTGAGGTATAAGGTGTTCTTGTTGTAGGTAGTACAAAAGTCTTTTGTGTTACATTTTTTCTAGTAATTTACTTGCAGTGGAAGTAAGAGCGATTGGCCTGTAGCTTGAAGGGGATTGTCTGTCTTTGCTGAGTTCTAGAAGAGGGATAACTGTGGTTGACTTCCATTCCTCTGGAAGGTTTCCTTTTTCCAGGATAATTTATAGATTTCAAGGAGCCTGTTTTTACCTTTTGGGCTAAGGTTGATCTAAAAGTGACCATGAATTAAATCAGGACCTGGAGAGCTATTTGGATTAATCGATATTGATGTTTCATCTTATTATTTTTGAGTGATAAGGCTATGGAAGAGGTTGTTTTCTCTCATTTTGTGATGACAGTATTTGATTATTTTTCTGGCTGATAGTGCGATTTCTTTTCATCTACTTTGTTGTATTTTAGTTTGGAAGAGTTTTGGTAATGGTTTTTAAGTACCTTTGTGATTTCAGATTCGTTTCAGGGGAGAGATCCATCTGGTTTTATTAAGGCATTTTATGTGATTTTTGATCTTGTTCTTGATCAATTTTTTTGCACGTTCCAGAGTTTTGTGTTTGGGGTTTGGTTATTGAGTTTAGAGAAGAGTTCTTTCCAGTTTTCTCATTTAGAGGATGCATATGTGGCAAAGTTCTTTGCTGTTCATTTATTAAGAGAAGGTCTAAGGGAGGGATCACTGGATGTCTTCATTTGATTTGTGATAGAGTTTCATTTCATTGTTTCCATTGAACGATTTTTTAAATCCTCCAATACGCGCTTCCGCATAGCGGTTTCAGCCAGTCATTGGTTTACAAAACAATTCAAGTTTTCAAGCAATGTTCTGACTCAGTCGAAATGAAGGCACCCTTTGATTATGACCTATAGGGACATTACTGACAATATATAGATTGGCGACATCATCCATTGATTAGGACATACCTTTGTTCCGATAAAAGCTGTATCATTAGACAATTATACGAGGAAGAAACATATGTTAATATCTATATTTAAAATGGCATATCCTGACCAGGAGCACATGTGCTTTACAGAAGGCGGAGCGCCATCTGGTGAAACAGAAATCAATTAAACATTGATTTAGCCTGTTCACTGATATTTGGCCAACCCAATTTCTAGATAAATCAAGAAAAGCCATCCACGAACGCGTTTCGTGCTTTTGGCGCTCGAATTAAGTTGGCCAAATATCAGGGAACAGGCTGAATCAATGTTTAATTGATTTCTGTTCCACTAGATGGCGCTCTGCCTTCTGTAAAGAACATGTGCTCCTGGTCAGGATATGCCATTTTTAATATTGATTTCAACACCTGATCTTTTTATCTTTTATTTTTTTTCTTTCGTTTTTCATATTAATATCTAAATTAATAATCTGTTAATGAATATTAAATATTTTGATACAATATTAACCATACGTCGCGTCCATTTAAACCGAATATTTTAACATAAAACTCTTATATCTAAAAAATATAAGAACATTTTTATTCCGATTCCATTCTGAGCATGTATATAAGGCTGGTAGAGGTTCGTAGCATTAAACTTGTATTTTGATGGTATATATACTAACAACTACAAACGTTTAAATTATTTAAAATTATTTCCGAAATATTTAATCACAGACTCCTGAATATTTTCTCTCTATTTAGTAATTGAAATTATGTACTAAACCTGAATTTCACAAGCCGCAAAATTTGCAGAACCTATAAGCATTTTAGCAATTCTCAGAAAATTTGCATTCTCAATGTGAACATTAAGGCATGTAAATGATCTTTTTCTGACCATCCCACCGTATATTCCGCATATAACGTATATTCAAACAATGCTACCTCTATGTATGGAAGCACACACATTGTGTGACAAAGTATATTGTGTGGTTCACTGCCAGTTCGTGCGGTTTCTCCATAATTAGAGATACTAATTCCTGGAAACAACCACGGCTGTAAAAAGTAAATTAAGAGAGTGCATACAATTAAACCTTCATTAATTTACTTACTGAACACGGAAGATCTTGTCCCTCGCTTAATTGGGTCCCCACTTAGAATAGGAACCGTTTCCTTGCTTGAATTCTTCTATGTCCTCGCCATATCTCATCCTCACTTTTTAATAATATTTTCGGTAGTTTTTTTAAATTTGTTAATGATTTAAAATATACACTCATTTGTTTTGACAAGACGAGATTCTATTTTTGAAAACCGCCTTGCATTATAAAAGATATAATTTCCTGATTTTTCATTATTGAGAAATAAAATTCAGGGAGATTCTCAAATTTACATACATCATAATTATATCAACATTGGTTATTTACGTTTTAAAGATGAATTTTGAAATCTATAATTTTGAATATAACAATTTTAATTTTTATATTTTACTAGCGGATGTACCCGGCTTCGCCCAGGTTTTACCCGAGTAAAAGTTTGTCTAACGAACATTTGTTAAATCAATTCTCTATAAACTTATAAAAAATAATAATAGATATAAAATAAAAGGATTTAAAAGCGCGAATGTTTCTTTTATACATAAAACGAACTTCTACTGTCCTTACTGCGATGAAAAAATATATTGGGAGGGCTTGGCTCATCAGTGGTGAACCCTCCCAGCGGTTTTGCCAATTTAATCCACCAGACCGCTTCTCAGAGCTCTAATACTGTATTGGATCATTCTGCTTTTATATGCTACACTGAAGGATGGAATCTTAGAAATGGTTTTCAAGTAAACTATGGACATAAGCTTATAGGACAGTAGAATTACATTCAAATATTTGCTTCGAGCAATGCTCTTCAACAAACTATATAGACAAGGCCATTAGGAATAAATTAACACAAAGCAATTTAAAAGCGCGAATGTTTCTTTTATACATAAATCGAACTTCTACTGTCCTTACTGCAATGAAAAAATATATTGATATTTATAAAAAAATATTGATAAAATATATTAACTATAT
The DNA here is from genome assembly GCA_030710605.1 of Cordylochernes scorpioides. Lineage (NCBI taxonomy): Eukaryota > Metazoa > Arthropoda > Arachnida > Pseudoscorpiones > Chernetidae > Cordylochernes > Cordylochernes scorpioides. The sequence goes on along the minus strand of CP092870.1, from coordinate 27,761,078 downwards.
AGATAAAAGCAGAATGATCCAATACAGTATTAGAGCTCTGAGAAGCGGTCTGGTGGATTAAATTGGCGAAACCGCTGGGAGGGTTCACCACTGATGAGCCAAGCCCTCCCAATATATTTTTTCATCGCAGTAAGGACAGTAGAAGTTCGTTTTATGTATAAAAGAAACATTCGCGCTTTTAAATCCTTTTATTTTATATGTATAGATGGCGCGTTATTGCTTTGTGTTAATAATAGATATATTTTGATAATTTGAAACTCATAAATTTAAATCTTTCGATGAAGTGAACATTTTTCCCGGTCCCTTTAAAAATACCCGATAAGTTGAATAAAATCAAAATTAATTGATTCCCTAGGTAATTGGAAGTTAAAGGAATAGTATCTTGCCTTGGAAATGTATCATTATTCTTGTCTCAAATAAATTGCCGTGTCATCCTGAATTTTGTCTTTCCTAATTTTCTACATTACAAAATCATCGTTTTATCTAGTGAACATTTTTTCCCGGTCCCTTTAAAAATACTCGATATCTAACTTTGACTTGTGCGCGATTAATAGGTAGAAAATCTTACTTTTGATAAATAATCTTTAAGATAATAAACTTAGTGATAATAAAACTTATAGATAAAAAAAACTTGTTATCATCGTCGCAATGGGGGCGCTGCTTGCGAGTTAAATCTACAAATCTGCAAATAACTCTAAGGATATTCAAGATATTCAATAAATTATTTTTCAGACACCTTCCTAGTACTATACCAAATAACTTCCCAAAGTTTCATGGCGTTCCAATAAGTGGTTTGGTCAGGCATAAAGAACAGACACACACATACATTCATTTTTAAAAGCTTTTATTTAACTTGCCTATCTGTCTGTCTGGATGTCTGCCGCCGTATCTTGTAATCAATTTTTAATATACTTATAGGGCACCTAGAAATATGAAATTTGGTTCACATGTTCAAACCTGATGACAATGCTAGCTGACCAATTTTCAGACTTCTGGGTTGTCAGGTTGGCCAAGAACGGACAAATTTCCAAATTTCCTTTCAAATTTTGTATGTTTAATTTTATTTATTTTGTTTTGCCAATATCTCGCGAACCGTTCGTTTTTCCTTCGATTTCTCCTTCTTGATTTTAGCTTTCTTGGTATACTTTTTACGCTCTTTCTAATGGTACCATTTTCATTGAGATTGGTCCACTTTTTTATTTAAAAGCTTTTATTTAACTTGCCTCCATGTCTGTCTGGATGTCTGTCGCCAAATCTTGTAATCAATTTTTATTAATATACTTATAGGGCACCAAGAAATATGAAATTTGGTACACATGTTCAAACCTGATGACAATGCTAGCTGACCAATTTTCAGACTTCTGGGTTCTCAGGTTGGTCAAGAACGGACAAATTTCCAAATTTCCTTTCAAATTTTGTATATTTAATTTTAATATGCTTCCAGACTTTATAGAATAATGAAACTCACAATACTCGCTCAGTCTAATTAATAATTGACAGACAGACATACATACATTCATTTTTATATATAGAGATTAGCAGTAATTAAACGTAACAGTAAGAAAATGTTGATTTTAATATATGTAAATAGAGTCTCTTAAGAAAGACCACCTAAAAACATGACTCAACTTGTTTCTCCTGTAGGTGGTCTCTCATTGGAGATTCTAATTGATATTAAAGAATCTCTAATAGACCTTTAATAAGAGACTGGTTCTTGGAAAGACGGGTTAAGCTACGATTTTAGGCATCCTCTCAATTGAAGCTCTACTGTATCTACTTTTTCACACTGTTTGGCCTAATAAATGCCATTTTATCCATTTTAAATGTGTATTTAATTGCGGACCATTATCACCTTTATTGTGGAATATAGTCCTGAATGATTTGTTGATCAACTTCGCATCCTCAAATTCTGAAATAATCTGTTATGCGGATGATGTTTCCATTGTTTGCTGGCACAAGACCATAGAAGGGTTAAAAAATTGAAACAGAAAGTACTTTAAATTATGTAATACAATGGTGTACAAGAAATAAGCTAAAACTAAGCCCGGAGAAAACCGGCTTAATACATATGCACGGCAAACAAAATATTCCAATGGGAACTCCAAACTTCATAATAACACCAGTAAAAGAAGTAAAAATTTTAGGTATAAAATTTTCTAATCACAGAATTAAGTCAAAAATTAACTTCACACCCCACATTAATGATGTTCTTTGTAAAATCAACCGTATGAAAAATCTGTTATTTTCACTCTGTGGGAAAATGTGGGGATTGGATGTTAAAAAAAGATTAATTTTATATAAAACTCTTTTCAGGCCAATACTAACCTAGGATCTGAAATATGGTATAAATTTATTAATAAAATAAGTAAACAAAGATTAAACTCTCAGCAATATCAGATTCTTCTTTGGGTAGTGAGAGCCTATAAAACGACCTCATCAAATTGTATTCATAGTTTGGCAAAAATATCTATTCTCACAGATCACATAGAATCGTTGATAATAAAATACGATTTGGCCAATTTATCAAAAGAAGAAATTAATGTATTCAAACCGCATGCCCCAACTATAATTCATAACTTCATAGAATCAAGAATGGCTGAAACAATAGCTAACACTAATGAAACATTCCGAAAATGTTTTCCATTTTTATTATCATTTACAAAGCACGCGATATCCGTCTTGGATATTTGCATGCATACACAAGTTTGGGAGCTTATTTACAGTAATTATTAATATGATTTTAGTTATTATAATAGAAATTATTAACATATTTGTCAGTTAGTTAACGATTTAATTACCCTATAATGAATATTAGTGAACATCACAGATAAGAACAGCCCAGGCTATCTATTACTAAAAACATTCTACAAAATCTATTAAAAATTATATACATATATCTATTATTAACTATTTGATTTAGACAGTTTATATTTATTTGATTTTTGACTCTCAAGTCCTCTACAAGTCGACAGTCCGTTAGAATATGTACAGGATTTTCTTCTTCTGCATCACATGAGCATTTAGGCGAATCTGTCTTTCTGACTTTGTACAAATATGAATTAAAGTTACCGTGTCCAGTAAAAAATTGGACATTGTAAAAATTTGGCTTGACATATTTGGGTATTTGGGAATCAGTGAAGAAGGACTTGAAAATGGTATTAGTCTTCTCATAGTATTTCTGCAATTTTCCCCTTATATAATTAGAAATTATATTCCTACTTGAAGAGTCAAATCGGTTGTAATTTATTTCGGTTTTCAACATGTTAGATTCAATATAATCAGTAAGTTTGGGGACTTGTGCAAGTATATGTGTACAATCCGATGATGTTGTACTGTAGGCCTGTATACAATGTTTTAATATATTATATTGAAGATAATTTAGTTTCTCCTTAGACTTTTTGTTTATGAATGGATACCATATATTGAATAACCATAAGTAATTGTACTTCGATATAATGTCTTATACAATATCAGTCTTCGTCTAAAATCTAGACCCCATGCTTTCTTTGTCAGGCCAAATAGGTATCCACTAGCTCTAGTTACTTTTATGATCATTTCATTAACGTGAGGCGTAAAGTCCAGTTTGCTTCTGACTCGGTGATTTTTAATAGTCACTCCTAGGATCTTAAGTTCTTCAACCGGTTTAATTAACTTGCTACCTGAGACTATTATATCGTTATTGCATTTATATAAATATAATATTTTTGTTTTTTCATCTGACAATTTTAATTTACGACTTTCACACCACTTATTGATTTTTCTTAATACATTATCTATTGTCTTTCTTAGTTGTTCAGGAGTTTTATTCCAACATATTAACGTAATATCATCTGCATATCCTATTGTTTCACAATTATCATCCAGATTATTATTCAGTATCTCATTAACAAGAATATTCCATAATGTGGGAGACAGTGGTCCTCCCTGTGGACATCCTTTACTTAATTTCTTATTAATTTCAGTTGAGGAATATCTAAATCTTATTCTTCTATTATCAAAGTATGATTGTAGAAGTTTTATCATTGAAGCCTGCACACCATCCTCATCTAGTCTTTTCATCAAGGCCGGCCACCATGCATTATCAAACGCTGCACTAATATTCACTGCAATTATTGCTGCATATTCTCTTGTTTTATGTTCTAACGCAATTTTTATTATTTCAGTTAGTGCAGTAATAGTAGATTTCTATCTTCTAAAGCCATGTTGTCGATCACTTAGTAAATTAAAATCTTCATAATATTTTATTATTCTGTTATTAATTATTTTTTCAAATGTTTTAGAAATGTTGGAATTAAGACATAAAGGTCTATAATTTTTAAAGTTATTAAAATCAGTTTTTTCAGGTTTCGGAATAATTATTGCCTCTGCTCTTGTCCATTCAGCAGGATAGTATTGTAGGTCTAAACATTTTTGAAATAGTTTCACTAATATAGGAGCTATAAATTGTTTAGTGTGCTTTATCATGTTGTTAGAGATGTTGTCTATTCCGGGAGATTTCTTTGGATTTAATTTGTCAATTAAGTCGTTAACTTCAGTAATCATAACCATCTGTTTTTCTTTATTGGGTAGTTTTAAATTATAATTTCTTATACTTTTATGGATGTTTGTATCTTCTTCACATTTATCATCTGGAAATAAGTTATTCAATAATTCCTCACCCTTCTGCAAACATTCCATATCAGTATTACCCTCCAAAAATTGCATATTTCTCTTCCGCTTAGATCCACTTTTGATGTTTTTGTACACCTAATATAAGTTTCCATAAGGGTTGTTCGACTTGTTTTCCTCCAGAAAAATTCTCCATGATGCTTTCCTAGCCTTTTCCATTTGGAATTCCTTTTTATTTTCGTCCGAATTTTTATAACTCACAGCTCGTAACGGGTCATGGTAATTTTGGAGAATTTTTGTCGAAAATCGGGGCAACGGATGATCCTAGCTGTTTCTGTGGAAAAGACAACCAAGACTCAATACATTTATTAATAGAATGTCCGATATTTCACAGCTACAGAAGTAATCATTTTTATCCCATCGAAGAAATATGCGAATTTGTATATAACAAAGACACTTATGTAAAATTCAATAATTTTTGTAAATTCATTTTGGATTTTCTCTTCTGTTTGAGAGGGCCATCGTTTCAGTTTTAATTGTGTTTTTAGTCGGTTATAGTTGTATATAATGAATTGTATATAGGTTGCTAAAATAATTTATTTTATATTTTCTCTTCTGTTTGGGAGAACCATCGTTTCAGTTTTAATTGTGTTTTTAGTCGGTTATTGAGTTGTATATAATGAATTGTATATAGGTTGCTAAAATAATCCATTTTAGATTTTCTCTTCTGTTTTGGAGTGCTATCGTTTAAGTTTCAATTATGATTTTAGTTCGGTTATTAAATTGTATAAAATGAATTGTATATAATCTACTAAAATGTATTTAGGCGCAAGTATCCCGAGCTGGGATATCGCGTCCGATATGTCAAATAAATAAATAAAAAAATAAATCCAGTCTATTTTTTGATATTTTATAGGCAAAATCACTTCATTTCAATTCATAGGGAATTCTTAACATTTTTTTTTTTGGTCTTCATTCAGCTTACTTTCTATTATATTTCAAGCTATTGTTCCATTTTACATATTTAATACTGTATACACTGTTTTACTTTAAAAAATGTCATTAATAATTTGAATACAGACACACACACATTGAAAACCTTCTTAATAATGATGATAATTTTTAATAAAAATTTTAATGGAATTTGGGAAATAAAACGAAACGAAAAAAGGAAATCTGACAAAAAATAGCTTTATAACTTTCCCCAAAGTTCTAAATGGTCAAATATAAATATATATATATATATATATATATATATATATATATATATATATATATATATATATAGCAAGTGGCTATATAAATAAAGTTATACACAAAGATAAAATATATATTTTAAAATATTTTTTTTTTTACTTAATTTTAATGCATTGTAAATTCTTCATCTTCAGGGTCATTGGTAGTTATGTGGAAAATTTGGTGACATTTGGTTAAGTAGTTTCTGAGTTTATCGATAAACAGACAGACAAATTTTGATTTTTATATATATAAAGATAATACAGAGGTAATAAATCAGAGTGCTGAAAATATAACAGATTAATTAATATTTATCCTTATTTAAAAAAAAAAAAGGTTTTTCAAACTAATAATTAGATAGAAACCTTTCTGGTAGTATATTAAACAATTTCTCAAAGTTAAATTGCGATGAAATGAGTAGTTTGGTCCGGCATAAAAAAGAGGCATATAATCATTTTTTCTATATGCATGATAATATTTAGAGCAGATTGTTAAATTATAACAGATACGAGTAAATTAGAATATTTATCTTGATTATTTTTAGGCGTAAAGTTATTTCAAAAATTTTATTTGCTAGAAACCTACCCAGTACTATACTAAATAACTTCCCAAAGTTTCATGGCGTTCCAATGAGTGGTTTGGTCAGGCATAAAGGAGAGACACACCACACACACACACATATTTCATTTTTTATATATATAGATGATCTGGCTTTGTGTCTTCTACTCGAATGAATGTTTTCTGTTAGAATTTTGTTTCTTCATACTAAAAGTGAACTCGCTTCACCCGTGGTCTCTGCTCTTTTGGAATTTTTTTCCCTATATAATTTTGTATCTGATGATCAAACATGATACAGCAATATTTTCATTATCATTTTCTGACCTAAAAAACAACTCTTTTTTTTCCAGAACCTGTCAATTTCAATTATTCTTGGCTAAAAATGCGACAATGCTCGAGGTTGTGAAGGATTTTTTCAATAAATGTGCAAGACATGGAAGGAATTAGAAATCCAAATATTCAGATTCCTAACTAAAACGTCCTTGGAATTACAAGCAAATAAATGAGAAACGCCAACAAATATATTCATTTTATCTGGTATAATTTAGTCATCTTAATCCGATATCATCACGCATATATTTATATTCATTATATATATATATTGTGGCATCATGATTAACACGCGTATTTTTAAAATTATTTATAATATTATTTTAAATTAATAGGTAATCCCATAATATTATGATCAAATCAATAAGCTTGAGGGATAAGTCTCTTTCAAATACATTTATTTCAAGCTTTCGGGCTCAACCGCCCTTCGACAGGAAAAATTATATTAGCTACTAAAGTTTTCGGATCTAATCTATATATACATTTGTGAGACGCCCGTGTCTCGAGTGTAATGCGAGGCTTGCCGCGGGAGGGGATGAGATCTTTGAAAAATATGGCCGTTTAGCCCATTGAAATATCGGAAATAAAAGATTATTTATTGAAAGGCAGAGTTCATGATACCGAGGGGTTTGGTGGCTGCAGGGAATATTACATTGTAAATTTCAGGTAAATCAATTTTTCTATTGAGGCTATGGAATTTGTGCTTGATAGGATGGATTCAATGATTAGTCTTTGGTGTTTGTTGGCAATATTGGAATAGTGAATTTTCGGTGATGTAATGTTGAAGGAATGGCCAGTTTCGTTTATGTGCTGTACAATTAAGGATCTATGGTCTAAGTTATCAATATTTCTTTTGTGTTCATGAATTCTAATATTGACATGTCTCCCGGTTTCGCCTACGTAGATTTTTGGGCAGTTTAAACATTCTATGGAGTAAATAGCGTTTCGTGGTGTGCTGCTAGGTTCATTGAGTTTCATGATCTGGTTTCGGAGAAGGGATCCAGAGGTAGGTGCGCAGGTGAAGTAGGTTTTGATTCCAAATTTCAATAAGAATCTCGCTATTGTGGAGGATAATGGTGAATATGGCATATTGCAAATAGATCTGTATATTGGAGACTGTGTCTTTTTAGTTGGGTCATAAAAGTGTCGCAATATAAAGGATATCGGGTATGCGCAGTCCCTGAGGTTAGCTAATATGTTCTGTGTTTCGAGGTTCTTGTACATCTGGAGGGAGCAGTGGGTATGGACTCGTTTTGATAGAGCAATGACTGTGTTGATTTTGTGACTGATAGGACAGAAGGACGAGTATTGAACATAATTAGGACGGAAGGATGGTTTATAATAAACGGTGGTGTGCAATTCATGTTGGTGCCGGATGATTTTAACGTCGAGAAATGGAAGGGTATTATTGGTTTCTTTTTCAACGGTAAAGTGAAGATCAGGGTGATAATTGTTTAGATTGTAGAGGATGTCATCGGTTTTGGTGGTGGTGCAAATGCATCCAGCTCACCAAATTGAGATGCCACCTTGCCTTCAATCGCAAGTGTGAAGAGTTAAATTTCATCCCACCGCCTCTGAGAATTAAGGACCCAGTGAAGAACCCATTCTCCTGCAAAGTAATCAAAGACACTCAAATGAAACTTTTAAGATGCAGAACACAGGGATGTTATTCTCATATCCGTATTCTTTCCAAAACCATCAAAGAATTAATTTGCCTCACCTCTCAAGTAGTGCCACCTCAGAGAATGTACGAGATGGTGACACATATCACCTCAGAAGTGCTTTCTTTAAAGACAGAGATTACGACCAAGCACCACAAAAAACTGGAACATTGGGCCCGCAAATATAACTGTCCAAAACTGAACCCACGGAACATAACAAGCGCTATAATGAACCTGTCGAATGCCACCTTATCATTAGACGAAGAAATCTTACTAGCAAAAGGAATGAAATATAGAACAGTCCAGAAACCAGACCCCATTAGAATTATAAGTGGAATCGAATCAGCCATTACCAGACTCAATCTACAGGAAAGAAACATTATACGAAACAAAGTCACCAATTTAATAGTGTCACCTCCCAATCTCCCCCTTTACAACCCTCATGAACGGAAATTGTTGCAATACCTAAGCAACAAAAAAGAAATCGTCATCACCCAAGCAGACAAAGGAGGACAGACAGTTATCCTAATCGATCAGACTATAACAGCAAAATGCTCAAAATCCTAGAAGACCGAACCGCTTTCCATCCCATATCCGAAAGTGATAAAAAATCTGCTTATAAATCATTCAAAAAAGAACTGAAAAGGATGAATACCGACCACAAGATCTCAGACGATGAACTTAAAGAATTCCTATCTAACCTGTCCAGCCCACACAATGAGCCCTATATTTACGGTCTCCCAAAAACACACAAACCTGAAACTCCCTTGCGTCCTATAGTGGCCTTTTTCTCTTCTCCAACAGCCCCTCTTTCCAGATTTATAGCCAACTTCCTAAAACCGTTCCTCCAATTACAGAATGACCCATTCCCCATATCCAACACCCAAACCTTTATAGGAGAAGTACTAAAGATCAAACCTGAATCTGACCGCATCATGGTGTCTTTTGACGTGCAAGCCTTATACCCCAGCCTTCCACATCCTCTGATCATAAGTGATACAATAGAACTTCTGCAGGAACAGCATATTGATACAGATATCATCCAAAAAATTACACAACTAATTTCCATATGTCTAGATAACTGCATATTCACATATAACTCCGAATCATTCAGGCAAGCAAAAGAGTCCCCAATGGGAAGCCCTCTATCGACCACAATTGCTGAGATCTCTATGCGCGCAATAGACCGAAGGATTACCGCCAATTTTCCCCATGATATATTATTTTGGCGCAGGTACATCGATGACATCTTTTGCATTTGCACCACCACCAAAACCGATGACATCCTCTACAATCTAAACAATTATCACCCTGAGATCTTCACTTTACCGTTGAAAAAGAAACCAATAATACCCTTCCATTTATCGACGTTAAAATCATCCGGCACCAACATGAATTGCACACCACCGTTTATTATAAACCATCCTTCCGTCCTAATTATGTTCAATACTCGTCCTTCTGTCCTATCAGTCACAAAATCAACACAGTCATTGCTCTATCAAAACGAGTCCATACCCACTGCTCCCTCCAGATGTACAAGAACCTCGAAACACAGAACATATTAGCTAACCTCAGGGACTGCGCATACCCGATATCCTTTATATTGCGACACTTTTATGACCCAACTAAAAAGACACAGTCTCCAATATACAGATCTATTTGCAATATGCCATATTCACCATTATCCTCCACAATAGCGAGATTCTTATTGAAATTTGGAATCAAAACCTACTTCACCTGCGCACCTACCTCTGGATCCCTTCTCCGAAACCAGATCATGAAACTCAATGAACCTAGCAGCACACCACGAAACGCTATTTACTCCATAGAATGTTTAAACTGCCCAAAAATCTACGTAGGCGAAACCGGGAGACATGTCAATATTAGAATTCATGAACACAAAAGAAATATTGATAACTTAGACCATAGATCCTTAATAGTACAGCACATAAACGAAACTGGCCATTCCTTCAACATTACATCACCGAAAATTCACTATTCCAATATTGCCAACAAACACCAAAGACTAATCATTGAATCCATCCTATCAAGCAAATTCCATAGCCTCAATAGAAAAATTGATTTACCTGAAATTTACAATGTAATATTCCCTGCAGCCACCAAACCCCTCGGTATCATGAACTCTGCGTTTCAATAAATAATCTTTTATTTCCGATATTTCAATGGGCTAAACGGCCATCTTTTTCAAAGATTTCCTCCCCTCCCGCGGCAAGCCTCGCATTACACTCGAGACACGGGCGTCTCACAAATGTATATATAGATTAGATCCGAAAACTTTAGTAGCTAATATAATTTTTCCTGTCGAAGGGCGGTTGAGCCCGAAAGCTTGAAATAAATGTATTTGAAAGAGACTTATCCCTCAAGCTTATTGATTTGAACATTATTTTAAATATAATTAAAATTTAAATTATACATTTATTTATTTTTATAAAACAAATTATTACTATAAAATATTATGTACTATAAAACATTTGTATTTTGATACACTAAAATGCCCCACCTGCTTTAAACTTTGATGTGATAAATAAAGAGATATTCTAGGTGCTACCTAAATATATAGTTGTCTTATTATTGACTGGTTTAACCTTGTAGGATGGTTGAGACACGTTCTGGAAAGATGCAAGACACGTCTGAGGAGAGACTCAAGACTGAAGAATCTGCCAAACCGCAGCCCAGTGCAACAATATATATATATATATATGTAATATACGGGTCTTTTGGGTGATGGTTGTTTGAATATTGTTTGTTTGCGAGTAGTAGTAAGACCCTGTCGACTTACTTGGTGGCTGATGTGGGCGCAGTAGTTTGGCTGAAATAGTAAGGTGTTCTCACAGGGGAAAATAACGAGGACACAGGATTGGATTGAGAAAATAGGCCAGCGATCAAGGGAGAGAGAGGTGAGACTATTGACGTATTTGACTAATGTCTATGGCTGATCACACTAATGTCTATGGCTGAACATTGGACTTATCTGGGTGCTGAGAAGATGGTGGCGAGTTCCAACTGATTGAGATGGTGTCGAGCTCCTAACTAACTAACTTGAGTCCGAGATTTAACTCGTTAACTCCTCAGTGCTCTCATTGGATGATTCTCGTTTCATGGCGGTCTCTCATTGGATCTTAGCTAGTCCTGCTGGACTCTGATTGGATCTTGGCTAGTCCTTTGTCTTTATCGTGTTTTAACATGCTCCCGGAAAAGAAGGTTCTTGAACTCAGTTTTATTAGTTCCTGGGTAATAACTTTTGCTTCCTGGATAATGAAAACCTGCTAATGATTGTTTCTTCTCTGATGGCCTTTCTCTCCAGATTCGCTAGGCCTAACCTTTATTAATATCTTTAGATCATACATTGAATACATATTGTGGTGGGGTTACATCTAGTTATATACAAATTATGACATATATATAGGTGTGTGTAACAATATACCACCATACATTTCACGACACCTTTTTAAATAGTTCCCCTTTTTCAATTAGTATGTTGTTACATTTTTAACTATTTAATCAATTGTTTAATTATAATTCAAATTTTATATGTACCAATTATCCCCTAACAATAATCCACTGGGTGTCTCTAACTTTGTCATATAATTCAATAAATTTAGGGTTCTCAAAAGCAAAGAGACGCAGTTCTGTTAGTAACGGATTTTGCTTACGTCACTTCCGACCTCCCACGAGGAATTGACCAATCTGTTGCGAGCAGGCTTGCCGCTATTTAAAGCCAACGTCGTCTCAGTGATAAGGATTTTTTTTTGGACTGGCATATATACGACTAAAAATAGCGTGAATAATTAATTATAAAAAACACTTTTAAAAAAAAGCTTTTATTTAAAATGCACTAAAAATAACAAAATACATATTTCTGAAGTAATGCTCTTTTTTTCTGAAGGTACCATTTAACAAATAAAATATTAGACTTAGAAATAAAAGCGGTGAGGTACAATAATAATAAATTTGATATCAATGTGATTTTATATGAAGCATATGATTAGCAAGATTATGCCTTTCGTTAAATTTATACCTATTTGCTGCATAAATGATTATCATCTCCCACCGCTCTTATTTTTAAGTCTATTATTTTATTTTTTTAAATGGTACCTTCAGAAAAAAAAGCAATACTTCAGAAATATTTATTTTGTTGTTTTTAGTGCATTTTAAATAAAAGCTTTTTTAAAAGTGTTTTTTTATAATTATATATATATATATAGTATAGCTATTAATTACTATTAATTACTATTTTTTAATTACTATTACTATTAATTACTATTAATTACAATTACTATTAATATATATATATATATATATATATATATATTAAAACACTTTTGTTAATGTTCATTCGTTGTTCATATTCTTCAAAACAAAATGTGGTTCATAGATTATATTAATTAATTAATAGAAATATATTTCGTTGAAATATTCATTAAAATGTTCTTTAAAAGTGGAATATAAATATTTAAGCTATCTCTCCATTGTTAAATAAGTACAAATGTTTAGTTGATTTCTGTTCCACTAAATGGCGCTCTGCCTTCTGTAAAGCACATGTGCTCCTGGTCAGGATATGCCATTTTTATTTTTGATTTCAACACCTCATATTTTTATCTTTCATTTTTTTTTCCTTTTTTCATGTGTTAAGCGTATTTTCGTAAGTTTGGCCTTAAATACCCATTTCTTGGTTTTTCAGGAAGCTACTGGGACCAAAAAATATTTTTGGTCGCAGTGGTACAGCCTAGTCCACGCTGACGAGCGCCAAAAAGCGCGAAACGCGTTCGTGGATGGCTTTTCTTGATTTATCAAGAAATTGGGTTGGCCAAATATCAGGGAACAGGCTAAATTAATGTTTAATTGATTTCTGTTCCACCAGATGGCGCTCTGCCTTCTGTATAGCACATGTGCTCCTGGTCAGGATATGCCATTTTTATTTTTACTTATAAAACTTTTAAACAAAATTTTATCCTAGGTCTTTTGATTTACCAATTCTAAATGTAGCTCAAGATGTGCTCGAATCAGAAATGAAAAATCTTCTCTCTTCTCTATCTCCGAAAGATTGTCAATCTTCTGACACAAACACTATCATAAATTAATCAGAGGCAAGAGTTATACTTTTTCTAATGATGAAATCATTTATTTTGATAATATTCAAATCTGTTAAATAATTGAAAAACTCAAAAATGGCAAGGCTCCAGGAATAGATCATATAAGCAATCAGATGATTAAAACGGCAGTTCATCATATATCTCCTGTGTTAACAAAATTGTTCAAAGCTTGTAATGGACTTAATTATTATCCGGAGGCCTGGAGAAAGTCAGCAGTAATGATTATAAAAAACCTAATTGTTGTTTATGTAAATGGTTTAACATCTGTATGTATTTTGCATGTTTTATAACTATCATCATGTAAATATATATTTGTATATATAGGACATAAAAGGGGACTGCATCCCATAAGTAGTAAAATAGAAGTGGTGGTAGAGGCGCCTGAACCTACAAACGTTTCTCAATTGAGATCGTTTATAAATCTCCTTATGTATTACTCTAGGTTTATAAGAAATATTGCAGATATTTTAGCGCCCCTCTATCACCTCTTTAAAAAGAATTCCAAATGGAATTGGACTAGCGAACACCGTATATTATTTGAAAAATGGAAAACATTGCTAACAAACGAGTCGGTGCTGGCACATTATGATGCAACTAGGGAACTAGTCCTTGCATGTGACGCCTCTAGCTATGGATTAGGAGTGGTTCTGAGTCACAGAAACGATAGAAAGGAAGAAACTCCTATAGCCTTTGCTTCAAGAACGCTAACTGAAGCAGAACGGCGGTATTATCAAATAGAAAAAGAAGCCTTAAGCATCATTTTTGGTTGTGAGAAATTCCGACAATATCTGTTGGGACGTGAATTTGTGTTGGTCACAGACAACCGACCTCTAATGCACATTTTTTCACCCCAGAAACCAATCCCCATATGTGCTGCATCAAGAATTAAGAGGTGGTCCTTAAAGTTAGCTGCATTTAAATACACTGTGGAGTTTCGAAAAACTGGTGATAATGGCAATGTAGACGCGTTATCACGTTTACCTCTAGGCTCAAAGACCACGGAATCTTTGGATGAGGATCAGGTGCTTCTCCTTCGGAAAATGAAGGAGGTTCCTTTCTCATTCCAGGATGTGGCAGTTGAGACACGTCAGAATAGATTACTATCAATTGTGTTGAGAAATATTAGGAAAAATAATTGGAAAATTCCAAAGGTATCGCAGGGAATTCTACTATATCCCTATTATAGGATAAAAGACGAATTAAGTTGTGAGTTTGGGTGTCTTCAATGGCGTGAAAGAGTGGTAATTCTCCAGAAATTAAGATCCTTAATTTTGGACGATTTACATGAGATGCACCTAGGGATGGTGAAAATGAAAATGATTGCTAGACGGTATTTTTGATGGCCAGGCATAGATAAGAACATAGAAGAGTTGGCTAGAGATTGTAGAATATGCCAAGAATCTGCAAGTATGCCGCTGTCTACTATTTCAGAGTGGACTTGGGCTGAAAAGCCGTGGTCCCTTTATGGGACGAATGTTTATGGTCCTTGTAGACGCGTACACCAAATGGCTGGAGATTGTCATCATAAAGGACATTACGAGCCGGACTATCATAGGACATCTTAGAGAGATCTTTGCCAGATTTTAATTACCTGAAATTTTGGTAACCGATAATGGCAGACAATTTGTCTTAAATGAATCTGAAGAATTTACAACAATGAATGGAATAAGACACACAAAAACGAGTCCGTACAATCCCAGTACTAATGGCTTAGCTGAGCGGGACACCCCAGAACCGGGCCCTGCTGCTGCGGCTGCTCTGTCCCTGTGCACAGTCCAAGACCGCAGCGATCCAGAAGACCACCAGACCGGCTGCATTACTATTAAGAGGGGAGATGTGTTGTGTATGTTAATGGTTAAACATCTGTATGTATTTTGCATGTTTTATCACTATCATCATGTAAATATATATTTGTATAAATAGGACATTAACTGTGCAATTAAAAAGGAGAATTGACTAGTAGATGTGTGTGTGACTATTACTGGCAGGAAATATAACACTAATAAAGAAAATTATAAATATCCGAAAGCCTACCGCCCTATAAGCTTGTCTTCTAATTTAGGTAAAGTTTTTGAAAGTCTAATTCATATTGAACTTTCAAATCATATTAATAGTAATAATGTTATGCATCCTGCTCAACATGGATTTACACAAGAAAAATCAACAATCTCTGCTTTACAAGAAATAACTAAATTAAGTCTTCAGAAAAGAGAAACAGAAAATACGGCAATAGTAACAGTGGACATCAGCGGAGCTTTCGACAACGCATGGCATCCGGCAATTCTCCAACAATTGGGCAAGGCAAATTTTCCAGCGGTACTTATAAAAATAATTAATTATTACTTTGAAGACCGGAGTGTAGAGTTTAAATATACTAATGTAAAGTGTATAAGAAAGATAAATAAGGGATGTCCCCAGGGTGATATTATTTCTCCTATTCTTTGGAAAATATTACTTAATAATTTCAACTTATCTTTTAACGAAAGTTTTGCTAGAGTAATTGCTTTCGCGGATGATGTGACATTTGTGGTATGGAGTTCAAATATCTATGATCTTCAGTACAATATTACCAAATGTTAAATAAAAATCAAAGCCTGGTGTGAAAAGGTAAAACTTTTACTAAGTCAAAACAAAACAGGTATACTCTATCTACATAACTATGAAAAATTGCCCATTAATTTTGATGGAAAAATAATTCAACCATCAGAAACTGTTAAATTTGGGAGTTATTTTTTAAATTCATAGACAAAGGAATAAGATTAATTTTGGAACACATGTTGACAATATAATTATGAAAGCTACGAAACTTAAGAATATATTATTCTCATTATGTGCACGTACTTGGGGCATTGATACTAGGCGTAGATTGATCTTATATAAAGCCATGATACGTTCTATATATATGCTGATTTCATTATATAAAATTTCATCCGCTTATTACGCTACAGAAAAATCTACTTTTATTTTCTCTGTCACATTTTCTATTTTATAATCTACCTCCGAGCACCATTGCTATCTTAAACTCAGAAAGTTTTATAGTTATATTGTAAGTATTATTTAACTAGTAAATAAAATGAGAGTTTTCTACGTGATATAGAAAATGTTCAAACTTCTACGTGGTCAAGAAATATATCAGAAATTAAAGGCACAAAATAATTTTAAACATTTTAAACGATTCCTAACCACACAAACCACCCAAACCTCTAGTTTTTTTCACTTATGTTGTCTCCAGAATTAAGCCAGTGCACACAATTTCAGACTAGTGCTAGTTATCTCTAAGTATGTTTAAAATATATATATATATTGTCAGGAGGACAGAGTTTCCTGGTATTCCCTCTTATCTGGACTGGACCGACCGGTCGGGGAAAACAATGGCGCGTCGAAGGAGGAAAAACTCAGTTCTCCCCTCTTGCTCTAACTGCTGGGTCGATTTGGCTCATGTACATAGTAACTTTTATTTTATATTTAAAATATTTAATATAAATAATTAAATAAATATTTAAAGTAATTAGGAAGCCTATTTAATTATTTTTCTTCACGACAATATAATAGAATTTATGGACACATAGACTGGAGACGTGTTGACATCCTTTTAAAGATATTCTATCAGAAATAGCAAGCGATTTAAATTGATATCGCACACATAGGTTTAATATAAATATAGTAACACACAAAATAAAAATTCAAATCTTGAATGTTAGTTATTTTCTCTTTATTTTACAATGTTAAAAATACCTACACACCTATCTTCTATTTTGAATATAAATGATAGCAAATTATTCAATATTATAATTTGGAATATGAAAATAACAAATACATTTTATCCGATAATTCTTACTATTCAAATGTATTTATTAATAGGTAAGGATATTATATATAACGAGTTTAAAAAAAAAATTATGAACAATTTTGATGAATATCAATATATAAAGTAAAAAGGTAGAATAAATATTATTAATAATTTTTCCTAAATATATTGAATTAAAATAGTTTATATGGTCAGTGTTCAACTAAAATATTTTTAAATTCTATAAATTTAAAATGTTATTCCTTTTAGGAGGGAGGGGTATGAAGGATATGACTAACCACTGATGCACCTGATGAACCAGAGGTGGAAGGGAAAGTTACATATGCTCAATCTAAGGGTATAATTACTCAGTCACAAAGAACGACACACAAGTATGTTTTATATTAAGATGCAAAATGACTTAATAAATATAGCTTCACCTTAGTGCAGATTTGAGGTTGATACCAAAAAGTATATTTAACAAAAAAAAAAAAATTGAGTGTCTGTGAAAACATATCCTTGAAAATATTGCTATAAAAATCAGAAATTGATAAAGTCTGCAATTATTTTGGAAACAGTCATTTTTGAAGAAAAATGTATCAATTTTATAATTAGGGCCTGGTACCGAAATAAAAAAGGCTTGTATTGTAACACCGAAAAATATTATCCAAAAAAAATATATATAGCAAACATTAACCGTCTCTTTGAATTTTATAATATAACATCCAAACATAAGGAATGGTATGATATATCATCTTTATATAAAATTTATAATAAAAATAATGATTACAAATAAAAATGTTTATAAAAATGAGGGAGAACCTCGATGCTTCCTTAGTAACAAATTTAACCATAAGCAGCACAGTGCTGGCAAACCACGACAACAAAGTTATAAAGCCTATATTACATTATATTTTACACAGGTATAAACTACACTAAGGCTAAATAATATGTAAAATCAGAAAAGGTTTTATATTTACAAAGTAGAAGCCGAATATGCGTAATTTGTCAAGCAAGAAGAGACTAATGAAGAACTGAACAAAGTCTGTTCAGGAACGCAAATCGCATATTAAAATTATATTACGTCCAAATTTATTTTATGCTACTAATATGTGTGGACACCTCTTATCAGGGTAATATTATCAGAAAAAGTAAAATATTTGGTAATTTAAAGAATATCCTAGAAAATATTAAAAGCCTGTTAACACACACACATAGCACCACAAAGAGGCTAATTGGTTCTATTTTATATATTTATCAGGTTTAAAGCTATATTAAACTTAAAGTTACAGACACATCTCACATTTATAGCATAAAATATCTGAACACATAAATAAGTCAAATATATTTTTTTAAAGATGTAAAACAACTCTTTAGCAGATATTTTTGATTGAACACCAGATGAACCTTTAGTTTCTTACTTGTATTCAATAAAGATTAAGTAAACATATTCTTTAAAGGATAACAAGACCTACAACTTCTACAAATCCTTTGACATGATAACCTACAAAGTAAATTCAAAATTTTATTTACCAAACTGATAAATCATTAGTAATAAGAGTTAAACAAATCGGAGAAGTGATAATGGCTCGGAATTTAATAATGAATAATTATAAGCGTATTTATCACGTAAAAGAAATTAAGCACCAGAAAACTGCCCCTAATTAACGCTTCCTCATTATCCTCGAAGGTTAAAATAGAAAGAAGTTTCACAAGTCTCGTAAAAAGAACTAAAAATGTATTTTGATTGGATCAGGTTTATCCAACAAATTTTGGGTGCAGACATATGCATATTTACCTACAAAAGAATGCAACTAAAAACACAACTTGAAGATGTTACCGGCAGATATGTTCACAGAAGTTAAATCCACAATTTCCTTCAAATAAAATTGTTTAGTTTTCATGCAAAACATTAGATTCCAAGGCAACAGATATTAACTATTTAACAAAGGAACTAATTCTGGTATTTTTGGTGGGCAATCTAAAACCAAAGAAGCTTATACAAACCTATGATTCTCAAGATTAATACATATCTAAATCAATATATATAAAATTCAAGAAGAAAGGCGCAGACCTTATACACAAAAAGAGGATTGTCATTACATTTTTTATCATTTGTTATAATCTATTATAAAATCCGCTTTTGAATAATTATACGATAATATCTCAAATCGAAGTGATCAAATTCTATTTGGAAGGTAAAAATTTATCGTTGCTAAATCAAGAACCTGGCTATAATCTCATTCATGTTTCAAGACCTGAACATTATTATGCATTGATGAAAAGGAGAATCTGAAATTCACCTGATCAGTTTTCCAAGATTTGATCCAGAAGACAATGCCGTATGGTCAACCCAAGTGATCCCATCTCCAAGAGACAATGTATTTACCTCATAAAGGCAAATGACAAGATGCTGTACTAAAAGAGTTCAATTCACTACAACAATTCTCCAGAAGTAATCAAGGCAATTAAAGGTAATTGGATCTATTTCATTGAACATAACCATTTAACTTTACAGATTAGTTTTAAAGAAAAGCTTGTTGTTTTTACTGTAGCCACAAAGGTATGGATATCATTATGTAGAATTATTCTAATCTCTATTCAATTCAGACAGCTTTAGAGCGATACATATTTTTAACATATCTTACATTGTGTAGGATTCGATTTTGAAGAATACAGAGGGTGTTCACACTTATAGGAAACAAGTTTTATTATAAAATATTAAAAATTAACACAATATTTAAAATTTTTCAAATGTTCTGATCATGGTCATACTCAAAAGATCCCATTCTTCCTTTACCATTTTCCAGAGACCTTCAATTGTCCTAGGGTGTCTCTTTCTAAGTGTTCTTTTAAGGCATCCAAAAATGCAAAAATCCATCGGGGCTAAATCAGGAGATTTTACAGGGCTTCTGTTCTTTGGAATAGTGTTGATTCCTGTTCTTTGCCTTAGATCTTCCAAATAAGCTTGGTTTGAAGATGAGGTATGACTTGTGGCGTTATCATGGTGAAACCAGACTTTGTTGCTCTGTTTTCCATAGATAGAGGGGATATCATTTAAAAATATAGGTTATAAAATGTTGTTTTGATAGTACTCCGAGTTTATTTTGGCATTTCTCTCAACTTTTCTTATTTTTAATTTTCCTTTATATGATATACCGCATGCCACCATAAATCCTTTGGGGTAAATTTCGGCACATTCCTTCAACCAAATTGGCCTAGATTTTTCCATTCTTTTTTGATAGTATATAGCTCTTTTTCTGTTGCAATCGGTAAAATATATCTATGCTTCGTCATATGTAACAATAAATTTCCATCTATCAGCAGCCAAGAAATGTTCATAAAAATATCTGCTGATAGTGTGTCGCTGACGAATATGGCTCTGAAACAATTTGTGGGCCGCATGTATTTTTGTAGCTTTCAGGCCTAAATCTTTATTTATTATTTTATTTATTGTTGACACTGATGTTCCTATTAATTTGGCTATATTTCTTTGTGGCATAGGATTTCCTTTTGTGATATATTTTTTCACTTTTTTGACAGTTGCAGGGGTTCTCACAAACATAGGGTGGTAATCCTTTGTCCATTTCTCCGTAGGTGCTTTGAATAAAAACTTGATATTTTTGTCGTGAATAATATTATAAATACCTTTTTTAGAAATGTTGATATAATCTTGTTTGCATATTTTAATTTTGTCCAAATAGGTAAGATTAGCTCTGGTAAGTCTTAAAATATAACCTCTTATGAAATTATTGTATTTGAAGGGCATTTTTTTAAAATAACAAAATAAATTTATAGCGTGGTAGAATTAGCTTAAGTCTTTTCGAATTCCACGTTGTTGAATTTTTAAAATAAAGTGATAGTTCCTTTTTTACACCGGGCGCTCGTTTCCTATAAGTGTGAACACCCTCTGTAATTTGATAATTTTAACGAAGATATTTATATACTACAGACCAAAGGTTTTGAAATAAATAGCAATAGGCTAGTGTTTTTAAATTAATACAAGCACTATATGACACGCCACAAACAAAATCCGGATAAAATATGGCATTAAATATCTTTATATAATATATTGAAAATGAATTGAAATATCTATTCGGAATTTTCGTATTTTGATTAACAAAAGGGAATTGGTAAGTTATGGACAGAAATACGTGTAGATTGTATTTTTATAAAAATTAAAGTTTCAAAAACATTGTTGAAAGGAAACTATACAATGCTAACGGAATTGAATATATTGGTATGGATCGGATTCAACATATATTGACAATAGTATACAAGGTGTGTCGAATAAATAATAAGACTGGTCAAAAATAAGGAGAAAATAGAATAATTGGAAATATTTTATCAGTATTTTTTAAAATAGTCCCCTCCCGTATTTATACATAATTTCCATCTCTTCTCCCATGATTTAAAACATTTAGAAAAGGTATCTTACGGGATGTTCTTAATGACCTTTTTCGAATTCGCTATGATGTACTCTCTAGTGTCAAATCTCCTTCCTTTTAGAGCCATTTTGAGTTTTGGAAAGAGAAAAAATCATTTGGAGATAGATCTGGGGAATAGGGAGGTTGTTGAAGTATTTGGATGCCGTGTTTAGCCAAATAAGTCAGTACAGATGTAGCGGTGTGTGGTGGTGCATTATCATGATGGATAATCCAATTTTTGAAACTCCACATTTCACTTTTTTCAGACGAATTGATTCACGTACACGTCTATTAATGTATAAATAAGACTCCTTATTGATTATTTGACCTTCCTCTAGATATTCATAATGCACAATTCCCTTTATGTCAAAGAACGTGACCAATAAGACTTTGTTTTTTGACTTGCAAAGTCGGGATTTCTTCGTTCTTGGTTCATCTTTTCCTTTCCACTCCATTGATTGCCGTTTTGTTTCCGGGTCATACCCGTAAACCCATGTCTCGTCTCCAGTTATTATTTTTTCCTCTCAATTAGGGTTTTCTTCCACCATTTCAAGCATTATTTTGGCAACTTCAACGCGATTCTCCTTTTGTTGGATTGTGAGCATTTTAGAGACAGATTTTTAAGGTTTCTTCTTTAACTGCAAGTCTTCTTTAATTATCGATCCAACTAATGATTTTGATATCCCTGTTTCTTCCTCAATGTCCCGTAACCCTATTCGTGGATTTGCTTTTATCAAATTTGAAATTTTGCTCACCTTTTCAGGGTTCCTGTGCAGAATTGGACGTCCAACACGCTTCTCATCTTTCACCGATTCCATTCCATTTTTAAATCGTGAAAATCATCTAAATGTGGTGGGCTTATTTACATTTTCATTTCCAAATGCCAACTTCTACAAATCTAAAGTTTCTGAAGCCGATTCCCCAATTTTGTATAAAAATATAATACAATTTCTTACGGGCTCTGTCAATGATCAACTTGGAGTATTCGTTGCGGACGGGATCTCCAATTCTTAGCGCTGGGGGGATGAATTGTGCTCTTTCACAGATTTTATTGAACCATAGGTGCGATCTCCATTTGGCCAATTGGACGGACTTTCTACTGAGGAGGACCAAGTGATTGAAGGTATCAGGACTGAGAATGTTAGATCGGCGAATATTGAGCAGGAACAATTGGGTCTCTTGGGTATCAGGATCCATCAATGTAAGCGCATTCGTGAACAAAGGTGATAAAGGCACCTTTGTTCACGAATGCGCTTACATTGATGGATCCTGATACCCAAGAGACCCAATTGTTCCTGCTCAATATTCGCCGATCTAACATTCTCAGTCCTGATACCTTCAATCACTTGGTCCTCCTCAGTAGAAAGTCCGTCCAATTGGCCAAATGGAGATCGCACCTATGGTTCAATAAAATCTGTGAAAGAGCACAATTCATCCCCCCAGCGCTAAGAATTGGAGATCCCGTCCGCAACGAATACTCCAAGTTGATCATTGACAGAGCCCGTAAGCAGTTACTTAAGTCCAGAACCCAGGGATGATTCTCGCATAATACAATTTCGTTGTTCGAATTTTCTATCCATTACAAATTAAAAGTTGTTATGCAAGGCGTTATTTTTACGGCTTACAATTTATCGACTGCGCGCGCAATCACGTGATGCGATATACCGTAGTGTAGCTGAGAAGCTTTCTAATTTTTTAATAGACTTTCAAAAAAAAAATATCATTTCATTTTCTCTTTGTTTTTGAACGGTCTCATTATTTATTTGACACACCTTGTATTTACAAGTGCAAAGGGCTTTTGTAAAAATACAGTATACCATACACCACAAAGATCTAGCTACACCAATAGATCAATATACAGATTTTCGAATCTTCAAACAAATGTGACTAAAATAATTTCAAGAAATGATCGAAACTTTTTAAAAGTGCAGTACCATTATTATACATTGCCTGAGCAAAAATGTATCCAAATATAACCAAGTTCCTTGAAACATGAAGAGAGGAAAAATAATTTTGGGATATCAATAAAAAATATATAGACACTAGGCCTGAAAAATATACCAGAGGTAAATTGCAACTTAAAACTTACTGTGATGCATCTTTGAATTTTTCTCTGTATTCATGTGTTTAGACTGAGTATGTTTTGATATTAGCATAATAAAGTTTGGTAATTCATCAGTTATCAATTCTCTCTATCAGAGTATATTTTATAATAAATAAAATCATAAACAGAGTAAACTTGGAGAGACAATACTTCTTCTCGACAATCTAGAAAATGTGTTTCACATTTTACCTGAATTACCTATATGATATCAAATTATGAAATAGTTTACATACTTAAACTTTTGCTTCCAATATACTGTATATATCCAATTATAAAATATAAAAATAAAATTGTGAGATCACTTCCTAAACTGAAACGTCCCGATGTACACATTTTCTTTGTTAACAATTCCATATACAAGTAGTTTAACGACCTCGTTTTGTTGTATTTTCGTAGGACTTCTTGCGTAAAGGCTGTACTGTAATATTGTCCCTAGTCCTCTGAGATATTTGTCCACAAATATTGATCATGTTAACGTGAAGAGCAATATTTGTAAAATATACCTTATCAAGGATAGAAGAAATGTCAGGTATTGATATCAATTAAATAACATTGAACATATCAATGATACTGATTTAATATCCATGAAACAACAAACAAACCTAAAGTTAAAAAAATATCCATCAGGAAAAATATTAGGGTGCGATACTTCAGCTAGAAATATACTTGTAAGAACATTCCAACAAACTCTACCCTCCAATTATTCAATTTATGATTTGAGAAAATGTTTTAGGGATCTAAAGAGCTAGAAATATCTTCTAAAATTCAATCAAAGTATTTTTGTTAATAAGGACATTAATACTTGTTTATATGTATTTTTTTAAAGGATCGACAGAGTTAAAAAAAAAAGCTCTTAATCCACCTCATCTATGACCATACAGGATAAAGGAAATACATGAAAATTATTTCTTTTTCGATATCAACGGCAAGAATATATCCATTGATAGACGAAAAGGGGATATTTTCATACAGTAGACCCTGACAATAACACCAATAAACAAAACCTTCACCCTACTAAGCCAGCAGATGATATTCGAACAACCCGGAGTCAAATAAAAGTAAAAAACTGTAAGATTTAACCCAGGCCCAACCCTACATTGACCAAGCATAACTTAGTTAATGTGAGGTGGGGGATTGAATGTAAAATATATTACAAGTAAAATAATGAGCTATTTGAATTGAATAAATATATATATTTTTTATTTTCAATATATTAATAATTTCAAAATATTTCTGATTATATTATTCATAATTGAAGAGAAACTTCATTAGGCAAAGTATACCTAAAATTTACATATCTACCTCCAAACGAAAATCTAAAATAAAACTTATGTAAATTATCTAAATTGAAGAAATACTATCCCAGGGATACAAAATAGTACTTGCTGGTGATTTTAACTATCGAATAGGAACTGCGGGAGAATTCCACAATGTTTTTGGGCTGCTTTCGCTCCTCTCTCCAAAACTTAATTCTAAGGATAAGGCGACTTAGGCACACTCGAGTCAATTTCTTGAGTTTCTTGACAACAACCTGATGTATATTTTAAATGGTTGAACATTATCTGATAAAAACGGTAATTACACCTACATTTCTGAACATGGCTCATCTGTTGTGGACTACTGTATAATTACACCTTCTCTTCTAGACTGTGTTGTTGATTTTAAAATAGAAGATATCCCCTATTCCGACAACTTACCAATTACACTGACAATAAACCTAGATCCATATTCTACTTACGTAAATATTTCGAAACAACCAAATAATAAGCATCCAATTTATGCTAACTCAGTATGTCGAAAAAAATATTAGTGGGTACCCCTATTTTTCGAAACGGCGGTAAACCAGCACATTCTGAAGAATAGTACTGGGGCCAACAAATCATAAACTCTACACAAAATATTTATATATATTTCATTTACCCAAACAGCTCTTCATTTCAAGGGTAAGTGCATAGCAGCTATAGGAGCAGTTTGGCTGATTCTTATGAAATCCAAGTTGAATTCTTTTCACTCTCAACAATAAAGCTGTTCGATACCAGAGTTATAACAACTCTACTATATGCTTCTCCAATCTGGTCAGATAAACAAGAGTTAATATTGAATAAAATTCAAGATACTTTTCTGAGACGATATCTAAATCTCCCAAATTTACCCCAGGATATATTTTAAGGATAGAAACAGGAAGAACATATCTCGCAGTGATAGCAAAGACATTATCGTTATAATTCTGGCTAGGAAATCTAAAAATGAACACTACGAGATTCCCTTTGATCTGTTTGGCTCACTTGTGGGATGTTTATATCTCTACAAGACAAAATATTGGATTTACAAAGAGTTTAACAAATATACTAAATAACGCCGGTTTCTCGTGGCTTATTGGATGCTCGGATCGCAATTTGATTATTATGACAAAGTCAAATCAATCGATACAAGAAGACCATCAAGAATAAGAAATTCAAAACTTTATTCACATTATAAAAATTTCCATACGACAATAGAAACAGAATTCTACCTAACCGATGATTGCCCTTTGCCAGTCAAACGATTTATAGGTCATTCGAGAATACCATTTACAGTCTTCAAAAAACCACGTTCTGACGTGTGAGGCCAAAACCTTAATGTGTACACTGTGTGACAAGGAAATTACTGAAGAACTCCCCCATTACCTGCTTAATTGTACAGCCCTTGATGCAGAGAGGAAGGCCCTGTATCAACAAATTAAATTAACCAACATTTCACCCTACGTATTGCTTCAAAAATATCAGCAAACAAATATAATGCAATAGTTTATTATATAGTTTTTTAGATTATCATTATGTAAGGACCAGTCAACAAGTGAATGACTGTGAGATGAAGAGTAAAGCCAGTTCAATTTCTATTTCAATACCTATGTAAATAACACAAAATGGGGAAAGTCCCTAATGAAGGCTTTTGTGTGTGAGTGGGGGTAATTGAAGAGAAACAATATATTTGCAGTTTTAAGATCCCTTTAGTGCGTGTTTCGATATATTTATTGAATGAAACGTTGTAGATTTCTTAATAACTGATAGAATATAAATTTAACGACTTGTGCGTTTAATAAATTAATCCTGATTTGAGTTACTTGTAGAAAACGTGGCGCTACAAACTTCATATTTCCGCGCCTTTGAACTGTAATCGTTACACTAATAAGTGTGACTAGTGGCGAAGTAGCCTTTATCCAAAACCTTGGAAAATCTGAGATTCGCCAGGATAATGCACGACGTTTGTCTTGTGCGGACCCTCCTACATACTGAAAGTGTTCAGCTGCTGTCCTGACAAGCACGTTTCCCTTATCTGTCACCGAAAGAAAACGACTGGCCAATGGTTGTCGAGCAGCGGGCTCGTTCCCACACCCCAGTTTCTACTGTCGATGAGCCACCAGTTTTTCTGGGTAATGATTTTAATAAATTATACCTCCAAATTTTAGGAAATTTAATCACTTGTTATTATTATCAGTATAATGTGTATTTGTCCTAATCGATATCATTTTGTTATTTGAATTTATTTATTTGCATTCTTTCAGGTCTTGTAATTTCAAATGTTCTGTGGTGTACTATTCTGTATAAAATATATCTGTATTATATAATAAAATATGTAATACAAGAAGACAGCATTATTAATGCATATTTAAAGGGGGAAGGTGCCTATATTGTTGCATGAGTATCATCCTCCCGAAACTGTATATTATATTGAAACATGTAACTGTTTAATAACGATGGGATATTTTTGGTCTGCCGTGATAGAGCTCTTGGTACTCTCTAGATCCCCTATTACAAGACATCTAACCCGTTGGTGGACCAATGCATAGGCTGTATACCGACCATCCAGTAGAAGTGAATGGTACTATTATCAAATTTTCAGCCCATTTTTATATGTTTGAGGCAGATATATTTTGCACAGTCGCCTTTGTCAAACCACATGGCGCTGACAACCGCCATCAATAATTCGATATCGACCAGTGTGAGAGGCACTATTAAATTGGAATTTAGCGGCCAGTCGGGCCAATTAAATTGCTGCTTTGTTTTTTAATCACATGATGAAAACAATTCTTTAAATAGCAACAATTTGGCAAGCGGATTGATTTATATGTAGAAATCGAAATAAGGGTTTTAATGTATTTTTTATGTTTATAATCAAACTATAAAATATATGATATACTATTTTCCCATATAATTAAACGAAAACATTTACCAATTATATATATACTTGTAAATACGTTACGATTGATATTTTTATTTGAAGATCTATGTAAAATGCAAATTCACATCTTAAACTGTGAGGAAACTATGATAAAAATCAATAAAAATATAATATAGATTATTAATCAATTATTTTCTGTATTTTTATTTATATACACTGGTCCGCAAAATTAAAGAAACAACACATGTTTAAGAAAAAGAAAGTTATATTAAGGGATATATATCCAGTTTTGGTATATTCAAAAGCTTCCATGAATTAAGAGAGTATGTAAAACAGAAAAACAAATAAAGTTGTTCCCAATATGCAAAATATCACCGTCTACGTTGACCTCGCCTCAAGCACGTGCCTGAGTCTTTCTCAAAGCGTCCTAATTTTACGCTCCACTAGATTTTTATTGAACCTTTTTGTTTTTAAAAAAATTCCTGGCTTATAGGCAACATTTATCACAAGAAAGAAAAAAAAGGCAAGCTATTGGAAGGATGGAAGCAGGCCAATCACAGGCAGAAGTAGCAAGATGGCTTGGAGTGACAAGAAACGTTGTCTCAAGGCTTTGGAAAAAAATTCAAACGACAGCTAATGTTGCCAGAACATCCGGACAAGGACGGCCAAGGGTCACAACGTTAAATCAAGACCGTTATTTGAGTCTCCTTGTGCGTCGCAATAGAAGAATGACAGCATCGCAACTACGAAGTGACCTCAATGCAGCTACAGGAGTCTTAGTATCAACTGATACAGTACGCAGAAGGCTTAACAAGAAGGGCCTCTATGCTCGACGACCCATAATTTGTGTGCCATTGACACCACCTCAAAAGAGAGCAAGGAAACTTTGGTGCAGACAACATGTCGCCTGGAATCCAGATGAAGGGGGGCGTATAATGTTCACTGATGAGTCCAGATTCTCTCTAAACAGCGATTCTCGTCGTGTCTTTGTCTGGAGAGAGGTAGGAATTAGAAATAATACCCGGAATATGGTTGAAAGGGATCCCTAGAGAAGCCAAAGTTTTATGGTCTGGGCTGGAATCTTCTCGGGCGGTCGCACAGCACTCCATATTTTTCGGCAAGGAACCCTGACTGGACAGAGGTATCGGGACGAGATCTTGGCAGCATATGTGATGCCTCAAGCATTGGAAATGGGAGAAAACTTTCTTCTAATGGATGATAATGCCCGTCCACATAGGGCTGGTGTGGTCGACACTTTTCTCCAAAACCATGGAATTGCTCGGATGAATTGGCCAGCTCGATTCCCAGACCTAAATCCCATTGAGCATGTATGAGACAACCTAGGATGGCGGATCTCATCCCTCCAACCCCCTCCTAGAAACACTCACGAGCTAGAAACAGCCTTAACACAAGAGAGGGCGTTGATTCCACAGGAGCTGATAAACTTCCTAATTCTTAGTATGGGTCACCGATGTAGAGCCTGTCTATCAGTTAAAGGCGATCACGCCCCATATTAACAACAATATCCAAGATATTTATGCACTGACTCCAAGAAGATCATTGCTTGACCAGCCAATTTGCATAAATACGTGTTAGAATTCTTTGATTTCGGGTATTCTATTCAATAATGGAACAATAAATTTGTGTATGAAATTTCATTGATAAATGTTCAATAAAATTCGAGAAAATGAAAAAATATGTTGTTCCTTCAATTTTGCGGACCAGTGTACATAGAAATACTATTAAAATATTGAATGAGAATATAATATATAATTATTATATTATCACACAAAATTATTTTATATATATCTTATCCGCTTTTGACATTTGTATTATTTATGGAGGTCTTTGAAAATTTATAATACGAATACTTTTTCTCAATATCATTTTTTATGTTGCGGAGATAAAAAGGGCAGGCGGGCAATGAAATAAAATAATGTATTATAAGAATAGGGTATTTATCTTCAAAGTACTTGGATAAGAAATATATCCAATAAAGTTATATATTCAAGAATATTCATAGAGAGCCGAAGAAATTTGAACAACTTATCAAGATTATCACCGAGGTGCCTGGTATTTTCCAAGGTGTAAATAACAGCATTCCCCTCGCATCTGTACACGGATCCACAGTGGTCGCCGCCCCTACTGGACACTGGCGGCAGATATCCCAAGTCGTAGCTTCCTGGCCAAATATTGTAGAGCTACGTGACATTACTCCTTTTTCTCCCATAGAAAACAGCGACCACGTGATTAGGTTCTCTCTGCCTGGATGGTATTCCCTTGTAAAATAGAATGTTGTTATTCGGTGTCTAGGTAGGGCATTACCCTTATAAGACAAACGGCATCTTTGGTTGTCCGTGATCAGAACTTACTTCATACATAACTTCTGAAAAGCTCTTTGGTCGAATTGTAGGGCGCATTTAATCTTTTTAGTAACTTTTTGAAAGTCCCACTTTTCGGATCGAAGTAAAAAACCTACATAGGATTACTTTTCTGGTTATAGACTGTATTATTTTTCTAGCCATAAAGTTTACGGTCTTTCGTCTGTGACTGTAAAAGGCTTAGTAAGAAATTTAGCTCATTTCTTTTGTTTCTAGATGGATTTCGCTATTGGTCACCACTTTCTACCTTTTATTTGTAGGAGAAAGGTTCCATCTCCGCTTACATCCATGTGTAGAAGGGTATTAGAGGATTTGTCAAATTGTATTGACAAATATTTTCACTCTCATATTATTTCAGGTTTTAGTGGAATAAATTTTGTTTTCGTTTGTTTGTGAACCAATCTCTCCCGCCTTCTCATTGGACGAATGTGGCCATGTTTGTATATAAAAGGGGGCTATGGTATTGCGAGAGAAGTGTGTGGGATATTTAGTGTGGAGACGCTTAAAATGTTCTCTGCGTGGTTTATCTGTGTCTGGCTATCTCCTCGCATACCTGTGTAACCCCGGTCCGATCCCTACTAACGCAACAATAAGTACTGTTTTTTTTTTTAAATTTTATTTAACAAATTGTGATTTATTATTTACCTATTTTTTTGGTGTTATACTCTTGAGTGTACGATTTTTTGTGTTTAGTTACTATTACTCTAGGCCCTAGTAATTTGCAACTTTGTGTGTTATCCCGTAAATAGTAACATTTGTAATTGGCGAGCCTGCCAGGATTACTGGTGTTTGCACGTGTAAATTCCCGTAATTTTTACGTGCGTTTATTTCTTTGATTGAGTGGTTTATTATTATTATTTTGTACTCCATCATGTTTGTGAACTCTATGCTCAACTTGTCAGTGTTTAATGGGGTTGATCTCGAGTCTTTCATTTTGGAAGTCGAGCTTAAAGCTCGAATAGGCAAATGGATCCTGAGGCCAAAGCACTGCTCATGTTCGAGGCTCTATCCCCTGAAGTTAGGTTGAGCTTAGAGGAGATGGGTATCCGTAACGATAGCAGTTTCGAAAGTATTGTTAGTAAACTGAACATATTGTACCCTAAGAAAGCGCGTGGTATTAGAGAATGCCTTAAATTAATAGAAGGTCTTAGGCAGAGAGTTTGGGAAATTCCTATGGTTTTTAAAGAAATATTCCTTGCCATTAAAGATAAAGTAGAATACAGTTTTGACGATAGCCTAGTGTTCGAAATCTTCCTCGAAAATGTGCTCGATAAGTATAGAGAGGCTATTGATCGCAGTGAGGCTAAATCAATAGACAAAGCTGTCAGTGTCATGGCCACGGAGCATAGTGTAGAACACCGTTGCAGCTTTATGAAAGGGGTATGTTCAGTAGAAGCGGTTAAAGAAATAAAAAGCATTAAGGGTGAGATAAAGATGCTTAGTTCCATTGTAAACAGGATGGATCACGAAAATGAGCAGTGTATTAAAGACCTTAGAGGTGAGATAGAAAGACTGACTTAATTGTTGGGCGAAATCAGGCTGAGTCCACCTGAGTGTAGCTTAGGACATATAGCTAGTGATTTCTCAAGACAGTCTTCTATGTTTGCCAACCGCAATCCTCTTGACAATGCTGAGATAGTTAACATACGTTCATATGGCGGAGATCAGTTTGGAAATCTGCTAATAGTTAGGTTAAATATTAACGACAATATGTGGCACCTGTTATATGATACAGGAAGCCAAATTCAGTATTATTGATTCTGAAAAGTGCAATGTCTTGAAGGAGAATTTGGACGATGCACTCAAAACTTTACGTATAGTTTCAGTTACAGGCCACGAGCAGACACTTACACGTGTTAAAACCTGTAGAGTTGGTAACGAAAACGGCAGCGAGCTGGGAGAGATAAGATTCTGGTTAATGTTACTCGGATATAAAGGCTACGACGGGATTCTGGGAATCAATGATATAAATAGATTCAATATCCCGTTGCTTCCAATACGGGAACGTGGCAACATGATTTTCTTGAAACCTGAAGACAGTGATTGTGTAGACCTTAGCTGCGTTGCCAGTGCACAAAGACCAATGGTTTCCATTAGAGGAGAAATCAGTGAAGCGCATTGAAAACGAGGCTGCGAAGTTGCTACCTACTGAGTTTAACAGAAGATGTAAGTGTAGCGCTGGGTCTGTTATAAGTTTTAGAAATCCTACTTGGGCTGAGAGGTTAAGGGTGATGCGGGAAGCAGAGGAAACTGTCAGACAGTTTATGTCAGGTAACTCTTTAAAAAGCTTATGAATCCTATGCCAGCTTATTCCAGAAGTTTCGACAAAGGAGACCTGGTAATGATAGCTGTTTCTAAGAATGAAGGTTACTCCAACTTCTATGGGCCTTTCCGTGTGGAAGCTAGGGATTCCGATGTCAGCTTCAGAGTAAGAGGGGTCACCATGAACGATGTGAAAGTTGTACATGGCAATAGGATGAAAGCGTTTATAAACAGACGTTAAGAAGAGCTTTTAGCTCTTGGAAGTTGACAGAACTGAATGGAATTGGATGGTTCGGTTTCTCATCAAGTGAGCGTCTGACAATTCCCAAAGTCTCTACATATCATGCCCAGCCGGTTCCAGATGAGAGCTTATTGGTCCCCCTGTAAACTCTGTCTACTAAAGCATATTATATATGTGTGTGTTTGGTAATCACTCATGGTAACTCACGTAATTTGCGCAGATTTCTTTTTTTTTTTAAATTCTTTTGAAAGAACAAGATGGAAGGCACTTTTAAGGAACGACCCGGATGCCTACTTCTCCTCTCTTTAGTTTTTTTTTGTATCTTTATAACATGGCTCCCGTGAGCTTTTTCCCTCCCGAACAGCGGGAGGTTTTCCTTACGGGACAATGGGAATGTTTGGGAGATTGGTTAGTTTATTATTATTTTTTTTTTGGAAGGATACCTTTTGTCAAATTATATTGACAAATATTTGCGCTCTTATCATATCTTATCTCAGGTTTTAGTGGAAAGAATTTTGTTTTCGTTTGTTCGTGAACCAATCTCTCCCGTCTTCTCATTGGACGAATGTGGCCATGTTTGTATATAAAAGGGGGCTATGGTATTGCGAGAGGAGTGTGTGGGATATTTGGTGTGGAGACGCTTAAACCTGTGTAACCCCGGTCCGATCCCTACTAACGCAACAATATGTACTGTTTTTTTATTTTATTTAACAAATTGTGATTTATTATTTACCTCTTTTTTTGGTGTTATACTCTTGAGTGTACGATTTTTGTGTGTTTAGTTACTATTACTCTAAGCCCTAGTAATTTGCAAATTTGTGTGTTATCCCGTAAATAGTAACATTTGTCAGATTAATCAAGTGTTCCGAACTGGTTTTTAAGTAAGTGCTATTTTATGATTTTCAAAATTCTCCTTGAGGCGCATCCCAATATAATTTTTTCTCAGTCTTTATAGGTGAAATATTCAAAGAAATATCGGCATTAGGAACCTAATTCAAGAAAACACCTAAATTAAGTAACATTTATTTGCTTCGGAAATTTAGAGGCCGATTAAACTCATTATTCTATTGAAGTGTTAATAAGGTGTCATAAAATATTTATACTCGTATATATATATTCCAAACTTTAAAAAATAAAAAAGGTATATCCAAAAAGGCACTTTTTATTGTTTGAACTTTGTCCAGCTTGAGGGATGCAACAAAATGCAACGTAGATGCCTCCGAAATGTAGGTGCATAACCCACGATGTCGTTTAGGTAGGGGTGACAATATTCCATTAGACTGCCCAAATAACTAATTACAGAACAGCAGTTTCTCTGAGATTAATTTCTTATAATTTCTTTCACAATCAATGACAGAAAAATAAAAATATCCCCGGACTAAATTCCAAGGGTCTATATTGATTTCTTGTTAGCTATTTTAAGAATAGGAGATTTTTTCCTCAAAGAGTTTTATATTTAGTTCACGTCGAAGGTTATCGAATATGACAGCAAAGTTGGCACCTGAATTCACTAATGCTTCGATAATGCGTCCATCGATTTTATTCTTAAAAAAAGTTTATTCCGATTAAGCGGCGCTTTTCTCCGAGGAGATTCCTCAATGGCGACCTCACCCCTGCTACAGGCCATGTCATTTTTCATTTTGACGCTTGATATCAGCTTAAACGGCGGGATGGCTACTAGAACTTACTTTAAGTTGGCGTCATTGCTTGACTTGGAAGGGAGAAAGATATTCGAGAGAGAAAATTATATAGACGTTTGTTGCTGTACATATTCTTCGTCGGCGGCGTCAAACTCGATGGCTTGGCATTCCTTGACCTGTCTTCAGCGAAGACCTGCCGTCGTTCCCTACAATAACAAACGACATGTCCGGGTCGTGCGCAGTGGAAGTAAATGGGTTTATTGTCGTAGGTTCTCCATTGTTCCATCTTCCTGAGCTGGTCTGTCGAAATTATAAGAAGTACGTGGTTATAGTACAACGTTAATTTGTGGTCTTGTAGATTGTAGAGCACGGTTAACTTCTCTCACAGTCTGTTCCAAGGCATTCAATTCTCTGAAAAGATTTATTACTTCAGAGGCTGGAAAGGCCTTTTGAATATCTTCCTATCTATGTGGCGAATTAAGATGACTAAGTTATCTGGGTCATCAAAAGTTGAAAGATGCACTATGTTTGACAACTTGGAGAATTCCGTGCAGCCGATCCATCCCTTCTTGATTGTTTCCAGATGACAATCTTAAAGTCCTTAAAATCTCATTGACCTTTTGGTACTAGGATCTTTATGATTGTTTTATCCCAGATATTCATTGGGTAAGTTTACAAACTAGGTTTTTCTTCCCTACATGAATATATCCCTATGGTTGATCCATATCTATCTCTTCCATCAAATTCCCCATATAAAAAGGCCGATTTGATCTCATAATGTCTAATGGTTAATTTATCAGATGCAGCGATAGAAAACAGTTCTGAATGTGATCAATTTTATTACAAGGCAGAAGGTTCAGTTGTAATATTCACAATATTTTTTTATCAAAACCTTTAGCAACCAAAATTACTTTAAATCTTTCAACATTTTCATCTTGATTGTATTTATCTTAAAAATCCATTTGCACCCTATTATTTTGTGTCCATTCGGGAGATCAGTCAAAGACCACGTAACATTTTATCTCTTCTTCTGAAGCCTTCAGCCATTATGTTTTCTCGCCTAAAGGAAGATTCTATAATTCGTTCCAGTCGAGAAGTTCTCTAATAGATGCATAATTTGCGTGAAGGCTGTATCTATTTGGAGGTATTCCTTTGGTTGATATCTGAGATCTTCTCAATGTTGAAGCTGACACTGAAGGTTGTAGATCAACTTCATGTACATCTTCATTTACATCA
Organism: Cordylochernes scorpioides; assembly: GCA_030710605.1. Lineage (NCBI taxonomy): Eukaryota > Metazoa > Arthropoda > Arachnida > Pseudoscorpiones > Chernetidae > Cordylochernes > Cordylochernes scorpioides. Next base: position 27,725,332 of record CP092870.1, on the reverse strand, counting down.
CGATCATTGATTTCCTCTATTTGTGGCTTATTGAAAAGGTTCATGTCGACATTAGTAAATTCTTCATCATTTATATTTTTGCAGAATTTCCATCAAAGTTATCGATGAATGCAACATGACAGGCCATTCATTCAATATTGGAGAACCCTCAACCCATTATCAGGATACAAAGGGCAAGCACCAGCGCCTAGTACTCGAAGCTATACTAACCAAAAAACTAAAAGGAATCAATAGAACCATAGATTTGCCCGACGTATATCATAGTATAATTCCGGAACCTCCAACTAATCCATAATCTCCGGCTTCTTAATTTGTAATTTATTGTAATCGCATAACCTTAATAGAGAATTAGCATTAACCAATAATTTATTTTTTATTTTTGTAGTATGTAAATCAGTTTGTTAGCATATCTGTCTTATATTTTCTGCTTCTTTGCATGTATATATATGGATTGGATTCGATAAACTTCAGTAACATTGTTATACCTGTCGAAGGGCTGTTGAGCCCGAAAGCTTGTATTGCCGATATACATAAAATAAATTTTTCCCTCAGCGAATTGTGTTTTATAAATAATTATACCGAAGGGATTATATTAGCAACATATATATGTATATATAGTGTAACAGTGGCATAACATTGTCTTAAAAGATAATTGTTAATTAACAAAAGATTAGAGTGAAATATAATAGATAAAATGTGTGTAAATATTCAATGTCACAATGTTTTGAATGCTTTTAACATTACAGATAAAATATATAATATGTTTTCTCAAAATTTGGAAATAAATTATATAAAATATTTTATTATAAAATAAATGAAGCTTCCAGAGTTAAGTTCCTTGTACAACCTTTTATTTTCAAGCTTTTGGACTTGTCAGTCCTTCAACAGGATTATAACTTATTAATTTTATAATATTATAGAGAGAGAGAGATAAAATTAATTTATATTTTTTTCTTCAATTTTAAAATATATATAATTCAAAGACGCTGTGTCTTGATAGAATGACTTGTTATATCCTGACATCAAGTGTGTTGTCTGGAAGCTGTCTCGGTGATGAACGGACGGAGATTCCCTTGACAAACACCGGCCCTTGGCTTGATGGCCTCTCTTCTGGAAATACTTCCTTCACCTCCATCACTTTGTTTCCTTCTATTGAAACAACTATACTTGGAGCTCAAGTATGCTACTTTTAAATATTTATATTATAGCCTATATACGTTTATATATTGTATTTGATTGATATTTTTATATTATCACGAGAAAACATCCTCACAAAGGTTCTATAAATTAATATAGATTACCAATAACAAGTTTGGTATTTGAATTAATAGTTACAAATTTACACAATGACCCCTCGCAATAGACTGCCAACACATGAGACTTCGGATTATTGGGATTCCAGGTTTTTGTGTAAGCACTAGATGATAAAATACATGATGTATGTAGTTATATTCTAGCATTAGGTTTGCATTCTAGGATAAGGCTACAAATGCTAACCAGTACATGTAACACAAACACAAACATAGTTAACACAATCTTACTAATAAAATAAACGCCTGCCTATGAATACAAACACCATTTACATCAACACAATTATCATAAAAGAAACTCTGTGTGCAAAACAATTAAACAAACAAAATTTAAAATAATGAGCTAATACAAGGTATGATCATAAAATTCGAGGAATTGGGTCATAAAAGATTTATTAGATGAATATATACAAAAATGGTTAATATTCCTCAAAATACTGTCCGAGGGAATCTATACAGCACTTCATTATTTTTTTCAGTTCCGGAAGCACCCGGAAAATTCGTCAGAAGTAATGCCCCTCAAAACGCTCAGCGTTTTTCCTTTATGGCATTAACGGTATCAAATCTATGTCCTTTTAGAACTGACTTCAATCTAGGAAAAAGAAAGAAGTCATTTGGTGCATATCAGGCGTGTACGGCATTGTCAACATGTTATTTTAGTCACAAAACACCCACGGAAAGAGCTCTGTGTGCTGGGCCGTTATCGTGATGGAGCATTTTTGGAACAAATTTCGAAAACTTTCTTTCAAGTCCAATATCCTCGGTCATTTTTTTACACGTTCCATATAGAATCCCTGCTTCTATTACTAGTTCTCTGATCGTTGTCCTAGTGTTTTCTCTTATTAAAGCACCAATATTTTGGGTCAGTTCGTCATGATTCTCCAAAGGAGGACTTCCCTGGCGTGCGTCATCTTGTGTTGAATCTCTACCAGATGTTTGAAACGGGCAAACCTCTTAAAATATTTTGATTGTGATAAAACTTCCTCCCCGAACACCAATTTCAACGCCGTTTTTCCTAATTTTTGACAAAATTTCATGCATACCCTTTGTTCACTTTTAGGATCCATTGTAATAAAACGCCGCGCTTTTGTTTCCTTTCTTTAAAAAATGATTATAAAATTATCATTATTTGAGAAATCGAAACGATATAAATATTTTCTAGTAGAACGAGGTCTCGTGATTATGATGATAACTTTTATTTTACGAAACCTCTTTCAGAATTTTTATTTTTACTAATTCCCCGAACTTTTTGATCATACCTTGTATATTACAAACACCATATTGCTTGCTATCTTGAAACTTCTGAGGCAACCTTGACAGATCTAGCTTTAAGGATTTCTTCGGCGTTTTGTAAGTCCCACGCAGCTCAATGTTACTTTAGACTTCGTTGAGCTTTCGCGTACAAGAAAACCCTAGCTTTCGCGCTAAAAGCTCTTAAACGGGCCAATATCTCTATAATAAGGTCAGCATGCTGGGAATATATGGTATACATAGATAATCTGATGTACTTCATATTCAGCACTACTTAGGCGTAATTTTATGTGGTTGTTTTAATAAGGTTTATATCTCCATGAACCATATTTGTCAAGATTTTATTATAGAGAAATTGTCCCATTTAAGAACGCTCTTAAATCTTTAAAAATAGCATTTTAAATGTATAATAAATAAAACCCTTTGCAAGTTAATTATATAGCCTTCTAATTGAGGATCAATTTATTAATAGATTTAATATCAAATTTAATAAATTAACTGTATAGGTATATGGGGGGTATAAATAACTTTAAAAGAAAGATATTCCTTTTTCACAAATAGTATAGGCATTGGGGGGTGTAAAAAAAAGAGGTCTCATTCGGCAAACCTCCTTCACAATCATCATAAATGAAATGAGTGTCCTTTAAAGGTTAACACTATATGATAAAGGTTAACACTATATTTAAAGAGTTATTGATATTCCATAATAACGAAATATTTCTTGAGATTTGTTCCATATTTAAGAATCCGTTTAGACGAATTTGACAGTTTGAATATAAAAGGGATTTTAATATAGAATATATAAAACATCCTTATTCACTTTAAAATACTTCAAAATTTAAAACTAATTGCAGACATTGTTAAATTTATATACACAAGTTTTATTTTCAACATCGAAACTTCTATCTTCTATCTCTTTATTAATAAATAAATAAAATATATTTCTCATTATGTTTTATACATGATAATGCTAATTTAGTAATATATTTGATTGTACCTATAAAAATTGTTAAAAGCGTTTTCTTCAACAAACCGTTACAAATATTTAAATTCATTTACAGGAATGTGCTCCGGATATTGCAATGTAATCTCAAAATTTATTAAAGAAATTCCAGCTTCTCAAAAGACATTAGAATAGGCAGGACATATAATAACATGTTTCAATTCCTCTAAATTAAGTAGGGTGCCTCCAATCCATCAAAATTTTATTTCTTTCTCCCTCCTTTTTTAAACAGCAATTTCTACCGACATGACATTTCCAAGCAGTAAAAAAAATGCCTGTTGAATCATCCTTTGGCATTTTACATCGTTTTACGCTGATATGTCAGAAGCTGAATTTCTTCCTTTTATCTTTCATCGATCCTTCTATGAAATATTTTATATGGTCTTTTTTCTCCTCGATAATCTCTCTTTTTATCTTGAAACAATTGGAATTTGCATTTTTCATAATTTACTTTCATATATCTTAACACACACGCACACACGTATATAGATATAAAACAAAGTATGTAAATATGAATTTAGTTCGTAATATATATATAAATTAAATAAGTGGGCCTTTTTTTGAGATTTGTATAATAGAGATTGAAGGGTTTTTTTCTGGGAATAAAAAAATTACTGAACCACTCCTTGCACACAATAAGTTCCATCTATATTTAGTGTATATGCGATAGATAAATATTTAAATTAATAAAATTTATATTTAATTTACTTTAATAATATATAATTATATAAATATTAATATTAGAGAGAAACAATATAAGTATATATTTGCCACACTTAATTTATTTCGAAAAAAAAAATTAAAACTATTTTCAAATATTAATGAGATAATATACTTGGTAATATTTATATTCACAAAACCTGCATGTATAAACTTTTTGAGCTTAGCAGTGAGATGTGAGACCCCCTCACTATCTGGAACACTGCACATTGTCGGTGTGAGAAAGTAAGACATACCAAAGGACAGACAACTAAGTATAGTTTAAGAAATACTCTTATTATTTTTATTATAAAAACCTGACCTTTTTATATTTTCTTTTTTTCCCACATATATATGTGGAAAAATTATTTGAAATATCAAGTGTTGATATTAAAAATAAAGAAAGTATATCCTGATCACTTATTTTAGATGGCAGGGCGCCATATATTTATTTATAATGGAACAAATATGAACTTATCGTTTATTTAAATATTTCTGTGATATTTATGGCCAAGCCAATTTCTTGATAAATCAAGAAAAGCCAACCACGTACGCGTCGGGCTGTTGCATCTCTAGTTTCCATCGACAGTCAATAGATGGCTTAAAGTTTTGACGTCTATTTTGACAGGAGAAGTGACCTTTATCTTCACAAATATAATAATGTCCTACCCAGACTGACAAGGGCCATTAGCCCGAAACCATGGTCTCTAGGTGGACGCTTCTCAGTTTGCCAAAGCTGGTGTTGTGGCTTTGTCACCGACCTGAGTCCGCTAGTTTGCCAAAGCGTTTACTAGTTGGTGCTTAGTCTTATCGATTATTTTGAGGCTGCCTCTATAACGATGTCCTCTCTCGTAAAATAGACACTAAAACTAAACGCCATCTACTGGGGAAAAGAGGTAAGAGGTGAAGATAGAGTAAAAGAAAGAGATAGAGACCGAACTATGATAATATAGATTCAAACAGATATAATGGGTGAAAAAGTCTAGAATTTCCAAAAGAGTAATTTAAAATTGGGTACTTTTTACACGCTTAGTCAATGTGGACGCTATTGGATCTTCTTGATGTTAAATAATGGAATCGCTTTTACCGTTTCTTTATCATTCGAAATTTCTATAGGGCGCCCTCTTCGTTTCTCCACGCTGAGATGCAGTCTTTCTTTGTAATGTAGTGTCTTCCCGACCCACTCTCTCCATAGCGTGTCTGTCCAGCACATGTTTGTCCTTGGTAGTGTCACAGAGGCTGTCGGGGCTGTCCAACACTTACACTTTTCCATGTAAAATTCTCAAATCATAGAATAAAAAAGAATATTTATTTCAACCTATATATCAACGACATTTTGTGCAAGATCGTAAGAATGAAAAATATTCTGTTTTCATTTTGTGAAAATATGTGGGGAATAAATACTAAAAAAATAATAATTTTGTATAAAATAATTATCAGGCCAGTTCTTACGTATGATTCAGAAATATGGTACAAATTTATAAATAAGCGATGCTAAGAAAAACTAAATTCTACTCAATATCAAATTCTTCTTTGGGTGAGCAGAGCCTACAAAACTACATCTTCCAACTGTGTCCATAGTCTTGCGAACATCCCCCTTCTCACAGATTATATTGAATCTAAAAATATTAAATATGATTTGTCTCATCTTTCGATAGAGTATCAAAATACTTATAGACCACATTCTCCAAGTATAATTAGATCATTTTTAAGTGCAAAAATGGATGAATTATTTCTAAAATCAAATGAAACATTTCAAAGTTTTTTTTCCGTTTGGAATTTCAACATATTTCCGATCCAATTTTATGATACCCAATTTACAACGAACCATGCAAATTTTAAGGGATTTTTTATCGAAGATTGGCGCGGTTTAAGACTCTAGCTTTAATTGTGGCAACGAATTCAAGGACTAAAGACACCTAATGCTGGAATGCCCACTCTTCTTCACCGCTAGACAACAGACAATAAATAATGTTGTAGATCTATATCAATCTGTAAGTAGCAGAGAGAATTATCATGGGTTTAACTATTTTTGTTAATATATTTATTATAAAATAAATAAAGCTTCTAGGGTCAAGTTTTTCGTTCAAATTTTTATTTTCAAGCTTTCGGACTTTTCAATCCTTTAACAGGATTATCACAATAAAAAAATAGATGTTATATACTATTTTATATACAAATTAATTTTTACATATTTAAATATTAATGATTTTGAAAGGGGAAAAATATATATTACATTCTTCGTGTGTTATAAACGATTTTGAAAATATTTATGATTATCTTTCAAACCTGAGAGGTTCAGGTTCCTATAATATATTATTGTTTATATTTTTATTTTAATTACTTTTTTTGTATAATATGTTTATAACTGTTTCTGTTTTTAAAAAAAAGTTTAAATTGACGCAATTATCTCTAGCCGGGATATCGCGTTTTTTGTGTTGAAATATATATATAAATGTAAGATTTTAGTTGGTCACATTTTCATATTCCTGGAGCTTTGTCTTTTTAAGCTCTCTGAATTGGGATTTCTCCTCGCCCCTATTTCGCACTGTACCATGGACTCTAAACCCTCTAGTGGTGTTATTCCTTACCATAATTTTAATTACAGAAGAACATATTCTAGGCGATAGATATTTGACTTGCACTTTTGCCTGAGGAAGGAGCGAATATGACGAGTAAAATTCGTAGCTTACCTCAGAAGGGAATGCAGACGGCAGTGCCGATATATTTCATGTGAAGTCCTGATCGCAGATATTGTTTTAAAATATTTCTGGAGAGTCCAATGCGATGTCGCAGCAGTCCGTTACGCTATCGTATTACAGCTCTCCATGAACGCTGATGATATCGCGGAGATGTTCATTAAGGATAACGGGGGAGGGTTCCGCACGGCAAATCATTTGACTTTCTTTTAAAATACTACTTCCACAGATGTTGTCGGACGTGTTCGCTCTCCATTACTACAATACGGATCTGGATCATTACCTTATCCATGCTTCCAACTCGATTCTTTATCCGTATGGCGCTTGCCATTTTCCAAAGCTCAGCCTTCTGAGCATCTTGTTATCGGGTGACAATTTCATTCAACACTGAAGATCGTTTCTCGATCTTCCCACATATTTCTTAACTTAATACTTTTATTTATGAAATGAGATATTGAATGGGTTATTATTGTTCCGCTGTCATTTTCTGGTTTCACACGTTCCATAATTGTATTCACAAACAGAGATATCTACTTCTGACATCCTGTGTCGTGTCGTTGCACTATCAGGATGATAAAATCAGCACACGCGTTATACTAGAATATTTATTCTCAAACTATAAACTTGATTCATTTTTGAAAGGCCACACAAATAACATACACAGCGAGCAGAAAGTGTTCTTAACTGTTCACTTGCCGTGCGCGCAGATATTATTGATGTACAGACATGTGATCAATATGACCCTGCTTACCACCACGGAACTGCCAAACCTTTCCTTCGGGCATCATTGTGACAATTTCTTTTTTAATCACTATGTACTAATTCTCAATTACATCATGTTGGAATGATTGAATGGAATTTATTTTTAAAATTATTTTATTCAGTGATTTTATCGGATGTAAATTTATTATTATTTTAACAACATAGTATAGTGAATTCCTATGTATTTTATACTGGATTGCCCTTAAGATACGTTATAAACCACAAAACATTTCAAAATATTCTTTAAAAGATCATCATTTTTCGTTAGGAGAGAAAGATACAAAAATATTTCTTTTATGAGCTATAAGCCTAAAAAAAATGAAAATCATTATCACCTATATATAGTCCTTTATTATTTTCTATAAACTTTTCTTTTTGCTTATTCCTCTTATATCCAATATATGGCGTGTAACTGCCGCAGCTTAATTTGAAGGCTTTCATTCACCATAATATTAATTCATAAATTTATGAAATAATATATATATATATATATATATATCAAAATAAAAAGAAACTTTATTTTCTTAACGTTATAATATGTTATTAACCAAGATACAATCTTATTTGCATCATATAAGGTAAAAATTATCTTGCTACTCTGTGGCAAATATTTTTCTTAAATTTATATTTAAATAACTCATTGAACCTCTGTATATATGTGAAAAAATAGTACAAATGTAATATTGTACTGGGATAAGGTGCATAAATTAAGAAAAAGGCATCTCCTTATCGTGCAACTGAAAGTTGCTGATGGCTTGCGCCATCTATCGGAATAAACATCAACTATTCTCGTTGAATTTTAATTATTCCAGAATTGGCCAAATACCCATTCTTGATTAATCAAGAAAAGCTAACCACGGACGCGTTTCGGGCTGTTGGCCCTCATCAGCGTGGTGCAAGCTGTACCTCAACGACCAAAAGAATTGGTCATTAAGGCATCCTGAAAAATCATGAAAGGGTAGTTGATTAATCAAGAATGGGTATTTGGCCAATTCTGGAATAATTAAAATTCAACGAGAATAGTTGATATTTATTCCGATAGATGGCGCAAGCCATCAGCAACTTTCAGTTACACGATAAGGAGATGCCTTTTTCTTACTTTGTATATATGTTAAAAAATTAAACCTTCATTTATATATGTTACATAAAAATATCATTTTATTTAAAATTATATTTCATAGATTCAAATACTCTGCTAAATTGACCGCAAGAGGTCACGCTTCCCCTATAAAAATGCATTGTTGTTGTTTCCCGATGGCCGGCTCAAACCTATGTACATTATGTAAATAAGTTTTTCATATTTTGATTCTTACGCCTTAAGCCAGGCAGTACTTTTATCATTTTTTTTTCTTTAATTCAATTAAAGCAATTTCATCAAAACCATTATTATTATTTTACATTCAAGATTTTAACCAGGACTGCATTACCATAGCATAATTCTCAAGATAATCAAAATCAAACAGAAATATTTTTTATTTATAACATATATTCTCCTAAAAGATCACGAGATGTGTATACCTCATGGAGAGAGCAACGTATTGCAATTAGACCGCCGCGTATATTATCGAATAGTCACGTCGTTCCCAATACCGGATCCAATTTAATATGCAAATCACCCCGTGCCACATACACAACCGCCACAGTACCTGCTGCTTCAATGCGGTAAAAAAAATGCACTCCATGTATTTCACCCCACAAGTTTGATATTAAATTTTGTCTTGCATCCATAATAAAAACATCGTTAATCAGCGCGTGTGTGTATAAATAAGGTTATATATATTATGGAAATATTAATAATTTATGGAGGAAAATTAACATTGAACTGATAGTTTACTGTTAGAATTTACACTCAAAATTAAAAACGTTTTGTGTTTAAAGTAGTGTGTGTATGCATAACTTATTTCCACAGTTTGAATTTCATATCTTTTAATTAAGGCAGGCGAGGGAAGTAATCAGTGAATTAGCTAATTATTCAAATTTGACCGATCGTTATTTGAAGTGGAGTGATTGAAATATCGACAGGTGGCGCCTCCAAAAATATGGTGACGGGAGTTGCTAAGGCAGCTGATATAGATAATCTGTGGGCAGACTTCACACAGGTTTATTTAATATAAAAAATGTATGAATATATTTTAGGTATATTAAATTTAATAAAAATATTACTTAATATATAGGTTTATTCATAATTTAAAATATTTCCATTTATCATCACTAATTATTTAAAAAACACCATATCAAATATCTCAGAGAAAAAAAAATATTGTAATGGTTTTTGGAATTTTTGGAATGTGGTGCACTTAGAGTAAAAGCAGTCGCAAACTACCAAACATGATTATCATGTACTGTAACACAGATACAAGGGATACATTTTAAAAAATGAATAAATAGTCGAGAAAATTTATGATTATTCACTATGTTTAATGAAAAAAAAATCTTATAAAAAAACTCTATAATATATGTACATAGAACAGATAAATTCGATAATATGTTACACTGAAATAAATATTTTGAAAGGGATACTAATTTGTTTATCGTAAAGAAAACGGTAGTTTCAGGTTGAGGTTTTGATACATTGATTAAAATGACATTCCTCAACCTTGTGTGGAGAAATGTTATTAACTGAGGTCTCGGAGACTATAAGATGTATATACACGTATATATCAACAATTAGTACTGGAGATACATCTAGAAGACATTTATTAAATTTAGAGAAATTAAATAATCATTTGGAAAAGTATCGAGCAAAATATTGTAGCTCTATCCACTATTGAAGCAAATATTATCAATTATTGTGATATCGATTGTCAAATTGAAAATGAAACAAAAAATATATAGAATAGCTCAAACTGGAGAAAATGATTAGTTATTTAATAAAATAAAAGTTTTAATATAAACTAAAGCCACAATTAAGGAAAAAACAAACACATATCAATAGAAAAATTTACTTAATTACTACTTTTTTATTGTTTGTGAGTTCACATTGAGGTAGATAAGTAAGCAAAATGTCCACCTGTCTTCAAAAGATGGGACAATTTCTCAATTTCTGAAATTATCTTTTTTTACATCCATTAATGGGGAATTTCTAAAAATCTTGAATGTGAAATATATTCTAAAAATAATTCCGTATGACCAAGAAAAAGGACAAAGCCTCAATAATGGATGCTGAATGCTAATATTTGATTGTTTTTCATATTTAAATATACACAAAGGAAGTAGATGCGTAACTCTTTGAAACGCATTAAAGAACTACATTTTTCGGCATAAATTGATCAAACCCAAATGACATGCCATAACAACAGCTTTGACAAATTACACCAAACCAAACCGATATAGAATGTTTTATGTCATCAGCACAAGGGAAACATCGATTTCATAACATCATAGAGGGCGTGACTTTGTTTACTGCGGCAGCGGTGATTTCTAAACATTGCATCAGACACAATGGAGTTGATTAGAGAAAGTTTACGCGACATGATCTTTCAAGATTTTAAAATAATTCAACTTCTAAAGAATCCCATGGAAGATTGACGAAAGATTGACGACACCTACATAAGTTGACTTTATATAGAGATAGATAAAACTCCAAGGATATTATGTTGGAGAACTGAAAACTTGATTAGAAAATTTCCAGAATCAATTTTATATACCTTTTAAAAATAAGCCAGATTAGTTACGCATTGAGGACGTGCATAGCCGACAATTATATACACCTACATAAGTTGACTTTATATAGAGATAGATAAAACCCATTCAATTACTAAAAATAGACAAATGACACACAATGACACAAATATAACAATGACATATAGAAATTGGTCATAATTATTATATACTAACTGAATTACCTAGCTTCGCCGACCTCCTGCCTAGTTGATAATTGCCAGTCAAATATAATTCTAACAAATTATTTTTGAAATTTATTTTTTATTTTATAATTTATTCATTTCAAAACACACGCTATATACTAGGTGGATATTTTCTTGTAAATGTTCAAACTATTTTATGTTCCTATAGTTCTTTAAAATATATACAAATTATATTTCTAATATAAGAGGAAGAGTTGAAAATTATTTAAATTCCAGGTAGTTATACCTTATTTATTCAAATGGACATGTTTATATTGTTGCACTGGGCTGCGGTTTGGCAGATTCTTCAGTCTTGAGTCTCTCCTCAGACGTGTCTTGCATCTTTCCAGAACGTGTCTCAACCATTCTACAAGGTTAAACCAGTCAATAATAAGACAACTATATATTTAGGTAGCACCTAGAATATCTCTTTATTTATCACATCAAAGTTTAAAGCAGGTGGGGTATTTAGTGTATCAAAATACAAATGTTTTATAGTACATAATATTTTATAGTAATAATCTGTTTTATAAAAATAAATAAATGTATAATTTAAATATATTAAAAATAATATTATAAATAATTTTAAAAATACGCGCATTAATCATGATGCAACACTTCCCCCTCTCCAGAGGTCGTCACGTCCTCGTGAGTGACCTCATCAATTCTTTCAAAATAGGGTTTGAGTCTTGAGAAATGGACAATCAATGGGTCTTGGCCAGGAATATCTTTCGGCTCAATTAAGTAATTTACGTTGGACAGCTTCTTTAATATTCGATATGGGCCAAAATATTTTCTTAATAGTTTTTCACATTTTCCGATTTTCCTGACTGGTGTCCAAACTGCCACTAAATGTCCTGGTTCATAGATTCTCTCGTTGTGTTTTTTGTCATAGTTTCTTTTCATTCTTTTCTGAGTCTTCTCTGTGTTGTTAATGACTACCTGTCTCGTCCTTGCTATTTTATCTAAGTAATTTTCTATATATTCGTCGTAATCGTCCATGTTACTGTCCATTGGGATATTCTCGTCGTCTAAGAGGGACATGGGTTCCCTCCCAAACAACAGGAAAAATGGAGAGTAGCCTGTGGTTTCTTGAATTGTGGTATTATACGCGTGGGTGATAAAAGGTAGGATTTCGTCCCAGTTCTTCTGATCCGTATTCACATACATGCTGATCATATTGATTAAAGTTCTATTTAGCCGTTCCGTTAGTCCGTTAGTCTGGGGGTGGTAGCTCGTCGTGAAGCAATGTTTAACTTTGCACATTTTCATAACCTCCTTCATCAAATTGCTAGTGAATTGTGAACCTCTGTCGCTGATAAGAAATCTTGGAGCCCCGTGACGTAAAAATATATGTTCGATTAAAAATGTAGAGACTTCTTTCACTGTTGCTTCTGGTACTGCCTTTGTTTCAGCATACTTGGTATAATAATCCGTCAACACAATTATCCATTTCCTTCTTCTTTTCGTTGATGGCAAGGGGCCAACAAAGTCAATTCCGATTCTTTCAAAAGGGTAGTTAGCTGGGGGAATAGGTTGTAAAAGTCCAGATGGCAACTGATTTAAACCTTTCCGACTTTGGCAAAGATGGCACGTCTTTACAAATTCTGAAACATCTTTCAGCATGGAAGGCCAATAGTATTTATTCTTCAATCGGTATGTGGTTCTGGCGACGCCCAGATGGCCATTCAGCATATGGTTGTGGTATTCACTCATGATATCCTTCCTTCTCTTCTTTGGCACTACCAGCAACCATTCTAGCTTCAGGATTTGGATTTTTCTTGTAGAGACACCCATTTTCTTCTTTAAAGTTCTGTGTAATTGAACGCTTGTTTCCACTAAGGTTCTCCTTAATATTCTCAATAAAATCATCCTTTTCGTCTATTATTTGATTCAGAAATAGTCTTTCATAATCCTCGTCCCATTCGTTTTCTGGTAAGGGTCCTCTAGATAGACCATCAGCGTCCAGATGTTTTTTTCCCGATTTGTGTATGATTTCGAAATTATATTCCTGAATCTTCAGTGCCCATCGTGCTAATCGACCGGTCGGATCTTTCAAATTCTTAAGCCAGCATAGTGCGTGATGATCAGTGACGATTTTAAAGTGCCTTCCATATAAATAGGGACGTCTTTTTGATATCGACCACACCACAGCTAAACATTCCTTTTCGGTGGTTGAATAATTTTGCTCAGGTTTACTTAGGGTTCGGCTCAAATATGATATCACCTTCTCTTCGCCACCGATATTTTGAATTAGTGTTGTGCCTAAGCCGATGTTAGAGACATCTGTGTGAATGCAGGTGGCTGCATTTGGATCAAAGTGACCTAAAATTGGCGGATTTATAAGAGCTTTTTTAAGGTTTTGGAACGCTTCTTCCTGTTTTCCTGTCCAGATAAATTGCACATTTTTTTATGATGAGACTGGTCAATGGATCAGCGATTAATGAAAAATCTTTAATGAATTTTCTATAATATGAGCACATTCCTAGGAATGATTGCACTTCTTTGTCCTTCTTGGGCTGAGGAAAATCTCTAACGGCTTTGATATTATATTCGGCAGGTTTCATACCCTCTTGGTTGGTTATATGACCAAGGATCTCAAGTTCCTCGAAAGCAAATCTTCATTTCTTGGCGTTCAGTTTTAAATTAGATTCGCTGAAGCATCTGAGAACAGCTTCAAGTTTTTTAATGTGGGTTGGAAAAAGTCCGAGCTGTATATAATCACATCGTCCAGATAGCAGAGGCAAATCTGCCATCTCAGATTTCCGAGGACATTGTCCATGTTCCTCTCAAAAGTAGCAGGGGCGTTGCATAGACCGAAGGGCATTACGTTGAATTCATATAACCCATGTGCCGTAGTGAAAACCTTCTTCTCTTTGTCTCTCTCTTCAATTTCGACTTGCCAATATCCCGATTTGAGATCTATTACTGAGAAGTACTTGGATCCTTGGAGAGTATCCATTACATCATATATAACGGGAAAGGACCAGGGACTTGAAGATGGTCTAATTATTCCTTCTTCAAGCATCTCGTCTATTTGATCCTTTATGATGGTTCGTTCCTTAGCACTTACCCTGTAAGGCTTGTGCTTTATCGGTTTTGCGTCTTCTGTATGAATCTGATGTTTTGCCAAATTTGTCCTGCCTAACCTCGATGAGAATAAATCATTATACTTGGCCAAAATTTGTTTTAACCTCTCTTGTTCTTTAAATGATAAATTTTTGTTTATTTGAAATTGTATTTTGTCATTTTCATTCTGCTTCTCTATATTCTTCTATAAAATTTACCTCTGCAGGAAGACTTCCATAAGCCAATGTTTGGTCTTTCATCATTTTTAAAGGTCGAGGATAAGGGTTCGTTTTCCAGATATGGGTTTTCTTATCCGTGACACTTAGAAAACTTCTTGCCAATCGAAGACCATTTGTTTGAGTCATTCTGTTGTTCTCTTCGATGACATATTCTCCATCCTCTGCTTCTATTGAGGCCCTAATCAATTTAATAGATAGTTTAGGTATAACGGTATCTGTAGTGCTCTTTATATTTTTTTATATCATAATTGTTTACGTAATGATTACTCATCAAATTATATTTTATTGTTTCTCGTTTACAATCAATTTTAGCATTCATTTTTTAAAGGAAATCTCGTCCAAGAATAAGAGTTCGTAGATGTGCGTCCATTACTACAAATTCGTGGGATAATTCAGTGTCATCAATTTTTAAATCTAAAATAATGCTACCTACCATATCTAATATTTTTTCCCATCGGGTCCTGAACACGTTTTAGTGAGACTATTTATTTCACAGCCAGCAAAAAGTGCTGTTCTTAGGTCGACCACTGAAAGATCGGCGCCTGTATCAATCAAAGCTTCGCATAACCCTATCTTGTCTACATTAATATTAATTTTGTACCTAGGGTCCAACTTTCTAATTCCATTTATGGTCGACTTGTTTTGATTAAAGGAATCAGGCGCGACACTTAGTTTAAATCTTCCAACACGGAATATCTATTCCGTGTAGAAATATTCGTTTGTGTGTCATTACAAACATCCGCATAGAGGCGAGGCCGTGTATAATCTTTTCTTTCGTCCATTTGAAGATTTTCTTGACTCTTGTCTTGGGAAACTGAGGGGTCCTCTTCTACGATCCTCACAAACTTGACTCTGCAATACCGCGCTACGTGTCCTGGCTTGTTACACTTGAAACATATTGGTCTCCCGTCTTCTGTCCTATTTCTGTTTGAATCTGGACTCTTATTGTATGTTTTCCTTGGGTAGACCGGTTTTGGCTCAGGATTGGGAGTGTAAAATCGTCTAGGGACAGATACCTGGGGCAGCGGCTTGTTCTGGTAGTACCTCGGAGCGGGGGCCCTGGGGCTTGGGGGTGTTCTGGTAGTACCTCGGAGCGGGGGCCTGGGGCTTGGAGGTGTTCTGGTCTAGTCTTCTGAACGACGGAGCGTTCTTCCATTGCTCTTGATGATGGGAACGAGGAGAGCGTGGTCCATTATATAGAGCCTTTGACTTTTCTATACGTTCTTGATAATTATTTTCAAACAAATCCATCTTTTTACACAATCTTAGGAGTTCGTTGGTATTCTTAGGAGGGTTTAAGTAGAGGGCAAAATAGTATTCTTTCTTTAACCCTCCAATAACCCAATTTATTTTATTCTCTTCTTCCATTTGGGGGTCGACCTTGTTGCACAGAACCAGGATATTCTCTGCAAACCTGATTGCAGGTTCATTCCACTGCTGCATTCTGTTTAGCCTCATCTTCATTTCTTCTTTGTTGGCGTCTGAGGCAAAATCCTGAATTAGGCGGCTCTTGAAATGTTCCCAGCTGGTAAAACTTATCTTGTGTAGGTCCAGCCAGGTTTTGGCGCTACCAATCATATTCATGGCTGCATAGCGAGAAATAATATATTCTCCCCAGTGGTACAGGAAGCCAATTTCTTCAAGGGACTCAATCCATGGGCGAGGGTCTTCGGTTCCATCATATTTGGGGATGTCTATGTTGGGGTTCAAGACAACTGGGTCGGCACTTGCATCTCTACCAATTGTTGCACTGGGCTGCGGTTTGGCAGATTCTTCAGTCTTGAGTCTCTCCTCAGACGTGTCTTACATCTTTCCAGAACGTGTCTCAACCATTCTACAAGGTTAAACCAGTCAATAATAAGACAACTATATATTTAGGTAGCACCTAGAATATCTCTTTATTTATCACATCAAAGTTTAAAGCAGGTGGGGCATTTAGTGTATCAAAATACAAATGTTTTATAGTACATAATATTTAATAGTAATAATCTGTTTTATAAAAATAAATAAATGTATAATTTAAATATATTAAAAATAATATTATAAATAATTTTAAAAATACGCGCATTAATCATGATGCAACAATATTTTTTCGAATACTTGCACTGAATAATTTAATTGTCATGGCAAGTGAGTTGGAAAATTCTAGAAGTGAAGGAGCCATATTTATATAAATTGTTTTATTCAACATAATGAAAAATGAGGGAATTAGATGTCATATGCCATTATATTTATTGGGAGAATAGATAAAATAATTATGTTGAGAACATTATATCGTGATAATCGGCTTTTTCCATTAGTTTACATTTGAGAAATTAAAAGTCCATTAACGAAATTTATAGTGTGTCTCTCTCATAAAGATTAAAAACTCCAAAAAGGCTTAAAACTGACATTCGCTCTAGACATGTTTGTAATATTCAAGTATCTTTATAAAGGTGCATTATATTTATTTAAAAAAAAACATAATTCGGAATATATATTAGAATAACATTTTATTGACCTCAAAATAAGATGTTTAGTCTAATATTTGGCCTTTTTTTTTAAATTATGGGGTCGATTTCTTTCAATATTTATCATTTTTCTCTAAAAGAAGTGAAATTATTTATTTATTTATTCATTTTGAATAGGTTTCTAATAGCCTATAATTTAAATCGTGTTTTCATCTATATATCTAATTGACAAATTTATAATTTTTATTAGGAGTTTATATGGAATAGAATTAACTAGGACTTCGAAATTTTCTTATATTTATTTATATATGACCAGCTTCGCCCGTGTTCTAAATGAGTGTTCCCCGAAATAATTTTGTTATTGTTCATCAAACATGATACAAAAGTATTTCATCAACATCTATTGACTAAAAATAGTTTAGTATTTTTTAAATTCGAATTCTCTTTGAATGAAAATGTGACAAAACCTCTTCCCGAATATCTATATGCTGTTTTTTAAATATCAACCAGATTGGTTAGATATTAAGGAAACGTATATAATGAATAAATAAATAAATGTACAAACATACGTGGACCTTTTTATAAATAGAGTTAAACACTTTCACTGTTTTAAAATATCACAAACAGGCATTCTCTGCGCAAAGCACACATAATAATATCATAAAAATTATCCATAACACCAGCTTTGGGAAATTTATTACAAATAATTAACCTGTTTCCCCACAACAGAGGGGTACATTTGTAGTAAAATATATCGTTTTTCATAAATATAATTATGTATATTATAGACGTCTAAAGAGATAAAACAATTTCTAAATCATCATATGTCATTTTTTGCAATATATATTTTAGCGAAAATATTTTCTAAAATACTATTCCATATGTGGCTGTATATGGAAATTGTACATTTCTTCACTTCTCCCAGCGGTTAATAACAAAGTTGAGGAAAAAAGGGAAAGAATCTTTTATTTTATATCTTTTTTAGAATTTGGCACAGAGAACCCCGAGGGCTTCTGAATTTGCCTGGGATCAATGGAATCTGGATGTTTAAGAAATATTTTAATATTTGGCTCCGGATTCTATTGTTTGCCTCGCCTTCCTCAATCACACAAAAGCCTTTCTTCCTCTCGATGAAATATAAGACCGCAAGGTTTTGTTACTTAGTTTTACGGAAATATTTCAGATGAATTTATAGTTAGTTTAAAATTTATATAATTTGGAAAAATAATTGATATGAATATATATATTAATTTTTAAATAAACAAGCCTTTTTCAAGGGAAATAATATTGTGAATATAAATTAAAAGTAAATATAGTTGAGATATATTTTTGCTTGTTTTGTATGTTAAGTTAGTTAACATATTTCTATTATATGTTTGGCTATCTCATAAAAATAATGAAGAAAATAATAAAAGGCATTTCCTTATAGTGAAACCGAATGTTGATGATGGCTTGCGCCATATTTATTCCGACAGATAGAGTATGTCATCAGTAACTTTCAGTTGCACGATAAGGAGATGCCTTTTTCTTAATTTATACATTTATCAGAGTACAATTTCACATTTGTACTATTTTTCACATAATGAAGAATGTCTGATCGTTTTTTTTTATTATTTCTATCACGGGAATAATATAACTATAATATTTTAATATTTTTATTGAATATTTTGAAGAAGGTTTTATATACAGTGAAATACAATGTAGGATAAAATATTTCCCGAACTTTTTAAAAATTAATTATTTATTCATAGTATAGTAATATAAACATCAATTTATTTTAGAATAGAAGCCTTGGTTATCTACACATTTTTCCAGCGTGAAAAAAGCTGTTGAAATGCTAGTTTAAAGTCATATTTTCTAAGCTTGTTTAGCTCCACCGTCGCATTTTCAATTACTTCTGATGATGAAAAGCGCCTCCCTTTTAACGTCATTTTAAGTTTTGGAAAGAAGAAGAAATCACATGGGGCGATATCAGGAGAGTAAGGAGGATGCGGCGAGACAGATACAAAGTGTTTGGCTAAATAGTCTTGAACAATAATGGCTCTATGAGCAGGGGCATTATCATGTAGCAATTTACACTGTTTTGATTTAAAGAGTTGTTTTTTTCCTTCTTATCGAATCACAAAGGCGCACAAGTATTTCTTTGTTAGCCTGTTTATTAATAGTAACCCCTCTTTAATATATACATAATAGACAAGTCCTTGATAATCGAAAAAATCTACAAGCATTACTTTTCTTTTGGAATTGTCAAGACGAACTTTCTTCTTTCTATGAGAACTTGGTATGTGCCATTCGAGTGATTTTATTTTTTTTTGGTTTGTGGATCAAAAGGAAAGTATCATGTTTCATTACCAGTTATTATTGTTTCACAAAAAAATCAGAATAATTATTTGCAGTTTCAATTAAATCTTTGCAAATTGATAATCTGGTTTCTCTTTGTTAATCTGTTAAATTTCGTGGAACAAATAACCGCAAAGTTTTTTTGATGTTTAAATGTTCACCAATAATTTTTGGCAATTACCATACAAAATTCCAAGTATTTATGATATATTTATCAATAGTAGTTTTCTATCAACAACAATTAAATCACGTACCTGTTCAATATTGCGATCCATTGTTGACGTCAATAGCCGACCTGATCTTGAATCATCTGCGATGCTCCTACGGCCATCTTTAAAACGTTTATACCAGAAATAAACTTTCGTGACAATTTTTCGTCTTCATAAGCTTCATTCATTAATGCTAATGTCTCTGTGAATAACATTTTTAATTGTACACAAAATTTAATATTTTCCTTTTGCTTAAATGATGACATTGCAGAAACCGACGCGAACTAAATACTTACAACAATACTATGTATTTTTAAAAAGTTATTTTATATTTTATTTTTTAAAGGTACGGGAACCTTTTGATCCTCTACAGTGTAAATTTCCCTAAAAAACTTCTAACCAACAGATTATGTTCAAAGTTTCTGACATTTTTTTCAATGAATATTTTGAGGAAGTTTTGATATACAGTGATATCTATAGTTATATCAACCAAATTTTTATTTAATTCTCGACGTTTCTCAGGGACTCCCTATCACTCTACTCATTTCCCCGGGAGTATCTTAAGCGTCGGGATTTAAATAGAAATTGGTTTATGCTGCTATTTATTTTCCTAAAAATTTACAACCAACAAATTATGTTCAAAATTTTCATTTCCAGAATTAGGTTATAGGCTGGAAATCATTCGTTTTATTAATGCACACTGTGTACAGTGGATAATAACTGTGTTAAGTTTTTCTTGTAGATAGAGGTTTCCAGGCTAGCATTCATTGTTATTCCGAATAAGAGAAATTCGAGGAAGTAGTTCATTATGTCTCTGAACGAAATGTCTATCATTTTGAATAAATATAAAAAATCATTGAACTATAATAGTTTATCTTTTATTTATATTATATTTTAAAATTTCATCTATATATAAATATTGTTCTATTACAGCAAATGATCATCTCACCGAACTGATAAAAACAAACTTTCTATCCGTTACATAATTATCAAGCGAATAGCTGACTTGGTAGGTCACTCTAAGCATTTATACATTTATTATTATTCATTTCTGCAACAGAATGTTGAGCTTCTGTTTAGGCGGTATGAAAACCTAGCGAAGACAGACACAAAGCCTTATTTATCGTTCTGATCAATTTTTCACTCGAACAGTATACATAACCTACTGTTATTACCTAACCCTCAGATCTGAGGTAGAAGGAGAATATAAGAAGACATTTTGCAAAATGCCTGGCTTCAACAATAGATATCTCATCATCTGTCTATACAACTTTCGAGACCACTTCTATTGATGGCGGAGGAGATTACTAATCACTTCAATCATGAACACCTGTACTGCGTAGCGAGTTTCGTTTACAACTTCCAAATAAAAGATCGGTCCACTAACTGATAGAGAAGGTCTGAGACTCCTCAATGCTAATGAATAAGTTAGTCACACTGAGCTGATTTAGAACATACCAGGTAGCTAGCACCACTCATGATATATAGATTAATCTTTAAATGTGTTGAGATAACAATAAATGTTTGGAAGCAAAAAATGTTAGAAGTAATGAATAAATGTACAAAGAGAAAATAATTATGTAGAGAAAACAATCAATGTGCAGAAACAAAAATAAAATGTGTTTGGAGACAAAATTGAATGTGCAGAAACAAAAAAAAATGTGTTTGGAGACAACATTGAATGTGCAAAGACAACAATAAATGTGCTGAGACAACAATAATATAAAAAGAGAGATTAAGAGGAACGTGGTAAGTTTCTTTATTAAGCAGTATACGAGCTTTCGGACGTCAGCCGTCCTTCATCAGGTATTGACATGAATGAGAAGGAGATGCTATATTTATAAGCGACAGTTTAGCATAAAAAGTATTAAACAAGAAATAAAAGATTAAAAAGATTTGAGATTTACATGCCAGTAATAAAAATATTTAAAAGTGTACAATATATAGATTTAAGAAAATCTGCATACCTAGGATGAAGGGAAAAAGGCGGAAAACTAGAGGCGAAGACAAAAGCAAGAATAAAAATAAAAATAAGAATATAAACGAGAATATAAAAAACAGCGGAATAAAGATAAAGTTAAAAGTTACGAAGGAGGTGTATCTGTTGGTATAGAATAAAAAGCAGAATATTGGGGCGGGAGGTCAATCTTTCTGTTGAGGCTGGGTGTAGTATTGGAGACAAGGGCTTCGAGAACTAAGCGTTGGTATTTATTTGCTATATCGCTATAAACGGGGGTTGTATTGTCGAGATTGAAGGAATGTCCGGATTCGGCGATATGTTGGTATATGAGCGATTTTTTGTCTTTCGAGCGGATGTTCGGGCGTGTTCACTGGCTCTGATGGCGATTGTTCGGCCTGTTTCTCCAATATAGCATAAATCGCAATCGTTACAAGGAATTTTGTAAACGGCGTTAGAAAGGGATTGGGGGTTACGTTTGGCGGAGCTTTTTGTGATTGGATGTCGTAGGAAGGTGTAAAGGAAAGGTGTGCACTTGTAAAGAGTGCGAATGCCGAATTTACGTAAAAAGGAACCAATACCGGAATTCGTGGTGGAGTATGGGAGGACGCAGGTGCTTTTAAATATGGAGGTGTGGTTCTTTTTTGATTTGGTGTGAAAAAATGTCGGTCGATAAAACTGCGTGGATAGCCCGTGGAACAAGAGATGCGAGTAGACCGTGCGCCTCTCGATATTTTTAAAGAAAGGGAGGGAACAGTGGGTGTAGATACGTTTGGAAAGAGTTCGGACGGTGGTGATCTTATGGGAGACGGGGGCGTGGGATGAAAAATGTAGGTACGAGGGGGTAAAGCCGGGTTTGTGAAAGACCGTTGTGTGGAATTTATCGTCGGTGTTAATAATTAAAATGTCTAAAAATGGAATACAGTTAGAGCGGGACGGGTTGTGTGTAAAAAGTAGATCCGGATGGTAAGAGTTTAAAGCGGTGAGAATGGGTAAATGATCGGTATCTCGGTGTAGGCAGAAGATGTCGTCTACGTAACGTAACCAAGTAACGACCCCCAAATGATCTTTGGACACCAGCCATTGGTCCAGCCCTAGCATGACAATTTCCGCTGCGATTGTGGAGAGAGGACTGCCCATAGGGGAGCCTCGTATCTGTAGAAAGGAACGGCTGTTGAATTCGAGGGTATTCATGCCAAGACAGATAGTAAACAGATCTATTATCGATTTTTGGTCTTTGCTAGAGAATGTAGAGAAGGCAAGGAGTGAACTAAGACCGTCTGTAATCAAAGAGTGCGGAAGGCATAGGAAAAGGGATGTTACGTCGAAGGTGGACATGATAAGTTTATCAGGCTGGGGAATACTCTTTAATTTGGTTAGAAATTCGGTAGAATCTTGAACTGAAAAGACATCTTCTGCCTACACCGAGATACCGATCATTTACCCATTCTCACCGCTTTAAACTCTTACCATCCGGATCTACTTTTTACACACAACCCGTCCCGCTCTAACTGTATTCCATTTTTAGACATTTTAATTATTAACACCGACGATAAATTCCACACAACGGTCTTTCACAAACCCGGCTTTACCCCCTCGTACCTACATTTTTCATCCCACGCCCCCGTCTCCCATAAGATCACCACCGTCCGAACTCTTTCCAAACGTATCTACACCCACTGTTCCCTCCCTTTCTTTAAAAATATCGAGAGGCGCACGGTCTACTCGCATCTCTTGTCCGCGGGCTATCCACGCAGTTTTATCGACCGACATTTTTTCACACCAAATCAAAAAAGAACCACACCTCCTTTATTTAAAAGCACCTGCGTCCTCCCATACTCCACCACGAATTCCGGTATTGGTTCCTTTTTACGTAAATTCGGCATTCGCACTCTTTACAAGTGCACACCTTTCCTTTACACCTTCCTACGACATCCAATCACAAAAAGCTCCGCCAAACGTAACCCCCAATCCCTTTCTAACGCCGTTTACAAAATTCCTTGTAACGATTGCGATTTATGCTATATTGGAGAAACAGGCCGAACAATCGCCATCAGAGCCAGTGAACACGCCCGCAACATCCGCTCGAAAGACAAAAAATCGCTCATATACCAACATATCGCCGAATCCGGACATTCCTTCAATCTCGACAATACAACCCCCGTTTATAGCGATATAGCAAATAAATACCAACGCTTAGTTCTCGAAGCCCTTGTCTCCAATACTACACCCAGCCTCAACAGAAAGATTGACCTCCCGCCCCAATATTCTGCTTTTTATTCTATACCAACAGATACACCTCCTTCGTAACTTTTAACTTTATCTTTATTCCGCTGTTTTTTATATTCTCGTTTATATTCTTATTTTTATTTTTATTCTTGCTTTTGTCTTCGCCTCTAGTTTTCCGCCTTTTCCCCTTCATCCTAGGTATGCAGATTTTCTTAAATCTATATATTGTACACTTTTAAATATTTTTATTACTGGCATGCAAATCTCAAATCTTTTTAATCTTTTATTTCTTGTTTAATACTTTTTATGCTAAACTGTCGCTTATAAATATAGCATCTCCTTCTCATTCATGTCAATACCTGATGAAGGACGGCTGACGTCCGAAAGCTCGTATACTGCTTAATAAAGAAACTTACCACGTTCCTCTTAATCTCTCTTTTTATATTCCAAACGTGGCTTATCATGTCTGACAACAATAATATGTGCAGACAACAAATATTATGTACAGACAACAATCAATGTGTGCATAAATGACAATGAATGTACGGGGACAACAATGAATGTACGGATATAACAATGAATGTTCGGATGCAAAAATAAATGCGTGCATACAACAAATAATCTGCGGAGCCAACAATGAATGTACGGATATAACAATGAATGCGCGGGAAAAAATAAATGCGTGGAGACAACAATAATTCTGCGGAGCCAACAATGAAAGTACGGATATAACACTGAATGTGCGAATAACAAAAATAAATGCGTGGAGACAACAATAAATCTGCGGAAACAACCATAAATGTGCATAGATAACAATGGCCAAATACTTAAGGTGGGAGGAAAATATAAACCTACCCATCAACATCGGCTGGTCGTCGCTCCGGCGCTGCGCCTTCTCCGGGCACAACGCGGACGTGGCAGTGAGGCTAGCTTTGCACGCCTTGCCCCATCCAGCCCATCCAGCATCGGCACATCAATCTTGCATCGCCTGTGGGTACGGCGACCTGTCGCTGGTTCACAGGTACTGGTCCTGCCGCTACATCAGGCCTCTCATCCGGGAGGCATTTACCATCATCGAGCGGCCCCCTGACTTGCAGGGCTGGGTCTTCGGGCCTAGACGATGACGCCCTGGCCATCCTGGCGTCTGCCAAGACGCGCATCTATAGGCACTTCCTCGGCGCGGAACTGAGGAGTGTACAAGAAGCCCCCTCCTTGTCTGGAGGAGGACTCTCTCAAGGTGGGGAAGCCTTCCTTGCTGAAGATATTTGTATATATATTCCCCTACACTTTATATGCCCATTTACTCTTTTATATTTTCTCCTTTGTAAAATTTGATTGAAAGAATCAATAAAATTGTTTAATTTGTTATAGACCGCCCCGCAAGTGTTCGGCCACTTATGTGGGAGAGACGGGTAGGTCCGCCTCCGTGAGAATGACGGAACTTAACAGAAATATCACCAACAAGAGAGAGAGAGAGAGAGGACCGTAAATCTTTAATTTTTCAACATATATCGCCAACAGGCCATAGTTTTATTCAAATTCCCCAAAAATACATTACCATCACATCAATTATAAAAAGCAAAGACTATTCCTTGAATCATTCATATCCATAAAATATAATAGTATAATCCGGAAAATAGACATCCTCGATATATGCCATTCCTTTTGTAAATAGTCATACACAGTCCATTTCTTTCTAGCAATTTTTATATTATTTATAGGTTCATCCTCATTGTTTATTTGCCATTTCCTTTGTCGTATTGAAGTCACAATAGTAAAAAAGTTTTTATTTCATAAATTTAACGTCCTTAGCACAAAATTTGCATATCAATGTTGTACATACGAAATTTTACGTTTTAACTTTTCTCTTTATCTATTTTTATAAGGTTATATTTTTTCTCTCGTATGCAAAGATATATTGTCTTATATAAACTCGTTCTTTTGTTTAGTTATCGTAAAAAAGCCTGTAGAAGGACGCATGCGTCCGAAAGCTTGCTATTAAAAAATTCGTACAAGAAACTCCTCTTCAATATCCGTTTTATTTTTCTATTTTAACTCGAAGAGTTTATTTTAGGCGATAATTGAAATTGTAAATAATATATAATTTTATATATATTCTTTGCACCTAAAATAATTACTATAAATTACGCTTGAGGGAAACATGTGAACATGGTCAGAATGTCTTTTTTTGATTTTAATAACAAACACCTGACCCTTTTCATTATTTTTTTTTTCACATACAAAAATATAGAAAAATATTCATCTATTAGTTTCATTGAATTATATTAGAACAATTGGAATAATTAAAAATCAACGAGAATAATTGATATTTTTTCCGATAGATGGCGCAAGCCATCAGCAACTTTCAGTTGCACGATAAAGAGATGCCTTTTCTTAATATATTAGAACACTTTGCACATTTTATATATACATACACACTATATATATAAATTAATATTAAAAATAACCACAAAAACACACAAATATTTAAATTCATTAATATATTAGTTTGAAATATTCATCAAGAGAGAGTTTTCAATAATTTAATTAATTATATCCTCGATTGGCTGAATAAAAAGTGCCATTATTGGCAGATGCCTCTAATGGCTTATTATTTTCTCATTTTGTTACACTATTGATTCCAATGAGAGAAGTTTTGAACTTTGTCATCTCAAAATGCAGACGTTGATGTGTACCGATATCTATGCATAGCTCACGATCCTATTTATGAAATAAAAGAGACTTTTAAAATTATATCTCTTATTATTGAATAAAATATTCATTTTTAAAAATTGTATTTGCCTCTTCGTTCATAGAATTTTCCCTATACACACAACTGGCCATTAGAATTAATCCTATAAGAAAGAATGTTAATACCAAAATCATATTTATTGAAAGCCTAGTATACAAGGGGTATCAGGTAAATTGGGAATAGCTTTTACAGTCCATAATACAAATACTACCTAAGATAAAATTTTCTTTTTTCACTCCGTAGCCATATTCATGTAAAATGTAACAGTACAAGTATGTGGAGTGTAGTGATGAACAATAATCTATGAATCGAAATTCGAGCAGTCATCATCGTTGCTCTGCGTTCCGGACTCAGCTCGAAAGGGTACGTTCTTAAGTTGGCTAAAAATAATGTTTATCATTCCTAGAAGTCGACAGTTAGAAAGAAGGTATGGCTGAAAGGAAAAATCACTCGCCACTCGCGGAAAGGATTATAAGCAAATAAGTTGCTTGAATCTCAAGAAGAAGATTGATGAAAACCTTGGGAATAGCATGAGGGTCATAACCAAGGATTTGCATTTGGATGTTGATTCCATGACAATTGTCAGAACTCTCCATGAGGACCTTAGTTCTAAATAATATGCAACTCGGAAAATTGCTCACTGAGAATATGAAGGATAACAGCAAAGAAAAGGTTACTGCCCTCCACACCAACCTGAACCCAACTCTGGTCGCATGCTGAGGTTCTACTCTGCTGACTTAGATTCGGACTTAGACCAAGAGGTGAATCCCAGGAATGATCTCTGAATCTCAGAGGTACTTGTCGTGGAATACAGGAATTTCCTGACTCCGTGATTGTCCATGGCGCTATCAACAACACCATCTGTGTCACACCAGTCTACCAAAAAAAAAAGAGTTTCACACAGTTATGACTCAAATGGACAAGATCTTTGTCGCTAAGACCTGTGCCTCATTCCGCACTCGCCTCGAAACTTTGATCTGAAAATAGTTTCGGTGTTTCACATATTTCATAAATGTTTCATCAAAGTGAAATTTGATTTCATGAGATCCGTACCTGATTTATTATATCCTCAGATTTTTTAGAATAGAAGTTAATCTGGCAAAATGGTTAATTTGGACAAAATATAGATGATATTTACGGAGAGGGTATTCATATTATCTATTTTACAAGAGAATTTTCCTATCCACATTGCCATATAAACACTTACTTTACAAATAATTAAGATTTACTGAGTCCCGTTTTTATGATGAAATCAAAGCTCTCTCTATACTGACGAAAGACATTTACTCCAAACTATGGTTTGCAAGTGGACGCTCATAATTTCCAAATTGGTGTTGTGACTTTGTTACGGACTCGAGTTCGCAAGTTGCTAGAGACGATAAAAATATAGGGTTACATTTAGTGTTTATTTAAAGGGCAGATGTATGGCCTTTCCTTTCATAGATCAAAATTCCAGGCAGAATTCCATCAAAAGTAAAAAAAGACTTACAAGATCAATTCAAGGATCTCGTTATATGTTTTGCTTTTAATAAATTTTATTTGCTATATTTCACGTTACTAGGTATAAAATATTCAGAGAAACGTGTACTATAATCATTATATTAGGTATAATATTTTGATTTTCAAAATAGTTTTCTTTTTTAAATATCACAAAGTGGTGACTGAAATAAATGTCTCAACAAGAGAGATTATCGCTTTAAAACAGACTTAATTAAATGTTACTATTTCCGTATTCTTAGCGGTCTTTAAAATGTATTTTATTGTCTATTCACATTTATTTCGCTAAAGGCTCTACTCTGAAAGATTAAAATAAATTTGTTCAAATTTAAAAGGCAGTATAATTCAGTGAACATGGACTACAAAACACTATTCCAACATAACGAAATTCAGCACTGGGAGAAGTCAATGCAGGTAGAACTCTCCAATTTGCATAGGCCACCCTCGATCTCCATATCGGAGAAGGACCTCCGGTATCAAATAAGATTAAATCGGCTCGGGTCGATCCACGGTACGATAATTGAGGCCTTCGTCGTCGACACTTCTCCCCTTGTTAGCGAAGGCTTCTCCTTCAGTTTAATATATCGTTAAGAAAACATTGTCTTCTACATATGATTAGAATACCATTTGATAACAAGAGATTTGCAAAATATTGAAAATAATATTATATTTCAAATTTCGCCTATGAATTTTGCGAAAATTTCCTCTGTATTCGCAGCCAGAGAAATCACTTTTAGCGACCATCTGAACGAAAGGAAATCGTGAAATATGCTTAAATATATCCTGGAAGTCGCCCTTTGAAATGATGTTTAAAGAACGTATAACCTAACCAAGGCTATATAGTGAATCAAATGTTCGGTCCAATTTGTTCGATATAGCGAGTATTTACTGTATTTGCTTCTATTATGAACCTCGACGACATCATATGATCGTGTAGCTATAGGTGACTAATTCCATCAAGGCATATCTTGATATTTGGAACGCAAAAGGTAAATACATGATTCAATAAATTGAACCACTGTGTCAATATTAAAATGTAAATATCAGGCTCCCAGGGATAATTTTCTTTCTGAAAATATTTATTCAAATATCTACAATCTTGTATCTTTAAGGCACGAAAGCCCTTCAACAGAAGAAAACACTATAATACATAATTACATGAATATTCTCTAGAAATATAATTTTCATTGGTGTAACTTAATATTTTGTGGTGACCTACTTGGTCAATCATTACGTGACGGTACGTCAGAACAATTCATTTGAAAATATTAGGCTTATATATTTAGATATCTCAGTTTTTTTTTATATCCGGCGAATTTATTGATATTTTCATCGTTGAAATAATAAATTTGTTTTATGAGTATATATCCGTTCTGTTCTCAATTATAATTTTGATTTGGAAGAATAGAATATGGATGGTGCGATATCTGGTGGAGACACTGGATCTGATCCAGGAATTAGAAACGGAAATTTAAACATCCGTAAGTACGATGGTAACGAATATCATGAGAATGTATTGAATCCCTAAAAGACTTATAGATTATGTGCTCTGAAAACTGAAATATATAGAATATTATTATGTTATATATATGACGTCTTTATAAAAAAGTCATGAATTTAAATCTCAATTCGAAAGACTTGGAGCAGTTTTTGAATGAATCTGTGAAATATAGATTTACCTTCAGGGAATTAGACATATTGGGCAACATAACAAGCCAACCTGGATTAAAGCCATCAGATCGGAATATCGAACCAGTTGAACATTTCTCGAAACATAAGAACGTAAAAGAGGCACAATCATTTTTAGGAGTTTATTCTTACTACAGGATTTATTTGAAGACTTTTCTCAATCAGCCGTTCTTCTCACTAAATTTACAAAGAATATCTCTAGAGGGGTCTCTCTATTTGGAGAGTTTGGGGTGGGTTCAAGGAACAGTTTATTATAAAGTTCTGAAGGCTCAGTTTCATGTCAATACTATTGCATTTTATTGATATGATGAGAGTATCTGTTGTTTATTGCAGATGTTGAGGTAATGAGTATTTGGTTCTGATAAGGAGAATATATGGCCTGTTTCTTTCATATGATAGAGAGAGATATTAATTTTAATAATTTGCATTAAAACTTCGTTTACTAAAATATAGTTTCCCTTTACCGATCGTGGCCATTAACCATTTCTCACAACAATGCCTATTTCCGTATTCATTTAGGCATTTCTTACCCTTAAAAAACAAACCAAATCCACGTTTATCATTTCCAAAACTATTACCTTCGTAGAAGAAATAAACACCAAGCCTAACCAAACAAGATAATGGTCTCGTTCGACGAATATTTGCCTATCTTACTCTCACATACCAGCTGATACTGAGCAGCTCTGAAGTGTTTATTTAGAAAAAGTCATAATAGATCACTATGAAGATATTAACTTAACTTATTGCTCTGTGCCTCAAAACAAATATCCTAACATACGATTTCAAAACCTATGAACAGATAAAAGGTTCCCCCCATGGGGAGCTCTCTTTTAACCTCAGCGTCGCAAGGACAATTGAATAACCTTATTATTCCTGTTAGAGATAGTTTTATGGCGTCCATATATTGATGATATTTTTTGTATTTGTCCCGTAAATAAGCTGAAGACATTATGACAAAACTCAACACAGTTTATCTATACGTGAATATTACTTACGAAAAAAAAAAACAATAGTCTGTCATTTAAATCTTCCTATATATAAAATTCGATGTCTGTTGTCTGTTTCGCGATAAACTCATACACTCCTCAACCAATTGGTACAAAATTTTGTATATCGCTTTTTATAAACCGGAGGAAAATGAGCCTTCTGCATTTTTTTCAAGTTTCTTGCGTACTTTTTTTGAAATATCTTTTCATACGAGTGTTACTTTTTTTACAAAAGTATTGAGTATTGAGAGAGAAATTTATATTACTATGTTACGGTAAGTGCACACAATGCAATTAAAAAAAACTTTACAAAATTAGCATTACTGTATGTAAATAATGACTTTCGTAATATTTATTGTTTTTTGTTCTGGTGTTTTTTTATCGTTTAAAATGCAGTCGCATTCATTAGCAAACACATTAATTTGCCTAATTTCCATGTGCCTTTTTATCTTTTACAAAAAAATATTTACATACCATTATTTTGGATTAATTTTTTTTTATAAACCTATTTTTTCGTATTCTTACTGAGTAGATGGACATCGCAGTCAAGCTCCATCGCAGTAACTCACTCAACTCGGGCAATTTCAAGGGTTAATGCGCTGGGGCGGGTACCTCGGGGGTTGAGTGGAAAAGCTGTCATCTTTTTGAACTATATTGATTTTTAAACAACTAAATGGATTGCAAAAATAATTAAATCAAACACCTAACCACTAATATATTACAATATTTGCCATCATACAAACCTTTTGTCTGTGGTTTATGTGTAACTTCTGTATTGCTATTCTATGGCATTTCTACTATTATCGATGTACTTTTAAAATATGGAAATAATTGGAAATAACACAATTTATTATCCAAGGAATTGCACTAAAATGAATATCTCAAACAATTTATCGAAAAACATATTTATAGAAAAATAACCATTGAAAAACAATAGTCTAGTTCAGAACCTTCGTGTGCAATTCCTTACAGTTATGGAATTGAAAGAATAGGCGACACTCTCAAAATATATAATATCAATATTCGATATCATTCTGCTCCAAACTTAAAAAAATATTCTCCGTCACCCTACAACTAAAATTAACTCAAGACAGGAAACCTGAACCAATCTCATATACTGCATTCCATGCAAATCATGTACATCATCTTACATTGGAAAAACTGGAAATACCTTAAAAGAGAGAATCAATCAGCACAAGGTAGCTTTAAAAAATAATAGCCCTTTATAATTCCTAGTAGTTTGCGGAAGAGCATTGCTCGATGCAAATATTTAATGTAATTCTACTCTCCTATAACCTTATGTCCATAGTTTTCATAAAAAAACATTTCTGAGATTCCATCCTTAAGTGCTGCGTATATAAGCAGAATCGTTCAATACAGTATTAGAGCTCTGAGAAGCGGTCTGGTGGATTAATTGGCGAAACCGCTGGGAGGGTTCGCCACTGATGAGCCAAGCCCTCCCAATATATTTTTTTCATCGCAGTAAGGGCAGTAGAAGTTTGTATTATGTATAAGAGAAACATTCATGCTTTTAAATCCTTCCATTTTATATGTATAGTTGGCGCGTTATTGCTTTGTGTTAACACATATATATATTAAAAATAAAGAAGGCATCACCTGACCACGAGCACATGTGCTTTTAGATGGCAGAGCGCCATCTAGTGGAGCAAAAATAAACTAAACGTTTATTTAGCTTGCTCCGTGAGATATATTATACATACAAAAGCAATTACTAAAACTATAATAAATTATCCTTCAACCCACATTTATCCGAATTTTATTTTACTATCCTCTCAGCCATTAAATATATACTGTGATTACCTTACATAAGGTGTCTATAGCCATTGCTCACTTCAAATCGCTAAAGGATAAAGACTCAGAATATATATATATATATTTAATTCTGAGAAATTCTCAATATCCTATATATAATTTATTTCAAGACATTTATACAGCCTCTCTGATATTCGAAACCCCCCAATTTTCAAAACAATATGCTTTAAATCTTAATTCACTAATATCTGTATCAATAACCCGTCATCAAAATAAATTCGGAAATATAGCCTTTTTCAGAAAATCACTCAATATAATATCGTTAGTAAGGAACCCCATAACAAAGAACACAATAGTATTTATCTTACTAATGCTAAAATTTCATATACTGTATAGAATGCAAAGAAATTTCAGATATTAAAATTAATAATATCCTAATATAAACGAAATATCGACAATCCAGACAGCGAATCATTAATATATCATCAGGTCAAAAAACAGGTCATTCCTTCTCCTTATCAGAACCTGAGACCCATTATCTCATCATCCCATGTAATTCATCATATCAAGAGAAATTAATAGTAATAAAAGAAGACTGGACCTTCTTGAAATTTGTAATATACTCTATTTTTCCTGAGACCACAATGAGCGTCCAAATTTTTAAATAGCTCTAATAAAACCAGATATATGCTCTTAACAATAACTACTGCTTAATAGGTGATCCTATATGATTCTAATGAAGCATACATTTAATTTTGTAACATACCTTTCTGTAGAGATGTTTTCCTTCTTGAACCACGCGCCGTTGATGTCGCGTTCATCAGAGATAGGAAAGGGCTCCTTCTGACCAACGTCCGGGACCTCTCCCTTGGCTATAGCGCCGTCTTCGTGCCAGCTTCGACTCCCAAGGGAATCCTCTCGGCCGTAATCTTGAGGTAGGCAGTCACCCTTCTCTGGCCCCGCGTTCTGCGGCAAGGCAAGATAACTTTCGCCCGGCATTAGCATCAAGATCGCGTAATCAACTGCCACCTCTCCACATTCTAAAAGAAATGGCATTTCAATAGGCATATAATTGCAGAATGAGCCATCAGGGAAGATTCGTCATTTTCTTCGAGGAGTCTTTAAACGAAGTCGTATCTGGAAAAGAGCAGCACAAGCGGAACAACTATACCAAACAGCCCTCATCGACCGCGCATCTGCTTAAGAGGGTTGCGTGCTACGGAAGTCAGTGGACGCTGCCCGCCTGGATAGAGTCATAATACCAGTAAGGCTCTCCAGACCTGTTATCATTAACTATAACCTCAAATACAACTTTTCTGGGACCACTGTGTCATTCTTCCTCAAGTCGGAGATCATTCTTCATCACCCGTGCCACCACGCTTTTCGTTAAACACTAGCCATCGAGAGATTAGAGACGCTTCTACCTAAAGTTTTACTCTCTCTCTCTCCTGGAAATCAATGGAGAGAATGTGTAAACTGAGGTAGGACCTCGCTAAAGATATCAATATTGCTGGGTTCTGACACTTGCCTTTGACGCTCAGGGGAACCTCGTTGAGGGAGAGAAAATGAGGCGTTCGGTCTTCAAAAACTTCTGAGAGCGCTCTGACAGCTCTACCTGCAGAACCAGAAACATCTCTGGGTTATTGTAGGAACTACGCAGAGCATCACTCTGGAGGATGGTGACCCACTTCATTGATCAGATATCTCCTTGAGTGAGGTGAAAGTTGCTATCCGCTGTGTGGCACGGTTGGATAGCGTGCTCTGTGAGCTCGTCATGAGCTTCGAAGTCTTTTTCGAAGTGGCCAAACATTTCTCGGGTCTCTGCCCGAATCCTCGAGGAGAAACATTTTCCTCGACTTCAAATTGTAAGCAATATCATTTACCTTTGTTTAATATATTATTAGTTTTTGTAACAATTGAACAAGTGTGAATAAAATATTTTGAATTATCAATTGTAATTTTCCGAAAAAAAAATTACACGGGCAAATTAAATAGGTCCTTAAAAATAATTTTGAAATATCTCTCCAATAAATAAATAAATTTTAGTTTCCTATATATAGGGAGATAGTAGACAATTATATCTACTTATATTGTTCACATAGAGTAATCCTCAAAATAAAAGTTATCATCCGGAATGTGCCTAAGGTGAATCTGATTATATTTGAAAGATCAATACTTAATTCTAACAATATTCATATACCAAAAGAAGCACACTCTTCCTTTAATTACACATTATGTTTATTATCCCAGTAAAATACTTTAATAATGGTGATAAGGAATGAGCAACAACACCAGTTTTAGCAAATTCAGACAAAAACTCAACCTGTATACCACGGTTTAGGGCTTTGGTCTTCATCAGCACAGAGAGAAGTTCGGCTTATAATTAATTAAATACTAAAAAAAGTATGAAATATGTCGATTTATACCAAAAAAGTGTTCAAAGCTGGTGAAAGTAGGGGCATAGCCCATGGCATGGAAGGCCATTGCTTACAGGTTGGTTTTTGACTGAAAATTCCAAAACTGGTGTTGTGACACATTCCTTATCACCACTAAAAACGATTTTATTAAATGTGATAAAGATAATGCTTTGTTTTAATTTACAGATAGAGGAACAGATTCATAATTTGATACACGAATACCATCATCACGCCACTTTATATATTTTTTGTATTTATGTCCCTCGAAATACTGGAAAAATAATTTTTAATCCAATATATGCAAATATTATATTTATAGATTACAAAATGCATATGCCCTCCCCCTAACTTTAATAAGTGAAGAATCATATATATGTTTTTATGACTTTTTCGAAGGTAGCTAAAACCGTCCACTACCTGTGGACCGAGGGCAGACGGGCCACTCATGGAAAAGACGAAGCCCAAGCTTTCGGCAGTCAAGTCATTCTCCTCCTTTTTGACGGCGTGGTTGGATGAACCTGACTATCTGTTAGCTGATTGTTCTCCATGATTCTAGAAGATATATAAAAAGAGTCGCGCGAGCTCACAGAGAGCCATATAAACCCGCGTCATCATCTGACCATCCTTGGTACCGCAGTAGCGACGTCGTAAAAATTGTGTTAGAAGTTGGTCTCTGTAAAGACAAATTTGGAATTAGCAAATGGCGGCGGAGCTAATATAGCCATCTCGAGTTCTCTTAGCGATGAATGAGCAAACCGGTTAAAATCGGTATCGAACTAAGTATTTTTCAGAAAGCTTGAT
This sequence comes from Cordylochernes scorpioides, assembly GCA_030710605.1. Lineage (NCBI taxonomy): Eukaryota > Metazoa > Arthropoda > Arachnida > Pseudoscorpiones > Chernetidae > Cordylochernes > Cordylochernes scorpioides. The sequence goes on along the minus strand of CP092870.1, from coordinate 27,689,355 downwards.
CACCAATTTGCATTTCGGAATGAGAAGATCGACCGATAGTTTAAACTCCCAAAATTAAGAAATATCTGAGCCAGACTGATCAAACGGAATAAAATAACTTTGTGAAGTGCCGTTTATAAATCGGCCCCCTACGTTCCTTCTGACCCTTTCCGCGAGAACTATCAACTATAGACTATCATTGTAGACTGTTATTCAAAGGGGTGACAAACTGCTTCGGCGAGGCCAGACTGTTTGGGACTACAGAGGCGTTCAAACTGGGCGTGACGGAGCATGAAGCTCTCTGGAAGTGCGACAAGACTGGATTGTCGAAACAGACCGCAGTTAGAGCCGGCATCCCGACGGACCAGGACGTTGCATTAGACTCTAAAGAAAAGTCCGAAGGCAATGACTGCGACCAAACTTTATTAGGAAGAAGTAAGCCACGGATGTCCTACCGCTATCATCTATCATTATTTTACACATGGTGCAAGCCAAACAGCCATTGCAAAACGCTTCCCGATGCTTCTAGCAGGTTTGCAAAGCCTATAGACCAGCGTAAGGTAGGCGCAAAGAGACACATCTGAATGTTCTAGTAAAAAATATGGTAATGAAAAAGAAAACTTCCTCTGGAAAAAATGACCGCCCCGATATCCTCTAGCCTGGTAAGTACAAATAAGTGCTAGACAGACACGATATGAATAGCGTTAGTCGGGAAGAAATTACAAAGGCAAAAAATACTATCTCCAGCGCCGCCGAGAGCGCACTTTATACGGTAAGATCAAAAAGTTCCCGAACTTTTAAAAAATAAAATATAGAACAACTTTTGAAAAATGTAAAATGAATTTTACTGTAAAGAACAAAGCCTAAACTATAATTTAATTTAGCAACGCCAGTAAATGCCCATTCGTAGTTTTCATTTTTGGCATATTTTTGTTGTAAGCATTTAGCTCGCGTCGGTTTCTGCAATGTGATCACTTGAGCAAAGGGCAAATATTAAATTTTGTGTAAAATTAAAAATTTTCAGAAGACCTATTAGAAATAATGAATTAAGCTTAGGAAGACGAAAAAGTGTCACGAACGCAAGTTTATTTCTGGTATAAACGTTTTAAAGAAGGCCGTAAGAGCATCGCAGATGATTCAAGATTGAGGTCAACAACGGATCGCAATATTGGACAGGTAGGTGATTTAATTGTTGCTGATCTAAAATTTACTATTGATAATATATCAGATATACTTGGAATTTCGTATGGTAGTTGACAAAAAATTATTGTTGGACATTTAAACGTGAAAAAACCTTTTTGTATTTTGTCCCACGAAATTTAACAGATCAACAAAGAGAAACCAGAATATCAATTTTCAAAGATTTAATTGAAACTGCAAATTATGATTCTGATTTTTTAGAAACAAAAATAACCGGTGATGAAACAGTAACGGCTTACAGAGGCCCCAGGATGTGCGCAAGGAAAAAATCCGGCCACTGACGAAATCATTGAAAGGAGTCGACAATCATGTGGAGAACCATCGTTCTGTGAAAAGCAAGTTGCTCAACAACAAGAAGATCCAATGGCGTCGTTACTTATTGAGAGTGGGTAGAGGACCCGATTTAGAACGTGGTTCAAAAACATTCGTGTGAAACTAATCCTGTCGTTACGTTTTAGGACAGCTGACAAGCCTGATGTGGTCGGAGACATTCAAGAGTTTAAAGTTTCTCCAGAGAAGGGTTTCGCCTGTTTGGGACAATTTTAAATATTATACAAGTTTTAAATATAAGCTTTAAATATTATGCTTGTATTATGGATTTCTCTTTAAAACATAACATAGGTTACAAACAAATCTCGATTCTAATCAGAGAGATAAACACTAGTATACTTGTTTTTTTCCGTCGATTCCATTAAAAGTACGATATTATTAATCAATTTTCTAAAATATATTTTAATCTTCTGCAACATTTGAGTTTTTTTTTACATGATGATTAAGTTCTTCTGTCAATTAAAGACCATTATACATATTTATTATAATAATATATTTTTAAATACTGAATTTTCGTGAATATAAGGTTGAAAATAGTTTTAAACACAAAATTATATTTTCACGTTCAAATGTACTTAAAATGTATATTCTAAATCTCTTAGAAATATATATTTCCGAGAACATTTTAAAAATTGTTATTTATTTTGAAAAATGGATGTTATATGTTCTAAACAATAAAAAATATTCTTAGATTCGAGAAAATGGAATAAATTGAATATGCAGTTATATACAATGTAATAGATATCTATATATATAGGGGAAAATATATATTAATAGGATAAAACGAGAAGTACCTTTTCCCAAAGTTTATATCTCGCAAAAACTATATTCTATTATATTCAAAGAAAATTACGAACGCAACTTGAAGCATCCAAAAAAATTAAGAAAAGTATTGCCCACAGCCTTTATGGGAAAGACGAATTACCCAAACAAGATAAAACTAATGTTTACATGAAACCTATCTATTACTTCCCCAAAAATTTGCAGCAGTTTCCCGAGATTTGTTTTTTTTTTTCCTACAGGATCGCTCGGCCGATCCCCATTATTTGAGCAATTTTCTCCCTCCCCCATTAGGATAGGTTGGCGTCGTGAGAGAAATGTTTCTAATATATGTAAATATATTCATTTATGGGAATAAAATACATTAACTTTCTGATGGTAGGAGAAGTTACAAAAAAGAAGAAAAATGATTATACAAAGTATAATTTATATATTATGAATATATTCAGTTTAAAGAGATTATAAGCACACAATTCAGCTTTACCTACGAAACAATTGATTAATTGTGCAATTTTAAAATTTGTAAATGTGTGTTAAATAACTCAGTTATGTATATATATATATATATTATAAATGTATGCGTGTGTGTTTGTTTCAAACTGAACAATCCATATTTCATTTATTTGAAAAATTTTATTCGGATCAATATTTCCAATATTTAGAGAAGGTGATGCGAAAATTCTTAGGAGAACACAAATGAGAGGCTCGCTTAATGTTTTCCTAGGATATTGTGGACTAGTAAGTTTTGAATTTCAGATATATTTGGAGGATATATTATTCTATCATTATGTTTTATTGAGGTGAAGCTTTCTCAAAGACAAGTGTATTTCAGGCTTAGTCTAGGAATCTGGACCCCAAGAGAAGATAAGAAGAGCGTAAATAAAAGATGACACTCCAATCGTGCCGGAATGCAATATGTACGCCGTTCCGGGAACATGCCCGTCCTGGAACATCGCGTGCGTGTCTGACGAGGTGCCTTCAAGAACAAGTCGCCGAGAGTTGCTGGACTCCCAACTGCGCTCCATGGGCCTACCTCCGTGGAGGCAGATGCTACCATCAAGGTCGATGAAAACTTCCCCCACCCATTCAGAAAGCGTACAGGGCCTCGGCAGGGTTGTGCCTGCAGCACAGCTCTTTTTTTCATCTTCGTCAGTGCCGTCCTGCACCACTTGGAGAAAGTTCTCTAAAGAGGGAACGTTCTGGCGTGCGCCTATGATATTCTCCTGCTGATCCGCGATGATTGGCAGTTCGAGAAAGTCAAGATCATCTTTGACGAATTCCGGCGTGCGTCAGTAGAATGCCTACATTTCTTTAAATAAAAGGATGGACGGCACCAACTCTCCTCTGGACATCTCGTGGTCTGAATTTTCCATCACGGTAGTCAATTGCAAAATTTCTTCAAGTTAAGAAAATAATCGGTCAAGGAAAATTACCTACTGGTATTCTCCAACAGGTCCAGAGGATCTATGGGAGCAGGCCTCCTCCAAATAGCTTGGTCCAATTCCACCCTACTGAACGTGTCGCTCCTCGGTGCCTGCAGGTTCATGGCGAAGCCATCGCTTCTGGCTCCCTCAAGGTGGAGAGTAGTGCGTGTCCGCGACCTTTCTGGCCCTGCTCCGTCGCTTATTAGCAGGGTGACAAGAATCACTTAGGACGATGCGGCCTCCTTGGTCCATTTTGCTATCGTCTAGGCCAATTTAAAACGCAAGGCGTGTACCAGGGGAGGAGCTTGTAGGAATCGGTGATGCTGCGCGGGATGGTCAGGCCGTTCTTGGGCATTAGCACACGCACTTCGCGTCGAAGTTCCCATCTCATGGTATATTCGGCGCTAAGCGCCTGTTGTCGACATGCCCTCCAAAGGCATGGGATTCTCATCCCTCCACTGCTGCTTATTCGGCGTCCGTGCGGCATAAATTGCTATAGGGTTAGACGTGCACGCCCTGCCTCATTAGAGGCACCCGGCGTCGAGCCAGCCCGTGTGCATCTCCAGCGGCTACAGCGACCTTTCGCTGGCCCACCGTTACTGGACCTGTAGCGCCGTCCGCCTTATCATTCGAGAGGCCTTCTTCATGATTGGGTGGCCGCCGATCGTACAGTCCTCGATCTTCGCGGTGAGCTTCGATAACCACGCAACCACTATATTCTCATTGGCTAAGCACGTTTTCATCGCAGATCTCTCAATGCGTGGTGTCGCTGGAGATGCAAGGGCAATTATGCCTATATCGTCACTAGCTCGGTCGCTTTACTTAATAAATTACTCTTCGGTCGCTGGAGAACTGGCGAATTAATATCAAACTCTATAGTGGTGGCAGAGGCGCCATGTACATATTTCTTGTATGTATAGCATATATCTAATAATTTAAAATAATCATCATGCTGTATATGTTTATTGTAAATCTCTCATTATAATTCATTGATTAGTGAGGATTGTGCACTTTTATCTGTATTGGAAAAATGTCAAAAAATTAATTTAATCGCCAAAATGTTTATATTTTTCAGCTGTGCGGTCACGACTTACGCGAACGCCGCGTTTTTTTTTTTTTTAGAATTGGCGGAGAAGCCGGAGCCTGATGCGCATGATTCTCTGCTTATCATGAAAGAAGAACCTGACAATTCTGAGAAAATCGACAGAAAAAGAAAAAATTCAAGTAGAAATTATAATTTCTACAAAAATCAATAAAATAGCGGAGACGAAAATCTAGCCGCGGGAAATATTGGAAAAAAATGCTAATTGGGAGGATCAAACAAAAGAGGGAGGCCGCGGAAATGGATGAAAATACTTCACTTTTCATTCCCGTAAAACAACACAAGAGTAAAGACTCAGACCCAAAAGACCAGCGGGCCAAGGTTGCGAGGCATGACGTCATCTTTCTAAGGCCAGTTACCAAGAAGAACGACGAAATATTCCGTTACATTAATCAATAACAGCAGACAACAACACGCTTTGAGCGAAGCGAGGTCTGAAACAGCAACATTTTAACAATGCTGCTTCATCGATTGGTGCTCCGACTTCAGACCTCTGCACTGTATGGCTCATTTATCGGTGTGTAAAAAAAAGAAATAGGTTTTAAAATCAACCTCAAAAATGACCTTTTAAAGGGATTACAAGATGTTAAATTTAATTCTAAAGCCATTTATATTTTTATAGCTTGGTATATTGAAGGGTTAAAGAAAGAATGTTCCTTTAAATGAAACGAAAATACAGAATATGCGATTTTAGTAAAAAAAAAACTTTTGTATACGAAATTAAATCTACAAAATGTATTATTGGTTATATGAGATAATTTTCAATTTGCAATACTATAATTGGACTTGTCATAGCTTCCTTGAACGAATCATTAAAAAAATGATAACATTAAGAACAAATACTCCTAAAATTTGAACCCGAAATCGAGACATATATAGATTTGATAATTAGAACATTAAAAATACCTTTTCAATAAAAAAACATTTTTGAACAATAAAAAATTTTAAAAGTAATAAAAATACATTTTCTGAAAATACAAATCGCCTGTATAACTGTGGCGCAAAACATATATCACGCGTCATAAAGTGACAGAGTTTATCAGTGATGTGCTTTATCGCAGTCATGTTGCTAGAAAAAATATTGGGAGTATAAATGAGTTCGTGCGATTTTATTAAAGATGGGGCTACTAGTTTATTATTCCACTGTTTCATCTGGCAACACAATTATTTTGAAGCGTCATCATAAGACATGCTTTTTCAGTAACCGTCATTTCTCTGTAGTATAAACAACCTAGTTTCTGTTTGCTCCCAAAATGTCAAATTTTGTACCAAATAATGTGTTTTTGCGGGGAGTTTTACTTCATTACTTCAATAAGAAGGTAAAAGATGCTGAGAGTCATTGTAGTTTATGATGACCAGGCTCTAGCCTAACGAACATTTCAGAAGTAGTTTGCACGTTTTAAAGTAGCAATTTTGATTTGGAAGACGAAGAAAGACCCGGAACGCCACCAAAGTTTGAGGGTGAAGAATTAGAGGTAAGGCTCGATGAAGATCCAACACAAAGGCAAAAGGAACTTTCAAAAACACCTGGAGTCACTCAACCAGCCATTTTACATAGCTTTAAAGTAATAGGAATGATCCGAAAGGTCGGAAAATGGGTGCCGTATGAAATGAACCAAAAGACGTCGAACGCCATTTTTTCACCTATGACAACTGCTCCAGCGTAAAAAAATAAAAGGTTTTTTGCATCGAATTGTAACTGTTTATGAAAGTGGGTCCATTACGATTATCGAAAACGTCGGGCATCGTATGATCAAGCCGAATATTCATAGCGGGAAGATTATGCTGTGTATTTGGTGGGACCAACTAGGAGTGGTATATTATGAGGGAAGTCTTACCCCACCGGCCGTATAGCCCAGACATTGGTCTTTCCGATTATTATCTCTTCGGATCAATACAACATGACCAGGCTGACCAGCACTTCTCCAATTACAATGAAGTAAAAAAAAAATGGATCGATGAATGGATAGCGGCCAAAGAGCCGGCCTTTTTTCGCGATGGGAACCGTCAATTACCAGAAAGATGGGGGAAAGTAGTGGCTTGCGATGAACCATACTTTGAACATAGAAGTTCTAACCAATTTTTTACAACGAAGCTCCAAGTTTCGAAAAAAAAAACCGCACGATCTCATTTATACTCCTAATAACATATCTTACTGTTTTCTCTTCTCATTTATTTATTTTTTTATAATATGTTTATATCTGCTTCTGTATAAAAATGTAAATCGACGCACTTATTCCTAGCCTGGATATCGCGTTTTGTGTGTTAAAATAAATAAATATATAGCAATACTTAAATTATCTATTCACAGAGAATACTAATGATTATTAAAATCTTAATTCAATATATTTTAATAAGAAAATCGACATATACACAATATAAAACTCAATATAACCAATACTACTTGTGATTAATCTGGTTAACATGGAAGTTTATTTCAGAATGTTAAAATGAAGTGAATATGTTCCTACCACAGAAGTGAACTAATGAAAGACCAACAGGTGACAAACAAACCTCCGATAAGTCTGTTGAAGCGAACAAATCGCCGTGTTAATTGAAGGATTTCATCGGTAAACATAGAGATATTGGAAATCGGTCTAAAAATGCTAAACAGGACTTTAATCAGGCCCAGTAATGAACCCTCATTCATCTAGCCCGGGGCCACTCCGGCCAAACCTTGTTACGAGGCGGCTGTAATTGGAAAAGTTTAGGAGTCCTGATTTAAGTTTTAAGAGCCCCCTAGGGTATTTTTACTGGTTTTAGGTGATTCGGATACACATCTATTAGGAGTACGTTTATAAAATTGGATGAGGGGAGCCTTGTTTGGCTGAGGCATGTTCCATCAATCAATTATATTGCTTGATTTGTCGATTTTCCAATAAACTTGGATTCTTTCGGTGATTAGGCAGTTGCTAGAGAGCTAGCAAAAGCTTGGTTAAATACCATTTGTATAGATACACACGCTTTCTTCGTATCAACACAACGTGATCTATAAATACATTTTGTCTCGAATTGTATTGCAGTTTTTCATCAATTTATGAATATAATTCAAGAAAATATTAGAATATATTTCTATTTTAAATTTGAAATTATAATTTCAAATAGATACTAACGTTTTTACTTGGAAGGTTATCAGTTAAATTGTTCATTTTTATGCTCGCGAGAATCAGAAAATATACAAATTTCCAATCTATAAAAAAGCATAAATTATATTCTTTATCTCAAAACCTGTAAAGAATTATCCGCCCAATATAAGAATAAAATATTCATAAGAAAATCTATATTTATAGGATTCAATAAATTCAAATTCGCTTAAAGTTCATATATATGATACCATTTTAGCGCGATTTTAAAATTTTATGAATGAAATATCTCTTTCTACTGTTATCTCTCAATGCGAAGAAAAATATATTGAGAGGGCTTGGCTCATCGGTACTGAAGCCCCCCAGCACTTTCATTAATTCACGCTAATGCCTCATATTGGAAATTGTTGATAAATGGTCTTTTGTGAGTTGTTTGCGGAATAGCAATGCTCGATTCAAAAATTTATAAAAATATATTTCTGCTGACCCCTCAAAGCTTATGTCAAAAAAAAAAAAAAAAAAAAAAGATTCGCTAGATACCCTAAACAAAAAAATATCTCTTAGATTGCGGGAATCCAAAATTGGAATATAATATTAGAAAATTAACACAATATTATTAACATTTTGTCAATATTAGCAAAGGTTCACTATCCGCGCTATTTATGGAACAATAATGAATGATTTGCAATGATGATAATGATTCATTAGATGATTAGATTATTTCTCTAAGAAGAGATCAATGCTGACAGCGAAGAGTTTCCTTAATGAAAAGGTGAAAGCTTTCGCCAAATTTTTACATTATCTCAGAAATGACAATAGGCGATTTCTCCTATTCTAATTAGATCTATTCGATAACCAATGAATATATAAATGGCGGCGCCTCTGCGATCGCTGTTTCCATCGATGCAACGAATTTCGCGATCTACGAAGAAACCGAAGATCGCGTGCTTCGCCGCTGAGGAGATGAAGATGGCGTGGACTAGATTAATTATCTATTCAAGAAAGTACATGTAATATCACAGCAGTTTGTTGGATTTAATTGGCGAAACCGCCGGGTAGGTTCACCACTGAAAGGCCAAACTCTGCCAATATAACTTTCCTCTCGGTAAAGACTGTAAAAGTTGTTCTATTTATAAAATAAAAACTTTCAGATATTTTAGTTATCAAGTTATATATGAACATAAGGAATTTCTTCTCATATTTTGGGGGAGATTATATTATTTTAATTCGTATGTTTTCCTTTTATAAATAGATCTACTTCTTAATCTCCTTACCGATTTGAAAATAAAATTTATAGAGCTTGTCCTCAAGCGGTTTCGCCAATTTAATCCAACAAACCGCTGTGATATCACTTGTACATTATTCAATCTATGGTGAATCTAAGACCACGCCATCACTTTCTTCTCAGCGGCGTAGCACGCGATCTACATTTCATACATTAGCTGGGTTTTGCCTAAATGAAAGTTTGTGTGTGTTTCTAAAGAAAATTTGATAAAGATTAAATTAAAATATATTTTTAGAACAACTATCCCCTCTTTACTGAATATATTCTTGTAAAGGTAAATTTGTGTTTGTATATATTCTCCCTCAAACTTTCTAAATAGAAACCATTGTGAAATTTAGAATATTGGTAGCTAAATATATGGGTTAAAGTAGAAGCTTATCGAAGACTAAAAACTTGAATCCTTTGTCCTATTTTGGGGGCGGCGACTCTCAATAAAACTTTATTGCTTTGTTTGTAATTACATAATGGTCAAGCTGGCGCATTGAATTGAATCTACATTTAGGGGCTGTTATATTATTTATGATTATGATAAATATGCAAATATAGTGTAAATTGACATATATTAGTACAGTTTATACCCCGGCATGTGAATATTAGCTGAGTGCAGATGAAAGCATAATGTATTTAAACAATGGATGAAATAATTTGTGTGTATTAAATTGGTTTGAAATGATGGGTATAGGTAATAAAATATGGAGAGCAATTAAATAGAAATATTGGGTATACTTTGCTATTTTATAATAATCTATATAATAAGAAGGAATTTTGTTAGACAAATTATAATAATGTATAAATAATGTTAGATTAATTATAGAGATATAGATTTGGCTGATTATATACTATATTCAATGTTTCAATTAATTTAAAAAAGTGCATTGACTTGTTGGTGAGATAATTAGGAAGTCTAGATGTGTGGATAAAAAATGTGGATTGCTTCTGATACTGCGATGCTATGCGACGTTATGTGATTGTAGGCATTGGTCCATCTACAGTATGCTGAAGGTTATTTTTATATGGATCATCCTATCAGAGGCGGATTTGGAAATGGGGGTGAAAACTTTAGAAAGAGAGTAAGAGAATGGCGTTATTTCGGCTGAAAAGGGAATGATTGGGCCACAGTGAGCAATGCTGAAGGATTGGGTGATGAAAAAAATGAGAAAAGGTGAATTGCCCGAATGGAAAAAAAAAGAAAAGGATACGTTGATGCTCGAACAGGGCCGTGAATCGAAATTAAATCTAATTATCTGCTCACGTTTTACTGTTAGAAAGGTTACATCTAAGAAGCGTGCATGGTTAAGATAGAATAAAAATATAATATCAAAATTTTAGCGGATAGAAACGATATCTCTGGGAAGGTATGTCCATGATGCGGTGAGAGGTTATATATATATATAGGTTTAAAATTTGAAATTTGAAAATATTAATATTAGATTTGATATAATGAAGTTAAAACATAAATTAAAATTCAATAAGTTTGATGCAACATTATATAATCAAGTAAAAATAATTATTGATAACGAAGATTAAAATAAAACTGATTGGCACGGTTATTCATACAAATATACAGAATTGTCAGTAAGTCCCGATACCATTTAAAAAATTTTAACTAATAAATTATTTATAATATTTGTCTAATTAACATATGAGTATGTTCAGGTTCCACCCAAGTTTAATTCAGAAAATGTCATCCTTCGATATCAAAGAAATAATTAAAATGATCAAACTCTATTAACAACATTGTAGTTTCTCAACCATACGACGTCAATGGTCAAAGCATTCTGAGTTTTCTGCCCTTTTTAAATCAATCGTAACAATAATAATTATTTTTTTCGTAACTACCGGCAGTGTGGCATATCTCCCTAGATCAGGAAGATGCCTGTGAAACTAATATAAACCTAGTTAAAGCATCTTTAGAAGCTGGTCCTCAAAAACCAACAAGGAGGTTGTCTCAAGAACAAATAAGAGCTATAGCCTCCATCCATAGAATGCAAAAAAAAAAGTCTTGTTTATAAGCCCTATATTCCCAAATCAATTCAAGCACTTCATGAAGATGATTGGGATAGAAGAATAAAATTTTGTGAAAAAAAAAAGTTTGAAATGATCTAAAATGATAGCAAAAAACTCCTAATCGAATAATGTGGACTGATGAGGATATTTGTAAATTAAATGGCCATGTCAATCGACATAATTGTGTTTTTTGGGCTTCAGAATATCCAAAGGTAGAAATTGAGAAGGAAATTAATTCTGTAGCGGACGCTAGAGATATAAACCTCAAACTTGTAAAAAGGTAAATTCATGATTTTCTAATTAATTGAAATACTTTGTTAGTTTTGTAATAATATTCAAAGTATTTTATCCTTTACAAATTATTGATAAATTTACCATTTGCCTTATCTATTTATCAATTATCTTTTTTTTTTTATTCTGCATTGTTTATCTTTTGAAATAATAACTAAAATATTTTAGAGTTATTTATTTAAATGTAAAATACATTAAATTATTAAAAGTAAAAACTTTTAAATAAATAAATAATATTATTATAAATATTAAGAGTATTTATAAATATTTCTATATATAGATGTAAATAAAAAATGTTGATCATCATCAAAAATATATATAATTCAAGTTATTTATTTATGTTAGAATAGATGCAACCTGCAGCCGAAGATAAAAATATATAATGGTTGATCTTCCAAAGTAAATCGTTTTCGTAAGTCATTGATTGTTTTAAACAAACTAATAACAACAATTCCCCTGGCTTAACTGTTTGGGGTGGAATTTTTTCGGAAGGAATAATCGGGCTTTACTTTTTGATGAAAAATAAATGGTGAGAATGCAGCCAAAGATGGTTGGAAAAAACTCTCACTTCATGCAGGATGGTGCACCCTCCCATTACTTGAACTTTGTTAAAACATTTAAAAATAAAAGGTTCCCCTCACAAATGGATGGGGCGCCGTGGACCAATTAATTGGCCTGAGCGGTCACCTGATCTTACTCCGGCAGATTTCTTTGGTAGGGTTATTCAAAATATAAATTTTATCATCAAAACCCCCAAAAAATGCAAAAGTGTACAGTCTTCACTATTGTTTCAAAATAACAATTAGATAAAGGTAGTATAACTATAAAAGCATATTGGAGCAAATATATGAAAATTGCACTAGAAGAAGAATTTAATCTTCACGATGCGGATTTATTGAACTGTGTTTTGTCAAAGTGTCCTTAAAACACTTAGATTGTGTTTGGATGAAAATGGAGGAGATTTTGAATAACTATTAAATTTTAATATACAGTGGTACCTCGACATACGAGTTTAATTCGTTCCGCAACCTTGCTCGTATCTTGAATTACTCGTATTTCGAAGCAAATTTCCCCATACAAAACAACTGAACTACCATTAATCCGTTCCAACCTCCAAAATGTCACTCCAGTTATTTTTGTTACGTGGTTTTAAATAATAAAAACGTATTTATAAATATCAAATATTTATTGCACAGAAACAAAAAAGAGAATGTAAAGAAATAAATTAGATATCCTCACTGGTCTTTGCCTTTTTCGCTACATTTTTCTCGCTTTCACCTGTAGGCCGTTTAGAAAAAAAACATGTCCAAGGAGGTTTGTTTCTTCCTTCCTCTCAGAATGTTCCGGAAATGAGTTAGGCAAGTGTCATTAAAAAGGTCAGATGCACGACCTGTTGCAACTTTTTCTGGGTGTTTTTTTTTCCACGAACTGTGAAACTCTCTCCCACATTCCTAAGATCTCCTTTATCTCACTTGTAGAAATAACCTCCTCCTCTGACTCCTCAAAACCAATGTAACCATCGTAAGGCCCTTAGCCGACGTTACACTCTTTATCGACTCCTTCCGTTTAATCACAGAACATATCATGGACGTACTACGGCCATACTGCCTCGACAAGTCAACAACTCGAACACCTTGCTCATGTTTTTCTATAATTTCACGTTTTAATTCAATACTCATCATCTTTTTCTTAGCACTTGACTTTTCAAACTTTCTTCCGATCCATGGTTATAAAAATAAATGAACTAAAACTGTAAATGTAAACGCAACACAAAACGCGAACACAAAACACAACTTATCACAGCGGAAGCTCGCTGCTAACTGATCTTGATGGCGCGACTGCGTGTTACTACTGAACCGAACTCGTATCTCGAATTTCGCTCGTAACTAAAAGCAAAATATCACTTGCTCGTCGGCTCGTATCTCGAAAAACTCGTATGTTGGGGCGCTCGTATGTCGAGGTACCACTGTATTTGGAAAACTTTAATCTATTACCTAAAATAAAATAGTTTTAGTTCATTTTATCTTAGTTTGCCTTTTAAATTAAAATTAAAAATAGAAAAGTTCGCGACTTATGGGCAACCCTGTATGAGAGGATACTCACATCGAGGACTCCTCTCACAAAGGGAAGTTTTTGATCACCAAAATTACTATTTTACTATTTAGCAGCTCTCCACTAATAGGACACCACTTCCTAAAGGTCATTTTGCTATGTAACTAGGTGGCTTCCTCAACAGAGAGACCAATCTCAAGAGACCAACCTTGTTTGAAGGAGAGCTCATCTGCCTCCTGCCCCACGTAGTCATACAGGGCTCGCACAGAAACGCCCGGCTCCCCAGTGTCCACCAGCAAGGTGTTGTTCTCCTCCCAGTCTTCTTCATCCGACTGACCTCCTCCATTCCTGCCAGCAGCACCAGGTTAGCCAGTGTCTGAGGGTCCGGGGGTGGAAGGTACCCACTGGGGGGCTGTGCCGTTGTTGTGGACCTTCTTGCCATTCATCTTGAGCTCATTGTGGACTGGAGTGATGGGCTCGCTGCCTGTCCCACTCTTCTTCTCCTTCTTGCTGTCTGAGTGGACCTCAGGGTTGTATTTCTGTCATACCACATTGGCTGGTGAACAACCATCCTGGCTTATCTTGGTAGTTCCTCCCTGGGCATCCTCACAAGGTAAGCAAAATCTATCTACAATAAACTTTACATATTTACACAAAAAACAAGTTCCTTTTCTACCAGCTACTTGCACAGACTATAAAATTCTATGGCAGAGCTATCCAGACATATTAGAGACAAAAATAGCAAAGGAATTAAGAAAAAGGCATCTCCTGATCAATTAAACTTCAGTTTGCTGATGGCTTGAACCATCTATTGAAATAAATAAAACATGATATAACTCGAAATATATTTAAAATGAGTGATTAATAAACTTTAAAATATTAAAAAGATATGTAAGTATTCGTAATGATATATAAAATTTATAGAGGTAGAAGATATAAAAATAAAATAGTTTACGTTCAAGTCAAGATACTATTTAAGTATACAAGGTGTTAGGTTTTTTTTTATTATTATTATTGTATTTTATTAATTAATTATAATTCATATTCATAGAATTTCATTATTACTTATCATCATTCTTTTTGTGTTTTTTCTTCTTCTTCTGTTTTCTTTTGTGTTATAAATACAACTAATAGTGTAATTCTCTTTTGTTGTTTGAAATAAATCAATTGAATCGAATTGAGTCAGCTCGTTCTTTCTAGAAGAAACTTCAAAGAAAACGTGCTAACATTTTTTGGTGCCGAAACCCGGGAAAGAAGTAGAAGAAATAGAAAGTTCTTAGAAGCCATAGAAATAAAGAAAGGTAAGGTTTGGAATACTAATCTTTAAAATATGGAAACAGAAATCTTAATTTTTGAATCTCTGATTAAAAGTTTAGAATTGATAAAAGAAGATGTAGAATATAATTTAGAAGGCAATGATAAATACGCACTTATGCAAAATAAAGAAGTCTTGTTAAATTTAAAAGCTAGCTTTGATAATTAATATGTGAAATTAGTAAAATATAAAGGCATTAATGCTGAAGAAAAATTTGAGGCAAAGTCTAAAATCAATTCTTTTTCGATAAAAATAAATAGATCGCTGGGAAATTTAAATAAAAATATATTTTCTAGTGAAACGCATTTAGAACTTCCCAAATTTCAATTGCCCACATTTAGTAGGGATATTTCAGATTGGCTGAGTTTAAGGGAATTTTTTATTAGATCTATTGATCAAAATATAACACTGGGAAATTTTCAAAAACTTCAATATTTAAATTCTGCACTAAAAGGAAATGCCGCTAGACTTTTTAGGGTGTTCAATATTTCTGATGAAAATTATCCTATAGCCTGGCAAACCTTGGTCAATAGATTCGACAAAAAAAGGTGAATTGGCTTTTAAACAAATTCAAAATTTGTATGATCTAAAAATATAAAACAAGAATCGACTAAAGATTTACTTGATCTCCTGGACACTTGTAACGAAAGCATTCTGAATCTCTCTATCCTCGGATTGGAACGTAATAATTTATCGGATATGATTTTAATTCATATAATTCAATCAAAACTTGATCGTTCAATAAGAAAGGAATGGGAGATGAGTTTGCTTGAGAAAGAATATCCATCGTATGAAAAGATGATTTCTTTCCTGGAAAGATTTGCTGGAAGTCTCGGGAATTTTCAGAATAAAGAAAATTCAAAACAATTCTACAAAATGAATAAATCCACTCATTCTCATTCAGAAACATTTGCCTCTGACTCTAATATAGATAGCAGAGTCAAGTCATGCGTCTTATGTAAAGGTGAACATTTTTTTGTTAAAATTTCCTAAGTTTAATGGTATGATGTTACCTGAAAGATGGAAATTTGTAAAATATAATCGTCTATGTTACAACTGTCTAAGATCTAACCATAGAGTATTGTCATGCGTCTTCACGCAAAATTGCAAATCATGTAATAAGAGACATCTTACTCTTTTGCATCAGTTCAAATCAGAAATGTTAAGTCCTGTTGCGGACATATCTCCATTGACCAATGCCAGTGTCTCATGTTTTGCAAACAACAAAAGTCATGATCGTATATTACTCTCTACGGCTTTAATAAAGGTCAAATCGGAAAACGGGGTTTTTAAAACATGTAGAGCCCTCATAGATACCCCTCTCAAAGGTGTCTTATAACAAATAGTTGTCGAAACAAATTAAATCTTCCTCTTACTGAATGTAAAACTACAGTTTTTGGTTTGGGAAACAAACTTGTAGAACAATCATTGGGTGTGGTCTCTCTCCAATTTAGCCCACATTTCTCAAACCTAATATTCAACGCCAATCCTATAGTCATTGATAAGAACACATAAGAATTGCCCAATTTCTTTATAGAAAAGGATAATTGGCTTTATTTGAAAAATCTTCTGTTGGCTGACCCCAATTTTGAAAAATCTACCCAGATTGATTTAGTGATAGGAGCAGAGCTTGCTCCATGCTTATTTAACGGGAAGGTTAGATTCCAAAATTTATCTGGACCCACTGCGTGCGGATCCAAATTGGAATGGTTACTTACAGGTAAAATATTACTGTCAGGTGAAAATTCCAATGAATATATAACTATGTTCGCGTAGGAGGAACAAGATGATTTTCTAAAAAAATTCTAGGAGCTGGAGTCAGTACCCTCTGCCAAATATTTAACCAGAGAAGAAATTTCGTGTGAAGAAATATATATTAATAACCTCAGAATTCTGGAAGATGGGAGGTACTCTGTTGAGCTGCCATTTAGAACATTGCCAACTCTTGGCGACTCTAGGATCAAAGCTCTGAAACGATTTCTATCACTTGAAATAAAATTACAAAAATCTCCAAGTATCCTAAAACAATATTGTGATTTCATGGACGAATATCTTTTATTCAATCATATGGAGCTTATTCTCAGTGATGAGCTGGATACACCTTCAGGACAATGTTATTATATACCTCATCATTGTGTTTTTAAGGAGCAAAGCACTACCACTAAATAGAGAGTTGTTATTGATGCATCTTGCAAAACTAGCAATGGCAAATCTCTAAATGACTTTCTTCGTGTAGGAACAAAAACTACAACAGAATATCTTCAACATTCTGATAAGATTTCGAACACGCCCAATAGCTTTTTCAGGAGATATAGACAAAATGCATCGCCAAGTAAGAATAGATTCTAGGGATTGTGATTTCCAGAGAATTTTATGGAGAAAAAAAACCATCAGAAACTTTATTGGATTATAGACTACTGACTGTGACATATGGATTGTCTTGTGCGCCATATCTCGCCATGCGTACCCTACATCAACTTGCAAGGGACAAGGTGTCAACTTTCCCTGTGGCCTCAAAAATAGTACACCGATATTTATGTTGATGACTTGCTTTCTGATGCAGACACAATTGAAGAAGCTACCCGTCATATTCGTGAAGTCAATAATCTACTTTCTTCAGCGGGATTTTCTCTTAAGAAATGGAGGTCAAAAGTCCCGGAGTCCTTTCTGGATTTTTAGAACAGGTTGAAGATAGGCATAATCTTCGGGATTTTGAGAGTGATTCATGTGTCAAAATACTTGGTATTTGTTGGAATCCTTCCTTGGACATTTTTCAGATTCTTGTTAATAACATTCCAGAACAAACGAATTCTAAAAGACATTCGTTGTCCCACATCTCCAGAATCTTTGATCCTATAGGCTGGCTGTTCCCGGTTATTATTCGTCTTAAAATTTTGCTTCAATCACTTTGGAAACAGAGGTTGAATTGGAATGATCCCTTGCCTGATACTTTGTGCTCTCAATGGAAGAAAATCGAAAAGGAATTATCCGTATTAAATAAAATTAAAATTCCTAGATACTTCTCGTGCAGGGGAGCTTTACTTTCTGTTGAACATCATGGTTTTTGTGACTCTTCAGAAGTTGCATATGCGGCAGTATTTTATATAAGATCACATTTCAAATCGGACCAAGTGAAAGTTTCTCTGATTGCTTCCTAGACGAGGGTAGCTCCTCTGAAAATGGTTTCCATACCACGGATGGAGCTGTGCGCTGCCCTTCTTCTGGCAACTTTACATGATACTATTCGCGATTCTTTATGCTTACAAATTGATAGAGTATTTTTATAAACTGATTCCAAAATTGTTCTCAGCTGGATTAAATCTGAATCTACACATCGGAAACCATTTGTCGGAAATAGGATTGCTGAGGTTCACCTGTCATTATGTCATTTTGAAAGATAATCCTGCAGACTGCGCTTCCAGAGGTATAACTCCTTCAGAGCTGGTGGATCACTCTCTTTGGTGGCGAGGACCAACTTGGCTCTCGGATGTGAACTTTGAAGATCCAATTAAAACTCAATATGATTTTCCGAAAGAAATTTCAGGTGAAAGACGAAAACCTTTCTCTGTTTTTCATTCCACTAATCTTCTTTTCCCAGACTTCATTTTCAAATACACAAATATCAACGAACTTGTTAGAATTACAGCATGGAATTATATATTTGTATTCAATGTCCAATGTTCTTTCAATGAAAAAAAGAAAGGACATCTATCTTCAAGCGAATTAACTAGTTCAATTCACAATATCATTCGTTTCATTCAAAGTTCTGAATTTCAATCAGAAATTACCTGTTGCAAACAAAAGAAATCTTTACCAAGTAACTCAAGGCTTTTATCTTTGAATTCTTTCTTTGATGAATCTGGACTATTACGGGTTGGAAGAAGATTACGTCATTCAAATATGCAATTTGATGAAAATCATCCAATAATATTGCCAAGAGATCATTTTATCACGGAATTAATAGTGCGACAGTGTCATCTGGATCATTTACATTCTGGTCTTCAACTGACCATGTCAGCACTACGATTACGATATTGGATTCCTGCAGGCAGAAGTTTGGTCAAGAAAATAATCCACCAATGCATGGTGTGTTTCAGGGCTAAACGCCAAGCTACCAAGCAAATCATTGAGATCTGCACATGCACCGAATTGTGAAATCAAATCCGTTCACTAAAAATGGAATCGACTTTGCAGGACCGTTTTTGATGAAACCAAACATCAAAAGATTTAAAGTAAAATAAAATCATATGTTGCTTTATTTGTATGTTTCTGTACAAAAGCAATTCATATAGAAATTGTATCAGACCTAGCTTCAGCGGCTTTCCTCGCAGCTCTCAAGCGGTTTATTTCTCGTCGAGGAAAACTTTTTGATATATTTAGTGATAACGAGATCAACTTTAGGGGAGCTAACAACATTCTCCGAGAGCAGTTTGGCATATTAAAAGCTTCAAAAATTAATATCTAATGAACGAATCAACTGGCATTTTATACCTCCTTCCGCCCCAAATTTCGGAGGTATCTGGGAGGCTGGAATAAAATCCTTCAAATTTCATCTTCTCAGATGATTAAAGTCTCAGATACTCACATTTGAAGAGCTGAGTACTCTGACAACTCAAATAGAAGCTTGTTTAAATTCGCGACCTATTTGTCCTCTTAGTTCAGATTCAGACGATTTTAATCCTCTTACACCAGGACACTTCTTAATCGGGAGACCCTCAACTGCCCCTCCAGAATCTAATGATGATGATGTTCCGATAAACTACCTCGATCGCTGAAGCCTAAATAAAAAAATTAAAAATGTATTTTGGAAACGTTGGAATCGAGAATACCTCAACAATTTGCAACAACTCCTAAAATGGCAAAAATCCTCACCCAACATTAAGGAAGGTGACCTCATCTTGCTCAAGGATTCCATATCACCACCAGCAATGTATTTGAGCCTTGGTCTCATCACCAAAGTCTTTCCGGGAGCGGACGGAAAAGATCGAGTCGTCGAGGTGAAGACCAAGCACCAAGAACGCCTTACTAGAACTGTCTCTAAAATAGTACCATTACCTTTTGCTGAGGACTAAGTTAGTCCACCGGGGTGGAGTATGTGATTTTTATTATTATTATTGTATTTTATTAATTAATCATAATTCATATTCATAGAATTTTATTGTTACTTATCATCATTCTTTTTGTTGTTTTTTTTATTCTGTTTTCTTTTGTGTTATATATACAACTAAATCGCATTAAATCGTAGTGTGAATCTATTTTGTTGTTTGAAATAAATCAATTGAATCGAATTGAGTCAGCTCGTTCTTTCTAGAAGAAACTTAAAGAAAACGTGCTAACACAAGGTGTGTCCAATAAATAATGAGACCGGTCAAAAACAAAGAAAAAATGAAATAATATTTTTTTAAGTCTATTTAATAAATAGAAAGCTTCAGCTACACTGCAGTATATCACATCACGTGATTGCGCGCGCAGTCGATAAATAGTAAGCTTGTAAAAAGAACGCCTTGCATAACAACTTCTAATTTGTAATGGATAGAAAATTCGAACTACGAAATTGTAATATATTTTGATACAAAATTGGGAAATCTGCTTCAGAAACATTAGATTTGTTGAAATTGGCATTTGGAAATAGAAATGTAAATAAGCCCACCACATTTAGATGGTTTTCACGATTTAAAAATGGAATGGAATCGGTGAAATGAGATGCGTGTTGAAGTCCAATTCTGCACAGGAACCCTGAAAAGGTGAGTCAAATTTCAAATTTAATAAAAGAAAATCCACGAATAGGGTTACGGGACATTGAGGAAAAAACAGGGATATCAAAATCATTAGTTGGATCGATAATTAAAGAAGACTTGCACAGTTAAAGAAGACACCTTCAAAATTCGTCCCTAAAATGCTCACAATCCAACAAAAGAAGAATCGCGTTGAAATTGCCAAAATAATGCTTGAAATGGTGGAAGAACCCCTTAATTGAAAGGAAAAAATAATAACTGGAGACGAGACATGGATTTACGGGTATGACCCGGAAACAAAACGCCAATCCATGGAGTGGAAAGGAAAAGATGAACCAAGAACGAAGAAATCCCGACTTTGCAAGTCAAAACACAAAGTCTTATGGTCACGTTCTTTGACATAAAGGGAATTGTGCATTATAAATATCTAGAGGAAGGTCAAACAATCAATAAGGAGCCTTTTTTTAACATTATGAGACGTGAATCAATTCGTCTGAAAAGAAGTGAAATGTGAAGTTCCAAAAATGGGATTATCCATCATGATAATGCACCACCACACACCGCTACATCTGTACTAAATTATTTGGCTAAACACGGCATCCAAATACTTCAACAACCTCCATATTCCCCAGACCCAGCTCCAAATGATTTTTTTTCTCTTTCCAAAACTCAAAATGGCTCTAAAAGGAAGGAGATTTGACACTAGATAGTCCATCATAGCGGATTCGAAAAAGGTCTTGAAGAACATCCCGAAAGATGCCTTTTATAAATGTTTTAAATCATGGGAGAAGAGATGGAAATAATGTATAGATGCGGGAGGGGACTATTTTGAAAAATACTAATAAAACATTTTTTAATAATTTTATTTTTTCTTTATTTTTGACCAGTCTCATTATTTATTGGACACACCTTGTATACAAATTAACATTAATGTGGACCTGTCGACGTTAGTGATTGATATGTTAAGTTGTTGTAAGTAATGTTGAGGTAAGTTGAACAGTGATACTATAGCTATGGTGTTTGATCGTCGATGTGAAAGTCGATATGGCTACAGTGTGGAGGTGGGTGCAGATGAAGGTGAATGCACCCGTGTGATAGTTGGCGATAAAGAAAGGAAGGTGATGCAACGGCCCAGGTGTAGCAGCGATAGACATTGGAAAATATTTTAGTTGTATAAAGTAATTGTGATGTAAGCTAGTGGTTTAAAGTAAGACTTAGAATTTTAAGTAAGATATATGTTTCAGAATTTTACCTGAGTTGGTTTAGTTCAGAGAGGGTGAAAGTGACTCAAGGCTATGATAGCGGTGCTCATGAGGGTAGAAAATAACTGAGTTAATGGGCCATGGTATGATATTTTGCGCTGAATAGAAGGGAGCGATAACTTGGACCTAGTGGTTACATTTTGGTTGCGATGATTGTTAGTATATGTGCCTAAATATGTTATTTAAAAATTTTGAAAGTGTGTAATTCAATGGGAGAGGTGAGTTATGTAAAAATCACAAGTTGGGAGCGTGTGGGATATCAAACTAATAAAATAGAGGAAATAACATAGATATATAGACGAGCGCGGCGAGGTAGGCTATGGAATGTTCCGCTACGACTTAGAGGTTTTATTGTATCAAGTGACCGGCTATCAAATCTTAAAAAATATCCGATATTGAATGTGAGAACGGTCACTATATCTGGGAAGAATATGGTGCTTAATTAGGTTCTCGAGAAGGTGTGACTGCAGGTCATTGAATGGTGATAGGTTGGTGGGTTTTCTAACATTTTGATATGAGAGGGAATATATTGAACAGCTCCTCAGACCGCTTAGGTAAAAGAGCTGTTCGACAAACTGGACGTTTACTCTTTCCTGCGCACCTCGGCAATGACAGGATAGAATGATAGAATGAGTGGCCTTGTACCGCCAGGAAAGGTAGTATGTTCTCGTCAGTCTTAGGCCCGAGGAGAAGATTATTCTCGCAAAATTCCTCGTCCGTGCAATAGCGAGTCTTGAGGACGGTAAACACTATATAAGCCATAGGTTGACTGAATTCATGGAGGCTTGTGTAGCTGATGAATTCCGGACGTCCCTTCAGTCTGCTGTAAATAATTAATTTTGATGTTTTTTTTTGTTGAATTTCATTTTGTCATACTAGTTGATTGAGTGTCAATAAATTTAAGAATATTGCCTTTTTTCTCCAACGTTGATCTCTTCTTTTTGATCATCAAGTTTTTTATTAAGTAAATTCTAAAAGATTTACATGATTTTTGTTAGGAAAAAAAATCATTTCCATTTCTTCGATTTGGAGAGGAAAATAAATTTTTAAAAAATTTACTTTATAAAAATGAAATTAAAATTATATATATGTTCTTTTAGAAATAAATTTCGATTAGAAATATATTTCATCAGTTTATTTTTTTAAAGCTAGGATAAAATAGCTTAAACTCTTATATGTAGTTGGAAAAGTATGATAAAAGGAAAAGAATGTAGATCCGTTATAAAAATATTTAAACTAGATTTGAAATAAAGGAAATTAGGAATGATGTTTAAAATTTAGACGTTTGGCAATGATTTTTGATATAGGTTTGAAGGATGGTACTATTTTCAGTGAGTGTTAATATCGACACCTATTAGACGCCTATAGACAGATGGCGCAAGCCATCAGCAAATTTTAATTGCACGATCAGCAGATGCCTTTTTCTTTAATATATATATATATATGAAAAATAGTAAAAATGTAATATTGTACTGGGATAAGGTGCATAAATTAAGAAAAAGGCATCTCCTTATCGTGCAACTGAAAGCTTACGCCATCTATCGGAATAAATATCAACTATTCTCGTTGATTTTTAATTATTCCATAATTGGCCAAATACCCATTCTTGATTTATCAAGAAAAGATAACCACGGACGCGTTTCGGGCTGTTGGCCCTCATCAGCGTGGTGCAAACTGTACCGTCGTTGATCTTATTTTAATTTATTCCGATAGATGGCGTAAGCCATCAGCAACTTTCAGTTGCACGATAAGGAGATGCTTTTTTCTTAATTTATGAACCTTATCCCAGTACAATATTACATTTGTACTATTTCTTCACATTGTTTAGCGTTCTCACGCAATTCTGGCCTTAACTACCCGTTTCATGATTTTTCAGGATGCCTTAATGACCAATTTTTTGGCGTAAGCCATCAGTAACATTCAGTTGCACGATAAGGAGATGCCTTTTTCTTAATCTTAATACATATATATGAAAAAACAATTGAAAAAAATAAAGATAAGTGGGTCAGGTGTTGATATTAAAAATAAAGAAGGCATATCCTGACCACATGTGCTTTTTAGATGGCAGAGCGCCATCTAGTGGAGCAAAAATAAACTAAACGTTTATTTAGCTTGCTCCGTGATATTTGGCCAACCCAATTTTTGATAAATCAAGAAAAGTCATCCACGAACGCGTTTCGCGCTGTTGGCGCTCGTCAGCGTGGAGTAGACTGTAACCACTGCAACCAAAAATATTTTTGTTCCCAATGGCTTCTTGAGAAATCAAGAAATGGGTATTTAAGGCCAAATTTGCGTAAAGACGCTTAACGCATGAAAAAAAAAACAATAGAAAAAAATAAAAGATAAGTGGGTCAGGTGTTGATATTAAAAATAAAGAAGGCATCTCCTGACCACGAGCACATGTGCTTTTTAGATGGCAGAGCGCCATCTAGTGGAGCGAAAATAAACTAAACGTTTATTTCTTATTTATTTTTAAGATATATATATATATATATATATATATATGAAAAAACAATAGAAAAAAATAAAAAATAAGTGGGTCAGGTGTTGATATTTAAAAATAAAGAAGGCATCTCCTGACCACAAGCACATGTGCTTTTTAGATGGCAGAGCGCCATCTAGTGGAGTAAAAATAAACTAAACGTTTATTTAGCTTACTCCGAGATATTTGGCCAACCCAATTTCTTGATAAATCAAGAAAAGCCATCCACGAACGCGTTTCGCGCTGTTGCCGCTCGTCAGCGTGGAGAAGGCTGTAATCATTGCGACCAAAAATCTTTTATTTTTTTTCTATTGTTTTTTCATGTGTTAAGCGTCTTTACGCAAATTTGGCCTTAAATACCCATTTCTTGATATCTCGGGAAGCCATTGGGTCCAAAAAATATTTTTGATCGCAATGGTTACAGCCTTCTCCACGCTGACGAGCGCCAACAGCGCGAAACGCGTTTGTGGATGGCTTTTCTTGATTTATCAAGAAATTGGGTTGGCCAAATATCTCGGAGTAAGCTAAATAAACGTTTAGTTTATTTTTACTCCACTAGATGGCGCTCTGCCATCTAAAAAGCACATGTGCTTGTGGTCAGGAGATGCCTTCTTTATTATATATATATATATATAGTATATTCTAAACTGTATAAAAATGACACTTTTAGTATATGTCACATATCTTCCAATTAGTTAGAGCCGATACCTTATAAGATCATACCCTTCTATTAAAATGTACTCCGTTTCTATTTGCTACCACCCCCATATTTTGCATATATGTTATATCTTTATTAATAATACCAGTAAACCCCTATTTGTATTTAAACTGAAGTTGGTGACGTCAAAATAAAAATCCAAAGAGCGGTCAGCTGGGGACAGCTGGGGAGAGAGGAGTAAAATGCCAAAGCCCAGATGGGGGGCCGCCCTCTCTCCAGGGATTTATATAGACGACCCCTGTAAACAGGACAGGTTTTGGCAGGGGGTAAGCAGATGTTCTAGGGTGTGGCCATCGGCAGACGGCTTCTGACTCTCACACACGCTCTCTCTCCATGTTTCGATGATAAGCATCTAAGTTTGTGTCATGGCCTCTGCCTCTGTCCCGTGGGCTGTCCCCGATCACTCTCAGTGCTAACATCCAGCCTTGCCTCTGCTTCTTGTTGTCCGCGTGTGGGAAGAACATCAACACTTGCCTCACGTATACGACTGCCAGCTTATCCATACGTCGGCAGGATCATATTTGCAACAATATTACATATATATGTTATAATTTGTATAAACCAAGATGTAATCCCACCACAATCTATGCAATGTATCGTCCAAAAGGTTTTAATAAAAGTTAGGCCTCGCAAAAAAGAGAGAACAGCAATTACCAGGATTGCATCATCCAGGAAGTAAAGGTCACTACCCAGGAACCATAAAACTAAGTTCAAAGACCTTCTTCTTCCTGGAGGATGGTACTCATGAAAAGACAATGGAGGTACTAATATCCAATCACAGTTCAGCATGAATAACTAACAGCCAACCAAAAGTAACCACGTAGACGATCTCGACCAATGAGAGGCATAGAGAGTTAACGAGGAAGATCTCGGACTCAAAGTTAGTCAATAGGAAGGCGACCCGACTAGGAGCAAGACGTGCCCAATCCCTTCTCTCACCAAGGTAACATTTTCTCCGAACATGGTGATAGGAAAGTACCCCATTTAGTCTCAAAACTTTCTGTCCCTTATTCGCGAAGTCTTAGATTCAATCCCATCCTGGTTTTCCTCTCGTTATTTCCCCGGTGAAACTCTACCATTCAACTACGACTGCGCCATCAACCAACACAAGTCACCAATCCTACAGTAAGTCAACAGCATCTTACATAGAAACAACAATCAACAATCAAAAAAGGGCAAATTATTATAGAGAGTCGACAGGATATATAATGGAAGACGAGCGAGAACAAGGCGCGAAAAATGAGAGCGACGCGGCGAGAGAGAGAGAGAGAGCAAATTACAGCGGCCGGAGTAGACGAAACACGCATCCTGGCGGAGATATTACTGCAGTTGACCGCCGCCCCGACGCAAGTAGGTTCGACCCAGAGCGCGGAGACGGACCTGCCCCCCTTCGATGGGACATACGCCGCCTGCCAATTCTTCCAGGCCTACGACCGGAAGATGGACGAAGCCCTCGTAACCACTCCCGATAGGTTGCTCAGGTTGCCTAGCTACCTGACGCGCCAATCCCTTGAACTCTTCAGGAAACTCCGGTTGGCCACCCAGAGCTACTTCCAGGTGAGGCAAACCCTCATGGATCTCTACCCAGAATTCAACGAGGCGTCCTTCGCCAAGTACTTCGCCATGAAGCTTGCTGGACAGGCAGGCCTGAAGAAGTACTACCGGGAGAAGATAGCGCTGGGAATGCAACTGGGACTCCCACAGGAGGTAATTCTCGAGACGCTGACGGAGAGGTTGCCGCTCTCCGACCAACGCCTGGTCCGGGTGGTACCTCCTGAGAGCCTGGGAGAGTGGTTCCAACTGGTGCAGCGGATCCACGGACCCAACACACTAACTGCGCGTCACCACGAGGAACAAACGCCCACCATGTCGGGCCCATACACCAGCACACCAAGAAATACAGGTGTGTGGACTGCACCATACAAACCAGCTCAACACGCAAGCGCGCGGGCAGTGCAAACAGCCCCACATCCACAACACGCCCCAAATCTAGCACCAGGCCAAGGACAAGCCGCCCAAGACGCCCCAGCCTTTCGCCAACCAGGTAGGAAGGCACCACCCACTTTTCGTCAGCCAGCTGACGATTAAACTGTCCATCACGCATGAACTCTCACCCCCTTTTCTAATTGACACAGGCGCAAGTCTGAACATAGTGCCCTATAACCTCTATAAAAAATTAAAATGTATTCTCCCTCAAATACAACTTAAAAAATAATCCATAGACCTACAGGCCATAAACGGTCTGGTACCGACCATAGGTCAAATAACCCTCCCCTTGACAATAGGTAAAATAACCAAAAAGGAGAATTTCCATGTAGTGGAAGCACCTCTACCATTTGGAATTCTCGGAATAAATACCCTCCGGAAATTTAAATTAACAATAGACTTTAACCAAGGCACTATGTTCCAACTCGCCGCCCCTTTGCCCCCTACCACCTACCATTTTGCTCACTGGAGACAGTGAATGCGCCTATTGGGAATGCCAAGCGGAGTCACAAAGGGCTCACAACGCACACAAGCCTTCCGCACATGGCACCCAATGCGCGCATCCATTGGTCAAAAACCAATTGCCAACATGCCAATCTAGATGTCACGCGCACACATATAATTTTTTCACTAAGGCCAATTGTCCTTATTATATGCCCTCTATGCACAAGGCCACAATGGCCCAAACTCATCACAAAAATGCACAAAACGTGTCCATCCAACAGGACAACTTTCACATTAAATGCACACGTGACCACACATCATCGCACCACAGTCAAACGCGTAAACATCGCAACAAGCGCGACACTCGCACAAAAAGGCGACAGAAACACCACAAACACACATGCACAATCACTGATGGTGCCACCACACCACTAACAAGAAACATCGAAACCATCCACGCCATTCAACCACCACACAATCGCAAAACATTGCGAACCTTCTTAAGCGCTGTGAACGCTTATAAAAAGTTCATCATGGACTACGCCCGCGGACACCATTTAACAACCTTCTCAAAAAGGATGTCACGTGGGTTTGGGATGACAAATGCCAGAAAGCGTTCATTAGTCTGAAAGAAAGTCTCAAAACACACCCCACTTTACACCTTTACCAGGAAGGTCTGCCATGCCAAGTTTACTGTGACGCATCAACACTCGGCATAGCAGGCGTCCTCAAACAGGACCATCTAGATGGAAAGACCTACCCAGTCCAATATTTCAGCCGCGTCCTACGTTCTCACGAACGGAATTTTTCCATCTCTGAATTAGAATGCCTAGCAATCGTTGAGAGTGTGGATAAATTCCGCGTCTATTTGATGGGCAGAAAATTTACCATATTTTCTGACCATCACGCATTGCAATGGCTGAAAACGATAGAAACCCGTCAGGCAGATTATTTCGATGGAAATTACGGCTATCGAGATACGAATATGAGGTTCTTTACATAAAAGGAGCACAACAATATGAAACGAACATCATATCTCGTAACCCGTTCTGTGGCTTCTTAGACGCCCCCCTCATTAAGAGCCATCAGCCTTCCCCATCTGGAAATTCTAAACTGACCATTGATCACAACGGACTTCATACCATTTCCCGCAAAGGTGTAACCAAAATCATAATCCCAAAAACACTCACCAACAAACTACTTCAATCAGTACACACACAATACAACCATCCAGGCATCTCAAAGATGACGAGACTCATCTCCGTTCAATATTATTGGCAGGACATGTCACAAGACATTGCACAAAAGGTCAAAACCTGTCCAACCTGCCAATTGATAAAACGTATCGATAGATCCAACCAACCTCTCCAAAGAGACATCGATACAGTCCACATAAACAAACTAAACCCGTACACAAAAATACCCAATATATAACACCAACCATAACAAAAATACACCATCTACGACATAGGAACAATTGCACGTTTCCATTTAAACACCTTACACCTGATATTTTCCAACAGAGCCGCTGACAATCAAACCGAGGAACAGCGAACCTTTCATTGATTTAGATCCCACCATTTTCACCAAAACCCGATTTATACCCTTCACAAATAACAAAAAAAAAAAAAAAAACGCGACATCACCCATCCACAGATAGATCCAACCACGACTAATCCGCCACTAAGTCCGCCACAACCAATCGAATTACAACACGACCCACAAAGAAATCTACTCCTGGAGAAGATATGGGAAAACATTTGCAAATTTCACATATACCACTTATACTTTTTATCTGTCTTCTGACTATGCCATACGCCCTCGCCCCATTTACCATAATAATCTACCTTGGACTATATACCCAACAGCCCCAAAGGCTGTACCAATTACAGGAAGCCATCTTCCATATAGGAAGTGCCGTCCATACATTTGTAACGCTTATATTGGAAACAATGGGAGACAATTTCCAGCGGACATTTAGGACGCCCCAGCCGGGACCTAATTAGAAAGTTCCCCTGTATTGGGCCCCTCACTCCCCCCGGTTTCCGGTACTAAAAACGATCCCGGCGATTGAGGTCATCTCTGGCCCGCGATTTACACAAGACGTCCGCCATCATGACTGTCACCAAATGCCATCCACTCTCAGCTTGAGATCTAAAATTCACAATGAGTTCACATCCCGATTCTTACAAAATATATTTAATTATATTAATATAATTATATTAATAAACAAATTTAATTATCAAAACACACCTCCCAATGAATTACAAAAAATTAGATTCTTTTCCCAAAACTCCGAAAAATCTTTTACATTTACCCACATTAGGCACGTATCCAACATACACACAAACACAACAGACCTTAAGTTCTTTGACAACATATAAAATTCATTTTTACACATTCCTCACAGATAACTTATAACATTTATCCACAATTCACACAAAGACAAAAAATCTACGAGGAAATTAAAAAATTCAGAATTCGCCGCGTGACCTAGATACAATGGCATGTAATTTTTTATCACAAAGAGATTTTGCGAATCTCTCTACATACATTTTTTTCTCTTACCCCATTCATTTACATTTTTTTTTATTTTTGAAATCCAAAGGCTTTATCAAATATTTACCATTTATAAAACAACTTCCTTTTTTATTTTTTTCGTTATAAACCAATTTTACTTTTCAACCACTCAACAATTTTTTTTTCGAAAACTCACCTTGTTTTCTTTTAATTTTTTCAACGAAAACTCACTTGTTTTCTTTTAATTTTATATAAATATATATATTTTTTTGATTTCCCAAAGCCCTAACAGAAAATTCCCTCGATTTAGCTTTCCATACTCGAGTTGAATTGATAGGCATTTTTCTTTTTTTTTTTCTTTTACTCAACATTTTTTTTCTAACGAAAACTCACTTTGTTTTCTTTTAATTTTAAAATTTTTATTTTGATTTCTCAAAGCCCTAACAGAAAATTCCCTCGATTTAGTTTTCCCCACCTCGAGCTGAATTGTGTAGGCATCTTTTTATTTTTCTCTCACTCAACAATGCACCAAAGCGCATCCACTTTGATTCCTTTTAATTAAATTTTATTTTGATTTCTCAAAGCCCTAACAGAAAATTCCCTCGATTTAGTTTTCCCCACCTCGAGTTGAATTGAATAGGCATCATCATTTTTTTAAAATTTCTCTTCCTTCTACTCAACAGTTATTTCACCAACACCATTCTCTTTTATTTTATCTTTTTTATGTCACCTACGATACTTGTATATAGCCTCCCAGTGCCCATAATTAATTTTCCCCCCACAAAATTACTTTTCCCTTACAGAATTCACTTCAGGCTATCCCTTTTTGAATTCTTCACATGTAGGGGACGCATCTGTCATAATTTGTATATACCAAAATGTAATCCCACCACAATCTGTGCAATGTATTGTCCAAAAGGTTTTAATAAAAGTTAGGCCTCGCGAAAAAGAGAGAACAGTAATTACCAGGATTTCATCATCCAGGAAGTAAAGGTCACTACCCAGGAACCATAAAACTAAGTTCAAAGACCTTCTTCTTCCTGGAGGATGGTAATCATGAAAATACAATAGAGGTACCAATATCCAATCACAGTTCAGCATGAATAACTAACATCCAACCAATTGTAACCACGTAGACGATCTCAACCAATGAGAGACATAGAGAGTTAACGAGGAAGATCTCGGACTCAAAGTTAGTCAGTAGGAAGGCGACCCGACTAGGAGCAAGACTTGCCCAATCCCTTCTCTCACCAAGGTAACATTTACTCCGATCATGTGATAGGAAAGTACCCCATTTAGTCTCAAAAATTTCTCTCCCTTATTCGCGAAGTCTTAGATTCAATCCAATCCTGGTTTTCCTCTCGTTATTTCCCCTGTGAAACTCTACCATTCAACTACGACTGCGCCATCAACCACCACAAGTCACCAATCCTACAGTAGGTCAACAGGATCTTACATAGGAACAACAATCAACAATCAAAAAAGGGCAAATTATATATATATATAATGCTATTTTCCTTCTTGCAATTAGTATTTTCCGCTAAATATAATTTAAGAGTGAAGTAATTTGTCCTAGAGCTTATAAGGAGATTGGCTCAAATAAGTATTTTCTCAACTGTGGCAAACGGCTTCAAGATTGCAAGTCGAATTACTGTTCCATGGAACAGTTACAAACAAAAACCAGGTTTCACGTTTGTGAAGATGTACAGACGGGAACTAGAAACATGAATCTATAACAATAATACGTTGCATAGACCTACTATACGAACAATTATCTATTTCTATAATCACAAAGATGCACAGAACGGCTAGAAAGAATAATCTATTTCTATCACAAGTACAAAACAAGACGTATTGAAAAGTAATTATTCTATAAAAGAGAATATCTAAATCTCTATATTCTGGGTTATTAACAAATATCGGAGATACCTGTTTATTTGACCAATCAAAGTAGTTTCGCTCGCCTATTATTAAAATTTAATCGACAAGGCATTCACGCAAGATTTAAAGGAAACTACATCACACACACAGAGTACAATATGACCTTTGTCTAGAGGTTCATACGCTAACATCAGGCTAAAGATTGGCTATCATGAAACCCGACCTAGAACGATCAACTAGCCTGAAGCTACTAATAAACCGGCATATAAAATAATATTAAAACCCCAACTTGGACAGAAATTCCAGAAAATAAGCACGGTATACACAGGGAATGATTTGAACACATTTATTCACTAGAAAACTCTACAACACAACTACAAGACCCAGCCTTTGATAAACCTTATTCATTGGAGGTAAGAAGATTTAGCCTTATTTGATTACGCCTCTACGACTGTTGAGTTGTGTTTAACCGAAATATGTAAAGTTAAATAAATATTCTATCACCCAGCCCTTCAGAGATATACTCGGCACTATGTAAACTATTGTCGAAAGTGTAAACGAAAGAAGAAATTCCGTGACTAATATCAACTTTTGCTTCTATACTACCTGTATAAAGGTTATTTCTAAACTAAAAATTGATCTCTTAAGGGAAATCAAACTTTCAAATATGTAAAACGTTTGATCATGATATGCGCCTAATATATGACTAAGAACACTATACAAAACTAACCCAGATGGAAGTGCAATAAAAATAGTAATGTTTATTCTCAAAGCATAGATTATTATTGAAGCATAGATTTTCTACAAGAATGTGATCACAGATCGTGAAAATATTTTCTGAAACAAGGAAACACACATATCAATGCTCTATGTGAAACTGAATACAATTTCACAACGCACTATCATCAACCCTAAAAACTCTGAAAAACATATTGTCTGTGATATTGTGTGCCTTATTCTAACTTATTTTGCTGACACAGCACTGCTAAACATGAGGCAACTGGCTGCGTTCTACCATACCAACCAGGTAATATATCTAACGACTACACCGGAGAATTTGTGCTCAGAGATTGATGACAACATTTTCAACGTCTTCTACAGTTTCATACGAAAGGCCTGCGACCTTACGATCAATAACATTCTAAAGTCTATTACCAAATGACCTTGTGCAGGTTTTGGCTACCTTCCGTAAGGTTGGAGTCAACAGAGATGGCTTCTACAAATTGGCCAAAAATCTAATATAAGTAAGCTTTCAAAATAAAGCATGTGAATTGATGAACCCGAACACAGAAAGCCAAATAAATAGTTTACTTTAAATAGACGAAGCTTTACTTGAACTCTGAAAAAAAAATCTTTTAACTACTATGGAATACCAAAGTGATGGACGACCTTCTTTAAAAAGGTTTAAGAAATTGAAAAATGAATATCCGTTTTCTTAGGGAAGAGAATATTGTCAAAAGAGTGCACCTTTTTTGATTAATTGTCGGATTTATCCAACGGTACATTCGAGAATTGTTACGCTAATGGAAAACATTCGCGCCATACTGTTAGAGCGCCACTCTTTATCTATTTATTGTTAAGAACCATTTTAAATAAATACTAACGCTATTTTTAAAAATTCAACTGAATTTAATGTTTCAGTTTTATAAGAATGTAATTAAAACATACCCTTGCCTATTGATCTATAAGATAATATTGAACCAGGTAGGATCTCTCTCTCTCTCTCTCTCATCTTATAGGACAATTATACGACTTTTAAAATCCATTAATTGAAAAATGAAATTATTAATTAAAAAGTAGCAAAGTAACTATTTCCCCTGAGGAAATATATAAATATAGTAGAGATAGAACAAAAACAACACAATTCCTTCAAAGACAGATGTCAAACCCCCAAAAAAATTCAATGAGATAACTATACCAATAAATAAACAGCCGGGGGTTATTAATAGTTAGTTTTAGTTTTACTTTGCTAATTAACATTGTATCGATTAAAGAAGCCTTACAGACTAATTGCTTAACCTTTTTGTAACCAAAATATTTTTTCCTAAATTTGTTGTCGGGGCTTTTAACCTGGACACGCAAAACAATTAATAAGTAAAAACTTTATTCGAATGAATTCGTTTCAAACTATTTGTCACAAAATTGAATCGAATGACCTGGATATATGGAAATCGAATAGAGATTTGTTTCATGCAGTATCAAAAATATATAAAATTATCGATTCTAAAGAATTTCATAATAATGAATAGTTAGATAATAAAGTTCAAATGTATAGATATTAGAAACAAAAAAGGCGTATC
Organism: Cordylochernes scorpioides; assembly: GCA_030710605.1. Taxonomy (NCBI): domain Eukaryota; kingdom Metazoa; phylum Arthropoda; class Arachnida; order Pseudoscorpiones; family Chernetidae; genus Cordylochernes; species Cordylochernes scorpioides. Next base: position 27,655,179 of record CP092870.1, on the reverse strand, counting down.
CTCACCGCTCACATTAGCATTTTTAGTTGACAGCGAGACATCTATTGGGAGAAAATCAGCTAAACGTTTTTTTAAATTGTTCCGTTATATTTGAAGATATGTTCATTATTATTTTTGAGGTGAATAATATGAATGTATCAATATATAAGTATTCAAAATTATTAAATTCATTTCAAAATCGGCTTTGACACGTCATGAGCTGGTCTAAAAAACAACTGGGGTAATAACCAGATATTCTTCAATCAATTATAAAAATGTAACATAGAAATTGAACTTTTTTTTTTGAGTTTAAAAAAAAAAATTTAAATTCAATTTTTTGTTGTTTTGCAATTTATATGATATTTATTATTAAAATACGAAACAACTACTTGTAAAATGAAAGAAAACATTATATAAATAAAATTATAGAGAAAAGTATATTTTGAAATGGAAGGGATTGATAAGAAGGAATTTAAGACTTTGCAATTTTGTCATCACTTTGTTAGCAACCACAAAAATCAAACTTAAAAAGTTTTTAAGAAGAAAATGCTAATTATAGGATGTTTCTGTATACATGTGGTTTGACAATTTGACAATTAAAAATTATTTATTGTCTTCTAGACAATATTACATCTCAAAAAGAGAGAGAGAAGAGAGAGGTATATGCATGAAAATGAAAAATTAAATATATATTTATATATTATGTAATCTAAAACCTCAAATATTTCTATATTTTAAAAAATATATATTTTATTTTATTCATTGATAATTTTATTTTTTTTATCATCGTTTTTAGAAAGACTCAGTTTTGTTGTAAATATGCATAGTTAACATATATATCCTTTTAAATCACTAATATAGGATTAACTTTATGAATTATATATAATGTGAAAATAACTAATGTGTAATATTTCCTCAAGTAATTGAAAATAAAAGCTACTTGACGGTAAACAATTATTTTTTTATCACGACTGCACCTCAACCCTTTATCTTATCGATCCTTTGTCTTATCAACCCTTTATCTAACAACAACAACAAAATTTTCATAACAATAGGCCGACATAATTACCTGAATTTTCAACCCAATTGCTCTATAAATTATTCAAATTTTATAAAACCATTTTTACAAAATGTCTCGCAAACAAAGGAATGTAGAACACGCCATGACGCCAAATCCAAATACTATAGATATACCGAAATTTAATGGTCAAAATTTAGACATAATATCTTGGCTCAAATTCCTCAACAAAAAATGTTTACAGAAACATCTTGATGAAGATTTTAAATTAAATAATATATCAAATTATCTCGAGGGAGAATCATCCAGTTATTACATAGAATAATTACAAGATATAGATAATTGGGGGGGAATTGAACAAAAATTAACATCATATTTCGCGCGCAATTAAAGATTCAAATTTATTCAGTAGGTTTCTAAATTTAAAATATAATGATAAAGATGATCTGGAACAATGTCTTAAGGAAAATTCTGCTTTAGCCAAAAAACTAAACCTAGTAAAAACACTTTTATTAGAGGCACTTACAGATGGAATGCCAGATCACCTAAAAAAATATCTAATAGCTGCAAGAGTACAAGAACCTTCAGAATGGTATAAAATCACAACCCAATTAAAATTATCAACAAATAAAGAAGAAGAACCCCAAGAACCCTCTACCAGTACAAGCTCTCCAGTAAAAAAAATTAACTCCAACTCCTCCAAAGCTCATCAATACCAGCCTTTTCCCAGGACAGCAGCAGCAACTCACCACCAGCAAGAACCCCACAAACCCATAAACCTACCCCCATACCCCTGCAAGATATGTGCATCTCACCAGCTACCCAACCAGATCCATTTCAATAGAGACTGCCCACTTAAGAACAATAATCATCCGAAGCGCATCAACCCAGGTAGAACATTATTACTTTTCTCTGTATTTATAAAATATATATCTTTACCCTGTGTACTTGATATTGCATCATCTATATATATTATCCCTTTAAAATACTTAAATCATATTTATCATAAAATATTAGATAATTCCCCAAAAGAAAGAATAGGTCAGGTAGAAGGATTTACTTACCCATTATACAAAATATTAGTTAGGCTTAGCTTAGGTAAAATTACAAAGTATCAAGAAATGTTTGTTTTTGTGATAGTCCAATAGAATATATTATTTTAGGCTTACCAACATTTTATATATTGTAGCGTAGAAATCAAGCCTTGAAATATCCCAAGATGTAAAAGTATTTATTGATGACGTCACAGCGACGAGTCGACAATTATTAAAAGGTTAGCAAAACTATCTACAGCTAGTGAATCTTAAGCAAACAAGCAAAGAAATATTTTAAAGATGATTTTACAAATACAGAGTGATATAATTTAATAATCTGTTGAATATTTTCATTGAATAATATTAAATTAAATAATAAAATATTTCTTCGCCACATAGCCTCCTCCTATAAATAGCATCGACCCGATGCTCAGCAGGAGACTTACGTCGTCAGTCTCAATAACTACATAGTACTGACCAACCATAGTTATGACCCTCTGGGGCAAATTTGGGTCGTCGCGGACAGAGTCCAACATCTCATTATCAATGTTCATGCGATGCTGTTTTTGGTCGCAATTGAGCAATTTTGGTACGAATTTCGCGGCGACCCGTCTCATGCCCAAATCATTGATAAAATTCGAATGGCACGAGCCAATCGATATGTTTAGGTCCTCAGCAACTTCTCTAACGGTGATTCGACGATTGGCCAATATCATTTTCTCCACTTCATTAATTTTTTCTTCTGTTGTTGAAGTGCTCGGGCGTCCGGCACGCTCTTCGTCGTTCACATCTTCTCGGCCTTCTGAGAACATTTTGTACCACCGATAAACGTTACTTCGGTCCAAGGTAGCTTCTCCGTATGCCACAGTCAACATTCGGAATGCATCCGCGCACTTAATTTCGTTTTTCACACAAAATTTGATACAGGTTCTTTGATCCATTTTTTAATAGGCAAAAATCGAAGACGATCCAAAACACCTGCAAGCAAAGCAGCTGTCAACAATTAAGTGAACATTCAAAATGGCCGAGCTTGTCGGCATAAGTGAGAGACATGAGTACCAACATAAAGCCACAAAAAGATCGAAATTCGAATATACGTAACCCGCGAAAATTCAAAATTCGCGATACTTTTTGAACACACCTCGTATATATAGATTATACATATTATAAAACAACTTGCAAATTTTACAATTTATTTACCCATTTCTCACTAAACACGGAATACCTTTTGATATGTGTTTATTTTTAATTTTAATTTAAAACATTTTACGTATAAAAAAATACTATCAAGCAAATTATACATTGACGTACAAATATATAGTCTAATATGTCATATTTCAGTTTGGAATATCTTTTAAATTTCATAAAATATGAAAAATGTATTTCATATGACTGCATTCTGGTAAAACCGATGTGAACCGATAGCTAGGTGGAGGGTTCCATTAGGAAATAGAGATTTCTCCCAGGAGCGATAATCCAACCTGACAGAGCCTTTAACGGAATTAAAAAGTGTCGCCAAATTGATGCCTATGTTGGTTCTTATAATTTATTGTTATTTCATTGGGGTTTATATGAATATAAATTTTATTTCTGTAAGATATCGATGATCATATTTAGAACTACGTATTAGGATTATACACAAAAATATATATATTGTAGCGAATAAATAATTATTATTTAATTTAATTTATTAATATTCAATAAAAATATTCAAAAGATTATAAAAATATATATTACACTGTATTCGTGAAATCATCTTGAAAGTATTTCTTCACTTGCTTGTTCAAGATTTTCTAGCTGTAGATGGTTTGGTTGATTTGTTAATAATTGTCGACTAGTCGCCGTGACGTCATCAATAAATACTTTCACACCTTCAGATATACAAAGGCTTGATTTCTACGCTACAACTGGTGGAGAAGCTGGACCGATAGCCATTAAGAAATAAAAGGAAAATTGATTCTGTTGAACCAGAAGAAACATCTTTGAATGAAAAGACGGAAGCAAGTACCCAGGTAAGCAACTATGTTGTTCAACATCTGCCAAGGAACCCTTCCATTTTCTCCGGGGAGGGTGGTGAAGATCTCAAAAAATGGTTAAAAGGGTATGAACGTTAGGCAAGGTACAACCATTGGAACGAAACCCTTTATCTTACTAAAGTTTATCCACAGCAGACACCAGAAGAGATCTCTGGCCCTAGTACTAGTTATTGAGACTGACAACGTAAGTCTCCTTCTGAGCACCGCGTCGATGCTCTTTAAAGGAGAAGGCTATGTGGCGAAGAAATGATTTATTATCTAATTTAATATTATTCAATGAAAATATTCAACAGATTATAAAAATATATATTACTCTGTATTTGTAAAATGATCTAACAAATATTTCTTTGCTTGCTTGTTCGAGATTCCCTAGCTGTAGATAGTTTGAGTTGATTTGTTAATAATTGTCGACTAGTCGCCGTGACGTCACCAATAAATACTTTTTACACCTTTACATATTCAAAGACTTGATTTCTACGCTACAATATCAATGAATAATTTTCAAAGAGATAATTTATATGAGAGAAAGAGAGTTATATTTCGAAAAAATAGATTTTGAAACATAAATGAAGTCCCAAAGGATTTATGCATATTAAATATTATATTATTAAATTTTTATTAGAAGTTTAATACAGCAAAATATCGTTAAAGTAAAATTCGGGAAAGCAGGGAACCTTTCCCTATAAAACACTAATTTTAAATAATTTCTATTAATAATGATGCATAAAGTGAACCTAGGTTATACTGAATCAAATGTTCACGGTTGAGATTGAGATGTTCAAATTCATTATGGCGAGGTTTTACTCTATTAAAAAAAATACATATATAAATAGGCGAAACCAGCAGACAAGTAATAGATAGGATGAATGAGCACACCAGATCCATAAATAGAAAAGATAAAAAATCCCTTTTATTCCAACACACTCAAAATACAGGTCACACCTTCAACCTAAGTAACCCAAAGACTTTTTATACCAATATAAACAACAAACAGAAAAGACTGTACTTAGAAGCTTTTTTATCATTAAAACACGCAAGCATCAATAGGCACATTGAAATTCCAGAATCATACACAGAACTCATAAATAGCAATTAAAAAATGTACACTTCCCCATATTTAATACAATAACTCTTGTTTCATAACTCTGTTCCATAGCTAATTCAAATCTCATAAGTTAAATTATTATATAATAGTTTTTACCTTAGTTTAGAAAGATCTAAATATTCTGGATAAACATTAATAATATTTCAATACTTAGCATATATCAAGAAATTAATAGTTCTTTTATAAAAAATTTGTAAAGATGTAAATATATTAGGTAAATATATAGCAGCTACTAACGATTCACCACCATTCGCGTTGCTCCTGTAGAAGGGCCACCATACCCGAAAGCTAGAGCATTATTAAACATTCTAAAAAAGAAACACAACCTCGGAGGCTTTGTCATTTTATCCTAAATATATAAAAGAATCCCATAGTTTTGGAAACGTAAATATTCGTGTATTTTATAGCTGAAAGAGGATAGTTATATATGGGAGCTATATTTTAATATATTAAATAAGGCATTTTGTGAATTTCATTTGTCATTTTTAAATATAAAATGTATTTTATTTATAAAAATTCTCTGAATCAAAATTATAAGCATAATTTAAAATATATAATTTTAAACATAGAGGTATATAACATAATTGTAGTGATTGATTTTTTTCAAGTGATTATTTGAGCGGTCTCGTGACTTGATCTTTGGTTTACTAACTCTATAATCTCAACCTAACTCTTAAATTTCTAAAACTGGAACCTTCACTGTTTTTTTATTTTATTTTTGAATTATATTTTATCTATTATCCAACATATGGCACGGTATTGAAGTATTGGCGTCTATTACAGAAGGAATAAATGAAACATATGAACAAACTAACTGAAGCTTAGTATGAAATATTTACAGATTTGTATGTATCAAGTGACAGAATTAAAACATATTTATATAAGCAAAGTGGTTGGAGTAAGAGAGTTAAATCAATTATAACTAGAAACATACGATGTCTCACTTCGGCAAAGTTCGGATAGTTATAGATAAGGTTGAGAACGGTTTGTTCAGTTGCTCAGGAACAATTTGGGGTTTCGAAAGACCTATTTTATATAAGTGGAGCTGGAATTCTCTGTGTGAGGTAAAATATTGAAATATAGTGCTCATATTCTCGTTTAATTATTAAACTGACTCACGTTATATGGCTCACACGACTTGTGTCTGGTTTTCTATTCTCCATGTAAGGAATAGTATATTTATGTTTATTTATATATGTCATAATATATTCTCTTCCAGGATTAATAAAACAAACCAACAGCTTACGACCATTTTTGGCCACATTCCTGAGGGGGCCGCCCGTCACCACCTGGCGACATTTCTGGTTAGCCCCCCGGTTGTGTACACAGGGAAAACAGTCGTTCAGCGGACAGCGCTCTCGCTACCTCTTTCTCTCTCGGATGGCTTCCAGATTCCTCTTCCAACTCCTCGTGTGATTATTTCTCTCCTCACCACATTTACCACTATATTGTCACATTGAAAGTCGACAGGATAAGACCTGGCCGGGAAGCGAATCCCTCATATACCGGAGTATGAAGAAACAAGAAGCCAAGCCACGATGATCGACCAAACCCAACTCAACTGTAACCACTCCTCTTCGAGCCCTCAACCCCTTCCTCGCCAACCTTTGAACCGTGATCCCGAAGAAGTATCCACTAGATCTACTCAAGAACGATCGTCGTGCCAGAGCAGGACACCTCCCGCCATCATGGACAAGACTCCGCCATCTTCCTACCGCTACTGTGATGTACAACACTGGTACGCACAGTGTCACAGACAGAACTCTCCCGAAGCTCAATGAACTTACCTGCGCCCTAAACCAACATAACTCGTGAGTGTAATTGTCTTAACTCCTACCAATCATTCTTTAAATAAGTCATTCCTTGTAGATTGTCCCAATATTTCCATAATTAGCTCAATATGTGTGAATATGTAAAAATATTTAATATTTCCTTTTATCTCTTCACCCCTATTAACAGTGATCTTATTATCCATATTATATCTAGCTATGTGAAACCCATTTAATTAGTTACCTTACCAGTAGATGTAACAATCGTCATTTTAATTAAATAATTTCCATTTCAACGTAACTTAAAAAAAAAATCATTAAAAAAAAGGAATTCTACCTATTAAGGCTTTACGATTTTTACTATTAACAATAGATTTTTCATAATCAAATTATTTATAAAAATATGCCTCCAGCACCTAAACCTTTGTATAGACCTCTCCTACTTGTAAGCACGGCTCACGAAAAATAATTTCTTTCCCTAATCGATTCAAAATTCACCCTGTAATTCAGGCGTCGAAGAATTCCAACCACCACGTGAGCCTTGCTTACAACCAACCCTTGGTGACTCTTATATATCTTCCCCTTAATTCCCCTCTCATTCTTACAACTTTATTAACTTTATACCAGCTCAGGACCTTTATAGAGAATTATTGATTAATCAATTATCGAACTTCTATATTGTCATTTCAAAATCCTAACCTTCGCTCTTCATTTATGATAATTTATTTCGTAGGTCATCTCTAGCCTATCCACCATCTAGCCAATGGTGTGATCGTCACAGGGTGCAGATTGACTAACTGCTAGATATTTATCAACCCCTTTTTGTTCGCACTTGAACAATCTGCATCGAGCGACACAATTCGCTTCTTCTTCTCGCGCCACACGTTCGCCACACGGACCCTGTCTTCAAATCTATGTTTGTCCATTGTCCAAACCAGCACGATATAGCCTACCTCCGATATTTCCCACGGAGGTACGTTAAACATCGTCGCTGATTTTGTCCGGTCCGTCATCATTTCGCGCAGACATGGGTCTTACTTTCAACCCACCGCGAAATCATCGCCTTGCACAAGCTCCCACGACGGTTCAAACACCTCGTGCCCGAGCAGCTTGTCACTTGTAACGGACAACGCAGTCCTCGTCCCAATTTTTGGCACTGTGCGCGCATACTTTCCGCAAATTAAATATAAGTCCGTTCGACTTCCTCACCTACACACGGGACTTTTTCCCTCGGACTCGCTACACAAGTAACTGCATAGATAAGTTAGATTGGCCCAAAGCAAGTTTCCCCTCGCTCTGTTCGCCGAAATTCTAACATTGTATGTAGTTCGATATTTACCTCAGTCCTGAGCTCACACAATTGCCAACCTCAACCTCATTTCTCGTACTCTACACTTATAGCATAGAAAGCCCATGACAAGTTTCCCCTTGCCATGTCCGCCTGAAAAATATCTTAAAGTGTAGAGTTCCCCAGGCTTAATGATCTTCAGAATTTCATCATATGTATGTGACTCTTCTTCTCGTTGTTCCAAATTCAAAGATTTCCTTAAATGTCAAACTCCCCGGTGTTGTAAAACTGCTTGTAAATAATATTTACTTGTGTACTATACAATATTTAATTTACATAAAACTATGTCACCATTACCTTAACTAATTTTAACTGTAAAATTATTTTCTCTATTCCTGGCTTCTCCAGCTTTAAATATACTTAAACCATGTTCAGCCTTCTTCAACGGGGGCCATATGTCATAATATATGCTCTTCCAGGATTAATAAAACAAACCAACAGCCAACGAGAGAGAGATGGGCAGCTAAAGCGAGACACTTTAGACAACTAACTTACGACCATTTTTGGCCACATTCCTGAGGGGGCCGCCCGTCACCACCTGGCGACATTTCTGGTTAGCCCCCCGGTTGTGTACACAGGGAAAACAGTCGTTCAGCGGACAGCGCTCTCGCTACCTCTTTCTCTCTCGGATGGCTTCCAGATTCCTCTTCCAACTCGTCGTGTGATTATTTCTCTCCTCACCACATTTACCACTATATTGTCACATATATATATCCCAAATTAGAAACAAATAAATGTTTTTTTGATTTGAATCCTCAAGATTTGAGACGGAATAATATATTATTTTGCGTTTCTATTTATTTTCTCTTCAACACCTTTACACAGAATAAAAGTGAGATAATAATAACATGTATTTAATAGCTTCAGAACATTATTGTTAGGTCTAATTCAAAAATGATTGATAAGGATCTTCAGTTAAAGAAAAAAAAAAAAAAAGAAAAGAAAAATATGATATCAGAAAATCTCAAAAATAGGTTCAGAATTGTTTAGTAAATAACATTACAATATTAAATATCATCTTCGATGAAGATAGAAATTGAATAAAACGAACCAGGAATTCAAACAAAGGTACCTTCATAATACAGTCAAATTAATCTCTGAACTTAATAATGTTAATGTTAATAATGAACTATGGACATAGTGAAACAAAGGTTCAGTTACATAGGGATGCGCTATAGCAGGGTTACACTATATTACAAAAATGTCTGTTTTTGCATTTATTAAATATTTTTATAAAATATTAAAATAGTATATGTGATAATCTGTATATAGGAATATGTAACCCCACCACAATCTATGCAAAATGTATCGTCAAAGGTTTAAAAAAAGTTAGGCTTCGCGAAAAGGAAAGAACAATTAACAGGATTGCATAATTCAGGAAGTAAAGATCACTGCCCTGGACCCCCATAAAACTTAAGTTCAAAGGCCTTCTTCTTCCTGGAGGATTGCAATCATAGCGACAATGGAGATACTAAGCCAATCACATTTAAGCATGACAAATCAACAACCAATCACATTTAAGCATGACAAATCAACAACCAATCAGAGAGGGATTTTGATTTTTATGCATTTCTCTAATTTTTCTGACAATAATTTTCGCTTTGGTGTTTTTATCAGTAATCTTTATAATGTGATTGATAAATATAATCAAAGAATTAAATATATATTCGACTCTATTTTATTAAAAATTTGATTTAAAATCGTATTTCGTAGATGTTTTCTCCAACCCATCGCACTCTATTTGGGTAAAAGTTTCAATATTGCGAAAATTAATGAGGAGTGAAGAGAATATGCAAATTAACCTATTAACGAGATGAATTTAATATTCGAAGTCAAAGGTTTGGCAATGATTCCTTCTAGACCTATATCTACTTCGTTTCTTAAATTTCATGTAGGACAAATATTTCAAATATCAGCATCTGATAGCGATCCACTATCGCTGATATCAAGCGTATTAAGACGAAACCGCTGAGGGAGATCCCCACTGATAAGCCATGCCCTCCTTCTTTCAATATTTATCATTTCAGTATGAGAGAGAGAGAGGGTGGTAAAAATATACTTAAAATATATATGTCTGAAAATATATTTTGAATTTTCAGGTCAAATATTGTTTGAACTTATGCAGAACAAAGTGCAAAATTTAAACGAATATGTTCTCTTCATTTATACAGATAATAAAAAATACGTATATTTAAATAAACAAGCAGCTCAGATGGAAAAAGACAATATAACAGAATTAAACCTCGATTCCAAAGTTGTGAAATCATTGTTAACCCATTTAAAAAGAATTCGAAGAAAGCCAATCCCCCCGTAAGCATTTCGGGATGTTGATCCTAATCAGATTGCAGTATTTTGCGAATCAACGACTCAAAAAAATTATCAAAGTGGCCTCATGAAAAATCAAATTGAATTTAATTCACTTAAAAAATATTGCGAAGAAAATTTCATAACTATGTGAAACAAAATAAATCAAGGGTTATGGTGTTTAGAAATGGAGGTCGTCTGGCTAGCTCTGACGTTTGGTTCTGGGGATATCTCACTACAACATCTAAATACACGTATTTGGGTTACCAACTAGTGACTTCAAACTAAACTTAACAGTCGGCGCAATATTTTAAAAATAAGTCGCTAAATGATACTGATGCAGTTTAAACAATATTGACCAAATCAAAAATATACTCTATCAATTCCTCACTCAGGCTCTTGGATTCAATGGTTCTGTCAACGTTTCTATAAGCAGCTCTGGTTATTTAGGCAAATAACCAGAAATTCTTTGTAGATGGGGTTCAAGAGACTTCTCCGGGGCTCATAAATTTACCTCGATATACTCCCGGTTATATTCTACCCATGGAGTGTAGACGAAATTAACACTTAGGTTTTGGTTTAGAATTCTTCTCAAAGACGTTCTTCTCAAAAGTAAACAACAACCAACTTATATCAGTGCAACGTATTTTAACCAGCGCCATATAAAGTCGAATGGTTGCTCGGTCCCTGTAAACCCTTTACAAAGCAGTGTTAGTAAGAAAAATAACTTCAAATCATCCTTTTCCCCTCCACTACATGATGGTGATTGATCATCGTGAGGATATCGTTGAAAGTCGGCTATTAGAGAGGAGAATCTGTATAAACTCGTGTCGTAATGAAAGCCTTGCGTGTGTATTTAAAATCAAACAATAGGCTATTGAATGTGGTAGAATTGAAAAAGGAAAAAGTATAGAGGGTAGATCAGATAGTTAAATGGAAAAGATGCATATCACTCCTTGCCGCTTAAATAATAATTCTAATAAGCAGATTTAAATTAGAAATAATTTTCTTGATTCATATGAAAAATAACATTGGCTAATGATTTTATATAATCTAAAGTAAAATTTAGTTAATATCAAAATTAATAGATGTTTTGAAGATGCTATTTCTAAAATTTAGGATATTTTATATTTTATTTATTTTATTCGCAAAAAAAAAAAAAAAAAACAATAATAATAATTTTGCTGGAGAAGAGTCACAAACCGAATTTATCTTTAAAATAATAGATTCAGTAAGGAGTAGATTTTCCTCCGAAAATATTGCTTAAATAAATGTTCGTTAGACAAACTTTCATTCGGGTAAAACTCGGACGAAGCCAGGTATATTTGCTAGTTACTAATAAGCGTTAAAAATGAGTTTATTCATAATAATTATATATTTCACATTTCCCCCCCCAAAAATACTCAGTTGGTACTCAGGATAATGTTTTGAAAATAAATCCTGAAATATATTTTGATATTTATATATCATATAATATTTCATTGAATACAGTTACATTTTTAAAATAGAGTATCAATATTTATTTTCCAACCCACAAATTTAGTTTAAAAACTAAATAAAATATTTTGTATTCAATATATAAAATATTTACCTTTATATTTTTATTTATTTATTTTTCTAAGAAGGAATTTTCAAAGGAAACTTGCTTTTTTATCATTCTAAATGTTTCCTCCAAAGTTCGTTCCAAAATGGCGGACATCTATTTATGGGCGCAGACGATGGAGCTATTGATATTATATTTGCTTGACGGATCCATTGGGAATATATACCTTTTTTTAAAAAAGGATTCGTAGTCATTGTTGGCGTGGTATTTCTCCAAATGTATTTGGCAAGGGTGGATTTTTATCTGTAAATAAATATATGAAAATCTCTAAAATGTGGCACGTTTATTCGGCTTTTGCATTTTTTGGGGAAATTCAAACCTTCCTAATGTGAAGATGGAAATTGTATTACTTTTATCAATATATATAGAACGAATAAAATATTTTGAGAAATAACAAATAGAGCTCTGAATTTTAGTTTTCAATATTTCCCCGTATTATAAAATTATATTCACTCTATTTAGTAGGCTTTTTATTTTTGCCCACTTTCAAGCTTTCCTCATTTATATGTTTACTAACATATAAATTTGTTCAATTAAAAATCAAAATTGAATTACAATTCCTAGGATGTGGTATAAAATAATCGTAATACATATTGTTTTAATACAAAGCAATAACGCGCCATCTATACATATAAAATAAAAGGATTTAAAAGCGCGAATGTTTCTTTTATACATAAAACGAACTTCTACTGTCCTTACTGCGATGAAAAAATATATTGGGAGGGCTTGGCTCATCAGTGGTGAACCCTCCCAGCGGTTTCGCCAATTTAATCCACCAGACCGCTTCTCAGAGCTCTAATATTGTATTGGATCATTCTGCTTTTATATGCTACACTGAAGGATGGAATCTTAGAAATAGTTTTCAAGTAAACTATGGACATAAGCTTATAGGACAGTAGAATTACATTCAAATATTTGCTTCGAGCAATGCTCTTCAGCAAACTATAAAGACAAGGCCATTAGGAATAAATTAACACAAAGCAATAACGCGCCATCTATACATATAAAATAAAAGGATTTAAAAGCGCGAATGTTTCTTTTATACATAAAACGAACTTCTACTGTCCTTACTGCGATGAAAAAAATATATTGGGAGGGCTTGGCTCATCAGTGGTGAACCCTCTCAGCGGTTTCGCCAATTTCATCGCAGTAAGGACAGTAGAAGTTCGTTTTATGTATAAAAGAAACATTCGCGCTTTTAAATCCTTTTATTTTATATGTATAGATGGCGCGTTATTGCTTTGTGTTAATTTATTCCTAATGGCCTTGTCTTTATAGTTTGCTGAAGAGCATTGCTCGAAGCAAATATTTGAATGTAATTCTACTGTCCTATAAGCTTATGTCCATAGTTTACTTGAAAACCATTTCTAAGATTTCATCCTTCAGTGTAGCATATAAAAGCAGAATGATCCAATACAATATTAGAGCTCTGAGAAGCGGTCTGGTGGATTAAATTGGCGAAACTGCTGGGAGGGTTCACCACTGATGAGCCAAGCCCTCCCAATATATTTTTTCATCGCAGTAAGGACAGTAGAAGTTCGTTTTATGTATAAAAGAAACATTCGCGCTTTTAAATCCTTTTATTTTATATATATTGTTTTAATGTCCATCCATACAAAATTCTAAATAACAACTACTCACCCATGCAAGCCCGGTCACGCTCCGCCGCGGCACGTGGGAAAACATACAATGTTCCCAGCACATCCCCATTTTTAAGATATGAAATACAAGGTGAGTTCATTAATTTCCAGGACTGGTTAAAAAATAAAATAAATAAAAAAGCTTAAGAAAAAAATTCTATACAGAGTTAAATAAAATAAAAGGATTCAAAAGCGCGAATGTTTATTTTATACATAAAACGAACTTCCACTGCCCTTACTGCGATGAAAAATATATTGGGAGGGCTTGGCTCATCAGTGGTGAACCCTCCCAGCGGTTTCGCTATAAAATAAACATTCGCGCTTTTGAATCCTTTTATTTTATATGTATAGATGGCGCGTTATTGCTTTGTGTTAACAGAGTTAAATATTGAACATTCGACACACCTGACTGAAAGCACATGTCTCGTGGCGCATGCGCCGATCTAAAATAATACAAAACAACTTCCTTGTAAGGTTCGCATTTCTAATTTTAAAATGGCCATTTTCGAAGAGCAGAGAATCTGCATTAAGTTTTGTTTTAAATTGAAAAAATGTGCTACTGAGACGCATGAATTGATTAAAGAAGCTTTTGTCGATACAGCTTTATCCCGTTCAAGAACTTTTGAATAGTTTTCACGCTTCCCAAAAGGTCGGGAAAAGGTAAACGATGTTCAGCATACTGGGCGTCCAAGATCATTACGTTGCGAGGAAAACAAGCTCAAAATAAAGGAATTAATTAAATCTAAACAGAAGAATTTCTATTAAAGACTTATCTTTAGAGACTGGACTATCTGTAGGATTGTGTCATCAAATAGTAACAAAATATTTGGACATGATCCGGACGTCTTCAAAATTTGTTCCCCGGATTCTAACAGAGGAACAAAAGGAGGTTAGAATGGATGTCTGCAAAAACATGGTTGTAATGACTCGGACCGATCCAGAATGGATGCAAAAAATCATTACCGGGGATGAGACATGGGAGTATCAGTATGACCCGGAAACCAAACGTCAATCCAGCCAATGGATTGAAAGAGGGGAAACGAAACCCAAAAAGGCAAGATTTACAAAATCCAAAGTCAAGACATTGCTTGTTACATTTTTTTATATTAATGGTTTGGTTCACCATGAATTTATCCCTTTCGGACGTACAATTAATCAATATGTTTATTTGGGAATAATAAGGCGCTTAAGGGAGGCAGTGCGCCTTAAAAGACCTGAAAGATGGCAAAACAATGACTGAATACTTCATGTCGATAATGGGCGGCCGCACATGTTGTTTTGCAGTTCTTGGCCAAGCATTCAACCATACAGATCCCTCATCCACCCTATTCCTCGGACTTAGCTCCCAATGACCTTTTCCTCTATCCTAAATTGAAAATGAAGTTAAAAGGAAAGAAATTTGACAACGTTGATACGATACAAGCTGAATCGAAGGCAACCTTGGGGAAACTCTCAAAAAGTGATTTTATCTCCTGCTTCGACAATTAGAAAAAAAGATGGAACAGGTGTATTGAGGCAGGAGGGGCATATTTTGAAAAATATTAATTTAGTTGTTTTATTTGTTTTATTTTTTCATAGATACAGAGCAGTCCTGGAAATTAATGAACGCACCTTGTATATATACATTACAAACTTTAAATGCATAATATAATTAATAATGAAGGCGATCCGCGGGTTTAACAATTCGTCCACTCCGGGTTCTTATCTGGCCGTCTTCTGAGTCCTTAGAGGGATAATCCACAACTGGGGTCTTTTCATTTTCAACCAGTTCCTCCCCCGAAAAGGTCGGCGTCGCTGGGTCGGCTGGATATTGCACTGTATCTCCTTTTCGTAGATGGAACCTGTTTCGACGTAAAGTCCCAACTGGAGTATCAACCATATATGACCTTGGTGTCGATGCCTTCTGCTTCAAAATCCCCCAGATTCGCATATCTGTAATCCAAACCGTGTCACCTTCGGATAGCTCCTCCATGTCCGTAGCTCCGCAGCGTCGATCATATCTGGATTTCATATCCTTTCTCCTTCTCCCCTCCTTTCTTTTCAGGGTCTGAGAGTCCACACCCCTTGGATTATGATTCTCTGGTGCAAGTGGCAAGGTCGTTCGGAGTTTACGTTCCATGAGAAGCTCAAGCAGGGCTGTAACCGTTCTCCAAAGGGGTCGATCAATAATCCAGGAGTCCAAGCGATGGGTCTTGATTTTTCTTGAGGATCAACTTAGCAATTTTCACACCTTGTTCTGCCATCCCATTGCTCTGCGGTAATCGAGGACTTGAAGTGACATGTGTGAATCCGTACTGCCTTGCGAAATTTGCAAATTCACGAGCAGCTCCAAATTGCGTCCCATTATCGCTTACAGCAGTTTCTGATATTCCATGTCGGGCAAATATGGATTTGCAACTACGCACCACCACATTGGCTGTGATCCGATCCAGCTGAATCATTTCAGGAAAGCGAGAATAATTGTCAATGACGACTAGATGTCACTTATTCTCGAACTTGAACAAATCCATTCCAATCTTTTGCCACGGTCGTGTAGGAAAGTTGGTTGGTATCAAAGGTTCATGTTTTGAGACGGCTTCCTGGATACAGTCACTGCACTTTCTGACCGTTTCCGCGATCTCTTTCGAAATTCCAGGCCACCATACCGTCTCACGTGCGCGAAGTCTTGTTTTTGTAATCCCGAAGTGCCCAGCGTGCAACTTATCTAGGATCTCCAGTTTCATACTTTCTGGAATAACAAGACGACAGCTACGCATCAGTAGTCCATTTTGAACGCCGAGTTCATCCTTGACATGCCAATAAGAGAGCAGAGCCTGTGAGATCTTCTTCTTATCTGGCCAGCCTTGCTCAAGGTAGTTGACTACTGCTTTCAGGGTCGTATCTTCTTGTTAAGCTTCAAAAACTTCGTCAAGATCTCGTCTTTGTCGAGCTCTTCCAATCTTGTTTTGAGCTTTTCCATCAAAGGTATTGGTACCCGTCGAGGAGTATGCACAACATATGGTTTGCTCCATGTTGCAATTTGATTTCGTAAGGGTTTCCGATCTGTCCCAGTCCTTCAAATACTTCAGGGAATTCCTTGATCGGGTTAATTCTCATCGCAACCACTTCAATCCGCCTCGCCAGGTTCAAGAGCTCACATGCCCGGCGACTCAGAAGAGGTTCACTCAAACGACGAATGACATAAATCTTCTCCTTGATTTCATAATTTCCATTTCGCAGCGTTGATACAAGGTGGGATCAATAAATAAGGTGAATTATCTTATTTATTAAAAATTAAAAAAGCAAAAATAATTTAAACCACAGAATATTAAAATATAACATCGAGAGACTATTTAAGGTGTTCTGTTCTTTTTTTTCCACGCGCGGCGCGAGACTTATAAATAAATTAAAATGGAAGCTCCCTTAAAGGATTGCACCACGCTTGAACAACGTGCAGTTATTCGTTTCTTGAATGCAGAAGGTATTCAAACATCTCAAATAGGATAAATAATGAAAAATATCTATGGTGAGTCTTGTTTGTCTCAAAAAACATTTATAAACGGGTTAACGAGTTCAAAAATGGACGAAATGGACAAAAAAAAAGAAGACAAAAAAAAAATCAGGTCTCAACGTTCGGCTGGTAAAGTTTTGTTAACAATTTTTTGGGATGTTGATGGACCAATCTGTCTTGATTTTTTATCCTCAAGGCAACGTATGAACAGCGACCTTTATTGTGGCATTCTTGTAAATAAGCTAAAGCCCGGTATAAGAAACAAAAGAAGAGGGAAGCTTAGTAAAGGTGTTCTCTTCCTTCATGATAATGCAAGGCCGCATACATCATGTAAAACTATAACTACAATCATTAAATTAGGTTTTGAAGTTTTAGAACATCCTGAATATAGTAAATACCTAGCCTCCTCTGACTATTTTACTTTTTGGACTACTAAAGAAGGAGTTAAAGGGAAAGCGATTTGACTCGGATGAAGATGTCCAGAAAGTGGTGCAAGATATTTTTCACACGCTTCCTAAGAGTGCCTATAAAGAGGGTATTTACAAGTTTCCAGAACGATGGAGACGATGTATAGAAAGCCAAGGTGATCAATTTGAATAAATCAAGTCCTAATTTTTAATATTGTTCTTTTTTTATAAATTATAATTCACCTAATTTATTGATCCCCCCTTGTATAAACATACCCACAGTCTGAAGTTCGGAAAATTCAGCAGCTCTAATGTTGATATCACTTTCCACTAGTCGTTGCTGTCCCATTATCTTCTTGAAGAGACACAGAGGAACACATGTAACATCCGACTAGAGGTTGAGCTTGAACTTCACCTGTTTCCCGTTCAATTGGATTTCTGCTGTCCATCGCCTCCTGCACTCGCCTTAATCATCATCGATATTAGATGAATCATCCACAGCTGCGACCTCCAGGAGAAAACCAATTTCTTCTTCAAGTTCAGAAACAGCTTTGACTTCCGCAGTCTTCGCCTGCTTATCTGGGCAGCAATTTGCAAAATGGCCAGTTTTTGAACATAGGTTACATCTTTGTCCTTCAGCACGGCAAGCCTGTCCTTCCCTGTGGGTGAAACATCCGCATTTTGGACATCGTGATCTTTTTTTGGCTGACTTCTCCTTCTTCCTCGAAGGTTGCTGTTGTTGTTTCGGTGATTGTTTCTTCGAGTTGAACTTCACCTGATTGACCTTTTGGCTTGTTGAGGGACGCTGCAGGTCGACTTGCTGCTGTCGAACGGCTTCCTGCTGTCGAACTAATTTCACCGCCTTTTCCAAAGTCAGTTCGCTGTCCAACTGCATTCTTTCAGATAAAGCTTTGTCCCTCACTCCAACCACTATTCGGTCACGGATCAACTGCTCATGAATACCCTCAAACTCGCAACTATCAGCCAATTTGTACAATGAAGTGATGAATTCGTCCACTGGCTCCCGATCCTCTTGTATTCTTGAATTAAATTTCGCACGTTCGTAGATAATATTCTTCCTGACACAGAAATGGCTGTCGAACGCCTTGAGGACGGAATCAATTTTCGTTGCCTCTTCCTCCTTTTCGAACTTGAAGGTCCTGAATATATCATCCGCGCGTTCACCCATCAAGTACATGAACAAATCGATCTTGTCCGCCTCCTCTTTCTTCTTCATTCCACTGACCACGAGGTATCCTTCGAATCTCCTCCTCCATTTGGGCCATTCGTTGGGAGTCGAGAAGTCGAAAGTTTCTGAATGTTGAATCTGAGCCACTATCTTCCAAGGTACACAGAAATCGATATTTTGCAATATACGGGTTCGTATTTTATCCAGTTACCGCTGCCACCATGTTTTAATGCCCATCCATACAAAATTCAAAACAACAACTACTCACCCATGCAGGCCCGGTCACGCTCCGCCGCGGCATGTGGGAAAACATACAATGTCCCCACACACACACAGCACAAATATATAATTACATCATACTAAAACTACCTGAAATATAATACTTCACCGATATATATATCTTTTGTTTTAATTTTCCAGGAAGGGAGGAATCTCTTTTACCATGAAATGATCTAGACTAGATCTCAATGCCTTTACATATAACAGAACTTTCACTAAATTTCCAGATTATATCTAGATCATAATATACTAATCTACAAATATAAAGGCCAGTATGGTATTAAGATGCTTAGTGTTCAAACTAGTATTCATTCTGTGTAGCATATTTAAATCTTCAATTCATCTATATAATCAATACATTATATTTGCTTGTTTTTTGTTTAGATATTCTCGAAGCTTATTTTTATATTACCGAAATATTTGAACGATTTATTTTAGTAGTTTCTAACTTGGGGCAAATTTATATGTAAAATAACTAAATGAGGAAATAGTTAAAATGTGAACGCAAAAAAATATATAATGGCTAAATAAAGTGAATATATATATATATATATAGAAGCAATTCCTCCCGGCAAATTTTCCATATATATATATATACTGGAAGCAATGGTCGCCTCTCCCGTCAAAATAAACGTCAGAATCTGACGCCATCTATTGACCGTCGCCGCAACTAGCGGCATCGGGTCGGTGACAAAGCCAAAACACCAACTTTGGCAAACTGATAAGCGTCCACCTAGAGACCATGGTTTCGGGCTAATGGCCCTCGTCAGTCTAGGGCGGACTTTATTCCATGAGATCCACACGGGATCTAATGGAATCCTAACAATCTACCAAAGAGGTGTTTTGCTGGCAATGTGGCTGGGCCAAATCTATTGGCAAAACATAGATGGAAAATTTGCCGGGAGGAAATTAATCAATGGAAGCAATGGTCGCCTCTCCCGTCAAAATAAACGTCACGGGAGAGGCGACCATTGCTTCCATGGATTAATTTCCTCCCGGCAAATTTTCCATCTATGTTTTGCCAATAGATTTGGCCCAGCCACATTGCCAGCAAAACACCTCTTTGGTAGATTGTTAGGATTCCATTAGATCCCGTGTGGATCTCATGGAATAAAGTCCGCCCTAGACTGACGAGGGCCATTAGCCCGAAACCATGGTCTCTAGGTGGACGCTTATCAGTTTGCCAAAGTTGGTGTTTTGGCTTTGTCACCGACCCGATGCCGCTAGTTGCGGCGACGGTCAATAGATGGCGTCAGATTCTGACGTTTATTTTGACGGGAGAGGCGACCATTGCTTCCATGGATTAATTTCCTCCCGGCAAATTTTCCATCTATATATATATACTGTAAGTCAACGTATGTAGGTATATATTGTCACAGATTTTCCTGTAAAATAAGTACAGGGTGATCCAAAAGTCCCGCACTATTTTAAAAATTAATAACTCCGCGAATATTCGCGCTAGAGCAATGCGGTAAACACCATTGTGTTCAGGATGCAATGGGATTTTTTATGGCAAATAATGAAAAATTCGAAATTGATTTTAGTTACAATTTTATTCGCCAGATGGCGCACTACCAGAATCAGAGATTCAGCGGCCAAATTGTATGATAAATTGAAAAATATAACTGATCGACACGTATTTTTCCTTTTTGAATACCAGGAAAGAACCCTAATAACATCAAATAACAAATTAATAAAACACCACTTCGCAAAAAGTATGAAGAATTGGTTAACAATTTTTAAATACAATCAGAGATATGTAAAATAGGTAAATGCAAATTAAACATGTAGCAAAAAAAAAAATTGATATTTTAGATACGGTTTGTTTCCGAAGATAATAAATTTCTAATATTTTTAATTCAACTCTCTCTCAGTATCGATTATATTTATTTTAATTCATTTGAAAAATATGTATCTATCTCTGATAATTTATTTTACTCTGGAATGCCGTTGTTGTTGTCGTGTCCAATAAAAAGCCTCAGATGTCTCCATGCATCTCCATCACAGCAGCAGCAATGTCCACTATCTAGGGTGTGTAAAGCTGCTGCTCTGGGTCTATGTCAATTTTCTGCAAGGCTGCAGCCATTGCTGGCTATGAGAATATGTGGGTAGGTGTAAGTTCCACACCAGGACAATTGTTGCATGCCCTATAGGTTATTGTGCCATCTGGATGTTTTGTTATTCCTTTATAGTGTTTTGTTCTAAATCTTGTTATTGTTTTTGTCATTTTTCTCTCAGAGTTTATTTCGCATTTTGATCTTTTCTTATTTATTGTTTAATTATCTTGTATTTTGACAAAGAATCAGCGTCAAATAATGACATTTGTTCTTTCCTTTGGCTCAACTTTCTGGCTTCCTTTGCCAATTCAAATGCCATTTCATTACCCCCTATCCAAACACTGGCAGGAATCCATTGTAGAATGCAGTTATTCTCCAATGGTTCCAGTTGGGTAAGTAACGAGTGTATTTTCTGTGTGATTTTAGTATTGCCCTTCTGAATTGCTTCTAGAGCGGATATGGAGTCACTGTATATTAAATTTCCTTCTGCTTGATGCAGGGATGGTTGGTTAAGGCATACATCAAGGGCTTTCCAGATAGCTGTCAGTTCGCAAGTGAAGTTTGACGAAATCTGTCCTCCTTCTTTGATTTTGATGTGCGTTCCATCTTGCAGTATTATGTTAATTCCGGCCCCTCCATAACTCAGGGTAAGGTCTGAAGATCCATCTGTATATGCTGTTGAAGGGGGTGGTCTAGCATTTTTAATCAAGAATTTGTACTATGAGGATATAGCCGTTAATATTCCAAGCACATCAGACCTCGAAGCCCAAGGTATCAAAGTCTACCTCAATCAAAACAAAGCCATCAACATATACAATATGTATCACCCTCTAAACAATACACTTATTGACGATGGAACAATGGCTCAATTTCTTACAGACAACTCTTATTGTAGGTGACCTTAATGCCAAACATCAACTATGGGGATGTTCCACGCCAAACCCAAGAGGCAAAATACTTTCAAACATATTTGACGACAATGCCATCATGTGCTTAAATGATGGGAATCCTACCCATCATTCCTACAGCTATAATACTGCACAAGCCCTTGATATAAGTTTTTGCTATCCTGACATTTTCCACAAATGCAAATAGCAAATATTAAAAAGTATTGGAAGTGATCATTTGCCTAATTTGATAGAAATTAGCACCAAGACCAAAACCAGCTCAATTAAAAAAAATCTGGAACTTCAAAAAGGCTAATTGGATATCTTTCGAAAACACCATTATTAAAACAGCTACAGTTTCAATACCAAGAGGTAATATTAAGAAATGGATTCCAAATTATACACACCAGGAAAAAAATATTCAGACACTTATAACTAAAAGAAATGGACTACAAAAAAAAGAGCACCCAAAACCAAACAAATTGTAGAACTGAACTGAACATTGTGAATGCAAAAATAAAAAGATTATACGTAAATATGAAAAAGGAAAAATGGAAACAAATTTGTGAAAACCTGAACCCAAGAAACCCAAATACAAAACTTTGGAATTTGGCAAAACAAATTGACAGATCCCAGTCACAAACTGAAAAAACTAATATGATTAAGAATACAGATTGTACACCAGCAACTAATGACAAACTTGCTGCCAATCTTTTAGGTAATTCATATCAAATAAGTAGTAAAATCAAGGTTGAAACAAAGGCCCAAAGGATTATTCATGACTGTAAAAATGTCACCAGCACTCATAATATTTTCCATGAAAAAAATAAATATGAAAGAGCTAGCTTATGCATTAGAAAACACTGACCTAAACAAGACTCCTGGGCCAGATGGAATCCATGGCCGAATGATATCAAACTTGGGCAAAATTGGCAAAGAAAGACTTCTTAATATTTTCAATAACTCCTGGAAAACTGGAAAATTGCTTCAAGACTGTAAAAATGCAACAATAATTCCCATTTAAAAACTTTACAAATTTGCTGATGACCCAAAAAACTACCGACCTAACTCTCTCTTAAGTATTTGGTGAAAATTAATGGAAAAATTATACTCAGACGACTCACCTACCACCCCGACACAAGAAATCTCTGACCAGAAGAACAATATGGATTTAGGAAAGGACATGGGACAATAGACCAACCCTTATTTTTCACACAAAAGGTAAAAGATGCACAAAACAGAAAACCAACTAACCACACAATAGCTGCTTTTTAGACCTTACACAAGCTTTTGATAAGGTATGGAAAAACAAGTTAATTACAAAATTATACAAACATTACAAAATTGATGGAAAAGCTATCACTTGGATAAATGATTCCCTTAAAAATAGATGCATCAGGGTCAAATATAATGGCACTTTATCTAAAACCTTCAAATTGTATCAAGGATTACCACAAGGATCAGTCCTTAGCCCAAATCTCTTCACCCAATTTATTGCAGGCATAGAATAATTTTTTCTCATAAAACCAATATTGGACTTTTTGCTGATGACATTATTCTATGGAGCAGCAACACTAACTGGAAAAAAGCTGAAAGAGATTAGAACAAGACTCTTCTCCACCTAGAAAAATTTGCTAATAAACATAAATTAGAATTTAGCCCCCAAAAATCTGGATCCAGAAATTAACTCCAGTAAACATATTGAAGGAGTTGTTAGAAAAGGAAGAGACCGACTAAAAATCTTGAAATATATTTCAGGAAGAGTGGGGAGCTGAAGCAACAACACTAAAATTAACTTACACATCTCTAATGACACCTATCTTCGAATATGGATATCAAATCTATGGTACAGCATCTGTAACAAATCTAAAATCACTGGAAAGGATACAACTAAATGCAGCTAGAATTATTACAGGTCTTCGAAATACCTGCCCTAATAATATTGTACTTTACGAGGCAGACATTATGCCCTTAAAGGGTAGAAGAAGCTTCAATCTGCCAAAATATATAAACAAAATCAAGAGTTATGAAAACAAACACAGAACTTCCAATTGCATACTTAATTGGGAATCCAACATAAGACTAAAAAAAAAGGCCCTCTCCACCTGGCCAAAAGAAATGGATTTATAAAATATAAAGTGGAAAAATATTATTTAGCAGAAAAAATATCCCCATGCGAATCACTAACAAAATTTTATTTTTAATGCCACTTTAAATGAACCCACCAACAAACAATACCAAAATCCAGAATACTTAAAACAATTATCATTAGAAATAATTAATAAAATTCCTAAAAATGCAATAACTATCTATACCGATGGTAGCAGAGACGAGTTGGGACACACTGACAGTGACTCTCTCATTAAAACCACAAATGGCAATGAGAAAATAAACAGAAGAAACCCAGATTTTGCTCAGTCTTCAGATCAGAACTTATAGCCATCTATGAAGCCTTAAAATCCATCAGAAACACTAAAAATCACGATATATGGATTCTTACTGATAGTAGAAGTGCAATACAACACTTGAGTCACACAAGGGAACTTAGAGACAAAGTAAGCAGGAGCATAATTGGTTATCTCCGAAAATTCTCAATACCTCAAAAATTCACCTTCAATGGATACCCTTACATGTTAGCATTGAAGGCAATGAAGCTGCTGATGCGCTAGCGAAAAAAGGCACAAAATAAATCTTGCTACAGAAAAATAAACTTACTTTTAAAGAAATAGAAACAGTAGCCAAAACAAAAATAAACAAGAACTGGAGGATCCCACCTAAGCACAGTTGGTACACCCTAGAAGCAGATGGCCACCCAGACCTTTCGGTCCACAAGCCGGTATCCGAAGCATGCACTTCGCTGCTATTCTGTTCAACTCATAAGCCAAGTAACGATATCCAAGCTAGTGCTTGGACATTGTACCTGGAAACACCACCTCCCAGACAACGTGTCTGGAAGGATTTCTATACCGGTGGCCTTTAATCACAGCAAAAGAGGACACTATCTACTGTGTCCAGCAGGGACCGCGGGGAGGCGGCCCCCGGTCGACTCTGTTCACTAACAGCTGAGGAAAAGCTCAGCTGCCACGTCGTGGGCTTTCTCAAGAAGCTTGCTGTGGTTTCTCAGCAGCTTACTCTCGATCGCGCCCCTCGCCCTCCTTCTCTCTTCCTGCACACCCACTACCCTTGGACAATCCAAGACGTAGTGGCGTGCATCCACATCCCTTTCTTCATAGACGCAATCAGGGTTTCTCTTAATTTTAAATCAGTGGAGACTCCTGGGAAAGGGCCCATGTCCCGAACTACCCTAAGGAATTTGTGGGACATTACCTTACAGAGGTACTTGGGTGTTGTTACCCAATTGAATATACCTCTCTCCCCTTCACACTGTTCCTCCATCTGTCCAACCATAAGTCCTGGACGTGCCCCCTGATCCTCCTATAAACTTCTTTCTTGGTCACTGGGGTCCTCAGTGATCTATCTCTAAAGCATCCTGCCTTAGTGAGCCTGTCTGCGAACTCATTACCTTCGATGAGGCTGTGTCTCCTAACCCAATAGAGCTCCGGAGCCCGCGTTGTCATCTCCAGCTCCTGGATTATTTGATGCGCGAGTTGCCCTTTCACCAGATTGATGGCGACGAGGGCCGACATACAATCTGAATAGAGGCGGTCCGGGCTGAAGTTCTTCTCGGCACACACTCTGAGGGCTACCCTGATCGCAACCAGCTCGGCTGAAAAGACCAATTCGTCCACTCTGAGTGTTAAGCTTTCTTAGAAGATCAGCTCTCCATTAGTGAAAATCACTACTTCAGCTCCAGTATTGGTTCCAGACTTACTACCATCAGTGAAAACCTCCGTGCCAATCCCTGTCGGCCCTCCAGGACTCCAATTCGACTTTGGAAACCACTGCGGAGGCTTCCTTGGGTCCCTCTTCCATTCCAGGGCACCCGCTTCAAGTCCCAGGGCATCTTCCCTGTTCTCCCAGATCTTCTGTCTGATGGTCTCCTCCTCTAGTTTCAATCCCAGGGGAATAAGCCCAGCGAGGACCAAAAAGGCCTCACTGCTGGTAGTGCGATATCCCCCTGTGATTCTGAGTGCCGCTGTCCTCTGCACGCTCTCTAGAGTTTTTGCCACCTTCTGATCCCTGTTATAGCAGGATTGGCTCGACACAGGAGAGGCAGAGGTTCCTAAAAATAGTACCCTCCTTCTCCCCCCCCCCCCTGTTGAGAGCCAACCAGGACAGGCCTGCACAACGTCTCCCTGCCTCTCGCCACCATCTCCTCCGCCTGGTATTGCCAACCCATCTTGTCATCAATGACCACCCCCATGACTACCCTCCGTCCTTTCATCCGGATAGCCGGCTTGTGCTCCCATTTGATCCCTTTCCTTTTAGTTCTTATGTCCCTAGGTTTAAAGCTAAGGGCTTTAGTTTTGGAGACATTGAACTTAAGGCCAGAGTCATGGACCCAATTCGAGAGGATTTGGAGAGAAGCTTCAACACACTTCTCAGCTTTCGCTCTTGAAGCAGCCTCAATGATGAGGAACTGGTCGTCAGCATAGAGAACCAGCCTGGCTCCCTCAGGGAGCTCCTCCTGGAAAACGGTGTTTACCAGGATATTCCACAGAATAGGTCCGCAGCAAGAGCCCTGGGGGCAACCCCTAGCACAGTTTCTTTCCAACTTCCGCCCACCAAAACTGAGGCTAATCCGTCTATCCCTCAGGAAGTCACGAACCAAGCTGCACAAATTATCAGGACAACCCATGTCCATCAAATTTCTCATCAGCTTGTTCCAGCTCATGGAGTTGAACGCACCATCAATGTCCAGGGCCACGAAAAGAACCCAAGCACCCTTATTTAAGCCCATCTCAACCCCCTCTAACACCTCGTTCAGAGCTGTGGTTGTGGAGTTCCCTTCCCTAAACCCATGTTGGAAAGAGGAAAGGAGCTCATTACTCTCTAGCCAGTGCTTCAGTCACTGAGCTAGTAGGCTATCCAGGACCATACCTAAAAACACTAGTAAAGAAAGCGGACGATAATCATTAGGAGAATTACCCTTTCTACCAGACTTTTCGAGAAGCACTACTCGAGCAACCTCCCATGCCTCAGGAAAGGTACCAGTGTCCAGACACCTATTGAAAAACCTGGCAAGAAGTGATGGGTGCATTCTTAACAGGGCTTTCACGACCGTGTTATCGATCCCTTCGGGACCAGGAGATTTCCTTTTCCCGAACTTGAAAGCCGTCAGTTTCACCTCATTCTCAGAAAAGGGCGGATCCACCAAACCACAAGTGTTCAGAGAGATCTCGTCCTCTGGTTCCTCGTTTCAGAAGTGCCGATCCAAGTTGTTTTTATTTTATCTTCTGCTTTCGAGCGAGAAGGTCTGAACACATTCTCTCTGAATTTTCTCATTGTTGGTGGATGAAACAGCACCAGTGATTATTTTGGCCACTTTTGCTTGAACACTGTCTAGTCTTACTTTTAGTGATGAGCTTGAGGGAGCCCAGACCGGTGTTGCATATTCCATTATCGGCCTTATTAAGGTGATATATGTTGTTCTGAGAAATCTGGGTTTTTCTTCCCAATTTGTTCCACATAGCCATCTCAGAATGTTTAGTTTTCTGGTAGCTATATTTGAGGTGCTAATTATGTGTTTTGAAAATTCCAATTCCTCATCAATGACAGTTAAAATAATTTTATTGCCATCTTGTCAATAAATGCAAAGTGCACAGTCTGCACTATTTAAAAAAGATAATATGCATTATATACACTATGTACAATGAATATGGCGCCTCTGCCAGCGCTGCAGAGTTTGGTGGAGAATCGCCAGAGGGTCTCCAGCAACACCACGCATTTTGCGATCTACGATGAAAACGTAGATCGCGGACTTCGCCGCTTAGGAGATGGTGATGGCGTGGTCCTCGAGACCAACTGGAAAGATCCAGGACTGCAGTATCACACCTAGGTATTTTGGATTTCTAATTTTATCAATTATTTGTTTGTTTATGCTTATTTTGTGGTTATATTTATGCCTTTTTCCCTGTCAGTGGAGAAGACGCATAGGTTTGGTTTTATTGGGTTTATGGTCATTTGGAGTTCCATTGCCCACTTCTCCGGTCCTCTCATTGATGTGTTCAGTATATTTTACGATTTTTCTATGCTGCTACTTGTGTGCCATATGGCTATATCGTCTGCATAACAGGAAACCTTTGAGTCTTCAGTGAGGTAAGGATGGATGTCGTTAATATATAGCAGATAGAGTAGAGGGCTGAGCACAGATCCCTGAGTTACACCAGCCCATGTTCTTCCTTCCTTGGAAAATTCTCCATTGACCCAAACCTTTAACCTTCTTCCCCTTAAGAAGTCTGCAATCCAGGTTAAGGTTTTTCCTCTTACTCCGATGTTGTGCAGCTTTTCACGTAATTTCTCCCTCCATACTCGATCAAAAGCTGAGGTCATATCAAGGAATATAGCCGTGGTCTTCTTTGGCGGTTTTTCCTGGAAAGAATCTATTATTGATTGACAGAAGTAGAACAGTTGATCAGTCGTACAGTGCTGGGATCTATAGGCAGTTTGGTAGAAGTTTATTTTATTATTGTTAGTGAGCCAGACTATGAGCCTAGAGTGGATAATTCGTTCTGTTATTTTACAAAGTATGCTGGTGAGAGCAATTGGCCGATAGTTCTTGGATTCCTTGGCATCTTTGTTTGGTTTCAGCATTGGCACAGTAATTGATATCTTCCAATTCTTTGGTAGTTTACCAGTTTACCATGAAATGTTTAGTATTCGTAGGAGTTGTTTATTAGCTTTGTCTTCAAAGTGTTTAATCATTTGACCAAACATTAGATTATCTCTTGGTGACCTCTTGGATTTTTTTATTGATGAGTTTAGCTCATTCAGTGTGAAGTCTTTCGAGAAAATATCTTGTTGATGGAAGTTTTTTGCTTGTTTAACTAACTGGTTTATATTATTTTTAGAGTCCTGTCTTCATTCGTATATTTGAGTATGGAAGTGCTTGAAAGATATTCAGCAATTATGTTAGCCATCTGTTTGTTCTCGTTTTCTCGCTGTTCTATTCATATCGGTTAGAGTATTGGAGGATTGGTGTTGGTTTTGATTGTTTTCTAACACTCTAATCATATTCCAGTGTTGGCTGTCCTTTCTTGGATTCATTTTTTTCGCAGAAATCTGCCATTTTTCTTGTTTGCATATCCAAATTTCTTGTTCTATTTTGTGACTAATTTCAATGTGTTCCTTTCTCTTTTCTTCTGTTTTATTTTTTAAAGAAGTTCATTGATATTGTCTCTCTCTGAAACCATTGCCTCGATGTTGTGGTTCTTCCAGTGAGGTATCCGCAGGTCTTTACGTCTACCTCTAGGTATCGATGATTTTGCAGCTTTTGATATATTCGAAGAGAAGTTTTCCAAGTTTTTGCCAAGCGTTCTGTAATTCAATTTTTCGTTGCACAGTTCTTCAAGCTTTTCTGTGAATTTTTTCAAGTCAGCTTTCCTAAAGTTCCATGTTCTTTTATTCTATTGGACATTCTCAATTTTGAAGTTTAGGGTTGTTAAAATTCGTCTGTGGTCACTGATTGCACCTCTCAGGATTTTTCATTGTGTTGTGGGTGCGATGTTGAAATTTATCGCTGTGATGTCTATTGCGGATTCTGTGCCTGTGGACTTGAATAGATAGGTGTTCTCTCCCTTATTTAATGGTGTAAGATCGAGGTCGGTGACCTTTGTTATCCTGGACAGATGATCCCCAAGTTGAACTTTTGGCGTTAAAATCGCCGTGTATGATTGTGATATCCGAAGAGGCGTCACTTAATGTCTCTATTGTGTGTACCCATACAAAATTCAAAGATATAACGAGCTGAAAGTTGGCGATTTTGAGATGCGTCAAGAATTCGCTGCATAGGTTTTCCGGCAAATTGATAGTGATGAAAACTGGCTGCCGAATGTTCTGTGGACAGATGATGCTCACTTTTCTCTAAACGGAGAATTTAACATTCAAAACAGCCGCTTTTGGGCAACAGAAAACCCTAGGATTTTTACAGAAATGCCACTTTATCAGCCTAGAGTTACAGTTTTGTGTGGGTTCACTTCTTCTTTTATTATTGGGCCATTTTTCTTTGAAAAATCAATGGAAGAACTTTTAAAACCGTTTTGTAACTGGTGAACGTTATGTTCAACTTTTGAGAGAAAAGGGTATTCCCATATTGCAGGGAAAAAGCACTAAGCGAAATAACATTCATGAAAGTTGGAGGACCTCCTCATATCTCCCGCGGTGCCAAACAATTGCTGAAGGATACGTTCGGTGAAATTCGTGGGATAAGTCGCCATATACCAGTGGCCTCCAAGATCACCAGACTTGACGCCTTGCGATTTTTGTTCATGGGGGTACATTAAATCGTGTGTTTATCGATGCTGGCCTACCATATTGGCCATGTTGAAGGCTTCTATTAGATGGCACCTTTTATCAATTTCAACAGATATGTTATTTAATGCTGTCCATTCTGTCATTTATCGTCTGCAGGCGGTGATTGATAATGAAGGGTGCTACATTGAGCAAGGATTGTGACCTAATACAAGAGAGAAGGCAGTTACCTCATGTGTTATATAAGCTGCCATGTATTATATTATCTACCAATATTTTGCAGCTCTTTGTGTTGGGATATGGGGATAAATGCTGTCCTCACATCTTGCCTTTTTTTTGTGAACAGTAATTTTTGTTTGTCATTTGCTCACATATTATGTCGTGCAAACCAGAGTGTTATAACTTCTCGAATAACACTGGTACACACAATTTTTCCCCTTATGTTTAGTTTTTCGCTTTTCGCTCATTAGACGAAATAGCATAAGGAATATTTTCTGTACACCAATAACTTTAGAAATTTTGTGCAAAAAAATAATACAAAATGATTTTACTAACACGTTTTTCAACGCAAAAGGTCGATTTAAAAAATATTTTTATTTGAGGGGACACATTCTTTAAAATTGTGTACAGTATGAGAGAGAGTTGAATTAAAAATATTAGAAATTTATTATCTTCGGAAACAAACCGTATCTAAAATATCATTTTTTTTTGCTTCATGTTTTAATTTGCATTTACCTATTTTACATATCTCTGATTGTATTTAAAAATCGTTAACCAATTCTTCATACTTTTGGCGAAGTGGTGTTTTATTAATTTGTTATTTGATATTATTAGGGTTCTTTCCTGGTATTCAAAAAGGAAAAATACGTGTCGATCAGTTATATTTTTCAATTTATCAAACAATTTGGCCGCTGAATCTCTTATTCTGGTAGTGCGCCATCTGGCGAATAAAATTGTAACTAAAATCAATTTCGAATTTTTCATTATTTGCCATAAAAAATCCCATTGCATCCTGAACACAATGGTGTTTACCGCATTGCTCTAGCGCAAATATTCGCGGAGTTATTAATTTTTAAAATAGTGCGGGACTTTTGGATCACCCTGTATTAGGAATCACGCGCACGGTAGTTTTCTATTGAAAGTTTATTCAACCTACATGTCAAAACAAGCTTCTTTTATATCGACAATTTTGGCTACTATTCACATAATAGTTATTATATGAAAATTCACATGATGAATCGGAAAATATATATGCAAATATTATACAGTGACAATATTTTTGTCAGCTATGAACCTCCTCAATACGTAATTTGGCTAAATATTTAAAGAGTATATATAGGTGAATATAGAAAAACCCATAGTCAAATTTTCAGGATTCTATCTCGAATATCCCTGGAGTTATTTACGAATTTGTTAATTCACTTGAACTAGTGCTCCACTGCGGCGGAGGTTTCGGTTTGGCAGGAAGCCTGCTGCATGCCTCACATTATTTCAAAGGATTAAGTAATAGTGTAAACGGCATAAACGATATACAACGTGTGATCAATAATTTCCAGGAATGAGACTGGATCACGTAAACTATTTAAAATAATGAAATAATTTTATAAGGACCTTATAGATAAAACATTTATCAACACGTGAAATAAAAAATTATCACATAGACGCACGCGCGCATGGTTTAACGAATTTATAAGCTAGATTATATCAGAACATTTTCGAATTTCAGTATGAACTGTATTGAAAAACAGCGAGTCTGTATAGGGTTTTGCTTTAAATTAGGGGAAACACACACACACACAGCTTCCGAATCATTTAAAATCTTGAATCAGGCTTCTAAAGAAGATGCCCTATCACAATCGAAAACATTTGAATGGTTTGCACGATTAAAAGCTGGCCGAATAAGCAAGAGAAAGCAAGGATGTGTTCAAATCGAAGCTAAGTGTCTTCTTATCACTTTATTTGATGTAAAGGGATTGGTACACTATGAATTCGTGCCCGAGTGTCAGACCATTAATCGACATTACTATCTGGGTGTATTGCGACGTTAAAGAGAGCGTGTGCGTCAGAAAAGACCCGAAAAATGGCTTCAGAAAAATTGGCTCTTGCATCATGACAACGCACGGCCACATACAGCAGTCACTGTACAACTCTATTTGGCTAAACACGGAATTCCCATCCCTGGACACTTTTATTTTTCCGTTCATCATTACCCTTCATAATGCACCCTTTCATGCCTCATCCAAAAAGGTTGTAAATAGTCAATATTTCACCTTGTAATAAAATTCTGATTTTTCATTGAAAAGGAACTCATGCGGTGTAACTTCAAGTGTCGTTTTGTAAACACGGAATTGCTTTACTACCCCAGCCACCATATTCTCCTGACCTTGCTCCCAACGACTTTTTCCTTCACCCTAAAATTAAAAGAGCCTTAAAAGGACCTAGATTTGACTCAATACCTGAAATAAAGGAGAATTCGAAGAATATTCTGAAAAGCCTGAAAGATGAGGATTTTCAGAGGTGTTTTGATATCTAGAAAAAAAGATGGAACAAGTGTATAGATAGTGACTGTCATTATTTTGAGAAATTTTAAATAAAACTTTATTATACTTTTGTATTTCTTTAAATATTTAGCATTCCTGGAATTTATTGATCACACTATGTATAAACGTATATACAGATATGTAGATAACAAATCAAATTAAATAATAAAAATATTGTTTGAATATATAAAATACGAATAAATATAAGAGATATGCTAAAAATTGAATTTCTATCAAATTAATTGAATATTTTGTATTATAAATAACTACCAGGCAACACCCGAGTTTTACCCGATAGCATTATCCCCCGAGTGCCTATGTATAAAAAAATGTTTTTATTTAAATACTATTCGTTACAGTTATAAATTATGACCCGGATTCATCCCAAGTGTGAATGTTTGCCCTACAAATAATGCTTGAAATGAAACACTTTATATGTTATATAATACAAACAAAAATCAATATGTCAAGCCTTCTAAAATATAATAATACTATTCATAATTCGACAACAAAATTATAAAAATGAAACATTAATGAAATTGTCTAGAATAAAACTGTGTAACACCATTTTTGTTAACAAGTTCTTACCATGTTTTATGGTGTACTAGCGGATGTACCCGGCTTCGCCCGGGTTTTACCCGAGTAAAGATTTGTCTAACGAATCTCTCGATAAAGTGAACATTTTTTCCCGGTCCCTTGAAAAATACTCGATAAGTTGAATAAAATCAATATTAATTGGTTCCCTCGGTAATTGGAAGTTAAATAAATAGTATCTTGCCTTGGAATTGTATCATTATTCTTGTATGGATGTACCCGGCTTCGCCCGGGTTTTACCCGAGTAAAGGTTTGTCTAATGAATCTCTCGATAAAGTGAACATTTTTTCCCGGTCCCTTGAAAAATACTCGATAAGTTGAATAAAATCAATATTAATTGGTTCCTTCGGTAATTGGAAGTTAAAGGAATAGTATCTTGCCTTTAAATTGTATCATTATTCTTGTCTCAATTTGTCTTTCCTAATTTTCTACATTACAAAATCATCGTATCATCATGATAATATTTAGAGCAGATTGTTGAATTATAACAGATACATTAGAATATTAATCTTGATTATTTTTAGGCGAAAAGTTATTTCAAAAATTTTATTTGCTAGAAACCTTCCCAGTACTATACTAAATACCTTCCCAAAGTTTCATGGCGTTCCAATGAGTGGTTTGGTCAGGCATAAAGGACACACACACACACACATACATTCATTTTTATATATATAGACTAGCGGACGTACCCGGCTTCGCCCGAGGTTTTACCCGAGTAAAGGTTTGTCTAACGAACATTTGCCCGTGTTTTACCCGAGTAAAGGTTTGTCTAACGAATCTCTCGATAAAGTGAACATTTGTCCCGGTCCCTTGAAAAATACTCGATAAGTTGGATAAATTCAATATTAATCGGTACCCGAGTAAAGGTCTGTCTAACGAACATTTGTTAAACAATTCTCTATAGACTTATAAAAAGAAATAGATATATTTTGATAATTTGAAACTGATAAAGTGATCATTTTTTCCCGGACCCTGTGTGCCGTGTCATTCTGAATTTTGTCTTGGGAGACACGGTTGAGTTTGGCCGTATCTGACCTATGACGTCAAAATGACGTCACGATGTAAACAAAGGTTACGACTGGCTCATTTTTTTTTTTAATTCGATTTAATTATTAATATTTTAATACCAGCGACTAATTTATAGTGTCAAGATATATATAAAGGATTTTTTTTATATAATTTTCTATTAGCAATTTTTTAATTATTTTTTTAGCGCCAACGTAAACAAAGAAATAATGGCGTAATACGTTCCAATGGTGCCAAAGGTTATATTTATAAATAGGAATATACAAAAAAATATAAAAATAATAAAATTATTAATATTACATATTTATAATAATAAAACTATTAATAAATTACATTAACCTAACCTAACCTGAACCTAACCTAACCTAACCTAACCTTACCTGAACGAACCTGAACCTAACCTAACCTAACCTGAACGAACCTGAACCTAACCTAACCTAACCTAAAGCTAACTTAAACTAACCTAACCTAAGCGAACCTAACCTAACCTAACCTAAGCGAACCTAACCTAACCTAACCTAACCTAAACCGAACTTAAACTAACCTAAATTAACAACGAAATTTTTATATTGATTAATAATTAATTTTATAATAATTTTATATTGATTTTTTATATTGATTAATAATTAATTTTATAATAATTTTAAATATCGGACACCATTGCTCTCAAGGTGCATTCACAACATACACGTGTTTACAATTGCGCTAAATATTTTCAAAAAAAAAATCTATTTAAAATTAGCAGGTCATTTAGAAAAAAAAAAAAAATATATATATATATAGAAACTATAAATTAGTCGCTGGTATTAAAATATTAATAATTAAATCGAATTTAAAAAAAAATGAGCCAGTCGTAACCTTTGTTTACATCGTGACGTCATTTTGACGTCATAGGTCAGATACGGCCAAACTCAACGGTGTCTCCCTTTGTCTTTCCTAATTTTCTACATTACAAAATCATCGTTTTATCTAGTGAACATTTTTTCCCGGTCCCTTGAAAAATACTCGATAAGGTTGAATAAATTCATGGTCGTTTATGGAAGATGGACGAAGTTCCCGGAGGTCATCTTGGGCAAGCTCCCGCGAGGCTTTTTTTCTTGTCTACTTGGCATAGCTGTGTCATCAACTCTGCCCTGATTGGTCGGTGGGTACTTTGACTGTCGGCCGGCGGCCGGGCGAATCCATTCTCGCACGGGGTCTGCCCCACTCCAAACTTTTGGCAAAGCACTTTCTAATATTAAAGATTATTGTCTTAAATAATCTTCAAGAACAAAAAGTATAATAATTGAACGATAGGAAATTATAGTAAATAATTATACTAAACTAAATGATGTAAAAATAATTATACATGAAATTTGAAATAAGTTTTAGAAAAGTTATCGTTAAGTCCACGGGAAAAGATGTAGCCAAAACAAATAGGTTTTTAACAGTGACACGTGAGCACCCGCCTCGAGACGCGCTCCTCTCTCCTAACATTACTCCCCCTCTTAAAAAAGCCTATCTCCGTCTCAATGGTGGCGCTGCTTGCGAGTTAAAGCTACAAATTTGCAAATAACAGCAAATAATATGGATATTCAAGATATTAAAGAAATTATTTTTCGTAAACCTTTCCGGGGATATACCTAATAATATCCCAAAATTTCACGGCGAATGGATGTATGGTTTTTGAATCCATAGAGGACACACACACAGACAGACAGACACACAGACATTCATTTTTATATATATATAGATATAGATAAGGATACACAGAAAATTGAATATTGATATTATACACTGAAAGCTTCGGCATTGAGTCTACGACATTTATTTAAATGAAAAATGCAAGTAGAACACAGGATAAAAGGCTAATAATGACAATGAATTAAAAAACGATATTAAAATCAATATACAATCGACTCTCAATAATTTGAAACTCAAGGGACCAGAAAAGAATTTCAATTTATCAAGAGTTCAAAATAACAGGAGTCTAAACAACCAAGAGAGAGGAGGGAAAAAAACAAGTAAACAAGAGTCTGAAGTTTTGGCATTATTATAATAATGTGGAAAGAGAGAAATAAGGAAACAACAAGTTTTGGTGGGGAATTCCAGGTAACCAGCGAGAGAGAGGAGCGCGAGGGGATGCCACCGCTGAACGACCGTTTGTGTCGCTACCACCTCCCGACTGTCCAAAAATAGACCTGAGGGTTCCAAGAAAAGGGCCTGCGGCCGCCCCCTGGAATGTGGTCGTTGGTGTCCCAAATGACCGTACTTTAGCTGCGTTCTCTCTCTACGTCTCTCTCTACGTCTCTCTCTCTCTGGTCGACTGTAGATTTACTTTATTATTCCTGGAAGAGCATATATTATGACATATGTATATTAAATAATATTTTATTCATTAAAATTTAACTAGTCCCGACGTCTCGGTGACAAACTAACGCCATTCTGAAGGGTTTTCTCAGAAAATTATAGACACATGTATGTCAGTAATTCCTGATGTTTACTAATGTATTGTTGCTGTAAATTTGATGATGTAAAATGTATATGCGCGTTAATAAATAGGGTAGCTGCGCGTTCAAATATATTTTGAAAAGAAAAGTAGATTTTATTTAACTTACCTGCATTTTGTCCAAGAATCTTGTATTCAATTTTTAACATACTTCCAGAGACGTAGAA
The DNA here is from genome assembly GCA_030710605.1 of Cordylochernes scorpioides. Taxonomy (NCBI): domain Eukaryota; kingdom Metazoa; phylum Arthropoda; class Arachnida; order Pseudoscorpiones; family Chernetidae; genus Cordylochernes; species Cordylochernes scorpioides. The sequence continues at coordinate 27,617,849 of CP092870.1, read as the reverse complement.
ACCTAAATATTCGCGAACTCTTTCAATCTCATTACACTACAAGTATGCGAAATATAAGACGTCTAAATCGACAGGTAATATGTTAATTTTTGTTTCGTTTCAAAATATTCTCTCGACTTAAACCCACGCGTTGCTCGGGTTATTCGGCTAGTATTTTTATAAAATGTTAGAAGCTAATTTATAGATGTATTTTTATCTTTTGAAATATTTTGCGTTGTATATAATTATTTATTGTGATAAAAATAGAGGCATATTTATGACCGTTGCAGACAAATCGATGAAAGGTCAGAATCTATACTTGAGATAACTAGGTGTTAAATATTGTAAGGAATTAATAAGTTATATTCGGTATTGAGGTGATACCATTGAGGTGATACCCCCGGGCAACGCCCAGGGTTTACCCAAAGGGCCTGCAGAGACTTTAAAAGTATAGATATATATAGATATAAATAGCCGAGTGACCCGGGCAACGACCCAGGTTTACCCGAAGGACCCGCAGGTGAGAAACTATAGTAGAAAAATTTCAACAAATCAGAAAATGAAAGTGCAAACAACAGAACTACACTACTTTAAGGACATGAGAGCACATGCACAGTATCACCACACGTGTAACATTTTCAAAGACCCTGCTTAGGATTAAAACTTCTCAGAAGCATAACAATAGCACCAACCTAGAGTTAAACTGGTGTGGATGCATTCCTCTGGGAGTAAGACTTTTGAGAAATTCAGTAGGGAGTTATTTTGCTTCTCCGCATTCTAACACTCCAACTGTTAACACTGAGGAAACACTGACTCATGTTTGGTAAGCAATTTCAGGGAAGAAACTATAGACATTGGATTGAATAAATTATTAAATAAATTGCATTAAATAAAAATATATATATTATCAGATTTAAATAAATATTATTAGAGTGAAAAAAAAAGAAAAAAATTAATTAGAAAATAAAATTTCGAACAATACAACTATATTGCAGATAAGAAAAGAGGACCTTATTAAAAAATAAATAAACAAACTGCAATTCGACACTATCGATAATTCGACACTTTCGATAATTCGACCATTTTAAAAATCAAATTTTCAAGGTTGATTGTTGTTTAAATACAACTTTACCAGTAAAAAGGTATTACAGAGGCGAAGGCAGCCACTTTAAAATTAAACACAGGCTCTTGTAGGAAGATCCCAAATATTCAGAATGAATGGAAGTCTGAAATTTGAAGGACCAAAAGATATGGGTCATCTTTACATGTATGCTATCCAATGTTCGCACACTTGAAAAAGCCACTTAAAGTTGTCCGTGCGTAAACACAGGCTCTTGTAGCCAAGGTTTGTCCTTGAGCCTTATTTATAGTCATAGCAAAAGCCAACCTTAGTGAAAACTAATGCCTCTCTAGAATGAAGCGAAGGTTGGTATCCAAAGGGGCCAAAGATATTTCAGACACTATACAGTGTGTTCAACTTTGGGCACTGTCAGTATATGTGCTTCGAACAATACAACTATATTGCAGATAAGATAAGAGGACCGTATTGAATAACAAACAAAATAAAAAATCTTTCAGGTGAAAAATTATAGGCATTGGTAAAAAAGTAAACAAGAGAAATAGTAATTGGGGTTCTCTCTCTGTGTCTGCGGCGAGTCATATTACCACGCCTAGCTGTTAGGGGAGTGAATCTTCCACGGCCTTTTCGAGGCATGACAGAAGACGCTGAAAAAAAAAAAGGTAAAATAAGAACCAAGCAGAGGAAAACTATAAAACTGAAAGCCAGGACAGGCATAAAAAGAAAATTCCAAGCATGTGAGGAAACAATTGATGAAAAAAAAAAAGGATTCCAAAAAAAAAAAAAAAAATACAGCAAAAAAGAAACCAGACACAAAAAGCAACAATTGAGTACACAAATACAGCATCAGCCTATTTATGAGAAGAAAAAAAAAAACAACAGACACAAAAATGGAGCTAAATTTAAATGAAAAACTATAAAAGATCAAGTAATCAAATCAGGCATTATGAAAGATACTGTTAAAAAGAAAATCAGACACAATAATCAGACAAAAGAATAAATGAGATTTTATTCTTTAGTTCATTTATTAAATAAGACACAAAAATGGAGCTAAATTCAAATGAAAAACTATAACAAATTAATAAAAAAAAAAAAGACCTAATCCAAATGTCACCATCATCAGACAAAAGAAAAAATGAGATTTTATTCTTTAGTTCATTTATTCTTTTGTCTGGGGGTCGGTGGAAGGCTGGTTAAACCGTTTGGTTTTCGACCACTAGGACCCGGGTTCGATTCCCGCATTGGACACTTTTTTCTGTTTAAAGAAAAAAAAAATGCTCCAATGGCCCCCGATTCTTGCAAAATTCCAACCCCACCAGCGAGTGCAAGTAACCAAACGGGGCTCTGGCATTAGTAAGTGCAAAGTCGAACTGCTTTTCACATGTGTAGACATGTGGTGCACTTACAGTAAAATAATAAGGTCCTCTTATCTTATCTGCAATATAGTTGTATTGTTCGAAGCACATATACTGACAGTGCCCAAAGTTGAACACACTGTATAGTGTCTGAAATATCTTTGGCCCCTTTGGATACCAACCTTCGCTTCATTCTAGAGAGGCATTAGTTTTCACTAAGGTTGGCTTTTGCTATGACTATAAATAAGGCTCAAGGACAAACCTTGGCTACAAGAGCCTGTGTTTACGCACGGACAACTTTAAGTGGCTTTTTCAAGTGTGCGAACATTGGATAGCATACATGTAAAGATGACCCATATCTTTTGGTCCTTCAGATTTCAGACTTCCATTCATTCTGAATATTTCGGTTCTTCCTACAAGAGCCTGTGTTTAATTTTAAAGTGGCTGCCTTCGCCTCTGTAATACCTTTTTACCGGTAAAGTTGTATTTAAACAACAATCAACCTTGAAAATTTCAGTTTTAAAATGGTCGAATTATCGATAGTGTCGAATTGCAGTTTGTTTATTTATTTTTTAATAAGGTCCTCTTATCTTATCTGCAATATAGTTGTACAAGAGAAATAGTAATTGGGGTTCTGTGTCTGCGGCGAGGCATATTAGCACGCCTAGCTGTTAGGGGAGTGAATCTTCCACGGCCTTTTCGAGGCATGACAGAAGACGCTGAAAAAAAAAAAGGTAAAATAAGAACCAAGCAGAGGAAAACTATAAAACTGAAAGCCAGGACAGGCATAAAAAGAAAATGCCAAGCATGTGAGGAAACAATTGATGAAAAAAAAAAGGATTCCAAAAAAATACAGCAAAAAAGAAACCAGACACAAAAAGCAACAATTGAGTACACAAAGCCTATCAAATAAAGCCATCAGCCTATTTATGAGAAGAAAAAAAACAACAGACACAAAAATGGAGCTAAATTTAAATGAAAAACTATAAAATATCAAGTAATCAAATCAGGCATTATGAAAGATACTGTAAAAAAGAAAATCAGACACAATAATCAGACAAAAGAATAAATGAGATTTTATTCTTTAGTTCATTTATTAAATAAGACACAAAAATGGAGCTAAATTCAAATGAAAAACTATAACAAATTAATAAAAAAAAAAAGAACTAATCCAAATGTCACCATCATCAGACAAAAGAAAAAATGTCAATCTACAATTCGAAAAATAATATAACCTCAGCCTATTTCAAGCATGTGAGGAAACAATTGATGAAAAAAAAAAGGATTCCAAAAAAATACAGCAAAAAAGAAACCAGACACAAAAAGCAACAATTGAGTACACAAAGTGTGCGAACATTGGATAGCATACATGTAAAGATGACCCATATCTTTTGGTCCTTCAGATTTCAGACTTCCATTCATTCTGAATATTTCGGTTCTTCCTACAAGAGCCTGTGTTTAATTTTAAAGTGGCTGCCTTCGCCTCTGTAATACCTTTTTACCGGTAAAGTTGTATTTAAACAACAATCAACCTTGAAAATTTCATTTTTAAAATGGTCGAATTATCGATAGTGTCGAATTGCAGTTTGTTTATTTATTTTTTAATAAGGTCCTCTTATCTTATCTGCAATATAGTTGTACAAGAGAAATAGTAATTGGGGTTCTGTGTCTGCGGCGAGGCATATTAGCACGCCCTAGCTGTTAGGGGAGTGAATCTTCCACGGCCTTTTCGAGGCATGACAGAAGACGCTGAAAAAAAAAAGGTAAAATAAGAACCAAGCAGAGGAAAACTATAAAACTGAAAGCCAGGACAGGCATAAAAAGAAAATGCCAAGCATGTGAGGAAACAATTGATGAAAAAAAAAAAGGATTCCAAAAAAATACAGCAAAAAAGAAACCAGACACAAAAAGCAACAATTGAGTACACAAAGCCTATCAAATAAAGCCATCAGCCTATTTATGAGAAGAAAAAAAACAACAGACAAAAAAATGGAGCTAAATTTAAATGAAAAACTATAAAATATCAAGTAATCAAATCAGGCATTATGAAAGATACTGTAAAAAAGAAAATCAGACACAATAATCAGACAAAAGAATAAATGAGATTTTATTCTTTAGTTCATTTATTAAATAAGACACAAAAATGGAGCTAAATTCAAATGAAAAACTATAACAAATTAATAAAAAAAAAAAGATCTAATCCAAATGTCACCATCATCAGACAAAAGAAAAAATGTCAATCTACAATTCGAAAAATAATATAACCTCAGCCTATTTCAAGCATGTGAGGAAACAATTGATGAAAAAAAAAAGGATTCCAAAAAAATACAGCAAAAAAGAAACCAGACACAAAAAGCAACAATTGAGTACACAAAGTGTGCGAACATTGGATAGCATACATGTAAAGATGACCCATATCTTTTGGTCCTTCAGATTTCAGACTTCCATTCATTCTGAATATTTCGGTTCTTCCTACAAGAGCCTGTGTTTAATTTTAAAGTGGCTGCCTTCGCCTCTGTAATACCTTTTTACCGGTAAAGTTGTATTTAAACAACAATCAACCTTGAAAATTTCATTTTTAAAATGGTCGAATTATCGATAGTGTCGAATTGCAGTTTGTTTATTTATTTTTTAATAAGGTCCTCTTATCTTATCTGCAATATAGTTGTACAAGAGAAATAGTAATTGGGGTTCTGTGTCTGCGGCGAGGCATATTAGCACGCCCTAGCTGTTAGGGGAGTGAATCTTCCACGGCCTTTTCGAGGCATGACAGAAGACGCTGAAAAAAAAAAAGGTAAAATAAGAACCAAGCAGAGGAAAACTATAAAACTGAAAGCCAGGACAGGCATAAAAAGAAAATGCCAAGCATGTGAGGAAACAATTGATGAAAAAAAAAAGGATTCCAAAAAAATACAGCAAAAAAGAAACCAGACACAAAAAGCAACAATTGAGTACACAAAGCCTATCAAATAAAGCCATCAGCCTATTTATGAGAAGAAAAAAAACAACAGACACAAAAATGGAGCTAAATTTAAATGAAAAACTATAAAATATCAAGTAATCAAATCAGGCATTATGAAAGATACTGTAAAAAAGAAAATCAGACACAATAATCAGACAAAAGAATAAATGAGATTTTATTCTTTAGTTCATTTATTAAATAAGACACAAAAATGGAGCTAAATTCAAATGAAAAACTATAACAAATTAATAAAAAAAAAAAAGATCTAATCTAAATGTCACCATCATCAGACAAAAGAAAAAATGAGATTTTATTCTTAAGTTCATTAATTCTTGTGTATGATGCTGTTGCTGAAACGGCACACATTATTAAATTATTTGGATTAGGTCTTATCAATGAGAAATAAAAAGATGTCAAAGAGAGATGAAAAGATTCCAAAAAAGATAACCAGATACAAAAATTGTGCTAAATTAAAATGAAAAACCATAACAAACACTTATAAAAGAAAATTACTATAGAATAAAAGTAATAATGCAATCTACAATTCGAAAAATAATATAACCTCAGCCTATTTCAAGCATGTGAGGAAACAATTGATGAAAAAAAAAAGGATTCCAAAAAAATACAGCAAAAAAGAAACCAGACACAAAAAGCAACAATTGAGTACACAAAGCCTATTAAATAAAGCCATCAGCCTATTTATGAGAAGAAAAAAAAACAACAGACACAAAAATGGAGCTAAATTTAAATGAAAAACTATAAAAAATCAAGTAATCAAATCAGGCATTATGAAAGATACTGTAAAAAAGAAAATCAGACACAATAATCAGACAAAAGAATAAATGAGATTTCATTCTTTAGTTCATTTATTAAATAAGACACAAAAATGGAGCTAAATTCAAATGAAAAACTATAACAAATTAAAAAAAAAAAAAAGATCTAATCCAAATGTCACCATCATCAGACAAAAGAAAAAATGAGATTTTATTCTTGAGTTCATTTATTCTTTTGTATGATGCTGTTGCTGAAACGTCACACACTATTAAATTATTTGGATTAGGTCTTATCAATGAGAAAAAAAAAGATGCCAAAGAGAGATGAAAAGATTCCAAAAAAGATAACCAGATACAAAAATTGTGCTAAATTAAAATGAAAAACTATAACAAACACTTATAAAAGAAAATTACTATAGAATAAAAGTAATAATTCAATCTAAAATTCGAAAAATAATATAACCTCAGCCTATTTATGAGAAAAAAAAAACGTTGCCAAAGACATTAGGAAAGATAATGCAAATAAGAAACATACACAAAAATTGATCCAAAAAAGATAACCAGATACAAAAATTGCGCTAAATTAAAATGAAAAACTATAACAAACATTTATAAAAGAAAATAAATATAGAATAAAAGTAATAATTCAATCTACAATGCGAAAAATAATATAACCTCAGCCTATTTATGAGAAAAAAAAACGTTGCCAAAGACATTAGGAAAGATAATGCAAATAAGAAACATACACAAAAATTGAGCTCTATTTAAATGAAAAACTATAACAAAGTACTTACATATCAAATACAAATAATCAAATGAATGCAGAAATTAGTAAAAATTAGTAAATAAGAATTAGTAAAAGGTAAACAAAATACGGATTTCAAAACAAACGAACCGTTGATGATAAATGCAAAAAATCTACGATTGTAAAATAGATTAAATTAAAAAATAAAAATAACTGTTAACATTAGGAAAATAAAAACAGGCCTATGACACGAAGAAAAAAATAACGAAAATTTTGGTATATAGATTGTTATGTGTAGTTCAGAATCTTCGGAGGAGATAGCTCAAGACTTTACAATGGAAAACTCTGTTACGGTATTATCTATATAGATATATATATATGTCATAAATTGCCTAATGCCCAAGAGATATAATTTATTTTTGCCATAATTAATATGTTAAAATGTAAATACAAATTCACTCTTCTATAAATCTGTACAAAACGTGGACCAGCGCACGCGGGCGAAGGCTACAGCACGCCGCCGCGTGCCCGCGCGTCTATGAGTGTGGAACAAGTTCTTTATCGAAGCATACACATGCACAACGGTCGCGCCCATCCATTCGACCACGACAGATACGACAAGTAAGAGTCGACAGAAAGATGAACCTCAGGAAAATGGGCAAGGCAAAGAGACAAGCAGGCCAGAAAGAGGCCGAGTTAGCTCAAGAGAAGAATTCGGTGATAGATGCACTAACAACGATGATGAGAAGACTAGGGCGGGACGCGCCCACCGCCGCAGCCAGATTTGACGGATCAGGTTCCGCAGAGTCGTTCTTAAGAGAGCTGGAGAGGTCCCCGGAATTCCAAAGCAGCAGCTGTGACGAACAAGGCCGCATGGTAGTGGCAGCGCTAGAGGGAGAGCCCCGGAGGACACTCCAATCCATGGACTACCTCCACGAACCCCTCTGGACGATCAACAGCTCCTTGAGGATCTGTACCCCCCACCCGAGACACCGACCCACCAAGAGTTCTATCAACTATGTTGCGGGCCTCAAGGCTTACAATAATAATATCTACAGAAGGTACGCATGGGTACGCAGCCCAACATCGACCGCAAGGAAATAGTCAATGCTCTTACTCAAGGAATGCCCTCCTACAGACGCAACCCCTACTGATTGCAACACCCAGCAGCCCGTCGGAATGGTTCACTCTCGCCAGGAGAATCTATCCCGAGTCGTCCCGGCATTTTCTCTTCCACAGAACGCCCATCTCCGCCCCAATCCGGTAGATTGTCTCCTCTCTAATTGCAAATACGCTGCTGTATCACCTCATAAGCATAAATAAATAAATCCGGTAGACAAACAAGAAATCCGCTAAGGCGCTCATCCGAAGATGTGCCTCATACCTAGAAGCGACCAGGAAGATCTCCCTCCGCCCCGCCTACACCAAGCAGGCACTGCCGAGGGCCCCACTGGAACAACCAGTGCCCACAACGGTCCACCTTGCCTGGGTCGAGTGCTGATCATCTTCGACTAGCGACACCGCCGCGGTATTTTCGTGACCCAAGAGACAGCGCTACCGAGTAACCAGAAGTACAACCCACACGCCATTAACGGCGTCAGTACCCTGACTCTCAAGTTGCTACTAGCCAATCATTTATGTTCATTTCTAGTAGATACTGGCGCTAATATTAATATTTTTTGTTTAAAACAATTTAAAAAATTAGGAACTAAAATGTTACCTTTAAATAATGATGTTACTATTAGGACTTTGTCTCATAATATCCAGCCTGTGGGATTTGCATTTATTTTGGTTACTGTAGGATCCATCAAGGAACACTTGTTATTTTATGTAATAGATAATGATATACCATTTGACATTCTTTCTTTAAATTCGTTGGGGATGTTTCGATTAACTATGGATTTTTTAAAAGAATATATCAGGATAATATCATGTTAGCACAGTCACAATATTGTTTTAAAGATTATTTTAAGCCATCATTAAAAATATTTACAATTCAACCCGACTCTAATAACCATACCATGCCCCACACTACTCAATATTTTCCTCATGACAACCTTAATAGTACCACAAATGTAGAAAATTATATAGTTGCACATCCTCATCTAATAAATAAATGTAAAAATCTTATTAGAGAAAATATTGGTTTGTTTCCTTTCGATAAGTTTTCAGTACCCGCTTTAAATATCGACCAGGTTAAAATTATACCTAACAGTGATAAGATTATAACTCTAAGACCATATAGAATCCCATATAACGATACCCCTCATTCCGTCACGGGACTTTCCTCATCATACCTTATGAACGGCTCCCTGCCGAAAGAACTGTCACAACATCTAGATCCTTATCCATCGGTCACTGAATCTAGACACCTAGCGTTACAGATAAAGAAAGAACGTCATAAGCTAGATAAGATCAGATTTGATAAATATCCCAGGTCTCCCGACTTTGAGGTAGGCGATCTAGTCCTTACAAAAATTTACCAACACCCCAATACGGGCAAATTAGTACCTTACTTCAGTGGACCATATGAGATAATTGTGGTGATATCCCCCTATACAGTTAGAATCAATAGACCTAATCAAGCTCAAAACTTATAGACACGGAAATTATCCACTTAAACAAATTGAAACACTATTCCGAAAGGCTACGGCACGCCACCGCATGCGCGCGCACTCACGAGTGTGGAACAAGTTATTTTTCGAAGCAAACATGCACAACGGTCGCGCCCATTCATTCGACCACGATAGATACAACATTAATATATGTTATATAAAAATATTTTATTCTAAATTATTTTTCATATATTCAAATATTTTGTTAAGTATACCACCAGATATCGCGACTTCCCTTTATATAGCTTATTGTTGTTGTTTCACGATGGCCGGCTCAAATTTTTGTAATTATGTAAATAGGATTTTCTTTTTTTAAATTCTCAGGCCTTATAAATCAGGTAATATTTTCTCAGATTATTTATTTCGTGTTTATAAGCTTAATTAAAGCAACTCAACTCATTTTATTCACTATCAATCTCTAAGTAGCTCCTTCACGACGGAGGACTACTTGCTATCAAACCTCCCTTTGAAAATTAAACGATTTATAGCCCGTCAAAGGATTCTATGGCTACTTTTCCGCGAGGATATCACGGGATTTTGGAACAGCGACCCTTTAAATGGCTACTTCTGCAATGTTGACATCCAAGACAATTTGGTCCACTATCTTTTCCATTGCCCATTCCTACATGAAAAGAGACTGGAAATTCGGGAAATTTCGGGGCCAACTCACTACAATGAATAACATGTATATAAAATCTTCACAACTCTCCTGCTGGATAAAACATTTGTTTATAAATATTCTAAATATTTCAAGGCGATTGATAAAATGAGAGAAGAAGTGCTCACAACTCCACAGACAACGGCTGATTGCCCACCCTCCCCTCTAAATTGCTTTTTCTCCTCACTCATGTACATATATAACCTTTTAGGGGAATCCTCTTGTAAGACAATAGTGTCTTAATAAAGGTTTTTGTTGTTGTTGTTTCTTAATTAAAGCAATAATGATATAAACTGTTCTTATTATCTTTACCACGACTGCAAAACAATATCACATACTCATGGATTCCAATATCAAGAAAATGACCAATAATTCCTCTACAAGCAATAAATATCTCGACAGCAGAAATTATATTTTACCTAATATTTATATACAGGGTGATCCAAAAGTCCCGCACAACTTTAAAAATTAATAACTCCGCGAATATTTGCGCTAGAGCAATGCGGTAAACACCATTGTATTCAGGATGCAATGGGATTTTTTATGGCAAATAATGAAAAATTCGAAATTGATTTTAGTTACAATTTTATTCGCCAGATGGCGCTCTACCAGAATCAGAGATTCAGCGGCCAGATTGTTTGATAAATTGAAAAATATAACTGATCGACACGTATTTTCCCTTTTTGAATACCAGGAAAGAACCCTAATAATATCAAATAAATAATTAATAAAACACCACTTCGCCAAAAGTATGAAGAATTGGTTAACGATTTTCAAATACAATCAGAGATATGTAAAATAGGTAAATGCAAATTAAAACATGTAGCAAAAATATGTATATTTTATATGGGGTTTTGTGAAATAGATTGAATGTTTGAAAAACACTGCTGATATCAATACACGAATTTTTGAAATGTTAATATAGTACCAAAATTTATTATGGCACTATTAATAGGATTTCTTGCTATAAGAAATGTGTAGTTTCTTGACTGATTGGCGACCCTTGACTATTTAACTGGATATTTGTCATGATTCAACAAATGAAATATAGAGGGGAGTGACAAAATATATTTGTCGTACTTTATTCCAAATATCCTATGGGCTTGTCAAATGTTATCATTGTTTATTATACTGTACACAATTTTAAAAAATGTGTCTTCTCAAATAAAAATAATTTTTAAATCGACCTTCTGCGTTGAAAAACGTGGTAGTAAAATCATTTCGTATTATTTTTTTTTCACAAAATTTCTAAAGTTATTGGTGTACAGAAAATATTCCTTATGCTATTTCCTTTAATGAGCGAAAAGCGAAAACTAAACATATGGGGGAAAATTGTGTGTACCAGTGTTATTCGAGAAGTTATAACACTCTGGTTTGCACGACATAATATGTGAGCAAATGACAAACAAAATATTACTGTTCACAAAAAATAGAGTCAAGATGTGAGGACAGCATTTATTGTCCCCATATCCCAACACAAAGAGCTGCAAAATATTGGTAGATAATATAATACATGGCGGCTTATCTAAAACATGAGGTAACTGCTTTCTCTCTTGTATTAGGTCACAATCCTTGCTCAATGTGGCACCCTTCATTCTCAATCACCGCCTGGAGACGATAAATCACAGAATGGACAGCATTAAATAACATATCTGTTGAAATTGATAAAACGTGCCATCTGATAGAAGCCTTCAACATGGCCAATGTGGTAGGCCAGCATCGATAAACACACGATTTAATGTACCCCCATAGACAAAAATCGCAAGGCGTCAAGTCTGGTGATCTTGGAGGCCACTGGTATATAAAGTGGCGACTTATCATACGATTTTCACCGAACGTATCCTTCAGCAATTGTTTGGCACCTCGGGAGATATGAGGAGGTCCTCCATCTTTCATGAATGTTATTTCGCTTAGTGCTTTTGCCCTGCACAATATGGGAATACCCTTTTCTCTCAAAAGTTGAACATAACGTTCACCAGTTACAAAAACGGTGTTAAAAGTTCTTCCATTGATTTTTCAAAAAAAAAATGGCCCAATAATAAAAGAAGTGAACCCACACAAAACTAACTCTAGGCTGGTAAAGTGGCATTTCTGTAAAATTCCTAGGGTTTTCTGTTGCCCAAATGCGGCTGTTTTGAATGTTAAATTCTCCGTTTAGAGAAAAGTGAGCATCATCTGTCCACAGAACATTCGACAGCCAGTTTTCATCAATATCAATTTGCCGTAAAACCCATGCAGCGAATTCTTGACGCATCTCAAAATCGCCAACTTTCAGCTCGTGAAATCTTTGGATTTTGTATGAGTACACACAATAGAGACATTAAGTGAAGCGTCTTCGGATATCACAATCATACTCGGCGAATTTAACGCCAAAAGTTCAATTTGGGGATCACCTGTCCAGGATAACAAAAGTCAGCAGGTTGAGGACATGCTAACCGACCTCGACCTTACACCGTTAAATAACGGAGAGAACACCTACCTATCTAAGTCCACAGGCACAGAATCCGCAATAGACATCACAGCGATAAATTACAACATCGCACCCACAACACAATGGAAAATCCTGAGAGGTGCAATCAGTGACCACAGACCAATTTTAACAACCCTAAACTTCAAAATTGAGAATGTCCATTAGAATAAAAGAACATGGAACTTTAGGAAAGCCGACTTGAAAAAAATTCACAGAAAATCTTGAAGAACTGTGCAACGAAAAATTGAATTACAGAACGCTTGACAAAAACTTGGAAAAATTCTCTTCGAACATTTCAAAAGCTGCAAAAGCATCGATACCTAGAGGTAGACGTAAAGACCTGTGGATACCTTACTGGAAGGACCACAACATCGAGGCAAGGATTTCAGAGAGAGAGACAATATCAATGAACTTCTTAAAAAAATAAAACAGAAGAAAACAGAAAGGAACTCATTGAAATTAGTCACAAAATAGAACAAGAAATTTGGATATGCAAACAAGAAAAATGGCAGAATTCTGCGAAAAAATGGCTCCGAGAAAGGACAGGCAACACTGGAATATGATTAGAGTGTTAGAGAACAATCAAAACCAACACCAATCCTCCAATACTCTAACCGATATGAATAGAACAGCGAGAACGAGAACAAACAGATGGCAGACATAATTGTTGAATATCTTTCAAGCACTTCCATACTCAACTATACGAATGAAGACAGGACTCTAAAAATAATATAAACCAGTTAGTTAAACAAGCAAGAAACTTCCATCAACAAGATATTTTCTCGAGAGACTTCACACTGAATGAGCTAAACTTATCAATAAAAAAATCAAAGAGGTCACCAAGAGATAATCTAATCTTTGGTCAAATGATTAAACACTTTGAAGACAAGGCTAATAATCAACTCCTACGAATACTGAACATTTCCTGGCAAACTGGTAAACTACCAAAGAATTGGAAGATATCAATTATAGTGCCAATACTGAAGCCAAACAAAGATGCCAAGGAATACAAGAACTATCGGCCAATTGCTCTCACCAGCATACTTTGTAAAATACCAGAACGAATTATCCACTCTAGGCTCATAGTCTGGCTCACTAACAATAATAAAATGAACCTCTACCAAACTGCCTATAGATCCCAGCACTGTACGACTGATCAACCGTTCTACTTCTGTCAATCAATAATAGATTCTTTCCAGGAAAAACCGCCAAAGAAGACCACGGCTATATTCCTTGATATGACCTCAGCTTTTGATCGAGTGTGGAGGGAGAAATTACGTGAAAAGCTGCACAACATCGGAGTAAGAGGAAAAACCTTAATCTGGATTGCAGACTTCTTAAGGGGAAGAAGGTTAAAGGTTCGGGTCAATGGAGAATTTTCCAAGGAAGGAAGAACATGGGCTGGTGTAACTCAGGGATCTGTGCTCAGTCCTCTAGTCTATCTGCTATATATTAACGACATCCATCCTTACCTCACTGAAGACACAAAGGTTGCCATCATGCAGATGATATAGCCATATGGCACACAAGTAGCAGCATAGAAAAATCGTGAAAAATGCTGAACACATTAATGAGAGGCCTGGAAAAGTGGGCAATGGAACTTCAAATGACCATAAACCCAATAAAACCAAACCTATGCGTCTTCTCCACTCACAGGGAAAAAGGCATAAATATAACCACAAAATAAGCATAAACAAACAAATATTTGATAAAATTAGAAATCCATAATACCTAGGTGTGATACTGCAGTCCTGGATCTTTCAAGTTGATCTACGTATTCATCGTAGATCGCAAAATGTGTGGTGTCGCTGGAGACCCACTGGCGATTCTCCACTAAATTCTGCATCGCTGGGAGAGGCGCCATATTCATTGTACATAGTGTATATAATGCATATTATCTTTTTTTAATAGTGCAGACTGTGCATGTATTGACAAGATGTGTCAACAAAATTATAAAATAATTATTATTGATGAGGAATTGGAATTTTCAGAACACATAATTAGCACCTCAAATAGAGCTATCAGAAAACTAAACATTCTGAGAAGGCTATGTGGAACAAATTGGGGAGCAAAACCCAGAATTCTCAGAACAAGATATACCACCTTAATAAGGCCGATAATGGAATATGCAACACCGGTCTGGGCTCCCTCAAGCTCATCACTAAAAGTAAGACTAGACAGTGTTCAAGCAAAAGCGGCCAAAATAATCACTGGTGCTGTTTCATCCACCAACAATGAGAAAATTCAGAGAGAATGTGTTCTAGACCTACTCGCTCGAAAGCAGAAGACAAAATAAAAACAACTTGGATCGGCACTTCGGAAACGAGGAACCAGAGGACGAGATCTCTCTGACCACTTGTGGTTTGGTAGATCCGCCCTTTTCTGAGAATGAGGTGAAACTGGCGGCTTTCAAGTTCGGGAAAAGGAAATCTCCTGGTCCCTAAGGGATCGATAACACGGTCGTGAAAGCCCTGGTAAGGAGGCACCCATCGCTTCTTTCCAGGTTATTCAATAGGTGCCTGGAAACTGGTGCATTTCCTGAGGCATGGAAGGTTGCCCGAGTAGTGCTTCTCGAAAAGTCTGGTAGAAAGGGCAATTCTCCTATTGATTATCGTCCGCTTTCTTTACTAGTGTGTCTAGGTATGGTCCTGGATAGCCTACTAGCTCAGCGACTGAAGCATTGGCTTGAGAGTAATGAACTCCTTTCCTCTTTCCAACATGGTTTTAGGGAAGGGAAGTCCACAACCACAGCTCTGAACGAGGTGTTAGAGGGGGTTGAGATGGGCTTAAATAAGGGTGCTTGGGTTCTTTTCGTGGCCCTGGACATGGATGGCGGGTTCAACTCCATGAGCTGGAACAAGCTGATGAGAAATTTGATGGACATGGGTTGTCCTGATAATTTGTGCAGCTTGGTTCGTGACTTCCTGAGGGATAGACGGATTAGCCTCAGTTTTGGTGGGCGGAAGTTGGAAACAAACTGTGCTAGGGGTTGCCCCCAGGGCTCTTGCTGCGGACCTATTCTGTGGAATATCCTGGTAAACACCGTTTTCCAGGAGGAGCTCCCTGAGGAAGCCAGGCTGGTTCTCTATGCTGACGACCAGTTCCTCATCATTGAGGCTGCTTCGAGAGCGAAGGCTGAGAAGTGTGTTGGAACTTCTCTCCAAATTCTCTCGATCTGGGCCCATGACTCTGGCCTTAAGTTCAATGTCTCCAAAACTAAAGCCCTCAGCTTTAAGCCTAGGGACATAAGAACTAAAAGGAAAGGGATCAAATGGGAACACAAGCCGGCTATCCAGATGGAAGGACGGAGGGTAGCGTTGGTCAATAGGATGACCATTTTGGGGGTGGTCATTGATGACAAGATGGGTTGGCAATGCCAGGCGGAGGAGATGGTGGCGAGAGGCAGGGAGGCGTTGTGCAGGTCTGTCCTGGTTGGCTCTCAACAGGGTGGGAGGGAGAAGGAGGGTACTATTTTTAGGAACCTCTGCCTCTCCTGTGTCGAGCCAATCTTGCTATATGCTTCCGGGGCTTGGTGGCGCCGAAACAGGGATCAGAAGGTGGCAACAACTCTAGAGAGAGTGCAGAGGACAGCGGCACTCAGAATCACAGGGGGATATCGCACTACCAGCAGTGAGGCCCTTTTGGTCCTCGCTGGGCTTATTCCCCTGGGATTGAAACTAGAGGAGGAGACCATCAGACATCAGAGAACAGGGAAGATGCCCTGGGACTTGAAGCGGGGACCCTGGAATCGAAGAGGGATCCAAGGAAGCCTCCGCAGTGGTTGCCAAAGTGGAATTGGAGTCCTGGAGGGCCAACAGGGATTGGCACGGAGGTTTTCACTGATTGTAGTAAGTCTGGAACCAATACTGGAGCTGGGGTAGTGATATTCACTAATGGAGAGCTGACCTTCCAAGAAAGTTTAACACTCAGAGTGGACGAATTGGTCTTTTCAGCCGAGCTGGTTGCGATCAGGGTAGCCCTCAGAGTGTGTGCCGAGAAGAACTTCAGCCCGGACTGCCTCTATTCAGATTGTATGTCGGCCCTCGTCGCCATCAATCTGGAGAAAGGGCAACTCGCACATCAAATAATCCAGGAGCTGGAGATGATGACGCGGGCTCCGGAGCTCCTTTGGTTTAGGAGACACAGCCTCATCGAAGGTAATGAGTAGGCAGACAGGATTGCTAAGGCAGGATGCTTTAGAGGTAGATCACTGAGGACCCCAGTGACCAAGAAAGAAGTTTATAGGAGGATCAGGGTCACGTCCAGGACTTATGGTTGGACAGATGGAGGAACAGTGTGAAGGGGAGAGAGGTATTCAATGGGGTAACAACACCCAAGTACCTCTGTAATGCAATGTCCCACAAACTCATTAGGGTAGTTCGGGACATGGGCACTTCCCCAAGTCTCCACAGATTTAAAATTAAGAGAAACCCTGATGCGTCTATGGAGAAAGGGATATGAATGCCCCTCACTACGTCTTGGATTGTCCAAGGGTAGTGGGTGTGCAGGAAGAGAGAAGGAGGGCGAGGGGCGCGATCGAGAGTAAGCTGCTGAGAAATCACAGCAAGCTTCTTGAGAAAGCCCACGACGTGGCAGCTGAGCTTTTCCTCAGCTGTGAGTGAACAGAGTCGACCGGGGGCTGCGTCCCCGCGGTCCCTGCTGGACACAGTAGATAGTTTCCTATTTTGCTATGATTAAAGGCCACCGGTATAGAAATCCTTCCAGACATGTTGTCTGGGAGGTGGTGTTTCCAGGTACAATGTCCAAGCACTAGCTTGGATACCGTTACTTGGCTTATGAGTTGAACAGAATAGCAGCGAAGGGCATGCTTCGCATGCCGGATTGTGGACCTAAAGGTCTGGGTGGCCATCTGCTTCTAGGGTATACCAACTGTGCTTAGGTGGGATCCTCCAGTTCTTGTTTATTTTGGCTACTGTTTCTATTTCTTTAAAAGTAAGTTTATTTTTCTGTAGCAAGGGTTCTTTTGTGCCTTTTTTTCGCTAACGCATCAGCAGCTTCATTGCCTTCAATGCTAACATGTAAGGGTATCCATTGAAGGTGAATTTTTGAGGTATTGAGAGTTTTTGGAGATAACCAATTATGCTCCTGCTTACTCTGTCTCTAAGATCCCCTGTGTGACTCAAGTGTTGTATGGCACTTCTACTATCAGTAAGAATCCATATATCGTGATGTTAATGTTTCTGATGGATTTTAAGACTTCAAAGATGGCTATAAGTTCTGATCTGAAGACTGAGCAAAATTCTGGGTTTCTTCTGTTTATTTTCTCAATGCCATTTGTGGTTTTGATGAGACAGCCACTGCCAGTGTGTCCCAACTCGTCTCTGCTACCATCGGTATAGATGGTTATTGCATTTTTAGGGATTTTATTAATTATTTCTAATGATAATTGTTTCAAGTATTCTGGATTTTGGTATTGTCTGTTGGTGGGTTCATTTAAAGTGGCATTAAAAATAACATTTTGTTAATGGTTCGCATGGAGATATTTTTTCAGCTAAATAATATTTTTCCACTTTATATTTTAAAAATCCATTTCTTTTGGCCAGGTGGAGAGGACCTTCTTTTTTGAATCTTATATTGGGTTCCCAATTAAGTATGTAATTGAAAGTTCTGTGTTTGTTTTCATAACTCTTGATTTTGTTTATATATTTTGGCAGATTGTAGCTTATTCTATCCTTCAAGGGCAAAATGTCTGCCTCGTAAAGTACAATATTATTAGGGCAGGTTTTTCGTAGACCTGTAATATTTCTGGCTGCACTTAGTTGTATCCTTTCCAGTGATTTTAGATTTGTTTCAGATGCTGTACCATAGATTTGATATCCATATTCCAAGATAGGTCTCATTAGAGATGTGTAAGTTAATTTTAGTGTTGTTGCTTCAGCTCCCCACTCTTCCTGAAATATATTTCAAGATTTTTAGTCGGTCTCTTCATTTTCTAACAACTCCTTCAATATGCTTACTGGTTTTAATTTCTGGATCCAGGGTGTAGCCGAGATATTTAGGATGTTTATTATATTGTAATTGTTGTTCTTTCAGAATAATATTTGGTCTTATTTTGTATAGTTTCTTATCGGTAGTAAAAAGACAGGTTTCAGATTTTTGGGGGTTAAATTCTAATTTATTTTTATTAGCAAATTTTTCTAGGTGGAGAAGAGTCTTGTTCAAATCTCTTTCAGCTTTTTTCCAGTTAGTGTTACTGCTCCATAGAATAATGTCATCAGCGAAAAGTCCAATATTGGTTTTATTTGAAAATATTTCTTCTATGCCTGCAATAAATAGGGTGAAGAGAGTTGGGCTAAGGATTGATCCTTGTGGTAATCCTTGGTACAATTTGAAGGTTTTAGATAGAGTGCCATTATATTTGACCCTGATTTATATATTTTTAAGGGAAGTATTTATCCAAGTGATAGCTTTTCCATCAATTTTGAAATGTTTGTATAATTTTGTAATTAACTTGTTTTTCCATACCTTATCAAAAGCTTGTGTAAGGTCTAAAAAGCAGCTATGGTGTGGTTAGTTTTTTTTTTGTTTTGTGCATCTTTTACCTTTTGTGTGAAAAATAAGAGTTGGTCTATTGTCCCATGTCCTTTCCTAAATCCATATTGTTCTTCTGGTAAGAGATTTCTTGTGTCGGGGTGGTAGGTGAGTCGTCTGAGTATAATTTTTTCCATTAATTTGCAGCAAATATTTTTTAGGGAGATAGGTCGATAGTTTTTTGGGTCATCAGCAGATTTGTCAAGTTTTTTAATGGGAATTATTGTTGCATTTTTACAGTCTTAAGGCAATTTTCCAGGAGTCATTGAAAATATTAAGAAGTCTTTCTTTGCCAAATTTGCCCAAGTTTGATATCATTCGGCCATGGATTCCATCTGGCCCAGGAGTCTTGTTTAAGTCAGTGTTTTCTAATGCATAAGCTAGCTTTTTCATATTGATTTTTTCATGGAAAATATTATGAGTGCTGGTGACATTTTACAGTAATGAATAATCTTTCGGGCCTTTTTTCAACCTTGATTTTACTACTTATTTGATATGAATTACCTAAAAGATTGGCAGCAATTTTGTCATTAGTTGCTGGTGTACTATCTGTATTCTTAATCATATTTGTGCTTTCAGTGTTTGGCTGGGCTCTGTCAATTTGTTTTGCCAAATCCCAAAGTTTTGTATTTGGGTTTCTTGGGTTCAGGTTTTCACAAGTTTGTTTCCATTTTTTACTTTTCACATTTACGTATAATATTTTTATTTTTGCAATCACAATGTTCAGTTCAGTTATACAATTTGTTTGGTTTTGGGTGCACTTTTTTGTAGTTCATTTCTTTTAGTTATAAGTGTTTGAATATCTTTTGCCTGGTGTGTATAATTTGGAATCCATTTCTTAATATTACCTCTTGGTATTGAAACTTTGGCTGCTTCAATAATGGTGTTTTCGAAAGATATCATAATAGCCTTTTTGAAGGTCCTGAATATTTCTTAATTGAGCTAGTTTTGGTCTTGGTGCTAATTTCTATCAAATTAGGCAAATGATCACTTCCAAAACTTTTTAATATTTGCTATTTGCATTTGTGGAAAATGTCAGGATAGTTAAAACTTATATCAAGGGCTTGTGTAGTATTATAGCTTGTATGAATGATGGGTAGGATTCCCATCATTTAAGCACATGAAGGCATTGTCGTCAAATATGTTTGATAGTATTTTGCCTCTTGGGTTTGGCGTAGGACATCCCCATAGTTGATGTTTGGCATTAAGGTCACCTACAATAATAGTGTTGTCTGTAAGAAATTGAGCCATTGTTCCATCGTCAATAAATGTATTGTTTGGAGGGTGATACATATTGTATATGTTGATGGCTTTGTTTTGATTGAGGTAGACTTTGATACCTTGGGCTTCGAGGTCTAATGTGTTTGTAATATTAACGGCTATGTCCTCATAGTACAAATTCTTGATTAAAAATGCTAGGCCACGCCATTTAACAGCATATACAGATGGATCTTCAGACCTTACCCTGAGTAATGGAGGGGCCGTAATTAACATAATACTGCAAGATGGAACAAACATCAAAATCAAAGAAGGAGCAGGACAGATTTCGTCAAACTTCACTTGTGAACTGACAGCTATCTGGAAATCTCTTGATCTGTGCCTTAACCAACCATCCCTGCATCAAGAAGAAGGAATTTTAATATACAGCGACTCCATATCCGCTCTAGAAGCAATTCAGAAGGGCAATACTAGAATCACACAGAAAATACACTCGTTACTTACCCAACTGGAATCATTGGAGAATAACTGCATTCTACAATGGATTCCTGCCCGTGTTGAGATCGGGGTAATGAAATGGCAGTTGAATTGGCAAAGGAAGCCAGAAAGCTGAGCCAAAATAAAGAACAAATGTCAGTATTTGAGGCTGATGCTTTGGCAAAATACAAGATAATTAAACAAAAAATAAGAAAAGATCAAATATGTGAAATAAACTCTGAGAGAAAACTGACGAAAACTATAACAAGACTTAGAACAAAACATTATGAAGGAATGAAAATAAATCCAGATGGCACAAGAACCTATAGAACATGCAACAACTGTCCTGGTGTGGAACTAACACCTACCCACATATTCTCATTCCCGCAGCCTTGCAGAAAATTGACATAGACCCAGAGCAGCAGCTTTATACATCCAAGATAGTGGACATTGCTGCTGCTGTGATAGAAATGCATGGAGACATCTGAGGCTATTTATTGGACACGACAAAAACAACAACGGCATTCCAGAGTAAAATAAATTATCAGAGATAGATACATATATTTCAAATGAATTAAAATAAACATAATCGATACTGAGTGAGAGTTGGATTAAAATTATTAGAAATTTATTATCTTCGGAAACAAACCGTATCTAAAATATCAATTTTCTTTTTGCTACATGTTTTAATTTGCATTTACCTATTTTACATATCTCTGATTGTATTTGAAAATCGTTAACCAATTCTTCATACTTTTGGCGAAGTGGTGTTTTATTAATTTGTTATTTGATATTATTAGGGTTCTTTCCTGGTATTCAAAAAGGAAAAATACGTGTCGATCAGTTATATTTTTCAATTTATCAAACAATTTGGCCGCTGAATCTCTGATTCTGGTAGAGCGCCATCTGGCGAATAAAATTGTAACTAAAATCAATTTCGAATTTTTCATTATTTGCCATAAAAAATCCCATTGCATCCTGAACACAATGGTGTTTACCGCATTGCTCTAGCGCAAATATTCGCGGAGTTATTAATTTTTAAAGTTGTGCGGGACTTTTGGATCACCCTGTATATATTAAAAATGAAAATGTCATATCCTGACCAGAAGCACATCTACTCTACAGAAAGCAGAGTACCATCTGGTGGAACAGAAATCAACAAAACATTGATTTAGCCTGTTCACTGATATTTGGCCAACCCAATTTCTTGATAAATAAAAATAAAACATCCACGAACACGTTACGCGCTGTTGACGCTCGTCAGCGTGGAGTAGTTTTTCTTGATTTAACAATAAATTGGGTTAGAAAGAAGGAATCATTGGGTTGTCCAAATAACGGGGAACAGGCTCAATCAATGTTTTGTTGATTTCTGTTCCACCAGTTGGCACTCTGCCTTCTGTAAAGCACATGTGCTCCTGGTCAGGGTATGCCATTTTATTTTTAATATCAACACCTGACCGTTTTTTATTTTTTTTTCTATTTTTTATTCATATCTATATTAATAAAATGGAAATTTCATAAGTGGACATCACTAAAAACCTTCGTTACAATGCATCAATTTCAACCAAATTTTCAACATTTATGTAAAACGAGATGGAGCAGGTTTTGCTTAACATCAAAATATATTTCCTAACATTAACATGCGTAACTTCGCTGTTATCGATTAAATACAAAAAAATCAACAGAGTTAATTTTATTTATATATAAATACAAAATTAAATTTCAACAGAGTTAATTTTTTTACATACTAGCTAATAATCTCAATCTAAAAAATATTCAAAACAAGCAATTTTAAGATAACACCATATGTAAAACAGTCGGCCAAGAAAACAACAACGATATTACATCTTTCTCACATATTCACACACAATCTTGATTAATAATTAAAACTAATCTTTAACATTGTTTATTATACTTCAACTTTTATTTCTACATTTGTTTTTAAATACCCAATTGTTTTATCATGTTTCTAATAACTGCCTAACAAATATACAAATTTATAGTGACCAACATATGCAAATTTTATCTTTGTTTTTATTTAATTTGATATCGTAAACATAACATCCATTGTAAGCATTTTTCTGTTCACCTTCCGTGGTTTCTCTTTTCTCTGATAGTTTTTAGGTGTAGTATATTTTCTTATTACTAGACTACAAACATTCCCTCGAGAAAAACCTGGGCGAAGCCGGGTACATCCGCTAGTATATATATATATGTCATAATATATGCTCTTCCAGGAATAATAAAGTAAATCTGCAGTCGACCAGAGAGAGACGTAGTCGATAGAACGCAGCTAAAGTACGGACATTTGGGACACCAACGGTCACATTCCAAAGGGGCGGCAAAAGGGACACGCCCGTCAACACCTGGGGAGTAGTCGGGGGGTTTCCACACAGGCAGTCGTTCAGCGGACAGCGCTCTCGCTACCTCTTTCTCTCTCGGATGGCTTCCAGATTCCTCTTCCAACTCGTCGTGTGATTATTTCTCTCCTCACCACATTTACCACTATATTCCCACATATATATATATATGAAAAAACAATAGAAAAAAATAAAAGATAAGTGGGTCAGGTGTTGACATTAAAAATAAAGAAGGCATCTCCTGACCACGAGCACATGTGCTTTTTAGATGGCAGAGCGCCATTCGTGGATGGCTTTTCTTGATTTATTAATAAATTGGGTTGACCAAATATCACGGAGCAAGCTAAATAAACGTTTAGTTTATTTTTGCTCCACTAGATGGCGCTCTGTCATCTAAAAAGCACATGTGCTCGTGGTCAGGAGATGCCTTCTTTTTTTTTAAATATATATATATATGTAATATTATACGGTGAATATTACTCTTTGAAGTGATTGATGATTGTTGAGGTGGTGGCGCAGTCGTGGTGCTGAGTGCTAAGGTGTACACAACAGGGGAAATAAACCAGGATACTTGATGGGGTTGAAATAAAAGGCAACTGATCGGAGGAAAGAAAGGATTTGAGAAGGTGGAGCGGATTGACTATTGGCTATCTATTCACATCGCGGTGATTGACTTAGCTGAAAGGATGAGCGGGGAGGGATCTCCAGAGCAGGTGTTACCTCGGTGGTAGCTAACTAACTACTGTCGATGGTGTCCAGCCGATGACTGACAATTCTCGGTTCTCGATTTAACACGAAAACTCTTCTTCCTTCTCATTGGTTGACCTGTGTGACGTGGAGGTTCCCTATAGGTCCTCCACTAATGAGTTGCTCCCTGATTGGTCTACGTTACGCCTTTGTCTTTGGACATGTTTCAGCTTGACCAGGAAGTGACAGTTTGTTGAACTCGAACTTTTACGAGTTCCTGGGTAATAACTTTACTAATGATTGTGCTATCTCTAAGCCTTCTTTCTCTAGGCCTTCTTGCCTCCAATGTTACCTTGTTCTTTATTGAAACTCAAATCATAAATTTCATACATATTGGATTGGGTTGGCATCTCACTATGTACAAATTATGACATATATATAATTTGAAAAAATAGTACAAATGTAACATTGTAGTGGGATAAGGTGCATAAATTAAGAAAAAGGCATCTCCTTATCGTGCAACTGAAAGTTGCTGATGGCTGGCGCCATCTATCGGAATAAATATCAACTATTCTCGTTGATTTTTAATTATTCCAGAATTGGCCAAATACCCATTCTTGATTAATCAAGAAAAGCTAACCACGGACGCGTTTCGGGCTGTTGGCCCTCATCAGCGTGGTGCAAGCTGTACCTCAACGACCAAAAAATTGGTCATTAAGGCATCCTGAAAAATCATGAAACGGGTAGTTAAGGCCAGAATTGCGTGAGGACGCTACACAATGTGAAAAAATAGTACAAATGTAACATTGTACTGGGATAAGGTGCATAAATTAAGAAAAAGGCATCTCCTTATCGTGCAACTGAAAGTTGCTGATGGCTGGCGCCATCTATCGGAATAAATATCAACTATTCTCGTTGATTTTTAATTATTCCAGAATTGGCCAAATACCCATTCTTGATTAATCAAGAAAAGCTAACCACGGACGCGTTTCGGGCTGTTGTACCTCATCAGCGTGGTGCAAGCTGTACCTCAACGACCAAAAAATTGTATTTGGCCAATTCTGGAATAATTAAAAATCAACGAGAATAGTTGATATTTATTCCGATAGATGGCGCCAGCCATCAGCAACTTTCAGTTGCACGAAAGGAGATGCCTTTTTCTTAATTTATGCACCTTATCCCAGTACAATGTTACATTTGTACTATTTTTTCACATTGTGTAGCGTCCTCACGCAATTCTGGCCTTAACTACCCGTTTCATGATTTTTCAGGATGCCTTAATGACCAATTTTTTGGTCGTTGAGGTACAGCTTGCACCACGCTGATGAGGGCCAACAGCCCGAAACGCGTCCGTGGTTAGCTTTTCTTGATTAATCAAGAATGGGTATTTGGCCAATTCTGGAATAATTAAAATTCAACGAGAATAGTTGATATTTATTCCGATAGATGGCGCCAGCCATCAGCAACTTTCAGTTGCACGATAAGGAGATGCCTTTTTCTTAATATATATAATTAAAAAGGCATATATTGGATCAAAATATCATTTATTTTACCAATATTTCAGTTGGCTGAACGCCAACCTTTATCAAGATATTATAACATATTTTATGTGTGTCAACAACAACCTCAGCGCCACATACCGTCAACAGCATTAAGTTTTTAAAAATATTTTGTTATATTCAATGGGGAGAAAAAAAATTGATATATATATTTATATTATGGACAAAATAATTTTTGTAAAATATAGGTGTGAACATTTTGAAAATTAACAATAACGCCTATTTTATATTTTAAAATTATTTGTACTATGTTTAATTTTTTTTTTGTATACAAATAAATAAATATAACAAAATATATAAAAGAAATGTTAAACTAATTTTTTTACTGAAAACACAAAGCGTAAAAAATGTTTGAAAAATTGGTTAAAATGAAATATTAAAAATTTAAATGTAAAATTGTGAAATTCGAAATAAAATATAAGTGAAAATGGGAAAATATTTTTTTTAAATGATATCACATAAATAAAACAAGATATATATATTTATATTGTGGTCTATTTAATCAACCTTAAAGACCTATTTTATATATAATATATATATATAATATTTTAAATATAATTGTATCATTTATGTTGTATCATTTACTCTGAAGAATTGTTGTTTGAGAAATCATTAAAATTATATAACATAAATGAATGTTTCACATTTCAATATAAGTATGTTCGATATAATTCGATTTTTATACTATAACTAATATTTTATATCCATTAATATTTTATAAAAGCGATATGAGAATGGCACAAGAGAAGTCTTTCTAGACCGTACTTCTCTAGCTGGTAGTAGTAATATTCTAATAATTTTTTGGTATTTTTGTTTGTATTTATATACTTGTTAGATTTCTTTTTCCCCATTAAATTGAAGAAAAAATATGAAATAATAATCTAACTTTATTCTTCGAAAATACAAAATAAAACTCCTCTTTTCAACTTATACCAATTTCTCTTTTCTTTTTTCATAATACAAAAAACCCAACTGAAGTATGAAAAACAGAGAATCGTTTATACAAATTACAAGGTATATTACATTTCCCTCGGCATCAAGGAATCTCATCACTCCTGGATGGTATTTACATAGGTTTGGACGTTGGAATGTGAGCCAATTTTAAACATACATCATCACTTTTATATTTTACATATTTAGGGTGACTCTGGGTCACTTCCAGCACTTTGTGTGATCTATTATAGTAACGTATGGCTGCTTCTAGAAATTGTTTCCATTGAATCTTAAATTGGGCATAAGAAAAAATTGAAAGTTTCAATCTCTCGTATAGTTATTTCTGCCAAACTATTTCCTGCCTGGCGATAAGGTGAAGTGGTTATCAGTCGGATGCCTTTGGATGCTGCCCACTTGGGAAACTCACCGTGCACAAATGTTCTTCCTTGGTCTGAAACGGTAGTCCGTACATTCTTCAAATCACTGTGTCCTTCAAAATATCACACTGAAGCATATCCATGCTATTTCATCGCTTTAGCCTGCAACAACGGGGTCACTTAATCAATAACAATCGAACAGGTAGAAATTTTAGTTTTAATTCCAGAAGTAACCTCGACGAAATCAATATTTACTGTGTGAAAGGGTATTTGCGACTGGGGAGGGAAACTCATGCTGATACTTATATTTAAAATTTACTTTCTGACATATATAGCAAGATGTAACGTGCTGCCTTATTTTATTCTTCATACCTAGCCGAAATATGAGTTGTTTCATTTTATAACAGGTTCTTCAGAATCCTGAATGACCTCCTGATAAAGGATCATCATGGTACATATGTAAAATTGACGCTCGATAATCAGATGGAACAAAATATCTGGATTGATCTCCTAATTCCAAGGGAATACTTTGATCGGATAAATAAAACAGTCTGATCATTGCTACTATAGACCTGCAAAGCTAATACGAATAGTGCATCTGCATGACAAAGTTCTCTACCAGAAGAATGGTTTATTTTCATATCGAAAGAGCAAAGGAACAGCTGCCATCAAGCAAGTCGATCTCGCAGATTACTACACGAAAGTAACTGGGACAAAGCGCGATGATCCGTGTGAACCACGAAAGGCTTGCCTTCCAGAGAAAATCTAAAATGTTTCACAGCTTTGAGAACAGCCAGACATTCTTCTGTTATACTAAAATTTGCTCAGATTTTGAAATTGTATAAGAATAGTAGTTGATCACTTCGAGTTGCTGCCCATTATTTTTCTCTAACGGCTCTTTGGTACAGAACTGCTTCCGTTCTATAATACGAGGAATTAGTGGATAATTCTTTAGACAAAGATTCATCCGGGTTTGCTAATATCGGTTTGTGGTGATGATGTTAATTATTTTTATATATGCTTCTTCCCATTCCTTGGTCCATATAAAAACAGCATCCTTTTTCTTCGAATTATCTAAAGGTCGGACTATCTTGACATAACTAGGGATGTAGTCCCTAAAATAACCAGTAAATCCTGTAAAACTTTGGAGAGATTTCATATCATATGAACGGTTCATGTGTTTAGCCTTTTCAAATATTTATTCCTTCTTGTCAAAGTTCAGAGCAATGTTAAACTGTTTTATATTCTTTCAGGATCTTGTACGTAAGGGAAATACATTCTTCGCGGTTCTCCGCAGAAAATGCTCTGAATGTAGACATATTTTGGTGTTCCATCCGGGTGATGTTCTGTCAGATCCCCTAAAATATCAGTTATCACCATGTGAAACCTTAGAGGTGAATTATCTCATATAAAAGGGAGTCGAGTAAACTGATAGTCCATCTGAAGACACAAAGGCAACATTATTTGTAGACTCAGTTGAATCCATTTGCTAGAATTCGTCTCTCAATTTTATTTAGGAAAAATATCGACACCCTGAAAATCTATTGAAGATAATGTCTATTCTGCTGAAAGGAAAATACCCATAAAGGTTTCTGATTACACGTCAATAATCAATGTATATTCTTTAATAAGAGTCTTTCTTCGGATTCAGAAAACAAGGAGATGCATATTCCGTAGTAGAAGTCGATTTTTGATGTTTTTTTGTAATTCGATAATCGACGTCTACATGCCACAACATTATAATTTGGTTTTAAAAAAATCAACTTTGTAAATAGAGGAGTAAATTTTGGCAGTGTCACAAAGTCCAGGGAATATTGCTGCTACGTAATCAAGAGTTAATATACATTCTCGTGCGGTATGGGAAAAGTATGTAATTTCGTCAATAATAAATTACCATTCAACTCTGATCAATTTCATGGTGGGATTTCCCATCAAAAACTCAAAAATCGTATCCTTCA
This sequence comes from Cordylochernes scorpioides, assembly GCA_030710605.1. Taxonomy (NCBI): domain Eukaryota; kingdom Metazoa; phylum Arthropoda; class Arachnida; order Pseudoscorpiones; family Chernetidae; genus Cordylochernes; species Cordylochernes scorpioides. The sequence goes on along the minus strand of CP092870.1, from coordinate 27,589,093 downwards.
GCACTGCTGCAAAGAACCGCCGTTGACAGTTATCCACCTCAAGCTCTACCTCCACATTTTGAGTATCAATAATGTGGCTGAGATATCGCAGAATATAAAGGGCATGTAAACATTTTAAAACGAAATCAACTGGATTTAGAAGCCACGCGCTTTAATAGGATATAAAAACGGAAACACGTCTGAAGCAAACGGGATCCGCAGAGCGAATTACACCCGGCAAACCAACGGCGGGTGGAGCTTTGGAAATATATTCTAAGCCCCGCCTTAGGTCGACATTACTGAGGATTTTGTAACTAATAGGTATCATCTTAGAGATTACTCAAAGGATAGCACTACTCCGACTGAACGCAAAAACCCAGGGAATCAGAAAGCAACGAGAAGGAGCTGGAGTAGGTCAGGAGGGGTGGCAGCAGGCAATCCAATCTGGAGGGACAAACCGGCACAGAATAGCAACTCGGCCAAGGAGGAGCAGTGAAAGGAAGGGTTGGATACACAGATAGAAGGACATCAGGTCGGGAATCTAGCACATTGCAACTCTATATCTTTCAGTTGGGCAAGATAAGTATTCGCTCCGTGGTTGGAAGATGAGCCCTTTGTCAGGCAGTTTGTCCACTTGTCAATATGGCGGTTATTTTACGGGTTAGGAGCTACGGTTTTGGTGGTCACCATATCTATAGTGAAAGAGGATAGGTGAGGTCTTGGTGCACCTCTCGGTGTTGTGGCTCTGTGGCCGCGCATTGCTCCGAATGACGCTGTTCACCACAATTCTTCCGCGCGTCCCCAGCGCCTTGAATAAATAAATCTTCAGCTCTGTTAATGCTGTACAGGTGAAATATACACTGCGTGACATTGAAAATAGAACACCAAGAAATAGTGGCCAGAAAGTGATGAAACTCGGCAGACAGAGAGAGACAGGGACGAACAATAAGTGATCTTTATTTCAAAATGATAGTCATAATACAGAGCGAGAACGGCGTCGGCTTAGTAGCAAGTAGGACCACCGCGGACGGCGATGCACGCAGCAACACGTCTAGCTAGAGAGTCAATCAGAGTACGGATGGCGTCCTGAGGGATGGCTCTCCATTCCCTCACAACCATTTGCCACAGTTCGTCTTCTGAACGCGGCTGTGGCAAGGCATGCAAACGGCGTCCAATGATGTCCCAGACGTGCTCGATTGGTGAGAGATCAGGAGAGTAGGTGGCCAGGGAAGCATCTGTACATCTTGCAGAGCTTGTTGGCTAATGCGAGCAGTGTGCGGTCGGGCGTTATTCTGCTGATAAAGGGCATTGGGTACCCCTGAAGGTAGGGGAGTGTCACCGGTCGCAGCACATCATCAACGTATCGTTGGGCCGTCATAGTGCCCTGAATACGAAGTAAAGGTGACCTGGAATCATACGCGATTGCGCCCCAAACCATGATTACACGTTGTCGCACGGTGGGGCGTTCCACAATTGCTGCCGGATTGGACCTTTCTCCACGTCGACGCCACACGCGTACACGGCGACTATCACTGGACAAGCAGAAAGGCGACTCACCTGAGAACACGACCCTGTGCCATTCCGTCATCCACGTCGATCTAGCCCGGCACCATTCCAAACGTTGGCGCCTATTCTGTGGGGTCAATGGCAGTCTTCTTAGCGGACGGCATGAGTGCAAGCCATTAGCAACCAATCGACGGGAAATGGTTCTGGTCGAGATGGAATGATCTAGGGTGTCTTGCACATGTTGCAGGATGGCGGTACAAGTGGCTTGTGGGGCCGCCACTGCTTGTCGAAGGATACGCCGATCCACACGTGCTGACGTCACTCTGGTTGCACCGACATTCCTATAAATTGCCACATTTCCTTGTTCCAACCATCTTCTCCACAGTCGGTGCACCGTGGACGCACCAAGGTGTGTATCAGCTGCGATTTGACGTATGGACCAACCTGTCCTTTTCAGTCCGATCACCATGCCCCTCGTAAAAGCGTCTGTCTGCTTGAACTGCCTCCGTTTACGATGACCTGGCATTCTCTGTTATTACACGTGTCTTTTGACACAAGAACAAATTTTCTACAATGATTTTCCTCGAAGAAATAACGACACGAATACTGTCCTTTCTGCAAGTTCCTTCCCTTATATCTTACTCCATGTGCTCACGAGAGCTGCGCATTTTACATCATTTGCATAACTCGGTTAGGCGCGTCTACCCTGAAATTTGCATAATTTTCTGGCCACTATTTCTTGGTGTTCCATTTTCAATGTCACGCAGTGTATTATAGGGGATAATTGACCACGTTAACTCTCTTCTCTTTATATTACCAAATAACGGGGTCCATGCTCAGGAAGTCTTATTAAATGGTGGCATTGGAAGTTTATTCATCAACATTGAAGAGCCAGATGCGTTGAAGAAACTCGCTTTGCTCCGGGACCTTCATTCCTCGAAGCGTATTAACTAACGCCAAACAAGCAATACCTAGGATATTTCAATGTTTATTTTCAGTGCAGCTTATCGGTAGTATTATGTTTTGTTTACTTAAGTCTAGACGCTAGATTTTATGCTCCTGGGATGGTTTTGGAGCGGATGACAATCTATATTATTTTCCATTGACTTAGTCTGCCACTTCGGAAGAGTCATTAATTGAATAATCCGCTTTTTGGATATCTCATGATATTTCCCGAAGGTCAGTAGATGATTTAATTAACGCATAGGACTCATAGGATATTATAAAATATTAGGATTCTGATTTGGTTGTTTGCTCTTTTGGAATAGAGATAGGTTGGTGTGTTAGTATTTATGATTAGCTATGGCGTTGGCTTAAAATATATTTATTGGATAGTTGAAGATTTTTTGTGTAGTTTTAAAAACATAAACATCGATTAAAATTATTTTCAAATATTCTAAATGCCTAAAATCATAATGTATGTATATAATAAACCATTTGTGAAAATATATTTGTTGTTTATTTATGACCTGCATTTCGATTGATAAAATCCATATATTGAAGTTAATTTGAACTGTAATCGTTGAGGTACATGCAGTCTGCACAAGATATTCCTTATTAAAGACTTAGAAGGTTTTTGGTATTTTTTGTTCTGAAAATATTTTTGCTTCAAAAGTACCCTATATAGAGATTATTTTCAAAGAACTTTATAATAATTAAAATCGAGTTTTTATTCTCACTTAAGAGCAAATGGTAATTAACACGCATTCTGATTATCCAGTTGTACCAATACTCAGATATTATGTAGCTCTAAGATATACAGAGGGTTTGTACAAATTATTCCATATTTTGGATTGGGGATTTGAATTCCGTTGATATTTGTTCGACAAAGATGTTCCACACGAAAGTGTTATGCAGTTTGATATATCACATTTTTTCAAATCTCTAAACTTTGGGTTTTCCAATATAGAGGAAAATAAATGAAGTTCGTGCACTTTTACGACATGGAGCAAAAGCTTAATGCTAATTTACTCATTAGAAGAAACTTGTGACGTGGAAGGTGAAAATATGATAAATGAAAATAAGGAATAAATGTATATTTAAAGAACCATTCAAGATAACACTAGCGTATCTTGCACACATAAAAGGAACCTACATATCAAATAACTAGCGTATTTGATGTACCTTGATTAGTTCTGTGAACTGAGTAGCTTTGCAAATAACCGTTGAGACATCTCTAACCACAATTACCCTCAGGATATCCAAAGATCTTGTGATACAATAATATATCGTGAGTCAGCAACTATACAAGCTTCCTAAATACAATTTCTTATCTCGAACCTTATATAAATTTGAAATCAACCCAAATTTCAGCAGCATCCCTGACCTAGACAATAGACAGAGACACCTATCACCAAGAAGACTACAAGGACATTTTGGTCTTAATACTGTCTGCTCTGTCTCTTGCACTTTATGTGTCTTACGTGGGTCAGATAGATAGATTTGTAGGGGCTTTCTCACTGAGCTTCGCAGATGTGTAAATACACATTACAAAATACTTAAATTATCAGCACAATCACAACACAGAGATCACATTTCCAACATAAATTACTCAATAGTACACTATAAAAACATATAGAGTGCGTGCCCAATAATAGTACTAGGGCTTTTGTTTCATAAAAAAAAAAAATCTTAAACCGTAAAATATACCTACTTGGCTATTACTGCAATTACGCAGTTTAAACACTCTTGACTAAATAGTAATGTTTCTTTATTAGTGCTACCTCATTTATAATATTTCCCCCTTGCTACAAAACATGAAATTAATTTCTTTTTCATTTTTGCACACACCTTTTTGCAACATATACATGTATACATATAATTCTTCATAATATATACAAAATCATCGCCTCAGTATGTATATGACATCATATTTGGTTTCGCGTTCTTTGTGATATACTCCCCAGTCGAAGACCTTAAAGGTTTTAAAACTTGTGGAACAATCTACTAATATAAAAACATTTCGACTTGACATTTTACCTGTGGAATATCTTCTCAGCGATATTTTTTACAACAAAGTTAGAAGAATATATAAATATTTGCTTCCTCAAATACCTAACTCTACCAATAAATATGTTGTGCAAAATAACGCTCAGCCTTTCAGAATGTTGGAAATCCTTAAGAAAAATTGGCATTTGGGAGAAATTGAACTTCTAACTTGTGTCCAGCTTATTGCATCCGACTACCACCTTTCCGAATCAAAGGCACATTTTCTTCACAAGAGACCTTTAAAAATATAAATAAAGTAGATAATATAGTGAGGGAGTTTTGTTTTTAAGCCTGAAGAAGAGTAGAAATTAGGAAATCGATGGTGTTATTTAGAATTATAAATAACTAGCCGAGTGACCCGGGCAACGCCCCGGGTTTACCCGAAGGACCCGCAGGTGAGAAACTATAGAAGAAAAATTTTAACAAATCAGAAAATGAAATTGCAAACAACAGAACTACACTACTTTAAGGACATGAGAGCACATGCACTGTATCACCATACGTATACCATTTTCAAAGACCCTGCTTAGGATTAAAACTTCTCAGAAGCATAACAATAGTACCAACCTAGAGGTTAACTGGTGTGGATGCATTCCTCTGGGAGTGAGACTATTGAAAAATTCAGTAGGGAGTTATTTTGCTTCTCCGCATTCTAACACTCCAACTGTTAACACTGTGGAAACACTGACTCATGTTTGGTAAGCAATTTCAGGGAAGAAACTATAGACATTGGATTAAATAAATTATTAATTAAATTGCATTAAATAAAAATTATTAGATTTAAATAAATATTATTAGAGTGAAAAAAAAAGAAAGAAATTAACAAATTAGAAAATAAAATTTCGAAAAATACAACTATATTGCAGATAAGATAAGAGGACCTTATTAAAAATACATAAACAAACTGTAATTCGACACTCGATAATTCGACACTTTCGATAATTCGACACTTTCGATAATTCGACCATTTTAAAAATCAAATTTACAAGGTTGATTGTTGTTTAAAAACAACTTTGCTTTTGCATGCATAAACACAGGCTCTTGTAGCAAGAACCCAAATATTATTTATAGTCATAGCAAAAGCAAACTTTAGTGAAAACTGATGCCTCTTCAGAATGAATGGAAGACTGAAATCTGAAGGAGCAGAATATATGGGTCATTTATACTTTCACCAATGCCTTTAGGATCTTTGCGATGGAACGCGTATGGTGTTTCAGCGCATGTGCTCTCATGTCCTTGAAGCACATATACTGACAGTGCCCAAAGTTGAACACACTGTATAGTGTCTGAAATATCTTTGGCCCCTCGGATACCAACCTTCGCTTCATTCTAGAGAGGCGTTAGTTTTCATGTCATATCTGTAATATAGTTTTGTTGTTTGCAATTTTCTTTTTTTTTTTTTCCTTTCAAATATGTATCCACTCTGAAATATAGTTTGTAAATTTTTATTCCAATTTATTTTCTTATATATAAATGTATTTTTTTTTTCATTTCCAAAATATTTATTTATACTTTCACCAATGCCTTTAGGATCTTTGCGATGGAACACGTATGGTGTTTCAGCGCATGTGCTCTCATGTCCTTGAAGCACATATACTGACAGTGCCCAAAGTTGAACACACTGTATAGTGTCTGAAATATCTTTGGCCCCTTCGGATACCAACCTTCGCTTCATTCTAGAGAGGCGTTAGTTTTCACTAAGGTTGGCTTTTGCTATGACTATAAATAAGGCTCAAGGCCAAACCTTGGCTACAAGAGCCTGTGTTTACGCACGGACAACTTTATATGTAGCTTTTTCAAGTGTGCGAACATTGGATAGCATACATGTAAAGATGACCCATATCTTCTGCTCCTTCAGATTTCAGTCTTCCATTCATTCTGAAGAGGCATCAGTTTTCACTAAAGTTGGGTTCTTGCTACAAGAGCCTGTGTTTATGCATGCAAAATCAAAGTTGTATTTAAACAACAATCAACCTTGTAAATTTGATTTTTAAAATGGTCGAATTATCGAAAGTGTCGAATTATCGAAAGTGTCGAATTATCGATAGTGTCGAATTACAGTTTGTTTATTTATTTTTTAATAAGGTCCTCTTATCTTATCTGCAATATAGTTGTATTTTTCGAAATTTTATTTTCTAATTTGTTAATTTTTTCTTTTTTTTTTCACTCGAATAATATTTATTTAAATCTAATAATTTTTATTTAATGCAATTTAATTAATAATTTATTTAATCCAATGTCTATAGTTTCTTCCCTGAAATTGCTTACCAAACATGAGTCAGTGTTTCCACAGTGTTAACAGTTGGAGTGTTAGAATGCGGAGAAGCAAAATAACTCCCTACTGAATTTCTCAATAGTCTTACTCCCAGAGGAATGCATCCACACCAGTTAACCTCTAGGTTGGTACTATTGTTATGCTTCTGAGAAGTTTTAATCCTAAGCAGGGTCTTTGAAAATGGTACACGTATGAAAAGCAGTTCGACTTTGCATGTACAAGTGTGCCAGAGCCCCGTTTGATTACTTGCGCTTGCTGGTGGGGTTGGACTTTTGCAAGAATCAGAAGCCATTGGAGCTTTTTTTTTTTATTTTTTCAGAAAAAAGTGCCCAATGCGGGAATCGAACCCGGGTCGTAGCGGTCGAAAACCAACGGCTTAGACCATCCTTCCACCAACCCCCAGTAAAATAAGTAAATAAAAAGAAGACCAAAAATAAGTGATAATAGTTTATTGAATAACAAATAAAAAAAATACTTTCAGGTGAAAAATTATAGGCATTGGTAAAAAAGTAAACAAGAGAAATAGCCTAGCGGTCAGGGGAGTGAGTCTTCCACGGCCTTTCCGAGGCATGACAGAAGACGCTCAAAAAAAAAAAGGTAAAATAAGAACCAAGCAGAGGAAATCTATAAAACTGAAAGCCAGGACAGGCATAAAAAGAAAATTCCAAGCATGTGAGGAAACAATTGATGAAAAAAAAAAGGATTCAAAAAAAATACTGCAAAAAAGAAACCAGACACAAAAAGCAACAATTGAGTACACAAATACAGCATCAGCCTATTTATGAGATGAAAAAAAAAGACAGACACAAAAATGGAGCTAAATTCAAATGAAAAACTATAACAAATTAATAAAAGAAAATAAGACCTAATCCAAATAATTTAATAAAAAAAAAGCAACAATTGAGTACACAAATACAGCATCAGCCTATTTATGAGAAGAAAAAAAAAGACAGACACAAAAATGGAGCTAAATTCAAATGAAAAACTATAACAAATTAATAAAAGAAAATAAGACCTAATCCAAATAATTTAATAAAAAAAAAAGTCACACACTATTAAATTATTTGGATTAGGTCTTATTAATGAGAAAAAAAAGATGCCAAAAAAGATAACCAGATACAAAAATTGTGCTAAATTCAAATGAAAAACTATAACAAACACTTATAAAAGATAGAATAAAAGTAATAATTCAATCTACAATTCGAAAAATAATATAACCGGGTGAGTTCCCAGAAAAGGTTAACTTTGGTAGGCGGCGCTGTACGTTGACACCGCCGTACCTTCGAGCCGAACCAACGGCTTAGACCATCCTTCCACCAACCCCCAGTAAAATAAGTAAATAAAAAGAAGACCAAAAATAAGTGATAATAGTTTATTGAATAACAAATAAAAAAAATCTTTCAGGTGAAAAATTATAGGCATTGGTAAAAAAGTAAACAAGAGAAATAGCCTAGCGGTCAGGGGAGTGAGTCTTCCACGGCCTTTCCGAGGCATGACAGAAGACGCTCAAAAAAAAAAGGTAAAATAAGAACCAAGCAGAGGAAATCTATAAAACTGAAAGCCAGGACAGGCATAAAAAGAAAATTCCAAGCATGTGAGGAAACAATTGATGAAAAAAAAAAAAGGATTAAAAAAAAATACTGCAAAAAAGAAACCAGACACAAAAAGCAACAATTGAGTACACAAATACAGCATCAGCCTATTTATGAGATGAAAAAAAAAGACAGACACAAAAATGGAGCTAAATTCAAATGAAAAACTATAACAAATTAATAAAAGAAAATAAGACCTAATCCAAATAATTTAATAAAAAAAAAGCAACAATTGAGTACACAAATACAGCATCAGCCTATTTATGAGAAGAAAAAAAAAGACAGACACAAAAATGGAGCTAAATTCAAATGAAAAACTATAACAAATTAATAAAAGAAAATAAGACCTAATCCAAATAATTTAATTTAAAAAAAAGTCACACACTATTAAATTATTTGGATTAGGTCTTATTAATGAGAAAAAAAAGATGCCAAAAAAGATAACCAGATACAAAAATTGTGCTAAATTCAAATGAAAAACTATAACAAACACTTATAAAAGATAGAATAAAAGTAATAATTCAATCTACAATTCGAAAAATAATATAACCTGGTGAGTTCCCAGAAAAGGTTAACTTTGGTAGGCGGCGCTGTACGTTGACACCGCCGTACCTTCGAGCCGAACCAACGGCTTAGACCATCCTTCCACCAACCCCCAGTAAAATAAGTAAATAAAAAGAAGACCAAAAATAAGTGATAATAGTTTATTGAATAACAAATAAAAAAAAATCTTTCAGGTGAAAAATTATAGGCATTGGTAAAAAAGTAAACAAGAGAAATAGCCTAGCGGTCAGGGGAGTGAGTCTTCCACGGCCTTTCCGAGGCATGACAGAAGACGCTCAAAAAAAAAAAGGTAAAATAAGAACCAAGCAGAGGAAATCTATAAAACTGAAAGCCAGGACAGGCATAAAAAGAAAATTCCAAGCATGTGAGGAAACAATTGATGAAAAAAAAAAGGATTCAAAAAAAATACTGCAAAAAAGAAACCAGACACAAAAAGCAACAATTGAGTACACAAATACAGCATCAGCCTATTTATGAGATGAAAAAAAAAGACAGACACAAAAATGGAGCTAAATTCAAATGAAAAACTATAACAAATTAATAAAAGAAAATAAGACCTAATCCAAATAATTTAATAAAAAAAAAAGCAACAATTGAGTACACAAATACAGCATCAGCCTATTTATGAGAAGAAAAAATAAGACAGACACAAAAATGGAGCTAAATTCAAATGAAAAACTATAACAAATTAATAAAAGAAAATAAGACCTAATCCAAATAATTTAATTAAAAAAAAAGTCACACACTATTAAATTATTTGGATTAGGTCTTATTAATGAGAAAAAAAAAGATGCCAAAAAAGATAACCAGATACAAAAATTGTGCTAAATTCAAATGAAAAACTATAACAAACACTTATAAAAGATAGAATAAAAGTAATAATTCAATCTACAATTCGAAAAATAATATAACCTGGTGAGTTCCCAGAAAAGGGTAACTTTGGTAGGCGGCGCTGTACGTTGACACTGCCGTACCTTCGAGCCGTTTTACACGAGTTAAAGCGAAGATTTTGGACATAGTGATTTTTACATTTCGATCTTTTATATTAATATATATACTTACTATTGCGAATTATTTTTCTAAAAACGAACATTATTTTTTTTTAATTATCTGAAACTAACCTAATTCAACTTATCTAAAACTAACCTTATTTAGCGATTAAACTAACATAATTAAACCTATTTGAATCTAACCTCATATACACTTTTACACTACCTTTTCATTTCAAAATTAAATTAAAATAAGTTTATATTAAATAATAACATTTTTAAAAATCGACTTTCTGGTTCACACTTTTGTATCTAATCAATTATGTATTTCTTTATTTCTCTCTATAAAAGTTACGCAATTGTAAACAAAAGAATTGATGATGATAAATGCAAAAAATCTACGATTGTAAAATAGATTAAATTAAAAAATAAAAATAACTGTTAACATTAGGAAAATAAAAACAGGCCTATGACACGAAGAAAAAAATAACGAAAATTTTGGTATATAGATTGTTATGTGTAGTTCAGAATCTTCGGAGGAGATAGCTCAGGACTTTACAATGGAAAACTCTGTTACGGTATTATCTATATAGATATTGTATAATTATTCTATTTGTAATACCAATTACATTTCTTCACTTTCTTTATATCTAAAATGGAGATTATCTTTGTAATTGAATCTTATTAATAATTCAGCCATTCCATAGATATCCACAAATACCTACTTATCAATCATACTTCAAGTACTGGAAGTTGCTCCATGTGAAGTTGTCATTAGTAGCTCCCACATCCTGGGAACAAATCGGAGATCGAACGCCGTATTGATTTCTGATGGATCTGGACGTCCCCCGGGAACTCTGCTCTATTAAAGTCCTTCCCGAGCATCTTGATAATTACTGCTAAACTCGATATTTCTCTGTGATCCGATATTGCTTTTATTATTTCTTGACTAATGACTGGCTCGTGAGCCGGTTGGATACCCTTTTACAATAAGCCCAGGTATATATATATGTCACCTATTTTAATACAATAAAGCTTGGTTACGATGCTCTCTCTTATAATTCTATTCTATCTATTGAACTATTTTATCTTGCTCCCGTTCCCAAAATTCATTGGGCTATGCATATATATCATTTATAATGCGCTATAATATTGGGGACACCAACTTTTATTTGTTTAGGTTTTCTTCAATTATCACTTATCAAAAGTTAAGCACGTTATTACAACCAATATTGATTATTTTTCCTCAGCTCAAAATTACATCAATGGATTTAACGTGTTGTTTGCAAACTTATTTATCAATTTTGGAATGGTTTAAGAAAATAGAATGAAAGAAATTACAGTATGTCATATTAAAAAATGCAAATGATTTCTATTGACACATAAATTGAAATTTCAACGGAAATGCGATCAAATCAATAATTTTCTAGTCCATTTCTCTTAGTATACCTGCCATCATATTTCGTAATATACTGAGAAATCATCATAGTATAGATATCTATAGTTCAGCAGTTTGCCTGGATGGTAAAAAAAGTTAGAAAATGAAATTTTGATGCATTAGGAAAATCTGATGGTTTCTTCAAACCATGGTTAAATATTGCGTATAATGGCAGAGCGCCATTCTGTTCCACTAGATGGCGCTCTTTCATCTAAGAAGCACATGTGCTTCTGGTCAGGATATTTATTTATTTATTTATTTCTATTATTTTTCACATGTTGACCGTATTTACCCAAGTTTTGCCTTAAATACCTATTTCTTGGTTTCTCGGGAAGCCAAAAGAATTTTGGTCGCAATGGTACAGCCTGCTTTAATGGGTTGGAAAAATATCAGGTAAACAAGGTAAATCAACGTTTAGTTGATTTCTGCTCCACTAGATGGCGTCCTGCCATCTAAGAAGCTCCTGGTCAGGATATGCCTTATTTATTTTTAATATCAAGACCTGACCTTTTTTTTTCTATTATTTTTATTTACATAAATATGTGTGAATGCGAAAAAAAAAAAAATAAAAAGGTTAGATGTTTGTTACTAAAATCAAAAAAGCCATATCTTGACCACGTTCGCATGAGCTATTATATTGGAGAGCGCCATCTGGTGGAAGAGAAATCAACTAAACGTTGATTTACCCTGTTTCCTGATATTTGTCCAATCCATTTCTTGATAAACCAATAAAAGTCAACTACGAACGCGTTTCGCGCTGTTGGCCCTCGTCAGCTTTGTGCAGGCTGTACCTCTACGACCAAAACTATTTTGGCTCCAGAAGCTTCCTGAGAAATCAAGAAATGGGTATTTGAGGCTAAACTTAGATAAATACGCTAAACATGTGAACAATTAATAAAAAAATAAAATAATAAAAAGGTCAGGTGTTTGTTATTAAAATCAAAAAAAGGCATATTCTCACCACGTTCACATGAGCTTTTTCCTGCTGTTTCTCTAATTTAAAGCAAAACTCTATGCAGACTCGCTGTTTTTCAAAACAGTCCATACTGAAGTTAGAAAATGTTCTGTATACTCGAGCTTATAAATTTAAAAAAAACGTGAGCGTGTTAGTCTGTGTGATATTTTTTTCTCTCTGTGTTGATAAATGCTTTATCTATAAGGTCCTTATAGATTTATTTCATTATTTTGAATTTTTTACGTGATCCAGTCTCATTCTTGTAAAAATATTGATCACACGTTGTATATTCATATTTTTCCGACATATACTTCCTAATTTAAGTTATCAAATATATTGGTAGTTATGATGTTCAAGCGCCAAAAGTCAACTCTGAATTTTCTAAATATAGATTGGTTTAGCTTTATTTAATGATTTTTTTAATCTGTGCGTTCTGTGAAGAGAGTGAAATTTTTTTTTTATGTTAAATAAAAGGTGAATATTTATACATATATATATACGGTATATATAATAGAGAGGGCGATTCTCCATCTTTACCAAATAACTCCATTTACCCAATAATGGAGTTCAATTTTCCGTTTGTGGGGAAAAGGCTTTTTTCTTTTAAGAGAAATCCATTAGAGTGAATAGAGCCCAATTAAATGAAATAAAGAAAAATGCATCTCTACAGCAGGAGTTGTTTTTGGACGCTCATTAAGGGAGGTTTCTGTAGGGCAAGAAACAATTTAGAAATTGGTTTAGTGAAAACTGGTTAGAAATAATTCGCGTGAGTATTTCCTTTACGTCAATTTCGTTAATTTCAATCAGTTATAAGTAGCAATATTAGAGAAATGCTAACTCTGAAATATGAGGATGATATTTCAAAAACCTGTTTAAAATCACATTATTTTTATATTAATGTCCATCCACCTTCACTTCAAACAAATGCCTCTAATAATACGCTGTGCAAAATATGAGCAAATTAGTAATGCCTAGCATACATAGACCAATTGTGAATTGTCTCAACAATTTCGCCTGCTCTTCCAACAAGTTGTACAATTGTACTATTTGTTAATAATTACTTGGTGTTATCGAAACTATTATGCCTTAATTTATTGAAATTGAAGATTTGTTATTTTATATATATTATATATATATATGAGTTTATATTTGTGTGAAATCAAGATCCATATATATATATACTAATGAGAATATGCTGGATATGAGCCTGCCCTAAAGTCAGATCATATTATTCCTTTATGAATTTTGTGAAATCTTGAAATATTGAAAGGTTCAGCAACATATATATATATATATATGTATATATATATATATATTTATATTTAATTAACAAAGCCTCATCTAGATTCTTCCACTACTTTAATTATTTTAAAAAGCTTTTTAAAAAAGGTTTCATGATTTGAAATTCACACTATGTTATTAAAATATTAGGTCGAATATAATTTAGAACTTTATGAAAATAGACTTTGTCATGGGGGTCATGTGTGTTACTTTTTATATATCCATTGTAAATTTTATAAAAGAATAAATTACATAGAGACTATTTGGATCAAATGGCAATCGATCCTCTTTTGATGAAATTTGCTTTTGAAATTCCATATTATTTGGAATTAATGGAGTGTTTGTAAAACTGTGGGCGCAATCATATGATTATAATTTGCATTGTTGAATGTCCCATAGTTATATTTGATATAGAAGTGAATTAAATTTGTGCATACCCTTTTTACACTATACAACAAAAATATCGACGTACAGAGAAGATTGAATAAAATCTATAGTAACATGTGGCGTGTTTTGCCAAGAATTAATATGTTAAAAATTATGTCCAGGGTGATGTGAGAGGAACGACGATAAAACTGGCCGTAGAATATCTTATATTTCTCGTTGTGCTATCAGGGTGCCAGGAATGACTACCAATGTGGTCCTGCTCTCAGATGAAATGGCATACGATACTATAATGTCCTGTTGTGGAACTGTGTGGTTCTCGAAAATTAGGCTAGAATCCAAAAACTACCTAAGGACGTCTCCAGATAAATTTTCGACGGTCGTCAGGACACAGTAAGAAATAGGACTCGCTACTAAAGTCTATATGTCCTCGGTCAGCGCAGTTCCAGGTTGATCACTCTTGACACCACTGTAGTCGGACTTGTAGTACGGATGTGAGGAATAGGCATCGTAATGGTCGGCAAGCTCTCAGATTCCGCTCTCTCCATTGTATGTTGATGTTCATTTTGGAACTTTGTGTACAGGTTATCCGTTGGATGGTAGATAACGAAGAATCCAGTGCTGTGACAGCCGTTCTGACAGTCGCTCTGTCTTCCCGTTGTTGCCTTGGTAGACCGCTTAGGTCCTAACGTCGCATTTTTCCGTTATTGACCCACTATTGGTAACGTCGTCTAATAGCCGCATCACCTTGACCCAAATCTCGCGTTCATAGTCGATTTTACCTACAAGCCTCTTTCAATCCAATGGCACGACCTCTTTTAAACTCTGACATATGTTGGTAATGAGCATGGATCTTTCGTCGAGGCATTGATATAATAGAAATAGGATTATTGCAAAAACAATGATCGCGAATATTAATAATTAGCTTGTGCCAGGACGAATATAGAATATAAACGAGGGTTGTCCGTTAAATAAGTTCCACGGGGCACCACTGTCATGAGGATCGATTTTAGGCTCGAGCCGACTACACGGGCTCGTAGCTTGTTCTCCCCACTCCAATTTCCCACCAAGGACACGTCGCTGGTAAGCTTAGTTTTGGCTGAGCAGCCGTTAGTGATAGAGCTTCCCCTCGTGTCTCCCGCCAGCTGTGAATTACGGTCAGTAATTCGCTTTTTGGACGCAAAGAAGAATTCGGCGAAGGACATTCATACTGAACTCTGTCAAGTGTATGGAGAAGGGTGCATGAGTTCCGGGATGGTGCGCAAATGGGTCAGAGAATTTGAAAACGGCCGAACAGACGCCCACGATGAACCGCGTGCTGGACGGCCATCGGTTTCGGACGAAACCATTGCCAAAGTCGAAGCGGCAATGTTTGAAGATCGACGGGTTACTGCGTGGAAGCTCTGCGAATTGGTTCCTGATGTCAGTAAAACCACCATCGACAATTAACATTTAGGGCATTCAAAGGTTGCAAGATGGGTTCCGAAAATGCTGACTGAAGACCATAAACGGCAGTGGGTTGATGCGGCCCAGAAATTTCTCGATTGCCACAAAACTGACGGAGAGGAATTCTTGGATTCGATCGTTACTGGTGATGAGACCTGGGTACACTACACCACACCGGGAACAAAGGAGCAATCCAAGCAGTGGAAGCACACTTCTTCTACACTTCACTTTCTGCCAGGAAACTTATCGCTACCGTCTTTTGGGACCGAAAGGGTCTATTGTTGTGCGACTTTATGCGTCGGGGTACAACAATCAATTCCGACCGGTACTGTGAGACCTTAAAACAACTTCGACGCGCGATTCAGAACAAGAGAAGAGGGATGTTAACCAAAGGGGTGCGTTTTCACCACGACAACGCTCGGCCAGACACCGCCCATCAAACCACTGCCCTCATCGAAGAATTTGGATGGGAATTGGTGTCACACCCACCCTACAGCCCGGACGTAGCTCCTAGTGACTTTCATCTCTTCCCCGAGTTGAAGAAAAACCTGGGTGGAACCCAATTCCAGGACAATGACGAGTTGGAAGAAGCGGTTTTAGGCTTTCTACGCGGCCAGGCGGCAGAGTTCTTTGACTCTGGGTTCCATAAGTGGGTGTCCCGAATGCAAAAATGCGTCGAACGAAACGGGGAATATGTAGAAAAATGAAAAAAGTCTGATATTTTAGAAAATGTATAGTTCAGGGCAAATAAACCTGCTTTTCTGTATGAAAAACCTCTGTGGAACTTATTTAACGTATTACTCGAGCTGGATGCACACTTTAGATGCGATGGAACTCTTGCTTTGTATAAATCGGTCACAAAATTTCAATCATTTGCATGTTTGTTCCAAACATCTTTGTATACATATTTTCAAATGAATCTGACAACTCCTTCTTGACACGTCTATTTATACAATATATAGAGTGTATTTGAGAATTTACACCAAATTTCAGCATCATATTTTGGTCTAATGAAAAATTTGTATAATATTATTTTTTGAGTGCGTAAACCACAATATATACCGTATAAAAGAGTAAATTCTTTATAATCGCTTTAGGTATTATTTTTTATTATATTATTTGAGTAAGACTAAAATCAAATTTTTTCAAATATATCTAAGAACAGTAATGTTAACACTTACAATTAAATTCTTCTTTAGTAAGCACACACACACAAATAATTTATTAATATTAACTATAAGAGTAACAACAAAGGTCCTTCGAAAATTCTGAATCAGTATAAAATACAAAGTTATTTTTGAAATATGATTGTGAAATTTTAATCAATTTTCGCGGCAGGTAAGTTATATTCGTCTAATACTTTGATCAACGCCGGCCACCAATTGTTGCCAAAAGCACCTTCTCTACCATTGAACAAATAGGGCCATTAAAACTTTTTATATATACTCTATTATAAGATGAATTATATTGTTTAAGGAAGTAAATATTAACTCTGTTACAATAAGAAATTATTATTGTTATAAAATTGTATATTTTATTTCTAAATACCGTTTCAAACATTTTTGAAAAGTTCTAAATTAGCTATTTAGAGCGGTGTATTTTAAACGTCTTAAAATTGCTTCAAGTGTTACTTACTGAAGTATTTATAGATGTAAATTATCAAATTTACAAGAGAAGACATAAGAACATAAAAAATAGTCTGGGTCTTTGATGGGGAAAATTCAACGAGGGAAGAACATGTCTTGTCCTCAGCGAATTTATTTTCACAATTTCATGGTAGTCCAACACTCACAGAAAGAATTTTTTTAAGAATGTAAAACCTCAAGAAACCTGTTAAAAGAGGAAGAATTTGTTTCTTTTTATACAAAATTTAATTTTCGTTTCCTGCCCCATTTTTTTACTTCAATCCAATAGTTATAATCGATAACCGCATATTAAAAAAATATTAATAGGCTTTATTCCTTCCAAAAGTTATTATAAATTCTTAAAGATTTCTTAAAATATGATCAACATTATTAATATTGCTCTAGCTTTATACTACCTTATCATTTTATGGAATGCCAGACGCCAATAACGCTGCAGAAATTGGGGTGCCTATTTTATTAGTTTAAAATAAAATATAAAAAATAAATTTAATAATCAATTCCCAACCAGCGCGGCCACATAGAAGTATGAAATTTTGTACACTTGGAATTTTAGTAGGATTAAATTAGTCTAAAAATAACATACTTCTAGATGGTCTTGAAGGACACGGTTTGTTAACAGATTACCATGGAAGCAACTTAAATAAGAGTTTTATATTTAAAAAAAATAACATTTAGACATTTTAAAAATAAAATTTACAATTGTGTAAAAATATTTTCAAGAAAGAAAAATGATTTTGAATATTAAAATGGTACGCATGAATTAGTTTAATGAATGAAATGATAAGACAGCTTTTCGAAGATTATAAATATAATTGATTAAATTATGTAAGTAGAGAAAGCAAGGATTATGATGTTATACAAGGTTTGGTACTGGGAATATTTTTTATAAAAAAATATTTATGTTCAAAAATGCAAAACATAAATTGGCTAAAATAAATATGTTTACAAAATTAAAATAAAAGGCATGATAAAATCAGACTAAAAATAGAAAAGACCAAAAATTTAAAGTGAACATTTTAAAAATAATTCAAATTAAGATGAGAGGGTGGGAGTAGAATATTTAAAAGTTGAAAACTGCATTTTAATGATTGTTATTGATTCGGGTCAGGAACCTTGTAGGATTGTCCTGTTTTGATGTACTCTCTCTTAGTGCGGCATACCCAGCATCGGACTTGTATGAAGTTTGTATTTGCGGAGGAGCATGACTGTAGGCGAACCACGGTGATTGCCAATATTGTTGCTCAGTTCGATGCTCCTCAGTACTGGTTAGCTAGTAGTTCTTAGGAGGTTACAGTGAGTTGGGCGAAGATGTTCATTGGTGGAGAAGGTTGATCCGAAATATCTTTCGACCTATTTTGAGGCTCTATTTTTTACTGGTTTATAGAATGTGTCGTTCTTTATCCTGGCGGTTGTACATGGATGGGAAGATGTGTAATTGCCTAAATTGTTTAGTCAAACCTGAGAAAATAGGCACCCTATGATAAAATGGTGAGGTTAAAAATGGAGTGGTCAGCAGAGAAAGGGAAATCACAGAACTAACAATGGAGAAGAAAGCATTTGAATCAGAAATAGTCAGTAAAACTACCGACTACCGGGAAGATGTGTAATTGCCTAAATTGTTTAGTCAAACCTGAGAAAATAGGCACCCTATGATAAAATGGTGAGGTTAAAAATGGAGTGGTCAGCAGAGAAAGGGAAATCACAGAACTAACAATGGAGAAGAAAGCATTTGAATCAGAAATAGTCAGTAAAACTACCGCGCCACAATGGACATAGTGGAGACGTCGGAAACGAGGTATGGAATTTTGGAAGTTAGAAATAACCTGTTCTGATATTAGCAAACTCCCTAGCCTTTTGACCTCGCTTTTCTGAATACGAGACAGTCTGGAGTGATGCACTAAATGAGCGGAATTTAAATACGTTTAGATACAGATTTCTGACCAAATTCTCTTGAGGATGCTCTTTTGGGAAGATTAAGAAGAAACCATCTTGGCGATGGACATTTTGATGTTTACAATTTTAAGATCATTATTGTATTTCCTTTGGTAGATTTATTGATTATGTTTAAATGCTTTACATTGATTTGATAAAACAAATATTCTGCTACATCGATGCTGGTGCAGAATGTATATATTACACTGATTATGCTCCGTTTTTAAAATAACGGTTTTGCAACGCTTTAGAAATACGCGTTCGATTCTAGTACTTCTTTATTCATTCGAAAGAACAAGCATTGATCTATATTTTATAAAAAAGAATTCCTAAATATTCTAAATGCCTGAAATTAAATGTGATTTTGTGAAAGGTTGCGTTTTCAGACTTTCCGAGGAGAAATATTCGTTTTCCCAAATTATTTTAATTATGAAAGACTATATTAATCCCATTAATAAGTGCACAATCAGTCAAAAATCAAAAGGAAATAGAGAAATTTAATTTCGATGAAATCCTTTGAAAGAAGATGTCCCAAGCAACTTCAAATCCACAACTGAAAGAAAGATCAAGTAGATAGTTATCAGAGAGAGAGAATCCACCTTGTCAAAGGAACATATACACAATAACCGACGTAACACTTTCTCCCGTTAACCGTATTATTAGGGGAAAAAAGTCCTTAAAAATACGTAAAGGGCAAACGTTCGTATTCTCAAGGCGCACCATATCGCGGAACTCAAACACTACAGAAGGGCCCTTCATGAAAAGTACCTGTTATGTAAAATGAAAGAATGTTGTTACACTGGACGAAGCATTATCTACCTTAATAACAGCAATCCACACCGTGACATTTACTATTCTAACTATCAAATAAACACCTTTCCAAACTGGGTTTAGCAATGCAAATTAAGTCTCTCAAAGGGCTTAATGATTGTTTCAGGTTTGTGCTAAAATGAGAATATTTCTATGAAGAAGGTAGATCCAAATGTCAAAATTATTTTGCAAATCTACCAAAGAATTGTGTTAGACGCATTATTCGACAATGCGGTCCCATTTTATATCCAAATGACTCAAAATCCGTGTGACTGTACCAGGATAAAGCCACGAGTCATACCTCAAGGTCAACACGTTAATACCTGGACGAAATGAGGGATGAAACCGCCAGCTGTACATCTCTTTAATGCACGTCCCTGCCAAATTCTCAGACTTGGCCCCTGTGGATTTTTGCCTTTTATCTTACTGAAACTTAATCTTATATCTGAAAATGCGAAAACGATTGATTGCCTCTGGAAATTCGTTAAGGACTGTTGGGATAGTCATGATCAAAATATTTTAAGACAAGGCCTTGTTTCCCTGGGAACATCAATGCAACTCTGTTGCTAAACGTCTCAAGACATAAAAAAAAAACGATAAATTGTAGAAAATATTTGTGAATCATTTTATTAAAGCACCAAAATGATTCTTTTGAAAAGGGAACAACTTCTGTAGCACAATCAATATTTTAATAATTACCGAATGTTTATTATGAAGAACAACAAATCTTTTAAAATTGTAAACAAAGCTCAGAGTGTTTTATATCCTTCCGTACATTTTATATCCGTACATATTAATAATTTTCATATATAAATAATTTATAAATTAAATCACACAGAGAGATAGAATGAAGAGAGGTGTAATTTCTATTGAATGAATCCATACGTTTTTGTCATATAATTATTTAGCAATATTTATTTGTTAGACGTTTTTTTATAGAAAAAATACAATACAAGTATTAACCTGATTCACTTTATTTAAGACATCTCCTATTCCTTTTTTATAAATTAACATTTTTGGTATACAAAATTATTTCTTACATAACATATCTAAACTGCTGGCCACCGTAAATGCAACACCTTGAAATAAGCATTCGAATAACATGAAATTTACAACATGCATTAGCGGAGGTGAGATATGAAATTGACTAGAATTTCAGCGCAGACGCACATCACGCGCGTCTGTGGCTCCACTTCAAAGTACTATTTAAGGTGTGGAGATTTCGACGATTTCAAGTTCGGCAATTATGTTTTTCTTGCGTTTTTTTAACAATCAATTATGCCTCGTAGAAAACAGCGATTATCTTTTCCGAGTTCAAAGAGGAAAGATAGTGGCCTACAGCATGGTAGTCGGCTTGAACGAAACCAAACAACTAATAAATGCGGATATGTGTTCGTTGGATGCAGTAAGGTACGACGGACCGACGTGTTCGAAAGCATTCACCTCAGTGCACCACTTCACGTGACGACAGGCAAACTGTGCGCATGGCAGTAAAAGATAGCTCAGTCACATCACGAACCGTAGCACATCACATTTAGTCTGTAACGCATCATTCAGTGCCAGCGCGTACCATTCGACGCCGTTTACAGCAGAGCGGTCTGTCCGCAAGACGTACTTTGCTTCGTCTACCCTTAACGCAGAACCACAGACGTCTCCGCCGCTAATGGTGCGATAAAAGAAGGATGTGGACGGCAGAATGGAATGAAATTTTCTTTAATGACGAGTAACGCTTCTCTCTACAACATAACGATGATCGGATTCGAGTCTAGAGACACCGTGGAGAGAGGATGCTGAACAGCTGCGTTATGCACCGCCTACTGGTCCTGCACCGGGTATTATGGTATGGGGCGGTATTGGATATCACTCTCGCACTCCTCTAGTACGCATAGCCGGTACTTTAATCAGCCAACGCTACATCTCCGAGGTGTTGGAGACAGTTTTCCTTCCTTAACTTAGGAGCTTGTCCAAAGCCATATTTCAACAGGATAATGCATGAACTCGTGGCACGCATTGTCCAAATGATCTTCGTCAATCGCCAGATTGATTTGCTTCCTTCGCCGGCTCGTCTCCGGAGTTTTCGCCGAAGGAAAACATGTGGTCCATGGTTGCTCAACGATTGACCCAGATTACATACCCAGCTGTCACACCAGATCAACTTTGACAACGTTTGGAAGCTGCTTGGTCTGCTGTACCCCAAGAACACATCCAAAGTTTCTTTGAATCAATGCTGAGGCGTGTGGCAGCGGTGATCTCCAACAATGGCGGCTACTCTGGCTACTGATTCTGGCAGGAACCACACTTCGCAGATGTCTATAAATTTGATCATTTGTTACTTGTTCAACATGTTATCTACCAAATAAATTTCATTGTGATATCTCTTGTTCTTTCTGATGTTGCAATTTGGGTGGCCAGCAGTATATTTTAACAATTGGTAATATATTAAAGATATATATATATATGAAAGGCATAGACACTTCTTTCATTTGTACACAGTTCTTTTTCTCGTTTCCTTTTTCTATCTCTTTCTCTTTTTTAACATCATATGGCTATTCTATTCCCGGCCTAAAGGTATTGTATATATATATATATAAGTATAGACAAATGTAAAGCCATACATGTATGACAGCGCAAGTGTCCCAAGGGGGACATAGCGTTTTAAATTTAAATTTCAAAAATGGATCATTCAATCATCATATTCAATGGATTACCTTTCAAATCAAACGTTTAACAAAGTTTCACAGAAACCTTGTTATAACAATCAGTTATAACAGCAACACTTGGTTACAACATAATCCAAGAGGTCCAAAGTTCTAAGCTCTAGCCATGCCAAAGGTGGTCCCAACAATAAGGTTCAACTGCATATTAGATATTTTTATGTAAATATTTAATGGAATTTTTTTATTATTTTTTTTCTCTCTTTCTCCTTGTTAATATCATATGACTCTATTCTTTACGGCCTAAAATTATTTTAAATATATGTATAGACAAATGTAAAGGCATACATGTATGGCAGCGCAAGTATCCCTAGGGGGACATAGCGCTTTAATATAAATATATAAATTTAAAAAATAAAAGTATATATCTTCATTAATGATGCATACTAGCAGTTTTGTTAATTTACCCAATCATTAAATCTTATATTTGGCGATGGTATTCAATATTGAAATATATAGAAATTAGGATCATTTAGAACACATATTACTTCTTTAAACACCGGCAATAAGTATTTTCTTCATTTAACGCTGACTATAAAATGAAATAATGTTCAAAACACTAGTTACCAATTGCCCTATTTCTTTTAAATAGCGAGAACCCTAGGAATATTCACCAATGATTTGTCCAAGTGGATTTAGTTTAATAAAGGTTGAATTTTTTAGAATGTTTTTATCTTTGAGATCATTCACGCAATTATGATTATTTTGTAATGGAGAGAATGTGAAACGTGGTTTCTTTCTACACCAACATATCTGTTGAGAAAGTAAAGCCAGGCGGCCTCGCAAATAACCACTGGTCGATGGTAATTGTGTCAACATTGTCCTCATTATTTTCTTCGAACGATCAGTAGGTTTTATTAATTTTTTTCTTGTGTCACGTTACACCTTCAAACTAACGTGATATTAAATCATTCGTTTTGTCTATATATATATTTTTTCGAAGAGTCTATGCAAATAATATATTAAATATGTTTACTACTAGCCATTTAAATTCTACACCAGAAAGAAATACAAAAACAAAATTACATTTTTTAGACATAATCATCATATATATTGTATATTTTAAATTTTGTATAATAACACAGTTAGTATATTTCAGATATCTTCTAATTATTCAAGCCAGAACCAATTGTTTAGGATCATACCTTCCTAATTAAAATATACACTGCTCCTATTTGCCACCACCCCCATATTTTGTATGATATGCTACATCTTTATTAATATAACCTGTATCCTCATATTTGTATTGAAACTCAAAATGATGACTTCCAAATAAAAACAGCTTAAGAGTAGGTTGAGGACAGTTATGAGGCAAAGATTCGGAGGACATAGCCAGCGCCCAGATGGGGCCCCTTCCGGGGCTTGTTGTAGGCAACCGCGCCCCGGGGTAAACACAACAGTCTCAGCTCAGTGTGTGATACAGTGTGTCAATCTAAGCAGGCCGCTTCTGGTCTCTCTCCTGGTCTTCAAATAACGATTGCCCTGGGGAAGTATAAGGACATGTAAGAGGAAATAGCCTGGTCAAAATAACCCTTTGGGCCACCAGATGTCCAACCTTCTAACCCGCTTCCTACTCTTTTTCCCTCAAGGACTAATTCATCCTACTCAAAAGGGTATGAAAGCACCTGGATCTGATTATTTAGAGACAGTTCGCACCGATATGGACTCGACACAAGTTGTTCTTAGTGTGGTCCTGGGACCTCCTTTTTTTCTCTCCAATCTACTCCTCATAGGGTTTTGATTCTGGATCCTGTCTCCTTTGTTGCCTTACCACTCACCAAACACCTACCACGACTGCATTATAAATCACCACAGGACTCATAATTAGTCGAAAGGATGAACAAGGAAAAGAGCCAGACCCCACCGGAGGTTGACCAGGTCGACGAGAGAATGAAGCTTCTCTCTGCCCCAATTACTCTAGAGAACCTGGTAACCCGGCTCACAATTGCCTTGGAAAACCTCTGACCAAAGGCCTTTTAGGACCTAGAGATTCCCAAGTACGACGGTGTGTATCCATCTTGAAACCTTTTAATGACGTACGACAACAAAGCGGACCGAGCTAGACCGCGTCCGAGAAGCTGAACAGACTGCCGCTGTTCCTAGTTCAACACACTTTGCGATATTTTCACCAGTTTCTAATGGACTCCCTGTGCACAACTTCCAGGCGAAATAAACCTTGCTGGACCTCTACCCTCAACCAACGAAGCCATCTTCGCGAACTTCTTCGCCCTGTATCTACAAGGTCAGTCCCTGGAAGAATATTATTGCACCAAGACCGTCATGGTACTAACACTATGCCTGACCCAGAAAGCTATCTTGGAAACCTTAACGCTGAAACCGAAACCACATGCTTACAAACTATTGATAAGAATCGTGCCGCTGACCTCCTTAGCGGAGTGATATGAAAAGAACGCAAAAATTCGGGGATCTATCCAGCCCTTGACACGCCAAACGAGCAGTGGTCCACCTTATATTTGGGATCCTATATCAGCATCCCGAGGTTTCAACCCAGGTCTTTCCACGGGGCAACCAGCCTGCCATCTTCACCATGAGGGTTGTGTGACCAGAACTTTTGCAATGTCGGAAACACCCATTCGCAGCCGACAATGCCTCCTCTCCGCTAAGCACAGACCCCTGGGCAGAAGTCGTCCTTCTGGGTTGCGCAAATCCGTCTCATGGAGCAAGCTATCAGCAGATCACCACCAGGCGCCCCAAACTTTCCACGTCGCACCACCCTAAGTCCCAATTGCACGGACTTCCGAAGTTCCAAGATTCCAAGACGCAAACATTCAACTCAGTAAATATGTTATCTATTTTACCTTTTAGGTTAGAAATCGCTTTCCAAATCACTATTGTGTGTGGCACTATCACATCGACATCATTGAAAAGCGTGAACTCCTTTTTCAATTGTACTTGAATTTTTTTATCAACTCAACCTATGACCAACTATTTTTCATTTTAAAATCGTGTCAACACTGTAGCACCATTTGTTGCATTTCTACCTAAAACTATCACAGACAATATATAGACTGCGTTAAATACAAAGTGTATTAACATACTCTCTCGCTAACATAACAAACCACTACCAAAACACATATGTTTTTAACATTACCTTAAAAGGTCAAACCCTTCGGACGTTCCCGTTGTAAATAACTTTCCCCCTACCCTCTCCAACATGTGGTCAGAAATACCAACGACACGCCCAAACCTCGGCAAACAATACCGGTTTTATGACCGCTGCTATATGTTCCTTCAACTTCCTTAACTAACGTATCTCTTCAAAAGCTGTCTTATTCACGAAAAATTCTAAAAAATAAAGTGCATCTTTTTACTATTTTTAATACGAATTATCATTGTAAATATTTTGCATAACTTTTATTTCTCATTAAGTTCACAACTTCATTTTTTATCGTTTATTTTCATTTCTTTCAATTTACATTCATTCAGAACTTTATATTTTATTCATATATATTTTGAATATCTTTAATATATTACTCTATATACTATTTCATATTAATTATTTTTTTAATCTCCGTATTATACATTTGTTTGGGCATATTCAATCAAATAAAAGGCTCGTCATTTAAAATATTAACTATTTAACATTTTGAAAAACTTTAAATGGGAAAAAGGCATATCAATCTTTTAAATAATTTATAAAATATTTCTCATTTCATGTTAAAGTATGTTGACCAATATGTATTTAGAATTTCATTTCATATATTCCTTTAACTGTATATTAACTCCAATACAAATTTTTATTTTCACCTGACCAACCTTGAACTCTTTTACTGTAATTTATTTTTACTTTTAAAATTTCATATATTTTATTTCTCACCTCACTTTCCTAAATTAAAAAAATTATTTTAACTTTTAAATTATTTTCTCACTTATGTTTTTCGTTTTTCAAATTTTTAATTTTTATATTAATCGCACATATAGCTCTCGTTAAAGGGACACATTTTATTTTAAAAGTTTATTAATGGACAATTTCATACATCATGCCACACACACAATATTTTATGCTTGTTTTGTTTCCCACTTGGCAAATACGAAAGTAGGAAAAGCAGAATGATTGTTTACAAAACAATTTGTTCTCGTAAGGCTTAATTGAATATAATGTTTTATAATAGCTTAAAGAAATGAGTTTACTTATCTTTGGTCAGGCAATCATCCCAAGCTTTACAAATGAATTTATTTTATTTTTCTTTACAATGGATACTAAAAGAATTTACAAACGAATTATAGCGGCAGCTGAAAGGTATTGTTCTCTAGTGGCTACGTGGCAAGAAGAATGTTCGAGAAGGTGGCCAGCTCCCTCTGGCAGTCCGCCAGCTGGCCTCCCATTGGTCAGCGATGACGTAGCTCTCCGTACTTACACCGCTGCGCGCTGCCTCTGCCACCTATGTTAGAATAAAACGAAACATACTCCCCTCCTGTGGACGTAGTCCACACACAAGGCAAAAGAAAAGGATCACATAATGTAGAAAGTTTTTTTTTTTTTTTTTTTTTTGAAGAAGAATTATTAGAATGGCAGAAGTGCAATCTTCGAGATGGGTCTTGTTGTGATATGTAAATAACCTATGTTAAGTGTTATAATTGTTACCTATTGTTAACTATGCAAAATTATTCCATTTGTAAATTGTTTTAAAAAAACTTTTGTAAATTATTTCCTTTTTATCTCTATCTTGTATATAAGAAGATTGCTAGATTGAATAAACATCCAGTTCAACTTGTAAGTCGTAGCGAGTTTGTTCAGACAAATCATACACATTACAACATGGCGCAGACGACAAAAGTATCGAATTAAAACAGATTAATTCAACAGTGAGTAGAATGGAAGGAATCAAGCCGCCGGCGGAATTTGTCCCGTACAGCAACGAAAAAAAAAAGGGAAACCTGGAGAGAGTCGTTTGAAATTTTTGCAATAGCGGTAAATTTAGAAAGCATGCCGCTGGTGCGTCAGCGAGCAATCTTGAAGCATATTGCTGGTGAGAAAACAGTGATGATATACAAAACATTTCACATTAGTGAAAATGATACCTACCCAAATGTAAAGGAAATGCTTGATATGTTTATCAACCATTTTAAGCCCTTCAAAAATACGATTCAAAGGAGAAATGTATTTTTTACCTGTGTACAAAAGGAAAGGCAGGGAATCATGGAATTTGTTACAGAATTAAAGCATCTGGCACAAGAATGTGAATTCGAGGGTTTAACAGAATCTCTAATAAGGGATCGCCTTATAATTGGAATACTTGACCGAGAAGTGAAAAGAAAATTGTTAGAAGATCCACAGTTGACACTACCAAGGGCAATTTCGATAGCTATGATCTCCGAGTCAACATGTTCACAAGTAGCATCGTTGAATGAGCAAAAAATGATTGAAAAAATTGAAAAACGTAATTGGGTGAAAGATACAAGTCGAATGGAAAATGCAGAAGCAGGACCAAGCGGTATAAACCCGAGAAGAGAAAGAATAATAGAACCATGTAAGTGATGTGGACAACGACACAAGTATGGAAAGTGTCCAGCATATGGGAAGAAATGTAATGCATGCGGAAAAACCAATCATTTCTCAGTAGTTTGCCGAACAAAACGTATAAGAAATCTCTTAGCGGAAAGTGAAGCTGAAGAATCCTGTGACCAGATAAATCTAAATGAAGTTGCTGTAAAGACTGTTCGGTCGGACAAGTGGTCCGCGATAATAATAATTAATGGTACATTTGGACACTGGCGCACAGATAAATGTGCTTCCTCATAAAGTAATAAACCAATGGCCATCAAGACCAGAAATCAGACCCACGTCATTAAAGGCGTTCGCATATGGAAATACAGAATTGCCTATCGTCGGCAAATGCAATGTGCTATGCCAATATGGTGAAAAGAAAGGAATGTTTGAATTTATCGTAGCCGATGTAGAAGCGCAGACACTTATCACGGGCGATACTTGCGAGAAGCTTGAAATATAGAGGCGAATTAATCATATAAACACGGATGAAATGAAATTGTGTTCTGAAACTCAAAATATCCTCGAACAATACCACGAAGTATTTCAAGCAGTAGGATTAATCAACTCGGAATGTAAGATTTACATAAAGCCTGAATATTCTTCTGTGCAAGTCCCTCCCAGGCGCATCCCAACAAGCCTCGGAGCCGAAGTTCAGTCTGAATTGGAAAAGATGGTGAAGCAAGGAATCGTAACAAAAATATATCATGAAACAGAGTGGTCTCATCCTATGGTCGTTGTAAAAAAAAAATCTGGTCAAATCAGAATATGCCTGGACCCTCGGAAATTAAATGAGGCCCTTGTGGGAAGACATTTCCAGACTCCGGCTCCAGCTGAACTATTGCACGAGATACCCAAAGCTAAGTATTATACCGTGTTAGACGTGAAATCAGCCTATTGTCATATTCCGGTTGCAAAGGAATGCAGAGATCTGTTGGTGATGACCACGCCATTTGGCAAATTCAGATATAACCGATTGCCATTTGGTTTGAATATATCGGCACAAATTTTTGCTGAGAAAATGACGAATATCTTTAGGTAAGCTTTTAAAATATTACATATGTAGACGATTTGCTGATATATGCGGATACCATTCAAGAGCACAATAAAAAATTAAAGGGAATTCTAGAAAAAGCAAAAGAAAAAATATCAAATTTGATTTAACAAAGGCTCAAATATGTCTAACGAAGGTTCGTTTCTTGGGCCATTTGATATCACAAAATGGAATTGATCCAGAGCCAAATAAGATTGATAAATTAATTACCTTTAAAAGGCCAGAGGATAAAAAGTCGCTGCAAAGAATCATGGGTCTTTATAATTACTTGGGAAAATTAATTCCAAATTTGGCTGCGTCCACATCCAATATAAGAGGAATATTAAGAAAGAATGTTGTCTGGCATTGGGGGCCTAAACAGGATGGGGAATTCGATCATATTAAGGAATGCGTGAGGAATGCTCCTTCGTTGGCTCATTTTGACAAAAGCAAGATGCTGATTTTGAAGTGTGATGCCAGCAAAGATGCAATGGGAGCTGCTCTGCTACAGGAAGATCGACCTAGCATTCGCATCCGCGTCATTTAGCGACTCGCAGAAACAGTACTCTCAGATTGAGAAGGAGTTACTGAGTGTTTATTATGGATGCAAAAAGTTCGAATATCTATTGTCAGGACACACTTTCGTTGTCCAGACGGATCACCAGCCTTTATTGCCTCTAGTCAAAAAACCGCTGAGTGATATATCTCCGCGTCTACAAAGATTAGTAATGAAGCTTATAGCATTTGACTTCAAATTGCAGTACAAACCAGGAAAATACTTGATTGTGGCTGATACCCTATCCAGGGATACTCACCCCATGGACGAACTACCAACGCCTTTTCTTGAGGACAAAAGAATGGTCAAGATGGTACGTGTTAATATCTCGGACGAAAAACTGGTAGCGATGCAGAAAGATACCCGAGAGGATCCTGCTTTGGTTAAAGTAATCGATTATGTGATTGAGGGATGGCCTATATGCAAAAAAGACGTCGATGAAGATGCCAAAGTATTTTTCGATTTCAGACACCGTTTATATTTATGGAATGATCTATTATGTATAGGATCGGCCATAGTGATTCCGCGAGGACACAAAGGAATAATATGCTTAATTTGTTGCACCAATCGCACCAAGGGATATCTGCAATTCAGGGTTTGGCGCGAGAATCTTTATTTTGGCCGAGAATGTCCATTGACATTGCTGAAAAAGTAAAAAATTGTGAAATTTGTCAAAAACATCAGAAATCAAAAATACGGCAGCCGTTAAAACCTTTCCCAGTTCCAGATTATCCATGGCAGACAGTATCATTGGGCATATTTTATATTCAGAAAAAGCCCCATTTGTTAGTGGTCGACAGATATAGTGGCTACCCGGAGGTATTTACATTGGACCCACCTACGGCGATTAATGTAAAAAAAAATTGAGAGAAACATTTGCACGATTCGGGATCCCGGAAACCATGATGTCCGACAATGGACCACCGTTTCGCTCAGAGATTATGACTGACTTCTGTATAAGATGGGGTATAAAACAGCTATTTTCAAGTCCACACCATAGATCTAATGGTCTGGCCGAGAGAAACATTCAAACAATAAAAAATCAACTAATTAAATGTAGAGATGAAGGGTCCGACCCATATCTGGCTATTCTGGCATATAGGAATACACCAAAAAATGACCTACCGTCACCCGCACAGCAATGTTTATCGAGGAGCCTTCGATGTCAGATCCCCAGAATTACACCGCTATATAGACCCTATCAAACAAATTGGAGAAGTATAGAGAATGCCAAAAGAAAAAGACAGAGCTCAATGAAAGAGCAGTATGACAGAAATAGTAAAAGCTATCCCAAGGTCAATGTAGGAGAGGATGCATGGTGTCAAATACATCCAAGGGAGACATGGACACTGGTGAAGATTTCAGCGCAGGCTGATTCTCCTCAGAGCTTTGAAGTTGTGACACCATCGGGAAATAGGTTGATAAGAAATCAACAATTTATTAGGCCAAGGGATGGAGGCTACGAAAAAACCAGTTGTCTTCAGAACCAATTACCGCCTCCCCAGAAACTCAACATCCGCAGTGCGACAGTCCAACGATGGGCGAGTCATCCACAGCCCCGATACAGCGGTCAAGTGAAGATACAAATATTGACCAGAGGGAAAGCGCGACTACATCCGCTGGGATTTCACCAGAACCATCCGGAAGGCCCCGGTTTTCAAGGTTTGGAAGAGAGTTAAGAAAACCACAAAGATTTTGTTTTTAAGCAGAAGGGAGGCATGTCAACCGCCTTTTGATTTGCCTGATCTGATTGTTGATGGTTGTCTAGATTCGTGACATTCTTTAATTGTTGTAGCAGAGGGGAAACATGTTGTGATATGTAAATAACCTATGTTAAGTGTTATAATTGTTACCTATTGTTAACTATGCAAAATTATTCCATTTGTCAATTGTTTTAAACTTATGTAAATTATTTCCTTTTTATCTCTATCTTGTATATAAGAAGATTGCTAGATTGAATACACATCCAGTTCAACTTGTAAGTCGTAGCGAGTTTGTTCAGACAACTCATACACATTACAACAGGTCTTATTAGATGATGTTGTTTCTCTGTTTGAAGTTCCACAACTCGGACATTGCCATCCGCTCCAGGTGACACCTTGGTGATGCGGCCAAGGCTCCACTGCATTGAAGGCATAGGAAAGTCTTTTACCAACACCAAATCTCCAATCTTCAGGTTGGAAGAGGGTTTTTCCACTTGGACCGTTGTTGCAGATTGTTTAGATATTCCCTGGACCATCTTTTCCAGAAAACATCTCTGGCCTTTTGAATTAATTTCCATCTAGTTAAGTAGTTGTCATTAGGGTGATAACTGGGCTCTGGGAGTGCTGTTAATGGTCTTCCAATCAAAAAATGTCCTGGAGTGAGAGGGTTGAAATCATTTGGATCCGAACTTATCGGATACAACGGGCGAGAATTCAAACACGCTTTAATTTGACTTGTCAGAGTATTGAGTTCTTCAAAATTTAAAACTGCAGATTTTAAACACCTTAGGAGATGATACTTCAATGATTTAATTCCTGCTTCCCAAATGCCGCCGAAGTTTGGAGCAGATGGAGGTATAAAATGCCAAGTGATGTGTTCATTAGCGACATAATTTTGAATTGAAGAATCCTTTACAAGTTGATGTATATTATTCAAAATATTCTTAGCTCCTTTAAAGTTAGTAGCGTTGTCGGTGAAAATTTCAGAGGGTTTTCCTCGATGAGAGATGAATCTTCTAAAAGCAGCGAGGAAGGCAGGGGTTGACAGATCTGAAACTATCTCAAGGCGAATAGCCTTCGTTGAGAAACAAATGAATAATGCTATATATGATTTTAATGTTACTTTTGTTCTTATGACATTAGGTTTAGTTATAAATGGTCCTGCGAAGTCTATTCCTGTTTTGCTAAAAGTGCTTGAGGGTATGATTCTATGGATAGGCAGATCTCCCATGATTTGTTTTGACACTTGGCATTTCGTCTTGAAACATGTCATGCAACGATTAATGAGCTTTTTTACTAGAATTCTACCGGATGGAATCCAGTACTTTTGTCGGATGGCACACAGAGTTAATTGGAGACCAGAATGAAGATGCTCTACGTGGAATTGTTGAACAATCAATTCTGTAACAAAATGGTTGTGAGGAAGAATTATTGGATGCTTCTCATTGAATTGCAGGTTGGATTTGCGCAGTCGACCTCCTACAGGTAGAATTCCTGATGAATCAATAAATGGGTTTAAGGATAAAAGTTTTGAGTTTGTTGGTAGTACTTTGCTTTGATTACAACATTGAATTTCAGTTTTAAATTCAGAACTTTGAATGATTTGAATAAGAGTTCGAATTGAATTATCGAGCTCATTAGAGGACAATTCTTTGTGTTTTATTTTGTCGCTGCTGTGTCTAGCATTGTGGATAAATCTTAGGAGCCATGCCGTAACTCTGCTCAGCTTCCAGAATGTTGAGAATTTAAAAATAAAGTCTTGAATAGGACAAGTAGTGAAATGAACAATTGGAACAGTCTTTCTTTTTCATGACAAACTTCTTTTGGAAGTTCATATGTGATTGGTTGCGGATCTTGTAAACTTGAGTTTGATAGCCAATCAGGACCATTCCACCAAAGTGAATGGTTTACTAGTTCTGAAGAAGTTATACCTCTGGAGGCGCAATCTGCAGGATTATCCTTGGTAGACACATAGTACCAAGAAGATTGCAGAGTTAGTCGCTGAATTTCTGCAATCCGGTTACCAACAAAAGGTTTCCAATGTTTTGATTCAGATTTTATCCAACATAAAACAATCTGGGAATCTGTCCACAAAATTACTCGGTCAATCTGCAACAGCAATGAGCTGCAAATGGAATCATATAAATTTGAAAGGAGAAGAGCAGCACAAAGCTCCAGACGAGGTATAAACGTTGCCTTCAAGGGAGCGACTTTTGTCTTGGCAGCAATCAATGTGACTTGAACCTGACCAGATTTAAAACGAGATTTCATATAAACAACTGATGAATATGCAGATTCGGAAGCATCACAAAATCCATGGAGTTCTAAAGAATGTATAAGTCCCTTGCAGGAAATATATCTAGGAATTTTAATATGATTCAGCATGGCCAAATCCATTTTCACTCTCCTCCAATGAGAACACAACGATTCAGACAAGGGATCATCCCAATCCAAATCCTGTTTCCACAAAGTTTGGAACAGAATCTTGAAGCTAATGATCACCGGTGATAACCATCCCAAAGGGTCATAAATTCGAGAAATGTCCGATAACAATTGTCTTTTAGAATATACGTCTTTTAGTGAATTGACTGTAATTGTGAAATTATTCGTGGATGGATTCCAATTTATCCCAAGAATCTTAACAGATGAATTATCTCCGATTTCATATGAATCATGTGCTTTCAGCGCTTCTGGTACCTCTGAAAGAACCTCAGGGACATTTGACATCCATTTTCTTATGCAAAAGCCACCAGATAAAAGGATTTTCCGGATATCATCAATGAGAACTTTTGCTTCTTCGATTGTTGTTGCGCCTGAAAGTAGGTCGTCTACATAAAAATCAGTTTTTATGATTTTAGATGCCTCTGGGAACAAGAGTTCTTTGTCGGTGGCAAGTTGCATCAAGGTACGGATTGCAAGATATGGTGCACACGACATTCTATAAGTTACTGTAAGCAATCTATACTCCAATAAAGATTCCAATGGACTATTTCTCCAGAAGATTCTCTGAAAGTCGAGATCAGAAGAGTTCACTTTTATCTGTCTGTACATTTTTCAATATTTCCCGTAAAAGCTATAGGATTAGTACGAAACTTCACAAGAATATTGAAAATATCATGCTGCAATTTTGGTCCAGTATGAAGAAAATCATTTAAGGAGTAATTGTTGCTCGTTTTGCACGATGCATCAAACACTACTCTTAATTTAGTAGTGCTGCTCTGCTCACGCAGAACGCAATGGTGAGGTATATAATAGCACTTGTCTGATGGTTTGTCACGTTCGTTTTTCGGAATGAGCCCATGTGGTTGAGAGAAAGATATTCCATCATGAAATCCTTATATTGCTGAAGAAGATTCGAATATTTGTGCAATTTTCTCTCGAGAGCAAGAAATCGTTTCATGGCATTCTGACGTGAGTCTCCGAGATTAGGCACAGATTTAAACGGTAGACCAACAGAATATCTTCCATCTGTTGATATGCAAAAGTTTTTGTCATAAATGTCCCCGCAACTCTTCTCCGCTTTAGTCAATGGAAGAGCGGCAGGAACCGATTCCAATTCAAAAAACTTTCGCAGATTATCATCTCCTTGGGATGTTGAGCATAATGAGATATAGCTGTTTCCAGTCTCAGAACTGGAAACATTTCCTGAAAGTATCCATCCTAACTTGGAACTACAGGCAGTGGGTCCTGGATGATTTTGGAATCGTAGTTTTCCTGTATATAAAAATGGGGCGAGGTCTGCACCAATTACTAAATCAATGGGACTTGTTTTATCAAAATTGGGATCTGCTAATAAAGTATTCTTAAGATGAGGCCAATTATCTCTATTTATCAGAAAATTAGGTAAATCAACAGTGATTTGATCGAGTATTATGGATGGAATTTTGAATATTCTATCAGAAAAATGAGGCTTAAATTGAAGAAAAGTCTCACTAGCAGACTGCTGTATTGGTTGGTTACCAATTCCAAAAACTGTGAGTTGGCTCTTTTTAACAGGAAGATTAAACTTTTCACGACAATTTTCTGTTATTAGACTTCTTTGAGAACCAGTATCAATCGAAGCTCTGCATGGATGAAGCGACCCATTTTCTGCTCTCACTCTCACGATAGCAGTAGATAATAAGATTGTCTCATTGGGCTTTGTTGTATCACTGAGAAAACATGAAACGCTAGATTGGGCAATTGGGGCTTCAATTGAAGTGGTATTCAAAGGTTCGGGTTGGAAGGAATGCAAAAGAGTGTGATGTTTTTTGTTGCATGATTTACAATGCATAGTGATTTTACATGATGTTACTCTGTGGTTGGACCGCAAACAATTGAAACAAAGGTTATTGGTTTTTACTATGTTCCATCTTTCAAGGAGAGAACTTTTATGGAACTTGTCACATTTGAATATAGGATGTGAATTTTTGCATAATAGGCATTTATCATCACCTTTTGAAATAGAATTATATACATGTGTTTGTTTCACTACAGATTTATCCTCTTTAGCATAACCTTTTATCGATTGCAAACTTTTTGCTTGTTTTTCAAGAAACATAATAAAATTTTCGTAGGATGGAAAGCTATCATCTATCAACGTCAATTCCCATTGCCTTTTCAAATCATCACCTATTCTTCTTTGTAGGAAATGTATTAGAAAGATATCAACAAGTGTATTTCTCTCCAAACCCAGTGATTACAAATTTCTCATGGCTTCATTACATATATCTAGTAGTTCGAAAATGGCCTTGGAATTTATTAGTTTTAAAGGTTTTAAAGTGAATAATTTTGTACATTGTGAAAAGGCAAGTTTTTTTTTGTTATCATATCTGGAGACCAATGTGGCCCAAGCATGGGCATAGTTTTCATCAATAACAGGAAATCCCCTAATAAGTCGTTCAGCGTCTCCAGTAACAGCTGATTGTAAATATTGCAGCTTTTGTGAATCAGTTAGAGCGGTATTGGAATCAATAGACAGAGAAAACAATTGCTTGAAACTAAGCCATTCGTTAACATCACCAGAAAAGGAAGGTAAATTAAATTTGAGAAGTTCTATTTTACTTGTGGTTGGTTGATTTAGATCATTAATTTTACTTGAAATGGCTGTACAAGATACTTTATTGATATTCACCACTAAATTTCTAAGATTATCATTGTATTGCATAACTCTAGGAAAGTAAACTTCATCATCAAATTCAGAAAATGTTAAAAGATTACAATAAGTTTTTTCAATGTTAGATTTATATCTAAAATATCTTGTTTAAATGTCTGTAAATTTGCATCATCCTTCGATTCAATCATCTTGAGCGAAATTTGTTCAAAATAATCCACTTGTTTGAAATGAAATTCAAGAATATTTAAAGTAGCTTTAAATTTGGCAGCCATCTTTAATTTTTGCTATTATTAATTTTAATAATATATTTCAAAATGAATTATAATTATTTATATTTAAATAATTATTTAATAGATTTATTCCCGGGTTTCGGCACCAATGTTTTGTTTCCCACTTGGCAAATACGAAAGTAGGAAAAGCAGAATGATTGTTTTCAAAACAATTTGTTCTCGTAAGGCTTAATTGAATATAATGTTTTATAATAGCTTAAAGAAATGAGTTTACTTATCTTTGGTCAGGCAATCATCCCAAGCTTTACAAATGAATTTATTTTATTTTTCTTTGCAATGGATACTAAAAGAATTTACAAACGAATTATAGCGGCAGCTGAAAGGTATTGTTCTCTAGTGGCGACGTGGCAAGAAGAATGTTCGAGAAGGTGGCCAGCTCCCTCTGGCAGTCCGCCAGCTGGCCTCCCATTGGTCAGCGATGACGTAGCTCTCCGTACTTACACCGCTGCGCGCTGCCTCTGCCACCTATGTTAGAATAAAACGAAACAATGCTTATAAAATGCTTTTTCCCCTATAAGGCAGCATGGTTATTTTTCTTCAAGCCTCGTAATTTTTCTTATCTTTCACTTTCGCAAAAAAAAAAAAAAAAACACTTTGTACCATTCCTTTCTTTTATTAACTTATTCTTTTAAAATCAACCAACGGCTCTCTTAAGCGCGTTTGCGTTTATTTTATTTTTACTAGACCTCTCTCAGTATTCCTTCAGTGTACCTATTCCTTACATTGAAACTTAATCTTTGAGAGGCAATGTATTTTTTAAATCTTTCGACCTCAAAGGTATCATTTTTTAATCGACCGCAATAGTCCATTTTTTTTTAAATATCACTCGACCGTAAATGTCTCTTTTTTTCCGTACGCGCATGTCTATTATTTGTTTATTTATGTGTCCTCGAGAGAGAGACCGCGCATAGGTTTACTGACTAACCAATTTCCTTCTTTCTAAAGACTTCTATAAAATGTATCAATTTGTATTAGAACTAAGTTTTGTTGACGAATATTGTAGAGATAACTTTGTTCCTTTATTCAGCACTTCTAATGGCTTCCTTCCCTCATTTTACAATGTTGCACTACTTACCTAACAAATCTCTTACTTTACACCTTAACATTCCCTTTACATCCTCATGCACGCATCTATATTGTATATAACTCATGATTGTCTATACTCACACTCTGTACCATATTAACCGACACATAAAATTAATTTGTGCGCGATACATAGTGCGCGAAGCCAATTTTTTTCCGACACTCAAAAATAATTCCCTGCATGAATTATCTTTTGAAATGAGGGAAATATGTCAAAATATTAATAAATATTCAAATAAAGATGGCCTGTGTGGAAGTATGACGATAGGTTAGTGGAAATAGTCTAGTCAAAATAAGCCTTTGGGTCACCAGATGTCCAGCCTTCTAACCTGTCTCTTATTCCCCTTCCCTATGGAACTAATTTATTCTATTCAAAATGGTTCAAAAGCACCTGAATTAGATGATCTAGGAACAGTTCGCACCGAGATGGTTTCGCCAACAGTTATTACCAGGGTGATTTTCGGAACTTTTCTTTCCTTCCGATTTACTCTTCGCGGGCTTTTGTTTCTGGATCCTGTTTCCTGTCTGCGAATTACCACTCACGACACAACTATCACGGCTGCTTCAGGAATCACCATATCTATATCTTATATACTATTTTTGAGATGGAGATTTATTTTCTGTTTTTTTTTTTTTAATACAAGATATTATGCCAATGGTATGCAGTCATGACCCTTTTCCACGGATATCGTTATATTAAATACTAGCGGATGTGTACCCGGCTTCGCCCGGGTTTTATCCGAGTGAAAGTTTGCCTAACGAATATTATTAATAATAATATTCGGGAACACACAGAATATTATGATAATAATGATAATATAATTCGTTACGTCATATATTTATATAATATATGAAATTTATTTTTCGAGCAAACATATCCACTCTGTCTACTGAATAGATTTTAAAAAAAGATATACATAAATAAAAATATCTAGAAATATGCTACATGATCTTAGGCAAAAGGCCGAGAAACAATATTTTATATATAGAGATGACCTGGCTTCGTGTGTCTTCTGCTCGAGTGAATGTTTCGCTGGTAGAATTTTGTTCCTGCCTACTATTAATCATTATCTGGCTGCGCCCGTTGTCTGCTTTAGTGATAATTCCCCAAAAGAATTTTTAATGCAATCAAGCATGATACGGCAATATTATCATAATCATTTCTGACTAAAAAAATATTGTTGCTCAGTACTTGCTTAAAAATAATTTTTCTTGGTTAAAGTGCGACAAAAAGAATTCCAGATTTAACTCTCTGTCCTGTTCAAATTTCAGCGAGATTAGTTACATATTGAGGGCGTGCATAGCCGACAAACATGTATATATATATGTCCCCGGCTTTGCCCGATTTTTACCCGAGTAAAAGTTTGCTTAACAAACATTTGTTAAAACGATTCTAGCAAACATCCAATCCCTACTGAATCTATACTTGTCTACACTCTCGATAATTTTTCCCAGTCCCTTGAAAAATACTCGATAAGTTGAAAAAAAAATCAGTATTAATTGATCCACTCGGTAATTTGAAGTTCAAGGAATAGTATCTTGCCACAAACGAAGATTTGTAAATAACTGTATTTAGCGAATGTAACCAGCTTCGCACAGTTTTTATCCGAGTAAAAGTTTGCCTAACGAACATTTGTTAAAACGATTCTAGAAAACATCCAATCCACCTATATATTGATTTATAAACGTATATAAATATAAATATTGTTATATGCGTTTAAATATATTTTTGAAACACATAATTTTTAAAAACATTTATTATATTTTAAATAAGATATTGTCACTTTTGTGAATTTGATAATTAATTATTTCTTTTTTCTCAATGAATTATATATATTAATTAAAAATTTCATTTTTGTTATCATCATCACATACAATGTAATTTTTTTATATAAACAAACGATAATAAACAACAACAATTAGGGGCTCAAAAATCATTTATTATGGTTAGCAGCTCTGTAAATAAAGATATTTTCACAACAACAATTAAAGTTGCATCATCATTTTTATAAAACAACAGCTAATTAAATTAACAATGTAAAAATATATTTTAACATTACATTTTAACATTTAACACAAAAACGTTACAATTTTTTCTTTAAATATATATTAATATTGAAATGCCAAGTATTTTTTACGTCAATGGAATATTATATTACTAAATTCTCAAATTAAATTTATTATATTCGGAAAAAATATATATAATTTCATCAGACGCCGTTAGAGGCGCTGCTTGCGAGTGAAAGTAGAAAATTTGCAAATATTCCCAGTAATATAGTAAATAACATCCTAAAGTTTCACGGCGATTGGATTATCTTACCTTTTAAAAACATTCATCGTGTGAACAAA
The DNA here is from genome assembly GCA_030710605.1 of Cordylochernes scorpioides. NCBI lineage: Eukaryota > Metazoa > Arthropoda > Arachnida > Pseudoscorpiones > Chernetidae > Cordylochernes > Cordylochernes scorpioides. The sequence goes on along the minus strand of CP092870.1, from coordinate 27,548,976 downwards.
CTAACATTCATCGTGTAAACAAACCACGTGTTAATTATTAACCAATCAAATTCATTTATCGTCGCGACCAGTGCTGCGCCCAAGCGGTAAAAGGCTGGAACTAACGCTTTTTGTTTTTTTATTTTTTTTTAAAAGCACATTAACTTTTTTAGATTTTTGAATAGCCTATATGTTAAAGGAAATCTTCAGCTACCTACATGCGAAATTTCATAAAGATTCATTCTGTAGATTTTGCGCAACGCGATAACAAACATCGATTTTGGATTTCATTTTTATAGATATACTAGACGGGTGACCCGGGCTTCGCCCCGGGATTGACCCGTGTGCATATCTACGCGAGTGATATATATTTAGATAAGATTTTTTTTATAATTGTTTGTTATTAGCATTATCTATTTGTTTGCATCAGCCTAATTTAATCTAATCTTTGATAGAGGGCGCTGTTCGTGAGCTAAGTAGAATAATTTGAATATATAGTTTTAAGTTTGGTATACCCGAGACATTTGGCCTATATCGACAGATGAATTTATAATCATTATGGTCATTATACTGCAAACCTGAAAAAGGCTTATGAGTCCAAAGCTGAATACGCTGAACAGGAACTTGCATAGTTTGTGTAGCTGCGACGCGGGCTTCAGAATACCTAAGACGACGAAGCGCACGACGCGTCTCACTTTGAAGTGGTGTCTCAATAGCTCTAGCATTCCTATAACTCCTGGAAGCAGCCGTATTCCTACAAAGTAAACGTCGGCTGTAGCGAGGCATATTCTGAAAAATAATTTAGATTGAGATTAATAACAAAAGCTTCAAAACCAGCAATTTCTAAACAAAGCATAAAAATTTTCTGTCTTTTTAAAGTAAAAATCAAAATTTTTAAATTTTTTATTCAAAATAACCTTCAGATATGTTAAAAAGATTTAAAAAAACTAAAATCATAATATTATTACAAAATAATTAATGTACAAAACCAGTTATCATTAAAAAGCTTAATAATCTAAATATAAAATATTTAAGCATAGTTTGTGTAGCTGCGACGCGGGCTTCAGAATACCTAAGACGGCGAAGCGCACGACGCGTCTCACTTTGAAGTGGTGTCTCAATAGCTCTAGCATTCCTATATCTCCTGGAAGCAGCCGTATTCCTACCAAGTAAACGTCGGCTGTGGCGAGGCATATTCTGAAAAAAAAAATTATATTGAGATTAATAACAAAAGCTTCAAAACCAGAAATTTCTAAACAAAGCATAAAAATTACCTGTCTTTGTTGAGGTAAAAATCAAAATTTTTAATTTTTTTATTTAAAATAACTTTCAGATATGTTAAAAAGATAAAAAAAAACTAAAATAAAAATATTATTACAAAAAAATAAATGTACAAAACCAGTTATCATTAAAAAGCTTCAAAAATAGACCAACCGCTGGTTACGGCAATGAAAAAGCATTTTTTTTAGCTAAAAAATAGAAATAATTTTCTAAAATACAAAATATAACCCCTATATGTTAAAAAACTCTAAATAATCTAAATATAAAATATTTAATCAAATAAATTGAAATATTTTTAAAAAAATTTTGAAAAAGGACTTCAAAAAGACAAATAAATGAATCCGTAAAAGAAATCCCTTGCTTATTTAAAAATATAAATAACCTATTTTTTAGATACAACGCATATATGTAGAAAATATAATAAATAAACTGTATGGCATATGCTGAAAAAAAAATTAGGATGAGATTAATAACAAAAGCTTCAAAACCAGCAATTTCTAAACAAAGCATAAAAATTTCCTGTCTTTTTGAGGTAAAAATCAAAATTTTTAATTTTTTTATTCAAAATAACCTTCAGATATGTTAAAAATATTTAAAAAAAACTAAAATCATAATATTATATTACCAAAAAATTAATGTACAAAACCAGTTATCATTAAAAAGCTTCAAAAATAGACCAACCGCTGGATACAGCAATGAAAAAGCATGCTTTTTTGAGCTAAAAAATATAAATAATTTTCTAAAATACAAAATACAACCCCTATATGTTAAAAAAAAACTATAAATAATCTACTTTTGAAATATCTAAGCAATTAATTAAAATTTTGTTAAGGTCCTCAAAAAAGACATAAAATTGAGCACATTAATAAAATTTCAAGCTTTTTTTGTAAAAAATAATATAATTAACTCAGTCTTATAAAATACTAACCACGTAAGTTAGAAATAGCATATATAATCTGTAAAATACAATATAACGCGGCTGATGATTGTAAAACGAAAATTGAAATTATACCGCGAATGTTTCTTTTATAAAAATCGAAATTTATTTTCAAAGAGAAATAGCGACATTTCTAACTTTGAGGATGAGGTATGGAAAGGTGAAACATGAAGAGTAATGGCGAACGGAAAAATAAAAAGTGTCCAGGGGCGGGAATCGAACCCACACCCTTCTGCTTACCGGGCAGGTGCCTTGTCCACTCGGCTACCCTGGACGTATTTTTCCGTTCGTAACTAATACTTAAAGTAACATTTAAAATACAATATAACGCGGCTGATGATTGTAAAACGAAAATTGAAATTATACCGCGAATGTTTCTTTTATAAAAATCGAAATTTATTTTCAAAGAGAAATAGCGACATTTCTAACTTTGAGGATGAGGTATGGAAAGGTGAAACATGAAGAGTAATGGCGAACGGAAAAATAAAAAGTGTGAAAAGTAAATTTTTTTATATATAATCTGTATATAAAATATTAAAAAAAATTAAAATTAGCCTAAAAATGTATCTAAAATATAAAATTGATCTCATCAAGTAAAAGGCTTCAACTTTTTTTTTGTATAAAATATGAAAACTATAAAATAAAAGTATCTTACCATGTATAAAAGTTATTAAAATATATATAAAAAAGATTAAAACTAATTTTCCAAGAAGTTCAAAAGTGTAAACACTTTCGAAAAGCCTAAAAATTTATAAAAAAAATAAAATTGATCTCATCAAGTGAGGCTTCAACTTTTTTTTGGTATAAAATATGAAAACTCTAAAATAAAAGTATCTTACCATGTATAAAAGTTATTAAAATATATAAAAAAGATTAAAACTAATTTTCAAAGAAGCGCTAAAGTGTAAACACTTTTGAAAGTGTAAACACTTTAACTCTGTTGAATTTTTTTTGTATTTTATCGATAACAGCAAAGTTATGTATGTTAAAGTTAGGAAAAATATTTTGATGTTAAGCAAAACCTGCTCCATCTCGTTTTACATAAATGTTGAAAATTTGGTCGAAATTGACGCATTGTAACGAAAGTTTTTAGTGAACAACACTTATGAAATTTCCATTTTATTAATATAGAAGGATAAATAATAGATATATATATATATAGATGGCGCTCTGCCATCTAAAAAGCACATGTGCTCGTGGTAAGAAGATGCCTTATATATTTTTAATATATATATATATATATTCGAGGTGTGTTCAAAAAGTATCGCGAATTTTGAATTTTCGCGGGTTACGTATATTCGAATTTCGATCTTTTTGTGGCTTTATGTTGGTACTCATGTCTCTCACTTATGCCGACAAGCTCGGCCATTTTGAATGTTCACTTAATTGTTGACAGCTGCTTTGCTTGCAGGTGTTTTGGATCGTCTTCGATTAAAAAAAATGGATTAAATAACCTGTATCAAATTTTGTGTGAAAAACAAAATTAAGTGCGCGGATGCATTCCGAATGTTGACTGTGGCATACGGAGAAGCTACCTTAGACCGAAGCAACGTTTATCGGTGGTACAAAATGTTCTCAGAAGGCCGAGAAGATTGGAACGACGAAGAGCGTGCCGGACGCCCGAGCACTTCAACAACAGACGAAAAAATTAATGAAGTGGAGAAAATGATATTGGCCAATCGTCGAATCACCGTTAGAGAAGTTGCTGAGGACCTAAACATATCGAGTGGCTCGTGCCATTCGATTTTTAACAATGATTTGGGCATGAGACGGGTCGCCGCGAAATTTGTACCAAAATTGCTCAATTGCGACCAAAAACAGCATCGCATGAACATTGCTAATGAGATGTTGGACTCTGTCCGCGACGACCCAAATTTGCTCCAGAGGGTCATAACTGGTGACGAAGCATGGGTTCATGGTTATGACGTGGAAACCAAAGCTCAATCATCTCAAAGAAAGCTGCCGCACGAACCAAGACCGAAAAAAGCGCGCCAAGTTCGGTCGAATGTGAAAGTTTGGCTGACAGTTTTCTTCGATTGCAGGGGCGTGGTGCACCATGAGTTCTTGCCATAGGGTAGAACGGTCAATAAGGAATATTACCTGCAAGTTATGCGCAATTTGCCCGAAGCAATCCGCCAGAAACGCCCGGATTTGTGGAAGAACAAAAATTGGCTTTTGCACCACGATAACGCCCCTGCTCACACATCGTTGCTTGTGTGCGACCTTTAGGCCAAAAACAACACACTAATAATGCTGCAGCCACCGTATTCCCCAGATCTGGCCCATTGTGACTTTTTCTTGTTCCCTAAACTGAAGAGGCCCATGAAAGGACGACGTTACGCTACGCTTGACGAGATAAAGACGGCATCGAAAGAGGAACTGAAAAAGATTTAAAAAAAAAAAAAAAATTTGAAGTGCTTCGAAGATTGGAAAAACCGTTAGCACAAGTGTATAATATCTCATGGGGATTACTTTGAAGGGGACAAAATAGTTATTCATGAATAAGTAAATAATTTTTATATAGTGAAAGACTGCGAGATCTGGCGGTCGATTTTACTGAGTTTGATAAAATATAACAAATGTGAAATTGTAATTGGATAAGGTGGATAAATTAAGAAAAAGGCATATCCTTATCGTGATTCGAAAGAATGGTTATTTGACCAATTCTGGAATATATATAATTACAAATCAACTAATAACTGATATTTATTACAACAGATGGCGCAAGTCATCAGAAACTTTTAGTTGCACGATAAGGAGATGCTTTTTTCTTAATTTACAGAGTTTGTTCTAGAAAATAAAATGAAACAATTATAAAACATTTCCACCCATTGAAAAATATAATTGGGATTATTTGACTAGAATTAAAAATAAATAAATATAGCAGAATGAATTATAAAAAAATCATTTATTCATATAAAGAAAGATAATTTGAAGCGCGTGATATTCTATTATCATATTGGTTTTTCGAATGGTAACCAATAGATATTTAATGACTAAAATGCTAAAAATGCGTAATAATAATAGGGAATGATAACAACAATTATCAATAGGTTAAGGAAAAATATTTCCTGAGTTATTCTTTTACCATTCTGGTTTGACAATAGTAACCAATAGATAGGAATTGATAATAAATAATAGATTAAAGGATTTGAAAATTATTTATGGTGATTGTTAACAACAGTGAGATTAAGAGATGGAGTGAAAACTGTGTGATATTTCTTTATCATATTGTAGTTTTGAAAATGAAGATGGAAAAATGCATGATTATTTTTAAGAGTACATAAATGAAAAATATGTAGAGAAAGCAACATTGAAAACAATATTCAAATAATTGATACGGGCAAAAGATACGTGCAATACAGATACACACATTTAATATAATAATGAATAAGCATATATGCAAAAAAGCTACAAATTGTAAACAGAAGGTAATTATGTTTAGAAGGCAAAATATGAAAACAAGGAATGAAATGTAAACAATGACAATTTAATGGCAAGAATAAAGAATTAACATTTAAACAAAAATAATTAAGATGAATAAAAAGGATATCTTCAAAAATTTACAAAGGTTAACTACGCTAAATTTACATATTATATATAGAGTGTGTAGGAACAATTTTAGATATTTGCAAATGAACAAATACTTTTTAATACAAATTGAAAATTAAATGTAGGCTGAAATTATATTAAATATATAAGAAAAAATTGAGGAATTTTAAATATAAGATAGAAATGTGAAGCTATAGTTTATTGTCGTCATTTAACAAAGATATTTAGTATAAATAGGATAAACACCAGAGTATTTTTTAAATAAAGCTATAAAGGTATATAAGAGGTATTAGAAAAATATTAGGTTGTGTTCATGGCCAAATGTTTGCATACGTGTTGTGTTAGTAAATATGAGAATTATTGGTACCAATATAAATGAAGAAAATAGAAATGAGATAAACTGTTAAGGTATTGTAAATCAAAAAGAGGAATATAAAAGAGTAAGAAATAAGTAATATTATTTATCGATTTCTTGTTCATCAGTTTGGCATATGGAGAATCATAAAAGCACTAAGATAAAATGGTATAACTATTTCCATATGTTTACATTTTAAAAGTAAAATATGGTATTTAAAAATGATTTAATGTAGTTTTACTATTTGGATTTCAAAAATGAATAAGGTAATTGAATTGATAATTTACAAATTATTTTGGAAATAGGAAAATAACTATAAATAAATAGGCGATTGTGTGAATTGAAAGCATGTTTGAGAGTTTGCAGAGTTAAAATTGTGTAAATTGTGAACAATGGTAGTAACATAATCAAAAATGTACCTTGGTAATGCTGATGCTTGCTGGAGTCAAGTGGAATTCGCTGAAGTGGAGATGGCTGGCGTTGGCTAGGTTGCTGGCGTTGGCTTGGTTGCTGCCGTTGTTGTGATCGTTGCAGGTTGCGTTGGAGAAGGCTATGGCTGGCTGAAAATGAATATGGTTTGCCAGAGACGACTGTTGTTGGTTAAAGCTGGCTATGTTTGTTGAAATTGACTATGTGTGTTGAAGATGGCTATGATTGGTTGAAGTTCGTTTGTTAAAATATGCCATTGTTGGTAGGAGATTATACTTTGATTGATAGGAGATGGCTATTGTTGGATGCAGTTGGTTAATTTTGTTAAAGATGCCATTGTTTATAGGAGATGCCCATTGTTGGTTGGAAATGTCTATTGTTGGTTACGTTTGTTGAAAATGGCTATTGCTGGTCGGAGATAGTCATTGATGGTCGGATATGGCTATTGTTGGTAGGAGATGGCTATATATATATATATATATTTTTTTTTTTTTTATCGTAGATGGCTATTATTGTTGAAGTTGGCTATTTTTGTTGAATATAGCTATGGTTGGTTGTGAGAAGTTGTCCTGTGTGAGACCTTTGACTCCAGCTTCCCACAGACCACCAAAATGAAGGACTCCTGGAGGAATAAACTTCCATTTCGTACCATCATTTGTCAAGATAGAAATCAGATCTTGGGGTATAAACTTGAGCGCTCAATTTCCTTGAGGCTCTGGAAAAAATATTTCCGTGATCTCTGTATAGGTATAAACAAAAAAATGCCCTCGGCGTCCAACAAACGGTTTGAAATCTGCTATGAAGGTGGGGGTTGAAGCATCCGTGACCAACTCCATATGTATTGCCTTGGTCACGAAGCGCACAAATAGACAGATGTATCCTTTCTCCACTTTACGTCCCAGACGCTTGGAGAGGTGCATGGTAACTGGTCCAGCATAGTCCACTCCACTCACTGTCCACTTGCTGAGAGTCAGTCGCTCTTTTGGCAAGGCGCCCATTAATTGGTTTTGATGAGTACTATTGTATCGACAGGAGGTTGTGCAGTTTCGTGAGCACATTTTAATTTTATTTTTAGCATATATTATATAAAAAATTTATTCGCAATACTTAACGTATCAGATTGACACTTCCATTTAATGTTTTTTTCACGTTCATCTTGAATAGCCAATTGAGTAAGTCTTTTTTTTTAAACTTAAATGAGGTAGAGTGTTTTTGCTCATACGATAGAGTGGGGGCCCATTTAAGTCCGCCACCTACTCTGAAGATTCATAAATAATCAAGAAATGGAGTGGAGGTATAGATTCTACTTTTATTTCTTACGATACCTAGTTTTAACAAGTTCTTTCTTTCTTCGGAGAAATATCGCAGCTGCGTTGCTTGAATGATAGGGTCCTGGGATTTGTTCAAATCATGGGGAGCCAGGTGGGTCTTGTTTCTATCTGTGGCATGAAGGCAATGGGTAATGGAAGTGCAAGACTTAGGCCACTGTCCTGATATTCCTGGAGAGAGAGGAACATCGCTCACCAAGTTGGATTAGAACCGGAATTTCACTTAGAGCGTAAGTTGCAACTACCTCGTTCTGATCTTACATGGCCGAGGTATTATTCGCCAGTCTGCCTCATCCTAAGACAACCATGTGGCTCCATTCCACCACATATATGAACCTTCTTTAACTAAAATTCCTCCAGAAGTGATGTCTTGAGGATCATCACTCGATGGCGCATGTCTTCACTCTGGTGTGGATCTGATCTCCTGAAATTCCGCAACCCTATTTCCAACGAATGTGGAAAGATTTCTAGAGGTAGTTCTATTCCAGCTCAACGCTATAGTTCAATCTGTTCTGCAAAAATGATTTCCCACTTTAACCTTCAAAGTAACTCTAGCACACCGCACAAGTCGTGTTAATAATAAGAAGGCACAGAGCTCTAGTCGTGGGATAGACATCTTCCTTATCATTGCTAGTTTTGTGTTCGATGACAATATAGTTACTCTAATCTCATCCGTGTTGGTTGTTCTCATGTAGATAACTGCCGCTTATGCATCCGCCGACGCATCACTGAAGCCGTGCAGCTCTACTCCTTGTGTAATACAATAGAGACACAACCACTGCGGGATACGCAGGGTTCTCAAGCCAGTTAATTCTTCCCTGAATTGTCTCCACTCTCCGTTCGCCAATCCTTTCGACGTATTCGCCCCAGTTCAATCCAGTGATCCACAGTTTCTGAATTAGGATTTTGCCTGTGATAATAACATGAGCCAACCAGCCCAGATGGTCATAGAGTTTTGCCACAAACGACATTTCTCTTATGGTAGTCCTAGGCGTCATTCCTGGATGGTGCACATAATACATAAAACACTCCTGGTGGGGATTAAACCAAAGTCCAAAAGTTTTAACTACGGTCGAGTGTTCAAACGTGACCATTTTAAGTTGGGATTCCTCAGGTATGTTGCTCAGAATTTCCGAGAAATTCGACGACCACTTCTTTAATATGAAACCGCCGCACTTTAGCAAATGCAGTCCATCTGCACCCGTAATAAAATAATGCAAACGTAGGTGTATTACAATAACTTCCTGGCCACTCCAGGGAATTTGTGTCCTTCAACCTGCGCTGAGTCAAGATTTTAATGGCTGAAAATGGAGAAGGGGCAGTGTCATATGCCCCGGTATTGAAATCTAAATATCTTAAAACTGCCCTCAGGATGATATCTTCAAACTATTCTCTGTTTATCTGCATCATCTGGTCGAATCAGGAATTTTCGGTATATCTTCTCGATGTCTGCTGTGTTAACAACCTTATGCTATCTCCAGTTCATAAGGATGTTGAATATATACTTCTGCAACTTTTTAAACAAAACATTTTCTGAAAAAATTTAAAAATGTCAATCCATTTACGGGTCATGGTAACTTCAAATCATATCTCTTCAGAATTAGAAAAAGAGATTCGCCTAGATTCTCATGTGGAGCGGAAAAATAAGTCCCTGAACTTATTCTGAATTCATGTTCACTGTTGTCAAACCTAAGACAGCAGAGCAAGATGGAAAGAACCTATTTGGATCAAATAGTTTATAATAGGGAAATATGTACGAAATTTAATAGGTTCTGACGACTTTTTAATCATAAATAGACAGCTTCATGCAGCTTGAGGAATTACACTACTATGCGACTTGATTTACACAACAATGTAAATAATTAATAAGTTACTTTAGAATATAACTCATTGTAAATAGCTCAACTTTGTCAACTTTCTCTCTCCATGATACTAATTATTTCAGATAACTTCATTAAATCAAATTCTGTTCATTGTGCAACATATTGTAAATATCTACATGATAGTTTCGTCTACTTGTTTATGTTGTTTCATATTTGGCTAATGTATATGTTTATATTTAATACTTTTTTCTCACTTGTGTATTTTCTTTCGAAAAATCTGTTTCCTACTCTACTACAATATGAATTATTTGTAAATATTTTGACGCGCAAATATCCAAATCGGATATAGCGTGTCTTATTTGCAATTGGTAATAAAAAAGTAGGTTGAATTCAGAGGTCATTCTCATTTAAATTTTAAGGAGTGTTGAAGGTGAGGAATTTCTGTGGAAACTAAAATAAAAATAATAAATATAACTGTCGCAAATTTTATTCGAACTCAGCGCTGATTATTTTAAATTTGAAAATGTTTTTAAACTTATTTCCCAATTACAGAAGTCAATATCAGAGATTTTGGTTAGGTCTAGCTCAGCGTCGTTATCAGTTGATTCTTTCGAGTGTTTAAACTAGTTTTTATAGAAATCTTTCAATATTGCTATATTATATTAATTATTTTGCCACAATGAAAAATAAAATTATATCTTATTGTTTCAAATACGTATCTTCTCAATAATGAGAGATTCAGGTGAATGGATATATGCTCCTTTCATTGAACTATAACAGAGCATTAAACCACTACACTTACGAAATGGATATTTGAAAGAGATTACATATTAGAAAGAATCTAAGCACACATGTATATATACATGAAGTTGGCTATTTTCTGTGAAATTTTAAATTAATCGTTTTTTAGGTGAACCATAGATTAAATATTTGTGCGTGGATATTTTCACTGATATTATTATCTTTAATAACCAACTACCTATTCATTAAAAAAAATCAAATATCAAATTTATGGATTTCGTGAGGTCAGAGTCGTTTATTTATGTATTATTATCTCAACCTATTAATGAAATTTATAAGAATTTTCCGGACTGAAAAGTCCCAAATATATTAAAATTTTCATAAATTTATTGTAGCAATATCAAATTCACAAAATACACTGATAACATGTGGTGTAATTACATTGTTATACTTTTGAAGATAGAACTTGTCAGCCTTATCTCTCAAGTCATTTCTTGAAAGTTTGGGTGAAATACTGGCGCCGTTCTCAAAGGTAAAACGAGCTTTGCTACCTTGATAATGGGGAAATCGGATCACCGAAACGGCGGCAAACAAGAATATCAACAACCCACTTCAAACTTTGACTTTAAATATCGAGTACCCCACAAATATATATTGGCCAGCCAGGGTTGTGAGAGATTAACGCCTCATGCTGACTTGAGCCCTGCGCTGGTTGGGGACCGTCCACATAAGCCCGCGGGTTAATTAAGTCTAATATTACCTAAGGATTCCAGGACTTAATTGACTTCTGGAATATTCTGTAGGTCCTTCGCTGTGTTTATTTCGATGTTAACCTGCTTGCACCTACAGTGAAAAACATCAATCTTACATGCTTGTAATAATTGACTCATGAAATCAGTTGTTAATAGATCTATTTATTCAAATATAATATTTTCTACTCTTTCAAGATTAATATTTCCATCATACATTATTCTAAATTTGCCTCTTTATCAAATTTTCTATACAGGTCTCGCACAAGAGCTCACTCTCTAAACCCGGTCTCTCATCAAACCAAGTTATGCGGAGTCTTTCAATAGAAACAGATTCTTTAGCAATGTTTTAGCCGGCCTCACATGGAATCTACTGAAAATTGTATATTAACATTATTATTTTATCTATTTATAGCCTATCGAATGAAATAATGTTGTTTCTGTATTAATTGTTTTTACCCTGCAATATAAAGCAATATTATAATAGATATTCAGTAAGAATAGGTTTATCGTGTCACTCACATGAGGATTTAAACAAAGAAACAGCCAAGTTGTCTAGCCAATTTTACCCAGACTTTCTTTGAAATGAAAAGAGCCCCATTGATCCGATATATAAATTACCACGTCCCGTTTGTAAAAGCCTTCCTATTGATTCCCCCCAGTTTTTGCTTACCCTCGCACTCAAGTTTAGTTTACACTCTTTCCTCCAATATTTTCTGAGACTTAACTATTTTATAAGAGTCTTGATTAGGATATAAATATTTTCAAAATTTATAAACATCAAATGATATTTATTATTGCTTAGAAATTGAATTATAATTGTATATTTGAAGATTTATAAATATATATTAATTTTAAGGGTAAAATATTTTGACTTATATATGAAATGAATATATTAATGATTTATTTACAGTAAAATTATCGTAAGTTGAAAATATAATGAGTTGTAATATATTCATTATATATAAAAAAATATTATTAACAAAAAGCAATAACGCGCCATCTATACATATAAAATGAAAGAATTTAAAAGCACGAATTTTTCACCACTGATGAGCCAAGCCCTCCCAATATATTTATTCATCGCAGTAAGGGCAGTAGAAGTTTGTATTATGTATAAAAGAAACATTCGTGCTTTTAAATCCTTTCATTTTATATGTATAAATGGAGCGTTATTGCTTTGTGTTAATTTATGCCTAACTGGCCTCGTCTTTATTGTTTGCGGAAGGGCATTGCTCGATGCAAATATTTGAATGTAATTCTACTATCCTACGAGCTTATGTCCATAGTTTTCTTGAAAACCATTTCTGAGATTCCATCCTTCAGTGCTGCGTATATAAGCAGAATCGTCCAATACAGTAATAGAGCTCTGAGAAGCGATCTGGTGTATTAAATGGGCGAAACCGCTGGGAGGGTTCACCACTGATGAGCCAAGCCCTCTCAATATATTTCTTCATCGCAGTAAGGGCAGTAGAAGTTTGTATTATTTATAAAAGAAACATTCGTGCTTTTAAATCCTTTCATTTTATAAATAAAATTATTATTAATATAAAATATAATAAAAATTCAAATAAAATTTCATTTATATATTTATACAACTTTAATATTCTAGTTAATATTGAACATGAACTTTTGACTTCATAAAATATTTTTTGGAATGTAATTTTTACCGTTAAGAGACGACAGGAACAAATTATAAGTTTAAAACAACGGTTTATATGCTATTAACGTAAATTACTTTAATATACAGGGTGATCCAAAAGTCCCGCACAACTTTAAAAATTAATAACTCCGCGAATATTTGCGCTAGAGCAATGCGGTAAACACCATTGTGTTCAGGATGCAATGGGATTTTTTATGGCGAATAATGAAAAATTCGAAATTGATTTTAGTTACAATTTTATTCGCCAGATGGCGCTCTTCCAGAATCAGAGATTCAGCGGCCAAATTGTTTGATAAATTGAAAAATATAACTGATCGACACGTATTTTTCCTTTTTGAATACCAGGAAAAAACCCAAATAATATCAAATAACAAATTAATAAAACACCACTTCGCCAAAAGTATGAAGAATTGGTTAACGATTTTCAAAAACAATCAAAGATATGTAAAATAGGTAAATGCAAATTAAAACATGTAGCAAAAATATTTATATTTTATATGGGGTTTTGTGAAATAGATTGAATGTTTGAAAAACACTGCTGATATCAATACACGAATTTTTGAAATGTTAATATAGTACCAAAAATTATGATGGCACTATTAATAGGATTTCTTGCTCTAAGAAATGTGTAGTTTCTTGACTGATTGGCGACCCTTGACTATATAACTGGATATTTGTCATGATCCAACAAATGAAATATAGAGGGGAGAGTGACAAAATATATTTGTCGTACTTTATTCCAAATATCCTATGGGCTTGTCAAATGTTATCATTGTTTATTATACTGTACACAATTTTAAGAAATGTGTCCCCTCAAATAAAAATAATTTTTAAATCGACCTTTAGCGTTGAAAAACGTAGTAGTAAAAAAACAAACAAACAAAAAGCCTTTATTGAGGACCTCTCGTCCTATATAGGATTCGCCAGTTTATGTTAAAACGTGGTAGTAAAATCATTTTGTATTTTTTTTTTCACAAAATTTCTAAAGTTATTGGTGTACAGAAAATATTCCTTATGCTATTTCTTCTAATTAGCGAAAAGCGAAAACTAAACATAAGGGTAAAAATTGTGTGTACCAGTGTTATTCGAGAAGTTATAACACTCTGGTTTGCACGACATAATATGTGAGCAAATGACAAACAAAATATTACTGTTCACAAAAAAAAGAGTCAAGATGTGAGGACAGCATTTATTATCCCCATATCCCAACACAAAGAGCTGCAAAATATTGGTAGATAATATAGTACATGGCAGCTTATATAACACATGAGGTAACTGTCTTCTCTCTTGTATTAGGTTACAATCCTTGCTCAATGTGGCACCCTTCATTCTCAAACACCGCCTGCAGACGATAGATGACAGAATGGACAGCATTAAATAACATATCTGTTGAAATTGATAAAACGTGCCATCTGATAGAAGCCTTCAACCTGGCTAATGTGGTAGGCCAGCATCGATAAACACGCGACTTAATGTACCCCCATAACCAAAAATCGCAAGGCGTCAAGTCTGGTGATCTTGGAGGCCACTGGTATATAATGTGGCGACTTATCACACGATTTTCACAGAACGTATCCTTCAGCAATTGTTTGGCACCTTGGGAGATATGAGGAGGTCCTCCATCTTTCATGAATGTTATTTCGCTTAGTGCTTTTGCCCTGCAATATGGGAATACCCTTTTCTCTCAAAAGTTGAACATAACATTCATCAGTTACAAAAACGGTTTTAAAAGTTCTTCCATTGATTTTTCAAAGAAAAATGGCCCAATAATAAAAGAAGTGAACTCACACAAAACTGTAACTCTAGGCTGGTAAAGTGGCATTTCTGTAAAAATCCTAGGGTTTTCTGTTGCCCAAATGCGGCTGTTTTGAATGTTAAATTCTCCGTTTAGAGAAAAGTGAGCATCATCTGTCCACAGAACATTCGACAGCCAGTTTTCATCAATATCAATTTGCCGGAAACCCATGCAGCGAATTCTTGACGCATCTCAAAATCGCCAACTTTCAGCTCGTGAAATCTTTGAATTTTGCATGGGTACAAACAATAGAGACATTAAGTGAAGCGTCTTCGGATATCACAATCATACTCGGCGAATTTAACTCCAAAAGTTCAATTTGGGGATCACCTGTCCAGGATAACAAAAGTCAGCGGGTTAAGGACATGCTTACAGACCTCGACCTTACACCGTTAAATAACGGAGAGAACACCTACCTAAGTCCACAGGCACAGAATCCGCAGTAGACATCACAGCGATAAATTACAACATCGCACCCACAACACAATGGAAAATCCTGAGAGGTGCAATCAGTGACCACAGACCAATTTTAACAACCCTAAACTTCAAAATTGAGAATGTCCATTAGAATAAAAGAATATGGAACTTTAGGAAAGCCGAATTGAAAAAAATTCACAGAAAAGCTTGAAGAACTGTGCAACGAAAAATTGAATTACAGAACGCTTGACAAAAACTTGGAAAATTCTCTTCGATCATTTCAAAAGCTGCAAAAGCATCGATACCTAGAGGTAGACGTAAAGCCCTGTGGATACCTTACTGGAAGGACCTCAATATCGAGGCAATGATATCAGAGAGAGAGAGACAATATCAATGAACTTCTTAAAAAAATGAAACAGAAGAAAACAGAAAGGAACTCATTGAAATTAGTCACAAAATAGAACAAGAAATTTGGATATGAAAACAAGAAAAATGGCAGAATTCTGCGAAAAAATGGATCCAAGAAAGGACAGCCAACACTGGAATATGATTAGAGTGTTAGAGAAAAATCAAAACCAACCAATCCACCAATACTCTAACCCAGGGGTCTCCAAACTTTCCAGCCTTAGGGCCATACTGATTACTCCAGTAAGTTCCGAGGGCCAAGATGGCAACACTGCATATTATTAATTTTCCTGTATTAATTGTTATGTTTATTTGTTATTAAATGTTATTATTAATTGTTGCTTTTGTGTGTGATTTAGCAGAATGGAAAAGAAGCGAAAAATTTATAGTGAATGCAGAAAATTCAAAGATCAGTGGAACATTCAGTATTTCGTAATTGAGTCCAGTAACAAGGCGCTATGTTTGATTTGCAATGAAAGCATAGCCGTTCTCAAAGAATATAACATGAAACGTCATTATGAAACAAAACATTCTCAAAATTACTCAAAATATACAGGAATTGTGCGGACAGAAAAATTCGAAGCTTTGAAGCGCGGATTGAAATCGCAGCAATCTTTATTTACAAAAGTCAAAACTGAACAAGAGGCGGCAACTCGTGCCAGCATTCGTGTGGCTCTCGAAATTGCAAAACGTGGAAAACCATTCACCGATGGAGAAATGGTCAAGGAATGCATAATTGCAGTAGTCGAAGAAATGTGCCCTGAAAAGGTAAATTTATTAAAAACTGTCAGTATGTCAGCAAACACTGTGGCTCGAAGGGTAGAAAACATTGCTGAAAATATATCCTCTCAACTGTTCGACAAAAATGGACATGTTGAGTGGTTTTCTTTGGCCTTGGATGAGTCAACGGATGTGTCAGATACTGCTCAGGTGTTGATTTATATTAGAGGAGTAGATAAAAGCTATGAAGTGCACGAAGAACTTCTTGATATGTATAGTATTCATGGCACAACTACTGGTACCGATATTTTTAAAGGAGTTGAAATGGCCATTAATAAAAAGAACCTTCGATGGAAAAACTTGAAATGTATTACAACTGATGGAGGCAAAAACATGAGTGGGAAAGATAAAGGAGTGGTCGCTCTTGTGTCAAAGGCTGTAGAAAATGACGGCGGCTCACAAAACCATTAGTCTTACATTGTATCATTCATCAACAGTCTTTGTGCGGAAAATGTTTGGATATGTCTCTCTGACGTTCTGAAACCAGTCATATCAACTGTTAATTTCATCAGATCTTTTGGGCTGAATCACCGACAATTCCGACAATTTATTGCAGAGATTGGAGAAACAGACTTACCTTATCATACTGCCGTACGCTGGCTTAGTTGTGGGAAAGTCCTTCAGCGCTTTTTTGAACTTCGAGCAGTGATCGAAATTTTTTTGAATGAAAAGCACCGCCCTCTTACTGAATTACAAAACAACGCATGGCTATGGAAGTTAGCATTCTATGTTGATTTGACAAAACATGTGAACGAACTGAATTTGAGATTGTAAGGAGAAAACCAGCATCTTCCTGATTTATACACTAATATCAAGTCATTCCGGATGAAATTGATACTGTTTCAATCACAACTACGAAGTAAATGTTTTTCACATTTTAAAACATGTGAAATATTCAGCCACACTACTGAGACTGAGTTTCCTATCGATTTTGCAATCGAAACTTTGAGTGCTTTGAAAATAAATTTTGATACTCGTTTCTCGGACTTTGATGCCATTGCGAATCAAATTAAGATTTTTCAGAATCCTTTTGATGCTGACATTGAAACCCTAGCCCCGGAACTTCAAATGGAAATGATTGATCTTCAGTGCAGTGATATAATTAAGAACAAATATGAAAACTCATCTTTGTTGGAATTTTATAAGAGTCTTCCACTGACACAATTTGATAATTTGCATAAATTTGCTCGTGGGCTGTTTTCCGTTTTTGGTACTACTTATTTGTGTGAGAAAACCTTCTCCAAAATGAAGTACACAAAAAATGTATACAGATCTAAATTAACTGACGAGCATCTTAAATCTCTTTTAATAATTGGTACAAGTAAAATTAGTCCACAACTACAAACTATTGTCGGTGGAAAATCTCAATTACATACATCTCATTAGCATTTCATATGTCATGTTATAAGGTATGTGTTGTTCATTACTTACAATGTATAAAATGTAAGTTGGATTCATTTCAATAATTTGTTAGTTATTATATGCTGAAGTTAAATTTACTGCATAAATTATACATGTCTTTACTCATTACCATTCTGTGTTTCTTTATCCAACTTATCACAAACATTTTATTTGCTATAAAAAAT
Source organism: Cordylochernes scorpioides (assembly GCA_030710605.1). Lineage (NCBI taxonomy): Eukaryota > Metazoa > Arthropoda > Arachnida > Pseudoscorpiones > Chernetidae > Cordylochernes > Cordylochernes scorpioides. The sequence continues at coordinate 27,531,156 of CP092870.1, read as the reverse complement.
ATTTGTTCTCTAAAAGGAGTTTTCAAGTATGTCTCCGCGGGCCGGACAAAATCTGTCTGCGGGCCGGATGTGGCCCTCGGGCCGTAGTTTGGAGACCCCTGCTCTAACCGATATGAATAGAACAGCGCGAACGAGAACAAACAGATGGCTGACATAATTGCTGAATATCTTTCAAGCACTTCCATACTCAACTATACGAATGAAAACAGGACTCTAAAAATAATATAAACCAGTTAGTTAAAGAAGCAAGAAACTTCCATCAACAAGATATTTTCTCGAGAGACTTCACACTGAATGAGCTAAACTTATCAATAAAATATCCAAGAGGTCACCAAGAGATAATCTAATCTTTGGTCAAATGATTAAACACTTTGAAGACAAAGCTAATAATCAACTCCTACGAATACTGAACAGTTCATGGCAAACTGGTAAACTACCAAAGAATTGGAAGATATAAATTATAGTGCCAATACTGAAGCCAAACAAAGATGCCAAGGAATACAATAACTATCGGCCAATTGCTCTCACCAGCAAACTTTGTAAAATACCAGAACGAATTATCCACTCTAGGCTCATAGTCTGGCTCACTAACAATAATAAAATAAACCTCTACCAAACTGCCTATAGATCCCAGCACTGTACGACTGATCAACTGTTCTACTTCTGTCAATCAATAATAGATTCTTTCCAGGAAAAACCGCCAAAGAAGACCACGGCAATATTCCTTGATATGACCTCAGCTTTTGATCGAGTGTGGAGGGAGAAATTACGTGAAAAGCTGCACAACATCGGAGTAAGAGAAAAACCTTAATATGGATTGCAGACTTCTTAAGGGGAAGAAGGTTAAAGATTCGGGTTAATGGAGAATTTTCCAAGGAAGGAAGAATATGGACTGGTGTAACTCAGGGATCTGTGCTCAGTTCTCTACTCTTCCTGCTATATATTAACGACATCCATCCTTACCTCACTGAAGACACAAAGGTTGCCTGTTATGCAGATGATATAGCCATATGGCACACAAGTAGCAGCATAGAAAATTCGTAAAAAATACTGAACACATCAATGAGAGGACTGAAAAGGTGGGCAATGGAACTCCAAATGAGCATAAACCCAATAAAACCAAACCTATGCGTCTTCTCCACTCACAGGGAAAAAGGCATAAATATAACCAAAAAATAAGCATAAACAAACAAATAATTGATAAAATTATAAATCCATAATACCTAGGTGTGATACTGCAGTCCTGGATCTTTCAAGTTGGTCTCGAGGACCACGCCATCACCATCTCCTAAGCGGCGAAGTACGCGATCTACGTATTCATCGTAGATCGCAAAATGCGTGGTGTCGCTGGAGACCCACTGGCGATTCTCCACCAAACTCTGCAGCGCTGGAAGAGGCGCCATATTCATTGTACATAGTGTATATAATTCATATTATCTTTTTTAATAGTGCAGACTGTGCATGTATTGACAAGATGTCAACAGAATTATTTTAATTATTATTGATGAGGAATTGGAATTTTCAGAACACATAATTAGCACCTCAAATAGAGCTATCAGAAAACTAAACATTCTGAGAAGGCTATGTGGAACAAATTGGGGAGCAAAACCCAGAATTCTCAGAACAACATATACCACCTTAATAAGGCCGATAATGGAATATGCAACTCCGGTCTGGGCTCCCTCAAGCTCATCACTAAAAGTAAGACTAGACAGTGTTCAAGCAAAAGCGGCCAAAATAATCACTGGTGCTGTTTCATCCACCAACAATGAGAAAATTCAGAGAGAATGTGTTCTAGACCTACTCGCTCGAAAGCAGAAGACAAAATAAAAACAACTTGGATCGGCACTTCGGAAACGAGAAACCAGAGGACGAGATCTCTCTGACCACTTGTGGTTTGGTAGATCCGCCCTCTTCTGAGAATGAGGTGAAACTGACGGCTTTCAAGTTCGGGAAAAGGAAATCTCCTGGTCCCGAAGGGATCGATAACACGGTGGTGAAAGCCCTGGTAAGGAGGCACCCATCGCTTCTTTCCAGGTTATTCAATAGGTGCCTGGACACTGGTACATTTCCTGAGGCATGGGAGGTTACCCGAGTAGTGCTTCTCGAAAAGTTTGGTAGAAAGGGTAATTCTCCTAATGATTATCGTATGCTTTCACTACTAGTGTGTCTAGGTATGGTCCTGGATAGCCTACTAGCTCAGCGACTGAAGCACTGGCTAGAGAGTAATGAGCTCCTTTCCTCTTTCCAACATGGTTTTAGGGAAGGGAAGTCCACAACCACAGCTCTGAACGAGGTGTTAGAGGGGGTTGAGATGGGCTTAAATAAGGGTGCTTGGGTTCTTTTCGTGGCCCTGGACATTGATGGCGCGTTCAACTTCATGAGTTGGAACAAGCTGATAAGGAATTTGATGGACATGGGTTGTCCTGATAATTTGTGCAGCTTGGCTCGTGACTTTCTGAGGGATAGACGGATTAGCCTCAGTTTTGGTGGGCGGAAGTTGGAAAGAAACTGTGCTAGGGGTTGCCCCCAGGGCTCTTGCTGCGGACCTATTCTGTGGAATATCCTGGTAAACACCGTTTTCCAGGAGGAGCTCCCTGAGGGAGCCAGGCTGGTTCTCTATGCTGACGACCAGTTCCTCATCATTGAGGCTGCTTCGAGAGCGAAGGATGAGAAGTGTGGTGAAACTTCTCTCCAAATCCTCTCGAACTGGGCCTATGACTCTGGCCTTAAGTTCAATGTCTCCAAAACTAAAGCTCTCAGCTTTAAGCCTAGGGACATAAGAAATAAAAGGAAAGATCAAATGGAAACACAAGCCGGCTATCCGGATCGAAGGACGGAGGGTAGCGTTGGTCAATAGGATGACCATCCTAGGGGTGGTCATTGATGACAAGATGGGTTGGCAATACCAGGCGGAGGAGATGGTGGCGAGAGGCAGGGAGGCGTTGTGCAGGCCTGTCCTGGTTGGCTCTCTACAGGGGGGGGAGAAGGAGGGTACTATTTTTAGGAACCTCTGTCTCTCCTTTGTCGAGCCAATCCTGCTATATGCTTCCAGGGCTTGGTGTCGCCGAAACAGGGATCAGAAGGTGGCGACTACTCTAGAGAGAGTGCAGAGGACAGCGGCACTCAGAATCACAGGGGGATATCGCACTACCAGCAGTGAGGCCTTATTGGTCCTCGCTGGTCTTATTCCCCTGGGATTGAAACTAGAGGAGGAGACCATCAGACAGAAGATCTGGGAGAACAGGGAAGATGCCCTGGGACTTGAAGCGGGTGCCCTGGAATGGAAGAGGGACCCAAGGAAGCCTCCCAGTGGTTGCCAAAGTGGAATTGGAGTCCTGGAGAGCCGACAGGGAATGGCACGGAGGTTTTCACTGATGGGAGTAAGTCTGGAACCAATACTGAAGCTGGGGTAGTGATTTTCACTAATGGAGAGCTGATCTTCCAAGAAAGCTTAACACTCAGAGTGGAAGAACTGGTCTTTTCAGCCAAGCTGGTTGCGATCAGGGTAGCCCTCAGAGTGTGTGCCGAGAAGAACTTTAGCCCGGACTGCCTCTATTCAGATTGTGTGTCGGCCCTCGTCGCCATCAATCTGGAGAAAGGACAACTCGCGCATAAAATAATCCAGGAGCTGGAGATGATGACGCGGGCTCCAGAGCTCCCTTGGTTTAGGAGGCACAGCCTCATCGAAGGTAATGAGTTCGCAGACAGGATCGCTAAGGCAGGATGCTTAAGAGGTAGATCACTGAGGACCCCAGTGACCAAGAAAGAAGTTTATAGGAGGATCAGGGGGCACGTCCAGGACTTATGGTTGGACAGATGGAGGAACATTGTGAAGGGGAGAGAGGTATTCAATTGGGTAACAACACCCAAGTACCTCTGTAAGGTAATGTCCCACAAACTCATTAGGATAGCTCGGAACATGGGCTCTTCCTCAAGTCTCCACAGATTTAAAATTAAGAGAAACCCTGATTGCGTCTATGGAGAAAGGGATGTGAATGCACGCCACTACGTCTTGGATTGTCCAAGGGTAGTGGGTGTGCAAGAGGAGAGAAGAAGGGCGAGGGGCGCGATCGAGAGTAAGCTGCTGAGAAATCACAGCAAGCTTCTTGAGAAAGCCTACGACGTGGCAGCTGAGCCTTTCCTCAGCTGTGAGTGAACAGAGTCGACCGGGGGCTGCCTCCCCGCGGTCCCTGCTGGACACAGTAGATAGTTTCCTATTTTGCTGTAATTAAAGGCCACCGGTATAGAAATCCTTCCAGACACGTTGTCTGGGAGGTGGTGTTTCAAGGTACAATGTCCAAGCACTAGCTTGGCTACCGTTACTTGGCTTATGAGTTGAACAGAATAGCAGCGAAGGGCATGCTTCGCATGCCGGCTTGTGGACCGAAAGGTCTGGGTGGCCATCTGTTTCTAGGGCATACCAACTGTGCTTAGGTGGGATCCTCCATTTCTTGTTTATTTTGGCTACTGTTTCTATTTCTTTAAAAGTAAGTTTATTTTTCTGTAGCAAGGGTTCTTTTGTGCCTTTTTTCGCTAGCGCATCAGCAGCTTCATTGCCTTCAATGCTAACATGTAAGGGTATCCATTGAAGATGAATTTTTGAGGTATTGAGAGTTTTTGGAGATAACCAATTATGTTCCTGCTTACTTTGTCTCTAAGTTCCCCTGTGTGACTCAAGTGTTGTATGTCACTTCTACTATCAGTAAGAATCCATATATCGTGATGTTTAATGTTTCTGATGGATTTTAAGACTCCATAGATGGTCATAAGTTCTGATCTGAAGACTGAGCAAAATTCTGGGTTTCTTCTGTTTATTTTCTCATTGCCATTTGTGGTTTTAATGAGAGAGCCACTACCAGTGTGTCCCAACTCGTCTCTGCTACCATCGGTATAGATAGTTATTGCATTTTTAGGAATTTTATTAATTATTTCTAATGATAATTGTTTTAAGTATTCTGGATTTTGGTATTGTCTGTTGGTGGGTTCATTTAAAGTGGCATTAAAAATAATATTTTGTCGGTGGTTCGCATGAAGATATTTTTTCAGCTGAATAATATTTTTCCATTTTATATTTTAAAAATCCATTTATTTTGGCCAGGTGGAGAGGGCCTTCTTTTTTGAGTCTTATATTGGGTTCCCAATTAAGTATGTAATTGAAAGTTCTGTGTTTGTTTTCATAACTCTTGATTTTGTTTATATATTTTGGCAGATTGTAGCTTATTCTATTCTTTAAGGGCATAATGTCTGCCTCGTAAAGTACAATATCATTAGGGCATGTTTTTCGAAGACCTGCAATAATTCTAGCTGCATTTAGTTGTATCCTTTCCAGTGTTTTTAGATTTGTTTCAGATGCTGTACCATAGATTTGATATCCATATTCCAAGATTGGTCTCATTATAGATGTGTAAGTTAATTTTAGTGTTGTTGCTTCAGCTCCCCACTCTTTCTGAAATATATTTCAAGATTTTTAGTCGGTCTCTTCCCTTTCTTACAACTCCTTCAATATGTTTACTGGAGTTAATTTCTGGATCCAGGGTGTAGCCGAGATATTTAGGATGTTTATTATATTGCAATTGTTGTTCTTTCAGAATAATATTTGGTTTTATTTTGTATAGTTTCTTATCGGTAGTAAAAATACTAGGTTTCAGATTTTTGGGGGTTAAATTCTAATTTATGTTTATTAGCAATTTTTTATAGGTGGAGAAGAGTCTTGTTCAAATCTCTTTCAGCTTTTATCCAGTTAGTGTTGCTGCTCCATAGAATAATGTCATCAGCGAAAAGTCCAATATTGGTTTTATGTGAAAATATTCTTCTATGACTGCAATAAATAGGGTGAAGAGAGTTGGGCTAAGGACTGATCCTTGTGGTAATCCTTGATACAATTTGAAGGTTTTAGATAGAGTGCCATTATATTTGACCCTGATTTGTATATTTTTAAGAGAATCATTTATTCAAGTGATAGCTTTTCCGTCAATTTTGAAATGTTTGTATAATTTTGTAATTAACTTGTTTTTCTATACCCCTTATCAAAAGCTTGTGTAAGGTTTAAAAAGCAGCTATGGTGTGGTTAGTTGGTTTTTTGTTTTGTGCATCTTTTACCTTTTGTGTGAAAAATAAGAGTTGGTCTATTGTTCCATTTTCTTTCCTAAATCCATATTGTTCTTCTGGTAAGAGATTTCTTGTGTCGGGGTGGTAGGTGAGTCGTCTGAGTATAATTTTTTCCATCAATTTGCAGCAAATATTTGTTAGGGAGATAGGTCGGTAGTTTTTCGGTTCATCAGCAGATTTGTCAAGTTTTTAATGGGAATTATTGTTGCATTTTTACAGTCTTGAGGCAATTTTCCAGTTTTCCAGGAGTTATTGAAAATATTAAGAAGTCTTTCTTTGTCAATTTTGCCCAAGTTTGATATCATTCGGCCATGGATTCCAACTGGCCCAGGAGTCTTGTTTAGGTCAGTGTTTTCTAATGCATAAGCTAGCTCTTTCATATTGATTTTTTTCATGGAAAATATTATGAGTGCTGGTGACATTTTTACAGTCATGAATAATCTTTCGGGCCTTTTTTCAACCTTGATTTTACTACTTATTTGATATGAATTACCTAAAAGATTGGCAGCAATTTTGTCATTAGTTGCTGGTGTACCATCTGTATTCTTAATCATATTTGTGTTTTCAGTTTGTGGCTGGACTCTGTCAATTTGTTTTGCCAAATTCCAAAGTTTTGTATTTGGGTTTCTTGGGTTCAGGTTTTCACAAGTTTGTTTCCATTTTTCACTTTTCACATTTACGTATAATCTTTTTTATTTTTGCAATCACAATGTTCAGTTCAGTTCTACAATATTTTTGGTTTTGGGTGCACTTTTTTGTAGTTCATTTCTTTTAGTTATAAGTGTTTGAATATTTTTTGCCTGGTGTGTATAATTTGGAATCCATTTCTCAATATTACCTCTTGGTATTGAAACTTTGGCTGCTTTAATAATGGTGTTTTGAAAGATATAATATTAGCCTTTTTGAGGTTCCAGAATTTTTCTTAATTGAGCTAGTTTTGGTCTTGGTGCTAATTTCTATCAAATTAGGCAAATTATAACTTCAAAATTTTTTTAATATTTGCTATTTGCATTTGTGGAAAATGTCAGGATAGTAAAACCTTATATCAAGGGCTTGTGCAGTATTATAGCTTGTTGGAATGATGGGTAGGATTCCCATCATTTAAGCACATGAAGGCATTGTCGTCAAATATGTTTGATAGTATTTTGCCTCTTGGGTTTGGCGTAGAACATCCCCATAGTTGATGTTTGGCATAAAGGTCACCTACAATAATAGTGTTGTCTGTAAGAAATTGAGCCATTGTTCCATCGTCAATAAATGTATTGTTTGGAGGGTGATACATATTGTATATGTGGATGGCTTTGTTTTGATTGAGGTAGACTTTGATACCTTGGGCTTCGAGGTCTAATGTGTTTGTAATATTAACGGTTATGTCCTCATAGTACAAATTCTTGATTAAAATTGCTAGGCCACGCCCTTCAACAGCATATACAGATGGATCTTCAGACCTTACCCTGAGTAATGGAGGGGCCGGAATTAACATAATACTGCAAGATGGAACAAACATCAAAATCAAAGAAGGAGCAGGACAGATTTCGTCAAACTTCACTTGTGAACTGACAGCTATCTGGAAAGCCCTTGATGTATGCCTTAACCAACCATCCCTGCATCAAGCAGAAGGAATTTTAATATACAGCGACTCCATATCCGCTCTAGAACAATTCAGAAGAGCAATACTAAAATCACACAGAAAATACACTCGTTACTTACCCAACTGGAACCATTGGAGAATAACTGCATTCTACACTAAATCCCTGCCCATGCTGGGATCAGGGGTAATGAAATGGCATTCGAATTGGCAAAGGAAGCCAGAAAGTTGAGCCAAAGGAAAGAACAAATGTCATTATTTGACGCTGATTCTTTGTCAAAATACAAGATAATTAAACAAAAAATAAGAAAAGATCAAAATGCGAAATAAACTCTGAGAGAAAAATGACAAAAACTATAACAAGACTTAGAACAAAATACTATAAAGGAATGACAATACATCCAGATGGCACAAGAACCTATAGGACATGCAACAATTGTCCTGGTGTGGAATTAACACCCACCCACATATTCTCATAGCTAGCAATGGCCGCAGCCTTGCAGAAATTAGACATAGACCCTGAGCAGCAGCTTTACACACCCAAGATAGTGGACATTGCTGCTGCTGTGATGGAGATACATGGATACATCTGATGCTCTTTATTGGACACGACAACAACAACGGCATTCCAGAGTAAAATAAATTATCAAAGATAGATAAATATTTTTCAAATGAATTAAAATAAATATAATCGATACTGAGTGAGAGTTGAATTAAAAATATTAGAAATTTATTATCTTCGGAAACAAACCGTATCTAAAATATCATTTTTTTTTGCTTCATGTTTTAATTTGCATTTACCTATTTTACATATCTCTGATTGTATTTAAAAATCGTTAACCAATTCTTCATACTTTTGGCGAAGTGGTGTTTTATTAATTTGTTATTTGATATTATTAGGGTTCTTTCCTGGTATTCAAAAAGGAAAAATACGTGTCGATCAGTTATATTTTTCAATTTATCAAACAATTTGGCCGCTGAATCTCTGATTCTGGTAGAGCGCCATCTGGCGAATAAAATTGTAACTAAAATCAATTTCGAATTTTTCATTATTTGCCATAAAAAATCCCATTGCATCCTGAACACAATGGCGTTTACCGCATTGCTCTAGCGCAAATATTCGCGGAGTTATTAATTTTTAAAGTTGTGCGGGACTTTTGGATCACCCTGTACATCTTGAATAGAAAAGATAAAAATTACTAAAGGTAAATTTTGATTATTTAAAATTGGTTATTACCAACAGTAAATTTAAGTTTACCAATTTACCTTACTTTACATTAAATTCGAAAACAAAGAATTATTTGACAAAAGGTTTTGGAAATCAGCATCAGTACCGAAAAATAAATTAGCATTATTAAAATAGGTTACACCTTTATACTGATTTGCGGTATTTCCGTCAATTTGAAATTCTGTGGGACCAGCGCGGGCGGAGGCTATGCAGGCAGCGTTATGCCGTGTTATCGTGATGTGCGGCGTTCCACAGATGTGACCGGTTTGGAAATGTCACTAAGACGGTGCCAAACTCTTACTCGGTTACTGTCATTGCTAAAGCAGAAGCGATATTCATCTGAGAACACTACCATGTGCCATCCACCTTTCCATGTTGATTTATACCGATAAAATTTCAAACCGAGTTGACTGTGTGATTGATTCAATAGCAGTCTTCTTAGCCGACACCAAGAAGGTAGGGTACCGGCATGCAAACTGCGTATACTACGAGTATGTCTGGTCGATATGGGATGATCAAGAGTGTCCTGCACATCCTGAAACATATCCGGCGGATGCCTCAGTCTGCGCGTAATGACCTAATTCTGGCCGCCCAGCACCCATCACCGTGCCACATTTTCTTATTCAAACCATTTTGACCATATTGCACTGTGGACGAGTCGAGTTGTCTGTCCGTAGAGATTTTACGTATGGACCAACCGGCCCTTCTGAGTCCAATCACTATACCTCTCATTAAATCGTCTTTCAGCGGTTTCGCCAAATTAATCTCAAGACCGCTCTATTATTGTTCGGAATTTTTTATTATGAACCGTGCATTTACTATGAAAGGCAGCTTAGCTGTGTCAGGAAACCTATGGACAAAATATGAGAGGATTCACCACAAAGGAACCAACCTTCTTATTTAATAGTATTCATCATTCAATAAGAAAAGGTCTGAAGAGAATATCCATATACATGCTAACAGAGTTTTAAGTTTTAATCGATATCCTCCAACGATAATGAACTATACATAGCGATCTATATACCAAAATTATATATATTTTTTGTTTACTTAATGTATGACACCCTTACTATTCATCTTCATTATGATTAGGCCTATTTATTTTTTAATTATTCAATTTTCTAATAGCATATATATTTTTACCTATTTTACTTTATTTAGTTTTCATCATCAAATTGCCTTGTTTTTAAAACATTGCACATATATTATTGCAATTTATTAATTTCTAATAGAAGATATTTCATGTTTTCTAATTCAATTTTTATTTACATTTAATATAAAAAAAGTATAGTTTTGTTACATATTTTCATATTTGTATTTATATATATATATATTTTGCTTTCATATTTTAAATTATTTATGCTTTGGTTTGAAAAAGTTCGTTTGTATTATTGTATTTTATTAATTTTTAATAGTAACTCTGGAGTTGTTGAAAATTGTATTTGTCATTGTAATTTATATACTTAGAGTTTTTTAGCTCCATTTTTGTGTTTGGTATTCTTTCTTCACCTTTATCTTCGGAATCTGCTTTTTTGACATTATTTATTTTATGCCTGTTCTGATATTCAAACACATTCTGTCATACATAGTTTTGCTTTACCTGACCTTTTTTTTAGCGGCTTCTGTGTCATGTCTCGAGAGAACCCTGGAAGGCTCCCTATCCGTGATACTAGGCGGGCTTTTATAACTCAATGCAGAAATAAACACTCCTAATGCTATTTATCCTTTTTCAACTGAATATATAATTGGGGGCCAGGATATAGTCTGGCCCTTCTCTGGGGATACATTTGGTGGCTCCTGCTCTCAGCAAGGGTAGGTATATATTTCTGCTTTGTCTCTCTTTTCATATGAAAACCAGGAGTTGATGACTGAGAACAGTGGAGGCTAAGTACTTCCAACATACGGAGATTCAATGGCTCTTTGGCTTCTGCTTTCATTTGGGCTCAGGGTGATGTCTTTTCTGGACACAGGACATTTAGTTACCAAATACATGGACGAATTTAACATTCGACTGGGTTCCTTCATCGTATGCCTAACCTCGTATTATGGATTCTGAGACAGCGAATGAGATGAGTATTAGAACGTATGCACCTTTGACATGCCATCCTCATATATTGACTCTACTGCATTCGGTGCTTAGGCGCGTGAATCGGTATATTTCTGCTTACAAACAATGCTCCAGGTGGAGCTATATGAGGAACACCGGGCTCGCATTGAGATTCGGAAAATATGTCAGGCTCAGATCATCATTCGCCAAAATCATTATAGGGATCTTCGACGGTATAATACACCAGGTGTAAGTGAATTTGCGGACATTTTAATTGATCAAGATGTTCATGTTACTTTTAACAAAGATATTGCTGTTTTTCCACATGATCGCGGTTTTGTGCGCATTTCTCCACTTAATCCTAACTATGACCCAATAACATATCCTCTTTTATTTTCTGCCGGTGATCCTAGTCGGACAATAGCGCTCTCACATGAAGAAAACATGCGCACAAGAACTAGAAAACACGCTGCCATGCTTCAGTTCTATATTTACAGGTTGTACATTAAACCTGGCTTTTCACCCATTCACTAAGGCAGGAGACTATTTCAACAATTAAATGTAGATGTCTATGTTAAAACAGAGGGCAATCGGCTAAACTATATTCGCCAAAATCAGTCCCTGCTTAGGGTGAAATTATATTAAGGTCTGTAGGATTATATCCATGGACAGGAAAATTCCCGGGGTATGCGATTAGGCCGTATTTTATTCTTCACTTTTACTCTCCTGGGAGTTCCCGGGCCATGTAACGAAACTATCAGGATGCGATGTTCATTGTTATAAAGTTAGGAAGATCTGGCCTTTTCATAACATTTACCTGCAAACAATGTTGGGAATATTATTCCTAGCCAGAGTCCTTCTGATAGACCGGATCTAAGGGCTAGAGTTTTTAATATTAAGTTACAACAGTTTATGCACGAGATTGTTAGTCAGCATGTATTTAAAATCTTCATTGCTCGGGTTGATCTTATCGAGTTCCAAATGCACGGTTTGCCACATGCTGTTTATGCTTAGAGAAGAATACAAGCCTAGAGACAGGGTAAACATAGATATGTGTTTCTATTCCTGGTAATATTATAATTATGACATAGAGAGAGAGAGCACTATATAATAATAAGTTAGGTTTATTTTGAATTAATTATAAATTAATATTTTTGACACAGTACTTATGAGAGGAGAGGTAATAAAAAAACAATTGTTTATATATCGACAAGATAAAACTTGTTACACACAGATCAGTCAAATTTGAATACATATCAACAAGGTATTTGAAACAGCAGTTGGGTCAAATCAATTCCGTGGCATATTTTATTTTCTTTAATCGATGCAAATTCAATATTTGATTAAATATTCATTGAGAATAATAATATGATCCGATTAGTACGGTCGAGACAATTCTATAAAATGTAAAAAGAAAGATAATTTCAAGATGATATTTTAAAACGGTTATATACGTATATACACCAACACCTCGCTTTGTGTCGTTCGTTTTGCGTTTTTTTCGAAGTTGCGTCGCTGCTTAATTTTTACTGATTTTCACTGTGCGTCGTTAGATTTTCGAAGTTGCGTTGTTTTGGATTCGAGTCTTTAATTTTTTATTTTTTTTTCCTAAAATATGGCAACACTTTTGTTTTTGATTGCGCCTTCACATATTTTCACTTTGCGTCGTTTCAATTTGAGTCGTGTTTTTTTGGAACGTAACCCCGACGCAAAGCGAGGTATGGGTGTAGATCTTGTTTATTCCATACCATAATCCATTTATCAAAAATGAATACAATTATGTTTTTTCAAGAGTAGGAGAATTATATAGATATTCATACATATTTTTCATTCAGGTAAAATTATTAATGTAAATGTTGTGATTAATACAGGGTGATCCAAAAGTCCCGCACAACTTTAAAAATTAATAACTCCGCGAATATTTGCGTTAGAGCAATGCGGTAAACACCATTGTGTTCAGGATGCAATGGGATTTTTTATGGCAAATAATGAAAAATTCGAAATTGATTTTAGTTACAATTTTATTCACCAGATGGCGCTCTACCAGATTCAGATATTCAGCGGCCAAATTGTTTGATAAATTGAAAAATATAATTGAACGACACGTATTTTTCCTTTTTGAATACCAGGAAAGAACCCTAATAATATCAAATAACAAATTAATAAAACACCACTTCGCCAAAAGTATGAAGAATTGGTTAACGATTTTCAAATACAATCAGAGATATGTAAAATAGGCAAATGCAAATTAAAACATGTAGCAAAAATATTTATATTTTATATGGGGTTTTGTGAAATAGATTGAATGTTTGAAAAATACTGCTGATATCAATACACGAATTTTTGATATGTTAATATAGTACCAAAAATTATGATGGCACTACTAATAGGATTTCTTGCTATAAGAAATGTGTAGTTTCTTGACTAATTGGAGACCCTTGACTATTTAACTGGATATTTGTCATGATCCAACAAATGAAATATAGAGGGGAGTGACAAAATATATTTGTCGTACTTTATTCCAAATATCCTATGGGCTTGTCAAATGTTATCATTGTTTATTATACTGTACACAATTTTAAAAAATGTTTCCCCTCAAATAAAAATAATTTTTAAATCGACCTTTTGCGTTGAAAAACGTGGTAGTAAAATCATTTTGTATTATTTTTTTCACAAAATTTCTAAAGTTATTGGTATACAGAAAATATTCCTTATGCTATTTCTTCTAATGAGCGAAAAGCGAAAACTAAACATAAGGGGAAAAATTGTGTGTACCAGTGTTATTCGAGAAGTTATAACACTCTGGTTTGCACGACATAATATGTGAGCAAATGACAAACAAAAAATTACTGTTCACAAATAAAAAAAGATAGTCAAGATGTGAGGACAGCATTTATTATCCCCATATCCCAACACAAAGAGCTGCAAAATATTGGTAGATAATATAATACATGGCGGCTTATATAACACATGAGGTAACTGCCTTCTCTCTTGTATTAGGTCACAATCCTTGCTCAATGTGGCACCCTTCATTCTCAATCACCGCCTGCAGACGATAAATGACAGAATGGACAGCATTAAATAACATATCTGTTGAAATTGATAAAACGTGCCATCTGATAGAAGCCTTCAACATGGCCAATGTGGTAGGCCAGCATCGATAAACACACGATTTAATGTTCCCCCATAAACAAAAATCGCAAGGCGTCAAGTCTGGTGATCTTGGAGGCCACTGGTATATAAAGTGGCGACTTATCACACGATTTTCACAGAACGTATCCTTCAGCAATTGTTTGGCACCTCGGGAGATATGAGGAGGTCCTCCATCTTTCATGAATGTTATTTCGCTTAGTGCTTTTGCCCTGCAATATGGGAATACCCTTTTCTCTCAAAAGTTGGACATAACGTTCATCAGTTACAGAAACGGTTTTAAAAGTTCTTCCCTTGATTTTTCAAAGAAAAATGGCCCAATAATAAAAGAAGTGAACCCACACAAAACTGTAACTCTAGGCTGGTAAAGTGGCATTTCTGTAAAAATCCTAGGGTTGTCTGTTGCCCAAATGCGGCTGTTTTGAATGTTAAATTCTCCGTTTAGAGAAAAGTGAGCATCATCTGTCCACAGAACATTCGACAGCCAGTTTTCATCAATATCAATTCGCCGGAAAACCCATGCAGCGAATTCTTGACGCATCTCAAAATCGCCAACTTTCAGCTCGTGAAATCTTTGAATTTTGTATGGGTACACACAATAGAGACATTAAGTGAAGCGTCTTCGGATATCACAATCATACTCGGCGAATTTAACGCCAAAAGTTCAATTTGGGGATCACCTGTCCTGGATAACAAAAGTCAGCAGGTTGAGGACATGCTAACAGACCTCGACCTTACACCGTTAAATAACGGAGAGAACACCTATCTAAGTCCACAGGCACAGAATCCGCAATAGACATCACAGCGATAAATTACAACATCGCACCCACAACACAATGGAAAATCATGAGAGGTGCAATCAGTGACCACAGACCAATTTTAACAACCCTAAACTTCAAAATTGAGAACGTCCATTAGAATAAAAGAACATGGAACTTTAGGAAAGCCGACTTGAAAAAAATTCACAGAAAAGCTTGAAGAACTGTGCAACGAAAAATTGAATTACAGAACGCTTGACAAAAACTTGGAAAAATTCTCTTCGAACATTTCAAAATCTGCAAAAGCATCGATACCTAGAGGTAGACGTAAAGACCTGTGGATACCTTACTGGAAGGACCACAACATCGAGGCAATGATTTCAGAGAGAGAGACAATATCAATGAACTTTTTAAAACAAATAGAACAGAAGAAAACAGAAAGAACTCATTGAAATTAGTCAAAAAATAGAACAAGAAATTTGTATATGCAAACAAGAAAAATGGCAGAATTCTGCGAAAAAATGGATCCAAGAAAGGACAGCCAACACTGGAATATGATTAGAGTGTTAGAGAACAATCAACACCAACACCAATCCTCCAATACTCTAACCGATATGAATAGAACAGCGCGAACGAGAACAAACAGATGGCTGACATAATTGCTGAATATCTTTCAAGCACTTCCATACTCAACTATCCGAATAAAGACAGGACTCTAAAAATAATATAAACCAGTTAGTCAAACAAGCAAGAAACTTCCATCAACAAGATATTTTCTCGAGAGACTTCACACTGAATGAGATAAACTTATCAATAAAAAAATCCAAGAGGTCACCAAGAGATAATCTAATCTTTGGTTAAATGATCAAACACTTTGAAGACAAAGCTAATAATCAACTCCTACGAATACTGAACATTTCATGGCAAACTGGTAAACTACCAAAGAATTGGAAGATATCAATTATAGTGCCAATAATGAAGCCAAACAAAGATGCCAAGGAATACAAGAACTATCGGCCAATTGCTCTCACCAGCAAACTTTGTAAAATACCAGAACGAATTATCCACTCTAGGCTCATAGTCTGGCTCACTAACAATAATAAAATAAACCTCTACCAAACTGCCTATAGATCCCAGCACTGTACGACTGATCAACTGTTTTACTTCTCTCAATCAATAATAGATTCTTTCCAGGAAAAACCGCCAAAGAAGACCACGGCTATATTCCTTGATATGACCTCAGCTTTTGAACGAGTGTGGAGGGAGAAATTACGTGAAAAGCTGCACAACATCGGAGTAAGAGAAAAACCTTAATCTGGATTGCAGACTTCTTAAGGGGAAGAAGGTTAAAGGTTCGGGTCAATGGAGAATTTTCCAAGGAAGGAAGAACATGGGCTGGTGTGACTCAGGGATCTGTGCTCAGTCCTCTACTCTATCTGCTATATATTAACGACATCTATCCTTACCTCACTGAAGACACAAAGGTTGCCTGTTATGCAGATGATATAGCCATATGGCACACAAGTAGCAGCATAGAAAAATCGTAAAAAATACTGAACACATCAATGAGAGGACTGGAGAAGTGGGCAATGGAACTCCAAATGACCATAAACCCAATAAAACCAAACCTATGCGTCTTCTCCACTCACAGGGAAAAAGGCATAAATATAACAAAAAAATAAGCATAAACAAACAAATGATTGATAAAATTAGAAATACATAATACCTAGGTGTGATACTGCAGTCCTGTATCTTTCAAGTTGGTCTCGAAGACCACGCCATCACCATCTCCTAAGCGGCAAAGTACGCGATCTACGTATTCATCGTAGATCGCAAAATGCGTGGTGTCGCTGGAGACCCACTGGCGATTCTCCACAAATTCTGCAGCGCTGGAAGAGGCGCCATATTCATTGTACATAGTGTATATAATGCATATTATCTTTTTTAATAGTGCAGACTGTGCATGTATTGACAATATGTCAACAAAATTATTTTAATTATTATTGATGAGGAATTGGAATTTTCAGAACACATAATTAGCACCTCAAATAGAACTATCAGAAAACTAAACATTCTGAGAAGGCTATGTGGAACAAATTGGGGAGCAAAACCCAGAATTCTCAGAACAACATATACCACCTTAATAAGGCCGATAATGGAATATGCAACACCGGTCTGGGCTCCCTCAAGCTCATCACTAAAAGTAAGACTAGACAGTGTTCAAGCAAAAGCGGCCAAAATAATCACTGGTGCTGTTTCATCCACCAACAATGAGAAAATTCAGAGAGAATGTGTTCTAGACCTACTCGCTCGAAAGCAGAAGACAAAATAAAAACAACTTGGATCGGCACTTCGGAAACGAGGAACCAAAGGACGAGATCTCTCTGACCACTTGTGGTTTGGTAGATCCGCCCTTTTCTGAGAATGAGGTGAAACTGACGGCTTTCAAGTTCGGGAAAAGGAAATCTCCTGGTCCCAAAGGGATCGATAACACGGTCGTGAAAGCCCTGGTAAGGTTGCACCCATCGCTTCTTTCCAGGTTATTCAATAGGTGCCTGGACACTGGTACTTTTCCTGAGGCATGGAAGGTTGCCCGAGTAGTGCTTCTCGAAAAGTCTGGTAGAAAGAGTAATTCTCCTAATGATTATCGTATGCTTTCTTTACTAGCGTGTCTAGGTATGGTCCTGGATAGCCTACTAGCTCAGCGACTGAAGCACTGGCTAGAAAGTAATGAGCTCCTTTCCTCTTTCCAACATGGTTTTAGGGAAGGGAAGTCCACAACCACAGCTCTGAACGAAGTGTTAGAGGGGTTGAGATGGGCTTAAATAAGGGTGCTTGGGTTCTTTTCGTGGCCCTGGACATTGATGGCGCGTTCAACTCCATGAACTGGAACAAGCTGATGAGAAATTTGATGGACATGGGTTATCCTGATAATTTGTGCAGCTTGGTTCGTGACTTCCTGAGGGTTAGACGGATTAGCCTCAGTTTTGGTGGGCGGAAGTTGGAAAGAAACTGTGCTAGGGATTGCCCCCAGGGCTCTTGCTGCGGACCTATTCTGTGGAATATCCTGGTAAACACCGTTTTCCAGGAGGAGCTCCCTGAGGGAGCCAGGCTGGTTCTCTATGCTGACGACCAGTTCCTCATTGTTGAGGCTGCTTCGAGAGCGAAGGCTGAGAAGTGTGTTGAAACTTCTCTCCAAATTCTCTCGAACTGGGCCCATGACTCTGGCCTTAAGTTCAATGTCTCCAAAACTAAAGCCCTCAGCTTTAAGCCTAGGGACATAAGAACTAAAAGGAAAGGGATCAAATGGGAACACAAGCCGGATCGAAGGACGGAGGGTAGCGTTGGTCAATAGGATGACCATCCTGGGGATGGTCATTGATGACAAGATGGGTTGGCAATACCAGGCGGAGGAGATGGTGGCGAGAGGCAAGGAGGCGTTGTGCAGGCCTGTCCTGGTTGGCTATCAACAGGGGTGGGGGGGGGAGAAAGAGGGTACTATTTTTAGGATCCTCTGCCTCTCCTGTATCGAGCCAATCCTGCTATATGCTTCCAGGGCTTGGTGGCGCCGAAACAGGGATCAGAAGGTGGCAACAACTCTAGAGAGAGTGCAGAGGACAGCGGCACTCAGAATCACAGGGGGATATCGCACTACCAGCAGTGAGGCCTTATTGGTCCTCACTGGGCTTATTCCCCTGGGATTGAAACTAGAGGAGGAGGACCATCAGACAGAAGATCTAAGAAAACAGGGAAGATGCCCTGGGACTTGAAGCGGGTGCCCTGGAATGGAAGAGGGACCCAAGAAAGCCTCCGCAGTGGTTGCCAAAGTGGAATTGGAGTCCTGGAGGGCCGACAGGGATTGGCACGGAGGTTTTCTCTGATGGGAGTAGGTCTGGAACCAATACTGGAGCTGGGTAGTGATTTTCACTAATGGAGAGCTGATCTTCCAAGAAAGATTAACACTCAGAGTGGACGAATTGGTCTTTTCAGCCGAGCTGGTTGCGATCAGGGTAGCCCGCAGAGTGTATGCCGAGAAGAACTTCAGCCCGGACCGCCTCTATTCAGATTGTATGTCGGCCCTCATCGCCATCAATCTAGAGAAAGGGCAACTCTCGCATCAAATAATCCAGGAGCTGGAGATGATGACGCGGGCTCCGGAGCTCCCTTGGTTTAGGAGACACAGCCTCATCGAAGGTAATGAGTTCGCAGACAGGATCTCTAAGGCAGGATGCTTAAAAGGTAGATCACTGAGGACCACAGTGACCAAGAAAGAAGTTTATAGGAGGATCAGGGGGCACGTCCAGGACTTATGTTTGGACAGATGGATGAACATTGTGAAGGGGAGAGAGTTATTCAATGGGGTAACAACACCCAAGTACCTCTGTAAGGTAATGTCCCACAAACTCATTAGGGTAGTTCGGGACATGGGCTCTTCCCCAAGTCTCCACAGATTTGAAATTAAGAGCAATCCTGATTGCGTCTGTGGAGAAAGGGATGTGAATGCACGCCACTACGTCTTGGATTGTCCAAGGGTAGTGGGTGTGCAGGAAGAGAGAAGGAGGGCGAGGGGCGCGATCGAGAGTAAGCTGCTGAGAAATCACAGCAAGCTTCTTGAGAAAGCCCACGACGTGGCAGCTGAGCTTTTCCTCAGCTGTGAGTGAACAGAGTCGACCGGGGTCTGCCTCCCCGCGGTCCCTGCTGGACACAGTAGATAGTTTCCTATTTTGCTGTGATTAAAGGCCACCGGTATAGAAATCCTTCCAGACACGTTGTCTGGGAGGTGGTTTTTCAAGGTACAATGTCCAATCACTAGCTTGGATACCGTTACTTGGCTTATGAGTTGAACAGAATAGCAGCGAAGGCATGCTTCGCATGCCGGCTTGTGGACCGAAAGGTCTGGGTGGCCATCTGCTTCTAGGGTATACCAACTGTGCTTAGGTGGGATCCTCCAGTTCTTATTTATTTTGGCTACTGTTTCTATTTCTTTAAAAGTAAGTTTATTTTTCTGTAGCAAGGGTTCTTTTGTGCCTTTTTTCGCTAGCGCATCAGCAGCTTCATTGCCTTCAATGCTAACATGTACGAGTATCCATTGAAGGTGAATTTTTGAGGTATTGAGAGTTTTTGGAGATAACCAATTATGTTCCTGCTTACTTTGTTTCTAAGTTCCCCTGTGTGACTCAAGTGTTGTATGGCACTTCTACTATCAGTAAGAATCCATATATCGTGATGTTTAATGTTTCTGATGGATTTTAAGACTTCATAGATGGCTATAAGTTCTGATCTGAAGACTGAGCAAAATTCTGGGTTTCTTCTGTTTATTTTTTCAATGCAATTTGTGGTTTAAATGAGAGAGCCACTGCCAGTGTGTCCCAACTCATCTCTGCTACCATCGGTATAGATAGTTATTGCATTTTTAGGAATTTTATATTAATTATTTCTAATGATAATTGTTTTAAGTATTCTGGATTTTGGTATTGTCTGTTGGTGGTTTCATTTAAAGTGGCATTAAAAATAACATTTTGTTAGTGGTTCGCATGGAGATATTTTTTTCAGCTAAATAATATTTTTCCACTTTATATTTTAAAAATCCATTTTTTTTTGCCAGGTGGAGAGGGCCTTCTTTTTTGAGTCTTAGATTGGATTCCCAATTAAGTATGTAATTGAAAGTTCTGTGTTTGTTTTCATAACTCTTGATTTTGTTTATATATTTTGGCAGATTGTAGCTTATTTTATTTTTTAAGGGCATAATGTCTGCCTCGTAAAGTACAATATCATTATGGCAGGGTTTTCGAAGACCTGTAATAATTCTAGCTGCACTTAATTGTATCCTTTCCAGTGATTTTAGATTTGTTTCAGATGCTGTACCATAGATTTGATATCCATATTCCAGGATAGGTCTCATTAGAGATGTGTAAGTTAATTTTATTGTTGTTGCTTCAGCTCCCCACTCTTCCTGAAATATATTTCAAGATTTTTAGTCGGTCTCTTCCTTTTCTAACAACTCCTTCAATATGCTTACTGGAGTTGATTTCTGGATCCAGGGTGTAGCCGAGATATTTAGGATATTTATTATATTGCAATTGTTGTTCTTTCAGAATAATATTTGGTCTTATTTTGTATAGTTTCTTATCGGTAGTAAAAAGACAGGTTTCAGATTTTTGGGGGTTAAATTCTAATTTATGTTTATTAACAAATTTTTCTAGGTGGAGAAGAGTCTTGTTAAATCTCTTTCAGCTTTTTTCCAGTTACTGCTGCTGCTCCATAGAATAATGTCATCAGCGAAAAGTCCAATATTGGTTTTATGTGAAATTTATTTTTCTATGCCTGCAATAAATAGGGTGAAGAGAGTTGGGCTAAGGACTGATCTTTGTGGTAATCCTTGGTACAATTTGAAGGTTTTAGATAGAGTGCCATTATATTTGATCCTGATTTATATATTTTTAAGAGAATCATTTATCCAAGTGATAGCTTTTCCATCAATTTTGAAATGTTTGTATAATTTATTAATTAACTTGTTTTTCCATACCTTATCAAAAGCTTGTGTAAGGTCTAAAAAGCAGCTATGGTGTGGTTAGTTGGTTTTTCGTTTTGTGCATCTTTTACCTTTTGTGTGAAAAATAAGAGTTGGTCTATTGTCCCATGTCCTTTCTTAAATCCATATTGTTCTTCTGGTAAGAGATTTCTTGTGTCGGGGTGGTAGGTGAGTCGTCTGAGTATAATTTTTTCCATTAATTTGCAGCAAATATTTGTTAGGGAGATAGGTCGGTAGTTTTTTGGGTCATCAGCAGATTTGTCAAGTTTTTTAATGGGAATTATTGTTGCATTTTTACAGTCTTGAGGCAATTTTCCAGTTTTCCAGGAGTTATTGTAAATATTAAGAAGTCTTTCTTTGCCAATTTTGCCCAAGTTTGATATCATTCGGCCATGGATTCCATCTGGCCCAGGAGTCTTGTCTAGGTCAGTGTTTTCTAATGCATAAGCTAGCTCTTTCATATTGATATTTTTCATGGAAAATATTATGAGTGCTGGTGGCATTTTTTACAATCATGAATAATCTTTCGGGGCTTTTTTCAACCTTGATTTTACTACTTATTTGATATGAATTACCTAAAAGATTGGCAGCAATTTTGTCATTAGTTGCTGGTGTACCATCTGTATTCTTAATCATATTTGTGTTTTCAGTTTGTGGCTGGACTCTGTCAATTTGTTTTGCCCAATTCCAAAGTTTTGTATTTGGGTTTCTTGGGTTCAGGTTTTCACAAGTTTGTTTCCATTTTTCCCTTTTCACATTTACGCATAATCTTTTTTTATTTTTGCAATCACAATGTTCAGTTCAATTCTACAATATTTTTGGTTTTGGGTGCACTTTTTGTAGTTCATTTCTTTTAGTTATAAGTCTTTGAATATTTTTTGCCTGGTGTGTATAATTTGGAATCCATTTCTTAATATTACCTCTTGGTATTGAAAATTTGGCTGCTTTAATAATGGTGTTTTCGAAAGATATCATATTAGCCTTTTTGAAGTTCCAGAATTTTTCTTAATTGAGCTAGTTTTGGTCTTGGTGCTAATTTCTATCAAATTAGGCAAATGATTACTTCCAAAACCTTTTAATATTTTCTATTTGCATTTGTGGAAAATGTCAGGATAGTAAAAACTTATATCAAGGGCTTGTGCAGTATTATAGCTTGTAGGAATGATGGGTAGGATTCCCATCATTTAAGCACATGAAGGCATTGTCGTCAAATATGTTTGATAGTATTTTGCCTCTTGGGTTTGGCGTAGAACATCCCCATAGTTGATGTTTGGCATTAAGGTCACCTACAATAATAGTGTTGTCTGTAAGAAATTGAGCCATTGTTCCATCGTCAATAAATGTATTGTTTGGAGGGTGATACATATTGTATATTAGATGGCTTTGTTTTGATTGAGGTAGACTTTGATACCTTGGGCTTCGAGGTCTAATGTGTTTGTAATATTAATGGCTATGTCCTCATAGTACAAATTCTTGATTAAAATTGCTAGGCCACGCCCTTCAACAGCATATACAGATAGATCTTCAGACCTTACCCTGAGTAATGGAGGGGCCGGAATTAACACAATACTGCAAGATGGAACAAACATCAAAATCAAAGAAGGAGCAGGACAGATTTCGTCAAGCTTCACTTGTGAACTGACAGCTATCTGGAAAGCCCTTGAGGTATGCCTTAACCAACCATCCCTACATCAAGCAGAAGGAATTTTAATATACAGCGACTCCATATCCGCTCTAGAAGAAATTCAGAAGGGCAATACTGAAATCACACAGAAAATACACTCGTTACTTACCCAACTGGAACCATTGGAGAATAACTGCATTCTACAATGAATCCCTGCCCATGCTGGGATCAGGGGTAATGAAATGGCATTCGAATTGGCAAAGGAAGCCAGAAAGTTGAGCCAAAGGAAAGAACAAATGTCATTATTTGACGCTGATTCTCTTTGTCAAAATACAAAATAATTAAACGAAAAAATAAGAAAAGATCAAAATGCGAAATAAACTCTGAGAGAAAAATGACAAAAACTATAACAAGACTTAGAACAAAACACTATAAAGGAATGACAATACATCCAGATGGCACAAGAACCTATAGGGCATGCAACAATTGTCCTGGTGTGGAACTTACACCTACCCACATATTCTTATAGCCAGCAATGGCCGCAGCCTTGCAAAAATTAGACATAGACCCTGAGCAGCAGCTTTACACACCTAAGATAGTGGACATTGCTGCTGCTGTGATGGAGATACATGGATACATCTGAGGCTCTTTATTGTACACGACAACAACAACGGCATTCCAGAGTAAAATAAATTATCAGAGATAGATACATATTTTTCAAATGAATTAAAATAAATATAATCGATACTGAGTGAGAGTTGAATTAAAAATATTAGAAATTTATTATCTTCGGAAACAAACCGTATCTAAAATATAAATTTTCTTTTTGCTACATGTTTTAATTTGCATTTACCTATTTTACATATCTCTGATTGTATTTGAAAATCGTTAACCAATTCTTCATACTTTTGGCGAAGTGGTGTTTTATTAATTTGTTATTTGATATTATTCGGGTTCTTTCCTGGTATTCAAAAAGGAAAAATACATGCCGATCAGTTATATTTTTCAATTTATCAAACAATTTGGCCGCTGAATCTCTGATTCTGGTAGAGCGCCATCTAGCGAATAAAATTGTAACTAAAATCAATTTCTAATTTTTCATTATTTGCCATAAAAATTCCCATTGCATCCTGAACACAATGGTGTTTACCGCATTGCTCTAGCGCAAATATTCGCGGAGTTATTGATTTTTAAAATAGTGCGGGACTTTTGGATCACCCTGTACATCAATTGATGATTATATACTTAACGAGATATATTTAGATCAAGTGAATATTATATAGCGAAATATAGAATGTTGAATATTTTACCTTTGAAAAATTAAATTCTAAGCATCAATTAAAATAATAATTATAAAGCAAATCTTTAAAATTTTGCATATTTGAGTTTAACTATTTTAATTTTATTTCAATTTAAAGGTCTATGTTCCCCTAAGGACACTTGCGCTGTCATACATGTATGCCTTTACATTTTAAAACATATATATACACTGGTGTCCAAAAATAAGAAACTTTTGTTTTTTAATTATATGTTTTAAAATATACAACGCTAAAAGCTAAAACGTAATTTAATTAGGTATTTTAAGTCGTAGAATTTATTTATCGCAACCATTCGATTCGGTAAAATTGAAAATATTCAAATTTTTGCTTGTCTTTATAAGTGTGCTATTTGGCGTGTCGTTTACCCCATTTAAGAATTGTCCAATTATAATTTTATTTATTCCTTAGTTAATTACGACTTTACGAAAAATTTAGCAGATGATTTAAAATGGAGAGCTGTTGGAAGAATGGAGGCAGGGCAATCACAAGTTGAAGTAGCAAAATGGCCAAATGTGAATAAATCTGTGGTCAGCAAAATATGGAAACAGTTCATTGAGACAGGAACCATCAAAAGAAAAGAAGTTTCTGGTAGAAAAAGAAAAGCAGTTACCTCTGAAGACCGTTATCTGGTCGTAACTGCCAAGCGCCATAGGGAGATGACAGCTATTCAACTCTCTAATGAACTCTCAAGTCCTACTGGAACGAGAATTTCAAGACAAACTGTTTACCGAAGGCTTCACGAAGGTGCTCTTTATGCAAGACGACCAATGGTCTGTATTCCTTTAACCTCTGCTCACAGGAGAGCCCGCTTGAATTGGTGCTTGGAACATCACGCCTGGACTCATGATCAGTGGGCCAATGTTCTCTTCAGTGACGAGTCAAGATTTAGGTTAAACACAGATTCTCGACGAGTTTTCATCTGGAGGGAGCCTGGAACCCGCTATCATCCCAGTAACATCAGGGAAATAGACGGTTTTAGAGGGGGCAGTCTCTTAGTCTGGGCTGGCATCAGTTCTAGCAGACGCACACCCCTCCACATTTTTTCTGGGGGCACTTTAACTGCCCAAAGGTACAGGGACGAGATCCTTGAGCCCTATCTAAGACCTTATAGAGATCAAATTGGTCACAATTTAATTTTAATGGACGATAATGCTCGTCCGCATAGGGCTAGGCTAGTCAATGAATATCTCCAGAGTGAGAATATTCGAAGGATGGATTGGCCAGCCAGATCTCCGGACCTGAATCCAATAGAGCACGTGTGGGATGCTCTAGGGAGGCGTATTGGAGCTCGTCACCCCTCTCCCAGAACCCTCTTTGAGCTAAGAACTGCTCTATTGGAGGAGTGGGGTTTACTACCCCTGGACCTCCTCCAAAGCCTGGTAAACAGTATCAGGGCTCGCTGTGAGACCTTGATAGCTGTTAGAGGTGATCATACTCCCTATTGATATCTTATTTCTTCAAGATCTGGAACCTTAGCTTTGGGTATGTTGGTAATAATTTGCATATTTCATAATTTCAAATATATATTTTTTTTCATATAGCTAGTCAAATTCTCCATAGTTTAAACTATTTGTATACTAAATTTTATATTTATTAATAAATTAGCTTTTGAGAAATTTCAATATTGGTTAAGTTTCTTATTTTTTGGACACCAGTGTACAATAATTTTAGGCCGTGAATAGGCCGTCATGTGATGTTAACAATGGGAAAGAGAGGGGGAAAAACGAGAAAAGACCTGTATACAAAATAAAAATATGTACAATAATAATATCTTCAAAATGTATTGAATTTAATATACATTTCTTTACTGGAAATAAAAATACTTGGATCTGTTACAATTAAATTATTTTCGATTCTGTAGTCTTGAAAAACAGGACAATATAGTAAAAGATGCATTGAGGTTTGTTCCTCATGTCCACAAAATCAACTCAAGTCTTGCACCGCTTTAATTCTTTTCAAAAAGCTTCTGAAATTTCCATGATTAGAAATAAATTGAGAATTATGAAAGTTTGGCCGGAAATATTTTGGTATGCTGTTAGCGAAGAAGGTTTGAAAAGTTTCATATGTGTTGTTCTTTAAATTAGTTATTTTAAATTCAATAAAATCCGTTATTATGCTTGGGATATCTAAATTTTATTTTTATTTTTCTTCTAAATTTAAATTATTTAATTCATATTTCATTTCTTTGGATTCAATGAAATCGTTAAGCAAAGGCATCTAGGCAATGCTATGTATTCAATTAGAACTCGTCGTTTTATATGATTGCATGCACCATAATAGCATTTGGTATTGATATGAATTTAATTTATTCATATTTTTCTTATTTAAGAATTTATACCATATCTCCGATCCATAAGAAAGCATTGGCCTAAATTTGCGTATTCAGACCCCAAGCTTTTCCGCAAATTGACAGTAGCAGATTTTTCAATATTTTTGCTTTATTTATTATAATATCTATGTGAGGATTTAAATTTAGTTTTTTCTTTCTAAATTCATTTGCAAAAGTGACTTCTAGTATTTTAATTTTTTACCTGGTATATATATTTTTTGTTTTTAAACTTTATTGCGGACATGTCTTTATTGTGAAAATGCAGAATGTTAGTTTTCTAAAGACTGATTTTCAGTTTATTTTGAGTACAAAATTGATCGATTTCTTCCAAGATTAATTCTATCAAATTTTAAGAGTACCCCCCCCTTGTCTTTATTACAAACTATTATTGTCACATCTTCAGCATAACACAGTATTTCAGAATTGGGTATCTGCATTTTGTTTAATAAATCATTCAGTATTATCAGCCATAGCAATGGAGACAATGGTCCCCCCCCCCCCCCCGCCCTGTGGACAGCCTTTTGAAATTGTTTTATTAACCTTCTTATCGCAATAGGTAAAAATTGTTTTTCTTTTATTCAAGAAAGATTGCAATATTTTTATCAAATCAGCGGGTATATTATCTTGATCTATTCTTTTAAAAAGAGCTGGCGACCATGCATTGTCAAAAGCACCCTCTATATCAATTGCAATTAACGACACTAAATGTTTCTGTCTATGTTCTAATATAACCTCTGTTATTTTTTACAAACATGTTATCGTTGATTTTATTTTTATAAATCCATGCTGTCTATTGTTTAAAATATTATTCGCTTGATAAAATATATAAATTTTATTTTTTAGTATTTTATTCAAATATCTTGGAAAGATTTGATATCAGAGATATAGGTCGGTAGCTTTTAGCAATTTATAAAATTTGTTATGTATTAAATAATGTATGTAAATTTGTAAATATGTAAATTTGTTATGTGTTAAATAAAGTTTTTTCAGGTTTAGGAATTATTTTAAGAGCTGCTCTTTTCAATTCATCAGGATAATATCCTTTTTAATTACATTTATTGATTAATTCATTAAGCAACGATACAATTTTGGGGGAAGCATATTTGATCATATTATTGCTTATGCTATCTATTCCAGGCGCCTTTTTAACATCAATATTGGAGATTAATTTCTTTATTTCTTCTACCTCGATAGGTAACTCTGCTTTTATTATTCATTTGTGGTTTGTATCTTCTTGTTAATTGTTGACTGAAGTCGTCAAAATATTTATTGTCGTCTGGAATTAACTTTTTTTAAAATTCGATCATTCATTGTTCTTTTAAATTTTCTGGTGATTTATCAATAATGGGTGTTCCCTTTTGTTCTTTTGATGTTCTCAAATTACTAAAAATTTTAAATGCGTTTTCGAATGGATTATTAGTAAAGTTTTCTTCTATAAAAATCGCCAATTGATTCTTTTAGATATTTCTATTGCATTATAAATGATAATATAACTTTCTTGTATAGTGGAAATACGTTTTCATTTTTTCCAGATCGCTATTCCACCAGTTAATTCTAGAGAAATCTTTAAGATTTGTGGGCTTAACTTCCAAAGGTTGGTAGGCGGCTTCTATAAATAGATTCGTGATTCCATTTATCACTTGATCAATATTTGTTTTGTTTTCTGCTTAACTATTGCATTTTCAAATCTATGTATTTATAATATTGATATGTTATCAGCATATATAGACCAGTTTGCATATTTTCCCTGAATTTCCATGTAGACTTTTGTTTATTGATCGAATAATTGTTTTTTAATCTTATATTTCAAATACTATAGCAGCATGATCAGAAGTTTTATATATTTCGGCATTGTG
This sequence comes from Cordylochernes scorpioides, assembly GCA_030710605.1. Taxonomy (NCBI): domain Eukaryota; kingdom Metazoa; phylum Arthropoda; class Arachnida; order Pseudoscorpiones; family Chernetidae; genus Cordylochernes; species Cordylochernes scorpioides. Next base: position 27,502,614 of record CP092870.1, on the reverse strand, counting down.
CCAGTTCACTATTGAATTCAATGAATGTTTATTAGAAATAGTGAGATCTATTATACTTGCATCGCGACAAGTGTTGATTTTTAGGTTATGAATTTATAGGTTAGCTTCTTCAATAATTGGTTTTAGTCTATATACATTAGAATTAGTTACCTTATTGAACCAAACTGGACGACGAGAATTGAAATCACCGCAAAGGATTATAGACTGGTCTTCGTAAGTTTCGAGAATTTTTTAAAATAAAAATCACATGTTCACTGCAAAGAGTACTAGGGTGAATATAGAAGTTAAAAATAATTATATTATTTTCAATTGTTGGATTAATTATTGTTGTACAAAATGAATTTGTAAAGTTTTCAACCTTTATATATCTTAAGTTTTTGTTCAATACAATAATTGCTGTACATTTATCTTCCTTTTTATCCGAGCATACAATCTGAGATTCTATGTCGTAAATAACATCATTGTGCAATACATATGGTTCTTGAATCAAAATAATATTCGGTGGGTTAGATATAATATACTATCATTTAATTTATAAAAATAAGAGATTAAAAATGTTTTCTCTCTTTTTCGGGAAAGAGTTATAAGATTAAAATATAAATTGCACTAAAAATCAATAAAATTATGAAAAATCCCTAAATAAATGTATTATATTTATATATATAAATTGTATCATATATAACTTTTCACTATTATTTTAGAGTTGGGATATTTATCAGGATACTTATAACAGCTGTGTTATCCGCCTCGAATATTTATTTTCTAAACTTCTATTATATAATAACAAGTTTGTTTAACCTCAAGAAATCCCTAAATTTACTAGAAAACTCTTCTTTAGATACTAAAAAATATATATTAAGACATATATTTTTTTTCAACCTTGTAAATTATCATATATTTTGTTTATTCGTACCTTTTAAATTTATTAAATAAATAATTTAACAATCTTATTATCTTTAAAATAAAATTCAGGAGATTAACAACATAATATATATTTTCAAATGATTCTTCTGAAACATTATTTCTATATATATCATGTACAATTCCTGCCCTAAATTTACAGAAACGAGGAAATATGACTGACCTCATCTAGTTGGCCGGGATTTTGGGTGGCCCAATTTTCCTCTGGTTGACGATACTTCCTGGCAGACGGAATTCCTGCCTCCAAAATATAATTAATTATTTCCTATGGTGTATATTTTCTCTAGTGTTAAATTATTTCATCTCCCTCAATTTATAGTTTTGTTGCATCGAAATATCCTATTTCTTATGTTCAAAATATCCGAAAAGACCATTGACGAAATTATATTTAGTTTGCTGATATATTTGAGTAATTTATTGAGAACATTTATTTTAAATATTGAAATAAAGAAACTTTAAATATTAACACAGCTATAAAATATATAGAAAATATTTTCTAATGTCTCAACACACTTTAATAATGAGATACTTATTATTTTTACAATATTTATTATATTTTTATAATATTCGATGATATTTAAAAGAAGCGCATTGTCAGTAAATTTATTTGTGTAAAATATTAACGATAGATGGCAATTAAATTTAATTTAGAATATTTATAAATTATTTACTTTTTTTATTTGGCTTCAATATTATTAAATCTAACTACATACCCATATTTCTGTGTGTTTTGTTGTTGTTGGTGTCTTGTGTTGTGTAAATCTTTATCGTAATATATATGTTTTGAATCTGTAATATTAGAAGGAATATTTAATTATCTCTCTCTTTTCAAAGATTCTCTCTCTCTCTCTCTCTCTCCTAAAATATTATTCATTACAAAATTTATTTTTAAAATACTTTATAATTGTGTGATTTGATTGATAAATATTAGACGGTTCAACAAGAGTAAAGTCCATTTCCAAATAAATAATAAATTCCTTCTATATTTATATACGTTTTAAATTATTCTGTATGACATTTCACAGATATTTTTGACATGGAAAGAATATATATTTATTATCAATTTTCTCTCTACTCTTTTTTCTCAAATATATAAAAATTAAAGATGATTAAACATATCTTTCTCAGACTTTTAATGCACTGACTCTCAATAAACATAGATAAACTTTATTAAATATTTTAGCTTCGAATTTAAATCAGATCGAGGAGGTATCTTAACGGTTTATCATTCACCTTCACGGCCTTATATTTTATGTTGCATGCAAAAATAATCAGTTTCAGGGTCACTACTGCAATAAACATTTTTTCTATATTAATGTCGTCAAAGAAAAAATAATTCATTCATTTAATAATCACTATATATATAGTTGAACCTGTCTCTAGCGCCCCCTCTAAATAGCCCCTTCCTCTCTATAGCGCCCGAATTTAAACATTAAAATGTAAACATTTTACATCAAAAGTGACCTGTCTATGGCACCCCCTTTCTATAGCACCCTAATTTGGTGAGTCCCAAGAGGGGGCGTATAGACAGGTTTAACTGTATATATATTGTGTAGCGTCCTCACGCAATTCTGGCCTTAACTACCCGTTTCATGATTTTTCAGGATGCCTTAATGACAAATTTTTTGGTCGTTGAGGTACAGCTTGCACCACGCTGATGAGGGCCAACAGCCCGAAACGCGTCCGTGGTTAGCTTTTCTTGATTAATCAAGAATGGGTATTTGGCCAATTCTGGAATAATTAAAAATCAACGAGAATAGTTTATAATTATTCCGACAGATGGCGCCAGCCATCAGCAACTTTCAGTTGCACGATAAGGAGATGCCTTTTTCTTAATTTATGCACCTTATCCCAGTACAATGTTACATTTGTACTATTTTTTCATATATATATATATATATATATATATATAGCCAATATTTTTTGGAAAATAGGGAAAAGTAATATATTAGGAAATACAGATTTTGAAATTTTATAAATTTTAAAATTCTCATAACGGTATTATATATATATTTATTTATTTATTTATATATTACATAAAATTTGATATGCTAGAGAATTATTTGCTGGTTATTTTTAGTACTAAATGGTATTCGTAATGCAGTCGTGGAAAATTTTGAAAGTATAAATAAAAATAATTAAGATCATAAATGGCTTTAATTAAGTTTATAAAACACAAAATAAATAGTCTGAGAAAACATTGCCTGATTTGAGGCGCAAGAATAAAAAAATGAAAACTTATTTACATAATTTTCAAAAAGGTTTGAGCTGAGCCGGCCAACGGGAAACAGCAACAATGGGTTTATATAATGTACGCGGCGACCTATGGTGGTAGATATAAACAGAGTAATTTGTTCTAGGATCTATAATTTTAAAATGAAATATAATTTTTCTATAACACTAGCGGATGTGTACCCGGCTTCGCCCGGGTTTTATCCGAGTGATAGTTTGCCTAACGAATATTATTGATAATAAAATTCCAGAACACACAAAATATTATGATAATAATATTCGTTACATTATATATTTATATAATATATAAAATATAGTTTTCGAGCAAACATATCCACTCTCTCTACTGAATAGATTTTAAAAAAGATATATATAAATAAACGAGAAACGATATTTTATATATAGTGTTGACCTGGCTTCGTGTCTTCTGCTCGAGTGAATGTTTCGCTGGTAGAATTTTGTTCCTGCCTACCGATAATTATTATCTGGCTTCGCCCGTGGTTTGCTTGAGTGAATATTCCCCTAAAGAATTTTGTTTATGTCAATCAAGCATGATAGAGCAATGTTTTCACCATCATTTCTGACTAAAAAAATATTGTTACTCAGTACTTGGTTAATTATAATTTTTCTTGGTTACAAGTGCGACAAAAAACTCTTGCAGATTTTACTCTCTGTTCTGTTCAAATTTCAGCGAGATTAGTTACATATTGAGGGCGTGCATAGCCGACAAACATATATATATATATGCTCCCGGCTTCGCTCGGTTTTTACCCGCGTAAAAGTTTGCCTAACGAACATTTGTTAAAACGATTCTAGCTAACATCCAATTCCTGCTGAATCTATACTTGTTTATACTCTCGATAATTTGATAATTGTCTCGGTCCCTTTAAAAATACTCGATAAGTTGAATAAAATCAATATTAATTGGTACACTCGGTAATTTGAAGTTGAAGGAATACTATCTTGCCACAAACGAACATTTGTAAATAACTGTATTTAGCGAATATTCTCGGCTTCGTCCGGTTTTTACCCGAGTAAAAGTTTGCCTAACGAACATTTGTTAAAACGATTCTAAAAAGCATCCAATCTACCTATATATAGATTTATAAACGTATATAAATATTGTTATATGCGTTTAAATACACACGCTAGTAAATAATATTTCCAATTAATTTAATTTAATAATAAAATCTTACCTTCTAAAAAGGAAAAAAAAAGTTATTCGAAATGCAATTTTTGTACTTTTAGTCTAAATGCTAAACCAAAACCTCAGCTACCTAGGTGCGAAATTATCACAATACAGTTTTAATTAACCCAGGTTCCGGGGACGTATAAATTTGATAACGATCGATTAATATTATTTTCAAAAAGTTTAAATATATATTTTTTCACGTTTGTGAATTTTAAAATTAAATATTTCTTTTTTTTTTTCAATGAATTTTGTATATTAATTTAAATAAACAAACTAGACGAATGACCCGGGCAACGCCCGGGTTTACACGATTAAATGTATTATTCAAACACATAAAACATAGCAAAATAAAACATAGCAAATATAGCAAGAGCAGTTATTTTAAACGGCGAATTAGATCAGTTATAGTAAAAAATGAAAATATATATGTAAATATGTGAAATAGTTATAAATTAGAAAACTTGTAAATATAGTTAAGGACTTGCATTTTGTAATTAAGACATATCTTCTCCAGGGAACCTGCCGGCGGCGCGCGCCCGTTGCTTGCCGGCGAGCACGTGACTTCCCTGTGCGCGCGCATGGCTTTCGGCGAGGCCTGTTCCACGCGACCGCCCCCCAATGCGCGCGCACGGGCGCGCGCCGCCGGCAATTCACCAGAGCGTTCTAGAGGGCGCTGCTCGAGAGCTAAGTCGAATAATTTGAATATATAGTTTTAATAATTGATTTACATATTTTTTAAAATAGCCTATCGTCATCCCCGTTATTTTTTACCTATGTATGGAAATTTTGGTTTGAATTAGTGAACTACTGCGAATTTGTATACAGGTCATACAAACCAACAGACAGACAAACATACAAACATTCATTTTTATATATATAGAAGACGATAACAAACAACAATGTAATTTGCATCTTCATTATTATAAAACAACAACAAATTAATATAACAATGTAAAAATATATTTTTAAATTACAGCATTTTAACATTTAACACAAAAACGTTACAATGTATATAATCTTACCTTTTAAAAACATTCATCATGTAAACAAACTACGTGTGATATTATTAACCAATCAAATTCATTTATCGTCGCGACCAGTGCGGCGCCAAGCGTTAAAAGGCTGGAACTAACACTTTTCCGTTTTCTCTATAAAATAAAAGAGCACCTTAACCATTTTAGTTTTTTTGAATAGCCTATATGTTAAAAGAAATCTTCAGCTACCTACATGCAAAATTCATAATGATTGCTTCTGTAGAATTTGCGCAACGCGATAGCAAACATCGATTTTGGATTTCATTTTTATAGATATAAGGAAAGTAAGGAAGGACTCCTCCTGTGAAGAAAAGAATATGAGTTTATTCAGAGAAAAGTAAGAAAAATATAGTTGAAAAAAAAAAGAGAGATGATATATTTAAAAAAATAGCGTTTATTCCACATCATATTGGTTTTTGGATGGTAACCAACAGATTGGATATGGCAAAGTGATACATAGTGTAAATGATGATAGAATAATTGTTAAAGAGTGAAAAGTGTATTCCATTATCGTATTGGCTTGTTGTGAACCAACAGGTAGAAAAATAACAATAATTAAAGGGATAAAATGTGAATGATAAATATTGTCGGTAGTGAAGTGAAAAATAAAAATTTAAATTCCAACTTTAAGGAAATGTATGTACAAAAGGCAAATGTGAAAACAAAGAATGAAGATGTAAAGATAAAAAATTAATAGTAAGAATAAAGAATGATCATTTGAGAAAAAAGAATCAATGTGAACAAAAAAAAAATTGAAATTTACATATGTTGGTCTCGCTAAATTTACATATTACCACATGTAAAATTAGAGAAGACCAACTTCGGGATGAGACAACAATTTATTTCAGGCAAGAACAAACTATGAGTGATAAACAAAAGATAAGCAAAAGAGGGAAGTGTACAGAGTATAGCAAAATATAAAGATAAAAAAATAATACGCTGCTAAAATAATAAATACTTTTGTTACATAGCTCCTTTCCTATGGGAGCTGTGACCCAATTATTGTAGTTACTGACATGGATCCGACGTGCTTCTGCCAAGGATTCCATCGAAGTCTTGGAACTTTGTCCCTAGTACCTTTGCGTCCTTTTTCTTGCTGCGTGAAGAGCGGCTTTGTCGTCGCATCGTCTATAGGGACATCGACATTTTGGAGAGAAGTCTTGACTCGGTGGATTTCTGGAGCCAGTCTCCGAAAATGTAGACCACAACACCCATGACCTCTAGATATTTTCGGTGATCTTCAGTTTGTCTTCCCTAATTTATCCACCATCTCCACCAAAATACCACGTGGAAAATTAGGAAAGACCAACTTCGGGATGAGACAACAATTTATTTCAGACAAGAACAAACTATGAGTGATAAACAATATTGTTAGGCGATGTAAGAAATATGATTGAAATAATTGTGGTATCAAAAGAATATCTAAAAGGGGAAAGGTTGAAATATGTTAAACAATGAAAAATATTAGCTAATTATTTAAAATATATTGATAGTGTAAAAAAAATGTAATTTATTATTGTTGTTGTTTTCTTAGCCGACTATTTTACATATGTTGTGTTAAAAATTGATATGGTGCTGAAGGTTTAACTTAAAATGCAAATATTTAAAAGTAAAATATGGAATAAGATATTTTAAGGAACAAATTATAAAAAGCAAAATAAGCTTAAAATGATTAAAGGTGTGGTATAATTTAAAGGTCAAAAACAGCTATGGTAAAATTATATTTAAATGATTTGAGAAAAAGAGATATAACTATAAAAAAATGAGCTATTGAAAACTTCGAAAAGCATAGGTGAGAATTAACAAATTTAAAATTGGGTAAACTGAATGAAATGGTAGATAAAAATACCTTGGGAAGGATGATACTGGCTGAAGTTGAATATCTCGGAAGATGGTTAGCGATGGATGGGAGAAGGCTGCTTGAAACTGCTGGGGATGGAGATATCCGGAGTTGCCCAGCGTTAATTGGAGAAGACCTGAAGATGACCATGGCCCGAAGATGACTATGGCTTGATGATGGCGATGGCTGAAGATTGATTGGGATGGCTATGTTTGATTAGGATTTGCATATTTGAATTGAATAATTTTTCTTTTAGAATTTTAAGCAAACAGGTAAATATCCTGTCGGCTATTATCACATAAAATTTGATATGCTAGAGAATTATTTGCTAGTTCTTTTTAGTACTAAATGGTATTGGTAATGCAGTCGTGTAAATTTTTGAAAGTATAAATAAAAATAGTTAAGATCAGAAATAGCTTTAATTAAGCTTATGAAATACGAAATAAATAATATGAGAAAATAAGGCGTAAGAATAAAAAAAATTAAAAACTTATTTACATAATTTACAAAAAGGTTTGAGCTGAGCCGGCCAACGGGAAAGAGAAAATATCTTTATTTACGGGGCTGCTAACCAAAATAAATGATTTTTGAGCCCCAATGGCCGCGTAAAGCGGAATATATAAAACCACTATGACAGGATGGAGATGCTAATGACAGGATCACCGTCAGGGAAGAGGCAGGTTAGGCCGGATTGGGTACGCGCAGGTCAGGAGGCAGAAAGAAGGCGAGAGGACTAGAACTTTGCAGCTCTAGCTCTCTGGCAGTTGGGCAAGACATTGATCTTGCCTCGTGGTCGGCAGAGTGGCTCTTGGCTGAGCAGTTGGCGCACTTGGCCGTACACGGGTTGGCAAGAGTTGGACAGCTTCGGCCTTGGTGGTCACCAGAAGCGCAGTGGAAGCAGGTGACTGTAGCCTTGGTGCACCTATCGGCGTTGTGGCCGTAGCCACAGCAGCGGTAGCAGACGCGGACGCGGACACACTACTCGTAGTTAAGGATCACTTGGTCCACAATGATCCTGCCGCGTCTTCCAATGGCCTTGTAGGAAGCCAAGTACAGCTCAATAAAGGCCGTGCAGGCGCTATTTATGGTCGGAGATCTATGTGCCACTCGGACAATCTTGTCTCCAGCAAGCTGGCTGAGGGCATCGGTGGAAAGGAAGGCCTTGACAATGTCCTCATCCGCGGTTTCCGCCTCCACGTTGAAGAGGCAGATTCTTGTGAGGAATTGCCTCAGTTCCCGGACTTTCAGGCCTTGAAGCTTGTTGTCCAGGGCAGAGCTGACGGCAGGAATGGCCTCTGGAGTGTTGGAGTGCAATACCAGTTTTCCCCTGGTGCGCAGAGACGCCCAGACGCCTTGGGGCAGAGTGTGGGCAGCGCGGACAGCTTTGAGGATGTCCCGTGGGTCAGCTTGCGGGTTATCTGCAATAACCACGATATGGGCCGCAGATTTCTCCCCATTGAGAGTGCCTTTGGCAACGGCAGGCTTGGGGGCACGGGAAGATGCAGGCTTGACTGGAACCAGTGGCTTGCTCCTCTTAGAGGGCGGGTTTGACGCCTCTGGCTGCTTCCTCTTGGTTAGAGCAGGATCTGGCTTCTTGGGAGCAGGTGCTGCCACAGGGACAGCAGCTAAAGCGGGGGTGGCAGGCTTGATGAGCTCGGTCCAAGCGCTAGAATCCTTGCAGGTGGGAGCAGGGCTAGTTTGAGTGGTTTGACAGTTTTTCTTGGGCCTTTGGGCATCCATGATTTCATCCAGCTCCATGAAGTCATTCACGGTGCCCGCGAGGTTCTTCACATCCCTAACTAGGCACTTGATTATTTCTGTTTGCTGCTCAATGAAGCGAACAAGGTCCAGGTGAAGAGCTGCTAGGGAGGGCTGGCCAAGGGATTGCAGGATTTGGTAGTGGCGGGAGATGACCATGTTTCTTCTTCAACAAGAGCCGCGATGTCAACCGAGGGTTGAGAGGGCTTGTTGGCTTTCTTCTTCTTCTTCTTGCAGGAATCCATGGCGGGAGAGCGTCGGAGCGTTGGCCAACGGGAAACAGCAACAATGGATTTATATAATGAAAGCGGCGACCTCTGGTGGTAGATATAAAGAGTAATTTGTTCTCAGATCTATAATTTTCAAATAAAATATAATTTTTATATAAAATATCCTTTTATCCTTTATATCTATAAAAATGAAATCCAAAATCGATGTTTGATATCGCGTTGCGATAAATCTACAGAATCAATCATTATGAAATGGTATGTAGCTGAGGATTTCGTTCAACATATAGGCTATTCAAAAAACTAAAAATGTTAATGTGCTTTTTTTTTAATGTAAAACCAAAAAGCGTTAGTTCCAGTCTTTTACCGCTTGACGCAGCACTGGTCGATACGATAAATGAATTTGATTGGTTAATATTTTACACCTAGTTTGTTTACATGATGAATGTTAGTTTGTTTACACGATGCATTTCTTAAAAGGTAAGATTATATATATTTAAACTCTTTGGAAATAATATTAATCGATCTTTATCAAATATATACGCCCCCGGAACCAGGATTAATTAAAACTGTATTATGAAATTTCGCACGTAGGTAGCTGAGGTTTTGGTATAGCATTTAGACAAAAAGTGCAAAAATTGCATTTCGAATAACTTTTTTTCCTTTTTAGAAGGTAATATTTTATTTAGGTATTTAGTAATATTTTTCAATTTAAATTAATTGGAAATATTATTAAGTTCGCAACCTTTTCATATCTTTTTGTGACGAAGCAATTTTTGCTTCGTTTAATTTTAATTAGTGTAAATATAACGATCTACATTTTTTTAAAGCTAAGAGTTACTTTTTGATTCATATACCAGGTCTATTAGTATGAAACGCGAAAATTTTCAGTGAAAGCAAAAGTTCACCAATTCCTTACAACAAAATATTTTTATTCAAAGTAACTGCCCTGATTAGCTATACACTTGGACCACTTTTCAGGCAATTTTCGAATTCCTTGTCTGAAAATTTCTATTCCTTTTAAGTTGAACCAGTCAGCAAGTCATTTTCGGAGTATGTCTGAGTTCGAAAATTCCTGTTTTTTTAGGGCGTGTCCTGAAGATGTGAAAAGGTGGTAGTCCGACAGCGCTAAGTCTGGTCAGTACGGCAGGTGGGGTTAGAGTCCCCAGCCCAAGTCTTTTATGGTGTTTTTGACCACCGTAGCGTTGTGGGCTGGAGCGTTGTCATGCTGCAGTATCAGGTTGTTGTGCTTTTCACGCCATTCCGGTCTTTTTTCATTCAACGCCTCTCTCAAACTGTGCATTTGTTGTTCGTAGCGACTAGTATTGACCATTTTGCCAGGTTTCAGGAGCTCGAAATATACTACGCCGGTCTGGTCCCACCATATGCAAATCATTGCCTTTTTTCCGAAGCGATTGGGCCTAGGCGTCTGTTTTGGAAATTGACCGGGCAGGCCCCACGACTTTTGGCGTGTAGGATTGATGAAGTGGATCCATTTCATATCAGAAGTTACGATTCGGTGCAAAAATAACTTCTTTTCATGCCTGGCGAGCAGCCCTTCGCAGGTTACCAGACGCCGTTATTGCTGCCTTTCGCTCAACTCGTGGGGGACCCATCTGGAGAGCTTTTGGGTCATTCCGAGGCTATTTAAACGTAGAGAAACAGCACCTTGAGACACCTGGAGCTATTTTGCGAGATTCTTCTGCATTTGGGTACTGTCCTTATCCAACAAAGCTTGCAGTTCAGCGTCCTCTAACTTTTTGGGCGGTTTTACATGTGGTTCATTATCAAGTTCAAAATCGCCACTTTGGAATTTTTTAAACCACCTGTAACACTGAGATTTGCTCAGAGAGTGGTCGCTGTAAACTTCCTCGAGCATTCGGTGGGCTTCAGTGGCACTTTTCTTCCAGTTGAAGGCGAACAACAAAGCTTCCCGCAAATAGGCACTTTTTGGCTCGGAAATCGCCATTTTCCACGGGCTCCAGAAATTTTTCACGATTTGAATTTTTCTAAAACTGCACGCATGCTGATGCCACGTGAGTCAAAGAACAAAACGCCTACAACAGCGCCACCGTCGGCTCAAATAAAGTTGCACAGCGGCCTCTGGCACCCAATTTCGCGTTTCATACTAATAGACCTGGTAAGAAATATTCATATTTTAAGATAAATTGACATTTAGAACAGTATTCTATTTTTTTTCCTCTCTTATTTTTAAAGTAAGTATAAATTTTATTGAAGTTGTAAAATATATATTTATTGAAAAAAAGTATGTTTTTTTTCTATATAACTTGCTACATATATTTTACTATATGTTTGTTCCATGTAATATGTTTATGCTCTAATAGCATTTATATTGTTAGCAGCAGCTATGCTTTTTCAACCACCCTTTTTTTTTTAAGGGTAGGCTCATTTTTATTTTTTGCTGTCATTTGTTTAGGTAGGGTTTACTCGTATATGTATCTGCTTCATAATATATAACTGCTTAAATATATCTATATAGTACAACCATATTTTTGAATATATGTATTTAGATATATAGATGAAAATATACTTATATTTAAGTAAAGAAATATACAACAGCAATTTGACCAATAAGGGAGCCAGAATATGTTCTACTCATATTTTATTGTGCAGATTTTTTCAGCAAATTATACTTCTTTTTTATCTTCTTCCATTTGATTTTTTTTAGTCAGTTGTTCTAAGTTTTAATTTTTTTTCCACATTTCACATTATTTCTATGCATCTTTGATTTTGGACCTACATTTTAGTCATAAGTCAAGCATTTTAGTCGAGCTTATTTTAATACACTATTTTTCCAAATCAAAACTCCCTTTTTGATTAAGTTCATCGAAAAATTTATAACATCAAGGGCCGATTTTCTTCATTTTCTTCATTCTCAGCCCTTGATGTTTTACATTTTTCGATTAACCCTATTTTTAAAAAATATTTTATAATGTTTTGTGTTTGTAGGTATTTTAAGCCATCGGAGAAGCAATCTTTCTCAGCATTTAAATAACTCTAGGATTCAGCGTGCTTACAGACTGCGTGGAAATAGAGCGCAGAATATTATGTGATTACGTGAACAGTCAGAGCATCAAGCCACTCTGCGGTCGTTAGAAACACCTGATCACACCCATTCTCGATTAAAGGCGCATTCAGAGAGATATTCTTTTACTCTGAGGAATACTAGAACAAATATATTTTTAGAAGCGTTTGGTCTTATATGGGAAATGCAGGTTTTAATTATTCTGTTGCTGCCGAATACTTTAAGCACCATTTAATTTCCCTTGAGGTGATGGAGACTACATGCAGTTTTTGTGGAGCCTTAAGTTGGAAAGATGATTCTTCTGAGATGTGCTGTTCGAACGGGAAAGTCAGTTTGCCATTAATTGACCTACCTCCCGAGCCACTTCGTAGCCTCTTATCTAGAGAGAATTCTAATTCAGTCCATTTTTGCGTATTATTCGAAAATATAATTCCTGATTTCAAATGACATCATTTTGAGCTGAAACCCAAACCCACTTTGTTACTTTTCCAACCACATTTTCTATCCAAGGCCAGGTCTACCACAGGATAGGTTCTTTTATGCCATCTGAGAACCAGCCAAGTAGATTTCTTCATATCTATTTCATGGGCAATGATAATGATGATGAAATTCAGACTGATCAAAGATGTCAGCAAATACAGGGAGTACGTTGTTATATTGTACAGAGTTTGCAGCGCATGTTGCACCAGCACAATCTACAGGTTCAATAGTTTAAAACTGAACTTGAAAATCTCCCCGCATACAGAGTTGTTATAAATGCAGATCGGACACCTCCTGGTCAACATCCTAGACGGTATAATGCTCTTACAGCTAATGAGGTTGCAGTTGCCTTAGCTGGTAATCAGTTTGGCTCACGTGACATTGTTTCACGTCACCGAGATAATGTACTTCAACATTTTAGCCACACAAATCGTGTTTATGATGCCCTTCAATATCCTTTTATTTTCTGGAGAAGCCAAGAAGGGTATTCTTTTCATACTCCTCAGATCGACCCAAACACTAGACAGCCTTTGTCAAGTAAAGTGTCTTCAATGGATTTTTATGGACATTTTATTATGGTTCGACGAAATAGTCCAAATGTCATTGTTCAATTTGGCTAGCTCTTTCATCAATTCCTAGTCGATATGTATGCTAAGGTAGAAAGTGAACGTTTGCGCTATATTACGCTGCACCAGAGAAACTTGCGTGCAGAGAGTTATATTCATTTACGCGATGCCCTGTCAACTGATGCAAATATTGACCCTAATAGCTTGGGTCAAAAGGTCATTTTACCATCAAGTTTTGTCAATAGTCCCAGGTATTTGGCAGAATATATACACGATGCATTTTGTTATGTTCGGAAATTTGGTCGTCCAGATCTTTTTATTTTTTTTTTACGAGTAACCCCTCTTGGGGAGAGATATCTGCAGCGTTGCTACCAGGACAAAAACAGCTGGATAGACATGATATCACAGCTCGGGTTTTTCGGCAAAAATTAGTTAAATTTATTGGGGCTCTAACAAAAGGACAATTGTATGGAGCAACAGTTGGGTGGATGTATTCTGTTGAATGGCAGAAAAGGGGACTTCCTCATGCGCACATATTAGTTTGGCTAGCGAATAAGCTTCGTCCCAATCAGATAGACACTGTTATATGTGCTGAGTTTCTAGATCCTATTCAAGACCCACTATTGTATAACATTGTGGTTAAGAATATGATCCATGGGCCTTGCGGTGAGTACAACCCTGTGTCCCCCTGCATGAAGAATAGTAGATGTTCTGAAAATATCCTAAACAGTTTTTTCTGTGTGTGGAAACACTAAATAATGAGAATGGTTATCCTTTATATAGGTGACGCGCGCCTGAAGCAGGTGGTTTTACTGCAAAGGTTAAAATACGTGAAAATGAAGAGGTCACAATTAACAATCTTAGGGTGGTGCTTTATTCTCCATTGCTATCGAATATGTTTTGTGCGCATATCAATGTTGAGAACTGCAGTTCTGTTAAGGCGATAAAATATATTTGCAAATTTATTAATAAGGGCAGCGATCAAACTATTATTAATTTACGCAGAGAAGGTAGAGGTCCTGACCCTCAAAATGAGGTGCGAATGTACGAGTATGCCAGATACATAAGCAGCAATGAAGCTTTTTGACGTCTTCTCAGCTTCCCTTTACACCAACGCCATCCAGCTGTTATCCATTTAGCTGTGCATCTTGAGAATGGAGAACGGATATATTTCAATCAAAACACTCTTGCCAATCAAATGCGTGATCCACCAAAGACAACATTGACTGCATTTTTTTCATTATGCCAAACTGAATTCTTTGCTAGGACCCTGCTCTATCCAGATGTTGCCCAATACTACACTTGGACTTCTTCTGCCCATAAATGAAGAAGGCGATTTCAAGGCAAGCCAGTTGAAGGATGGCCAGGAGTGAAGAGATCAGACACTATTGGACGGGTTTACGCTGTGCCCGTCAGTAACTTTGAATGCTTTTGTTTACGTATGTAACTACATAATATCAAGGAACCAACTTCCTTCACATATTTGAAAATTGTTAACGGCAGGCAATACGGAACATTTAAAGATACATGCGCAGATCTTGGATTATTGGAGAATGATAACCATTGGGTTATCACAATGGATAAGGCCATTCTTTGTCAGGCTCCTTCAAGAGTAAGGCAATTGTTTGCCGTATTAATTTCTACGTGCACAATTTCAAACCCTCAGCAGTAATGGATTACATTTAGAGATGAGATGGCAGGTGATATTCTTCATCGTTATCAGCTTCTAGATTCCTCCATCAAGTATAATGATCTGATATATAATGAAACATTGTGTGACATTGAGGATCGTGTCGTATCTATATGCGGGAAGAAGCTGCAGAAATTAGGCTTAGAAGCACCCAGGCGAAATGTGGTTACTAAATCTGACATTTTGAGAGAACCTGAGTATGATACTGCAGAACTTGGAGACAATGTTGCATCCATGATTCCTCAACTCTTGCCAGAACGAAGAAGAGTTTTGATGCTATTTTAGCAAGAATTAATTTATCACAACCCATAATTATTTTTAAATGCGTCGGGTTGAACAGGTAAAACATTTCCTTTGAATCTTCTATTAGCAATGGTTAGGAAGAAACAAAATATTGCCATTGATGCTGCTTCCTCAGGGATAGCTGCGACATTGCTTGCGGGGGGAAGGACTGCATATTCAGTGCTGAAATTACCTCTGACCTTTGCAGAGGGCCAGACTGCTGTCTGCAATATACAAAAAAATAGTGATGAAGCTTCACTCTTACGTATCTGTAAGTTGCTGGTTTGGGATGAGTGCACCATGGCCCATAAAATTGCCTTGGAAGCACCTGATCGGACATTACAGGATATCCGTGATGATCCACAACCCATGGGTGGTTTAGTAGTGCTTTTTGGCCGGTGATTTCCGACAGACTCTTCCAGTAGTCACTAGAGGTACACCTGCTGATGAGCTGAATGCCTGTCTAAACTCTTCTTATCTGTGGAGCCATATTGTGAAAATGCATCTCACAGTCAACATGAGAGTTCAACTCCATAATGATACCACTGCTTCACAATTTGCAGACGAACTCTTAAAGATAGGAGAAGGGCAACTAGAAACTGATTCTGAGGGTAACATCCAGTTTTCAAATACTTTTTGCCAAGTGGTGGAATCTTCAGAAAGTCTGTATGAAAAGGTTTTCCCTAATATATGTGTAAACTATTTATCTGAAGAATGGTTATGGGGGCGCGCACTATTTTAGCCCCCAAAAATAGCACTGTGATAAAAATAAATAATAAAATATTGAATTTAATCCAGGGTGAAAGCAGTCTATAGATCAATTGATACAATGGTTGATCCTGATGAATCTGTGTCGTATCCCCCCGATTTTTTTAATTCACTGGAATTGTCTGGTACACCTTCACACAAAACTGTACTAAGAGTTGGTGTGTCAGTACTTTTAATACGAAACCTTGATCCACACCGTCTCTGCAATGGCACTAGATTATGCATCACTCGAATGGGCACTAATGTTCTCCAGGCTCGAATTTTAACTGGCTCTTTTCGAGGGGAAGAGGTCCTGATTCCTAGAATACCTATTATTCCAAATGATCTCTCTGCCTTTTAAGTTTAGACGCTTGCAATTCCCAGTTATGGGTGCCTTTGCTATGACACTTAATAAATCTCAGGGTCAAACATTGCAAGTAGTTGGTGTGCATCTTGAGTCTCCCTGTTTCTCGCATGGGCAACTCTATGTAGCATGCTCCCGTGTTTTCAGCCCAAGAAATTTATTTGTCTTTAGTTCTATTTCAGCAATACGCGCAATATTGTTTATCAGAGGGCATTGATCTAGATTTTGAATATTTTTGAAGATATTTCTTTGAATATTGATTTTGGGAAGCTTGAATTTTGTAAATATATTTTGTCAATACTTTGTTCATTATTATGGCTCTACTGTAGTTTCATCAATAAAATATTTTTACTTCATTTAGTTTTTTTTCCTCCTTTAATTCATTTGCATAACTCTATTATAGAGAATTGTTATTTTTATGGTGTCAACATTTCTGGTTCAATATAAGTTTTTGTTAGCCTGCAAAACACCTTATGATAGCTCATTGCATTTATCTGGATAACTTTGATTTTAACAATTTTATTAATATCATGAAACGCGATATCCCAAACTCAGGGATATTTGCGTCGATACCTTTCTCTACATCACAACAAATCGGCTATATACAATCCTGTTCAATTCATTATTTTACATAATTAACCAAAGAAAATTGTCCGAAGAGAAAAACAAACAACAAAGCAAAACACACAAAGCAAGCATCGCAATTATTTTCCTTCTAAGTTTCCCTCTCCCTTTTCTAATTCAAAAGAAAGTTGTAAATAAATTTGCGAAATAGATCAATATTTTTACACCCCTCTTTATCGTCTACAAATTCATCAAGCTGTCCAATACGACCAAATTTGTTTTCCCTATAAACCCGGAAAATTGGGCAATTCATAAGTAGATGTTTCGAGTCCTGAATTTCACCTCCGCAGAAGCATCCTGGTTCCTTCACCGCGCCGATAGTTGCCAAAAATTTCCCAAAATTACCATGATCTGTAATGAATTGGATATTATAAATATTTGGATCGAAAAATATTGGGATTCCTGATTCGAAAAAGCTTCTGAAAATTTCATTAATATTATCAAAAATTTCTTTCATTTTTGCGTGTAAGAATGATTTGACTATACTTGGAGCATGGGGTTCGTAAGTAATTAATTCTTCAGTGGACAGTTGAACTATATCATATTTGATTATTCTAGATTCTATATAGTCTGTTAGGAGTGGAATTTTTTCCAAACTATGCACACAGTTTGATGAAGTGGTTTTATATGCCCTTCCTGCCCATGAAATGATCTGGTACTGCATGGAATTCAGTTTTTGTTTAGAACGATTGTTTAAATATTTAAACCAAATTTCTGATCCGTATGTAAGTACAGGTCTTATTATTGTTTTATATAAAGTTAACCTCTTTTGAGTATCTAAACCCCACATATTGCCGCTTAGTAAAAATTATACATTTTTCATACGCCCTGCCTTACACAGAATATCATTTACATGCGGAGTAAAGTTAACTTTATTTTTCCATTTGTGATTTGAGAATTTCATTCCCATAATATTTACTTGCTTGATCGGCCTAATTATATTGTTATTAACCTTATTAGGTATTTTTTTCTCTGTTATGCAGGTATAGAAAATTAGTTTTCTCTGTACTGATCGTTAATTTATTTCTATTACACCATTGGATCACATAATTTAAGATGTATTCACTTGCGGTTTTTAGTCCTTCAATAGTCTTATTCCAGCAAATTATTCTAACGTCGTCTGCATAACATATAATATCTGCATTCATGGATTCAAAATTTATCAACAAATCATTTAGCAAAATATTCCATAGAAGTGGTGATATAGGTCCACCCTGTGGACATCCTTTAGTTAGTTTCTTATAAAAAGTTTCTTATTCGTATGTAAATTTCACCTCCCTTTTATTATTCAAATAAAAGATTTTATGATCCGTATTAAATCTGAGGGAACATTATCATTATCCATTATTTTTATAATCGCAGGCCACAATGCATTGTCGAATGCACCAGCTATATCTAGAGCTATCAAGGAAGTCAATTATTTTTGTCTATGTTTCAATATATTTTCTATATTTTTTTCCATTCCAGTAATAGTTGATCTAGATATCATAAAGCCATGCTGCCTTGAGCTTATTAGATTATTTTCTAAATAATAGTTACCTAATTTATTTTTTATTATATTCTCAAATGTTTAAGAGAGATTAGATGTCAATGATATAGGTCTATAACTTTTATTTACTTGCTAATTCGTTTTGCCTGGTTTTGGAATTATTTTTAAGAATGATTTTTTCCATTCATCCGGATAGTATCCCATTTCCATACATTTATTGAATAATTGATGCAGAATTGGGATTATTTTTATTTTAGCTTGTCTGATCATATTGTTACTAATGTAATCAGGGCCCGGTGCTTTTTAATATTAGTCTTTAAAACTAATATTACTGTTTTGAATTTTACACCATTAGTATTTTTATGACTCAGCAATATTGAACAGAGAGTTAATTCTGCATCAACATATATAGTCACGACCGTCATGGGCCGGCCGGCCGGTTCTGTCACGGATGCGCGCGCATCATCATTATGATCATTATCATTATCTAATGATAATAATAATAATAATTATTATTATTATTATATTATTATTATTATCCATCAACATATATAGTCACGACCGTCATGGGCCGGCCGGCCGGTTCTGTCACGGATGCGCGCGCATCATCATTATGATCATTATCTTTATCCAAATAATTTGGATTATAGATTAGAAGGTAATAAGACCAAATCTACTGATAAGGTACAATTTGGAATATTAGATTATAAACACAAGGTAATAAGACCAAATCTAATGATAAGGCAAAATTTGGAATATAGATTAGATGCAGAAGGTAATAAGACCAAATCTAATGATAAGGCACAATTTGGATTATAGATTAGAAGGTAATAAGACCTAATCTAATGATAAGGTGCAATTTGGATTATCTATATATCTACATATATATTTGCCTTATTCTGTCTGTTTGTTTGTCTGAAGCTCACGGATGGGAATTTTCATAACCATCGGTGGTTCAGTGGTAGAATGCTCGCCTGCCACGCGGGCAGCCCGGGTTCGATTCCCGGTCGATGCATTTTTTTTTTTTTATAAATTTTAAAACTCATTTATATATTATACAAAAATGACATCCACGGCGCCAATTTATAATTGTAACGAATAGTATTTGAATAAAAGCATTTAATTGGGTAAAACCCGGGCGTTGCCCGGGTTATTCGTATATCCCTATATATAGTCACGACCGTCATGGGCCGGTTCAGTCACGGATGCGCGCATCATCATTATGATCATTATCATTATCTAATGATAATAATAATAATATAATAATAATGGGCCGGTTCTGTCACGGATGCGCGCGCACAGGGAGGTCACGTGCTCGCCGGCAGCCAACGGGCGCGCGCCGCCGGCATTACGTCATAGATTATAAACACAATGTAATAAGGCCAAATAAAAAAATAGTGTGTGATAAGGCACAATTTGAATTATCTACTTATATAATTGCCTTATTCTCTCTATGTGAAGTTCACGGATAGATTTTGGTCAGAATGGATAAAATAAAAAAAGTGTCAAGGGATGGGAATCGAACCCACGACCTTCCGCTTACCGGGCAGATGCCATGACCACTAGGCTACCCTGGACATATTTTTCTGTTCACATTTTTATTTTTATATTTTCAAGACACACACAGTTTGGGGCGGGACGTTTCACAAGAGAGACATCCACGGCACCAATTTATAATTGTAACGAATAGTATTTTAATTAGAACATTTTAAAAATATATACGCACTCGGGTAAAACCCGGGCGTTGCCCGGGCCATTCGTCTAGTCAACATATATAGTCACGACCGTCATGGGCCGGCCGGCCGGTTCTGTCACGGATGCGCGCGCATCATCATTTTGATCATTATCATTATCTAATGATAATAATAATAATAATTATTATTATTATTATATTATTATTATTATCCATCCATCAACATATATAGTCACGACCGTCATGGGCCGGCCGGCCGGTTCTGTCACGGATGCGCGCGCATCATCATTATGATCATTATCATTATCTAATGATAATAATAATAATAATAATAATAATTATTATTATTATTATATTATTATTATTATTATCCATCCATTATATATATAGTCACGACCGTCGTGGGCCGGCCGGTTCTGTCACGGATGCGCGCGCACAGAGAGGTCACGTGCTCGCCGGCAGCCAACGGGCGCGCGCCGCCGGCATTACGTCATAGATTATAAACACAAGGTAATAAGGCCAAATAAAAAAATAGTGTGTGATAAGGCACAATTTGGATTATCTACTTATATAATTGCCTTATTCTCTCTGTGTGAAGTTCACGGATAGATTTTGGTCAGAATGGATGAAATAAAAAAAGTGTCAAGGGATGGGAATCGAACCCACGACCTTCCGCTTACCGGGCAGATGCCATGACCACTAGGCTACCCTGGACATATTTTTCTGTTCACATTTTTATTTTTATATTTTCAAGACACACACAGTTTGGGGCGGGACGTTTCACAAGAGAGACATCCACGGCACCAATTTATAATTGTAACGAATAGTATTTTAATTAAAACATTTTTAAAATATATACGCACTCGGGTAAAACCCGGGCGTTGCCCGGGCCATTCGTCTAGTCAACATATATAGTCACGACCGTCATGGGCCGGCCGGCCGGCCGGTTCTGTCACGGATGCGCGCGCATCATCATTTTGATCATTATCATTATCTAATGATAATAATAATAATAATTATTATTATTATTATATTATTATTATTATCCATCCATCAACATATATAGTCACGACCGTCATGGGCCGGCCGGCCGGTTCTGTCACGGATGCGCGCGCATCATCATTATGATCATTATCATTATCTAATGATAATAATAATAATAATAATAATAATAATAATTATTATTATATTATTATTATTATTATCCATCCATTATATATATAGTCACGACCGTCGTGGGCCGGCCGGTTCTGTCACGGATGCGCGCGCACAGGGAGGTCACGTGCTCGCCGGCAGCCAACGGGCGCGCGCCGCCGGCATTACGTCATAGATTATAAACACAAGGTAATAAGGCCAAATAAAAAAATAGTGTGTGATAAGGCACAATTTGGATTATCTACTTATATAATTGCCCTATTCTCTCTGTGTGAAGTTCACGGATAGATTTTGGTCAGAATGGATAAAATAAAAAAAGTGTCAAGGGATGGGAATCGAACCCACGACCTTCCGCTTACCGGGCAGATGCCATGACCACTAGGCTACCCTGGACATATTTTTCCGTTCACATTTTTATTTTTATATTTTCAAGACACACACAGTTTGGGGCGGGACGTTTCACAAGAGAGACATCCACGGCGCCAATTTATAATTGTAACGAATAGTATTTTAATTAAAACATTTTAAAAATATATACGCACTCGGGTAAAACCCGGGCGTTGCACGGGCCATTCGTCTAGTACTCATAATATATACACAATTGTATTATAGTTGTTTCTATACAATTATTTATTCCGTAAATATTTTTAATTATATTAGTTTGCAGAATTTATAAAAAAAAATTGGTTTGGGTTATCTACATTAAGAATTTGTAAAAAAATAAAGGCCAAAGTTTTACAAAAGAAAAATATTTTTGAAACACCATTTCTCTCATATATAATTTATTAAACGCTTCATGTATGAATTTTAGAATTGCATTATTTTTATGCATATCATTTAAAAAAAATTATGTTAGCAAGACATGGAATATTGTTAAGTTAATGTAATATTAAAAAAAAAATACCAACCCATGAAGCGTTAGCTCCAGTCTTTTACCGCTGGGGGCAGCACTGTTAGAACTAATAAATGATTTCGATTGGTGCATACTTTTACATGATTTATTTATTTATGCTTATGAGGTGATACAGCAGCGTATTTACAATTAGAGAGGAGACAAAATGAATTAAATCTAGAAAAAAAGAAGTGAGGACATATCGGTCATTAAAGTCTGAGCGGCAAGGCCTTCAGCCAGTTCAGGGCTTCAGGGGTGACAGAAGTGCATAATGTAGCTGCTGTATTGTCCGTGAGGTCAAGAGACGTACGGACCTCTGTGGTGTTGATCTCTTGGCGGAACGACTTGGAAGTCGGACTCGGGCCCCCCCACTACGGCAAAGTGGATCAACTTCGGGGGGGTTTTACATGATGTTTGTTTTTAGACTAAATTTATTCAAATCAAGATAGCTTTTTTATGCTTTTAAAAGTTAAGATTATATTTTTAACGTTTCATAATACTTATCAAATTAAAGTCTTTGGAAATAATATTGCTTTTTCCCATCCTGTAGGTCAACATTACACTGCAACATTCTTTCATAACTCTGGCTTTTGGCATTGATATTTATGTATTGTGAAAGTACTGTTTGCTACCTTGAGCCCTGAAGAGATTATAATGTATCTACAGATCCATCATGTGGAAATCACACCATAGTAAAAAAGAACGCATGTAGCTGGTAGTAAAATTTGTGCCCTGTGTGAAGCTAGCGTTTAAAATTTATTTTTTATAAATATATTGGCCTTATTTTCACATGTTACTGACCCATAACGCTGATCCATATAGGGCTAATTAATAACTCATTTGACATTTTACTTTTATTTAAGGTTTTGGCAATATATATTTATGTCATAATTTGTATAATACCCAAAATGTATAATTTATTTTCACCATAAATATTATGTTAAATTGTAAATACAAATTCGACCACGACGGTAACGACAAGTAAGAGTCGACAGAAATAAGAACCTCAAGAGAATGAGAAAGGCAAAGAGACAAGAAGGCCAGAAAGTGGCCGAGTTAGCTCAAGAGAATAAGTCGGTGATAGATGCACCTACAGCGATGATGAGAAGACTTGGGCGGGACGCGCCCACCGCCGCGTTCAGATTTGACGGATCAAGTTCCGCGGAGTCGTTCTAAAGGGAGCTTAACAATCCGCTAAGGCGCTCATCCGAAGATGTGCCTCATACCCAGAAGCGACCAGTAGGATCTCCCTCCACCCCGCCTACAACATGCAAGCACTGTCAAGGGCCCCACTGGAACAATAAGTGCCCACAACGGTTCAACGGAACAGCGTGCCGATCATCCTGGACTATCGACACCGCCGCGGTATTTTCGTGACCCTAGAGACAGCGCTACCAAGTAACCAGAAGTACAACCCACCCGCCATTAACGGCGTAAGTACCTTGACTCTCATGTTGCTACTAGACAACCAGTTGTTTTGATTTTTAATAGTTACTGGCGCTAACATTAATATTATTTGTTCAAAACAATTCAAAACATTAGGAACTAAAATTTTCCTTTAAATAATGATGTTACTATTAGGATTTTGTCTCTTAATATCCAGCCTGTGGGATTTGAATTTATTTCGGTTATTGTAGGATCCATTAAGGAACACTTGTTATTTTATATAATAGATAATTATCTACCATTTGGCATTCTATCTTTAAATTCATTGGGGATATTTCGATTTTAATTGATATTATTTTTTTCAAAAAGAATATATCAGGATAATATCATGCTAACACAGTCACAATATTGTATTGAAGATTATTTTACGCCATCATTAAAAAAACTTCAACTCTTACTTACTTCCACTCGACCCTAATAACCATACCATGCCCCACACTACTCAAATAATTCCTCATAACAACCTTTATAGTACCACAAATGTAGAAAATTATATAGTTGCACATCATCATCTAATAAATGAGTGTAAAAATCTTATTAGATAAAATATTGGTTTGTTTCCTATCGATAAGTTTTCAGTACCTGCTATAAATATCGACCCGGTTAAAATTATACCTAACAGTGATAAGATTATAACACTAAGACCATATAGAATACCATATAGAGATTACCCTGAAATTAAATATCAAATAGAGAAAATGTTAGAAAATGAAATAATAGAACCATCAATTAGCCCATATGCCGCTCCCGTAACACTTGCTAGAAAAAGAGATGGCTCGAAACGTTTTTGTGTAGATTTTAGAAAACTTAACGAATTAATGTCTGTAGATAATTATCCCATACCACTAATAGAAACAGTACTAGATAATTTATCTAATTCCAAATACTTTTCCACCATAGATATAACCTCCGCCTTCTGGCAAATTCCGATCCATCTTGAATCTAGGCCCCTACTTTCATTTGTAACCCACGTAGGGCAATACCATTTTAATAGACTACCATTTGGTCTCAAATTAAGTCCCCAAATATTCGAAAGGCAGTTAAATCAATTGATGCTGAAACACAAATTAACATTTGCCAATCATTATTTTGATGACTTCATAATCCATTTTAACAGTCTAGAGGAACACTTAAGACACTTACAGGATTTTTTCATTTTTGTAAATTAGAAAATATAAAATTAAATCTTAATAAATGCCAGTTTTTCAGGACATCATTTGACTACCTTGGATATAAGATTAGTTCATGTACCTGCACTCCACATGTTAGGAATATAGATGTAATTGATACCATAAAATCCCCTACTAACGTAAAACCTTGCAATCATTCCTAGGCGCCATTAATGCTTACAAAAAATCATTCCAGATTATTCGCGCATTAGAAATCCTCTAAATCAACTTTTGAAAAAGAAAGTTAAATGGGGATGGACGTCAAACTGTCAAAAGGCGTTTGACAAACTCAAATAACTACTTTCATCAGGTCCTATTCTCCATCTTTATAAATCAGATTTTCCCTGTCAAGTGTACTCTGATGCATCTTTGTAAGGGATAGGAGGAGTACTGAAATGGCTCCATCTCTCTCTCTCTCTCCAGATGGAAACTCATATCCCGTACAATATTATAGCCGCACTCTGCGCAAATACGAGCGCAATTATACCATCACCGAATTAGTGTCTGGCCATAATTGAACCAGTAGATCGTTCCAAGGTCTATCTGGCGGGAAATTCTTTTCCTTTTTCACCGATCATTGCGCCTTACAGTGGCTGAAAAACATCAAAAATCCGACAGGAAGACTCTTTCGATGGAGTTTGAGGTTGTCAGTCTACGACTATCAGGTGAAGTTCATCAAAGGCACCAAACAACTAGAAGCTGACCTGTTATCCCGAAATCCGTTTTGTGGCCTTCTTGACGCCACGCAATTAAAAATGTACCAAAGTGAACTTCGGGATAATCCCAAGTATGTTCACCAAACCTCAGGCCTTACTACAGTCACCAGACGTGGTGTGAGCAAAATAGGTGTTCCGCCATCTTTACGACCCACCATACTTAGAGAAGCCCACCAGAAAATGAACCATCCAGGAATTTCTCAATTGACTAGGATAATCGCCGCCCAAAACCTTTGGAGCGGAATGTCGCTAGACATTCGTGCTTTCGTAAAGAATTGTAACATCTGTCGAATGAGCAAAACTCCAAAAGGACCGAAGTATGGAGAGTTGGGCGAATTGCCAGAATCCCCACTGCCATTCGATCTGGTCTCTATGGACACTATAGTTAAGGCATATAACGATACCCCTCATTCCGTCACGGGATTTTCCCCATCATACCTCATGAACGGCTCCCTGCCGAAAGAACTGTCACAACATCAAGATCCTTATCCATCGGTCATTGAATCTAGACGCCTAGCGTTACAGAGAACGAAAGAACGTCATAAGCTAGATAAGATCAGATTTGATAAAAATCACAGGTTTCCCGACTTTGAAGTAGGCGATCTAGTCCTAACCAAAATTTACCAACACCCCAATACGGGAAAATTAGTGCCTTACTTTAGTGGACCATATAAAATAATTGAGGTGATATCCCCCTATACAGTTAGAATCAATAGATCTAATCAAGCTCAAAACTTTGCCACGGAAATAATCAGCATAAACAAATTGAAACACTATTCCGAAGACACTGAATACATTTTCACACCTCACTCAACGAACAACAATAGCGCGCCAAAATCACATTTTATTTACTAACATTTGCCACCTGAAATATTTCATGATGATTATAAGAATTATGCATCTACATTAAGTAACCGATTTGATCACATGAACCCCGATATTTTTTCTTAGATAATGACGAACCAACAATAACAGCCAGATATATTTCTACTCCTGACACCATCCCAAAGTTTGATATCCAAATAGAACCTTCCCCGAAAACGAAGATAATGCTCCCATCCTCACCAACACGTAATCATACTCCGAAAATTAGCCCTCAATTACATGCTCTCCTTATTGACTGTGCCAATGCGAAATTAGAAAATAGGTCAGTTATGAGCAAAAATACGTTAGTACCGTTGCCCATAGTTAAATATTTTAATAGGATTAAATAATTCCCAATATTTTTTCTATCCCTCCTTACAATGACTTGTATTAACCCAAACGTCTCCATGACGATTATACATTTGCTGATCTATTTATTGCCGTCGTCCTGATTAAGACAAATTCAATCAATCTTCATTCATTGTCTTGAAGAGCTTTCGATGGTCCTTTGGAACACCTTCAAGGACTTCATTAATCACTCAGAAAAGGATGGTGAACACGACGCATACGACATATATGTAACGTTGGGACGATTACCTTTTTGAGATGGGTTGAGTTGTTGATTGATTGATTGAATTGTGGTGGGCGCAGTCGTTTTGCTGAAGTGGCAAGGTGCTCACACAGGGGAAAAATAACGAAGGACACAGGATTTGGATTGAAAAAGGCAAGCGATACAGGGAGAAAGGGGTTGAAGCTATTTACGGGTTTGACTATTAACTATGGATGTTCACATTATGGAGAATTGGACTTATCTGATGGTTGAGAGGATGGGTGTTGGCTCCAAACTTGTTCCTTGGTCGGTCCAGGTGCTAACTGACTAAACTCAGTTCGCGATTTAACACGAAAACTATTCAAGGCTCTCATTGGATGAATTTCCAGGGGTGCTCGATTCCCATTGGTTCCTAGCTAATCCTCCTGGACTCTCATTGGGTCTTTGCTAGTCCTTTGTTCTTGACTTGTTCTGACATGATCCCGGAAATACTAGGTTCTTGAATCCAGTTTTATGAGTTCCTGGATAATAAACCTGCTAATGACTGCTTCCTCTTTGATAGCCTTTCTCTCTAAAACCTTTCTCCCAGATTTCTAGGCCTTGTTTCTATTAAAATCTTTAGATTGTACATTGCATACATATTGGGGCGGGATTACATCCAGTTATGTACAAATTATGACAGATGCGCCCCCTACATGTGAAGAATTCAAGAAGGGGTAGCCTGAGTGAGTTCTGTAAAGGGAAAAATAATTTTTGGGAAAATTAGTTGTGGTTATTGATAGGTTATATACAACATTGGTAGTGATATAAGAGATAAAAGAGAATGGTGTTGATGTTATATATGGGTTGAGTATAATTAATAGAAATAAAAAAAAATTAATTGTAAGAAATCAAAATGAATGCTATGGTACATAGTGGGATAAAAGAAAATACAATGCGCCTAAACGATATTCTACTCGAGATGGGGAACAAAATCGAGGGAATTCTATTAGGTCTTTTGAGAAATCAAAAATAAAATAAGTTGGAAGAAATCAAATGAATGCATTGGTGCATGGTGAGAAAAAGAAAAAGTGCCTAAACCATATTCTACTCGAGATTGGGAATAAAATCGAGGGAGTTCCATTAGGGCTTTTGAGAAATCATAAATAAAATAAAAAGTTGGAAGAAATCAAAGTGAATGCTTTGTCGCATGGTGAAAAGGAAAAAAATATTTTTGTAAACCAAATAAAAAAAATATAAAATATCTAATTTTAAAAGAAAACCAGTTAGTTTTCGCTGATACAAATTTGTTTAGTTGTTGAATTATGAACAACATAAAAGAAGTGGTTATATAAATGGTAAATAATTGATTAAAATAGATGATAAGTATTTGAATTAGGGTACAATGGTAAATTTGATTAAGTATTTTGATTTTAAACATAAGAACACAATGTAAAATGATTGGGATAAGAAAAATGTATAGCGAGGTTCGCAAACTCGCTTTGTAAACAAAATTACATGCCGAAATCTATGTCACGCCCGAAATCAACTCTTTATATGCCTCGTAGATTTTTTGTCATCCCGTGCGACTCATGGGTAGAAACATGATCTTTCCCAATTGTGCTTTATATTGTGTATACAGGAGACATGGGAATCTAATTAACCTTACGTGTATTTTGTCTTTGTGTTTGTGTTGTTTTTCGAGATCTCAAGGCTGAATGTATTATATTAATGTGTTCCGAGCCTTAATGCGTTCTAGGGATTTTTATGCAATTCCCTAGGGCACTTAAGATGTGCTCGCCCGATATCCACTTTTTATATCGGGTGTCAATACCGAGTCAAAATCTTTGAATACAGGGCTCGAGGAGAATCCTCGACCCTTCTAAAGTGATTGTTTACTCCTTTCGGAAGAAACGTAAGCTCGATAGCTTTCTATAAATTTTTCCTATTTTTTAAGTGGTAGTGCGCGTGTTTTTGTTCATATTTAACCTTGAGATCTGAGTGTTGTTGGATATCTACATGTATGGGTAAATGTAACGTTTTTTGGAAGTCTTTAGAAAAAGAAATATAAGAATAGAAATGTAAAAACTAATTGGGAATGTCTGTAAGCGTATTAAGTCTTGTGTGAGAAATGTAAAAATGAGTTTTATGTGTTGTTAAAAGTCTAATGTCTGTTGTGTCTTGGGTGTAAGTTGGATATGTACCTAATGTGGAAAAATTTAAAAGTTTTTTGGAAGTCTTTAGAGAAAGAAATATAAGAATAGAAATGTTTAACTCATTGGGATGGTTGTTTTGTTAATAATATTAGTATATTGCTATTATTATAATTAAATTGTGTATCTTGTAAAAGTCGATATGTAGGCTCGAACTGGAATCCCAGATTTGTGACGTTTTAAAAATGGTCCACCTCGGGGAGGACGCGTTGACCTCAATTAGATTTTCGGCGCGGGGGGAATATGAGACCGATGCATCTTAAACACCGGAAATTGGGCTGGCGAGAATTGAGGGAGCTCTTTTAACTTCCTTGTGTAATTTGACATTTCCTGCCCTCATAATTGAACTTGGTGTGCCCTAATGGTTTTCTGGCTGAGGTCCCTTTAATTTTTCTAGGTTTTCTCCGAGAATATTCCACACAAGATGTAGAAATTCTAAAATGGCATTGCCTATATGGAAGACTGCTTCCTGCAGCTGGTAAAGCCGATGGGATGGTAGGGTATAGGTTAGTATGTGAACTATAAAAATAAATGGGACGAGTCTATAGGGTAGAATCGAAAGACACATAACAGAGATTAGGTGAAAAATGGGATATTGGCACATCTTCTCCCATGTTTTTGCCATGAATTGGTGCTCTTGAATTTCGGGTTGAAGTTCTATTGAATAGGGCGGATTTGAAACGGGGTGTTTTTGTGGATGGGCTATGTCGCATTTCTTGGGGCTAGGCGTGAGTTGCGTAAATCGTTTTTTGGAAAAAATGGTAGGATCTAAATGCTTGAAAGGCTCGCTGTTTGTTGGTTTGAATTTCAACGGCTCTGCTGGAAACAGTTCGGGTGTGAGGTGTTTAAACGGGAACGTGTAATTGTGTTTGTGTCGCACATGGTGTATTTTTATGGCAGGTGGTGATATATATTGGATGTTTTCTGTTTATAGTTTAAGTTTGTTGACGTGGATCGTATCAGTATCTCTTTGGAGAGGTTGGTTGGGTCTATCGATACGGACCACATTTGGTGAGATGATCTCTAATATGGTGAATGATCCTGTGAAATATGGAGCGAGTTTTCCTGTGTTGGGGTGATGATATAATTTAACTAATACCAGGTCACCTATTTGGAAGTGTGGTTGTTTGTGTCGTTGGTCATAAGTGTTCTTATCTTGTATGTGTTTGTTTTGGGTTCGTGAGTGTGCGATCTTCCTAGCTCTGTCGAGGTCGGGATAAGGTGTGGTGTGGTCAGAGAGTTCTGGGGGCAGGACGCCAAACATCAGGTAGATGGGCGGAAAACCGGTGATAGAGTGTGGGGTACTGTTATATATAGTTGTAACTCGTTCGACCAACTTGGTCCATGCGATCTTAGGGTTCTCCAAATGTAATAGCCTAAGTTTTCCTGTGAGGGTGGCGTTTAGGCGTTCACATAGATCGTTGGCTTGTGGATTATTGCTAGTTGTGAGTAACGGGTGGATACTCCTGTTAAGCAGGAAGCTCCTAAATTTTGGCGAAGTGAATGCAGGGGCTCTATCCGTAAGAAGGCGTTTCGGAGAGCCATCCTGTAATACTCGCTTGAGTACCTGTTGATAGGTGGTAATGCTGGTGGATTTGGATGGGAACGTCCATGTGTAGCGCGAAAAATGGTCGACTACAACATGGAAGTATATTTTGGTGTTGCCATATTTGGCAAATCCTGCTATGGTGTCGAGGGATAGTAGGTCAAAGGGTCCTTTGGCTTCCGGCGGTTGACCTAATTCCCCGTAAGTGGGTCCCAATAGACGTTTTGTTAACTGGCAGGTGGGGCAGGTCTTAACCTTTTGTGTAATGTCTTTTGACATGCCCTGCCAGTAATACTGAGCGGAGATGAGTCTTGTCATTTGTGATACACCTGGGTGGTTGTATTGTGTGTGTACTGTTTGTAGTAGTTGGTGGATGAGTGTTTTTGGGATTATAATTTTAGTTACACCTTTTCGGGAAACGGTATGCAGTCCATTGTGATCAATGGTCAGGCTAGAATCTCCCGATGGAGAAGGCTGATGGTTCTTAATAAGGGAGGCGTCTAAGAAACCACCAAACGGGTTAAGGGATAAGAGATCCGCCTCATATTGCTGTTTTCCTTTTATGTAGCGAACCTCATACTCGTAACTCGACAGCCTTAAACTCCACCGAAACAATCTGCCTGACGGGTTTTTGATTGTTTTCAGCCACTGCAATGCGTGATGGTTAGAAAATATAGTAAATTTTCTGCCCATCAAATAGATGCGAAACTTCTCCACACTCTCAACGATTGCTAGCACTCAAGTTCAGAGATGGAATAGTTTCGTTCGTGTGAACGCAGAGTTAGGCTGAAATACTGGATTGGATATATTTTCCCATCAGAGTGAACCTGTTTGAGGATGCCTGCTATACCGAGGGTGGAGGCGTCACAATACACCTGGCATGGCAGGCCCTCTTTGTAAAGGTGTAAAATGGGGTGTTGTGTGAGGCTCTTTTTCAGGCTAATGAACGCCTTTTGGCAATTTTCATCCCAGACCCACATGACATCCTTTTTGAGAAGGTTGTTAAGTGGTGTCCGCAAGCGGGCGTATTCCGGGATGAATTTGTTATAGACGTTCACAGCGCCTAGAAAGGATTGTAGTGTTTTGCGGTTGTGTGGTTGTTTGATGGCGTGGATGATTTCTGTGTTGCGTGTGAGTGGTGTGGTAGTACCAGCTGTGATGGTGTAGCCTAGGAAATTGATGGACTGTTTAAAAAAATCGCATTTTGCGAAGTTAAGTTGTAACTTCTCTACCTCACAAAAGGCGAAAAATTGTCGCAGGTGGTTTTGATGTTCCTCCAGTGTGTTGAAGAAAATGATGAAGTCATCAAAATAATGTGCCACACAGTCAAGTCCGTGTCTCTGTAGGACCTGACTCATGGCTCTTTCGTAGATCTGACGGCTGGTTTTCAACCCGAGTGGGCTGATATAACCCTTCGAGCGTGGCAAAGTCCAACAGTGGTCGAGAATCGGGGTGTATTGGGACCTGCCAATACGCGGAGGATATGTCGGCCGTGGAGAAATACTTGGCCTGTGCGAGACGGTCGAGTATATCCTCGATCCTAGGGAGGGGATGGACATCAGAGCTAATTAGCTCGTTCACCTTTCTATAGTCAATACAAAACCTTTTGGTCTTGTCGCGCTTGGTGACGAGAGTGACAGGGCTAGAGAAAGGTGAAAAAGACTGCTCTATAATGCCGTTTTCCAGCATTTGTTGGACCTGGTTGCGGATTTCCTGTTGGTCACATATCGGAACACGATATGGACGTATGGTGATTATTTTGTCGGAGTTCGTGGGTATTTTTACTCGTGGGATCTTTAAGCATGGTACGCTGAATTTGTTTTGGGTGAAAATGTGGTTGTTTCTTTGTAAAAGTGTGGTGAAGTGGGGTGGATAGTGAGGGTTGTGTGTCGTATTGTAGCATGTGTATGGGGAAGAATTTTGTTGTGTTTTAGTGTGAGTGTAGCGTTTGTTGCGCTGGTTGTGCGTGTGACTGTTGTGTGACGACGTGTGGTCACTTATGTGCTCGGTGTGTGAGCTGTCCTGTTGGATGGACACGTTTTGTGCATTGTTGTTGCAAGTTGAAGCCGTTGTGGCCTTGTTATTTGAGGGCATATAAAAAAGGCAATTGGCCTTAGTGAAAAATTTGTGTCGTGCGTGCGCGTGACTAGATTGGCATATGGGTGATTGGGTTTTGACCAAAGGATGCGCGCATTGGGTGCCATGTGCGGAAGGTTGGTGTGCATGGTGGGTTTTTTGTGACAACGCTTGGCACTCCCAATACGTGCATTCATCGGGTACATGGTGGAAATGGTAGGTAGGGGTAGACAATGGGACGCCAAGTTGGAATATAGTGCCTTTGTTAAAGTCTATTGCGAATTTAAAATTACGGAGGGTATTTATGCTGAGAATTCCAAATGGTAGAGGTGCTTCCACCACATGGAAATTCTCTTTTCTAGTTATTTTACCTATTGTTAGGGGAAGTACTATTTTACCTATTGTTGTTACAAGACCATTTATAGCCTGTAGGTCTATAGACTGTTCTTTTAATTTTAAATTAGGGAGGTTATTTTTTAACATTTTATAGAGACTATGGGGCACTATATTCAAACTTACGCCTGTATCAATAAAAAATGGGGGCGACAACTCAGGGATTAGAAACAGTTTAAGCGTCAATTGCTTGACGACAAAGGGTTCAGGTCTTCCTACCTCATTTCCGAAAGGTCTGCGCGGCTTGTACGTCTTCGGCGTGGGGTGGCGGCGTGGGACGCCGTTTGCACTGCCCGCGCGTTCGCGTTTTGCGTTGGGGCCGTTTGCACTGCCCGTGCGTTTGTGTGTTCAGTCGGGGCTCGCCTATACCGGCATTCGCTGTGCCAATGACGAGCGCCGCAGAACTTACAGTTTGACGGCGGAGTAGGTGCAGTCCATGCACCTGTTCTTCGGGGTGTGCTGGGATATGGACCCGACATGGTGGGCGGTTGTTCCTCGCGGTGTCGTGCAGTTTGTATGTTGGGCCCGTGGATCCGCTGTGCCAGTCGGAACCACTCTCCCAGGCTCTCAGGCGGTACCACGCGGACCAGGCGCTGGTCGGAGAACGGCAATCCCTCCGTCAGCGTCTCGAGGATCACCTCCTGTGGGAGCCCCAGTTGTAAACCCATGGCGGTTTTCTCCCGGTAATACGTCTCCAGGTCTGCTTGTCCAGAAAGCTTCATGGCGAAGTATTTCGCGAAGGATGCTTCGCTGGATTCCGGATAGAGATCCGTGAGGATTTGCCTCACCTGGAAGTAGCTCTGGGCGGTCAACCGGAGTTTCCTGAAGAGTTCCAGGGGTTTGCGCGTCAGGTAGTTCGGCAACCGGAGTAGTTTTTCGGGGGCGTCTACGTGGGCGTCATCCATCTTCCGGTCGTAGGACTGGAAGAATTGGCGGGCGCTGTAGGATCCATCGAAGGGTGGAAGTTCCGCCTCTGGTCGGTCGGACGACCTCGCCTGGGCGAGGACTGCAGCCAACTGCAACAATACGCCCGCTAGGGGGTCAGGTTCCCCCCCGTTTCCTGCCGTCTCGTATATATATACCTTTTTAGGTGAAATAATTGAGGTATATTTTAGAATCACAAGGAAACAAGACAAAATACAAACAAATAAATTATGAGTCGTTTCAGTAAGAGCATTGTTACCATCTTCAGACAAAAGTACTGAATACATTCAGTAATTTTGTCTTAATATGGAACAATGCTGTTAATGAAACATCACACATAATTTGTTTATTTTTTATTTGGTCTAACTTTTTCGGTATTTTTAAAATTGCCCTTGACTATTAGAAAATGATGCAAATTTCCTATTTATTTTATAAACCATTTCGAAAAGTACATTCTTTAGCAAAAATAACCAATTTTCCACACTTTTCTAAAACTGCCAACAATAACCTAATAAAAAATGCATCCAAGTCCGGGTATTTCAGTATTGCACGTATATTACATTTATAAAGGTTGCTTAACTATTTAGAGATGTATGTGCCGGCTTAGATGCCCTTAAAATGTTTAATCTGGCTGTTTATTCTTGAGCAGCCGAGAGTGAAGTGGAGAAAGTGAAATTTTCAAGTTGCGAGGACCATTTTCCTTAATTCACAATAATCATTAGATTTTTTTCTTCATTTTTTAGAGACTAAAGCCCAGTTTGGTTACTTGAACTCACTGGAGGGGTTGGACTTTTTCAAGAATCAGGGGCCATTGGGGGAATTTTTTTTTTCAGAACAAAGGTCTCAAAGCTGGATTCGATGATTCCGGGTCGTGGTTTTTGAAAATCAACAGTTTAGACCATTCCTCCAAAACAGCACTCTATTCATTATATGTGTTTGTGAAATTGATATTATATGCAGATTTTTTTACCAGCATTCAATTTTTCTTTTTGCAGTTTATCTCCATTGGGCTGAAAAAAAATTTTTTTTTCATTACTATAAGTTTTAAAACAGTTGGGGGCTCTATTCATTCATGAGTAAACCCCAACCGAACAATAACCGGGCGAAGCCGGGTCCAGTCGGGTAGTATATATATATATAAAAGAGGCATATCCTGACCAGGCTCACATGAACATTTCTAGATAGCAGAGCGCTTTCCTTTTTTTACTACATTAATATAAGAAAAATGTTTATTGCAGTAGTGACCCTGAAACTGATTATTTTTGTTTGCAACATAAAATATAAGGCTGTGAAGGTGAATGATAAACCATTAAGCTAACTTCTCGATGGCTAGATATTTAATAGCGTTTTTATATTTTTATTGAGAGTCAGAACATTGAAAGTCTGAGAAAGATACATTTAATCATTTTTATTGGCCAAGTATCATGGAGTAAGTTAAATAAACTTTTAGTTTATGTTTGCTCCACTAGAGGGCGCTCTGCCATCTAGAAATGCTCATGTGAACCTGGTCAGGATATGCCTCTTTTCTTTTTAATTTCAACACCTGACCTCTTTCATATTTTTTATTTTTCATTGTTTTTTTCACATGAAAAGCGTATTTACGCAAATTTTGATTGTTTTGAACGCTCTAAAACGTCATAGAATGATTCAATTTTACATTGAATTTTTATTTGTAGCGATTATTAATATGGTTGAATCCTATTTCAGCTCTATAGGTTAGTATAGGTTAAATATATTTTTTATACATTATATTTTTATTTTTTGAGAGTTAATTCTTAACATTTTCGCACTGAGGAAACATAAGATTTTATTCATTGTTTTATGTAAAACCGATTTAATGTGCGGTGTAAAATTTCTATTGTTTTCGGACCATATATATACTCTCAGGGTCACTACTGCAATAAACATTTTTCATAAATTAATGTAGTAAAAAAGGAAAGCGCTCTGCTATCTAGAAATGTTCATGTGAGCCTGGTCAGGATATGCCTCTTTTTTTTAAATATATATATATACTACCCGACTGGACCCGGCTTCGCCCGGTTATTGTTTGATTGGGGATTATTCATGAATGAATAGAGCCCCCAACTGTTTTAAAACTTATAGTAATGAAAAAAAAAATGTTTAGCCCAATGGAGATAAACTGCAAAAAGCAAAATTGAATGCTGGTAAAAAAATCTGAAATTCAAACCAACAACCCTATATTGTATAATACTTATAACAATATTGTCATGTTGTATATAGAAACACATCTATAAATAATTATACGCATGATTGACATGTGTCATTGCATCACCATATGTAATGTACTTTGTACAAACTGAGGATGAATAAATAAAACTATGTAATAGATTAAGAGCTGAGGTAAGAAAAATATCGAGATAGAAATCCAAAAACCCTAAAGAGGAATTTGGCAAGTCGTAGCCATCAAGGTCAAAGGGTGCAGAATAGCGCAGCCACCCCACGCACTTTGCACCCGTTCAAAGTCCAAATTCTCACCTGCCCCCCTTGGCAAAGATATAAAACATCTGCCCTAGCCGAAATGTTACACAGTCACTTCACCATCGGCGTGAGCCCTTGTCGGTTGTACCCAGGACCACCTCATCGGCATGTCGAACAGTAAGATATCTCCTATCTCCGTCTTGCTCTTAGCTCGACTCCTATCTGTTCACGGAACTTTCTTACTACAGCTGTGTTTCTTCGTTTTTTTGTGTGTGGACATTCCCAAGCTTTCCACTCTGCCTTCACCACAACTGCCTGTACTCTGTGAGAACTGTTAAAGGTCCTCCAAGGTGCAGAGAGGTACTGGGAAACTCTCCACGCCCTGACTCTCCCTCTCGGTTACTACTGGTTTGACCCTCGGTTACCACAGCTATAGCGAGAGTCGACAAGACCTCATCACAGATAAGTCGACAGGACCTTATCACAGAAGAGTCGACAGAACCTTATCACACCCAAGTCGACAGGATGACCACAACGAAGAAGGTAGGAAGTTTGTCCAGATAGAAGCGAGGAAGAGCAAAGATGGAGGAACCAACCCACCATTCCAACCAAACGACCGAGAAATCCCTTCCCCACAAGAGACTATATTTCAAGAGCAAGCTGTCTACACCCCAACGACACAGCCGAAAATCCCGCAAAATAAGCCGGTGAGAAGTTCCCCACCTTCGGCCTTAAAACGCAACCACCTTCCAGGCGACATGCCGCCGTCGCCAAACAGAAGCTACAAGCTTCTACAAGCTCTACATGGAGCGTCTTCCGCGTCAGCAGGACAACAACTAAAGACCAAGCCTCCTGACTGAACAATCATCAAAACTGTAAGTTTTATAAACCTACGTAACTTTCTTCTCATGCTCACAACTTGATTCTCCATAAATTTAATGTTTATTTTCACTGTAATAATTTTAAATCATTTTTTACCATTTTTATATCATTTCAATTCAAATTTCAAATCTTTTACACCCTCATTTATCAATATTATACTTTATTTTAAGCAATTTATAAATTTTAAGTCATTATTTTCAATTTTACAAAAAAAAAGCATAATATTTTTTAATTACTCGAATCATAATTCTAAATTTATTTGTGTGTTTTTCTTAATAAATTATTTTTATACCAAAACACCAATTTCTCAATCAAATACTCAATACTTTGCAAAAATCATTGTTATGTTCACTATTTTATGTAAACGCCCCATTCAAATTATAAGTCACTATCACGCCATTGCCATTTTAAAAGGATAATTTTCGCACTACCATAATCAACGATTTAAAAAATATATTCAAATTTTAATAAACATAGGTGAAACGCATTTTTTCAAATTGCACAAATCGAAAGATACAATATCTTCAAAATCACAACTAGAAAAGTAACTGTCCTCCCCAAAACAAGTTAAACATCCAACACAGTTTCACTCCCTCGTCAATTTCTTTTTACATGCATAATTATTAATCATCCACACATCTCTCTCAACACACTACAACACACTCTCCAATTGTCCACCATCTATTTGCACGCGACTTAGCAACATATCAATCTCGAGCCACACAAGCTCCATATCGTCGCCACTAAACGTGCCACATCCATTAACAGCCAAAATACTCGTATCTCGAAGTGTTTTGTACAACCACCACCCATGACTAGTAAATTTGTTATTCATGGTGAAACAAGTTAGATGCTGTACCAAAAACAACGACTTCACGTGACACCTTTCCATTCAATTCACTCACCCGTGTCACACAGCGCGACACAACAATTTTTCTCACTTAACAAGCCACAAAGACGCCTTCATTCCTGTGACACATCTCACCCCAAAGCGTGTCCACGTCGAAAGGCGCACTTTTACTCACATCTAAACCTGACATCATTGAATAATATTTTTACTGAGTCCGCAACAACGTCGAAACATAACACTTACGAACACCGAGAAAACTACATCTTTCAAATAGACCATAAAACTGCCAACAAGCTTTCACCACTCTCAAAGGGAGTTTTACCAGTCCACCAATACCCAAACGTACATTCAAACCCTCAAATCTGAACTACAACAAGGATTTCCAAAACGTCTGTTATCTGACAGAGCGCCCGCTTTTACCTCAGAAAAATTCCGTAAATTTCTAATAACACATAGTATACAACCCCTACTCACCACAAGCAAACGGCTTAATAGAACGCTTAAATGCCACGATTACAGGCAAGCTCAGACTAGCTAAACTAGAAAATACAAAAGCTTCTTGGACTCAACTAGTTAAGCGCATCACTCAAACGTATAATAACACACCCCATTCTGTCACAAGTTTTCCACCCACCTACTTAATGTTCAATGTTGTCCCCCATATCTAACAACTCATCTTAACCCATACCACGAAATAACTAGAGCTAGAGAGTTAGCACGCTCTCGTACCCAAAATAAGCATAAAAAAGATAAAGAAACATTTGATAAGCAGCACAGAACACCACATTTCGAAGTGAATGATCTTGGTTTGGTAAAAAATTATAGACATCCCGACACAGGTAAATTTGCACCATATTTTATTGGACCGTATACAATAATTGGAATAATCTCACCCAACGTCGTTCGAATAGATCGCCCCAATCAACCTCTCAATAGAGACAGTGACACCATACATGTCAAAAATGTTAAAATATTACACAGAGAATGTTCTGTACATCGCACCTCCACAACCCCGATTTGTTCAAAACCCACAGCGATTGTCTCAAGATGTATATCTCAGTGAATTCAATCATTTGACTCCAGATATCTTCAAGACGCAACTATTCCGAATTATACCGCCTACAACATCCCAGCCATTCCTACATTTAAATCCAGATTTACTTAACCCCGATCGTTTCAAAACAAACCTCAAATTGCGACCAGAAAATGTCCCGTTAACTACAAAAACCTATTCTATCTACATACTCTACACCAAACCATTTGGATATGTATTACTTACTTACTTACTCTCTTACACACAATATAAATATATCTTTGAACCCACCAGATCTAGACTAGAAGAGAAAGAATTTAATGCACGTGCGCTGCAGACAAGCCCCATATCTTCCCCTTCAAAAACAATACACATCGCACCCCGGTCGTAAAAATAGACATGAACACCGCTAGTTGACATACCAAAGGCCCCAGTGATGATAGACTAAACATCTCTAGACAAAATTCCCGCGTCCCTAAATCCAACGCCCGACAACAATACCCATCAGTCCCATCACACCCCGTTTCAGGTATATACAACATCCTCTCTCCCTGCTCACAAAGCTGTCATCTAAATATCGGAATGACCGCCATGTGTAACACGTGTTTCACATCAACAATTTATATTTCCTCGAGAATTTCACAAATTCCTAGACAGAGAGTCATAAAAACACCGATGTTTACCAAAGGGATATGAACTAGTTACACACCACATTTGTAACTTCTTTTTAGAAGAAATACTAAGCCTTCATCTACTCATTGTAATAATCTTTAACTATATTCTATTTTTTGTATTAAACATTTAAAATTTTATTTTTTACCTTTCAATTATATAAACACAAGTTTTTAATCCATTATTTAAAAAAATCAATTACTTTTATTTTTCATAATATTATTTTAGTATTACAGAACATTTATTTGTTTTCAAAAATAACTTTAATTTTTCATTATTATTACTTTTATATATTACATGTTTGATTTTGTTCACTTAAACTTTATTCAACCACAATGATATTGCTTTATTTTTATTGATATTATATTTGTTTTTATACCTTTATATAATATGACCATGTTTATCATCAAATATCGGGCATACAACAATCGTTTACAACAATCTATTTCTTTAACCACTTCAAGTGTACTTTCCACTACTATCTTTCTCTCAGCAATTGCTCACATCAACGTAGAAAAACGACAGTACTGCTTGACTTTTTTTTTATTTTGTAATTTCAACAAACTCTTTGAACACAGTTCCCCAGATTTAAAAATCCCAACTTCTGGCTTGAACACGTTTCAAAAGTTTATTTCAATCATCCGTAGAGCACAATCACCAACGCATGCACAAAGCGTTCACAACTCTCAATTTTTTTAGCTCTAGCGGAGCACAATTTATTTATTTATTTATTTCAATTCAAAACGCTATGTCCCCCTAGGGACACTTGCGCTAAATGAACATACAAATATAACAAAGAAAATATTCAACATGGAAAGATACACAGAAAGTAACTTAGAAAGATTCATAAATATTATTTACATATAGAGATATTCTTTATAAATTTTATTTACAGTTACATCATTAAATTTAAAATATATACATATATACACACATATACATGCATACACCTATATATTGTTTACAACCATAAAATATGTCCAGTATTTCCTTGAGATCGTTACATCAAAGACCATTTTTCTTAATGAAATCCAAAATATATTTCAAAGGAAATTAAATTTTATATATGTGTCCTTACTTGAAATTAAATCACTAGGGCCTAAAGCTATTAAATCGTTGTTGACTCTGTAATCTTGAAAGACAGGGCACTCTAGCAAGAGATGTTTTGAAGTTTGTTCCCCCAATCCACAGAAACATGTTGAATCTTGCACAGCCTAAATTTTCTTGAGAAAAAAACCTGAAATTTCCATGATCTGTGATAAATTGTGAATTATAATAGTTTGGTCGAAAATATTTCGGAATTTCATAAGGAAAGAAACTTTGAAATGTTTGATTAGTATTTTTTTTTCAGTAAATTAATCCTTGATATAATGAAATCTTTGAGTATACCTGGAATATACAAATCATAAAATTGTTTATCTTCTGTTGATAAATTATTCAACTCATAACCTATAATTCTAGATTCAATATAATCAGTGATCAAAGGAATATTGGCTAAGGTGTGAACACAGTTATAACTGGTTGTTTTATATGTTTGGGTACACCATAGGAGATTTTGATATTGCATTGAATTCCGTTTGTACATATATTTTTTGCTAATAAATTCAAACTATATTTCTGTTCCGTAAGTTAACTTTCTGTGTATCTTTCCATGTTGAATATTTTCTTTGTTATATTTGTATGTTCATTTAGCGCAAGTGTCCCTAGGGGGACATAGCGTTTTGAATTGAAATAAATAAATAAATTGTGGTCCGTTAGAGCTAAAAAAAATTGAGAGTTGTAAACGCTTTGTGCATGCGTTGGTGATTGTGCTCTACGGATGATTGAAATAAACTTTTGAAACGTGTTCAAGCCAGAAGTTGGGATTTTTAAATATGGGGAACTGTGTTCAAAGAGTTTGTTGAAATTACGAAATCAAAAAATAAATGTCAAGCAGTACTGTCTTATTATAGATTTATAAAGTGTAAGCCTTTTTTGGGTGCTAAGACCCCAAGATTTTCCACATATTGAAAAAAGAAGGTTTTAATCTTTAGGTTTTGTTTAGTATAATGTTAAGGTGAGGGCCAAAATACAATTTGTTTTTCCATCTATGATTCGCAATCGTAATTCAAAGAAATTTAATTTCTTCTACAGGCACACAATAATATTGTCTCTAAAATTAATTGCAATTTTGTCTTTATTCTGCAAGTGTAAAATACTAGTTTTATCAAGATTGATATTTAGCTTATTAATCATTACACCATTGATCTATATTTTCCAAATTAAACCTAATAGACCTTTTTAGATTTGTTAACCCATTATTCCAACATATAATAGTTGCATCATCAGCATAGCAAATGATTTCAGAATTTGATGATTGCAAATTAGTTAGCAGATCATTTAAATATATCAGCCAAAACAACGGAGACAATGGTCCACCCTGAGGACAGCCCTTTCATTCAGCACAATCAATCTTTGATTTTAAGTCAAGTCAGATCACCTACTGTCGATACAACAATTCTACTTATCGCATGGTTCTCCATTTCACCCCTTCCAATCATATTAATGAACAACTTTTTCTTGAAAAAATTTTTCAACCCAATAACCCTACAATTGTGACAAAGCACTGTAACCTTATACAGGATCACAAGTGAAACATTGCCTAGGAAGACGCTCAAGTCTAATATTCGCGCTTTGCACCTGAATGTAAGTATTTGTTTGCCTGTGTAATACTTACAATTGCATATTATTTAACCCCTAACCCTTTCCAACGCCCGCCAACAATCTCTTAGTACATCATTTTATTTTTTTCATCATTATTTTTTATCAAACAAAGGTTTTATCTAAATTTATCTTTAATAATGAATATATCATAACTTTTAAATTAAACATAAGTTTTATTTTTAAAATTTCCAGATATATCCAAACAAAACATCTTGTTATAGCCCTTTTTAACCCTCACAGTTTAAATTAATTAAAATAAATTTTAATTACTTACCTGTGTTAGAGAGGCTTTACCCGTTTAAACCCGGATAATCCCTTTCGCTCCCGGGGCCCATCTATGGTAATTTAAACCAACAACCCTATATTGTATAATACTTATAACAAGATTGTCATGTTGTATATAGAAACACATCTATAAATAATTATACGCATGATTGACATGTGTCATTGCATCACCATATGTAATGTACTTTGTACAAACTGAGGATGAATAAATAAAACTATGTAATAGATTAAGAGCTGAGATAAGAAAGAGATCGAGATAGAAATCCAACAACCCTAAAAAGGAATTTGACAGCCCGTTGCAATCAGGTCTAAAGGGTGTGGAGGATGCCGCAGCCACCCCATGAACTTTGCACACTTTCAAAGTCCAAATTCTCGCTTGTCCCCCCCCCTCGGCAAAGATATTAAACATCTGCCCTAGCCGAAATGTTACACAGTCACTTCACCATCGGCGTGAGCCATTGTCGGTTGTACCCAAGACCACCTCATCGCCATGTAAAACAGTAAGATCTCTTCTATCTCCGTCTTGCTCTTAGCTCGACTCCTATCTGTTCACAGAACTTTCCTACTACAACTGTGTCTCTTCGTTTTTTGTGTGTGGACATTCCCAAGCTTTCCACTCTGCCTCGTCCACGACTGCCTGTACTCTGTGAGAACTGTTAAAGGTCCTCCAAGGTGCAGAGAGGTACTGGAAAACTCTCCACGCCCTGACTCTCCCTCTCGGTTACTACTGGCTTGACCCTCGGTTACCACAGCTATAGCGAGGGTCGACAGGACCTCATAACAGATAAGGCGACAGGACCTTATCACAGAAGAGTAAACAGAACCTTATCACATATATATGTGGTAATTTAAGAATCATAAACACTTGTGTAAATACTCACCACCTCTTCTTACACTCCCTACTCTAATATGGACTTTTAATCATTGTTCCCAATCTCCTTTAATCAATTTAACTTTGTATGTATCGTTTTTAGTGTTCAATTAAAATAAAGAAGTACATCTAAAGGGAACGTAGAAACCAAAAGGGCTTACCCCGCAGACAATAAGGTCAACCATCCCGCCACGGCACCAGACGTCCGAAGACGTAACAAGGCTTACCCACAGCCAATGAGGTCAACCGTCTCGACAATGCGGCGCCAGACGTCCGGTGACGTAACACTTGATCATATAAAAAGGGCTTGCCCCGCAGCCAGGTCAGACAATTCAGTGGATGCAAGATAGCAGACAGCAGCAGCAGACAGCTCGTTAGTGGATGGCTCGCCGGCCGCAACTTGGTCTCTGCGTTTCCTCTCTATGGTTGCCTCGGATTCCCCTGTGATTCGTCTCTGTGTGCCTTACCACTCACCACCATCACGACTGCGCAATCATCATCTTCCCCACGACTCAACACAACAAACCAGACCACCGAAATACCATATATATATCTATATAGATAATACCCTAACAGAGTTTTCCATTGTAAAGTCCTAAGCTATCTCCTCCGAAGAATCTGAACCACACATAACGATCTATATACCAACATTTTCGTTATTTT
Source organism: Cordylochernes scorpioides (assembly GCA_030710605.1). NCBI lineage: Eukaryota > Metazoa > Arthropoda > Arachnida > Pseudoscorpiones > Chernetidae > Cordylochernes > Cordylochernes scorpioides. The sequence goes on along the minus strand of CP092870.1, from coordinate 27,458,108 downwards.
TTCTTCGTATGTTAGTTCTGTTTTTATTTTCCTAATGTTAACAGTTATTTTTATTTTTTAATTTAATCTATTTTACAATCGTAGATTTTTTGCATTTATCATCATCAATTCCTTTGTTTTGAAAGCGCGTTCTTTTTATTCTAGAATTTATTTCTTTTATATTTCTTTATAATTATTTTTGTTTTGTATCTTTGTAATTATATTTTGTAAGTATAAGTTTTTTCCCCTTTACAGCAATGTCTTTATGGCATTTTGAAAATAAAATGCTAAAAAAAATGCAAATATATTATTTAAATAATCTATAGTTCTCAGTTGTAAAGTTTGAAGCTATCTCCTCCAAAGATACTTAACTATAAATAGCCATCTATATACCAAAATTTTCGTTATTTTTTGCTTTACATGACCGTTTTATTTTATTTTCCAAATATTAATAGATTTTTTTATTTTCAATTTGTTTGATTTTGCAATCGTAGATCTTTTGCCTTCAAATGTTGTTTATCTTATATTATTTGTTATTTTTCATCATCGGATTGTTTATTTCTAAAACACGTTCTTTTTTATTATTACCTTTAACTAATTTCTAATATATATATTGTATTTCTGATTCAATTAATTTGTAAGTACTTTGTTATAGTTTTTCATTTACATTTAGCTCAATTTTTGTGTCTGGTTTTCTTTTTTGCAGTATCTTTCATAATGTCTTTGGCATCTTTATTTTTCTCATAAATAGGCTGATATAATTTGTATAATCAATTGTTGATTAGTTAATTTGTTATAGATTTTCATTTAATTTAGCTCCATTTTTGTGTCTGTCATTTTTCTTCTTCTCATAAATAGACTGATGCTGTATTTGTGTAGTCAATTGTTGTATTTTGTGTCTGGTTTCTGTTTTGCAGTATTTTATTGGAATCCTTTTTTTTTTCAATCAATTGTTTCCTCACATGATTGGAATTTCCTTTTTATGCCTGTCCTGGCATTCAGTTTTATAGTTTTCCTCTGCTTGGTTCTTATTTTAATTTTTTTTTCAGCTTCTGTCATGCCTCGAAAAGGCCTTGGAAGACTCACTCCCCAAACCGTTAGTCGTGCTTATATGACTCGCCGCAGGAACAACACCACGATTTCTATTTCTCCTGTTCCCACTGCAGATATTATTGAGGGCCTGGGAATAGTCTGCCCTAACTGCTCAGCTCTGCATTTCCCTTGGAAACTGTTGGTAGCACATTAGAAATTAATGATAAAGTACTGAATTGCTTACCTAACAGGTAGGTTTATTACAACCTTGTAAGTTTGTAAGTTTAACCCACATATATATAAAATTAGAAATGTAGTTTTAAATGAGGTCTTTCAAATGAATTTATTCCTTTAATATGTTGTCATATCTGCAATATAGTTGTGTTGTTTGCATTTTCTTTTCTTTTTTTTTTTGGTTTCAAATATATTTATTTATACTTTTTACCAATATACCTATAATTTCTCACCCGAAAAGATTTTTTACATTTTATTTGTTATTCAAAAAACTATTATTAATTATTTTTGGTCTTCTCTTTATTTACTTATTTTACTCATTGATCTATACATACAATTATTTGCATACAATTATATACATACAATTTTCTACATTTTTGCACTGTGAAGTTTAATATGTTGTTAATTAAAGGGTTTTTAGGCAAAAATCAACTGTTGAAATTTGAATTTCAAAATAGTTGAATTATCGAAAGTGTCGAATTACAGTTTGTCAATGATAGGCCGTAGGTCGAGATATCAAAAATGTCGAATTATCGTGTGTTGAATTAAGGAGGTAATATTGTATATATATATAAAATAGAAATGTAGTTTATAATGAGATATTTTAAATTAAATTATCCCTTTAATATATTGTCATATCTGCAAAATACTTTTGTTGTTTGCAATTTTCTTTTTTTTTTCCTTTCAAATATATGTGTCCACTCTGAAATATAGTTTGTAAATTTATATTCCAATTTATTTTGAAAGTTGAACACACTGTATAGTGTCTGAAATATCTTTGGCCCCTTCGGATACCAACCTTCGCTTCATTCTAGAGAGGCGTTAGTTTTCACTAAGGTTGGCTTTTGCTATGACTATAAATAAGGCTCAAGGCCAAACCTTGGCTACAAGAGCCTGTGTTTACGCACGGACAACTTTAAGTGGCTTTTTCAAGTGTGCGAACATTGGATAGCATACATGTAAAGATGACCCATATCTTTTGCTCCTTCAGATTTCAGACTTCCATTCATTCTGAAGAGGCATCAGTTTTCACTAAAGTTGGCTTATGCTATGACTATAAATAATATTTGGTTTCTTCCTACAAGAGCATGTGTTTATGCATGGACAGCTCTATGCGGCTTTTTCATGTGTTTGAACTTTGTACAAAATACATATAAAGTTGAACCCATGTATGAATAAAAATAGAAATTTATTTTTAATGAGTCCTTTAGATTAATTCCTTTTATAAGTAGTCTCCACTGCAATATAGTTGGCATCTCTTTTTTTCTGATTTATTTTCTTATATTATTTTTTAATTTTAAATATATTTATATATAAACTTTTCACTAATGTCTATAGTTTCTCAACTCAAAGGAATTTATTGTATTAGTATTTTGTTGATACACTATTATCAATTATTGGGAGTACAAATAAGTTTTGAGGGATTTGCAAAAGAAGCCACAGCAAATATTATATAAATAGCATCGGACCTTGTAAGGTTTCATGTTAAGGCTTCATCATTTCCCCAAAAAAATCAGAAGAAGTCATTTCACTCAAGTGTAAGGAACTTTTTTTTTTGGTGCTCTAACCATGTCAACCTTTTTGACAACAAAACACAATTTGCGGGAAGCGCTGCTTTTTTGTTTTAATTTGAAGAAAAGTGCAACTGATGGACATCGATTGCTGTGTGAGGCATATGGTAAACATGCTCTATCAATAAAATCATGTGAGTACTGGTTTCGGCGTTTCAAAAGTGGCGATTTTGACACCAGAGACAAAGAACGCGGAGGGAGGCCAATAAAGTTCGAAGACGCTGAGTTGGAGGCTTTATTGGACGAAGATTCAAGCCAAACTCAAGAGGAGCTCGCTGAAACCTTGGGAGTGACTCAACAAGCGATTTCGAACCGTCTCAAGGTCAAGGTATGGTGCAAAAACAAGGAAATTGGGTTCCATATGAACTCAAGCCAGGAAACATCGAGCGCCGTATTTGCACTTGCGAACTACTGCTCAAAAGACAAAATTGGAAGGGTTTTTTGCATCGAATCGTGACGGGGGACGAAAAGTGGATTCACTACGACAACCCAAAGCGCAGAAAATCGTCGGTTAAGCCCGGTCATGCATCAACTTCAACGGCCAAACCGAATATTCATGGCAAGAAGCTAATGCTGTGCATCTGGTGGGATCAGCTCGGAGTGATCTACTATGAGCTACTTCAGCCTAACGAAACCATCACTGGAGAACGTTACCAACAACAATTGATGCGATTAAGCCGAGCATTGAAGATAGAACGCCCACTATATGCCAAAAGACATGACAAGGAGATCTATCAGCACGACAACGCTCGGCCACATGTTGCAAAAGTTGTCAAGGAGACTTTGGAGGCGCTTCAATGGGATGTCCTACCCCACTCGCTGTATTCACCAGACATTGCTCCTTCAGACTACCACATGTTCCGTTCGAAGACACATGGCCTGGCTGAGCAGCACTTCACTTCTTACGAAGAGGCGAAAAATTGGGTCAATGTTTGGATCGCCTCAAAAGACGAGGAATTTTTTCGACACGGAATCCGTATGCTGCCTGAAAGATGGGAAAAAGTCGTAGCTAAAGATGGACAATACTTTGAATGAAATATATTGTACTGATTTCTCTGAATAAAGCTTCGAATTTATAAAAAAAATCCCTCAAAACTTATTTGTACTCCTAATATTTTGATTTTGGACTTCTCTTTATTTACTAATTTTTCCCATTTCTCTATACATAAATTTCGTGAATTATCAGTGGCTGCCTTCGCCTCTGTAATACCTTTTTACCGGTAAAGTTGTATTTAAACAACAATCAACCTTGTAAATTTGATTTTTAAAATGGTCGAATTATCGAAAGTGTCGAATTATCGAAAGTGTCGAATTATCGATAGTGTTGAATTTCAGTTTGTTTATTTATTTTTTAATAAGGTCCTCTTATCTGATCTGCAATATAGTTGTATTGTTCGAAATTTTTTTTTCTAATTTGTTAATTTTGTTCTTTTTTTTTCACTCTAATAATATTTATTTAAATATAATAATTTTTATTTAATGCAATTTAATTATTGATTTATTCAATCCAATGTCTATAGTTTCTTCCCTGAAATTGCTTACCAAACATGAGTCAGTGTTTCCTCAGTGTTAACAGTTGGAGTGTTAGAATGCGGAGAAGCAAAAAAACTCCCTACTGAATTTCTCAATAGTCTTACTCCCAGAGGAATGCATCCACACCAGTTGAACTCTAGGTTGGTGCTATTGTTATGCTTCTGAAAAGTTTTAATCCTAAGCAGGGTCTTTGAAAATGGTACACGTGTGGTGATACAGTGCATGTGCTCTCATGTCCTTAAAGTAGTGTAGTTCTGTTGTTTGCAATTTCATTTTCTGATTTGTCAAAATTTTTCTTCTATAGTTTCTCACCTGCGGGTCCTTCGGGTAAACCTGGGTCGTTGCCCGGGTCACTCGGCTAGTATATATATATATATATATGAAAAAATAGTACAAATGTAATATTGTACTGGGATAAGGTGCATAAATTAAGAAAAAGGCTTCTTCTTATCGAGCAACTGAAAGTTGCTGATGGCTTGCGCCATCTATCGGAATAAATATCAACTATTCTCGTTGATTTTTAACTATTCCAGAATTGGCCAAATACCCATTCTTGATTAATCAAGAAAAGCTAACCACGGACGCGTTTCGGGCTGTTGGCCCTCATCAGCGTGGTGCAAGCTGTACCTCAACGACCAAAAAAATTGGTCATTAAGGCATCCTGAAAAATCATGAAACGGGTAGTTAAGGCCAGAATTGCGTGAGAACGCTACACAATGTGAAAAGGGCCAACAGCCCGAAACGCGTCCGTGGTTAGCTTTTCTTGATCAATCAAGAATGGGTATTTGGCCAATTCTGGAATAATTAAAAATCAACGAGAATAGTTTATATTTATTCCGATAGATGGCGCAAGCCATCAGCAACTTTCAGTTGCTCGATAAGAAGAAGCCTTTTTCTTAATTTATGCACCTTATCCCAGTACAATATTACATTTGTACTATTTTTTCACATTGTGTAGCGTTCTCACGCAATTCTGGCCTTAACTACCCGTTTCATGATTTTTCAGGATGCCTTAATGACCAATTTTTTTGGTCGTTGAGGTACAGCTTGCACCACGCTGATGAGGGCCAACAGCCCGAAACGCGTCCGTGGTTAGCTTTTCTTGATTAATCAAGAATGGGTATTTGGCCAATTCTGGAATAATTAAAAATCAACGAGAATAGTTGATATTTATTCCGATAGATGGCGCAAGCCATCAGCAACTTTCAGTTGCTCGATAAGAAGAAGCCTTTTTCTTAATTTATGCACCTTATCCCAGTACAATATTACATTTGTACTATTTTTTCACATTGTGTAGCGTTCTCACGCAATTCTGGCCTTAACTACCCGTTTCATGATTTTTCAGGATGCCTTAATGACCAATTTTTTTGGTCGTTGAGGTACAGCTTGCACCACGCTGATGAGGGCCAACAGCCCGAAACGCGTCCGTGGTTAGCTTTTCTTGATTAATCAAGAATGGGTATTTGGCCAATTCTGAAATAATTAAAAATCAACGAGAATAGTTGATATTTATTCCGATAGATGGCGCAAGCCATCAGCATTTTTTTTGGTCATTGAGGTACAGCTTGCACCACGCTGATGAGGGCCAACAGCCCGAAACGCGTCCGTGGTTAGCTTTTCTTGATTAATCAAGAATGGGTATTTGGCCAATTCTGGAATAATTAAAAATCAACGAGAATAGTTGATATTTATTCCGATAGATGGCGCAAGCCATCAGCAACTTTCAGTTGCTCGATAAGAAGAAGCCTTTTTCTTAATTTATGCACCTTATCCCAGTACAATATTACATTTGTACTATTTTTTTCACATTGTGTAGCGTTCTCACGCAATTCTGGCCTTAACTACCCGTTTCATGATTTTTCAGGATGCCTTAATGACCAATTTTTTTGATCGTTGAGGTACAGCTTGCACCACGCTGATGAGGGCCAACAGCCCGAAACGCGTCCGTGGTTAGCTTTTCTTGATTAATCAAGAATGGGTATTTGGCCAATTCTGGAATAATTAAAAATCAACGAGAATAGTTGATATTTATTCCGATAGATGGCGCAAGCCATCAGCAACTTTCAGTTGCTCGATAAGAAGAAGCCTTTTTCTTAATATATATATATATATGTTATATAAAGGTATAATTTAAAATGTTATATATAGGTATTATTTAAAATGTTATATATAGGTATTATTTAAAATGTGTGTTATATTAAGGTATTGTTTTATTTAAAAATATATTTCATAGATCCAAATACTCTGTTGAAATCGACCGCCAGAGGTCACGCTTTCTCTATAAATACTCATTGTTGTTGTTCCCCGTTGATCGGCTCAAACATGTTTGTAATTATGTAAATAATATTTTGTTTTATTTATTCTTCCGCCTAAGCCAGGCAGCACTTTTACAAAATTATGTTTTTCATATGTATTCATTCCTCAGCTCAATAAAGAAAAATCTAATCAAGACTTTATATTTTCAAGATCATAATCTCTTCCACGGCTGCATACCAAAATCAAGCAACAGGTATAAATTCTATAACTCAAGATAATCAAAAATAGCAGAATATATTTTTATTTATATAAGATATATATATATATCGTAATTTAAACAATGTGATATGTAAGTAATAAAGAATGACGTCTTTTCTAGTCGTCTCAAAGTGACACCAGCTTGCCACCGGACCCAAGGGGAGGGAAAGATGACCCACATAAGACTAACCAATAAGCATCAACACCCGGGGGATCCAAAGAGGGACAAAAAGGGGGCGTTTGGTCCGGATGTTGACAGTTAGGTTCAGGTGGATATTTTCGGACAGGCCGCTCATTTCTAGGTCCATTATCATCTCATGACGGTCCCCGCGGCTTCAGACTGGACGCCGAGCTTTCCTCTGTTAATCCTCAACTTCCCCCTAGTTCTGGTGCCACTTTAGACGTACTGGGAGAGCGTCTTTTGATCCCAAACTTTGTTCTTACTGTCCCGTGCGGACTTTCCACTCTGCACGCCTTGCCAACGCCTCAGCCCCGACTGCTTCCAACTCACTTGTTGGCATACCCGGGTTTACGACATTTATATGTGATATTTTGAGACCTCTGGGACCAGTGTTACCTGATGCTAGACGAACCTCGATGTCACCTCTACCGTGCAGTCGTGGTGGAAGGCGACACAGCTGGGCCAAAGGTGAAATAAACAAACAGCAATAAGAAGCGTCTGAACGTCAAGAAGAAATGGGACGAGGAGATTTCTGGCAGGAAAGGATTGATTACCTCTATTGAAGCGGCCTGCGCGGACTGGGACTGAAACAAAGGACTAACTAACTGAGGCTTGGGGCCTCCTTTTTATAGCCTCTCTAGGTCCAAGCAGGTCACTGCCATTTTCTGACGTAAACAGGGGGGGGGGGGGTTACATCATCCAGGAGGGCCACGACCTCGTAAAAATTGGACTGGGCTCGATAGGCCTGCTTTCTTATTCTCACTTAGGCCTGATTAGTTTTAACCTTAATTTTCTCCTGTTATTCTCCATTCCTTCTATCTGTACAGTTGCTAAACTTTATTAGAGTCTTACGCGGTACAGAATGATATTATGTGATACTTTCTATTTGCAGTAAATAACAAGTTATATACAGTCACGTGGTGGAACATGTGGTAGTAGATATCTGGATTATTTATAACAATTCCATGATCTTTAATCATCACAGATGGCCCCGGATGTGAGAGGGTTCATATGGAGGGATTTAAGAGAGCGGAATAGGAAGACTGTTATTAAGGAAGTAATTTTTAGAAATTAATTGATATGAGTTGGTATATAACATGGGGTTGATTTCTGTATATCCATAAGAGATAATAAACTATAAACAACTAATACTAATCATACAAGTAAAAATAAAAATAGGAATAAAAGATTTAATAGAGAACATATAATGATGATAGGTAAAAATATAAATTATTGGAAGGGTCAATCATGATCTCTTCGTGATGGGCTTTAGAAAGGGTTGAGGGGTTAATTATGATTAAGTTGAGGCAATGTCACCTTGACTCAAGTCCCAAACCATTTAATGTGCACGGCGCGGAAAACCTAGGTCATGTTTCACATATAAATTTAAGGACCGAATAAAGTTACAGTACCACAATCGAATAGTAAGATAAGGGTGATTGTTATGGGTTTTATTAATTAGTCGTTAAGACCTACTCATGCAGGATAAATGAGGGAGAAGATCAGTGACCAGAAATCAAAGTTTTAATTGGAGTCGTCAGGGGCTTAGTGAGAAAAAGAGTAAAAAAAAAAAGATGTGCCAGCGTGTGGCATGAGAGTGCCCTGGAATATATATATATAAAAAAAAATTGCACGTGTCCAAGCCAGAAGTTGAGATAGGTAAATCTGGGGGACGGTGTGTCAATATTGTTAATTACGAAATCAAAGAAGGTTAAGTCTAGCCTGCGAAGGATTGTTAAAAGTTCCTGCGGAAAAGGGTTAGAATTTATTAAGAAGTAACCCTTAAAGTGGTTGATTAAAAGGTTATTGAAAATTGCCCTGTTTTTAGATCATGATTTTTAGTTTGATTCTGAAAGAATATATCATTGAGATATGAAATTGCGAAAATAAGGCTTTGCATATAGCGTTAAAGGATTTGAAAAATCGAAAATAGAATTGCGAAGTTAAGTGAAAAGTAATCTTTCAAAAAAAAGTAAAAATAGTGATGACATAATACAACGATTAACACTATAAGTACTGGAATCCCGTTCAATAAAGTAAGCAAAAATTCGAGAATCACGGGACGAGTGTCTTTTATACGAAGATTTTATTGTAAATCGCTCAAGCTTTCGGGCTGACTGGCCCTTCTACAGGAGACAAGTGAAAACATATGGCACATCGGGCACTATATAGGGATGAGACTATTTACATATTTTTAAAAACTATAGGGATTTTGCATATCTATGCAATGTGTGTGTGTTGAGAGGAATAATTAGCATAATAGTAAATTAATTAGCATAATAGTAAATTAATTAGCATAATAGTAAATTAAAGGTTTTAAAAGCGCGAATGTTTCTTTTATTCATAAAACGAACTTCTACTGTCCTTACTGCGATGAAAAAATATATTGGGAGGGCTTGGCTCATGATTCTCGAATTTTTGCTTACTAAAGATTAACACACTATAGCAGTATATAAGGGGTAATAGAAAGTGAACATATTAAATGGAAAAAATGAGCAATAATATACTCGATAGCATTGAACAGGGTAGCGGAAGTTGAAACAATGTAAATAACATCTAATTTATAAAGTGAGAGAAAATATAAAATGACAAATGCAAATTAGTGATATAAACATGAAACATAAACTTGAGATTATTAGATATGAAAGATTAAATATAAAGTTGATTATAAAATAGAGTCATTGAGCAAAAGTAAAAAACAATTTGGTAAAGAGGAAAAAGTAACCAATATAAAATGACAATAGTCTAAACTGATTGGTTGACGTAAAAAAAAACAATTATAAGAGCTAGATAATGATTATATAAAGGATATTAAAATGAAAAATTAAAAATGTTCATCTAGAAAGAAAGTAAGTAAAATTATATAGAAGTGATATATGCGTAAAATAATGGAAATTTGCTCTTAGCTGGCCTTTAAGAAGTAGGTCAAGATGGATGTTCCTGTTTTTAGGATGGGTGGAGAGAGCTTTAAATTGTCCTCGGTTGCGATAGCTTTGGTCTTGTTGGCATAAGTTGTTCTAACTTATCGAATTTGTTTTATGTTTGAAGCGACTCGTAGATCACATTGTTTCCAACTGTGAAACTTACTGAGTTCTAATCTTTTCGATTTTTTGTTCCCTGCGCCACGTTTAGGTGAAAACGTGATTCTTCCTGAAGCGGCATTTATATTGTGTGTGCAGGAAACACGGCGATCTATTCTAACCGGTCAAGGTTTTTTTTTTTTTAACATATGTGGGTGTGTGTGATTTTTGTAGGTAAAATGTCGTCCTTGGATCTAAGTGTCGATGTTAAGTGGACAAGTTAATCGAGGGCGAGAGAATCTAGACCTGGTGACTTGGTTTTGGGTTATTAATGAAAGAATAGATATTTTAATTCATTGGGGATCAGTAGACGGAATTAGTTATTGAATTTATTAGTTATTCCGTTAGTGGACTGATTTTTTAGTGACAGTAGAATGAACAAGTTATTTGTAGCTAAATGGGATATCGGAGTAGATTAATTGGTTAGGGATTAGAATGGTATATAGTAAAAGGCACACACTAATATTTGATTTCTAGATGGCGAAAGTACATTACAGTGACATGGGGTGGCGATTGGCCGTGATAAGAAAATGTCGGCTGTTTGTTAGCTCGTGTCAAACGGACGAGGGGGGGGGGAGATATTTTTATCGTATCCCAGAGGTGGAGGTGGGTGGCTATTTGGTCAGGGGCCCTTTACGGGGACAGCTTGCTTCCTTCCAACTTATTGGAAGATCTCTGCAGTAAGGCGCAGAAAAGGGGCTGAGCAAGTCGGGTGTTTAAGACGGGATTTCTGAGCATCAAATATCGTGGGACATAAATGGTTAAATTCTACTAAGTGTACATCAGGTGTTACGCGAGGTGTTTGAATCAGTGGCTGGAGGAATAGGATGTTTTCTGTATAGTATTTAAGTTTGTTCACATGAACTGTATCATCTTGTTTATTTAGGGGTCGATTGGGTCTGTTAATTCGGACTACGTTTGGAGATATTATTTCTGTAATTGTAAACAGACCTGTGAAGTATGGTGCCAGTTTTTCTGTATCGGGATGTTTATAAATTTTTACGAGGACTAAGTCACCAATCTCGAAATGCGGGGCTTGATGACCTTTATCATATCTTTGTTTGTCCCTTTCATGCTTAAGCTGTGTTCTGCTGAAGACAAGTTGCCTAGCTTTCTGTACGTCGGGGAACGGGTTATAATGGTTGTTTAATTCTGGTGGGATGCTATTAAACATAAAAAAGATCGGTGGGAAACCTGTGACGGTGTGCGGGGATTGATTATAGATTTGGACAACTTGTTCAATTAATTTGGTCCAGGATGTCTTTGGGTTTTCGATATATAGTAACCTTAGTTTTCCAGTAATTGTGGCATTCAATCTTTCTATCAATCCGTTAGCTTGCGGATTGTTACTGGTGGTAAGTAGTGGTTGTATACCGCGAGATAGCAGAAATTTAAAGAATTTTTCGGAGGTGAATGCGGGCGCTCTATCCGAAAGTAGACGTTTTGGAGACCCTTGTTGTAGTAACATTTTTAGAGTTTGGATGTACGTTGAAGTACTGGTAGAATTCGATGGGAATGCCCAAGCGTATCTGGTCAAGTGATCCACTATAACACGGAAATACGTCTTGGAGTGTCCGTATTTCGAAAATCCGGATATTGTATCTATTGATATCAAATCCAATGGTTGTTGTGGTGGCGGAATTTGTCCTAAGGTGCCATAAGGCTTACCTTTGGGTCTTTTGATGATTTGGCAGGTATGACAGGAATTTACAGATTTTTGTATGTATATGGCCATACCTTTCCAGTAATACTGAGTAGAGATTAGGCGAGCCATTTAAGAGATACCGGGATGGTTGTATTCGCTGTAAACCTGGTTCATAAGCGAGTGTTGAAGAGCTTCGGGTATTATTATTCGATTTACACCTTTACGCCGTATGGTGTGCAGACCGTTGACGTCTACAGCGACACTGGTATCCGTGAGATTCGGCTGGTGTTTCTTAATAGTACGAGCACTGAGAAATCCATAAAATGGATTGCGAGAAAGTAAGTCGGCCTCGTGTTGTTGTGTGCCCTTGAGGTACGGTCTTTCATAGTCGTAAGTGGATAGTCTTAAACTCCACCTAAAAAGTCGTCCTGAGGGGTTTTTAATAGTTTTAAGCCATTGTAGGGCTTGGTAGTCGGAGTAGAGAGTGAATTTGATACCGGATAGATAGATGCGGAATTTTTCGATACTTTCTACGATCGCTAAACATTCTAACTCTGAAATAGATATAATTGCGTTCGTTAGGGCGCAGTGCTCTACTGTAATACTGTGTAGGATGAATTTTTCCGTCCGGATGTACTTGTTTGAGAATTCCTGCGATTCCCTGGGTGGAGGCGTCACATAATACGTGCTTACGTGTTAAGCCCTCCTTGAGAGCCGTGAATGCCTGTTGACATTTGTCGTCCCATTGCCATTTAGTGTTTTTTTAAAGTAATTTGTTGAGTGGTGCTCTGAGACGGGCATAATCTGGTATAAACTTGTTATACACGTTGACGGCTCCTAAAAAGGACTGTAACGTTTTTTGGTTGAAGGGAGGTTTGATAGCGTTAATAATATCGAGGTTAGGAGTCTGCGGTGTGCAGGTTCCGTTCTTAACGGTGTATCCTAGAAATTCTATTGATGTATACAAAAATTCACATTTTTTGTAGTTTAGGTTAGTTTTTTCCTGTTGGCAGATCTCCAGGAATTGTTCTAAGTGTTGCCGCTAGTTGCGGCGAAGGTCAATAGATGGCGTCAGTTTCTGACGTTTATTTTGACGGGAGAGGCGACCATTGCTTCCATATATATATATATATATAAAGCTATACAAACAGTTTAACCGCATAAGTTTCTTTTTTATTTATGAAAAATCATTTTTAATTTCAAAGAGAAATATTTAATATTTCTAACTTTTGGGTGACGTATGAAAAGGTTGAATATATGAAGAGTGATGGTCTATATATGAATGGATGACGTATGGAAGGGTGAAAAATATGAAGTGTAATGGCGAACGGAAAAATAAAAGTATCCAGGAGCGGGAATCGCTGTTTGTATAGCTTTATAATTATACGCCGCAGTCATTTATAAGTATTATTAGTCAGTTTGAATATTAGTTACGAACGGAGAAATACGTCCAGGATAGCCTAGTGGACATGGCACCTGCCCGGTAAGCAGAAGGTTGTGGGTTCGATTCCCGCTCCTGGACACTTTTATTTTTCCGTTCGCCATTACTCTTCATATTTTCACCCTTCCATACGTCATCCATTCATAAATAGACCATCACTCTTCATATATTCAACCTTTTCATACGTCATCCAAAAGTTAGAAATATTAAATATTTCTCTTTGAAATTAAAAATGAATTTTCATAAATAAAAAATAAGCTTATGCGGTTAAACTGTTTGTATAGCTTTATAATTATACGCCGCAGTCATTTATAAGTATTATTAGTCAGTTTAAATATTAGTTACGAACGGAGAAATACGTCCAGGATAGCCTAGTGGACATGGCACCTGCCCGGTAAGCAGAAGGTTGTGGGTTCGATTCCCGCTCCTGGACACTTTTATTTTTCCGTTCGCCATTACTCTTCATATTTTTCACCCTTCCATACGTCATCAATTCATATATAGACCATCACTCTTCATATATTCAACCTTTTCATACGTCATCCAAAAGTTAGAAATATTAAATATTTCTCTTTGAAATTAAAAATGATTTTTCATAAATAAAAAAGAAACTTATGCGGTTAAACTGTGTGTATAGCTTTATAATTATACGCCGCAGTCATTTATAAATATATATATATAAATCAAATAAAGGCATATCCTGACCACGAGCACATAATCTGACCTTTTTAATTTTTTATTTTTTATATATATATAATTATTTACTCACATATATAAATATTTTTCTGAAAATAGAGCAATATATCTATACTTAAATCATTAGATAATAAAAAGCCATATATTGGATTGAATGAAATATATATATTAGCCAATAAGGTTGGCGTTGAGTCAACCGAAATATTGGCAAATAAATATTTTATTCAATCCAATATATGCTTTTTATTATCTACTATATAAATACTAGACGAATGCCCTGGCAACGCCCGGGTTTTACCCGAGTGCGTATATATTTTTAAAACGTTTTAATTCAAATACTATTCGTTACAATTATAAATTGACGCCATGGATGTCACTCTTGTGAAACGTCCCGTTCCAAACTGTGTGTTTTTAAAATGTTTTAATTATATATAATATAACGGTATAAAGAAATAATGAGCCTATAGCCTAGTGGTCATGGCATCTGCCCGGTAAGCGGAAGGTCGTGGGTTCGATTCCCATCCCTTGACACTTTTTTTATTTTATCCATTCTGACCAAAATCTATCCGTGAACTTCACACAGTGAACTTCACACAGACAGAATAAGGAAATTATATAAGTAGATATAACCTATAGTAGGGTGTTTACTAACTCAGCTGTCAGTCCCTTAGAGTTCTTGTGCCAGCAAATTAATGATATGTCGTCAGCATAACATACAAGGTGTGTTCAAAAAGTATCGGGACTTTTGTGTTTTTTCAAATATTATTTATTTATTCATGAATACCTCTTTTATCCCCTTCAAAGTAATCCCCATGAGGTATTATACACTTGTGCCAACGGTTTTTCCAATCTTCGAAGCACTTCAAAAAATCATTTTTAAAAATCTTTTTCAGCTCCTACTTCGATGCCGTCTTTATCTCGTCAAGCGTAGCGTAACGTCGTCCTTTCATGGGCCTCTTCAGTTTAGGGAACAAGAAAAATTCACAGGGGGCCAGATCTGGAGAATACGTTGGCTGCGGCATCATAAGTGTGTTGTTTTTGGCCAAAAAGTCGCGCACGAGCAACGATGTGTGAGCAGGGGCGTTATCGTGGTGCAAAAGCCAATTTTTGTTCTTCCACAAATCCGGGCGTTTCTGGCGGATTGCTTCGCGCAAATTGCGCATAACCTGCAGGTAATATTCCTCATTGACCGTTCTACCCTGTGGCAAGAAATCATGATGCACCACGCCCCTGCAATCGAAGAAAACTGTCAGCAAAACATTCACATTCGACCGAACTAGGCGCGCTTTTTTCGGTCTTGGTTCGTGCGGCAGCTTCCATTGAGATGATTGAGCTTTGGTTTCCACGTCATAACCATAAACCCACGCTTCGTCACCAGTTATGACCCTCTGGAGCAAATTTGGGTCGTCGCGGACAGAGTCCAACATCTCATTAGCAATGTTCATGCGATGCTGTTTTTGGTCGCAATTGAGCAATTTTGGTACATATTTCGCGGCGACCCGTCTCATGCCCAAATCATTGATAAAAATCGAATGGCACGAGCCAATCGATATGTTTAGGTCCTCAGGAACTTCTCTAACGGTGATTCGACGATTGGCCAATATCATTTTCTCCGCTTCATTAATTTTTTCGTCTGTTGTTGAAGTGCTCGGGCGTCCGGCACGCTCTTCGTCGTTCACATCAATTCGGCCTTCTGAGAACATTTTGTACCACCGATAAAGGTTGTTTCGGTCCAAGGTAGCTTCTGCGTATGCCACAGTCAACATTCGGAATGCATCCGCGCTGTTGAAACTGGTTTGCATGTTTTTTTGCATAGTTTTTGCATAAGTCTTTTGCATAGGTTTTTTGCATATTTTTCTTTTGATGAAGAGATTCATTTGTTTAGGTTTGATTTTTGTAGTTTTTTAAGTGGTTTGGTCAAGTGCTTGGGACCCTATAAAAAGAAAGGCACAGCCAGAGGAAGTAGTGAGAGTCGGCAGATTAGGAGTAGGAGTCTGCAGATTAGGATAGCGAGGCAAGGAGCTCGAGCTCAAGAAGAAAGGCACTGAGAGGTTCATTGGAACCCAGAAGATAAGGCCTGAGGCATAAGTTAAAAGGCAGAAGATAAGGCCTGAAGTTCAAGAAGAAAGGCACTGAGAGGTTCTTTGGAACCCAGAGGATAAGGCCTGAGGCTCAAGAGGAAAGGCACTGAGAGGTTCATTGGAACCCAGAAGATAAGGCCTGAGGCTCAAGAGGAAAGGCACTGAGAAGTTCATTGGAACCCAGAAGATAAGGCCTGAAGCTCAAGTTAAAAGGCAGAAGATAAGGCCTGAAGCTCAAGTTAAAAGGCAGAAGATAAGGCCTGAAGCTCAAGTTAAAAGGCAACTGAGGTTCGTTGGAACCCAGAAGATAAGGCCTGAAGCTCAAGTTAACAGGCAGAAGAGGTTTATTGGAACCCAGAAGATAAGGCCTGGAGCTCAAGTTAACAGGCACCAGAGGTTCATTGGAACCCACAGGATAAGGCCTGAGGCTCAAGTCTCAAGTTTTAAAGAAGATAAAGTCTGAGCTATAAAGGAGTTAAAGTTTAAAAGAGGAATAAGTCAAAGTTTGAAGAGAAGCTGAGTCAAGCATACCCGGATAGCTCGAGACTGATTGGACTGAGATTAGTTCATCTTTTTTGTATTTAATCATTGTGTAATAAAGCCTCATAATTTTTAGAATCATCAATAAGGCTGATCATTTCCTCCAGAGTAACACCTGCCTATCGCTACCTCCAAAATTTGATTTCTTGAACAGATTTATTATTTTTTACATTTTTTGTTAGTTTTAACACGCGCACTTAATTTCGTTTTTCACACAAAATTTGATACAGGTTCTTCGATCCATTTTTTTAATAGGTAAAATTCGAAGACGATCCAAAACACCTGCAAGCAAAGCAGCTGTCAATAATTAAGTGAACATTCAAAATGGCCGAGCTTGTCTGCATAAGTGAGAGACATGAGTGCCAACATAAAGCCACAAAAGATCGAAATTCGAATATACGTAACCCGCGAAAATTCAAAATTCGCGATACCTTTTGAACACACCTCGTATATTCTCGGCGTATGAGGAATTGAAGTTCACTAATAAATCATTCAGCAATATACGTATTACCCAACAATGGAGACGGCGTTCTTCCTTGAGGACATCCTTTTTATTTATTTGGAATTTTGTAACTGTTCATCAACCTTAAGACAAGTATATCTTCCTTTTTTTTAATATTCGGATAATTTTTGTAACAAGGAAGTGGGAAAATTGTCTAATAAGCGCCATCGCCCTCCTTGACCTCTCCTGGAACAAATCTGTGTTTCTAATCTTGCTCGAACAAAGGAAATTCAGCAGAAGTTCCGAAAGAAAATAGCTACCATCTAGTGTAAGGGGTTCAATACAAGAAAGACTAGTACTCCTTTAGTTTAGAAATGGCTGCCAGTGATTCCTAGGCATTCTTTTGAAGATATTTTACAGCCTTTAATTGACGCACGAACTGCCTGACATCTTGAGATTTTGGGGACATATGAATTCACGCGTCGTCGGTTTTATTGTTCAGTCCTTCCTACCCAGAATGTCAGCAAAAAAAAAATAATAAATCTATCCTATAGCAGAAGTACTATTTCAGAGAAATTGAATACAACTACTTTTACGATTTCTAAAATATTTTATCGAGAACAAATGGAATATGGTCTGTACCGACCATTTATATTCGTTTTGAAATTACGCGAGCTAAACCAAATGTGGGGGGATATAAATAGAAATTTTTAGCAAATATATAAGTGATTTTGAAATAAGGGGCATCAAAAATAATAATTAGCGATTGAGGCCAAGTTTTTTCTTTTCGAATGGTTTTCGAGATCATCATATTATGTGGCAGAAAACATTGAATAACCGCGTCGTACTATCCTGAGACCACAACGAACTGACCAAAATTTTCAATAAGAAGCAAGGGAAAAGGCTTCAGATTCACGTTGATATCGAGAAAATATGAACTAAATGCTACCCTTTGTGACCTTCGCTTACAACACAGCTCAGCAGGAGACCACTGGTTTCTCCCCTTTCTCCCTGTTCCATGGACGTGAAGCAGAGATAACACTGAACACTATGCTTCCTGTTTTGGTCCTAAATATACTGAAAATGATTATGGCCATGTTGTGAAATAATTCTATGAATTAAGAAATTTGATTCGCCTGCGTACATTAGAATCACAGTAAAAAGGTGACGAGAAATATATTCTACCATCTATACTAATATATTTTACCACCAGTCCGGAGATCTCATCTGGATATTTATTCTCCTAAAACGGGTTCGGAATTTCATAAATTCAATGAAACAATACTTCGGTCCATATTTGTGGTTACGTAGTTTATATGACGTCACACATGTTGTTCACATACTGCACATAAAGCATCATAAAGATCCGAAAGTCCAATACTCCACTAGGAAGCGACACGTACATCGTCCCGTATTCCCATTCATTAACAATAATCTACCTAGATATATACACTACCGAGATTGAAAAAAAAAAAGGTATTGGAAATTATATTTCTATGCAAAATATTTCATGAAAACATTTACCGTGGAACTATATTGGTTGAAACAGACCATAAACCTCTTCAGACCATCTTCAAGAAATGTTTGAGCAAATCTCTCTTACGTTTTCAGAAATTATTATTGGAATTACAACCCTATAATCTATCTGTAAAATATGTTAGAGGCGAATAGATGTTTATTTCTGGTTCGCTAAGCCAGGATTGTGTCGAAAAATAATATTTTGAAATTGAGCATTGGAAAGTGATTCTGAATGTCTCTATGCCAAAAAAAAAAAGAACTCTCAAATAATGAAATTATGACCGCAACGGAAACTGATCCAGAACCGTCACTACTAAAGTCAATCCTAATAAAGGAATGATCTAAACACAAGTCTAGTGTTCCAATTGAGTTAATATTATATTGGTCTTTAAGTGAAGAAATCTCTTTACATGAAGGCGTGATCTTCAAAGGACTGTGTATAGTCATCTCAAGACGTCTTAGAGCCAAAGTCTTGAAGAGCCTACGCATAAGACCTATTACCATCAACGGCGCCCTATTTAGGGCCAAGGAGTCATTTTATCGGCCTGAAATAACTAGAGGTATAATATAAAAAATGGGAAAAGCATGATTTGCATTTCTAACTCTAGTAGTAATAAAAAACAAACAATCATTGATAATAAAATACCAACACTCCTCTGGCAAATTGTAGCATCGGATATTTTCAAAAAAGCATAATCACATCCAATTATTTAATAATAACTTATATTTTTCTGGATATATTGATTTTGATGAACTCAAATAATTAAATTATATAGAAACAATAATGTACTTAAAGGAATGGTTTGCTCAACATGGGATACCAAAGGTTCTAGAAAGTGATAATGGTACCAACTATTGTTCAAAAAGGTTTTCACAGGAATGGTCATTTATTACCAAACCCTCTAGCACTCTATACCCTAGGTCCACTGGGTTAGTATAAATACCTGTTCAAACTGAAAAAAAAAAAAAACTTCCTATAAAATGTGGAAGAGGATAATAATATTTTTAAATGGCACTCTTGAACTATCAATAAACTCCAAGAGAGGATTAATTTCACCTGTGCAACAACTCATAGTTGCCGATCCAGAACCATAGCTCCAATTAAAGAACTTTTGGAACTGTCTGCGCTGGAAAAAACTAGCGAAAATCTTCGCTCAAGACAAAATTCCTATGGTGCAAATGTCATCAGATATATAAGAGGATTTTCTTTATTAACCCTTAGTTACTCGCGCTCACTTTTGAGCCGTAACTACTCGCGCTGGGTGTAATACACCCGGTGTTTTAAACTGGTGAAATATCACTTAAAACAAAATTATTTTTGAACATTTTTGTATGATACAATTATTTTATTAGCAATTAAGATATTTTAATCGAAAATATGATTAAATTTATATTTTAAAATATTTTTAAAACTAAAATGTTAATTTATGCACCAAAAATCATTTTTTTTAAATTTAGGATACAATTTTCGAAATATTTACATACATTGCCTACTCATTATTATAGAATGTTCTTTACAAACATTCTTTTGGCACTTCTGGCATAGTGTTTTGGTCTTACGGTCTTTTTTATAAGAACAAAGATGGCATCTTTACTGGGCCTTTGAAAGAGGTTCTGGAATGTTTTCTTCCTAAAATATAAAGCTATTAGAGATAAAGTTTTCAATTATATTTTGACATAAAACTCACCATAGCTTCTGGTGACTGACCAACATTTTTCCGGACAATACTTCGAAGTGGTTTCGAAAAGGAGTTGGTAGTAGACCTGATATGATGATACTCTGTTACCAATTCAAGTGATAGAGATTTTAGGAAATTCTTTCTTCTTCCCTAAATGTTTTGGGGTTAATTTCCATCAAAAATAAGTTTGGAATTAACTCCAGCAATATTTAAAAGTTCAAAAAAGATACACAGGGGCCATCTTTTGGTAAGTCGTCCCACGGAATAGAGTGACGTCTTTTGATCCAATAAGTCCACCCCTCCTTTTGTCATGTTGTAAAAAGTAATCATTTCTGGCTTCTTCTTTTCATTTGTCTCTTCATCAATTGTTGCTGTTGAGCGCATTGTAGATAAAAGAACGACACTTTTTGCCTTTTTAGGAGCATATGATACAAGGAAGACATTTTTTAAAACCAAAAATTGAGCTAAACACTTGCCGTGCGCTGTTTGTCATAAATTAAGGTGGTATTTCTTTTTTGTTCTTTTTGAGTGGTTCTACTAAGGTCAATTTATGGCCATTCAAAAGAGCTACTGTAAGATGATAGCTGGTATACTAATTGTCAGTAGTTATGTTGCGTTTTGACCCGGAGATTGGAAGTACAAGAGTCTTTCAACTACATTGTTGGGAGAGTTACTTATTTGATAAGGGCCTTCAGGTTGCTTGCCAGCGTATATTTCAAGGTTCACCACATAGATTGTGCGAGAACAACATAACACATAAGTCTCTATGCCATATTTTGCGGGTTTATTGGGAAGGTACTGCTTGAAACTACATCGGCCTTTGAATGGAATAATCTTTTCATCTACTGTCAAATATTCTCCAGGATATGTGATACATAGTTTTGCAATTTGTAACGAATTCTTCAAATATTTCTCTAATTGGTGCTAGTTTGTCAATTTATTTTCTTATTTCACGTGTGGGCAAATCATCGAAACGCAAACACCTGAGTAAAAAGAGAAATCGCTCGCGATTCATTACAGACAGGAAAATTTTGAATCCGGTTCCATCATCTGCCCATATTTCTTGAAAGGAAAGATGGCAGGCCTTGCTTGTTCCAGAAGGTAACAAAAGTCCAATTTGAGCCTAAATTTCTACATCATTAGTATCTTTTGCATCCCTTTCTCGAGAACAATTTCCTCGAATCCTTGAGATATATTGATTGGTGTTACATGCTATTTTTTCAATATTTTATTTGTGATAAATTTTCTGTAAGCTCCAACAGCTGTTGTGATGTTCTTTCCATCTCTTTTCGAGAAATTAATTTGTAAAAGCGAATTCTTACCTTTGTCATTCACTGGTCTTCCACCGCGTTGTCTGGTCTCTCCCTACATAGAAACTGGAAGTTGAAGATGAACCAAATTCTTCGTTTTCAGATTCCAGCTCGGATTCAGAATCATGACAACTATATATTTCGGTATTTTCTTCAGAAGATATATCCGATGTTCCACCAACAACGTCAATTTGTATTCAGAATTAGAGAGAGTTGAGGTATCCATAAAATATATTTTTAAAATTAATAGAAAAAGATAGTTTTTGGCGAGCTAGGAATAGAGAGCAAACAAATAATATATGAGTAAAGCTAAAGGAAATACATCCGGATGAATCTGAAACCTAAAAATTATAGGCGAGCTGTCACTCACGGCCTGCAAAAGGTGTTACGTAAACACTCGCGCTGGGTGTAAAACACCCAGCTTATCTGATTACCTAAAAGTTAAATGTATATTTTTGATATTCATTGAGCCAATCTATGCTTCACCACAAATAATTGAGCTACCGAGACACTCAAGCTGCTATATTTATTATTTACAGTTTATTTTTACAGTTTAATATCTTACTGGGTGTATTACACCCAGCGCGAGTAATTAAGGGTTAACCCTTAATTACTCGCGCCTATATTTGTTACGTAAGTACTCGCGTTGAGATCCAGGTCTCACTTTAAAAAAAGCGAAATATATGTTAAATTTTAATATTTGTATTGAAAATTAGGCTGCATTATATTCGTGATTGTGTATAGTTTATGACATGTGAATTAAGGAAAAAAATATTTTTATATTTATTGAAACAATGACTATAGTAAAAACAATGAATGTTTGACATAGTTTTATAAATAGGCTACTATTAAAAGTTGCAGACGGATATTATTCGCAATCTTTGCAAATATTCGAAGAATGACGTTGACAGATGTGTCTCCTGCATTTGTAGCAAATAATTTGTGTCATACTACCTTTGGTACTTGGGCAAACATAGCACCGTTTTCGCTTCTTAGGTTCTGACTCTACACTCATTTCGATCTGTGGTAAACAAAATATTGTTATGTTTATCATTTTAAATATTTTTATGAAATATATATAACTTATCTCTGGACTTTCAGCTTTCTTGCAATGCAATATTATCAGGTCACGGAGACTTCTTGGCAAGTTTTTCAATTGGGATCGAATTTTTAAATGATCCTGGAATAATTGTAGGGAAATATTTTTCAAAAAGATTCTTCTTGGAACTCGAGGTGAATTTATATTTAAAGACTTGAAAATTATTTCTGAATTTATGCCTGCAACATTTAGTAGGTCGAAAAATAGGCATAGAGGCCATCTGTTGGTTCGACGGCCAACAGAATAAGTTCCACACATTTGGTTCACCATGTCAACCCCGCCTTTAGTCAAATTATAAAATGTTACAATTTCAGGTTTTAATTTGAATCCACTTTCTTCGTCAATTGTGGGAGTTGAGTGCTTTGTTGACAGCAACTTTTTTTTGGGACATAAGATACAAGGGTGGTATTCTGAGTGAAGCCAAATATACTATTATATTTTGGTCTATTCATATTGGGCAGAAATATTTTAGGGATTTCCTTTTTATTTTTTATTTTTTTCAAAGTGCAAACTAAAGTGAGTTTATGTTCTGTAAGAAGATCTTGGGATAATTTATAACTAGTGTACCAATTGTCTGTTGTTATGTTTCGGCTTGTCCCAGATATTGGAGTGATCAATCTTTTTACGATATCATCGGGTGAATTACTTTTTTTATATGGACCATCGGATTGTTTTCCACAATATATTTCAAAATTAAAGGTATAAAATGTTCTTGCATCACTAATGGTATAAATTTTGAGCCCATATTTTGCAGGTTTGTTGGGCATATACTGTCTAAAGCCACACCTGCCACGAAATGGAATGAGTTTCTCATCAATTGTATTATATTCACCTGGAGTATAGAGCTTTTTACAGTTATATACAAAGGCTTCCACAAATTCTCTAATTGAAGCAAGTTCGTCCAGCTTTTTTTCGTTCTTTCCTTGTTGTAATATCATCAAATCTCAAGCAATGTAGAAGAAATAAAAAACGTTCTTGTGACATAATTGCTCTCACAATTTCTACTCCTGAGCCATCCACCGCCCATAGCTCTTTATAAGTAAAATGAGCAGCTCTTTTGACACCTGACATTATCAAAATTCCAAATAAATCTAGGATTTCTGTTACAGTAGTTAATTTGGCATCTCTTTCTCTAGAGAAATCTTCATTATCAATTATTTTTGTAAATGCATCCGATTCAGATTCTATCGATTTTGCTTCAGATTTAGGCCCTGGCAATTGAGAAATTATATTTACACTTCTTGTACGAATCTGGGTTTTCTGCCACATTGTCTTTTTCCATTTTGTGACACCATCCTTTCCAAATAAAATTAAGAATCATCATTTGGTAATTCTTCATCCGCCTCTGAATTCTGTTCAGAGTCTGTGTCATGATAACTATAAATTTCGGTATCAGAAGTATCGGATAAATCACAAATTATTACATCGCAATTCATGTCGGATTCACTCTGATTCCTCTCAGAAGTACTAGCCATTTTTTTTATAATATAATATATTTTTTGGAAATATTTAGTATTAAAATATTGAATAAAAATAAATAAATTCTAAATACCTAAGAGAGACAGAGAGAGAGAGAGAGAATTTAGGATATTTAGGAACAAAAAATATACTTAGAAGAAGAACAATAACTTACTGTTTTACGAAGATAGAGCCAGCCGGAAAATGAAACCTAAACCAAAATTATTACGCAAGTACTCGCGTCGAGACGTTTGTCTCGGCGGTGGCTTTTTTGTTTTATTTTTCTTCCTTCTAGGGGCCAAGCGATAGAACAAATGGTCTAAAATATTTATTTCGATGCTATCTTAAGCTACAAAAACTTACAAATTATTTGGACTCGAAAATCGTATTTATTTTTTCGATTAAAAATTTAGGTGAGTAATTAAGGGTTAAAATGCGTTGCTTTATCCTCCTAAATTGGCCGACGAGCGAAAATATTTTGTACGTTTGTTTCATATTTATTCTGTGAGTAAAAGTATTTTGGCCTTGATTTTTATTCTTTTCAAAGGATGGATAGCCATTTCAAAGACAGAAATATTGATAATTTTTATTACACATTTATTATTTGTAAAATTCCATTTTTGTAAAACTCGTAGATAGAAGTTTGGAACCAAATTACTTTTTGGAAGTAACTTTTGGAAATGAAAAAACTAGTTTAATACACTTTTCTATCTTAAATCCCTTTTCTATAAATTTCATTTACGCTGGCATATATTACTGCTTATATTTAGCAATGAAACCATTATTAAAATCGTCCTTACATTCCTGGGATTTTACCATTTATTCAGAGATAATCTAAGTGTAGGTTTTAATGGTCTATCATACCTTTATCCAAAATTTTCAAATAAATATAAATGAGCTTTAATCAATGAGATAATAAATACAGTCGACTCTCGATAATTTGAAATTCTTTAATTTAAATCTCTCGATAATTTGAAATTGTTTTCGGTCCCTTGAAAAACACTTGATTAGTTGCATAAAATCAATATTAATTGGTTCTCTCGGTAATTTGAAGTTGAAGAAAATGTATCTTGGCACAAATGAACATTTGTGAACAACTGTACAAATGTTAAAATAATAAATCACGAATTTGATCAAACTTGTGTTTACATGATTTTTATTAATATGTAAGATTCTATCTGAAAATTAAAATATGAGGGAAAATGTTGCTGGCTACTTTCTTAAGCCAGACCAGCCCGCGAACTAACTAAAGTTGAGATAAACTTCCGACGCCGAGCGGAGTCAGAAGTTTTACATATCAACTAGGCGACTATCGGCCGTACTGGAAGGATTCATTTTTTAAAGCACGTGGACTATAGTTACAGACAAAATCTTCGGTGCAACTACCGTCGCGTTCCGCACCCAAAGGTGAGTTCTTTTAATGTATGATTTGTGTTATTGAAATAAATTTAATAAAGAACAAGTGTTTTTCCATAAGTGAAAAAAGGCGTATGATTCATATTGTGGAGGGTGGACAATTAAAGAAGGTTTGGCATTTTACCATTGACATTGTCGAATATTTTGAAAAACAAAGATCGCATTACCTCACAATGCGAGTAGTAAAAGGTCATGCCAGGGTGAATTTCTTAAACTATTGTTTGAGAAAGGGCAAAACCCGAAAAAGCTCCCAATAAATTTATTACTTTAAAAACTTGCGGTAAGTGAATTATTTAATTTTGTAGCAACATAGTATGTATACCCCGAAATTGCCAAAACTTTAAACTCTTGTTTAATTGTTTTTTCCCCTTCCCTCTCTCTTGGTTATTTAAACTCCTATTATTTTGAACTCTTGATAAATATAAATTTTTCTCTGGTCCCTTGAGTTTCAAATTATCGAGAGTCGACTGTAGAAGAATATTCAAAAAAGTCAACTTTCATAGAAGATAGGCTTTGTGTGTTGAAGATTACAAAAGTTTCATAATATCAAAGTTTATTTCGTCTTAGATATTATCTGTTGGATTAAGAAAAGGTCCAATATTCTACTACAAATGATTATTCAGTGATAAAAAACAGATTTTTATAAAATAAAATTTTCAAAAATTATAAATTCTCACACGTTTCCTTTTACAAATATGGCAATATTCAAAGCTTTTAGTTGATATTTTAGAGGTTAATTTTGGTATGTTCCTTAAAATATGGAGAGATTCTTTTTCGAAAAAAAAATGATCATCATAAGTATTTAGTTTATTTAATATGAAATTTTCTGGCACATAATTTATTTAATATAATTCTAAATTTATTTTGAGAAACTCTTTTTGATTTTCTATTTGAATTAATTTCTAAATGTTTTGTTAAAGGGATTTCCTACGCCACCTGATAATAACTGTCTTAGAGCATTAACCTTTATTTATAGTGGCGTTTAAAAGTCACCCACCGAATCCAATTTCACTTTTTTTTGGCAGATAAGGTTGAAAGAAATCGCTTGGGTTCATTCATAAACTATCAAACTATATATTTCTGTTTAAGATCACCATTACCGAAGTTCCAATCGCGTAAGAAATGCTTTGCTTTCGCAATGGACCCTGTCAAAACTGTTAGGATAAGAAAAATCAGCCTCAATATCTAAGGAAGGAAATACCGACATACAAAGAGCTTGCCTTATTGTCAACTTTCGAGACTAAGAGAATGTTTCATTGTTGGACCACTAGAAACAACATTTTTATAAAACTCTCCAATTGATTAAATATATTTATCGATTCATAGTAGGTGAATATTTCTATATCTACCATATATATATTTGAAATATATAATAATTCAATTATGATACATTTTATATTGAATCGTCAAATTATAATAAAAAAAAACCTTCAATATGTTTGAATTACCCTTTTTAAAATCGAAATTGATCTATGTGGTCAAATCTTGAAGTGTAACGCGAACCACTTGAAACTGAATTTATTAAACTTGCCGAAAGGGAATTCACCAATATTTACAATTCATACTGCTATATATGAAAACCAAGTAGAATCAAGAAATAAATAATTGACTATTAACTGATTTATAAAGTTGATTAAGAAAATCTACGTAATAATTCTTTTTGAATAAAAACGAATGTTGATATATCGAAATTGATCACTTTGATTCGGTTAATTAAATAGTGTTCCCAAAAATCTAAATTAAAATTTTACACAAATAAATTTACTGGCAATGCGTTTCTTTTTATTTTTTATTTTTTAAATCTCTACAGACCTTACTGCAATGATATGATTTAATGAATGAGAGGGCTTGGCTCATCAGTAGTGAACCCTCTCAGCGGTTTCGCCAATTTAATTTACTAAAAATCTAAATAAGAAGCTCAAAATTAGGTGAGGAAGTATTTTTTTTTTACAGTATTTTCTATATTAACAAAATGTATTTTCAATTCTAAGGATAACCTTAAGAGTTTCAATTGAAGGCAATCTGTCACGAGAAAAATTGTTACTTCCTATAAATATAGGAACACATTTCAAAAAATATTTTATATATAATTTGTTAAAACAATATACATCATATAAAACCAAATTTTAAAATTAATTATATCAAACAGAATTTATTATACCAATTTTATTAGATTTAAGGACGAGCTTCCTAGTTTACTAATGTTAATCTAACGTAAAAGGTTTACAGGCTATTATGAGGTTAGGTTCAGATTAAGGTTAGTAAACGAGAAAGCTTATCCTAATGCCTCCAACATTATTTTTAAAATATAAAGCTTTTTAATTAAAGCGTTAACGCATATTTGTGATTTATTGAAATATGTATTTAGTATATATAGTAATCTTAAAGAGCGAATATAAATAGACCTTCATTGTTAGACTCTCCACTTCGAGCTCTTTTATAAATTTTGTCGTTGATATTCTCAGAAGAGTCGTTCTATATAATGCCCGATTTCTATCAATATATTCTTCAATAGAATTATAAAAATAATCTATCAAACAAATCTATACCTTCGGCAGAGTTCACCGTTTTTTTAAACCTTACGCTTATCTATCTATATATATTAAAAATGGCATATCCTGACTAGAAGCACATGTGCTTTACAGAAGGCAGAGCGCCATCTGCATAGATAATAGGCTAACAGAGTTAACAGTTGTAACAGTTTGAGGCTATCTCCTCCAAAGATACTTAACTATAAATAGTCATCTATATCCAAAAATTTCGTTATTTTTGCTTCACATGACCGTTTTATTTTTATTTTCCAAATATTAATAGATTTATTTATTTTTAATTTATTCGATTTTACAATCGTGATTTTTTGCCTTCAAATGTTGCTTATCTTATTTGTTATTTATCTTATTTGTTTGTTATTTATCATCATCAAATTGTTTATTTTAAAACACGTTCTTTTGTATTATTGTTTTTAATTAATTTCTGATATACTGTATATTTCGTATTTCTGATTTAATTGTTACGTTTATTTTATTTATAATTATTTTTATTATAATTATAATTGTAAATTAGCTCTATTTTGTGTCTGGTTTTCTTTTTTACAGTATCTTTCCTAATGTCTTTGGAATCTTTTTTTTTTCTCAATCAATTGTTGATTACTTAATTAGGATTGTAAGCATTCAAAAGAAATGTGCTACAATTAACAGAATGAAAGAAAGAGGAATTTTACAGATGGCATTTTATTTGATATTTACAGATATAATTTTATTTATATATTTAAAAAAAAGCGGGGTTTTCCAATTTTTTTCTAAGAATATTTTAGGTTTCTTTGAAAATTATATTCATCTTATCTGCTATCTTGTTTACATACTTGATAACAGAAACCATTTAAAACATTCTGTGATATTTTTTCTCATTCAGCACTTTTGTCTGAAGATGGTAAAAACGCTCTGTTACCGAAACGTCAAACTATTTATTTATTTGGATTTGGTCTTTTTATCTTGTGTCCTTTTATATGTCGTCTCATCTGCAATATATTTGTGTTGTTTGCAATTTTTTTTCTAATTTTTTGAATTTTTTCCACTTTTTTTAAATATATTTATTTAAACTTTTCAACTACTACAACTAGTTTCTCCCCCAAAATTGCTTACCAAAAATGATTCAGTTTTTTCTCAGTGTGGAGTGTGAGAATGAGGAGGAGCAATATAACTACCCTACTGAATTTCTCAATAACCTTACTCCCACAGGAATGCCTCCACACCTGTTAAACCTTAAGGTTTGTACTATGGCTATGCTTCTGAAAAATTTGAATCCTGAACAGGGTCTTTGTAATGGAACACGTATGTTGATCCAGTGCATGTGCTCTCGTGTCCTTGAAGCACAAATACTGACAGAGATCAAAGTTTGACACACTGAATCGGTGCCAAAAATATATTTGTCTCCTTCATATACCAACCTTCCCTTCATTCTGAAAAGGAGTCAGTTTCCACTAAGGTTGACTTTTGCTATGACTATAAATAAGGCTCAAGGCCAAACCTTTGCTAGAGTGGGTCTCTTGCCACAAGAACCTGTGTTTACGCATGGACAGTTCTATGTGGCTTTTCCACGTGTGCGAACTTTGGATAGCATACATGTAAAGTTGAACCCACGAATAATATAAAACTGGATATGTAGTTTTTAATGAGGTTCTTCAAGTGAATTGATTTAATAAATAGTCTCCTCTACAATATATTTTACAACTATCTTTTCTGATTTAATTTCTCATCTTTTTTTTATATATTTTTATTTAAACATTTCACCAATGCTTATAGTTTCTCACTTGAAAGGTATTTTTTGTATTTGTTTGCTAATAAACTATTTATTATCAATTATTTTGATTTTTATTCACTTATTTTTCTCACTGCTCTATACATAAATTTTGTACATTTTAGTGGCAGCTGATCGCCTCTGTAATACCTTTTTAGGAGCAAAGCTGTATTTAATCAACAATTAAATCTCGAAATTTGAATTTCAAAATGGTCGAATTATCGGAAAAATCGAATTATTGATAGTGTCTCGGATTAAAGTTTGTTATATGATAGGCCGTAGGTCGGGACATTAAAATATGGTCGAATTATCATGTGTTGAATTAACGAGGTTATACTGTATATATAAAACTAGAAATATAGTTTTTAATGAGGTCCTTTAAATAAATTTATTCCTTTTATATACCCTCTTATCTGCATTATAGTTGTGTTGTTTGCAATTTTATTTTCTGATTTGTTAATTTCTCTTCTTTTTTTTCCACTTTAAAAATATTTATTTAACCCTTCACCAATTCTTATAGTTTCTCACCTCAAATTATTTTTTTAATCAATTATTTTTATTTTTGGTGTTCTTTTTATTCATATATTTAAAAACTGCTCTATTAATTTTCTGCATTTTTGCACTGTGCTGTCTAATATGTTGTTAAATATAAGGTTTGTTGTGGATGATATGATTCCATTCTCATTTTGTTATAAAAATATATAAGATCTGCCCTAATGTATTTTTACATACCCTTATACGAGGGCCATCCAATAAATAAGTTTCCCAATTTTTTTTCTGCGAACGAAACGTTGTAAAAATTAGTTAGTATAGAAGAAATGGTCACTAGGATGCATTGGAAGCTGGTGACCTTCAAAATCACGCTACTCGTACGCGCAAGTCCGTAGCGCTTCAGTTTCCATGGAGCTTCCATTGGTGAACGTGTCCACTTGCGAACTCCGTTCTGTAATTCGTTTTTTCACGGCGAAAAATTAAACTGCGGTCAATATTCATCGCAATTTAGTGTCAGTGTATGGTGAAGAATGTATGAGCATCCAAATGGTTCGCCGATGGCGTTAATAGTTCTTAGAAGGACGGCAAAACGTGCATGATGACGAGCGAAGCGGCAGCCCCGTTACTGCTAAGGACAATGCAGCCGTTGCTGCTGTTCGGAATGTGGTGGAAGCAGATCGCCGAGTCACCATTGACGAAATAATGATTCGACTGCCTCCTGGAATCGAAATTAGACGCTCTTCAATTGGAACAATCATGTCAGATGTTTTAAATTTTCTCAAAGTCTGCACTAGATGGGTCCCGCGTTTGCTCTTGGAAAATCACAAGCAACAACGGATGGAGTCGGCCCGAGCTTTCCTGGAAATGCATCAAAGAGATTAAGATCAACTGTTTTCCCGTATTGTTACTGGAGATGAAAGCTGGGTGCATCATTCAACTCCAGAAACAAAACGACAAAGCATGGTGTGGAAAAAGACTGAGGAAAGTGCACCAAAAAAGGCGAAGGTCACAATCTCTGCAGGCAAAGTTATGGCTATGGAAAACTTCAAATGGGAAATTTTCACACATCCACCTTATTCTCCGGAACTTGCCCCAAGCGACTTCCATGTTTATCCAGCACTCAAGTGGCACCTTGGAGGCAAGCACTTTGCGAATGATGACGAAGTGCAGGCGGAGGCGAACCACTGGCTACGAAGACAGGACACGGCTTGGTACAAGAGTGGTATCTAAAAATTACTACAACGGTACCAAAAATGTTTGGACAGAAATGATGATTATTTAGAGAAGTTGTCTATGAGTTGTATAATGAAAATAAAATAACTGCATAATTGTAAATAATGTCGTTTATTTGTTAAAAAATAGGGAAACTTATTTATTGGATGGCCCTCGTAATTGATATTATGTTTATAGAAAATCAGATTATACCCATTGCAATTTTGCAGCCACTATCTATACTCTTAATGTCTCTGCGGGCCCTTCATGTAAACCCGGGGCATTGCCCGGGTCACTCGGCTAGTATATATATATATGTAGTAAGGTAGTCGATCCTGAAGGATGACTGTAGTGTGTTGGTTAAATGGAGTCGTTGTGGCCTCAATGTTAGAGTGGGTTCAGGCGTTATTGTATTGCACCAAAGAACGAGACATGGTAAATGTCACCACGGAGATGGCGATAGAGTGAATGTAGCCGACGCCGGTCAGGGGAGAACTGTCTAGAGGGGTGTGTCAATCGTGTCTCAAAGCGGAGTAATCTGAGTAAGAAAGGGGCACACGTGGGAACCCGACTTGTTTTTCGGACCATTTTCCTCCTAATGGCGCCGACTGTCACTCACTCGGAATTTTATTTTTTACCTTGGCAATTACACTACATCTATACAACACATGGAGACATAGATGTAATATTTGTGAAAGTATTACACTATTACACTATAGAATCCTATCGACTCACTGTAACGTATGGACGATTACCTTTTTGAGATGGGTTGAGTTGTTGATTGATTGATTGAATTGTGGTGGGCGCAGTCGTTTTGCTGAAGTGGCAAGGTGTTCACACAGGGGAAAAATAACGAAGGACACAGGATTTGGATTGAAAAAGGCAAGCGATCTAGGGAGAAAGGGGTTGAAGCTAGTTTGCGGACTTGACTAATCTATGGCTGTTCACATTATTGAGGATTGGATTTATCTGATGGTTGAGAAGATGGGGTTGGCTCCAAACTGGTCTCAACGGCGGCGAGCTCCTGACTGGTCTCAATGGTGCCACGTTCCAGACTAACTAATCTCAGTTCCCGATTTAACACGAAAACTTCTATGGGCTCTGATTGGTTGGTGGTCGAGTCGTGTAAGTTTTCTATTGGTTCCTAGCTAATCCTCCTGGACCCTGATTGGATCTCTGCTAATTCTTTGTTCTTAGCTTGTTCTGACCTGATCCCGGAAATACTAGGTTCTTGAACACAGTTTTATGAGTTCCTGGATAATAAAACCTGCTAATGACTGCTTCCTCTTTGATGGCCTTTCTCTCTAAACCTTTCTCCCAGATTTCTAAGCCTTGTTTTTATTAAACTCTTTTAAAACATACATTGCATACATATTGGGGCGGGATTACATCCAGTTATGTACAAATTATGACAGATGCGCCACCTACATGTGAAGAATTCAAGAAGGGTTAGCCTGAGAGAATTCTGTAAAGGGAAAAAATAATTTTTGTAGGAAAATTAGTTATGGTTATTGAGAGGCTATATACAAGCATTGGTGGTGATATAAGAAATAAAAGAGAATGGTATTGATGATATATAGGTTGAGTAATTAATAGAAATCAAAACTTCTTAATTGTAAGAGATCAAAATGAATGCTATGGTACATAGTGGGATAAAAAGAAAAGACAATGCGCACAAACGATCTTCTACTCGAGATGGGGAACAAAATCGAGGGAGTTCTATTAGGGTTTTTAAGAAATCAAAAATAAAATAAGTTGGAAGAAATCAAAGTGAATGCTTTGTGCATAGTGAGAAAAAAAAAAGAAAAATGCCTAAATCATATTCTACTCGAGATGGGGAACAAAATTGAGAAAGTTCTATTAGGGCTATTGAGAAATCAAAAATAAAATAAGTTGGAAGAAATCAAAGTGAATGCTTTGTACATGGTGAAAAAAAAAAACTTTTTGTAAATCAAATAAAAAATATATAAAATATCTAATTTTAAAAGAAAACCAGTGAGTTTTCGTTGATAAAAATTTGCTTAGATGTTGAATTATTAACAAAATAAAAAGGAGTTGTTATATAAATGGTAAATAATTGATTAAAATAAATGATAAGTATTTGAATTAGGGTACAATGGTAAATTTGATGAAGAATTTTGATTTTAAACATAAGAAAATAATGTAAATGAATGGGATAAGAAAAATGTATAGCGAGGTTCGCAAACTCGCTTTGTAATCAGAATTACATGCCACAATCTATGTCACGCCGCTCAATTAATTTTTATTTGCCTCGTAGATTTTTTGTCTTTCCCGTGCGACTCATGGGTAGAAACATGATCTTTCCCAATTGTGCTTTATATTATGTGTACAGGAGACATGGGAATCTAATTAACCTTACGTGTATTTCGTCTTTGTGTTTGTGTTGTTCTTCGAGGTCTCAAGGCCGAATGTATTATTTTAATGTGTCCCGAGCCTTAATGCGTTCTAGGGATTTTTACGCAATTCCCTAGGGCACTTAAGATGTGCTCGCCCAATATCCACTTTTTATATCGGGTGTCAATACCGGAGTCAAAATATTTGAATACAGGGCTCGAAGAGAATCCTCGACCCTTCCAAAATGGTTGTTTATTCCCTTCGGAAGAAACGTAAGCTCGAGAGCTTTCTACTAAATTTTTCCTATCTTTTTAAGTGGTAGTGTGCGTGCTTTTTGTTCATATTTAGCCTTGAGCTCTGCGTATTGTTAAAGTTGTGTCTAATGTGGGTAAATGTAACGTTTTTTGGAAGTCTTTAAAAGAAATATAAGAATAGAAATGTAAAAACTCATTGGGATTGCCTGTAAAGGTATTACGTCTTTTGTGAGAAATGTAAAAATCAGTGTTATGTGTTGTTAAAAGCCTAAGGTCTGTTGTGTTTGGATATGTGCCTAGTGTAGGTAAATGTAACGTTTTTTTTGGAAGTCTTTAGAAAAGAAATATAAGAATAGAAATGCAAAAACTCATTGGAAGGGTGTTTTATTAATATTTTAGTATATCGCTATTAATATAATTAAATTGTGTATCTTGTAAAAGTCGGTATGTAAGCTCGAACTGGGATCCCAAAATTGGTGACGTTAAAATGTCCACACCGGGGAAGAAGCGTTGACCTCAATTTATCTGTCGTGGGGGGAAATATGAGACCGCTGTCCGCCCTCCGTTGGTGTTATTTGCGACCTAAAATGGCGGACGTCTTTATTGCCGCGAGAGCAAATGGTCTTCATGTTACTTCCGGGTTCTAATTGTCTCTCCCCGATGCCCTAATTGTCCTCCTAATTGAATTTGTGTTATTCTCCCTCTGGGCACCGTTTTTGTTTTTTATTAGTTGGTTCGAGGCCCTTTGAGTTTTTCTAAGTTCTCTCCGAGAATTTCCCACAGGAGATGTAGGAATTCTACAATTGCTTGGCCTATATGGAAGATGGCTTCATAGACGGAATTTCCTATATGGAAGATGGCTTTTAAGACGGAATTTCCTATATGGAAGATTTTTTCCTGCAGTTGGTACAATCGTCTGGTTGGCAGGGTATATGTTAGTATGTGAACTATAAAAATAAATGGGACGAGCCTATAGGGTAGAATCAGAAGACAAATAACAGAGATTAGGTGAAAAATGGGGTATTGGCACATCTTCTCCCATGTTTTTGCCATGAATTGGGGCGGATTTGAAATGGGGTGTTTTTGTGGATGGGCTATATCGCATTCCTTGTTACCGTGGGTGAATTGCGTGGATCGTTTTTTGGACAAAATGGTATGATCTAAATGACTGTCAGGTTCGCTGTTCGCCTGTTTGGTGGTCAAGGATTCTGTTGAAGAAATGTCTGGTGTAGGTGTTTTGAATGGAAACGTGTAATCGTCTCTCTGTCTTAGATGGTGTAAATTTGTTATTGTTTGTATTGTGTGTGTGGTATGTTTTGTGTACGGATTTAGTTTGTTTCTGTGGGCTGTATCGGTGTCTCTTTGGAGAGGTTGGTTGGATTCATCGATACTTCTGAGCGAATTGGCAGGTGGGACAGGTTTTTACCTGTTTTGCAATGTCTTGTGTCATGTTCTGCCAATAATATTGAGAAGAGATGAGTCTCGTCATCTTTTAGATGTCTGGATGGTCGTGTTGTGTGTGGATTGATTTGAGTAGTTTGGTTATGAGTGGTTTTGGAACTATAATTTTAGTTACACTTTTTCGGGAAACGGTATGCAGTCCATTGTGATCCATGGTCAAGCTAGATTTTCCCGATGGGAAAGGCTGATGGCTCTTAATGAGGGAGGCGTCTAAGAAGCCACAGAACAGGTTACGAGTTACAACGTCCGTTTCATATTGTCATACTCCATTCATGCTACGGACCTCATATTCGCATCTCGATAGCCTTAATCTCTATCGAAATAATCTGCCTGACGGGTTTTTGATCTGTTTCAGCCACTGCAATGCGTGATGGTCAGAAAATAGTGCAAATTTTCTGTCCATTAAACAGATGCGGAAATTATCCATACTCTCAATAATTGCTAGGCATTGTAGTTCAGATATGGGATAATTTCGTTCGTGTGCAGGCAGAGCGCGGCTGACATTTTGGACTGTATAGATCTTCCCATCAGGGTAGACCTGTTTGAGGACGCCTGCGATGCCGAGTGTTGAGGCGTTACAGTACACCTGGCATGGCAGGCCTTCCTGATAAAGGTGTAACGTGGGGTATGTTGTAAGGCTTTCTTTTAGGCTAGTTAACGCTTTCTGGCTTTCGTAATCTCAGACCCACATGACATCCCTTTTTAGAAGGTTGGCAAGTGGCGTCCGCAAACGGGCGTGGTCCGGAATGAACTTTTTGTAAGCGTTCACAACGCTTAAGAAAGATCGCAATGTTTTGCGATTGTGTGGTTGTTGTGTGGCGTGAATTGTCTCTATGTTTCGTGTA
Organism: Cordylochernes scorpioides; assembly: GCA_030710605.1. Taxonomy (NCBI): domain Eukaryota; kingdom Metazoa; phylum Arthropoda; class Arachnida; order Pseudoscorpiones; family Chernetidae; genus Cordylochernes; species Cordylochernes scorpioides. The sequence continues at coordinate 27,421,744 of CP092870.1, read as the reverse complement.
GATGGGGTGGTTGTTTTGTTAGTGGTTGTGCATGTGTTTGCTTGGTGTTGTTCTTTTTTGGTGCGAGTGTCGCGCTTGTTGCGCTGGTTGTGCGTGTGACTGTTGTGTGACGACGTGCGGTCACGTGTGTGTTTAATGTGAAAGTTGTCCTGTTGGGGGGACACATTTTGTGCATTGTCGTTGTGAATTGAAACCGTTGTGGCCTTGTGAGTTGCGGGCATATAGTAGAGGCAATTGGCCTTAGTGAAAAAGTTGTGTTGTGCGGGCGCGTGGCTAGATTGGCAGGTGAGTGATTGGGTTTTGACCAATGGATGCGCGCATTGGGAGCCATGTGCGGAAGGTTTGTGTGTATGCTGAGTCTTTTGTGACATCGCTTGGCACTCCCAATATGTGCATTCATTGGATACATGGTTAAAATTATAGGTAGGGGTAGACAATGGAGCGCCAAGCTGGGATATAGTGCCGTTGTTAAAGTCTATTGTTATTTTAAAATTACGGAGGGTATTTATGCTGAGAATTCCAAATGGCAGAGGTGCTTTAACCACATGGAAATTCTCTTTTCTAGTTATTTTACCTATTGTTAGGGGAAGTACTATTTTACCTATTGTTGTTGCAAGAACATTTAGGGTCTGTAGATCTATAGACTGTTCATTTATTTTTAAATTAGGGATGTGAGTTTTTAACATTTTATACAGATTATGGGGCACTATATTCAAACTTGCGCCTGTATCAATTAGGAATGGGGATGGCAGTTCAGGGGTTAGATTCAGCTTCATCGTCAACTGTTTTACGACAAAGGGTTGAGATCCTACCTCAGTTCCGGAAAGTCTGCGCGGCTTGTACGTCTCCGGCATGTGGTAGGGGTGTGGGACGCCTGGCGTGCTGTTGCGTTGGGGCTGTTTGCACTGTCCGTGCACTCGTGTGTAGATTTTGGGCTATTTGCACTGCCCGTGCGTTCGCGTGTGGTTTTGGGGCTGAGTGCACTGCCCGTGCATCCGAGTGTCGAGCTAGTTGGGATGGTTCAGTCCACATACTTGGTTTTTTCTGGACACTGGTGTATGGATTCGGCATGGTGGGTGATGGTTCTTTGGGGTCGCGCGTCAGGTCGCTCGGCCACATGTCGGCGGCATCCCCGTCCGTCTTCCGGCCTGTCGGTCGGCGGGGTCTGTGGGCGGCGTCTGTCCCGCAGGCGGAGCTCCGGTCCCCGTCTCGTCGGGTAGACCTCACTCCTTGGAGGGCGATAGTCAACTCCAGTATAACTGCCGCTAGGGTGCGTCGTGCGGTCTTCCTTTTCTCCCCTGGCTCGCCGCTATTTTTGACTTCTGTGTTCTGGTCACTTTCCATTTTATCCTGTCGACTCTCTGTAATAGATTGTGAAAGTATTACCTTATTACACTATAGAATACTATCGACTCACTGTAACGTGTAACGTTGAAATTATCACTGTAACGTTTGGACGATTACCTTTTTGAGATGGGTTGAGTTGTTGATTGATTGATTGAATTGTGGTGGGCGCACTCGTTTTGCTGAAGTGGCAAGGTGTTCACACAGGGGAAAAATAACGAAGGACACAGGAGTTGGATTGAAAAAGGCAAGCGATCTAGGGAGAAAGGGGTTGAAGCTAGTTTGCGGACTTGACTAATCTATGGCTGTTCACATTATTGAGGATTGGACTTATCTGATGGTTGAGAAGATGGGGTTGGCTCCAAACTGGTCTCAACGGCGGCGAGCTCCTGACTGGTCTCAATGGTGCCACGTTCCAGACTAACTAATTTCAGTTCCCGATTTAACACGAAAGCTTCTCAGGACTCTGATTGGTTGGTGGTCGAGTCGTGTAAGCTTTCTATTGGTTCCTAGCTAATCCTCCTGGACTCTGATTGGTTCTCTCCTAATTCTTTGTTCTTAGCTTGTTCTGACCTGATCCCGGAAATACTAGGTTCCTGAACCCAGTTTTATGAGTTCCTGGATAATAAAACCTGCTAATGACTGCTTCCTCTTTGATGGCCTTTCTCACTAAACCTTTCTCCCAGATTTCTAAGCCTTGTTTTTATTAAAATCTTTTAAAACATACATTGCATACATATTGGGGCGGGATTACATCCAGTTATGTACAAATTATGACATAGATATATATTGAAATATATTACAACAGTTTATGCCCCGGTTGATGGAAATTAGCTTATGGTGATTATAGATGAAATCATAAGAAAATTATAATGGGGAAAAATAATTTGTATACAAATTGGTTTAATATATCATGGGGATGTAGAATTATAACATTAATAATAAAAAGGGAAATTTTGACAAATAATAATGTTAAGCCCAATGTATAAAAATAAATGAAAAATGAATTTAAAAAATGTAAAGATATAAATAAGATATAAACATACAGCATATAATGTTGGAATTAATAAATGAAAGTGCATTGAATTATAGGGCTAGCTAATTAAAAAAGTCTAGATAGGTGGACATAGAATAGACTGCTTCTGGTACTGCGATGCAATGCGACATTATGGGATTGTATGCACTGGTACATCTACAGTATGCTGAAGGTATTCGACATGGGCTGTCCTATCAGACGGATTTGGAAATGGTTAGTGGAAGCTTTGGTCGAGAAAAAGAGTTATAGAGAGTGTGGCAGAGAGAGAGAGAGTCGTTCTGTCGCATAAAAAAAAAGACGATTTGGCCGCGGTAAGACAGTGGTAAAAGTAAGGTGATTGAAAATTGAAAAAAAAAATGAATTGCCCGAATGTGAGAATAAAAAAAAAAGAAAGAAAGAAAAAGGGGCGTTGATGCTCGAACCGGGCCGTGAATAAATAAATAAAAAACTCATCTAACTAGCTGCTCAATTTCTTTTGTTGGAAAGGTTACAGCGAAGAAGCGTTTGTAGTTAAGATAGAATCAAGGTGAGAAATCAAAGTTTTAGCGGATAGTAACGATCTCTCGGAGAAGGACGGGCTGTGATGCCATGAGAATTTGGAGGGTAATGGTGTCTTTGCATTTTCTAAATTTTGAATATAAAAACCTTAAAATCGGATTTAAAAATTGAAGTTGGAGAAAAGAAAATTAAAATTGAAAATTGTGAGTGATAAATGTTTGTACAATAGTATAAAAATAAAAAGACAAAAGTTAAAAATAATAACAAAAAAACTCGAGATATAATTAAAATAAGTAAATAATAAAAATGCGAAATAATAAAAAGTGGTATAGATGATATAGATCTGTTGTTTATAAAGTTATGATTTTAACGAAACATAGGTCAATAAGGGTGTTAAAAATCTTTGAAAGTGTCTGGTGTTAAATGTAGGAACGGTCCACTAGATCTGGGGGGAATGTGGCGGTTAGTTGAGTTTTCGAAAAGGTATGGAAGGAAGTGGTTGTATGGAGATAGATTGGTAGGTTTTCTATTATTTTGATTTGGAAGGGAATCTTTTGGGGTGGTGCGATATAAAGGACCTCTTCAGTGTAATATTTTAATTTGTTCACATGTACTGTGTCGTTATATCTGTTTAAGGACTGGTTGGCTCTATTTATACGAACAACGTTGGGATAAATTATTTCTAATATAGTGTATGGACCCGTAAAGTATGGAACTAATTTACCGCTGTTCGGGTGATGGTAGGCCTTGACTAAAACTATATCTCCGATTTCAAATTAGGGCGTTCTATGTTTGCTGTCGTATTTTAATTTTTCCTTGGCGTGCCTATCGAGTGTGCGTTTAATGGTTATTTTCCTAGCTTCTTCGACAGGAGGATAGGGATCGATGTGGGAACTTAACTCTGTTGGAATTATATTATACATAAGAAACGAAGGGGGGAACCCAGCGATTGTATAGGGTGTTTGGTTATATTTATCTGTTACGGTTTTCATTAATTTGATCCAGGATACTTTAGGGTTTTCTAGATGAAGGAATCTAAGCTTGCCTGTGAGTGTCGCATTTAGACGTTCACAGAAGCCGTTGGCCTGCGGGTCTTACTAGTTGTGAGAAGGGATTGTATACCATGTTTTATTAAAAATCTCCTGAACTTGGCGGAGGTAAACGCAGGTGCTCTATCCGAAAGGAGGAATTTGGGTGTATTGCTCTGCATTACCCTTTTTAAACAATGTAAGTATGTAAGTGTGCTGGTTGACTTAGAAGGGATGGTCCATGCGTAACGGCTTAGGTGGTCGACGATCACATGGAGATAAGTTTTCGAAAAGCCATATTTTGAAAATCCGGCTATGGCGTCTATAGATAAGGTGTCGAAGGGATGTGAAACGGGAAGAAGTTATCCTAGTGTACCGTAATTGGGACCTTTGGGTCTTTTAATTAATTGGCATGTGGGACAAGACCTAACCTATTTGTGGCAATAGAGTATGTCATTTCACACCAAGTGTATTGGGTGGACATGATTATCGTCATCTGTGAAACACCAGGATGATTATATTCTACATGTACCTTATTTATTAGTGTGTGTTGGAGTGAGGGAGGAACGATGACTTTCGTCACGCCTTTTCGAGTTAGAGTGTGAAGGCCTTCTGGATTTATGGTGGGGTTTGGATAGGGAAGCTCAAATGGTTGTTTTTCCTTTATTTGTGCAGCGCTGAGGAATCCACAGAAAGGATTGCGCGATAGAAGATCCGCCTCATATATAAAATATTTTTTCGAGCAAGCATATCTTCTCTCTCTACTGGATAGATTTTAAAAAAGATATATATAAATAAAAATATCTAGAGATATACTACATGATCTTAGCCAAAAGGCCGAGAAACGATATTTTATATATAGAGATGACCTGGCTTTGTGTGTCTTCTGCTCGAGTGAATGTTTCGCTGGTAGAATTTTGTTCCAGCCTACTAAAAATTATTATCTGGCTCCGCCCGTGGACTGCTTTAGTGAATATTCCCCTAAAGAATTTTGTTTATGTCAATCAAGCATGATACAGAAATATTGTCATTATCATTTCTGACTAAAAAATATTGTTCTCAGTACTTGGTTAATTATAATTTTTCTTGGTTAAAGTGCGACAGAAAAAAAACTCTTCCAGATTTAACTCTCTGTCCTGTTCAAATTTCAGCGAGATTAGTTACATATTGAGGGCGTGCATAGCCGACAAACATATATATATTCTCCCGGCTTCGCCCGATTTTTACCCTAGTAAAGGTTTGTCTAACAAACATTTGTTAGAACGATTCTAGCAAACATCCAATCCCTACTGAATCTATACTTGTCTATACTCTCGATAATTTTTAAATTTTCCACGGTCCCCTGAAAAATACTTGATAAGTTGAAAAAAAATCAGTATTAATTGGTCCACTCGGTAATTTGAAGTTGAAAGAATAGTATCTTGCCACAAAGGTAGATTTGTAAATAACTGTATTTGGCGAATGTACCCGGCTTCTCCCGATTTTTACGCCCGAGTAAAAGTTTGCCTAACTAACATTTGTTAAAACGATTCTAGAAAACATCTAATCCATCTATATATTGATTTATAAACGTATATAAATATAAATATTGTTATATGCGTTTAAATATATTTTAGAAACACATAATTTTTCGAAAATATTTATTATCTTTATCTTTATATATATAAAAATGAATGTTTGTATGTTTGTTTGTATGTCCGGTATACAAATTCGCAGTAGTTCACTAATTCAAACCAAAATTTCCATACATAGGTAAAAAAAAGGGGAAGACGATGGGCTATTTCAAAAAATATATAAATAAATTATTAAAACTATATATGTTTAGTCAGAAAATGATGATGACGATATTGCTGTATCATGTTTGATTATCATATACAAAATTATATCGGGAAAAATTCCAAAAAGCAGAGACCACGGGTGAAACCAGTTCATTATTTTGTACGCAGGAACAAAATTCTAACAGAAAAACATTCATTCGAGCAGAAGACACAAAGCCAGATCATCCTTCTATAAAAATATCGCTTCTCAGACACAAAGTTTGGAGCGGGACGTTTCAAACTGAATTTTCAGTTTCACAAGAGTGACATCCACGGCGCCAATTTATAATTGTAACGAATAGTATTTGAATAAAAACATTTAATCGGGTAAAACCAGGGCGTTGACCGGGTCATTCGGCTAGTATTTTATATAAGATATTGTCACTTTTGTGAATTTGATAATTAATTATTTATTTTTTTCTCAATGAATTATATATATATATATCTATTTAAAAATTCATTTTTATTATCACCATCACATACAATGTAAATATCTATATATATAAAAATTCAATGTTTGTATGTTTGTTTGTTTGTATGTCCGGTATACAAATTCGAAGTAGTTCACTAATTCAATCCAAAATCTCCATACATAGGTAAAAGAAATACGGGACAGACGATAGGCTATTTAAAAATATATATAAATCAATTATTAAAACTATATTCAAATTATTCTAATTAGCTCACGAACAGCGCCCTCTATCAAAGATTAGATTAAATTATGCTGATGCAAACAAATAGATAATGCTGATAACAAACAATTATAAAAAAATCTCATCTAAATATATATCACTCGGGTAGATATGCACACGGGTCAATATCGGTGCAAAGCCCGGGTCACCCGTCTATTTTTATATTTAAAAAACGTTCATAAACAACAACAACAATGTAATTTGCATCTTCATTATTATGATAATTGAAAATGTATAAAAATATATTTTAACATTACATTTTAACATTTAACACAAAAACGTTACAATATTTTCTTTAAATATATCTTAATATTAAAATGCCAAGTTTTTTATATCATTGGAATATTATATTACTAAATTCTCAAATTAAATTTATTATACTTGGAACACATTTTAAGCATTGTTACAATTTATAAATATAATTTCACCAGAAGTCGCGAGAAGCGCTGCTTGCGAGTGAAAGTAGAAAATTTGCAAATAAAATTGCAAAGAATATTTATTTCAAATCAAATTCAAACCAGAAACCTGTTTCACGGTGATTGGATAATCTTACCCTTTAAAAACGTTCATGTAAATTATTAATCAATCAAATTCATTTTTCGTCGCGACCAGTGCTGCGCCCAAGCGGTAAAAGGCTAGAACTAACGCTTATTGGTTTTTTATTTTTTGAAAAAGGCACATCAACCTTTTTAGTTTTTTGAATGGCTTATATTTTAAAATAAATGTTCAGCTACCTACATACGAAATTTCATTATGATTTATTCTGTAGATTTTGCGCAACGCGATAACAAACATCGATTTTGAATTTCATTTTTATAGATATAAAGGATATAGATGTAGAATCTTATCGTTGTGGAATCCTGTCGACTTAAGCTATGGTGTTAGATCCTATCGACTCTCACTATTCTGTGTTAACCGAGAGGAACAGTCAGGATGTGGAGAGTTTTCCAGTGCCTCTCTGAACCTTGGAAGACTTTTAACAGTTATCACAGAGTACAGGCAGTCGTGATCGAGGCAGATTGGAAAGCTTGGGAATGTCCATCATAAAAATCGAAGTGTCCCAGTTGTACTAGGAAAGTTCGGGAACAGATAGGAGTCGAGCTAAGTAGCGAAAGATGGAGATAGAAGAGTTCTTACTGTTCTACATGGTCGATGAGGTGGACCTTGGACACAACCGACGAGGGCTCCCGCTGATGGTGAAGTGACTATTTATTTCTGGCCCTGTTGGAGGCTTATATATCTTTACCGAGAGGAAGTATTGGGTTTCAGCGGATGCAACAAGGGCGCGGATCGGAAGAAATCATTATACACTAGCAACGCTCTGACATCTTCTAGGCCTTGCTCGGACTTCTACATCTCGATCTCTGCTTTAGCTCAACTCTTAATCTATTACAGAGTTTTATTTATCCTCAGTTTGTACAAAGTACATTACATATGATGATATAATGACACATGTCAATCATGCGTATAATTATTTACAGATGTGTTTCTATTATACAACATGAAAATCTTGTTATAGTATACACAATATGAAGTTGTTGGTTCAAATTATCATATATATATGTGGCAATATAATAAGGTGGGAAGAGAAATAATCACACCACAAGTTGGAGAAGGAACCCAGACAACCAGAGAGAGAGGGAGAGAGCCGGGCCCGGCTAAGTCGGGCGGCCGTTCGTGTCGCACACAATCCCCAACTGTCCTCAAAGTCCCAAGGTGTTGACTGACGGACCCCAGTTATCGCCCCTTGGAATGTCGCTGATGTCTAAAGTGACCGGTCCCTACCCTCCCGTCTCTCTCTGGGTTGACCGTAGGTTTGCTTTATTATTCCTGGAAGAGTATATATTATGACATATGGCCACCGTTGAAGAAAGCTAAACGTTATTTGAGTATACTTAAAGGTGGAGAAGCCAGGAATAAGGAAAATAATTTTATAGTTGAAATTAATTAAGGTTATGGTGACATAGTTTTATGTAAATAAAATATTGTATTGTACACAAGTAAATATTATTTACAAGCATTTTAAAATCCAAGAAGAGTTTAAAATTTGAGGGATTGTTGAAAATATAAGTCATTAAAGGCTATATACAATTACATCTAATGTATTATATGGGAAATACTGAGAGATGTGAACAACGAGAACGGGAGCCATATGCACATGATGAAAATCTTATGGTCATTAAGACTGGGGAACTCTACACTTTAAGATATGTTTTTCAGGCGGACATGGCAAGGGGAAACTTGGCATGGACTTTCTATGCTATAGGTGTAAAGTACGAGAAATGAGTTTGATAGTGGAAATTGCGTGAGCTCAGAACTGAAGTAAACATAGGACTATATACAATGTTAGAATTTTGGCGAACAGAGCGAGGGGAAACTTGCTTTGGGCAATTCTACCTTATCTATGCAGTTACTCGTGTAGCGAGTCCGAGGGGAAAATCCCGTGTGTATGTGACGAAGTCGCAAGGACTTATAGTTCGATAAACAAAGGTTGAATATAGGCGAACAGAGCAAGGGGAAACTTGCTTTGGGCCTTTCTACCTTAATTATTTCGATACTAAGGGACTCTAGTTGTTTTAACTAATTGAAGGAAAGTCGGCGCGCACAGTGCCGAAAATTGGGACTAGGACGGCGCTGTCCTTTAGCATTGACAAGCGTACACGAGGTGTTTGACCCGTCGTGGGAGCTTGTGCGAAGAGATGATTTCGCGACGGGTTGAACATAAAACCCATGTCTGCGCGAAATGATGGCGGACCGGACAAAATCAGCGACGATGTTTACCGTACCTCCGTGGGAAATATCGGACGTAGGTTATATCGTGCTGGTATGGACAAGGGACAAACATAGATTTGAAGACAGGGCCCGTGTGGCGAATGTGTGGCGCGAGGAGAAGGAGCGAACTGTGCCGCTCGAAGCAGATTGTTCAAGTGAGAACAAAAATAAGTTGATAAACATCTAGTAGGTAGTCTCAATCTGCATCTTGTGACGAACACACCAGTGGCTAGATGGTGTGGTCGGTGGATATGCTAGAGAGCAACTACAAAATATATTATCGTGAATGAAGAGTGGAGATTAGTGTCAATAGTAGTTCGATAATTGAAAAATAAGTAATTCTATAGAGGCTCATGGGCTGGTAGAAGGTTAACAAAGTTGTAAGGATGGTAGGGGTAAAACGATTGCACTTACAGGTTATGTTGGTTTAAGGCGAAGTAGATTCATTTAGTTCATTGAGAGAGGATTCTGTCTGTAGACACTGTATGTGCCAGTGTTGTCCGCCACAGTAGCGGTAGGGATATGGCAGAGTTTTGTCCATGATGATGGAAGGTGTCCAGCTCTGGCACGGCGATCGTTCTTGGGCAGATCTAGTGCTGGGAGAAGTGTGCGGCAGGTTCATCTCCGTCGTAGGTGATCACTTCTTCCTGATCACGGTTCAAAAGTTGGCCGAGGCAGAGGATGAGAGCTCGAAGATAAGTGGCTACAGTTGGGTTGGTTGTAAATTCTTGTGGAATTCGGCTGTGGGTTTGTCCGATAATCGCTTCTTGTTTTCTTCATACTCTAGTATATGAGGGATTTGCTTCCCGGCCAGGTCTTATCCTGTCGACTTTTATGTGGCAATATAATAAGTTGAAGAGAAATAATCACACCACAAGTTGGAGAAGGAACCCAGACAACCAGAGAGAGAGAGGGAAAGAGCCGGGCCCGGCAAAGCCGGGCGGCCGTTCGTGTCGCACACAATCCCCAACTGCCCTCAAATTCCCAAGGTGTTGACTGACGGACCCCAGTTATCGCCCCTTGGAATGTCGCTAATGTCTAAAGTGACCGGTCCTTACCCTCCTGTCTCTCTCTGGGTTAACTTTAGGTTTGCTTCAATATTCCTGGAAAAGTACATATTATGACATATGCATATATAAATATTTATTAAAAACAAAAAACATATCCTTACCAGGCTCATATGATCTTTTCTAGATGGCAGAGCGCCATCTAGTGGAGCAAAAATAAACTAAACGTTTATTTAACTTGCTCCGTGATATTTTTCACATGAAAAGCCTATTTACGCAAACTTGGTCTTAAATACCCATTTCTTGATTTCTTGGCCCTGTGTGTTGGCCTCTGGGACCAAATTTTGGTCGTGAGGTACAGTCTACACCACACTGACGAGGGCCAACAGCCTGAAACGCGTTCATGGTTTACTTTTCTTGATTTATCCCAAGAAATTGGGTTGGCAAAATATCGCGGAGTGATTTAAATAAACGTTTAGTTTATTTTGCTCCACTAGATGGCGCACTGACATCTAGAAAAGCTCATGTGAGCCTGTCAGGATATGCCTCTTTTGTTTTTAATATCAACACCTGACCTATTTTATATATTTTATTTTTTAATTATTTTTCTATATATATATAGCACATATGCTCCTGGTCAGGATATGCCTACTTTGTTAAAAAAAAAATATATATGTGATGATGAAGTGTTGACTCTCGCTATACTGTGCTGACCAAGAGGAACAGTCAGGATGTGGAGTTTTCCAGTACCTCTCTGCACCTTGGAAGACCTTTAAAAGTTCTTACAAAGTGCAGGCAGTCGTTGTCGAGGCAGAGTGGAAAGCTTGGGAATGTCCATACAAAAAACGAAGACACAGTTTCAATAAGAAAGTTCCGTGAACAGATAAAAGTTGAGCTAGGAGCGAAAGATGGAGAGATAGAAGATTTCTTACTGATCTACATGATGGATGAGATGGACCTGGGGTACAACCGACTTTGACTCGCGCAGATGGTCAAGTGATTGTATTTTTAGCTAGGACGGGGGCTTTATATACCGTTTCTGAGAAAGGGGGTTTTGCATGTCACCAGATGTGAAGAGTGTGGGTCGTCTGGTGACATTCTACTGGCGCCGTCCTGACAGTTTCCAATCTATCTCGAATTTAGACGTGTTTGACTTCTATCTTTCTAGCTCAACTCTAAATCTATTACAGAGTTTTATTTATTATCCTCAGTTTGTACAAATTACATTATATATGATGATGTAATGACACATGTCAATAATGCGTATAATCATTTACAGATGTGTTTCTATTATACAACACTAGACGAATGGCCCGGGCAACGCCCGGGTTTTACCCGAGTGCGTATATATTTTAAAAACGTTTTAATTCAAATACTATTCGTTACAATTATCAATTGGCGCCGTGGATGTCTCTCTTGTGAAACGTCCCGCCTCAAACTGTGTGTGTCTTGAAAATATAAAAATAAAAATGTGAATTTTCATAAAGATTTCATCATGTCGATTTTTTTTTTTGCATTTCACCTACTAAATCGATAGAGATAATTACATTTGCAACATGAACTTAGGTATATTGACTAAATAGAAAACTGCATAGTAATAAAGATCATTTTTTGAAGGCACCATATCGTTTTTTTTTTTCAATAAAATCGAAACAAAAATTAACGATAAATAACGATAATTGCCTTAAAAAGAAATTGCCTTAAAAAAAGAAACATTCGCGGTGATTTTGTCTTGCATTCGTTTATACAATTATTATATACAAATGACCCGGGCAACGCCCGGGTTTTGCCCGATTAAATGCTTTTATTCAAATACTATTCGTTACAATTATAAATTGGCGCCGTGGATGTCATTCTTTTATCTATATATATAAAAATGAATGTATGTGTGTCTGTTTGTTTGTTTGTTTGTCCTTTATGCCTGACCAAACCACTCATTGGATCGCCATGAAACTTTGGGAAGTTATTTAGTATAGTACTGGGAAGGTTTCTAGCAAATAAAATTTTTGAAATAACTTTTCGCCTAGAAATAATCAAGATAAACATTCTAATTTATCTGTTATAATTCAACAATCTGCTCTAAATATTATCATGATGATACGATGATTTTGTAATGTAGAAAATTAGGAAAGACAAAATTCAGGATGACACGGCAATTTAATTGAGACAAGAATAATGATACAATTCAAAGGCAAGATACTATTCCTTTAACTTCCAATTACCGAGGGAACCAATTAATATTGATTTTATCCAACTTATCGAGTATTTTTCAAGGGACCGGGAAAAAATGTTCACTTTATCGAGAGATTCGTTAAACAAACCTTTACTCGGGTAAAACCCGGGCGAAGCCGGGTACATCCATACAAGAATAATGATACAATTCCAAGGCAAGATACTATTCCTTTAACTTCCAATTACCGAGGGAACCAATTAATATTGATTTTATTCAACTTATCGAATATTTTTCAAGGGACCGGGAAAAAATGTTCACTTTATCGAGAGATTCGTTAAACAAACCTTTACTCAGGTAAAACCCGGGCGAAGCCGGGTACATCCATACAAGAATAATGATACAATTACAAGGCAAGATACTATTCCTTTAACTTCCAATTACCGAGGGAACCAATTAATATTGATTTTATTCAACTTATCGAGTATTTTTCAAGGGACCGGGAAAAAAATGTTCACTTTATCGAGAGATTCGTTAGACAAACTTTTACTCGGGTAAAACCCGGGCGAAGCCGGGTACGTCCGCTAGTAATATATAAATGAGTTTTAAAAATTGTAAAAAAAAATGCATCGGCCGGGAATCGAACCCGGGCCGCCCGCGTGGCAGGCGAGCATTCTACCACTGAACCACCGATGGTTATGAAAAATCCCATCCGTGAGCTTCAGACAGACAAACAAACAGACAGAATAAGGCAAATATATAAGTAGATGAAAATATTGTTATAAATTATATACAATATGGGTTGTTGGTTAAATTACCATAGATGGGCCCCGGGAGTGAAAGGGTTTATCTGGGTTTAAGCGGGTAAAGCCTCTCTAACACAGGTAAGTAATTACATTTTCTTTTAATTAATTTAAACTGTGACGGTTAAAAAGGGCTATAACAAGAATATTTGTTTGGATATATAAAAGTGAAATAAAAATGAATTTTTTGTTTGATTTTTAAAAAATGATTATTAAAATAAAATGATGACATAAAAATTCACATTCTAAGAGAATATCGGCGGGCGTTGGAAAGGGTTAGTAGTTGAAGAATATGCAATTGTAAGCATTACACATGCAACCAAATAATCAGATCCAGGTGCAAAGCGAGGATATAGACTTGTGCGTCTTCCTTGGCAATGTTTCACTTGCGAACCTATATAAGGGTTACAGTGCTTTGTCACAATTTTAGGATTATTGGGTTAAAAGTTGTTGAAGAAAAGTTGCTTATTAATATGAGGGAAGGGGTGGTAGAGCCATGCGATAAGTAGAATTTTAGAGACAGTATGTGATCTGACTTGACATGAAATCAAAGGTTGATTGTGGTCCGCTAGAGCTGAAATAAAAATGTTGAAAGTTGAAAAAAGTGAACGCTCTGTGAATGCGTTGGTGATATGTTCTACGGATGATTGAAATAAACTCTTGAAGCGTGTTCAGGCCAGAATTTGGGATTTTTAAATCTGGGGAACTGTGTTCAAAGAGTTTGTTGAAATACGAAATAAAAAAAATGTCAAGCAATACTGTCGTTTTTCTACGATGGTTTGAAGCAATGGCTCAAAAAGATAGTTAATAATAAAGTATAGGGAATTGGTTATAAAATATGATTGTTGAAAACGATTGTTGTAGATGCCCGATAGTTGATGATAAACATTGTCATATAATAAAGTTATTTAAACAAATATAAAATATAATGAATAAAAAGATAGAAATATGATTGCGAATAAAAAAAGTGTAAGTGGACAAAATCAAACATGTAATATATAAAAAATATATAATAATGAATTAAAAATTATTTTTGGAAAACAAACAATGTTTTTCAATACTAAAATAATATGAAAAATAAAAGTTAATTTAATTGAGTTTTTTTTTTTAAATAATGTTGGAATAAAAATTGATTAAATAATTGAAAGGTAAAAATAAAAATAATTATTCAAGATTTTATACAAAAATTATAATATAATTAAAGATTATTAATGATTGGATAAATGTTGGGTAGTGGAAAATTGAACAATATTCTCGTTTATCCAGCAAGGTGATATGTAGATAATTATATCTCTTTTCCTTTATAAAGTCTATATCAGACTTAACCAAAATGTTTTAATTAGTGATTATTTGTAAAGTTTTTATAAATAATGAGGTCACGTTGGTGATCGCATAATTGCGACATACAACTGTTTGGCAGCTGTACATTTTTTTCTAGTGGTTGAATAATAGAAATTGTTTAGACGCTGGGTTTTTAAGAAGCACAGTGAAATATGAATGTAAAATTAATTGTATTGTACCAATAATAAATTGTGATGCGCTGTGTCGATTGTATAAATAGAAATTTCAGAAGCGCAATTTATTGGTTGGATTGGTTTCTAATATGTTATGTATTGTGATCTCCATTAACATGTAAAATGTTTGATATGTGTGGTGTTGTGATTAAGGCGTTGGTGAAATTTGTAAGAAAACCTAAAGAGTTAGTGTGAAACATGTGTTTAAAATGGCGATAATGAAGATAACGATCATTTACATCTGCCTTGAGCGGGGACATGTAACTGAAATAGATTCGGGGGATCCTATAACTGGCGGTCACACATGTGGAATGGTTTGCTATGTTTGTCATTTATTTGAAACTGACTTTCTTCTTTGTTGAGGTTGACAATTTTCTTGCCTATTTGAAAATATCGGGATTGAAATGCAAAAAGGGCTGTGAGCTTGTAGGCGGTATAATTCGGAATAGTTGCGTCTCGAAGATATCTGGAGTCAAATGATTGAATTCACTGAGATATACATCTTGAGGCAATCGCTGTGGGTTTTGAATCGGGGTTGTGAAGGTGTAATGTACAGAACATTCTCTGTGTAATATTTTAATTTATTGACATGTATGGTGTCACTGTCTCTATTGAGAGGTTGATTGGGGCGATCTATTCGAACGGCATTGGGTGAGATTATTTCAATTATTGTGTATGGTCCAGTAAAATATGGTGCTAATTTACCTGTGTCGGGATGTCAGTAATTTTTGACCAAAACAAGATCATTCACTTCGAAATGTGGTGTTCTGTGCTGCTTATCAAATGTTTCTTTATCTTTTTTATGCTTATTTTGGGTACGATAGCTTGCTATCTCTCGAGCTGTATTTATTTCGGGGTATGGGTTAAGATGAGTTCTTAGATCTGGGGGGATAACATTGAACATTAAGTAGGTAGGTGGAAAACTTGTGACAGAATGAGGTGTATTATTATAGGTCTGAGTGACGCGCTTAAATAGTTGAGTCCAGGAAGCTTTCGGATTTTCTAGATAAGCTAGTCTGAGCTTGCTTGTAATGGTCGCATTTAAGCGTTCTATTAAACCGTTTGCTTGAGGGTTATTGCTTTTGGTGAGTAGGGGTTGTATACCATGTATTATTAGAAATTTACGGAATTTTTCTGAGGTAAAGGCGGGCGCTCTGTCAGATAACAGACGTTTTGGAGATCCTTGCTGTAGTACAGTTTTGAGGGTTTGAATGTACGTTAGGGTACTGGTGGACTTCGATGGAAAGGTCCAAGCATATCGCGTTAAATGATCCACTATTACGTGTAGATATGTCTTGGAGTGTCCATATTTCGAAAATCCAGCTATGGTATCTATAGAGATTAAGTCGAATGGTTGTTGAGGTGGTGGAATTTGTCCGAGGGCACCATAGGGCTTACCTTTGGGCTTTTAATGATTTAGCAGGTGTGACACGACCTGACAATTTTTTCTATAGATTTAGAGATACCTTTCCAGTAGTACTGAGTAGTAATTATCCGAGTCATCTGAGAGATGCCTGGGTGGTTATATTCTTGGTGAACTTTGTTCATTAGAGTATGTTGCAGGGTTTCGGAAATTATTGTTTTAATTACACCTTTTCGGGTAATGGTAGGTAAGCCGTTTGTATCAATGTTGAAAGGGGATGCTGTTGGCTGATGCTGTTTGATAATATCAGCACTGATAAATCCTACAAAGGCGTTTCGTGATAGTAAATCTGCTTCGTACTGTTGGCTGCCTTTGAGGTAGGGGATTTCGTAATTATAGGTAGATAGTCTCAGGCTCCATCTAAAGAGTCATCCTGACGGATTTTTTATAGTTTTAAGTTTTAAAAAAATATATCCAAGGGTAGTTACATTGTGGGCTATTGCATTTATAGTTAAACTGTACTGATGGATAATAATTTTATATGGTAATCTATTTTATATGGTTCTTAAAATTTCCAAGTTAAGTATGTTAATAGATGCTCCCGTGTCTATTAAAAAGGGCAAATTTAAATTTGGTGATAATTCAGTCCATATTACGAGCTGTTCAACGAAAAAAGGTTGCAGGTTTTCCTACCGTTGAGTTGCTCGCGGGGCTTGTAGAGTCGTCTCGGCTTGCAGCTTGGACTTGGGGAACAGGGCTCCGAGATTGGACCTTTCTACATTACAAATTCATCATTTTTTCTAGCGAACATTTTTCCCCAGTCCCTTGAAAAATACTCGATAAGTTGAAAAAAATAAATATTAATTGGTTCCCTCGGTAATTGGAAGTTAAAGGAATAGTATCTTACCTTGGAATTGTATCATTATTCTTGTCTCAAATAAATTGCTGTGTCATCCTGAATTTTGTCTTTCCTAATTTTCTACATTACAAAATCATCATTTTATCTATTCTCCCAATATATATGTTGTAGATAAATGAAAAACTAATCTTGACTTGTGCGTAATTATTAGGTATAAAATCTTACTTTTGATAAATAATCATCATCATTTCGTTGAATCTACAAATCTGCAAATAATTCTAAGGATATTCAAGAAATTATTTTTCAAAACCTTCCCGGGAATATATACCTAATAATATCACAAAATTTCACGGCGATTGGATGTTTGGTTTTCGAATCTATAGAGTACAGACAGACAGACATTCAGTCCTTATATATATATAAAAATGAAATGCGAAATCGATGTTTGTTATCGCATCACGCAAAATCTACTAACTCAATCATTATGGAATTTCGCATGTAGGTAGCTGAAGATTTCGTTTAACATATAGGCTATTCAAAAAACTAAAAAAGTTAATGTGCTTTTTTTAAAAAATAAAAAACCAAAAAGCGTTAGTTCCAGCCTTTTACCGCTAGGGCGCAGCACTGGTCGCGACGATAAATGAATTTGATTTTTTTAAAGCATCGGTGGTTCAGTGGTAGAATGCTCGCCTGCCACGCGGGTGGCCAGGGTTCGATTCCCGGCCGATGCATTTTTTTTTAACAATTTTTAAAACTCATTTATATTATATCTTCTATATAAATGGAAATTTCATTAGTGGTGTTCGCTAAAAACTTACGTTATAATGCATCAATTTCGACCAAATTTTCAACATTTATGTAAAACGAGATGGAGCAGGTTTTGCTTAACATCAAAATATTTTTCCTAACTTTAAAATACATAACTTTGCTGTTATCGATAAAATACAAAAAAAAAATCAACAGAGTTAATTTTATTTATATATAAATACAAAAAAAATTCAGCAATTCATTCAACTCAATCTAAAAAAAATATTCAAAACAAGCAATTTTAAGATAACACCATATGTAAAACAGTCGGCCAAAAAAACAACAACGATATTACATCTTTCTCACATATTCACACACAATCTTGATTAATAATTAAAACTAATCTTTAGCATTGTTTATTATACTTCATAATATATAATATTCGTTAGGCAAACTTTCACTCGAATAAAACCCGGGCGAAGCCGGGTACACATCCGCTAGTTTTATATATATACTACCGGAGGTACCCGGCTTCGCCCGGGTTTTACTCGAGTAAAGGTTTGTCTAACGAACATATGTTAAAATATTCTCTATAAACTTATAAAAAAATAATAGATATATTTTGATAATTTGAAACTCGTAAATTTGAATCTCTCGAAAAAGTGAACATTTTTTCCAGGTCCCTTGAAAAAACTCGATAAATTGAATAAAAAATCAATATTAATTGGTTCCCTCGGTAATTGGAAGTTAAAGAAATAGGATCTTGCATTGGAATTGTATCATTATTCTTGTCTCAAATAAATTGCCGTGTCATCCTGAATTTTGTCTTTCCTAATTTTCTACATTACAAAATCATCATTTTATCTAGTGAACATTTTTCCGGTCCCTTGAAAAATACTCGATAAGTTGAAAAAAATCAATATTAATTGGTTCCCTCTGTAATTGGGAGTTAAAGGAATAGTATCTTACCTTGGAATTGTATCATTATACTTGTCAAATAAATTGCCGTGTCATCCTGAATTTTGTCTTTCCTAATTTTCTACATTACAAAATCATCGTTTTACCTAGTGAACATTTTTCCCCGGTCCTTTGAAAAATACTCGATAACTAACTTTGACTTGTGCGCAATTAATAAGTAGAAAATCTTACTTTTGATAAATAATCTTCAAGATAATAAACTTAGTGATAATAAAACTTATAGATAAAAAACTTGTTGTCATCGTCGCAATCGGGGCGCTGCTTGCGAGTTAAATCTACAAATCTGCAAATAACTCTAAGGATATTCAAGATATTCAAGAAATTATTTTTCAGAAACCTTCCCAGTATTATACTTAATAACTTCCCAAAGTTTCATGACGTTCCAATGAGTGGTTTGGTCAGGCATAAAGGACAGACGCACACACACACATACATTCATTTATATATATATATATAGATAGATATATTTTATTAAAAAATCACTTTTAATAACATACACTGGTCCGCCAAATTAAAGGAACAACATATGTTTAAAAAATAAAAGTTATATTAAGGGATATATATCAAGTTTTGGTATATTCAGAAGCTTCCATGAATCAAGAGAGTATGTAAAACAGAAAAACAAATAAGGTTGTTCTCAATATGCAAAATACCTCCGTCTACGTTGACTCCGCCTCCAGCACGTGCCTGAATCTTTCTTAAAGCGTCCTAATTTTACGCTCCACTAGACTTTTATTGAATCTTTTTGTTTTTTAAGGTTTTCATGGCTTTTAGGCAACATTTATCACAAGAAAAAAAATGGCAAGCTATTGGAAGGATGGAAGCAGGCCAATCACAGGCAGAAGTAGCAAGATGGCTTGGAGTGACAAGAAACGTTGTCTCAAGGCTTTGGAAAAAATTTCAAACGACAGCTAATGTTGCCAGAACACCCGGACAAGGACGGCCAAGGGTCACAACGTTAAATCAAGACCGTTATTTGAGTCTCCTTGTGCGTCGCAATAGAAGAATGACAGCATCGCAACTACGAAGTGACCTCAATGCAGCTACAGGAGTCTTAGTATCAACTGATACAATATGCAGAAGGTTTCACAAGAAGGGCCTCTATGCTCGACGACCCATAATTTGTGTGCTTTTGAAACCACCTCAAATGAGAGCAAGGAAACTTTGGTGCAGACAACATGTCGCCTGGAATCCAGATGAATGGAGGCGTGTAATGTTCACTGATAAGTCCAGATTCTCTATAAACAGCGATTCTGGTCGTATCTTTGTCTGGATAGAGGTAGGAACCAGAAATAACCCCCAGAATATGGTTGGATCCCTACAGAAGCCAAGATTTTATGATCTGGGCTGGAATCTTCTTGGGCGGTCGCACAGCTCTCCATATTTTTCGGCAAGAAACCCTGACTGGAGAGAGGTATCGGGACGAGATCTTGGCAGCTTGGATGCCTCAAGCATTGAAAATGGGAGAACATTTACTTCTAATGGATGATAATGCCCGTCCACATAGGGCTGGTGTGGTCGACACTTTTCTCCAAAACCATGCAATTGCTCGGATGATTTGCCGAGCTCGATCCCCAGACCTAAATCCCATTGAGCATGTATGAAACAACCTAGGACGGCGGATCTCATCCCTCCAACCTCCTACTAGAAACACTCATGAGCTAGAAACAGCCTTAACACAAAAGTGGGCGTTGATTCCACAGGAACTGATAAACTCCCTAATTCTTAGTATGGGTCACCGATGTAGAGCCTGTCTATCAGTTAAAGGCGATCACACCCCATATTAACAACAATATCTAAGATATTTATGCACTGACTGCAAGAAGATCATTGCTTAAATGGCTAATTTGCATAAAATGCGTGTTAGAATTCTTTGATTTCGGGTATTCTAATCAATAATGGAATAATACATTTGTGTATAAATTTTCATTGATAAATGTTCATTAAAATTTGAGATAAATGAAAGAAATATGTTGTTCCTTCAATTTTGCGGACCAGTGTATATAAATGAGAGGGAGATTGTCGGAAAGGAAATAAATTCACGCATTTTATAAAACTATTTTACTCAAATAATAATTTAAAAATTTTAAACAATTTTCATATATGAGAAGATAAATTATGTAATTTAATATTTTTCATATTGAAATGCGAAAAACCTAAATAAATATTTTTTTTTCCTCTTTCTCAGATACATAAATCTCTAAGAAATAAAATCTCATAATATTCAAGTAGTAAACAGACTGATCTGGCTGGTTTTATTGATTTTCTTCGCGTGCAATCGCACATTCGATCACACATTTAATTAAAATAGATATACTAAATATAATGCACCATTTCCCTTCGATTTGCGATAGACAGAAATATCGATCTTAGAATTTAAATTTATTTCCCTAAAAGTCGACCTCAATATCGTCGATATATATATATTTATTTATACAGAACGAGGGACACGAGGGGCTAAATAATGTGCACATCACCTTAGTAAAAAATCTTTAATAGTGATGATAAAATAAATTGAGCCATATCCCCACTTTTGGCAAATTGCGACAAAAATACAACGTCTATACCATGGGATATCATCCTCCCGCAACCCTATGTTGTAATTTTACCTGTAAATCGACCGTCTTGCTACTTCACCAGCTTAAACACCTGTTTAGTAAATTCGACCGATTTCAAAACATCCTACGAAGCCGCTCCTGTACTGATAAGGGCCAAAGCACGAAACCCTGGTATGCAAGTTGGCTTTTTGTCTGAAATTTTAAAACTGGTGTTTTGAAGCTCATTATTTATCTTCACTAGTAACGTTCTTTACTAGGGTGATGCATAGTGACATCATTCTGATGCGCAAGTAAAGAGAGAATGCCTGTTTTGAAAAAAATATATATCATCCCCCCGCAACTTTATGTTAAATATAATATATATTGGAGAATAAAAAAATAGAAAATATGGCATTTATTACTTCAAAAAGAATATAATAATAATTTTAGTTGGGATTATTTTTTTTTGTTGGCACTGCTTTTATTTACGAATGTGTTGTAGGTATTTATAAAATTTGTGGAAATGATTATGGTATTATGAGAGTTCTGATCGTCTCATATCGAAGAAAAATTCCAAAATCTAACTCATGTTGTGGGCGTGACAGAGGGAGAATCAGGCAAAAGTAGAAAAATTAGTTAAATTGCTTCGTCTACAAAAGCGCAAAAAAGGTTTTGGTGAAGAATGAAATTATAACCTTATCCTGGTTAAAGTTCAATCTCAAAAAGACTCAGTACCTATGTGTCTGTTCGTCAGACTACCAAATGACTTTATTTGTAAAACATAAATAGTATGTCTCTATATGTCTCTCTCTATAAGAAAAGCACATGTGCTCGTGGTTAGGAGATGCCTTCTTTATTTTTAATAAGTCAGTGTATGTATATATATATATTGTTTATCATGTGTTAATCGTATTTACGCAAGTTTGGCCATAAATACCCATTTCTTGATTTTTCAAGGAGCCTCTGGGATCAAAAATATCTTTGGTCTCAGTGGTACAGCCTGCTTCACCCTGACGAGCGCCAACAGCGCGAAACGCGTTCGTGGATGACTTTTCTTGATTTGTCAAAAATTGGGTTGGCAAAATTCATTATTTTTAATATCAACACCTGACCTTTTTATTTTTCTTCTATATTTTTCTCATGTGTTAAGGGTATTTTCTTGATTTTTTCTCTCATTTCTTGATTTCTCAAGAAGCCTCTGGGACCAAAAATATTTTTGGTCGCAGTGGTTACAGCCTACTCCACGCTGACGAGCGCCAACAGCGCTAAACGCGTTCGTGTTGCTGGTGTTGTGGCTTTGTCACCGACCCGAGGCCGCTAGTTGCGGCGACGGTCAATAGATGGCGTCAGGTTTTGACGTTTATTTTGACGGGAGATGCGCCCAATGCTTCTCTGGATCAAATTACTCCCGTCAAATTTTCCATATATATTCCAGCCATAGATTTGCCCCAGCCACCTTGTCAGCAAATCATCTCTTTGGTAGATTGTGAAGATTCCATTAGTTCACGTGTGGATCTCATGGAATAAAGTCCGCTCTACGCTGAAGAGGGCCATTAGCCCGAAATCATGGTCTCTAGGTGGACGCTTCTCAGTTTGTCAAATCTGGTGTTGTGTCTTTGTCACCGACCCGAGGCCGCTAGTTGCGGGACGTTCAATAGATGACGTTAGGTTTTGACGTTTATTTTGACGGGAGAGGCGCCCAATGGATCAATTTCATCCCGGAATATTTTCCATATATATAATGTTAAAAATCAATTTAAAAAATAGGAAAATGGCAGGTGTTGATAAATGGATGTCAATTGATAGGCCTAAGAGATAAATGAAATAATTGTAATAAAAATATACTTGAAATTCGAATATTTGTAAATACAGGTTTAAGATAAGTTGTACCCACTATACAAACATTTTCTTTGGAGTTTAGTCCTAAAAGTTCGCACTGTTTGATGTGGCCATGGTCACGTCCTTGGTGGTGGTTGGAGAAACCGTTAGGGAGGAGAAGTTCTCGTCGTCAGGTGGATTGTGGATGTTTGCGACGAGCACATTGGATTTGTAATGGCGAGTGGGTTGAAAGGTTTGTGGTTTTGAAGGTAGGCTATCTACATAAGGCTGAAAGCGGTGATGTCTCGGATGTGTTCCGCGAGATGTGCCACGATGTACGTGGCTGTGAGTGGCATGGTGGTGATCTTCGGCGTCGCTCTGTTCTCCAGGTTCCATCATCTTTGCGTTCTGCTCGGTAAATCCTTTCGACTCTCTGTAGTAATGTAGATTGTTGTTATCCTGTTGGATGAATGCAGTGTGGCATGTTAGTTGCAGTCGTGGTGGCCACAATGTTTAGAGTGGGTTTAGGCGTGATTGGGATTACACAAAAGGACATGAGAGCACATGCGCTGGATCAACATACGTGTGCAATTGCAAAGACCCACCTTAGGATTCAAATTTCTCAGAAGCATAACAATAGCGCCAACTTTAATGTTTAATCGGTGTGGAAGCATTCTTGTGAGAATAAGGCTATTGCGAAATTCAGTAGGATAGTTATTTTGCTCCTCCACATTCTCACACTGTCAACACTGACCAAACACTGACTCCTGTTTGGTAAGCAATCCAATACTTTTTCATTAATCTCTAATGAATCTGTGTTTTTGGCGTTAAAATCACAGACTTGCTAAGGGCGGTAATATCGCCAAATGAAGAACCAAATATTTCCTGCACCTGGTCACTCCCATGAAAGATACAGCTTTCTGGAAAAGAAATGAGACCCTTTTGGTCTATAGGTAGATCACCATCACCAACTTTAAGCAACTATTGAGAGAAGCTCTGCGCATCAATATCTGCTCGCATATTCTGAGAAAGGCGCTAGATCACAAACAATGGCTATAGCTTGCTGCGTTTATTCTAAGCAGCAATAATATCAGCTCACGAAGCCCGAGGTATTACAGGGAACACTTGGCGAAGGTCTCCTCCAAGAACAACAACCTCTCCGTCAAAAGCAAGGTCATAATGCATAATGTCCCTAGGAGGCGATTCAGAATTTCAAGCGCTCTGTAGTGGGCCATATGAGTCTCAACCCAAATAATAAAGCATGATCTCCGAATAAACTCAGCCTCCGAACTATTTGTCTGAGATTGCAGATGCAGAATTCTCAAGTAAGGGAATCAGCAGTTTAACCCTGGAATGGACAGTATGGCCGCCTGAAAAAGGGTAGCCGTTATCCCTGTGGAGGGCAGCTAAGTGTTATTTTTTCCAACGGCTCTAACACAATTAATGGATTAGGGTTTTGTAAACATACCTCTTGCCTGTACCACCAGGCCCATCAATGAAATAGCAACGTTGATTTGTGTTGAAAGAATCAACAATTATGTCCACAATTGACTTTTGATCTGGTGTAAGGGACCTATACATCTGTGTATCAATTTGCATGTCCTCAATAACATCAAGGTGATACTCTACTGAATCAAAAAGTGGGTTCAGGGGTGCAGGAAGTCCATAATGGTGGCAGATGAAGTGATTTTCTCTCAGCTCTAAATCAAGGGCTCTGAGAGCCATCTACTCAGCAGCTGCGTCAGAAGATCCACGAGAAAGGTCCTCACTAAGATACCTCTTGCAATTGGTCCATAATGATCCAGGGTCGTTTGCATTATAGAAGATGAGAATTGTCGCAAAGAGAGAGAGAGAGAGATAGAGAGAGAGAGAGAGAGAGAGCTGGCGCAGTTGAAATGGCATTTGTAAAAAAAAACAACTTCAGCCAAGCATGCATCCCACTCAGAATCATCAGCCAATAATCCACGGCGCTGGGCAGCCTCTTTAAAAGTGAAGCAAACAATTTCATCGACAGTTCGAAAATATTCAAACCTCTGAGCACCTGCGACATGTAACAGTAGAAGTCGAAGGTGGTAGCGATCAGAATCTTTGGAAATCACCAGACACATACGTCTAATGCACAAAGCCCCACCCTGAACTCTAGCATGCCATTTCCTCTGCCTAAAACCATAGGCGGAAGGTATGTCTCCATATAAAAGTGCTCGTGAAGATACATCATCATAATTGAGCAGAAACCATGCAGTCATAGTTCTGCATCTGCGCGAAGCATTTTCAAGAACATATTCTTCAATACCTTAAACAAAATAAACAGACTGAAAATTAGGTATATGAACAGCTAAGCCGAGGTTCAAGTAAGATTTTGATTTCATCAAGTGCAATGCTTTCCAAGATTGATTCTCCAACAGTCACTTCCACCTCAGCCCTTTCGTGTCCCTTATATACATTTTTGAAAAGGTATTTGACACTTTTCACAAAGCACAGACCTCAACATTAATACGAGCATTGCGAGGGAACAACCCAGCGGTTATCCACCTGGTGAGTGCCCACAACTAATGTCTGGCCGTCATATCGACGCCTGTAACGAGGATATCGATCTTTGTTGGACTCAGAGTCAGCTGCAGAAATGATCTTAGGAAGTTTTCAATTCACTTGCCATCAGACATACATGGTGAGCGAAGATTGAAGTTCCCACAAAGACAATGGATCATCTGTTTACGAACCATGTCATACAGATGAACCTGCATAGTAGGGCTAGGAATTTCAGCACAAACCAATTTGTCAATGACATCTCTGTCTCCATGCTTGTCTTATTTTCTAAGCATAAACAGCATGTGGGCCTGTGGTAAACCACGTTTTTGGAACTCGATGACATGAAGCCGTGCAATGACCACTCCCTATACATGCTGAATAACAATCTCGTATAGTAACTGCTGAAACTTGAGATTGAAAACTCTATGCACCAGATCCGGTCTCTCAGAGGCACTCTGGTTAAGAAGAGGGTTTTCAACAATGTCAGTCCAACGGGGGTTACAGGTAAATATTACGAAAAGGTCAGGTCTTCCAAACCTTCTAACAATGACCATCGCATCCTGATAGTTTTGGTGCATGGCCCGGGAACTACCAGAAAGAAAGATGGAAGAATAAAAATACGGGATAATTGAACACCCCGGGATTGTTACTGTCCATGAATATAATCCATCAGACCTTGATATAACTCCACCCTAAGCAGGGACTGATTTTGACGAATATAGTTCACCAATTTCCCTCTGGTTTAACATATTGATGAAATAGTCTTCTGCCCTAGTGAATGGGCGAAAAGCCAGGTATGGTGGCTGTCGTATATTTATATTTTAATTATATAATATAATATTGTATATAATCTATTAATATAATAATAATAATATTGAATCCACATATTATATTATTCTGCGAAATATTGTATATATCATAACATATAATTTATCATCATATAATTCGATTCTTAACTTGTAATTCTTAAGCTTGCATCTAATACAGTGTAATATAATAAAAGTAATTTAAATAAATTGTTGTATTCAAATTGATTACACAGAACTCAACGTTAATTATTATTTAATTAACTACAAGGTAAAAGGATTATATATATATATTAAATAGTAAACATGGAGAAAGAAAATATGTCAGGGTGGCGATGCCGCTTGCAGGGTTACATCAACAGGAAGTGACGTCAGCTCCAGTGTTGCCGAAGCCAACCGCACGCCGCCACGGTCCAGCAATCTCCTCCCTCGAAGTTATTCCTTCTTTATGGATTACTTCGCCGTTTAAGAGTCTCGAACGATGAAGTTCGTGTAGGTTTCTCCCCAGTGCTTGGTCAAAATGTCCGCTAGGTTTCTTCCACTTGTAACATAGTTCAGTTGAAACACACTTACAAGCAATTGGGGCAGAGTCTTTTGGTAGTTCTGTTAGTTCCCAAACTTTGTGCTTTCTCAAGGATTCCAATTCTTCTTCGATTGCTTCAAGCCAATGCTCATCTTCAGGGCCTTGGATATCTTCTTTATACGAAGTAGGATCTCTCTTATTTACTTTAGTACTGAGGAGTTCAATTGAATTCTGAGCATTTCTCTGGTTCCTTAGGATCATTGGATGAGATCGAGTAGGAGAAGGCTTCACAGTATCTTCATTATGGCTGTCCTCTTCGGTAGGTATCACGTCTTCTTGATCTAATAAAGACACTGGATTCTCTTCAATCTCCCGTTAAGTCCCATAGCTGTAGTGTTCAACTGATGGAAGCACCTCCCGGTTGCTGTCGTTCCTAGATACATCACTCTCTTTGAAGACACAGTCCCGAGATTCCACCACTTTCTTCATCTCAGGAATCCACACTCTGTAGCCACGTCCTCTGAGTGCATATCCAACAAGGTTACCTTTGACAGCTCTTCTTTCGAGTTTGGATTCACGGACTTGTCTTGGAATATGGACAAATACTTGACAGCCAAGAGTTTACCTTTCATGTCCATAATGTGGCAAGCACTCTTATTGAAGACAACCTTTCTACCGTTTTCTATCATTTGGACTACAGACAGAACACTGTGACGCATATCTGGAACGTACAAGGTGTTCTGGACAACCAAATTGCTGGCATCTCCCTTGTGTCCAACAATATTGGCACTGACAGTGCCGATACCACATGCTTCTATAGAAGAGCCATTCGCAATAGTGATGGAACTCATAATGCTTGTGCACTCTTTCAGACATGTGAAGTAATCTCTCTTGGGAGTCATATGGTGCGTCGCTCCAGAATCTATGATCCAGGTCTCGGCGGTAGCTCCAAACAAAGTGTTGCACATTGCCGACATATTTACGCCTTTGTTTTGGTCAAACCTCTTTGGTCTTTGTTCATTCTTTCCTTTCTTCCTGCATTCCCTTGCATAATGGCCTTTACCTCCACATTTGAAACAAACAATATTTGCTTTAAATTGTTTATCTGTTTCAATGGGCTTCGAAGAGGCATTAACGACCATGGCACCCACATATTTTGGTAGATTTGACGAACGCCTTTCTGCTTCTGCCAACAGCCGTCTTTTAACTGTGGCGGTCGTGAAGTCTGAATCAGGCAAGTTACATATGGTTGAGACAACGGTGTCCCAATCCTCTGGTAATCCACCCAAAAGAACCATAGCCAAATCGCCATCATCAATTTTGTCTCCAATTTGGGCCAGTTCGTTTACAATGTGGTTTATCTTCCCCATATACCCTTCCATATTGCTGTGCTGAGGTCAACCTTTCGCCATATAACTGCCTTCTTAGTTGTACGGCTCGATATCTACTATCCTTTGATGCGTATAATTTTTCCAGTTCCTCCCAGACCTCTTTCGGAGTATTCAAATGTTGAACATACAATTGTTGTTCATCATTAATCCCGAGGCAAATTTTTGCAAACGCCTTACCCTCCCGCGACAAAAAGAGTTGTTGCAACAAGGTCACTAGGGTCAGGCTTAGCCTCTCCTGGATTTATCAAACTCCACAAGTCGTTTTCGATTAGAACGAGTTTCATCTGGAAGCTCCAGCTGGAGTAATTAGCACCATTTATTTTTGTAATCGTCGTGTTTGCCATTTTACAAAATATTTGGTAAGTAGAAAAAGGATGGGCCAAGTAATCAAAGGAAATTTGGTTACTCACGTTTTAGGCCTTGCGCTTCTTCAGTCTGACGTTTTAGGTCTTGCGCTTCTTCAGTCTCATAATCTTTGTTGTATTCCAATTGATTACACACAGCGCTCAACGTTAATTATTATTCAATTAACTACAAGGTAAAATGATTATATATAGATTAAATAGTAAACATGGAGAAAGATAATAAGTCAGCGTGGCGATGCCGCTTGCAGGGTTAAATCAACAGGAAGTGACGTCAGCTCCAGTGTTACCGAAGCCAACCGCACGCCGCCACGGTCCAGCATAAATAAAGCCTAAAATATATTTATACTTTTAAATCAACCTGAATACACCACAGATGGCGAGGAGGATATAAAAAAAAAACTTTAAATTAAGTTTAACTAAATTTTAAAAAGGCTATATAATTTTATTCGAAATGGCGAACGCAAATTTAGTTCCATATCCAAAATTTTAAGAAGATAGTTTCGATATTTTCATAAAGTGTCTTAAATCTGCATTTATAGTAAATGAAACGCCTGAAAATAAATACGTCCCAATACTTCTTACATTATTAGGTACAAAAATGTATAAATTAACTGAAGATATTTTTGCGCCAGATCTATCTTCGAAATGTTTTGATGATTTTATCGTTAAATTGCAGCAATATCTTGCACCTACACCAAAAATAATTCCTGCTAGATTTAATTTTTTAAGTGAATGCAAGAAAATGAATCTATTGCCGAAAATATGGCAGAATTGAGAAATTTAGCAGATGCATGTAAATTTTGAAATACACTAAACGAAATGCTTAGAGATAAAATTGTAATTGGCGTTAAATCTGATTAATTACAACAAAGATTATTGCAGGAAGGAGATGATGCAAGCCTAAATAGATTATATGAAATAGCTCTATCTTATGAAGCCACAAAGAATGATTTAAAGATGATTAGGCAAAATGAGAACAGAATTGTTGATGAAATTAAAAATGAGTATTAATTCAAAATTATATGTTCTCATTGGGGCAAAAATAATCATTCGTCAGATAAGTGTTATTTTAAAAAATCTAAATGTCGTAATTGCGGCAAAATATGTAGGAAGGAAAAGAATTTTGAATTTGAAAATTCTCGTGAATAAAAAAAAAAATCTAATTATATTAATATAATTCAAAATTCCAGCGAGAAAGATAATACAAATATAATACAGTCAAATGATAATGGTAAATATCGTATTGAATTAAATGTAGATAACAAGTATTTAATGTTCGAGTTTGATACAGGGAGTTATTATACTCTAATGCCAATAAATATTTACAAGATGTTTTGGAAAAGAAAATTGACTCCTGTTAGTTTAAATCTCCGATCATTCTCGAATACAAAAATAAATGTGATGGGCAAAATAGAAGTATTTGTTAAGGAGGCAAATATGGAACTTCCCCTTATAATAACCGAAGCCAACAGATCATTGTTACTGGGCACTAGTTGGATCAAAAATCTACCCGCACAACTGCTGAAATTTCCTGATGTAAATTCGGTTCAAGAAATTACCTGCGTATTACTTCTGAATAAATTCTCGAATGTTTTTCATACTTCAAATATTGGAGTTGTGAAAAGCCACCAGGCCCATTTGGTTCTTGAAAAGGAGGCTCATCCGAAATTCTTTAAATCAAGAAACGTTCCTTTCGTTATGAGACAGGCCATTGAGAAAGAACTGGATGAATTAGAGGTCAACGGGGTGATTACTAAAATAGAAATAAGTGATTGGGCGACTCTAATTGTGCCGATAATGAAGAAAAATGGCAAATTGCGAATTTGTGGCGATTTCAAAATAACTTTGAATCCCGTTTTGAAAGTGGATCAATATCCTTTGCCAAAAAGTAGATGGAATCTTTTAAGACCAAATTTTGAAAGCAAAGCCAAATTAGAAAAGAAAACATTTCCGGAATTCCAGGTAAATGGAGATGTTTTAGTTAGAGATCATTTTGATCCAAATAGATGGATCGAGGGAGAATGCTTAATAGGATTCTGCTAAGGGTTAAGAGAGTATGGAGACGACATGCTGGGCAAATAAAAAAAAAAACTGGACATTGCCTTGTCCTGATCCAGAGGTGTTCCTCCCGACGCCCCAAAATGTCCAAAGAAATCATGAAGACATTCCCTTAGACAAGACTGCCACATTCTACAGTAGAGAAGACGCCCCACTGTGCCAGCCCACTCCGGGGACCTCAGCAGCAGCATAACAGGGGACTCCGAGACCGAGTCGGCGATATCCTCTAAGGGAGAGACGGCCGACTGACAGACTCCATTTCTAAGGAGGAAAGGAACTGTCGTATATTTATATTTTAATTATTTAATATAATATTGTATATAACTAGCCGAGTGACCCGGGCAACGCCCCGGGTTTACTCGAAGGGCCCGCAGGTGAGAAACTATAGGCATTGGTTCCTATGCCTAAAAAATTATTTAAAATGGAAAAAGAAGAAAAATACTAACAAATCAGAAAATAAAAGTGCAAACAACACATCTACACTACTTCAAGAACATGAGAGCACATGCACTGTGTCACCATACGTGTACCATTCGTAAAGACCCTGCTTAGGATTAAAATATCTCCGAAGCATAACAATACAACCAACTCATGTTTGGTAAGCAATTTCAGGAAAGAAACTATAGGCATTAGTTGAAGAGTTTGAATAAATATATTTCGAGTGAAAAAATGACACAAATCAGCAAATAAAATTGCAAAAAATGCTACTATATCGCAGATAAGACAACATATAAAAGGAATGAAATTATTTAAAGGACCTCATTAAAACTACATTTCTAGTTTTATATCTACAATATAACCTCGATAATTCGACCATGTTTTGTTGTCCTGACCTACAGCCTATCATATAACAAACTGTAATTCAACACTATCGATAATTCGACCATTTTAAATTTCAACAATTGTTTGTTGCTCAAAGATAACTTCACTGCTAAAAAGGTATTACAGAGAAAACGGCTGACATTGTAAATGTACAAAATGTATGTATAGAGCAGGGGAATAATAAATAAAGACCAAAATCAAATTAATTGATAATAAATAGATTATTGCCAAAAAAAAAATACAAAAGTATTTTTTTCTCCTTTCTTATCTTCACTCAATCATATTAGAGTGTCAAGCTTGTAAAGCTTGAAATTAACAACCATCATGATTGGGTGAAGTAGAATGCGTCTGCCTTTGTCATCAAGACTGGGAGCACTACTCAGTGGCAGGCCACTGACTTAGCTCCAAAAGAATGTATCCCTGGATTAGGAGCCCTTACAAGGTACTATCAGCCGGGCCAGCTGAGCTCAGGTTTTTTTAGTGAGTTTGTTACTGCTCCCCCTCCTCCTTTTTCATCCTGGCTTGGGACCGGCAAAGGCGGAGTTTTTTTTCTTTCAGGTGAGAAACTTTAGGCATTGGTGAAAAGTGTAAATATATATTTTGGAAATGAAAAAAAAAGGATAAAATAAATCAGAATATAAATTTACAAACTATATTTCAGAGGAGACGATTTATAATAGGAATTCATTTAAATGACCTAATTAAAAACTACATTTTATATATACTTGGGTTCAACTTTACATGTATGCTATCCAAAGTTCGCACACTTGAAAAAGTCACATAAAGTCGTCTGTGCGTAAACACAGGCTCTTGTAGCAAAGGTTTGGCCTTGAGCCCTCTTTATAGTCATAGCAAAAGCCAACCTTAGTGAAACATAAAGCCTCTCTAGAATGAAGCGAAAGTTGGTATCCGAAGGGGACAAAGATATTTCAGACATTATACAGAGTGTTCAACTTTGGGTACTGTCAGTATATGTGCTTCAAGGACATGAGAGCACATGCTCTAGAACACCATACCTACACTATCGATAATTCGACCATTTTAAATTTTAACAATTGTTTGTTGCTCAAATATAACTTCACTGCTAAAAAGGTATTACAGAGAAAACGGCTGACATTGTAAATGTACAAAATGTATGTATAGAGCAGGGGAATAATAAATAAAGACCAAAATCAAATTAATTGATAATAAATAGATTATTGCAAAAAAAAAAAAATATACAAAAAATATTTTTTTCTCCTTTCTTATCTTCACTCAATCATATTAGAGTGTCAAGCTTGTAAAGCTTGAAATTAACAACCATCACGATTGGGTGAAGTAGAATGCGTCTGCCTTTGTCATCAAGACTTGGAGCACTACTCAATGGCAGGCCACTGACTTAGCTCCAAAAGAATGTATCCCTGGATTAGGAGCCCTTACAAGGTACTATCAGCCGGGCCAGCTGAGCCCAGTTTTTTTTAGTGAGCTTGTTACTGCTCCCCCTCCTCCTTTTTCATCCTGGCTTGGGACCGGCAAAGGCGGAGTTTTTTTTCTTTCAGGTGAGAAACTTTAGGCATTGGTGAAAAGTGTAAATATATATTCTGGAAATGAAAAAAAGGATAAAATAAATCAGAATATAAATTTACAAACTATATTTCAGAGGAGACGATTTATAATACGAATTCATTTAAATGACCTCATTAAAAACTACATTTTATATATACTTGGGTTCAACTTTACATGTATGCTATCCAAAGTTCTCACACTTGAAAAAGTCACATAAAGTCGTCTGGGCGTAAACACAGGCTCTTGTAGAAAAGGTTTGGCCTTGAGCCCTCTTTATAGTCATATATTTCAGACATTATACAGTGTGTTCAACTTTGGGTACTGTCAGTATATGTGCTTCAAGGACTTGAGAGCACATGCGCTAGAACACCATACCTGTTCCATCGCAAAGATCCTATAGGCATTGGTGAAAGTGTAAATAAATATTTTGGAATTGAAAAAAAATTGCAGATATGACAACATATTAAAGGAATAAATTCATTTTAAATACCTCATTAAAAACATAAAGTCGTCTGTGCGTAAACACAGGCTCTTGTAGCAAAGGTTTGGCCGTCAGCCCTCTTTATAGTCATATATTTCAGACATTATACAGTGTGTTCAACTTTGAGTACTGTCAGTATATGTGCTTCAAGGACATGAGAGCACATGCTCTAGAACACCATACCTGTTCCATCGCAAAGATCCTATAGGCATTGGTGAAAGTGTAAATAAATATTTTGGAAATGAAAAAAAATTGCAGATATGACAACATATTAAAGGAATAAATTCATTTAAAAGACCTCATTAAAAAACAACAATTCTATATTTTTATATATACAATATAATCTAATTAATTCAACACACGATAATTCGACCATTTTTGGAAGTCTCGACCTACGGCCTATCATATGACAAACTAATTCGACACTTTCGATAATTCAACTATTTTGGAAAATCAAATTTCAACAGTTGATATTTGTCTAAAACCCCTATTATTAACAACATATTACACTGCAGAGTGCAAAAATGTAGAAAAGTGTATGTATATAATTGTATGCATATATTTGTATGTAAATAATTGTATGCAAATAATTGTATGTATAGATCAATGAGTAAAATATTTTTTTTTTGCTTATCCCTAGTACACGTGGTACAGGCCTTGATAATCATGGTGGGTAGAGTAGGCGACTGCTTTAACTGTAAGTACACCACATGTCTAAACATGTGAAAAGCAGTTCGACTTTGCATTTACAAATGTGCCAGAGCCCCGTTTGATTACTTGCGCTTGCTGGTGGGGTTGGACTTTTGCAAGAATCGGAAGCCATTGGAGCATTTTTTTTTTTCAGAAAAAAGTGCCCAATGCGGGAATCGAACCCGGGTCGTAGCGGTCGAAAACCAACGGCTTAGACCATCCTTCCACCAACCCCCAGTGAAATAAGTAAGTAAAAAGAAGACCAAAAATAAGTGATAATAATTTATTGAATAACAAACAAAATAAAAAATCTTTCAGTTGATAAATTATAGGCATTGGTAAAAAAGTAAACAAGAGAAATAGCAATTGGGGTTTTGTGTCTGCGGCGAGACATATTAGCACGCCTAGCTGTTAGGGGAGTGAGTCTTCCACGGCCTTTTCGAGGCATGACAGAAGACGCTGAAAAAAAAAGGTAAAATAAGAACCAAGCAGAGGAAAACTATAAAACTGAAAGCCAGGATAGGCATAAAAAGAAAATTCCAAGCATGTGAGGAAACAATTGATGAAAAAAAAAGTGCAAATAATATGTATATAAAAAAGCAAAGCCTAATTCTAAACCCA
The DNA here is from genome assembly GCA_030710605.1 of Cordylochernes scorpioides. Taxonomy (NCBI): domain Eukaryota; kingdom Metazoa; phylum Arthropoda; class Arachnida; order Pseudoscorpiones; family Chernetidae; genus Cordylochernes; species Cordylochernes scorpioides. The sequence continues at coordinate 27,386,930 of CP092870.1, read as the reverse complement.
AATATTTTTTTTATGAGAAGAACATCAACATATTGCATGATTACGGCAGTCCATAGCTTCCCTGAGAAAAATTCACCAAGAAAGTTAAATATTCCAAAATATTTCTGTGTGTAAATTGCTAAATATGTAAAAAACATGTATACAAAAAAGCAAAGCCCAATTCCAAACCCAAATATTTTTTTTATGAGAAGAACATCAACATAATGCATGATTACGGCAGTCCATAGCTTCCCTGACAAAAATTCACCAAAAAAGTTAAATATTCCAAAATATTTCTGTGTATATATTGCTAAATGTGTAAATAACATGTATATAAAAAAGCAAAGCTTAATTTTAAATTTCATTATCCTTTTCACAGGAAAAGCATCAAAATACTGCATAAGTACGGCACTTTTGCAGCCCCCCTGACAAAAATTCACTAAAAGAGTCAAGTATTCAAAAAAATATTTTGGTATATATATTGCTAAATGTGTAACAAACATGTATATAAAAAAGCAAAGCTTAATTCTATGTTTTAATATTTTTTTTATAAGAAAAGCTACAAAAGCAAATAGGGAGAAGTGTAGCCATTTAGCCCTTTTCAAAATCTGATTGTGAAAGAGTAAAAAAAATGAGTAAATAAGAGCAAATATAAAGAAAAAGTATTGCTAAATGTGTAATAAACATGTATATAAAAAAGCAAAGCTTAATTCTAAGTTTTAATACAAAGAAGAAATAAGACACAAAAATGGAGCTAAATTCAAATGAGAGAGAGAGAGAGAGAGAGAGAGAAAAACTAAAACAAATTAATTTAAAAAAATAAGACCTAATCCAAATGTCACCATCATCAGACAAAAGAAAAAATGAGATTTTATTCTTTAGTTCATTTATTCTTTTGGCTGATGCTGTTGCTGAAACGTCACACACTATTAAATTATTTGGATTAGGTCTTATTAATGAGAAAAAAAAGATGCCAAAGAGAGATGAAAAGATGCCAAAAAAGATAACCAGATACAAAAATTGTGCTAAATTCAAATGAAAAACTATAACAAACACTTATAAAAGATATTTATTATAGAATAAAAGTAATAATTCAATCTACAATTCGAAAAATTTATATATTTAAATGAAAAACTATAACAAAGTACTTACATAATCAAATGAATCAGAAATATATATTATTTCAAAACACATTTTTACGCATTTCAAAACAAAGGAATTGATGATGATAAATGCAAAAAATCTACGATTGTAAAATAGATTAAATTAAAAAATAAAAATAACTGTTAACATTAGGAAAATAAAAACAGGCCTATCATACGAAGAAAAAAATAACGAAAATTTTGGTATATAGATTGTTATGTGTAGTTCAGAATCTTCGGAGGAGATAGCTCAGGACTTTACAATGGAAAACTCTGTTACGGTATTATCTATATAGATATACAAATATAATAATAATATTAAATCCACAGATTATTATTCTGCGATATATTGTATATATCATAACATATAATTTATCATCATATAAATCGATTGTTAACTTGTAATTCTTAAGCTTGCATCTAATACGGTGTAATATAATAAAAGCCATTTAAATAAATAAAGCCTAAAATATATTTCTACTTTTAAATCAACCTAAATAAAACACAATGGCCAACCAGTAAATATACAACTGAAGCATGGTAACATGACTTCATTTTAGAGCCCTATTGTCTATCCAGGATCACCGGAAGTAAATAAAATATGATATGTCATTGGGTCGCAGTTAGGATTAAGTGGAGAAATGCGCATAAAACCGCGATCGTGTGTAAAAACAGCAACATCTCAAGGAACATGGCCATCTTGATCAATTTTGGCTTGTTGGGCAGATTGATGCTTCATGGCTTGGACAAGGGTCTATTGTAGAGTAGTTTCACTTGATAGTCTGGAAAACCTTTGGGTTTCAGGGTCTCCGATGGCATCAAAAACTATTTTTGGGCGATGAAAACTTGTGTTTTAGATGGGCACGTTGGACAGGCTAATCTTGCCAGGCGTCGGATTCCGTTGGCCAAATCCTGCAAACATTCTTATTTTGTAGTCCATTCTTGAACTTCACCACATGAAGCTGTTGGTAATGCTCTTCACCATATTAGGACTCCAACGGGTTAATAAGGGCGTTGAAGTCTAGACGAAGATTTTCCGGAATCATCTGGAGAAATTCCACTGCAGGTACACGAAGTGTAGCAGCCAAAAAGCTAGCCTTATTTCTAACGTTCCATCCGTTCGCTTGGGCAAACACATCGAACTGGATTTTGAAGGAGGTTCATGATGATTGTCCATCAAATGTAGGAACTTGACAACAGGCCTAACCGAATGGTTATTTTATTGCTGGAACACTGGAGTTCTTGGATGTCCTGTTTCCTCAGCAGAAAGTCTCTGTTCCAAAGCTGAAACTTCTTTTCTTACAAATGAGATTCCACTTTCTAGACATTTCAATTTAAGTCCCAAACTTTCTTTTAGCTCTTGATTTTAAGCTTGAAGAGCTTCACGAGTTTTCTATTTTGAGCTTGCAAAGCCTGGTTTTTAGCTTGAATATCTTTCAATATTTCTTCCATCTTCTGGTAGGTACCATCAATTGTTCAGGCTTCACCTAAAGATCCCGCTTCTGACACCAAATTGTTGCGTTGTTCGTTGACAAAGAATAACTCCCGTGGGTACAAAGGATTTTAGGACTTTATTTAAGCTTAATAAAATATTTACAGAAGAATGCAAAATAAAATAACAACAACAAATAAAACAGCAGTTACTAACTCACCAACTGCAGTACAGTGAAGAAAAGCAGGAGCAGAACAGAAAACAAAAGTTGGTAGAACCTTCTAGAATCTTCCACGACATACACCGGCGTCGGCGGTAAGCAACAGTCCGACCTCTTGAAACAGCAGCTCGCGTTTGCTTGGAGTACCACGTAGCTTCGTTCTTCTACTCTACAGCATGAGTTCCTCATCCCTATATATCCCGGAGTAGATCTTTCCAGAACGGTCAAGTTGGCCAGCCAATCAGAAAGCAGCCGGCACTAAGACTCACGCAATCGCTTTAGATTGGTCAATCAGTTGTTCTCCGATTTTTCCACATTATTATAGAACGTTCTAAAACATTCTATTCTGGAATTTGCTCCTTTTTAATTCTACGTAACAATATTATTAAATGCAAAACTCTAGCAGTGAAAAAAATCTAAATGAAAAACTCTAACAAAGCTATACTTTCAATTCTAATTAAGTACTCAACAATTGGTACAAACACAGTATCAGCCTATTTATGAGGAAAAAATGCCAAAGACATTAGGAAAGATACTGCAAAGAGGATAAATGCAAAGAAGATATTGCAAAAAAGAAAACCAGACACAAAAATGGAGCTAAAAAACATATACTGAATAAAGGTTAGCGTTCAGCCAACCTAAATATTCGTAAAATAAATTATATTCTGAGCCTTATTAAAATTTCACCTTAATAAACCTGAAAAATAAATTGTGTGAAGACTATATAGGTCACTAATGGAATCCTAATTTAACAAATCTAAATTAATGGAAAAAACTGATTAGCACGATATGATTAACATAATTATTTTATCTCCCAATATATAAGATGATACTAGCCACCCAATATCCCATTTTTATTTAAGTTATATAAAATTGATTTTTATAATTATGACCCTTTCACCATTTATTTTTCTTTCGACTTATTCACTCAACATTTCAATTCGATTGTTTTGAAATATTTTAAAGTGTGTTTCATTTGAAATAATATTGTTGAAGATATTAATCTGTGATTTTAAATGTTTCTTTTTGACCAGTACTTTTGTTTGTTTTTGCCTTTTTTCTAAAATGTTTCTTTCTTCTTCTTAATTATTATTTGTTCTATCTGTAAAGCTTTGTTTTTTGATACTTGAATAAACAAATTCAAGTTATTATATTTTTTGTGTGCTTTTAAAGTTAAAACACAACAGGTTATGGACCCAACCACGCATTCACTGCGCAATATAAATAAAACGAAGCAACGGTAAGCCTAAAAAGAATTCTATTTTGTTTATTACGTTAAAATTTATATTAGTAATGGCTGGAATGGATAATATTAAAATGGGTATGAATATTCTCAAATTGGAAGGATTAATAAACTGGCCAGAATATAAGAAAAATATAAAATTGCTTTTAACAATAAACAAAGTAATAGGCGTTGTTGATGGAACATATAGAAAGCCAATAAAACAAGAAACAAATGAAGAAAAAGAGGCATATGTAAAATGGGAAAGTGAAGATGCAATATCCCAAATGTTATTTACAACAAGTGTGATGCCTGATGTAAGTCAACTAATCATTCCCTGCTCAAGTGCTAAAGATATGTGGGACAAATTGTTAAGTGTCTATGAGCAAAGCTCTGGTCAAAGATTAGACATACTCTATAATCATTTCTTTAATTTTAAGAAGGATCCTACAGATGATATTTCAAAGCACATTTCAAAATTAGAAAGTTTATGGAATGATATGCAAAATGAACTTACTAAACAAGAAAAATTGAAATTGCCAGAATCCATGCTGATGTGCAGAATCATAAACACCTTGCCTGATGAATATTTTGATTTTAAAAGTGTTTGGGAATCAGTGTCTAAAGAAGAACGTTCTGTAGACAATCTCACACAAAGGCTTCGGTTACTCGAAATAAGAATTCAACAGCGAGATGAATGCAGCGCATCAAGTTCGACAGCACTAATGGCAAATGCATATGAAAATAAGCAAAATATAAAAGGAAAAGCAACCAAAAGTAATGAAAATTTTCAGAAAACAAGAGAAACAAGAGAATGTTACTTTTGTCATAGAAAAGGACACTTGGCCAAAGATTATAGATATGCAAAACAAAAGAAACTAAAGGAAAAAGAAAAGGATGAAACTATATTAAAACTTAATTCAAAATTAAGTGAAAGTTTAATCAGTGAAAGATTCAATGAACAAGATGAAGACATTTGGATTGGTGACTCAGGAGCTACTAACCACATTACAAGAAATGCAAGTTTTTATACTTCTTATAAGGATTTTCCTACCCAACAGACTGTTAAAGTTGGAAGTAATGAAAAATTGATAGCTTATGGAAGTGGAACTATAACAATTGAAACTTGTGTAAAAGGTAAATGGCAAACTCACTACCTAACTGATGTATGGTATGTTCCCAATTTCAGTCGTAATGTGATGTCATTACAGTCCACATTGGATAAAGGGTTTGAAATGAAAATGGATAAAAAAGGTTGTAAACTTTTTAAGACAACAACTGGAGAAGTTATTGTAGAAGGGAAAAGACTACCAGGAGGCTTGTATGGTATGTTAATAACAAGTATCAAACCTGAAAATGCTGCAGAAGTCAATTTAGCCAAAACCCAAAATGTCAATATGCTACAACTATGGCATGAAAGATTTGGACATCAAAATAAAAGGCATTTTCAAAAATGGCTTAAAGAACAAGGAATAGATGCAGTCATGGACAATTAACCTTGCGAGGCATGCATTTATGGCAAACAACATAGACTGAGTTTTGGATCAAGAGAACAATATGCTTCTACTCAACCTGGAAACTTAATTCATGTAGATGTATGTGGCTCTATGCAGGAGGTTTCGAAAGGAGGGATGAGATACTTTGTGTGTTTCAAAGATGATTTTACAAAATACCGATCAGTGTATTTCCTAAAAGAAAAGTCACAAGTCATTGAAAAGCTAGAACAATTTCTCTTGGAAACAAAGACTACTGGACATATAGTGAAAGAAATTCTCACAGATGGAGGAAAGGAGTTTGTAAATAAAGAAACCTCAAAAATTACAAACAAGTATGGTATTAATCATAGGATCACAATGCCATATACTCCACAACAGAATGGTTCAGCGGAAAGGGAAAACAGGACTTTAATAGAAGCAGCTCGTTCAATGATATATGCCAAAAATATGAGCCTAAAGCTATGGGCAGAGGCAGTTAACACTGCTACATATGTTTTGAATAGAACAGGACCAACACAAATTGAGGGAAAGACACCTTATGAACTATGGTTTGATAAAAAACCAGCAGTTGATCATCTTCGAATATTTGGAACTGAATGTTTTGTTCATGTGCCTGATGAAAAGAGAAGGAAGTTAGATGCCAAAAGCGAAAAAGGTATTTTAGTTGGTTATTGCAGTAACAAGGATGGGTATCGAATCTGGATGCCGAACTCAAACAAAGTTGTCCCAAGTAGGGATGTAATATTCAAGGAAACTATACCAACATTTAGCCTTGATATTGAAAAGAGAAATAAGGAACTTTCAAGTAATCAGATTGATGAACAAAATGATACTCAAGATATTGAGAAAATTGAAAGCAATGTTCAAATATCAGACGTATACAATCTAAGAGATCGATCAAATATATCAAAACCTCAAAGGTATATTGATGCTGAAATAAATATTGCAGAAGGTCTTGAACCCAAGACATACAAAGAAGCAATGGATTCTCCAAATGCACAATTTTGGAAAGAAGCAATGAATGAAGAAATGAATTCTTTAACGGAAAATTATGTATACGAATGCACAACATTACCACCTGGGCAAAAACCAATTGATTGTAAATGGGTATTAAAGACCAAATTGAATTCTAAAGGAGAGATTACAAGATATAAGGCAAGACTGGTGGCAAAAGGGTTTGCACAAAAGAAGGGTATAGATTATGAAGAAACATTTAGTCCAGTGGCAAGACATGACACCATAAGAACTCTTTTAGCAATTGCTGCTAATGAAGCCTTAAAATTGGTACAGTTTGACATAAAGACAGCCTTTCTCTATGGAGACTTACAAGATCAAATTTATATCAAACAACCTGAATGATTCAACAATGGAACAGATCTTGTATGGAAATTGAAGAAAAGTCTCTATGGACTTAAACAGTCACCAAGATGCTGGAATCAGAAAATAGTCAACTTCATGAAAGAAAGATGTCTGAAGGAAAGTACAGCTGACCCCTGTTTATTCTTCAGAAAAACAAATGATCATCTACTCATTATTGCCTTATATGTTGATGATGGAATCATTGCTGGTACAAATGAACAGGAAATCAAAGAATTTCTTGATGAACTAATGTTTTCATTTAAGATCACAAGTGAACCATTAAATTACTTTTTGGGTATTGAGATAGAGCGGCAACCGGATGGGTCAATCTTTATAAATCAAAAGACATATATAAAAATAATTCTTGAGAAATTCAATATGTCTCAAGCGAATAAAGTGGGAACACCAACTGATAATTCTACTGTTCCTGGGGAAGCAGAGATTCTAGAAAATGTTCCCTTTCGTGAAGCGATTGGTAGTCTGATGCATCTGAGCTGCTTAACAAGACCCGATATCACTTTTGCACTGAATAAAGTTTCTCAAAAACTTGCAGCACCAACAAAATATGACTGGGAAGCAGTTAAACGAATCTTCAAATATCTTGTAGGAACAACTGAATATGGAATTATGTACCAAAAGGGTCATGAAGTAGGAGTTTTGGAATCTTTCAGTGATGCAGATTTTGCTGGAGACCCAGAAACTAGAAGATCTACCAGTGGAGTTGTGTGTAAACTGGCTGGTGGTGCTATTTCTTGGCTTAGCCAAAAACAAAGATCAGTTTCTTTGTCAACAACTGAGGCCGAACTCGTGGCAGCAAGCAATACAGCAAAGGAAGTCATTTGGTTAAATAGACTTTTCAGTGAAATTTCTCCACTAAAAGAACAACCAATTATAAAAGTTGATAATGCAAGTACAATTAAATTGATCAAAAATCCTGAATTTCATAAGAGAACCAAACATATAGAAGTAAGGCACTATTTTGTGAGAGAAAAGTATCAAGAAGGTATTTTCAATGTAGAACATATTTCTGGAAAAGATCAAGTTGCTGACATTATGACCAAAGGGCTCCCTAAGCCGCGTTTCCAAATGCTGAGATATCTACTGGGTATGAGGGACATTTGAAATCTGATTAAGGGGAAGTGTTGAAGATATTAATCTGTGATTTTAAATGTTTCTTTTTGACCAGTACTTTTGTTTGTTTTGCCCTTTTCCTAAAATGTTTCTTTCTTCTTCTTAATTATTATTTCTTCTATATGTAAAGCTTTGTTTTTTGATACTTGAATAAACAAATTCAAGTTATTATATTTTTGTGTGCTTTTAAAGTTAAAACACAACAAATATAACAATAACCCATTTTACTAAATCGGCTATAACTAGCCGAATGAACAGGGTAACGCCAAGATATTAATCAAGCGAATTTTGAGTGTGATTGTATAAAATAAAATGTTGTTTTAAGTTAAATAATATTACGTACAAAACAATTTTATTTATCATAAAGATAGAGGCTGCCTGGCCGGAATTCATAGTTCTTTAAATTGAAGATACTTGGGCCAGTAAATCTTTTTTATTGTCTCGACGTTACGACAAAAATATTTTGTCCTCATCAGGAGCGAACAAAAGATTTTTGTCGAAACGTCGAGACAATAAAAAAGATTTACTGGCCGAAGTATCTTTAATTTAAAGAATTTTATTTATATCCAGCTTTACACGGGTCTCTCAGAGTGAATGTTTGCCCAACGAATGATGGTTTAAAAATTATTTTATATTTTCAATTATATATTTAAAAAATAAATAATTTCAAAAAATACAAGAATAAATGACGATCATAATAATAATGATATATTAATTGGAATCCTCATGAATAATATTTAGTTAAGTTGTTGAATAACCATAGTATAACACAATTTATAATATTGTAGTGTAGGTAATTGGGAAAGACAAACTTCAGGATGACATGGCAAATTTATTTAGTGTAAGCACAAAATCTACATTTATAAGATACAAGATAAGCCATCAGGGAAGTTTCTAGAGTAGCAAAATATAAATAATATAAATATAAAAAATAATAATAATCGGTACATAAAATATAATAGATACTTTGCTATAATATAATATTCGTCTAGCAAAGATTCATTCGGGAAGAATCTGGGTGAAGCTAGATCATTAAATCAGTGTATAAAAGTAAGATAATTTTAAATCTTAATATTATGTAACATTTATATAATTTTCGGCTTTGAATGACATTTTCTATTAATATATACATATATGTAGCTCTATACTTGCATATTTTCAAATGCTTTTCAGTAAATTTGGTAGAGACAGTCGCAAACATTAATATAACTTTAAAATAATATATTGAGTAGGTTTTTTTTTTCGCAAAAGGTGAAATTTCAAATTTCTCATGAATATTGTTGCACAAGGTTGCAGTTTGACAGACTCTTCAACCTTGATTCATTCCTCAGACGTGTCTTGTATCTTCCAATGTGTTAACCCATTTATTCATCTACCAACATGCAAAATTTTCAAATGTAGTTTTGGTTGAGAAAAATAACATACATCAATTTTTATTTACAAGAAGGAATCAGTCTAGAGTGGGTGTTTGCACGGAAAATATTTTTACCAAATGTTAGTTAAGAATATTTGACTAAGGTAAAAACCGGGCGGAACCGGATACTTTCGCTAGTTGGTTATGAAACGCCTAAAACGCCTAAAGTTCAAATTCTCGAGCCGCTACATATCAAGGAACGCGAAGCCTGCAGAAGAGAATATTATGAAACGCACCTGGAAGGTAAAAAAATGGAATATTGTTACACTGGACAACGCATGGGTTCAACTCAATGATAGCATCGTGTCAATAACTTATCTAGCTTTCAAATAAGCAAAATTCAAAACTGAATCAAGTAATGCCAAGAGAGTTACTAAAGTAGTTTCTACTACAATTGGAAGCAATAAAAAAAGAAGATGGACCCAAAATATCAATTACATTTCATAAACAGTCAAAGACTTTTCCTAATTCCTTTATTCACCATGATGTATCATTTTTGTTTCCATGTGACCCAAGATACATGAGGCCGAGCTAAAGTCATATCGCACGGTCAACATGTTAAAACCTGAACGAAAAAGGGATTAAACCGTACATAATTCTTTTTTTTGCCTATATTTTAGTGTTGCCAAATCCACATACTTGACAGCATTGAGATTCGTGTTTTTGATTTGCCTAAAACAGCTCTTAGATCTAGAAACTGGCGACGCTGAATAGTCTCTGGAAAGTCGTTAAGAGTTTTGGAATGATCTTGATCACAACATATTCTACGACAAAGTAAAATGTATGGACACAACATTGCAGGTATGTGTGTTTCCAAACGACAAGGCTTAGTAAAAATAAGTTGCATAAAAAATGTGAGAATACAAATTTGCTAATACATAATAATAATAAAGAATTCGTTCTTCAAAATTTAAACATATTTTCTGCTTAAAACTGCGCGCGCTACTTGTGATTTTGAAAGGTCATTTATAATAAAAAAATAATTAATTTAAGTAATGGTGGTGTTATTTTCAATAAACCCACTTATAGAATATCAACAATGCATATATATTCATATATATATATGTACTAGAAGAATGACCCGGCTTCGCCCGAGTGAAGTATCCTTCATACTGAAAGTACATCAATAATAAATAGTAGAAGTGCCATAGAATAGCAATACAGAAGAAACACATAAACTACAGGAAAGAAAAGTGTGCAATGGCAAAAAAATGCATTATATTAGTGTTTAGGTATTTGATTTAATTATTTTTTGCCATCCATTTAGTTGTTTCAAAATTAATATAGTTTAAATAGACGGCAGCTTTTCCACCAAACCCCCATTAACCTTTGAAATTGCCTGAGTTGAGTGACTGACTGTAAAGAATCCTGACTGCGATTCCCATCTTCTCAGTAAGAATAAAAAAAAAGTTTTATAAAAAAAATTAATCAAAAATACTGGCATGTAAATATTTTTCTGTAAAAAAATAAAGGAGCATATGGAAATATTAGGCAAACATATGTGTTCGCTAATGATTGCGACTGCATTTTAAACAATTTTAAAAAGAGATTTAAACAAATAAAGGCCAGAACAAAAATTAATAAAAAATATGAAATTCATCATTTACATATACTGCGTGACATTGAAAATGTAACACCAAGAAATAGTGGCCAGAAAATTATGCAAATTTCAGGGTAGACGCGCCTAACCGAGTTATGCAAATGATGTAAAATGCGCAGCTCTCGCGCGCACATGGAGTAAGATATAAGGGAAGGAACTTGCAGAAAGGACAGTATTCGTGTGGGTATTTCTTCAAGGAAAATCATTGTAGAAATTTTGTTCTTGTGTCAAAAGACACGTGTAATAACAGAGAATGCCAGGTCGTCGTAAACGGAGGCAGTTCAAGCAGACAGACGCTTTTACGAGGAGCATGGTGATCGGACTGAAAAGGGCAGGTTGGTCCATACGTCAAATCGCAGCTGATACACACCTTGGTGCGTCCACGGTGCACCGACTGTGGAGAAGATGGTTGGAACAAGGAAATGTGGCAATTTATAGGAATGTCGGTGCAACCAGAGTGACGTCAGCACGTGTGGATCGGCGTATCCTTCGACAAGCAGTGGCGGTCCAACAAGCCACTTGTACCGCCATCCTGCAACATGTGCAAGACACCCTAGATCATTCCATCTCGACCAGAACCATTTCCTGTCGATTGTTTGCTAATGGCTTGCACTCATGCTGTCCGCTAAGAATACTGCCATTGACCCCACCGAATAGGCGCCAACGTTTGGAATGGTGCCGGGCTATATCGACGTGGATGACGGAATGGCACAGGGTCGTGTTCTCAGATGAGTCGCGTTTCTGCTTGTCCAGTGATAGTCGCCGTGTACGCGTGTGGCGTCGACGTGGAGAAAGGTCCAATCCGGCAGCAATTGTGGAACGCCCCACCGTGCGACAATGTGGAATCATGGTTTGGGGCGCAATCGCGTATGATTCCAGGTCACCTTTACTTCGTATTCAGGGCACTATGACGGCCCAACGATACGTTGATGATGTGCTGCGACCGGTGACACTCCCCTACCTTCAGGGGGTACCCAATGCCCTTTATCAGCAGGATAACGCCCGACCGCACACTGCTCGCATTAGCCAACAAGCTCTGCAAGATGTACAGATGCTTCCCTGGCCACCGTACTCTCCTGATCTCTCACCAATCGAGCACGTCTGGGACATCATTGGACGCCGTTTGCATGCCTTGCCACAGCCGCGTTTAGAAGACGAACTGTGGCAAATGGTTGAGAGGGAATGGAGAGCCATCCCTCAGGATGCCATCCGTACTCTGATTGACTCTCTACCTAGACGTGTTGCTGCGTGCATCGCCGTCCGCGGTGGTCCTACTTGCTACTAAGCCGACGCCGTTCTCGCTCTGTATTATGACTATCATTTTGAAATAAGATCACTTATTGTTCGTCCCTGTCTCTCTCTGTCTGCCGAGTTTCATCACTTTCTGGCCACTATTTCTTGGTGTTCCATTTTCAATGTCACGCAGTGTACATTCACAAAAGCAAATGATGACAGTTATTGACATTTCTATTAAATTTATATTTTATAAATATACATATATGCAAAATATATACCAAATTATTGTCATAACTTTAATTTAAAATGTTATATACCATTTAATTTTTTTATTTATTTATCAATTTTTATATAACAATATGGAATTAAAACAGATTTTAACCCTTATTTACTCGCGCCGAGCCTCCGAAGCTCATCTCAATATTTTCAAAACTCTGAAATGTGAATTTTAAAAATGCAAAAAAAAAGATAATTTTGATAGCTCTACCTATTCAGAAGATCGATATTTTAAACCATATTTGAACTTCAATGGCAGCAGGAGAGTTTTAACAAAAAAATTGTCGGCGTGCCTCAAAAGCGCGTCGCGAGTGCTGACGTAACATTTTTAGTTATGGTTTCACCTTTCTGCCTGGCCTCTCTCTTGTCACTGGTACGTTTCTGTGGAATCTTTTAAAACTTGTTTTTCAATTATTTATCCATATATATGTGATATCTTGGGACCTTTGGGACCAGTGTTACCTGATGCTAGACGAACTTCGATGTCACCTCTACCGTGCAGTCGTGGTGGAAGGCGACACAATGGGACCAAAGGTGAAATAAACAAACAGAGATTCCACGAAGAAGCGTCTGAACGTCAAGAAGGAATGGGACATGGAGGTAGGAAAGGGTTACCTCTATAGGAGCGGCCTACGCAGACTGGGGACTGAAACAAAGACTGAAACTAAAGATTTTCTAACTCACTGAGGCTTGGGGGCCTCCTTTTATAGCCTCGCTGGGTCCAGGCAGGTCACTGCCCTTTTCTGACGTAAACAGGGGGGGAAAGTTACATCATCCAGGAGGGCCGCGACCTCGTAAAAATTGGACTGGGCTCGAAAGGCTACTTTCTTATTCTCACTTAGGCCTGATTAGTTTTAACCTTAATTTTCTCCTGTTATTCTCCATTCCTTCTATCTGTACAGTTGCTATACTTTATTAGAGTCTTACGCGGTAGAGATTGATGTTATTTGATGCTTTCTATTTGCAGTAAATAACAAGTTATATACAGTCACGTGGTAAAATATGTGGTAGTAGATATGTGGATTATTTAAAACAATTCCATGGTCTTAAATAATCACATATATATATATTTAATTAATAATATATTGAATATTTTATATATATAGGTTTAATTTTAGAGCTTTTTTTCTCTGAAAATGGCTAGTAAAACGGTGCAATATTTGCCCTTGCGCCAAGAACCGCATGTCAACCATGACTTGCTGTAAATGCAATAAGAACATTTGCAAAGAACATTCAAACCAAATTTGCTAAAATTGCCAGTGAATAATTTGCGCAAAGCCTGCGAAAATCTCTGCTTTTTCACATGTTCTTATATTTTTATGCATGACTTGGTAATTATGAAAATAAAATTTTAAACATTGATATCAATTTTATTCTTATTATCTATCTACTAAGGTAAAATACAATTTTTATTTTTTTGAAAAATAATTTTATCATTTTTTATCATTAAATGTCCGAAAATCGGGCGCGATTAATTAAGGGTTAATAAAGAACAAGATGAGAGAAAGCACCCAAAATTAGTAAAAATATATCCCAATTAAAATGGACTATCCAACCAATGAACATCTATTAACTTCAAGTCTTTATAAGAGAAGACAATATGAAGTTCCACTGAGATAGAAGAGTCCGGTCGGTCGATGGCCACGTTGCCGCAGGTCACGCGACAGCGGACGCCACGCTAGCCCACACAGCAAACAGATCCTCCCCTTACTTCGGAAATTAAATGGCTTCAATTCAATTTCTCCATTATTTTTCTTGCGAATACTCTATGAGATGGTAGAAATTCTTAAATGTCTCCTGCGCAAAATTATCTTTATCCACTTCCTTTGAATGATATTGTAACATAATATGTGCCACTTTCTTCTAAGATATTATAAATTATGATATTTATTTACTCAGAAAATATTCTATTTGCATATTATTTTATCCTGATAAGTTTATTATATTGATCAAAAAGAATTGCCATCTTAAACCTCCGTCTCCTCTGGTAGCGAGTCATACATAGCCCCGCCCCCTTTATTTATAGTATTTAAATACCTTATTTACCTATCATATTTATATACCTTTATTCCTACACGCACAAAATAACGATTTTCCACTTTAAATGGTAAATTTGGTATCTGAAAAGTGAATTTGGCTAAAGAGGCTAAAAAAAGGAACATATAGAATACATTCAGCATAATGTAGATGGATCAATGCCTATATTTGCATAATGTCGCATTGCAATCACAGTCCCAGAAGAATTCGATTCTATGTCTAACCGTCTATACTTCCCAATCAGCTCAAACCATTGGTCATGAAACCTTCTAATATTAATTGCGACAATTAATGATGTATATAATATTTCGAATTTATCTTTTAATCTCACCCTTTTCTTATTCATTCCATTTTTTTTCGTACTTATATTTGCATATATATGGTAATTTAAAGCAACAACCCCATATTATATATACCTTATAACAAAATTTTCGTGTTGTATAATAGAAACACATCTGTAAATGATTATACGCATTATTGACATGTGCCATTACATCATCATATGTAATGTACTTCGTACAAACTGAGGATGAATAAATAAAACTCTGTAATAGATTAAGAGTTGAGCTGAAGCAGAAGGTCAAAACGTCTAAAATCGAGATAGATGTATCAGTCCCAAAACAACAAGGTCTAAAGATGGAAACTGCCACGGCGCCAGTTTAGAATTTCGCCAGACGATCCAAACTCTTCACATCTGCTGAAATGCAATACTCCCTTTCTCGGAAAAGGTATATAAAGCCTCCTTCTAGCCAAAAATACAGTCACTTGACAGTCACTTCACCATCTGCGTGAGCCCTCGTCGGTTGTACCCCAGGTCTACCTCATCCACCATGTAGACCAGTAAGAACACTTCTATGTCTCCAACTTTCGCTCCTAGCTCAACTCTCATCTGTTCACGGAACTTTCTTAATACCACTGCGCCTCAGACTCCGGCTTCTGCCGCCCCACCTGCCAGAACCCCCTCAGACGCCGTGGCTCCTCCTTCTGTGCCCATGGAGATTGCTGTCGAAATGCTGGCGCCGCCCACCTCCAAAAGCGCCCCAAAGGCGATGGACCCTATGGAGGCACCTGAGGCTTCCGCGGACCCTTGCCCTCTGGCTTCTCAACCTGCCGGAGCAGTGCCTCAGGCCCAGCCGGCCTCTGTCGCCCCTCCTGGTCCTTTGCATGCACAGGGGACCCTTGAGCCATCCTCCTCGCCATCTTCGGGGCGAACTACAAGAGGCGACCTTGAGGGTTTTCTCAAGAGAAACCCCGGGGTCTCCTTCGCTGAGATAGAGGGCCTTGGACTTGGGCGGGAGGAGGTCTTGGACCTCCTCTCCTCAAAGACCAAGGTCCTGAAACGGAGACCCTCGCTCCCACCCGCGCCGAGGGATGCTATCGCCGGGCTAGCTGATCGATTGCTGGACCTGAGACCCGGAGGCACAACCAACATTTACAAAGTCTTAAGGCAGGTCAGAACAGGGCTTGAAGACTTGTCCAGAGAAGAAGAGGATGCTCGGGATGAGCGCAATCGGGCACAGATTTTAAAAGTTTTCGACCAATTGAATTTTGAGTCCACCCTGGCGCCACTGACTCGCCAGCAGATTTCCCCACATCAAGTCATCTGGGCGCTTTTACACCCCGAGCATGCCACTTTCATTGAGTTTATTTTCCCTAAAAACAAGACCATCCTCGTTGATTTTCTCGAATAAGCCCTCGAACTTGCTGTGAACGTGGATCCTGTGATCCGCAAGAACCTGATTACACTCGAGGCAGATCTGGGTTCTGAAAAATTTCCAGGCGTCCCTTCGTAGGGCTTCGTCTGTGTGCATACTTTTAATTTAATTGAATCTGAACTTTGTGAACATTCCCATGCTTTCCACTTTGCCTCGACCACGACTGCCTGTACTCTGTGAGAACTGTTAAAGGTTTTCCAAGGTGCAGAGAGGTACTGGAAAACTCCCCATCCTGACTGTTCCTCTCGGTCAACACAGTATAGCGAGAGTTGACACGGATTCACACCATAGTTTAAGTCGACGAGATACCTCATCACATATCTAGTCGACAGGAGTCAACAAGAGGCTACCAGACCTCACCACATATACACTGCGTGACATTAAGAACGGAACCCAAAGAAAGAAGAGTAAGAAAGTGATTAAAATTTGGCGAACAGAGAGAGGCAGAAACGAATAATAAGTGATCTTTGTGATTGGTAGGCCTAATACAGAGCGAGAACGGCGTCGGCTCAGTAGCAAGTTGGACCACCGCGGACGGCGATGAATGCAGCAACGCGTCTAGGTAGAGAGTCAATCAGAGGATGGCTCTCTATTCACTTTCAACCATTTGCACAGTTCGTCCTATGAACTCGGATGAGGCAAGACATGAAAACGGCGTCTAATAATGTTCCAGACGTGCTCGTTTGGTGAGAGGTCAGGAGAGTATGGTGGCCAGGGAAGCATATGTACATCTTACAGAGTTTGTTGGCTAATGCGAGCAATGTGCAGTCGACCGTTATCCTTCTGATAAAGAGCATTGGGTACCCCCTGAAGTTAGGGGAGTGTCACCGTTCGCAGTACATCATCAAAGTATCATTGGGCTATCATATTGCCCTGAATACGAACTGAAGGTGACCTGGTATCATACGCGATTGCTCTTCAAACCATGATTGCGCGTTTTCGCGTGGCAGGGCATTTCACAAATCCTTCCGGATTTAACATTTCTCCTCGTAGACACCACACGCGTCCACTGCGACTATCACTCAACAAACAGAAGCGTGACTCATGTGAGAACACTATCCTGTACGATCTACGTCATCTACGTCGATCTAGCCCGGGGCCATTCCAAACGTTGGCGTCTATTCAGTATGGTCAATGGCAGTCTTCTTACCGGACGTCATGAATCCAAGCCATTAGCAACCAATCAACGGTAAAGAGATGGAATGATATGGGGTGCCTTGCATTTTTTTTTTCAGAATGGAGGTACAAGTGGCCTGTGGGTTCGCCACTGATTGTCGAATACGCGTGATGACGTCACTTTGTCCTCACCGGCATTCCAATAAATTGTCTCATTTACTTTTTATCAATCATCTTATTCACAACCTGTGCACCGTGAGAGCACTCAGGTTTGTGTCATCTGTGATTTGACGTATGGGCCTACCTTTCCTTTTCATTCCGCTCGCCATGCCTTTTATAAGTTCTGGCATTATCTGCTATTACACGTGTGTTTCGAAACAAGAACAAAATTTCTACGATGTTTTTCCTTGAAGAAATAACGGAACAAAGAGTATTTTCTGTAAGTTTCTTTAATTATATCTTAATCCACGTGCGCACAAGAGCTGCGCATTTCACATCATTTGCATAACTCGGTGAGTCCCGTCTACACTGACATTTGCATTATTTTCTGGCCACCCTCTCTTGGTTTTCCATTTTCAATGTCGCACAGTTTATTTTTACATTGAGCTTAACACTAATATCAATCATAATTTTTCGACACTTCCTTTTTTTATTATCATTCTTTTAAGTTGGCACACAAAACATGCCCATTAATATTATTATACAACCCCATATTTTACTAGTTTAACCATCATATAAAAACAATTTGTACATTAATTAATTCCCCATTATAATTATACTAGTACACAAAATGAAAAAGATATTCTCCTCCTCAAATAAACAAAACATTTTCCGGGTTAACCTTTTGTGCTGATTAACGTTATATCAATATTATTTTTCGATTAGCTCAATTTCTCAAGTTATGGATATAATGCCTTTTACCCATGATATTCATCTATTGGAGGAAAAGTTATGACATTAAACTTATTACTATATAAATAAATGTGGCAAAGATAGTGCAAATGAAGAAACAATATCATACATATATGCATGTTTATATATTTTACTTCAATAACTGCCCTTAGATATATATATATATTTATCAAACTACTTACTCTATATCCATATATATTTTCATTTATATATATATATATATATTTATATATATATATAGTGTAAAAACTATATAATAAAAATATAACAGTGATTCTACATTTAAAACTTAAGGAGCAAACTGATAAGAATGATAAATCATATCAAGTAGATTTGGTTAGATTAGCAAGCTAAATCTAAATTAATTATAAAAATAAATAGTTGTATAGTTTTATAGTTAAGTATTCTATTAAAATTATCTTAATTATTTTGATTATTTAAATTCAAATTATAAAATTAGTAAATTGTTATTATTTAGTATAGATAGAGAGAGGGAAAAAAAATCCTTTACTTCTAAAACATCATCTAGTTAATTATATATTTATAATTAATAACAATAAAATTCAACAACGTAACGTCTTTTGCATCGGCTTTTACACGTCATTTAGACATACTCTAATCCTATATATAGAATAATCGATATATATATATATATATAAGATGGAAGGTCTTAACAAAAAGCTGTGTATGCGAAAAAAACATTTTATTGGTTTAATAAACATTATTTATAAAGATGCAGTAATATTTATGAAGTAATAAAAAATAAATTCATAGATTTTAAAGATTTTTTTCTGTGAAGTCTATTATTTTTTGCTTCTTTGGCATCACGCATCAGATTCCAACAATTTTCCGCCACCATATGTTGATTTCACAGACCATTGTATCGTTGCTCAATGATTTTAATATCTTGGTGGAAGCGTTCACCTTTGTTCTTCGCTATCTGCACCCAAATTACCAGGGAAATAGTTTAAATGTGAATCCATAAAATGAAATTTTAGATTCGTTATGCTCTCGAGCTTATGGAATTTAGAAATCATATTTTCTACGATTCTCGCATAATTCGGTAGCTTATTATTGCCTAAAAAGTGTTTGACAACGTCGATGAGTGCAAGCCAAGCATTTTTCACATCTTATTTCAATGTTGCAATAAACTCTTCGTTATTTATTAGTTTACGAATGTGAGGTCCAATGAAAATACCATACGTTATCTTAGAACAACTAATCTTCGGAAATTTAGTCATTAAATATTTGACAGCATCACTATCTTTCTTTAAAGCCTTTATAAAATATTTTGTATCCCTAATTTGACATGTAAAGGGGGAAGAAGCATTTTTAGTTTATGGAAAAGCGGTTCATTTTCCACGTTTTGTTCACCTAAGTGAAACATACTTCTTTCAGGCCACATTTTTTGTATATAATGATTATTTCTGTCTCTGCTGTCCCACTTGCATAAAAACAAAGGATACTTTGTGTTTCCTTTCTGCAAGCCCTGTAAAATTCGTATTGTTCCCTATTACGATAGACAGAGATTTTGATTTGTGGTAACAATAGGTTACTTTGCTTTAATCTTGATCCAAGGATTTCTGCTGCTTCTTTTGATGGCCCTAGATCTTTAACTAGATCATTAAATTGTGCCTGATCAAATAAATGTGGAATGCCACTTTCATTTGAAATGAATTCAGGGTCTTCTAATTGATGATCATCTGCAAATGCTGTGTGCTGATAATCCTTTTTGATATAGGGTTCTTTAACCGTTTTAGAAATCAGTATGGAATCCTCGAGGTCGTGAGGAATAGATTGCCTAGCTGATGGTATATCAGAATAAAAGTTAATTTGTTTTTTTTTTATATTAAGGCCTGTTATTTTGCAGACACAGAAATAACAATCGTCATGGTGATTTTTTGGTTCTCGCCAAACCATTAGTACATCAAAGGGCATACCTTTTGATTTCTTCGATTTCCATTGCAAAAGCACTTGATAACACGTTCCGCATACAAAATGGGGGCACCACCACTTGTCTTTATCACCTAAAGCCACACCAATATATTATTTATAGCATTCTTCTATCTTTGGGGTGATACGTTTCCTCTGTTTGGGAATTGTAAATTTTCCACAAATGTAGCAGAACATTTCTGGATTAGCCTTGCATTTACGCGGCATTATTTATATATTTAAAATATTTTTGAAAATAAATGTATTGTTATACATTTTCTTAATTTAAAATTGCAATGATATGCATTTATCTTAATTATATTTAAATTTTATGCTTACAAAATCAATATCTTCAAAATATTTTGATGACAGCGATGATATCAGCTTCGTCATAAAATTAAATATTTTCAAATATTTTTCATAAAATTGAGCTAATTTTGAAAAATGAAGGTTATATTCATGATCTACAGATTGGAATTTACTAGAAACAACTTTCAAATATTGAGAGGGAAAAATTGTGTGTACTAGTGTTATCTTATGATTCATCTACAATCAGCATAAACTGATTTTCATCTCCCGGGCAACTGTGGTAATGTATTTCAATATATACTAGATTAACATATATGTGTTACATAATTATAGTGTAACAGTTCCAAAATATAGATATAAATCAACTCGCTAGTTTGGCCATTGTGTAATATAAAACAGTATAATACAAAGCAATAACGCGCCATCTATACATATAAAATAAAAGGATTTAAAAGCGCGAATGTTTCTTTTATACATAAAACAAACTTCTATAATACAGTATAATACAGTTTGGATCAGACATATTTTAGCCACGTTTTAAAAGTTAAAAGAGAAAACGAAAATATAACATGGTGAGTTTCTTTTTATTGAAAATACAAGCTTTCAAGCAAAACGCTTTTCTTCAGGTAATCCAAGAAAATGTGCGGAGAGGTATATGTAGTATATTTTGAGTTGGATAGTTCACGGCCTTCTTCTGATATTTATTATATAACCCCTTATCTATATATAAAGATATGTATCGAACAATGGAAGTGACAATAAACTAAGAAGGTGGAGGTAAACCAGACGACAAAGGCCAGACGAAAACAACCTGGCGCCAGAAAGTGACGTGATTATAGGAACCAATCAGGACGCTCCACCTTATGCGAGCGTCCAATATAAAAGGCCCAGAAATTAGACAAAGGCAGTTGTGTAGTTGTTTTCAGAGCGACGCCGTTAGACGGTCGGCTAGGGCATCCGCGACAGTCTTCGTCCGTGGTCTACCTCTACCTTCTTGGAGTTACCATCTAGACCTGCCTCTGTCTCTTGCTGTCCCAGTGCGGGAATCCCATCACGCACCCACTACCACGACTACCCAATACATTCCACAACGGGATTACTACAGGAACCCGTTAAAGTCGACAGGATGACTGAGGACGGCAACATGCAGAGGGTGACGGAGGCAGAAGACGAGTACTTCGCGGATGCCCTCACCAACATGCAACCCCACTGCGACGAACTAGTAAGCCGCCTAACAGACGCCATTCGGGGGCTAGCCATGCCTCGTGCGGAGGAAGCCCTCATTCCCCCTTTCGACGGATCCTACGCAGCAAACAACTTCATCCAACAGCTCGAGCGGACAAGCGAGGGACCGCAAGATGACGCCACACTGCAAACCCGGCTCCGTACCCTACTCAAAGGTGAGCCCCTCTCCCTCTACAACGAACTAAATATGGCTTCTCTGCCATACAGTCAAGCAAAACAAACTCTCATAGATCTCTACCCCGGAAAATCCGAGGTCACTTTCACCAAATTTTTAACTTTTAAATTAACTAATCAGATCCAATTAGGAGAATATTACCGTCAAAAAATAACAATGGGATTACAACTGGGCCTAACCAATCCCATCATAATAGAAGCATTAACGGAAGGCCTCCAGGCCAGTGATCAGCGCCTCATGAGGGCCATATCCCCTAAATCCCTGACAGAATGGTACTCTACCATGACCAGAATAATAGGGACCAGTTCACTCCCTACTCCATCCGAACCATTTCAAGGTGTTTCCAACACCAGTGCTTTTCATCGTGATACCGGAACCCCTTCTAGGGGAAGGAACTACAATCCTTTTTCACCAAATAATTACCCAAGATACCCTTCTGGTGCCAGGAGACCACCCTCACCAAGCAAATACTGCCAAGGTGATCACTGGAACAACGAATGTTCCATGAACAAGCGACCCTACAGGCAGCAGGCCTACCACGGCCAACCTACAGCGCATTATTTCCCACCTGAACAAAATGGCGCCCACAACCTTCCCGTGCCGGCCCCCAGGTCTTCTCGCATCCCACAAGGCAACGAAAACGCCAGTTTTCGTCCCTAAACTATCCAATATTCTATGTAAACCTAAAATTTTTAATAATTTTTATTGCCCATTCCTCTTAGACACAGGAGCCTCTATTAACATAATTAATTTAAATATTTTTAACCATCTTAGTAAAAACTTATCTAATCCTTTAAAATTACATCCATGCCATATATTAATCAATTCCATATCTACTCAAATAAATTCGATAGGATATACATTTTTGACCACTACCATAGGAAAAATTACAAAATCAATTAAATTTTATATAATAGATTATTTATTACCTTTTGGTATACTCTGTCATTAAATTCCATTAGTCAATTTTGTTTGACCTTAAATTTATATAATCATTCTATTTATCAATGTGCTGCTCCTTTGTCTAAGAAATGGTACCATATAACCTATGTAACCCCATGTAATAATGGAGAGAGTAACCACAATCCGCCCAATATGGGTCATTTTAAAAACATGCCTAATTCACATTCTCCATTCCCAACATCCCAAAATTGAAAATTCCCCCTATCAATATTAGGACAAATTCAGACAAAATAATTGCACTCAGACCGTATCGTACATCTCTTTCAGATCAACGTGAAATACAAGAACAAGTAGGGAAAATGCTAGAATATGATATTATAGAGCCTTCTTTCTCCCTCTATTCATCCCCCGTTACTTTAGTTACCAAAAGGGATAAGGCAAAACGATTTTGCGTAGACTACCGCCGCCTGAATGAAATAATTTTCCCCGATGTTCACCCCCTTCCGCTCATAGAGAATATCTTAGATAAATTAGCCAACGCCAAAATTTACTCCCGCGCCGATTTTTCATCAGCATACTGGTCCATCGAAATAAGTCCCCCTGATAGAAATGTATTATCTTTTGTCACGTTAGAGGGTCAGTATAATTTCAAAAGGTTACCATACGGGATTAAAATAGGGCCCCAGGTGTATGAGCGAACAGTCAGTCAGATATTGCAAAAAAATAGGTTAGGTTTTATAGCACATTATTTCGACGATTTCATTATCTTTTCAAATTCCATAGAAGAACATTTAGATCACTTACAGCAATTTTTTGATATGTGTAATAGGGAAAATTTTAGATTAAATTATAATAAGTGTGACTTCTTTAAAACTACAATAGAATTTTTAGGCTATACCATATCATCAGGCACATACACTCCATTAGTAAAAAATTTAGATGTAATTAATGCCATTAAAGTCCCCACTAGCGTTAAATCCCTCCAATCATTCTTAGGCTCCATCAATGTATATAATAAATTTATAAAAGATCACGCCCGCATTAGGAACCCCCTCAATAACCTACTTAAGAAAGATACCCCATGGCACTGGGATACAAAATGCCAACATTCATTTGACACTCTAAAGGAATGTCTGACCACAAAACCGGTACTACACCTCTTTAAAGAAGGATTACCCTGTCAGCTATTATGTGATGCCTCACTTCAGGGAATAGCTGGCATCCTAAAACAACAACATACAGACGGCACTCTACACCCCGTGCAATATTACAGCAGAGCACTCCGACCCCATGAGAAAAATTATACCATCACAGAGTTGGAATGCCTTGCTGTGATAGATAGTGTAGAAAAATTCCGCATCTATCTCGCAGGTATAAGGTTCACAATTTTTACGGACCACCATGCATTACAATGGTTAAAAACCATAAAAAAACCCAACGGGTAGACTTTTTAGGTGAAGCTTAAAGATGCCCGCATACGAATACGATATAAAATATATAAAAGGTAAAACGCAGTACGAGGCAGACCTACTGTCCCGCAACCCTTTATGTGGTTTTCTCACGACCACCCAAATAATAGAAAAGCAACCCCAATTACCTCCATCTACACTTATCAAAACGAATATAGATGGCCTCCATACAATCAAACGTAAAGGTATTGTCAAGATTATAGTTCCCCCTTCTTTACAACATACGCTAATTAATAAAGTACATTTAGAATATAACCATCCTGGTGTATCCCAAATGATTAGGCTCATCTCCACACAGTATACTTGGTGTGGAATGACCAAATCTATAGTTAAGTATAATAGGTCCTGTCCCACATGCCAACTTATAAAGAAACCGAAAGGTCCGTTATATGGTAGATTAGAACGCCCCCCTATAGCTTTACAACCCTTCGATATGTTATCTATAGACACTATTTCAGGTTTTTCTAAATACGGTAATTCTAAGTCATACTTACACTTATTGTAGATCACCTAAGTCGGTATACATGGACCTTCCCCAGTAAATCAACTAATATAATCACATACATTCAGTGTCTCAAAAAGGTATTGCAGTGTGGCCGCCCAAAACGCCTTCTTTCGGACCGGGCACCTGCTTTTACATCCCCAAAGTTCAGGAGATTCTTAATAAAGAACGGGATACAACCTCTACCAACCACTGCAAATAACCCTCAAGCTAACGGTTTATGCGAGCGTCTTAACGCGACACTCACCGGGAAACTGAGGTTACTGAACTTAGAGAATCCTGGGGCCTCCTGGACTAAGTTAATTAAGATAGTAACTAATGATATAACGATACCCCCCATACGATAACTGGATTTCCCCCCGTATTTTTAATGTATAATATAATCCCCTCAGACTTAAATAACCACCTAAACCCCTATCCCAATATAATAGAAAGTAGAAAACTAGCAATACAACGTACAAATGACAGACACGACAAAGAGAAACTTAAATATGATAACAAACATAAAAATCCACACTTTGATACAGGAGATTTAGTATTAGTGAAGGCGTATCATCATCCAAATAGCGGTAAGTTAGTACCCTACTTTACAGGTCCATATAAAATTACTGAAATAATTTCTGATAATGTCGTACGTATAAATAGACCCAATAGGATTACAGGTAACGATAGCGATACTGTACATGTAAATAAATTACAATATTGCAATAAAGAGGTCCTTTATATTTCACCACCCAAAATATATATATATATATATATATACTAGACGAATGGCCCGGGCAACGCCCGGGGTTTACCCGAGTGCGAATATATTTTTAAAATGTTGACTTGGGTGGTCATAGCGCCCGATTTTAAATACGTAGTACGATGCGATTTACATTAAAAGTAACCTGTCTATAGCAGACCCTCTCTATAACACCCTATTTTGGTGAGTCCCAAGAGGGAGCACTATAGACAGGTTTAACTGTATTTGATACACAGTGTCAAAGTTTTCTCA
This sequence comes from Cordylochernes scorpioides, assembly GCA_030710605.1. NCBI lineage: Eukaryota > Metazoa > Arthropoda > Arachnida > Pseudoscorpiones > Chernetidae > Cordylochernes > Cordylochernes scorpioides. Next base: position 27,361,111 of record CP092870.1, on the reverse strand, counting down.
CCCCTCTTAACAAACAGGGATGATAGTGTTATAAATAGAGAGCGTGTGATCTATTAATTTACATATTATACTAAAATTTCCAATTATATTTGACAATATTTAAACCTGTTATAAAACTTGTATCATTTATGCAACTATACCATCCCTGTTGGTGTTTTTGGGGGTAAAAAAAGAGAAAAATGTTATATAATATATTTTTTAATGTTATCTTTATGCATAGAAAGTACAAAAGTAAAATTTAAGGATTAAGAAGAAATACAAAAAACAAGAAAGGATCAAGAAGGCACTAACTACGTTGCCAAATTGTTAATTAACATATGCTAGCTAATATTATCATCATCAATTTATATTTATTCATATATTTACATAATTATTTACACAGAGAAAAATTATTTGAATTAATAAACCTAACAATTCCCCCCTTTTAATTCAATCTCAATTTTTCTTCAGAAATATAAACAGTTTAAAAAATCAAACATAGATGGCGTTACCTCCCCATTGCTTTCATCACCGTCTGGCGGCGCTGCTTGCGAGTTATATCTACAATTCTGCAAATAACTGTAAGGATATTCAAGATATTCAAGAAATTATTTTTCGAAAACCTTTCCGGGGATATACCTAATAATATCCCAGAATTTCATGGCGATTGGATGTATGTTTTTGAATAACAGGGTTGTCTAGAGGGGGGCAGGGAGGACACGTGTTCCCTGGCAGCCAATGAGCGCGCATTCTATCCGTGAGCTTCAGACAAACAGACAAACAAACAGACAGAATAAGGCAAATATATAAGTAGATATATATATATATATATATATATAGAACCCCTAAAAATAAATAGAATAATAGATCCTTTCCGACATCTAGACCCCAACTTGTTTAGACCAATAGAAAAAAGTATAGCTCATCGATTTTCCGAACCATTTAATAATTTGTCCCCCCAACTATTCTCATAAAATTAGCGAAAATATAGGTCCTGAAAGTCTCACAAAACCTATTCTCTTTATATGCCTCTACACCAACCCCTTGGTTCTGAATTACTTAAGCACCGACACTCCCTCATATATCCTGATCTATTGATAAAAGTATTCGCAATATTAACTCGATTAGAAGAACATTTGGTAAAAGATGCCACTGAGTGGCAAACAATCCATGTTAAATAAATAGTTATCCTATTACCGTCCTAACAAAACACAACGCCCGCCACCACGGTGTTCGGTTTTGCTTACACAAGGCTGCACGAGCTCGGCTTTCTCGCGCCACTTTGGCGCCTGCCTGCCTGCCTACCTATTAAAACATACATTTTTATATCGCACTTTTCTAGATTGTTCACATCAATTTTAATTCCCATCGCCACGACAATATTCCAATCTTCAACACTCTTGCCTATCAATCATTCAATTATAGGGCTTTTGGGTACGCTTAATACGAACATACACGACATTACCGGCTCCCTCGTTAGGAATAAAAAAGGCTAACTTTTCTTTTTCTTTTTGTCGCCTCTCATTTCTCCATATGTAACGCAATGTTACATGGAGAAAAGATCTGTTAAGTTAATATTTTAAATGATGTTTCCCAAACGTAACAAGCCGGCGTTTGGGTAGGCTCACCTAAAAATTTTGCAGACCAACTGCATAAAACGCTCTGCAATCTTTTTAGCGCCTAAAACATGCACTACATACTTCCACTACAATGACATCATTTTAGGGATCAAGATCGCTCCCCGTCTGGTCTCACATAATATAATCGGGAAGATCTGGCAAAGACCAACTTCTCAGACCGGACCAAAGCGACATAGGGCCACATTGCCTCCCCGTAGGCCAAACTAGCAAGACATCAATAATCTTGCACCTACCTTGTGTGTAAATATGTTCCCCTTTTTCAAGAACGAATATTTTTGTTTTCTTTTAACTTTTTCTCTCATATATTGTAAATAGACTTACAGCTTACCTAGTTTTGTGGTGTTGGACTTTGTTTTTTAACTTACAGATGTAGATAAAACATTTCACTATTAATCGATAATATCATTTTGTTTATTAATGTCTTCAACTACCAATCAACCCTTTATATATTATTACCTTTAATATATTTTTTTTTTCTTTTTCTTTTTCTCATCATGATTAGACTTAGAATTTAACAACTTCAACTATTTTAGGCACCTTTTTAAAAAACCTACACCTAACAATATTTATAATATTTCTTAAACAGATAAAACATTTATCATTTTATTTTTCTTAATAGATTTTCAAAATGTTATTTTTGACGCTTCCCTTACAACCTCTAACTCTATCCCATGAACCTTTCCTCCCAACTTTTTACATCCATCAAGAGATTATTGTTCGTCAGCCATTTTATTTTTTTTTATTATTAAACTAACTAGAAGACCCTTCCTCGCTGTACATTTCCCAACAGTGAGCTCAGGAAACCCAGTTAATATTTTTATTTTTTTTTCTCTCATCGTCCGGCTCATCATTTTTTCATTTTTCAACTTTTTATTTTCACCACACAAGTCGGACACAATCAAAATTGACAGCAATAAATCTCTTACACCCACCTCTCCTTTTCCGCATCCTTCAAACCTCCCACTACCTTCCAAGGGATTCCAGTTCGCCGAACATTTTTGTTTTTTTTTTCCATTGATTAATCCGACTGGAACAATCCTTCCTCGTTATACCAATTCCCAATAATGAGTTCAGGATATCCAGCGCGATCTTTTTATTTTCTTTTTCTCATCGCCCGACTCATCATATCAATTCACCATTTTTTCAACTTTTCACTTTTTTTTTTCATAATTCAAATGGGCACAATCATTATGGACAACAGGGATCCCTCTTACTTCTACCTCTCCCTTTTACCTCCATCAATCTTCCCACCTCTTTTCACTGTCTGAACTAATGATGCAGACGGAATATCTTAGGCCTTCTGTTAATGAAAACAATGCCTCACCTAAACAAGTTCGCATTGCATTGCAGAATGCTTGGGATATTACTTTGCAGAAACATGCTCAGATACCCCCTTTCCCCTTTTCAACCTTAGCGTCACATTATACGTTCAGTCAATAAACTAACTTAAATTTTTCCTCTCATCTTTTATGCAATAAGATATTATTTTCCTTGTACGATTCATTTTACCATATTTACCATGTTGTATTATATACTTTCTCTTAATCTTTTATCATTCATTTTGTGCGTTTTTATTTTTATAACCTTGATTTTTTTTCTCATTGATACACCACCATTACAACATCTTTCTCTTTTAACTTGTAGCTTAATAATAATTTTAACTAATTTGTATACAAATTATTTCTTTTATTTTTTTTTATAATAGGTTTGTTAGGTTATCATTCATTATATGTCATTCCCCCAACCAAACCTTCATCACCGGGGGCACATTCTGTAGTATATTTTGAGTTGGATAGTTCACGGCCTTCTTCTGATATTTATTATATAACCCCTTATCTATATATAAAGATATGTATCGAACAATGGAAGTGACAATAAAACAAAGAAGGTGGAGGTAAACCAGACGACAAAGGCCAGACGAAAACAACCTGGCGCCAGAAAGTGACGTGATTATAGGAACCAATCAGGACGCTCCACCTTATGCGAGCGTCCAATATAAAAGGCCCAGAAATTAGACAAAGGCAGTTGTGTAGTTGTTTTCAGAGCGACGCCGTTAGACGGTCGGCTAGGGCATCCGCGACAGTCTTCGTCCGTGGTCTACCTCTACCTTCTTGGAGTTACCATCTAGACCTGCCTCTGTCTCTTGCTGTCCCAGTGCGGGAATCCCATCACGCACCCACTACCACGACTGCCCAATACATTCCACAACGGGATTACTACATATATATACCCAATTAAGGAAGATTTGAATATTTTTACAATAGAATAAAGAAGCGGAATTGTTATGAACAAGTATGTATTAACATATCTAGAGAGTGAGTGAGAAATTTGTATAAAACGGGATAAAACAAAGTTAAGCTAAGAGATAAAATATACAAAAATTTAAAATAAATAAAATATGTAAATCGGGAAAACACTTGAGGTTAAAATTCCTTATGCGGGATCCATGCTATTACAAAAAGCTATGTACTGCGGGGATAGTTCAATTTTTCTATTGAGGCTCGGAATTTTATTGGAAACCAAAGCCTCCAGGACCAGTCGTTGATATTTTCCGCGTATGTTACTGTAAATACATTGGGTGTCTGTGAAATCAATTGAATGCTGTGTTTCTGCCATGTGCTGATAAATCTGGGAACGGCTGTCTTTGTTCATGATGTTTCTATTGTGTTCTTTAGTCCTGATTTCAATGGTTCTGCCGGTTTCACCAACATAATGTATTTCGCAATTTGAGCATTTAATTCTGTACACTGCGTTAGGGGCGGATAGTGGGTCCTGCTTTTTAGAACTTTTTGTGATGGCATGCCGGAGTTTGAGTTCGACGGAAGGTGAATTACTAAAATAGGTACGAACACCGTATTTTCTCAAGAAACAGGCAATATTGACGATGGTTTCGGAATACGGGAGAACGCAAGTCGATTTGTAAACGGTTGGGGTTGCATATGTACGTTGTTGGTACGTATGGCGCCGGATAAAATCTATAGGATAACCGAAATACGAAAGGTTGCGATAAACGTTATTTCTCTCGACCGTCCTAAAGATTTCTAGAGAACAATGAGTGGAGATCCTTTTTGTTAGTGTTTTGATAGTTGTGATCTTATGAGATGCAGGTGCATGAGAACCGTAGTGAATATACGTGGGGTTAAATTCTGGTTTGTAGTATACCGTGGTTTCAATGCTGCTGCCGGTATTGATGACCAGCACATCCAGAAATGGGATGACACCATTCTTGTCCTGGTTTTGGGTGAACTTTAGGCATTCGTGATATGCGTTGAGGGCATCTGTGATGAGGGAGTTATTAGCGTTGGGATACATGCAAAATATGTCATCGACATATCTTACCCATAATTTAATTCCTAGGTCATCACGGTTGGTGATCCAGGAGTCAAGGCCAGACATTACGAGTTCAGCTGCTATGTTTGATAAAGGGCTACCCATGGGGGAACCTCTCTTCTGTAGGTAGTAATGACCGTCAAATTCAAGGGTGTTCATATTCAAGCATATTTGGAATAGGTCTGTGATGGTGCAACTGTGAGTATGGGGGAGATCGGAAGATGCCAGGAGTTTGCTGAGTTCTTTGATGATGAGGTCGTGGGGGAGACACAAAAAGAGGGATTTTTACATCATATGTGCAGATGGAGTAGTTTTCTAAGTTATCTATTTCTTTTAATTTGTGGATAAAGTCGCTTGAGTCTTGAATAGAATGGGAGTTATATGTCTTGATCAACGGTTTTAGGACATCTGAAAGGTATCTAGCCAGGTGTGCTGCAGGGGAAAGATGATATGCAACAATTGGTCTAAGGGGGATGTCCGGTTTGTGTACCTTCGGGAGGCCATAAATATAAGGGGTGTTGGAGAGATTTGAAGTATAGCTTTGAAATTGTGCGGAGGTGATTTGGTTGGTTCTTTTCAGGCGACTTAGTGATGATTTGTAGGCCTTTTGGATGTTGCTGAAATGGGCAGGTGAAGCACCCTCGAAAGTATCCAAATCGCCTAGGATGTCCAACATTTTGCTCTTATATGCTTCCAATATGAGAATCACGACCTGTGAACCTTTGTCTGATCTGATGACCACTATGTCTTTCTGATCTCTGAGGGATTTCAAAGCCTTGACTTCATTCTTAGAGGATTTGTGTTTGATTGAGAGTCCGCCGCGCCCAAGACAGGATAAAGAGTCTCCCATAACAGAAGTCGTTAATTTGTTTTACCCTAAATAACAACAGTTTACCTTTCCATCTCATGTAGAATAGACTCCTTCCTGGACCTTGTCCGCGTCTTCGGTGCGGTAAGTGACATCGAACCTGCATTGTCCTTTTGTGTTACCCATTGACGCCTTAAACCACTGTGGTCCTAAGACTGCATAATTTATCTAGCACAACAATCAGCCAAAGTATAACCTTCTTACCACAAAAGACACACACACACACATATATATATATATATATATATATATATATATATATATATATATTATATTAATTTTAAAAAAAGATTTTTGAGTTTCTGCTTGATATTTTGGATCATGTTGAGGATTATTGTAATGGTGATGCAGTCGTGGCAAAAATCTTGAAAATAAAAAAATAAAAATAGTAAAGATTATAAATTGCTTTAATTGAGCTTTAGGATAAACATAACTGGTAAAAGTACCGCCTGGCTTAAGGCGTAAGAATAAATAAAACAAAATATTATTTACATAATTACAAACACGTTTGAGCCGACCAACGGGGAACAACAACAATGAGTATTTATAAAGAAAGCGTGACCTCTGGCGGTCGATTTATACAGAGTATTTATATCTATGAAATTATAATTTTAAATAAAATAACACTTTAACATAATTCTAAATAAAATATTTTAATTTAACATTTTAAATAAATAATTTTAATATAACATATATATATATATAAATATATTAAAAATAAAGAAGGCATCTCCTGACCACGAGCACATGTGCTTTTTAGATTGCAGAGCGCCATCTAGTGGAGCAAAAATAAACTAAACGTTTATTCAGCTTGCTCCGTGATATTTGGCCAACCCAATTTCTTGATAAATCAAGAAAAGTCATTCACGAACGCGTTTCACGCTGTTGGCGCTCGTCAGCGTGGAGTAGACTGTAACCACTGCGACCAAAAATATTTTTGGTCCCAATGGCTTCTTGAGAAATCAAGAAATTGGGTTGGCCAAATATCACGGAGCAAGCTGAATAAACCTTTATTTTATTTTTGCTCCACTAGATGGCGCTCTGCCATCTAAAAAGCACATGTGCTCGTGGTCAGGAGATGCCTTATTTATTTTTAATATCAACACCTGACCCACTTATATTTTATTTTTTTCTATTGTTTTTTCATATATATATATATGGAAGCAAAAGTCGCCTCTCCCGTCCAAATAAACGTCAGAATCTGACGCCATCTATTGACCGTCGCCTCAACTAGCGGCATCGGGTCGGTGACAAAGTCACAACACCAACTTTGGCAAACTGATAAGCGTCCATCTAGAGACCATGGTTTCGGGCTAATGGCCCTCGTCAGTCTAGGGCGGACTTTATTCCATGAGATTCACACGAGATCTAATGGAATCCTCACAATCTACCTGGATAATTTTCCGGGAGGAAATTAATCCATGGAAGCAATGGTCGCCTCTCCCGTCAAAATAAACGTCAGAATCTGACGCCATCTATTGACCGTCGCCGCAACTAGCGGCATCGGGTCGGTGACAGATTGTGAAGATTACATTAGATCCCGTGTGAATCTCATGGAACAAAGTCCACCCTAGACTGACGAGGGCCATTAGCCCGAAACCATGGTCTCTAGGTGGACGCTTATCAGTTTGCCAAAGTTGGTGTTGTGGCTTTGTCACCGACCCGATGCCGCTAGTTGCGGCGACGGTCAATAGATGGCGTCAGATTCTGACGTTTATTTTGACGGGAGAGGCGACCATTGCTTTCATGGATTAATTTACTCCCGGCAAATTTTCCATCTATGTTTTGCCAATAGATTTGGCCCAGCCACATTGCCAGCAAAACACCTCTTTGGTAGATTGTGAGGATTCCATTAGATCCCGGGTGGATCTCATGGAATAAAATCCGCCCTAGACTCACGAGGACCATTACCCCGAAACCATGGCCTCTAGGTCGACGCTTATCAGTTTGCCAAAGTTGGGTGTTGTGGCTTTGTCACCGACTCGATGCCGCTAGTTGCGGCAACGGTCAATAGATTGCGTTAGATTCTGACGTTTATTTTGTCGGGGGAGGCGACCATTGCTTCCATGGATTAATTTCCTCCCGGAAAATTTTCCATATATAAATAAATATATATATACTAGCGGATGTGTACCCGGCTTCGCCCGGGTTTTATCCAAGGGAAAGTTTGCCTAACGAATATTATTGATAATAATATTCCTGAACATAAAGAAATTTATAATAATAATGATAATAATATTCGTTACATTATATATTTATGTAATATATAAAATATTAAAATATATTTTTCGAGCAAACATATCCACTCTCTCTACTCAATAGATTTTTAAAAAAGATCTATATAAATAAAAATATCTAGAGATATACTACATGATCTTAGCCAAAAGGCCGAGAAACGATATTTTATATATAGAGATGACCTGGCTTCGTGTGTCTTCTGCTCGAGTGAATGTTTCGCTGGTAAAATTTTGTTCCTGCCTACTAAATATCATTACCTGGCATTGCTCGTGGTCTGCTCTAGTGAATATTCCCCTAAAGAATAAGTGTTAATGTCAATAATTATGTCAATCAAGTATGATACAGCAATATTGTCATCATCATTTCTGACTAAAAATATATTGTTGCTCAATTGGTTAATAATATTTTTTCTTGGTTTAAAGTGCGACAAAAAAAACTCTTCCAGATTTAACTCTCTGTCCTGTTCAAATATCAGCGAGATTAGTTACATATTGAGGGCGTGCATAGCCGACAAACATATATATATATTATGATGCATTAGCACGCCATCTGTTATCAAAATTCGAAACTATTATAGACGCGTATGAATCTTTTTAAAAATAAACAATTTCTACTGTCCTTACTGCAATGGAAAAATTATATTATTATATAATTAATATAATTATATTACCGATGAGTCAGGCTATTAATTTTTCCATTGCAGTAAGGACAGTAGAAATTGTTTATTTTTAAAAAGAATCATATGCGTCTATAATAGTGTCGAATATATATATATACTAGCGGATGTGTACCCGGCTTCGCCCGGGTTTTATCTGAGTGAAAGTTTGCCTAACGAATATTATTGATGATAATACTCTGGAACACACAGAATATTATGATAATAATGATAATTATAAAGCTGGACAACACGTAAAGTAAGATGAGTTTCTTTTAATAAACGAACACGCAAGCTTTCGGGACGTACGCCCTTCGACAGGCAATTATACACGCAAAGATACAAATGGTAGGTAGGAGCGAATATTTATATGTGCTAGTTTTTAACATATTTACAAGAATTTTGCTGTAAAATTAGCATATTAAACTAAACCAAAGAAATGCAAAAATATAACTATTATTTCAATTATTAAACTTAATGACGGGAACTATTGTACATATAATATTTTATGAAAAAACTAATATGTTACAGGAGTTTCAGCCAAGAGAACACCATATATATCGGGAATATCTATCTTTCTATTTATGCTATTGTGTTTGTGTGAGACTATGGATTCCAACACCAATCGTTGGTGTTGGTTGTGGATATGTCTATAGTGGATTACTGGATGGTTAACATCGAATGTATGTCCTGTAGATGCTATGTTTTGGTGGATGAGAGATTTGGGGTCTTTGTTAGTTATATTGCGGGAATGCTCTGTCATTCTGATGCCTACAGTTCTACCTGTCTCACCCACATATGTGGCAGAGCACTGCTCACATGAGACAGAGTAGACTGCTCCTGTACTTTGAAGGGGGCTGGGAGGAGTGTCTGCTTTGGTTATGGGATGTCTGAGGTGTGTGAATATGTTATTGGTGTTGCTGAAAAAGGGCGTTGAAGGGCGTACGTCCCGAAAGCTTGCGTGTTCGTTTATTAAAAGAAACTCATCTTACTTTACGTGTTGTCCAGCTTTATAATTTACCAGTAAGAGTCCTTGAATTTTTCTAAATGATAATGATATTCGTTACGTCATATATTCATATAAAACTAGCCGAATGACCCGGGCAACGCCCGGGTTTTACCCTATTAAATGTACCCTATTCAAATACTATTCGTTACAATTATAAATTGGCGCCGTGGATGTCACTCTTGTGAAACGTCCCGCTCCAAACTTTGTGTCTGAGAAGCGATATTTTTATAGAAAGATGATCTGGCTTTTGTTTTCTGCTCGAATGAATGTTTTTCTGTTAGAATTTTGTTCCTGCATACAAAATAATGAACTGGTTTCACCCCTGGTCTCTGCTTTTGGGAATTTTTCCCGATATAATTTTGTATCGGATAATCAAACATGATACAGCAATATCGTCATCATCATTTTCTGACTAAAAATATATAGTTTTAATAATTGATTTATATATTTTTTAAAATAGCCTATCGTCTTCCCCGTATTATTTTACCTATGTATGGAAATTTTGGTTTGAATTAGTGAACTATTGCGAATTTGTATACCGGACATACAGACAGACAAACAAACATACAAACATTCATTTTTATATATATAGAGATATGAAATTTATTTTTCGAGCAAACATATCCACTTTCTACTGAATAGATTTTTAAAAAGATATACATAAATAAAGATATCTAGAGATATACTACATGATCTTAGCCAAAAGGCCGATAAACGATATCTATCTATATATATAAAAATGAATGTTTGTATGTTTGTCTGTTGGTTGGTTGGTTGGTTTGTATGTCCGGTATACAAATTCGCAGTAGTTCACTAATTCAAACCAAAATTTCCATACATAGGTAAAAAATAACGAGGATGACGATAGGCTATTTTAAAAAATATATAAATCAATTATTAAAACTATATATTCAAATTATTCTAAATAGCGCATCTAGAACGCGGTGGAACTGATGGCGGGGCGAGCCCATTGGCCGCCTGCGACACGTGGCTTCCCTGTGCGCGCGCATGCGCCGGGAAGCCACTCGCACGCCGGGAGCCGACGGGAGCAGTCGCTTGCTCGCCGGGAGTCAACGGGCGCGCGCATGCGCCGGGAAGGCACTCGCACGCCGGCAGCCGACGGGAGCAGTCGCTTGCTCGCCGGGAGTCAACGGGCGCCGACAACCCTAGGAAGCAAGGTGTATTCGCACTCGGGTAAAACCCGGGCGTTGCCCGGGCCATTCGTCTAGTTTTATATATAGATGACCTGGCTTCGTGTGTCTTCTGCTCGAGTGGATGTTTCGCTGGTAGAATTTTGTTCCTGCCTACTATTAATCATTATATGGCTTCGCCCGTGGTCTGCTTTAGTGAATATTCTCCAAAAGATTTTTTTAATGCAATCAAGCATGATACGGCAATATTGTCATCATCATTTCTGACTAAAAAAATATTGTTGCTCAGTACTTGGTTAAATAGGATAAAAGCCAGACGATAAAAGCCAAACCTCCTGATCTCTGGGTCTTGATCGCTTGATCTTGTTCCCCGAAATGATCCCTTAACTATTTTTGTAGCCTGCGGGGCCTTAGTTGTGCTTGGTGCTGCCTTGGTTCCCTCAAAACGGCGCGCACTCGCCCTTTTCTCCCCCGGGGTGCCCACGGCCTCGCCGGCGCCTCTCCAGCCCTCTCCTTGGCCCTCCATTGCGGCGGGCGCTTGGAGACACCTAAACATGAGTGATGCCTTAAAATGCTTTCCGAAGCATGTAGAAGGCAAAACAATTGTCGAGTACTTGGTTGAATATAATTTTTCTTGGTTAAAGTGCGACAAAAAAACTTCCAGATTTAACTCTCTGTCCTGTTCAAATTTCAGCGAGATTAGTTACATATTGAGGGCTTGCATAGCCGACAAACATGTTCCCGGCTTCGCCCGATTTTTACCCGAGTAAAAGTTTGCTTAACAAACATTTGTTAAAATGATTCTAGCAAACATCCAATCCCTACTGAATCTATACTTGTCTACACTCTCGATAATTTTTTCCCGGTCCCTTGAAAAATACTCGATAAGTTGAAAAAAATCAGTATTAATTGGTCCACTCGGTAATTTGAAGTTGAAGGAATAGTATCTTGCCACAAACGAAAATTTGTAAATAACTGTATTTAGCGAATGTACCCAGCTTCGCACAGTTTTTATCCGAGTAAAAGTTTGCCTAACGAACATTTGTTAAAACGATTCTAGAAAACATCCAATCCACCTATATATTGATTTATAAACGTATATAAATATAAATATTGTTTTATGCGTTTAAATATATTTTTGAAACACATACATTTTTGAAAATATTTATTATATTTTAAATAAGATATTGTCACTTTTGTGAATTTGATAATTAATTATTTCTTTTTTTCTCAATGAATTATATATATTAATTTAAAAATTCATTTTTATCATCATCACATACAATGTAATTTTTTTGTATAAACAAACAATAATAAACAACAACAATTAGGGGCTCAAAAATCATTTATTATGGTTAGCAGCTCCGTAAATAAAGATATTTTCACAACAACAATTAAAGTTGCATCATCATTTTTATAAAACAACAGCAAATTAAATTAACAATGTAAAAATATATTTTAACATTACATTTTAACATTTAACACAAAAACGTTACAATTTTTTTTTTAAATATATATTAATATTGAAATGCCAAGTATTTTATGTCATTGGAATATTATATTACTAAATTCTCAAATTAAATTTATTATACTTGGAAAACATTTTAAGCATTGTTACAATTTATAAATATAATTTCCCCAGACGCCGCTAGAGGCGCTGCTTGCGAGTGAAAGTAGAAAATTTGCAAATAAAATTGCAAAGAATATTTATTTCAAATCAAATTCAAACCAGAAATCTTCCCAGTAGTATAGCAAATAACTTCCTAAAGTTTCACGGCGATTGGATAATCTTACCTTTTGAAAACATTCATCGTGTGAACAAACTAACATTCATCGTGTGAACAAACCACGTGTTAATTATTAACCAATCAAATTCATTTATCGTCGCGACCAGTGCTGCGCCCAAGCGGTAAAAGGCGGGAACTAACGCTTTTTGGTTTTTTATTTTTTTTAAAAAAGCACATTAACTTTTTTAGTTTTTTGAATAGCCTATATGTTAAACGAAAGCTTCAGCTACCTACATGCGAAATTCTATATTGATTGAATCAGTAGATTTTGCGTGAAGCGATAACAAACATCGATTTCGCATTTCATTTTTATAGATATAAGGATAAGGATATGTATATATATATGTTCCCGGCTTCACTCGGTTTTTACCCGAGTAAAAGTTTGCCTAACGATCATTTTTTAGAACGATTCAAGTAAACATCCAATCCCTACTTAATCTATACTTGTCTATACTCTCGATAATTTGAAAATTTTTCCCGGTCTCTTGAAAAATACTCGATAAATTGAATAAAATCAATATTAATTGGCCCACTCGGTAATTTGAGTTTGAAGGAATAGTATCTAGCCATAAATGAACATTTGTAAATAACTGTATTTAGCGAATGTATCCGGCTTCGCCCGGTTTTTACCCGAGTAAAATTTGCCTAACGAACATTTGTTAAAACGATTCTAGAAAACATCCAATCCACCTATATATAGATTTATAAACGTATATAAATATACAGATATTGTTATATGCGTTTAAATATATTTTTGAAACACATAATATTTTTGAAAACATTTATTAAATTTTAAATAAGATATTTTATTCAAATATATATTAAAATTGAAATGCCAAGTTTTTTACAACGTCATTGGAATATTATATTACTAAATCCTCAAATTAATTAATAAATATATTATACTTGGAACACATTTTAGAATTTTTACAATTTATAAATGTAATTTCACCAGATGCCGCTAGAGGCGCTGCTTGCTAGTGAAAGTAGAAAACGTGCTGATAAAATTGCAACGAATATTTATTTCAAATCAAATTCAAACCAGAAACCTTCCCAGTAGTATAGTAAATAATCTTTTAAAGTTTCACGGAGATTGGATAATCTTACCTTTTTAAAACATTCATCGTGTAAACAAACTATCAAACTACGTGTAAAATTATTAACCAATCACGAATTCATTTATCGTCGCGACCGGTGCGGCGCCAAGCGGTAAAAGGCTGGAACTAACACTTTTTGGTTTTACATTTTAAAAAAAGCACATTAACCTTTTAGATTTTTGAAGAGCCTATATGTTAAACGAAATCTTCAACTACCTACATGCGAAATTTCATAATAATTGATTTTGTAGATTTTGCCCAACTCGATTACAAACATCGATTTTGGATTTCATTTTTATATATATAAGGATGTTGTACCAAAATTAGCCATTATCCCAGTAGCTTCAGGCGTCTAGGGTTTCCACATAAACGATAGGCAGGTTGGATGGCACCTAAAAAGGCCAGAGACCGGCGACATGGGCAAGGTACAGAAAGGTCTCTCCGGAGTGGTACGTCTAGCTGCACGTCATTAACTACTCATCATTGACCAGTAGAAGATTCTTGGGAAGAGTTCATGTGATAATTTGAGTTATTTACATGCCTGTTGTTTTCTCGACGAACTAGACTTCGCCTTGCCTCGGTCTCTCTATATTTTACTTTTTTTCTAATTTCAGATTACATGCTTTGCCTCTAGGCTGGCGCGTTGAAGTTTATATAAATTAAGGACATCACACTTGCTGCGAATAATTTCCAGATAAGTATTTTTTTTTTAATATTACTCTACATTTGGTGGATTAAATTATCCTACTTTAACTGATGTAAAATGGGATTTCATAATTCCGTTAGCCATTTTTTTGCTTTGTTACAAATATTAAAGAAATCAGTTGCATTAGCAGTTATGCAAATTTTAAGATGCGAATTCCCTTTATATAATCGTATAATGTATAATCTAAATAATCTTAATTTTGTTAGAAAAATTAATCGAATATTTATTATACTTATGTTACTGATAATTTCGGGAATTGAGCATAATCCTGGCCCTAGGGCAGTTAAGCAAATAACAATTGAATCCTATAAAAATAAGTACCAGACAATATAGCAATCCTAACAACTAAGATAGAAGAATTGGACCAAAGATTGGAAAATAGACTTTCTTCGCTAGAAGCTGGGATGAGATAATTAAATCGACGATTCCAGCACATTGAGTAGCCCTTGATAAGACGGTTAAATTACTGAGTGCTAACTCGGAAAGGATAAATGACTTGAAAAGAAGGTTAGATGTTTGCGAGATGAAGCAAAAAGAGAATAATTTGATTTTCTACGGAATTGAGGGAAAGGAAGACGAGGCTACATCGGATACTCGTGCTTTAATAATGAATCTAATTTCTGATAAAATGCAAATTCAGGAAAACATTAAGATCCAGAAATGTCGAAGATCAAAAAAAGGAAAACTCGCCGTTTCTCATTGAAGTGCCGGAACATAACGAGCGTATCATGCTCTTCAAAAACATCTTTAGACTAAAAAAATATCTATATTTATTTAAACATATTTCATCCAGTAAAGGTTAAATAACAACGGAAATTAATTATTACAAAGTGGAAGGAACTTATTGGAAAAGATATTGCTAAGAAACTACGGGGTAATAAACTTAGAGTTGGCGGGACTAATTATTACGTTACAACACAAAACACACACAAAAACAGACAGTATAATTTTCAACCAAGGGGGCGCTGCTTTATAGCTAACGACGAAGTTCCAATTCTCTGTAAATATGAATACTTCCAATCAAATTAATGTAAATAGGCAAGTTTGTTCTTCGTTCAAAAATACGATACAAACGATTTGTTGGAACGCCTAGAAAGGATTATGTCGCTATTTGACCTATTCATACATATAGAAAAATACAGCATTTTCGCACTCACAGAAACATGTAAGGATCACTATCTGGAAAATAAACTAACAGGATTTCAGCTGTGCGAATCATTTGCTCATAAGGACTTCAAGAAGGGAAGACCCTCGGGAAGAATTATAGTTGGGTTACGAAAAACTATTCAGGACAAAATTGAAAGGGCCGAAATTGAAAGGCATTTGATTATGATTTGTTGGAGGTTTGACAGTGAAGTTTGAGTGTTTATGGTTTTTGCGTACTTGCCACTAAACGAACAATATTTAAATAAATGCAATAACTTTCTAAACCACAAATAGAAAAAAATAACTGAAGGATACGAAGTTCTGCTAGCTGGTGATTGAATGCGCGAACGGATGAAATGGGAACTCTTCATAATACACTAAACCTTCCTTGCTTCCTAACTACTAGACGCATTTCAAAATACTCTGTAACCTCTTCGCATTCAAAACGATTCATAGATAGATTAAATAATAATTCGCTTACAATTTTGAACGTCAAAACAAGGTGTGATAGAAGCGGCGACTACACATTTATATCAGCACGGCGATCCTTTGTGGTGAACTAGTGTATTGTCTCCTGTGGGCTGTTAGGTTACGTACTTGACCTATATGTTGAATAACTACCATACTCAGATCACTTACCTTTAACAATAAAAATGAATACGTGTTGGGGAAGGAAACAAGAAAATACATATGAAAACCTGAAAAAGCAACGCTTTTTGCAGAGAATTTAGGGAGAGCTTATGGATCCTGGAATAAATCGTTTGAGAATATAATGAACAACCTATTCAAGCGGATCAAAAATAAATGTTAAAAACTGGTATGCAAATTGAGACAAAAACGGATAACCTAAAGTCGTACTCTTGGTTTGATGATGATTGCTACACAGCGAAAAAGAACATGAAGGCAACTCTGGAAAAATATGCTATATCGAACAAGGACCAAGACCGTTTGGAATATGTTATAACTAGGAATAAATATACGTCAATTATCATTATTAAAAATATAAATACTTTTGTAAGATACAATAAAAATTGAATAATATTAACGGCTTAACTATATTTTGGAAAACAATATCTTCCTTCAGGAAAATAAACTATACGCATGGCAACATAAAATTTTCGGATTGTCAGCAATTTTACGAAAAACTCCTGGATACAGACAAAATACCAGATTATAAACCACTTACTATATATTTTCTGAATGCAAATAAAGAGCTAACTCAATTACATAACTCTGAACGAAATAAACAGAAATTTCGGAAATATCTTCATTTACGTGGCTGCTAACCAGAATGGATGATTTTTGAGCCCCGAAAAAAATAAATTTCTCGGATAAAATGTGGTAAGGCGACTGGCTTTCAGAACAAAATGAATAAATTAATAAAGGCCTTTTTAAAAGAATACTTGATTTATCTGAGGACATATTCAATAGAATCTTGTGAACTTCTGAATTCCCGACAACATGACTTAAATCAGTTACTCAACCAATTTTTAAGAATGGTGAACGAGACAATCCCTTTAGCAATCTTAAGTAATATAGCAAAACTATTCACATCAATCTCAAATCTCGTCTAGGTAGTTGGATCGAAAGGAAAGAGATACAAGTGGTTCCTGAGAATCAGAAGGGATTCAGAGGCAATCACTCTTGCCAAGAACGCATATTCACTCTTTTATCTTTCATTCAAATCACCCTAGGCCGAAAGAGAAGAAAATGCTACTTGTTTTTTGTGGATTTGAAAAATGCTTTCGATACAGTGCCCCACTCCTTACTATGGAGAAAACTAGTGGATGCAGTTCTTAACCATCGTTTCGTTAACTTAATTAAAAGTTATTATACAAATATGACGGCCGTGGTGCGATGGAACAACTCATTCACCAAGCCAATAAAAGTGCGCTCAGGAGTATTAAAATATGTCACCTTATTTATTTATACTTTTTATAAATGACTCAATTGATCTTTTCAAATAATTCAGATTTATCTAGAATATACCTATCAAATTATGGAAATTTCCAACTTTTGCTATATAAAAACGACATTGTCCTGATTGGTGAATCTAAAAATAAAAATAAAAATCAATATGCTGAAAATATATTTTGAAAGTAATCTATTAACCTTGAATTAAAATAAATCAAAAATTATTAATTCAGAAACGGCGGTCGATTAGCACAACATGATAAATGGTTTTGAGGTAAACGGCAGCTGTCTGTTACTACGAAATATCAATACTTAGTATACCCGCTTACAACGGTAAACTCATTAAACAAAATATCTGCATATTTTACAAGGGTAAACCCTGGAAGCAATTGGTACCGTTTGGGAGGTCTCGAAAAAATCCAAAATGAACTCTTTAAATGCAGTAATGTGAATCTGTATAAGACCGGTGGTCTTAATGAAGATGTGGGTATAATTATGGTACAGGACATATCTAGTGTAGAATGACTATATATTGCTACTATTCATGGCCGGGTAATGAAAATTAGCTCATGGTGAGTGAGGATGAAAGAATAAGGTATAATTACCATGATGAAAATAATTTGTGGACGGTGATGCTCGAACCGGGCCGTGAATTAAAAAAATATCCAACTAGCTGCTTTAGTTTAACTGCTGGGAAAAATACAGCGAAGTACCACGTGTAATTAAGATAGAATTAAAATGAAATCAAAATTACCGCTATAGTTAAGATCTGGTAGTCATTCTGTAAGAGATTGGAGAGGATGTGTCGATTCATTTTCCAAAATTGAAATAAACAAATCTTAAATTTGACAATTTAGTTGAAATAATGGTTGATATTGAAAATTAATAATTATAATATTATTGTTCAATCAAGTAAGAATAACTATAAACATAAAAGATTAAAATAAAAGTGATCATCATGATTGCTAATACAAAATACATTTGGTCTCTTCCAACAATAATTGTTAATATAAAATAAAAACAAAAAAAGTTCAAATATGAAAACTCGAGATAAAAGCATTCTTTATATAAGTTATATATAATATATTTAAAAAGGGAAAATATTTAAATATGCATCAACGTTGAAAAAGTGATATAATATTTAAAAATATTAACAATATTAAAATATAAAAATAGAGAATATATAAAATGATATAAATGAACACACTTTAAAATGTTATAACACCTTGATAAAGGTTGGCGTTCCGCCAGCTGAAATGTTGGTAAAATAAATGATTTTTTGATCCAATATATGCCTTTTTAATTAAATAAGATGATATATAAAATTAATTTTCAAGCAAAAAAAAAATCCTTAAAGGTTTGCAGATTGACATATATTTAAAAGGTGTCGGAGTTGGTTTTTGACACTTTCATATGTCTTCATGTAATTATGAGGTAAATTGTAGAAAGTGTGAAATATAGCTGCGGTTTTTTCAATTCGATGGGGAATGATATATAGCAGCCGTGGGGGTTGAGAGGGGTAAAGATGGTTGCTCTTGTGTAGAGTTAAGCCAAGAAAAAAAGGAGGCTAATATAGTGTTGCGATGGCGTATGTATAGCAGCTATAGAAGGTGGGAAATATTAGTGTGACAAGGTAGGTGTTGAGGAGACATAAGTTGGTGGTTAAAAGGAGTAATTTTTATTTTGAATTGGCGATGCGTGTCTGATAATTGAAACGAGTTTGTGAAGGTTGATTCAATTTATTAGAGTGGAAGTGACTCAATGCCATGATAGTAGTGCTTTCGAGGGTAAAGATTATTGGACCCTGGTACGGTATATTATGCTAAATAGGAGGGAGGGAGAACTTGGACCTGGTAGCCACGCTTTGGTTCGTGAAGATTGCTAATAAAGATATCGAGTATGTAATTATTTGGGAAAAGTTGGTTATATAATAATTAATTCATCAGCTAGTGTGTAAGTAAATTTGTTAGTATCATATGGGAGATATATTGAAATAGGTGTGGAGAATTCGGAAATGCGTGGAATAAATAAGTGAAGGTAAATATATTGATTTTGGATAATTTCGAACCTGTGCAGCCTATATAATTATTATGTGCCTGTGCAGGCTCTGAAACATTTGTTGCTTCGAATAGTGTTTTGTTTGTTGGAAGGATGGCTAATGTTTCAGTGAATTAGGTAACAGGAATTGTTTGCTTGTGAGTGGCGCGGGGGTATTAAACGTTTTCATTCTCTAATCTGGATCTGGTGGAATTGAGGATAATTCGCATATAGATTGAGATATGTGGAAGAGACAAAGAGAGATAAAGAGAGAGAGTGAGAAATTTGGACGAAAAGGCGTTTTTGTAGAGGTTTGCAAATAGAATAGGTTTTGTGAATTAATTGAAAAAAAAGTAAAGTGTCAATTTGCTTTGTGGAAGTCTCTGAATGAGTAAATGAGTATATATATATATACATTATAGTAGATATAGCCGCATCTGGAAACATCTCGGCATCCAAACATATTTTTCAGACTTACTCAGTATGTACATTTTGAATTTGAAATACTCTCTCTCGAAATAAAAACGAATAGCATTTCTTCTGCACAATAGGCTGAGCATAGCACTCCAAAAAATGTTTTGTGTTTATAGAATTTAAGGACATATTTTTTGATAGAAGTGTTAGCAATTAATGAGCTATGTATATTCATATTTTCTCAACAAAATAGTTTTTTCCCGAGCCCTCTGTAATGTTAATTTTACTTTATGCAGATTTGGTTTGAAAAATAGAATGGAGCATGAGTAATCCTCAATATGCCTCATCTGACATTTCTATATCCCTCATTTCATTCTGTTTTTTTTATTCATTCTATTTGTTATTTTATTACAATTCACAATATATTTATTTTGGTATATTTTGTAGTCACAAACCAAGTTCAAAAATGTCAAAAATTCAATAAACAAAGCCAAATATTGCAAACGTATTTTCCATACGTTTGCAATATCTGGCTTTGTTTATTAGATTTTTGCCATTTTTGAACTTGTTTTGACTCCAAAATATACTTATACTAAAATAAATATTTTGATATATTATGATAAAAATACCATTTATATGATATTTATTCTTCAACTTCCCAATATTATATAGAAGACATCAATTTGAATTAGATTGATGTGGTGAATAACACAAAGTAAACTTGATTAAAATTAAATCTATCAAATTTGAACTTTATATATATATATATACGAATTAAACACACATTCCAACGAAATATCATAAGACAGCTATATCATTAGTTATCTCGAAGCTCCTTCTTTGAATTTATAATTACGAACGTATAGACATAGTTGAGAATGTACTTAGATAGACTTCGAGGTGTAGTCTGTAGATCTAAAAATAAAATCAATATTAAAAACCTCTACCTGTAGAGAGAGAGAGAGAGAGTAAAGATAATGACGCACCATCCTTGAAGTTCTCTCTCGGCAGCGAATTGAAATAATATTTTTTTCGCAATACTTATAAGTAATTTTAATTAATTATGGTATTCATATATCATTCTATTATTATAGTAATAGATCAAATAAAATTCGTTTCCAGTATTGTATCTGTTCCTTACCAGCCACAAAGAGCCAATAAAATTGACCTCATGTTTAGGCATCCAAACATGTTATAAACTAAAGATAATGCATCTAAAAATACCCATAAAGTATTTCAAAGAGCAGACAAAGAAGACAATAAAATTGATCTTTTAAAAAGGTTTAGAACAAAATCAGCGATTTTCTCTAAAAAAGAGGCTAAGAAGCAATATATGGGCAGTTTTTTATGTGTCAGGGCAAACAAACGACGTTGTATTATGAGAGAAGAACTCTAATTAAGGCTAGCATCTTATATAAAGCTTAATTAATGAATATTTCATATTTTTTAATTTTAAAAATTAATTAAAAAACGGAATTTATCAATTAAAACAAGATATTTGCAAGAAAAAATGTCTTCAACATGAATAATAATAACTTCAAACTTTAACTCTTGATGCAATAAAAAAGGTATATATTCTAAAAAATATATATATACACAACATAATATTGAAAATGCTATAGCAACTCAGTTACGTTTGCTGAAGAAAATATGACCAATTATTGGGAATGAGAAAGCGCAATTATATTAAAATTTTATCAAACGTTATACTCAATCTTTCCCTCTTTTACATATTGATGTTAATTATATTGTAACGTTTTAAATGTTAAAATATGTTTTTACATTGTTGATTTAAGTTTTTTGTTTTATAATAAGGAATATTCAGATTAAATTGTTATTGTTGTTGTTTATTATCGTTTTTTAAGACATTGAATGTAATGATGATAACAAATGACTTTTTAATTTAATATACAAAATCAGTGAGAAAAAAAGAAATAATAAATTACAGAATTCACAAACGTGACAATATGTCTGCTTGAAAATTATAAAATTATAGAATTTATATATTTTTTGAGCTGAGATGAATAATTGGTACTTTTGAAAATTATATTACTGATGATATACAGGGTGATCCAAAAGTCCCGCACAACTTTAAAAATTAATAACTCCGCGAATATTTGCGCTAGAGCAATGCGGTAAACACCATTGTGTTCAGGATGCAATGGGATTTTTATGGCAAATAATGAAAAATTCGAAATTGATTTTAGTTACAACTTTATTCGCTAGATGGCGCTCTACCAGAATCAGAGATTCAGCGGTCAAATTGTTTGATAAATTGAAAAATATAACTGAACGACACGTATTTTTCCTCTTTGAATACCAGGAAAGAACCCTAATAATATCAAATGATAAATTAATAAAACACCATTTCGCCAAAAGTTAGAAGAATTGGTTGACGATTTTTAAATACAATCTGAGATATGTAAAATAGGTATATGCAAATTAAAACATGTATCAAAAAATATTTATATTGTAGATGGAGTTTTGTGAAATAAATTTAATGTTTGAAAATAACTACTGATATCAATACACGATTTTTGAAATGTTAATATAGTACCAAAAATTATGATGGCACTACTAATAGGATTTCGTGCTATAAGGAATGTATAGTTTCTTGACTAATTGTGGACACTTGACTATTTAACTGGTTATTTGTCATGATCCAAAAATGAAATATAGAGGGGAGTGACAAAATATATTTGTCGTACTTTATTCCAAATATCCTATGGGTTTGTCAAATGTTATCATTGTTTATTATACTGTACATAATTTTGAAAAAGTATCCCCTAAAAAAAATCATTTTTAAATCGACCTTTTGCGTTGAAAAACGTGGTAGTAAAATCATTTTGTATTATTTTTGGCGCAAAATATCTAAAGTTGGGGGGGATAGAGAGATTATTCCTTATGCTATTTCTTCTAATGAGCGAAAAGCGATAAACTGAACATAAGGGGTAAAATTGTGTATACCAGTGTTATTCGAGAAGTTATAACACTTTGGCCTGCACGACATAATATAAAATGTGGGCAAATGACAAACAAAAAAATTACTGTTTACAGAAAAAAAATAATCAAGATGTGAGTACAGCATTTATTATTCCCATAACCCAAAACAAAGAGCTGCAAAATATAACACATGAGGTAACTGCCTTCTCTCTTGTATTAGGTCACAATCCTTGCTCAATGTGGCGCCCTTCATTCTCAAACACCGCCTGCAGACGATAGAGG
The DNA here is from genome assembly GCA_030710605.1 of Cordylochernes scorpioides. Taxonomy (NCBI): domain Eukaryota; kingdom Metazoa; phylum Arthropoda; class Arachnida; order Pseudoscorpiones; family Chernetidae; genus Cordylochernes; species Cordylochernes scorpioides. The sequence goes on along the minus strand of CP092870.1, from coordinate 27,337,915 downwards.
ACAGAATGGTCACAATTGAATAGTTGAAATTTATAAAACGTGCCATCTGATAGAAGCCTTCAACATGGCCAATGTGGTAGGCCGGCATCGATAAAAACGCGACTTAATGTACCCCCATAACTGAAATTGTAAGGCGTCAAGTCTGGTGATATTGGAGGCCACTGGTATATAAAGTGGAGACTTATCAACGAATTCCACCGAACGTATCCTTCAGCAATTGTTTGGCACCGCGGGAGATATGAGAAGGTCCTCCATCTTGCATGAATGTTATTTCGCTTAGTGCTTGTTTGTCCTGCAATATGGGAATAGCCTTTTCTCTCAAAAGTTGAACATAACGTTCACCAGTTACGAAAACGGTTTTAAAAGTTCTTCCATTGATTTTTTCAAAGAAAAATGGCCCAATAATAAAAGAAGAAGTGAACCCACACAAAACTGTAACTCTGTGCTGATGAAGTGGTATTTCTGTAAAAATCCTAGGGTTTTCTGTTGCCAAAATGAGGCAGTTTTGAATGGTAAATTCTCCCTTTAGATAAAAGTGAGCATCATCTGTTCTTAGAACATTTGACAGCCAGTTTTCATCAATATCAATTTGCCGGAAAACCCATGCAGCGAATTCTTGACGCTTCTCAAAATCGCTGACTTTCAACTCGTGAAAACTTTGAATTTTGTTAGGATATTTTTGTTGAAAAATTCTAAATGTGTGTTCTCTCCAAACTGTTCCATACGAAATCCCCGTTTGTCGAGAAACTTGTCTAGCACTTACTTCTCCATACGGGGATAACGTTTCAATAGCTTTAGCATTCTGCAAAACCGTAACAGCCACTGACTTGCATGTCGATGGTCTTCCACTCCGAGGTTTTGCTTCCAGAGATCCAGTTTCCTCAAAACTTTTAATCAATCGCTTTAGAGAGTAGCAACTCATTGGTCCTTTACCGCTTCGAATATCTTTAAAGGAACGAAACGCTCGTAAAGCTTCAGTGGCAGATTCTGAATCACAATTTAAAAAATTCACCAAGAGTGCTTTATCCTGTAGTGACGGCATTCCAAGTGGAAGGGGAGAGGTTCGACCACACCTCCTTGCGGTCCCCCCTGGACCCTTGGAATATTTGACCAAATTCTGGTTCGTTTCCAAGATGACTAACGTTGCAACGGCACCCATTTTCAAATGAAGAGCAAAACTGATATCTCCAGTAATGCTACCGCGTCCGGGGTAACCGCCGCGTCAGGAGCTGCAGCTCGAGCTCATGATGAGAAATCTACTACGAGGACACAATTCAATCTACTACAACTCAATATAAATGGTACCCAGAGAAAAATAAAGAGCTGACTTGTCTTCTCTGTGACAACAATGTACATGTTAATTGTCCTCAGGAGACAAAATTGAATCAGAATCTGAGATTCAATATCAAAGATTATACAACACTACGAATGGACAGACCGGGAAAATTCGGAGGAGGACTTGCCATTTTGATTAAAACTCTAGAAATCAAATTTAAGGAAATCGCCAATAATCAGAGTAAGCCTAGAGAAGGCACGACAGAAGCTCAGGCAATAGAAATCTATCTTACCGATAAAACAATTCCAATTATAAATGTTTATGACCACGATAATACTAGCATCAATACTGGCCTGATAGAGACATTAAGTGAAGCGTCTTCGGATATCGCAATCATACTTGGTGATTTTAAAGCCGAAAGACCAACTTGGGGATCACCTTTCCAGGATAACAAAGGTCAGCAGGTTGAGGACATGCTAACCGACCTCGACCTTACGCCGTTAAATAACGAAAAGAACACCTATCTATCCAAGTCCACAGGCACATAATCCGCAATAGACATCACAGCGATAAATTACAACATCGCACCCACAACACAATGGAAAATTCTGAAAAGTGCAATCAGTGACCACAGACCAATTTTAACAACCTTAAAATTCAAAATTGAGAATTTCCAACAGAATAGAAGAACACTGGGAAAAAAATTACAGAAAAGCTTTAAGAACTAGTCACAAAATAGAACAAGAAATTTGGATATTCAAACAAGAAAAATGGGCAGAATTCTGCGAAAAAAAATGGATCCAAAAAAGTAAAGCCATCACTAGAATATAATTAGTGTTATAAAACAATCAAAATCAACACTAATCCTCCAATACTCTAACCGATATGAACAGCGAGAACGAACAAACAGATGGCTGACATAATTGCTGAATATCTTTCAAGCACTTCCAGACTCAGCTATACGAATGAAGGCAGGACTCTAAAAAATAATATAAACAAGTTAGTTAAACAAGCAAGAAATTACCATCAACAATATATTTACTCGAGAGACTTCACACTGAATGAGCTAAATTCATCAATAGGAAAGTTAAATCCAAGATGTCACCTGGAGATGCTCTAATCTTTGGTCAAATGATTAAACACTTTGGAGACGAAGCTAAAAATCAACTCCTACGAATACTGAACATTTCATGGCAAACTGGTAAACTACCAAAGAATTGGAAGATATCAATTATAGTGCCAATACTGAAACCAAACAAAGATGCTAAGGAATGCAAGAACTATCGGCCAATTGCTCTTACCAGCATACTTTGTAAAATAACAGAATGAATTATCCACTCTAGGCTCATAGTCTGGCTCACTAACAATACTAAAATAAACTTCTACCAAACTGCCTAAATATCCAGACACTGTACAACTGATAAACTGTTCTACTTCTGTCAATCAATGATAGATTTCTAGGAAAAACCGCCAAAGAAGACAACGGCCCTATTCCTGGATATGACCTCAGCTTTTGATCGAGTGTGAAGGGAGAAATTACTTGAAAGGCTGCACAACATCGGAGTAAAAGGAAAAATCTTAATCTGTATTGCAGACTCCTTAAGGGGAAGAAGGATATAGGTTCGGGTCAATGGAGCATTTTCCAAGGACCGAAGAACATGGGCTGGTGTACCTCAGGGATCTGTGCTCAGTCCTCTACTCTTCTCGCTATATATTAACGGTTGTTTATGTAAATAGATGAATATTATTTGTATTATTTAAAGCCTCATTATGTAAAAATATATGTATATATAAATTGGACATTTGTTGTTGGCCATGGTCAAGTTTGAGCTCTTGTACGTCTAATTACGACACAACAAAAGTGGCGACGAGGATGCGCGATCTACAGAGCCAGTAAAAAGCTGAGGAAAACGGCGTCTATGCAAGTATAACAACTACATCTTTTAAACAAATCTGACTCTCGGATTATGGAGAGGAAAAATAGGAAAATGGGTTAAGATTACATCTTTTAAACTATCTGGATCAAGAAAACAAAGGAGTAGAAAAGATCAGCATGACAAGTTCAAAGTTAATAGTACCTTTTAGATGCTATAGCCCAGCGGAGGACACTTCGATCTTTTCGTACAAAAATTTGAGGCTTTCTTTTTGGCATCTGAAGGAGGAGATTAAAGTGCTGAATTTTACCTCGCTACCAGATTCTGAAACTTTGAAGCAGGGAAACGACATTTTCTTCCTGGTCTAATGAAAGATCAACCCTATGATACTATCATTCAAAGAATTAAGCTGCATTTGGATCCAAAGAAGAAAGTGATACCACAGCGATGCAGATTTTTAAAGATAATTCAACAGGAAGGAGAATAAATTTCGGAATATCTTAGAGAATTGAAACATTTGGCAATAAATTGTAATACCGTCGATATGTTGGGAACCATGATGCGAGACCGTTTTATGGCTGGAATCAAGTCGGAAATCCTGCAAAAGAAGCTACTACAAGAGGACGACGATGTCACCCTGGATAAAGTTTTTGCAGTGGCGATCTCGTTCGAATTGGCGGAGATAAATACAAGAGAATTACAAGATAAATTAGTGGCCAATATATCCCCTGTGAATTGAAAGGATAATATGGGTGAGTACAATAATAGTACGGCGCAGTATAGGCCTTTCAGGCAAAGTGGCAAAGGCAAAATAGTGTGTTATAGATATGGTGAAAGACATTCACACGTGGCATCTGTTTTACCTCATAGAACAAAGAATTGTTTTAAAATGTAATAAACTGGGTCATTTAAGTAGGGTCTGCAAAGCTAGTAAAAGAATGTGGGGATGTAAATTTGTACAAGAGGACTCTATATATTCTGTACAGGGCGAAACTGATCCCACAATAAATTTAACAGTAGATGATTATTCTTTGTGCTTTACAATAGATACAGGTAGTCCAGTTACGTTAATACCTAAAAATATTCATAAGAATTATTGGCAAGGTAAAATATTATTTCCAACAAATTTAAGATTAAAATCCTTTTGTGCTAAATCAATAGAGATTATAGATCAAATAAATGTTTTTGTAAAAGAAGCCGACCAATATTTACGATTAATAGTTGTAAATGAAAAAATCCAGGTAATTTTATTAGGAAGAGAATGGCTTAAACAGTTGAAACTTGATTATTCTATATTGTTTAGCATTAAAATTTTAAATAATGAATATAATAGAAATATATTTAAATATATTAAAATTTGATGGATAGGTATGCAGATTTGTTTAACAAAGATTTGGGCTGTCTAAAGGACGTTAGAATACATTTTAATTTAAAAAAGGATGTGACTCCTGTGTTTTGTAAGGCCAGAAGTTTACCTTTCTCTCTAAAAAACAAAGTAGAGAATGAAATGGATCGTTTAGTGAAATCTTGCATTTTATAACCTATAGTTCATGCATATTGGACCGCTCCAATAGTACCGGCATCAAAAAAGGATGGTAGTGTAAGGATATGTGGTGATTTTAGATGTACAGCTAATAAAGCAATAGAATTAGATAGGTATCCCATTCCATCGATCGATGAGATTATTTCAAAATTATATACAAGCACCGTACTTTCGACTCTAGACCTATCACAGGCTTACTTACAAGTAATGTTAGCTGAAGAAGCCAAAGCTGTTGTTGATATAAACACAACAAAGATGTTTTTTTCTTATAAAAGACTACCATATGACGTAGCGGTAGCACCAAATAAATTTCAGAGGATTATGGAAGGCCTATTTTCTGATTTGCCAGGTGTGGCCTGCTACATAGATGATATTTTGGTTGCAGGAAAAGACTTTGAAGATCATGAACAAAAGTTGGATCTAGTGTTTAGATGATTGCTAGAAAAAGGTTTAAAGTTAAACAGATATAAATGTAAATTTAAAAAGAAATCGGTGGAATATTTAGGGTTTAAAGTGGATAAATATGGACTGCATCCCTTAGAAAATAAAATTAAAGCAGTGATAGAAGCGCCTGAAGCTTAAGAATGTTTCGCAATTGAGATATTTCATAGGTCTCTTAATTTATTATTATAGATTCATAAAGAATATAGCAAACATTTTAGCGCTATTCTATCAACTTTTGAATAGAAATTGTAGATGGAATTGGACGAAAAAATATCGAGTGTTATTTAAAAAATGTAAATCATTATTAATAGACTATGAACTAGGCGTAATTCTGAGTCATAGAAATGAATGAAAGGAAGAATGCCCTATAGCTTTTGTTTCTAGAACATTAACTGAAGCGGAAAAACGTTTCTCTCAACTAGAAAAGAAAGCGTTGAGCATAACCTTTGGCGTTGAGAAATTCAGACAATACTTACTGGCACGAAAATTTGTATTGGTCACAGACAACCGACCCTTAATTCATATATTTTCACCTCATAAACCAATTCCCATATGTGCATCATCCAGAATTAAAAGATGGTCCTTAAAATTAGCTGCATTTAATTATACTGTGGAATTTCGAAAAACTAGTGATAATTCCAATATTGACGCATTGTTATGTTTTCCTTTAGAATCGAGTGTCAGGGAGTCTCTTGATGAAGACCAGGTACTTCTTCTTAGGAAGTCGAATGAGGTACCGTTCTCTTTTATGGAGGTGGCTAATGAGACGCCCCAAGATAAAACACTGTCTATAGTATTAAGGAATGTTAGAGAAGGCAACTGGAAATTCACAAGGGTACCGAGAGAAAACCCACTAGCTCCTCATTATAAGATCAATGAGGAATTAAGTTTGGAGTTTCGTTGTCTTCAATGGCGTGAAAGAGTGGCAATTCCCCAAAAATTAATATCTTTAATTTTAAATGACTTGCATGAAATACACATGGGGATTGTTAAAATGAAGATGATTGCCAGACGGTATTTTCTGGTGGCCAGGCATAGAGAGTAACATCGAGGAGTTAACTAGAGAATGTAGAGTATGCCAAGAATCGGCAAGCATGCCCCCGGCTACCATCTCGGAATGGACTTGGCCCGAAAAACCGTGGCATCGACTTCATCTTGATCTAGCGGGTCCGTTCATGGGAAGAATGTTTTTGGTTCTCGTGGACGCATACTGAAAGTGGATAGAAATTTTTATTATCAAATATATTACCAGAAAAACGATTATAAGTCATCTTAGAGAAATTCTCGCCAGAATTTGATTGCCCTAATTTTTTGTTACAGATAACGGAAGACAGTTTGTCTCCGGTGAATTCGAGCAATTTACCAAAATGAATGGTATACGGCACACTAAGACCAGTCCGTATAATCCTAGTACAAATGATTTAGCTGAGAGATATGTAAGAGAGTTTAAAAACCTTTTGAGAAAGAATAATGGGAAGGATGATTTAGAGACGAATCTACAAAGTTTCCTATTTGCTCATAGAGCATTCCCCCAAACTGTAATAAAGGAATTCCCCGGCGGAACTGCTAATGAAGAGAAATTTAAGATAAAGATTCTCGAATTTAATACCAAGATGGGAAATCCGCGAGAGGTATTTCATGAGGCCGTAAGAAGGCAGGAGCAGTTTACTACAGGTTGCGAGGTTTATTTCCGCAACTATGCAACTGGACCTAAACGGTTAAAAGGTACCATTTTGGAATTATTGAGCTACCGTCACTACCTTATAAGTTGCGAGGACGTCGTGTATAAGAGGCATATCAATCAATTGCGACCTGTGAGAAAGAAACAAGTGGAGACAAGAAATTTGATACTTCCTCGAACATCAGGAGAGAAGCCTGTAGGTGGAAGTCAGAAATAAAGTGAAGAGGAGGTTCCAGAGGTTACATCAGGAAACAAGGAGGAGACTGCTTCTGTGCACGTACCCTCTTGCACTCCTATACCAGGGCCTGTTGCTGTGCACGTACCCTCTTGCACGCCTAAACCGGAGGCTGCCGCTGTGCAAGTGCCCGTCCGCAGTTCTAGACCTCAGAGAGCCAGGAAACCCCTAGACCGGCTGGAGTATTATTAAGGGGGGAGATGTGTTGTGTATGTAAATAGATGAAGATTATTTGCATTCTTTAAAGTCTCATTTAAGAATATATGTGTATATAAATTGGAAATTTTTTGTTGGCCAAACGAAAATAATCTGAGGGTCTTTATTGGACACGACAAAAACAAAAACGGCATTCCAGAGTAAAATCATCAGAGATAGATGAATATTTTTCAAATGAATTAAAATAAATATAATCGATACTGAGCGAGAGTTGAATTTAAAAAAATTGAAAATTATTATTTTCGAAATATAAAATCTGAGAGGATTCCAGCAAACCGCATCTAAAATATCAGATTTTTTTTTGCTACATGTTTTAATTTGCATATACCTATTTTACATATCTCAGATTGTATTAAAAAACCGTTAACCATTTCTTCTAACTTTTGGCGAAATGGTGTTTAATTAATTTATCATTTGATATTATTAGGGTTCTTTCCTGGTATTCAAAAATAAAAATACGTGTCGTTCAGTTCTATTTTTCAATTTATCAAACAATTTGGCCGCTGAAATGCTGATTCTGGTAGGGCGCCATCTCTCTAGCGAATAAAGTTGTAACTAAAATCAATTTCTAATTTTTCATTATTTGCCATAAAAAAATCCCATTGCATCCTGAACACAATGGTGTTTACCGCATTGCTCTAGCGCAAATATTCGCGGAGTTATTAATTTTTAAAGTTGTGCGGGACTTTTGGATCACCCTGTATATTGTAAATAAATTGTTAATATATTATTTTGATAGGCATGTTATGTGTTGTAAATTGAATATATTCTATCAAAAAATATGCCTTCAAATGATTTATGAGAATAGAGTATATATGAATAAAAAATAAGTCAGGTGTTGATATTTAAAAAAAATCGGAATATTTTTACCGCGCTTACATGTGATTTTTTAGATGACAGAGCGCCATCTAGTGGAGCAGAAATCAACTGAACATTGATTTAATCTGTTTCTGATATTTGCCCAACCCATTTTCTTGATAAATCAAAGAAAATCCAACCACAAGCGCCTTCCGGGCTGTTGTCCCTGGTGTAGGGCTGTACCTCTTCGACGAAAATTATTTGATTCCAGAGATTTCTTAAAAAATCAAGAAATGGGAATTTAAGGCCAAACTTGGGTGAATACGCTGAACATGTGAAAATATAATTATTAATTTATTTAAATAGTTTGAATATGATATGATAGCTGCCAAAAACATTGTGTGTGAACATGTAAGCATGAAAAACTTTGTGGTTACCTTGTTCAATGACATCTAACTGTACAAAAACAAAAGCAGAACAAATTTGAAATTTGTAGTGATTGAAAGTGCAAATAATCACCGATATACACGTATTTTTAAAATCACTAATAACAAAATGAAATTCTGGTTATCTTTATGATCCACAAACTAAGAAAAAAATACCTGAATGGGACATTCCTAGTTCTCCTCGGAAAAAGAAAGTTCGTCTCTACCGATCTCAAAGGAAAATGTGATATTCTTATTGTTTTATTTTTACTGAAAAGGAGTTGTACATTATGAGTTTATTTCAGAGGGAACTAAAAAAAATTAAAAAGACCGAAAAAAATGTGTGGGCTTTAGAGACGCGATACGGAGGAAAAGGAACTAACTATTTCAGTCACAACAAAGGAAGTTGCTTTATGACAACGCCCCTGCCCAAAAACCACCTTGGTTATGGATTATTTAGCTATGCACTCTATGACTGTTTCTTCACATCCTCCTCATTCCCTAAACCTCTTCCCCTGTGGTTTCATTTATTTTCTAAAGCTCAAACTTGCGTTAAAAGGAAGACGCTTTTTGTAATCTAAGGAACAAAATCAGATTCAGCTCAAAATGGAATATGAAACCGCTTTAAAAAAGCCTTTTTGACCGCTGGAAAATTGTGTAGATAGCGGAGGGTCCTATTTTGAAAAATGTGATGGATAAATTGATTTGACATTTATATTTTTTATTTTGAAAAGTTTCTCACAATCTCTCTCTCGGTTACCTTTGAATGCACTCTTTATGTAAACAAACATAAAACAAACAGAAAGGCTTTTATTAGGGCCCATTGCCCTGTATGGATTCGCCATACAACAACAAAATAATACAGCATTTTTTCTCCCTTTCCCCATGTGCACATGAGCCTTCGTTTGAAAAGGGATTTATTTACACATCTGTTCTAAAACTTTCCTCACTACTTATTTTGTGTATGACTCTATTTACAATTGATCTGTATATATTATATAGTTCTATTGCTATATCTTTCTTTTCTGAAATAGTTCTCATCGTCTTCAGTGGTTTGTTAAATCTCCAGAAGGTGTTTTTGAGAGTTTTTTTTTTCTCTTTCTTCACCTAGATATTTATATTCTATGATATAGTAGGAGATTTCATCAGATATCATATTTCCACAAATCCTGCAGTGAATGTATTCCTTTTCGATGATGAGAATATGACTTTCTCTATCTAGAGTTGAAGTAATTCTAGTCCGTGCAATGAAGGCTATTATTTTCGATGACAGATTCCACGACAAGTATCGTTCTGGCATAAATGAAATACAGAGAAGTTTATAGTTTGAGAAAAAAATCGAATTGTCGAGTCTAGCGAAGTGTTGTTGAATAAGCTGTTCTATTTTTGTTTTCATAATCTTAGGGAGTTATTTTTAATTGCATCGTAGTTCGGTGGGAGGTTCAGCCATGACTGACCACAACAGTTGATTATATCATTAACGGTTTTGTATAATCCTATAGAGTTTATTGACATTTTATGTACTTCTTTCAGTCTGTTCCAGCATAATTTTGGTAGTCTTTACTCGTCCATTTCCAGGATTCTCATGTAGTATTTCATGTGGCGGTAGCAGAAAGTGAGATTCTTCCAGTTTACAGTCTTAGTATGTGCTCCGGGATATATCTAGGTAAATCAAGAAAGTTTTTTATAAATGAGGTTTGAAGTTGCTCTATAATTTCCCCATTAACGCAGGCCCACACTTGGGCCGCGTAAAAAATAATTGATTTTATCGAAGATTCAAATAGTTTGAATGCAACTTCTATCGAATCGCTTTTTTCTCCTTTTAGAAACCCAATGGTTGAGTTTAGTGCGGTATATGCCTTTTGCTTTGAAAACAAGCGCAGCTTGTCTGGTAGTGTGTGTGTGTTTGTGTAGAGGAATCCCAGATATGTTATTCTAGGGGTGACAGTCAACGGAGTGCCTCCCCAGAACCAGGTTTCATTTCTTGCTGGTCTTCCACCATTTCTGAACATCATTATTTTTTACTTTTTTCCATTTAAATATAATTTATTTTCCTTCAGATAATTTCTAAGTAAATTGATTTTGCTTTGCAAATTTATTTTTAATTTTCCTATTATTGCTATGTCATCTGCATACATGAGAAGATGAAGGATGCCGAAGTCTGGAAGATAGAATCCTGTAAGTGAAGAATTATTATAATGTTCAATTAGATCAGATATTTTTTCTATATATATAAAATTCAATGTTTGTATGTTTGTTTGTTTGTATGTCCGGTATACAAATTCGCAGTAGTTCACTAATTCAAACCAAAATTTTCATACATAGGTAAAAAAAAATACGGGAAAGACGATAGGCTATTTTAAAAATATATATAAATCAATCATTAAAACTATATATTCAAATTATTCTACTTAGCTCACGAACAGCGCCCTCTATCAAGTACTAAAAGGTTATAAATACGTTTAAAATCTAAATCTTCTCAATATTTTATTAATAATAGTTCGCTCAATAACACATACGTTTAAAATACTTGATCTAAATCGAAATAATTTTAGACGCTCGCTCGAATTGAAGATTTATATATTTTCATTTTTAGATATAACTGATCTAATTCGCCGTTTAAAATAACTGCTCTAATTCGAAATATTTGGTATGTTTTATTTGTGTTCACTCTATTTCTATTTATTTGAAGTATTATAATTTCCATGTTTCAAAAACCTATTTCAAAAAGGTCGTTAGAAATATGTAAGGCCTAAATAGCTTTACATGCGAATATTTATGATGCCAAGCGTAGCTTAATGGTTAGGTATACGGCTTCGTGTTTCCACAACCTTGGTTCGAAACTTTGCCTTGGTGTTTTTTTTTTTATTATTATTATTGAAGCAATGTTTTTTTACAGTACCAAAATTTCCATACATAAGTAAAAGAAACGAGGAAAACGATAGGCTATTTTAAGTTATATATAAATTAAATATTAAAACTATATTCTACTTAGCTCACGAACAGCGGCCTCTATCAAGGTTATAAATACGTTTAAAATCGAAATCTTCTCAAAATTTTATTAATAATAGTGTTCCCTTAATAATTAGAATACTTGATCTAAATCGAAATATTTATAGACGCTCGCTCGATTTGAAGATTTATATATTTTCAAATTTGCCGTTTATAATAACTGCTCTAATTTGAAATATTTGGTATGTTTTATTTGTGTTCACCCTATTTTTATTTATTTAAAGTATCATAATTTCCATGTTTCAAATATATATATATATTTAAAAATCCTTTTCAAAAAGGTCGTTTGAAACATTAAATCGAAATATTTATAGACGCTCGCTCGATTTGAAGATTCATATATTTTCAAATTCGCCGTTTATAACAACTGCTCTAATTCGAAATATTTGGTATGTTTTATTTGTGTTCACTCTATTTTTATTTCAATGTTTCATATATATATATGTTATATAAAGGTATTATTCAAAATGTTATATTAAAATACTATTTATTTAGAATTATATATCATAGAATCAAATACTCTGTTTAAATCGACCGCCAGAGGTCATGCTTCCCATAGAAAACTCATTGTTGTTCTTCCCCGATTGGTCGGCCCAAATCTTTTGTACATTATGTAAATAAGCTTTTCCTTTTTTATTCTTACGCCTTAAGCCAGGCAGTACTTTTATCAAACTAGTTTTATTTTTATATATCCCATAAGCTCAATTAAAGCAATAACTGATCAAAACGATTTTTGATTATTTTTAGCCACATTTTTTAAAAATATAATATTAGTCGACAGGATTAACCTATTTTCAATTAATAATATATAAAATAATTCAAAATGACAAAAGCAAATATTTCGAATTCAAATATGCAAATCTTCCAATCAAAAATAGTTTACCCAATCAAAAATAGGCCAATACAAGTAAACATAGCCATCTCCACAAGTAAACATAGCCTTCCTCACAATCAAACATAGTCAACTCCACAAGCAACATAGCATTATCCACAAACAACCATAGTTTCAAGCAGCCTTCTCTCTTCCATGCTCCCACTTTCCTGCAATTTTAGTTTTAGCATACAATATATAATGTCTATTTTCTTAGTTATATCCCTATTCTCAAATATCAATTTTGCCATAGATCTTTTTGCCCTTTTAATTCTTTCACACCCTTTAATCCTTGTAAACCTTATTTTCCTTTGTATAATTAGTTCCCAAAATATCTCTTTCCATACTTTACCATTAAATATTTACAATTAAGTTCAACCATTTCACCATATCATTTTTTATAATTCTATATTTAAAACAGTCGGCCAGGAGGGCAACAACAAACTCTTATATATTTCTCACATATTTTATCTCTTTATTAAGAATTAACTACCTTGTACATTGTTTATCATAATGCCACTATATATTTTCGTTAATGACAATACCTTTTTGCTTCACATTTCTACCTTATATTTGAAATTCCCAAACTTTTAATATTTTGCTATTTTCTTAATCTCATTTCTTAATATATTATTTTAAAAATTGCATTTTTAGCCCCATTAATTATTTCCTATATAAATATCCGAAAGCGTACCTAACTAATATGTAAATTTAGCGATACCAACATATGTAAATTTTAGCTCTTATTTTTATCTACCTTGATTATTTTTCTTCAAATGACCATTCTTTATTCCTACCATTACTTTTTTAAAATGTTAACATGTTCATTCCTTATTTTCACATTTGCCTTTTGTACATTAACTTTATCTCAACTTATTGCTTTTTCACAAATGCCTTATTTTCTTATAATCATCAAATGTTTCCACCTATCTTTTACAAATGTAATTATTTTTCATATTGTTCTTTCAATGTTCTTCATATTTTTATTTTATACTTTTGTAATATATTATTCATTTTATTTGTCTTCCTCATTAATAATATATGTGTATCATTATCTCATGTTTTTCCCTATCTATTGGCTCACAACAAGCCAATATGATCAAGGGATATCATCCTTTTATTTCTAACTTTAAATAATCATGCATTTTATTTCCTTTCTTTATTCTTATAATGTGTCAATTTTCTCATTTATCTTCCCTATCTATTGGTTCACCATAAGCCAATACGATGATGGAATACCAATTTATTTTTTTCTCTTTGCCACATTTTCACTATTTATCAGCCAACATTTTATAATTATTGCACATATCATTTTTCTCATGTCTTTTCCAATCTATTGGCTCACAACAAGCCAATATGATCATGGAATATCACCTCTCACTTTATTCTCTTTATCATCATTTTATCTTTTTTTTAAACTATATTTTTTTACTTTTCTCTCTGCCCATATTATTCTTTTCACAGGGGGGAAATGTTATATAAAGGTATTATTCAAAATGTTATATTAAAATACTATTTATTTAGAATTATATATCATAGAATCAAATACTCTGTTTAAATCGACCGCCAGAGGTCATGCTTCCCATATAAAAACTCATTGTTGTTCTTCCCCGATTGGTCGGCCCAAATATTTTGTACATTATGTAAATAAGCTTTTCCTTTTTTATTCTTACGCCTTAAGCCAGGCGGTACTTACCCAAATTATGTTTTGTATATATTCCTCAGCTCAATAAAGAAATCTCTAATCAAGACATTATATTTTTCAAGATTATTGTTCGGCCTCGACTGCACAAACTCAACTCAGTACAATTTTCTTTTAGAATACCAATTAATTTATTAAAATATAATATATATATATATTTAAAAACCCTTTTCGAAAAGGTCGTTAGAAAAAATGTAAGGCCTGAAACTGAGCCTGGGTCATTATTTTTTTAAATATGTCTGTAATGTAGGCTTTGATGTAATGCTATTTAAAGCACATTTTAAATTTCAAGCGCACCTAAACACTTCTTTTTAAAATATTGTAGCAAAGTATTACAAGTTTTATTTTATTTAAAATTCGCCGTGGGACAGCGTGAGAACAGGCTTCAACAAGAGAGAGACAGGGCCTGTACCTCAAGAGCGGCGGAATCCTTGGAACAGCGTGAGAACAGGCTTCAACAAGAGAGAGACAAGGCCAGTACCTCAAGAGCGGCGGAATCAAGATTGGCTCGCCCATCATGCTCCTCCGAAATCTTGACCCTCCTAAGCTTTGTAACGGTACAAGACTTTGCGTTGAAAGGCTGTTGCCTAATGTCATTGAGCCAACAATTTTAACTGGGAAGGAGACTGTAAAAGATGTGTTGATTCCTCGCATTCCATTGATACCGAATGACTTTCCTTTTCTTTTTAAACGCTTGCAATTCCCTGTACGGTTGGCATTTGCCATCACCATCAACAAGGCCCAGGGGCAATCCCTCAAGTGTTGTGGTGCCAATCTTGAATCTCCATGTTTTTCCCATGGGCAGTTTTATAAAATTGCAGAAGCCATTGCTTAAATTTTAGCATGCGCAGTAATATATACCAAGTAATGCTTACATATAAATTTATAATGCTAATATATATCTTAATAAATATTATCATAACCAAAAATGTACATAGCTTGTAACTGTAAAGCTTGGCAAGCACGTTACATTCTCTGCGCGCGCGCTCGAGAGTTAACGCTGTTTACCTCTAATTCATTTTATCTCTCAAACCTATTCACTATATAAAGTTATCTAATAAACTATTATTTTATTCTATTCAAACGACTCGTTACCTTCATCACTGTGACAATATTGTTGCAATGTTCTGTCCGCTTTACCTTTTTTTCGGTGTTCGCTTTCCCCATATTATATACTAGCAGAGTGACCCAGGCAATGCCTGAGGAATGCTCTAACCAAATATATATTCACTATGGCAGATAAGCACTCGGGTAAATCCCGGGCGTACCCCGGGTCACTCTGCTATTATGTCTAAAAGTGAATGTATGTCCGGTATACAAATTTGTAGGAGTTCACTAATTCTAACCAATATTTTAATACATATGTACAAAAAATACAAGGAAAACGATAGGCAAATTCAAATTATATAAAAGTGGATATTTTTATTTCAGTACAATTTAGATTAAATTATGCTGATACAAACAAATAGATAATGCTAATAACAAACAATTATAAAAAAATCTTATCTAAATATATATCACTCGGGTAGATATGCACACGGGTCAATCCCGTGCGAAGCCCGGGTCACCATCTAGTAAGTTATAAATAGTAGAGCTGACAGTGGCTCTCCTTGTAAACTCCGGAGGTATTTTTACGTTGTTTGAGTATTCACCTTTCCATCTAACTGAGTTTTTTGCTGCCTCATAATAACTTTTTATTATTGATATAAACCTTGGGCTGGTTTCCATTTTTTGTAATTTAATCCATGGTATTTCGTGAGGAACTGTGTCGAATGCCTTGGTTAAATCAACAAAGAAAACGTAGAGTTTACCTCGTTTCTTTCTTAAAGATAGTTGGATAAGGGTATTCAGGGTAAAAATATGGTCTAGACATTTGCAAGGTTTATATATAAGTCTGAAAAGTTAACTTTTATGTTATTATTTATCTTTTCATTGTTTTTAAGTTTCAAATATTTAGGGTATATTTTGTAAATTACATTATTAAATTGTAGGTTATTCAAGATAATAATGTCATCTACATAGCGGAATATATGCCAATTTACATTATTCTGTAGAAAGAATTCTCTTTCATACCAAAAAAGTAATAAGTTGGCTAGTAGAGGACTGGATGAAGTTCCCATTGGAACACCTTTACACAGAATATATATTTTGTTTTTAAAATTAATATAATTGAAATTTAAGAAAGTCTCAAGTAATGTACAAGCTGTACCTCAACGACCAAAACGTATGTTGTTAGCGTTTCTTAATTAATAGAGAATGGGTATTTGGCAAATTTTGGAATATTTGAGAATCAGCGAATAGTTGATATTTATTCCGACAGATGTCGCGACAGTGGTTGCAGAACATTTTTATATACAGGATAAGTACAAGACTACTAATTAGAGGCGATAATGATATATATACCTATATAATAAATAAAATTTATTCAAGAAATTTTCGCTTGGCAAACATTGCCTAGGGGAGATGACAGGCTTGACTGGGTTATTTAGAGTCATCATATAATAATTTTGACATAACTCCAGAATATGCAAAATTGTTTGTTAATTATCTAATTTTAGTCTTTAACTAGCTTGTATGTTAATCCATATACAGCTACCAACAACATATACAAATTTCCAATGGTTTATTTAGTTGTTTTGGTGGATAATAGTAACAAACATAAATTTATCTTGAGAATAATAGATTAAGTATATATAGAGAGTAGATGTTTTCTCTGGAAATATTTTTAACAAGTCCTTGTTAGTCAAACCATCCGGTAAAAACCGGGGAACTCCAGGTACATACTTACGGTAATATAATATATAATTTATTAGTTGAATATTTAGTGAATATGTAGTATAATAAAATCGCTTAATTTGCTCTCATGACTGTTCACAAATGATATTATCAATTTTGAATATACTTTCAGAGCACTAGAGAATATGAAATTATTTATACTTATTCAAACCTAATGACATTGCAAGTTGACAAAATTGCAGACTTTTAGGTTATCAGAATTGTCGGGGATTTTCAAATTGCCATTCAAATTTTGTATTGAATTTTAATTTTTGAACTCTGGCTCAGTCCAATTAACGAAGCAAGAGTACCAATTTTCAGACTTCATTTGGTGGCCGTTAATAAACCAATTTCTATATATATTTTAAATATTATGCGTTGTATCATTTCAACTCGGAAACTGTTGGGAGTTGAGGAATTATTTTATTTGCTCAAATGATTGCTTAAGAACTCAAAAGAGAAAAATATCCAAACATTCACGTTTCTATCTGGAATTTCCTTGGATTTACAAGCAAAAACCGCGCAAAGTTAATACATATATCAATACATCTGTTATAATTTGGAAATCTGCAATCAATATCACCATTCTTATATTTATCTTCAATATGCCTATATATAATTTATAAATAAAAATACATTTTAAAAAAAGCTTTCATTCAAACGCACTTAAAAGAAAAAATAAACAATTGTATATTCTGTTATTGAGCAATTAGATGTATCTGAGTGAAAAATAAAAGCGGCGGGGGACGATCATCATGAGGATCGAACCTAATGTGATTTAATATGTAGCAGCTGATTAGCGATTTTTATAAGTGTTTGCTATATTTTTACCTCTTCTCTAAATATGATGGTCCCCTGCCGCTCTAATATTTACTGAGATATATCTAATCGCTCAATGACAGAAGATACACTATTTTATTTTTTCCTTTTTAGTGCATTTAAATAGAAGCTTTTTTAAAAATGTATTTTAATTTATTAATTATTTAGTTAGTTTTTAATCATGAATTTACAAAACTTAGAATAAAAAGATCACTAGGGATTAGAACTTAAATATACGGAAGCCTGCTCGCGGCGGATTGGTCAATTCTTTGTAAGGGGCGTAACATAAAACAAATTTGTTCATTCCTGGCCATTACGATCACCAAGAAGTCTGAAAATATGTACACCTGCATTGTCATCGGGTTTTGAAAGGTGTACCAAATTTCAGATTCCTACGTGCTTTAAAAGTACAGGGTGATCCAAAAGTCCCGCACTATTTTAAAAATTAATAACTCCGCGAATATTTGCGCTAGAGCGATGCGGTAAACACCATTGTGCTCAGGATGCAATGGGATTTTTTATGGCAAATAATGAAAAATTCGAAATTGATTTTAGTTACAATTTTATTCGCCAGATGGCGCACTACCAGAATCAGAGATTCAGCGGCCAAATTGTTTGATAAATTGAAAAATATAACTGATCGACACGTATTTTTCCTTTTTGAATACCAGGAAAGAACCCTAATAACATCAAATAACAAATCAATAAAACACCACTTCGCCAAAAGTATGAAGAATTGGTTAACAATTTTTAAATACAATCAGAGATATGTAAAATAGGTAAATGCAAATTAAAACATGTAGCAAAAAAAAAAATTGATATTTTAGATACGGTTTGTGTTTCCGAAGATAATAAATTTCTAAAATTTTTTTCAATTCAACTCTCTCTCAGTATCGATTATATTTATTTTAATTCATTTTAAAAATATGTATCTATCTCTGATAATTTATTTTACTCTGGAATGCCGTTGTTGTTGTCGTGTCCAATAAAGAGCCTCAGATGTATCCATGCATCTCCATCAGAGCAGCAGCAATGTCCACTATCTTGGGTGTGTAAAGCTGCTGCTCTGGGTCTATGCCAAATTCCTGCAAGGCTGCGGCCATTGCTGGCTATGAGAATATGTGGGTAGGTGTAAGTTCCACACCAGGACAATTGTTGCATGCCCTATAGGTTATTGTGCCATCTGGATGTATTGTCATTCCTTTATAGTGTTTTGTTCTAAGTCTTGTTATAGTTTTTGTCATTTTTCTCTCAGAGTTTATTTCGCATTTTGATCTTTTCTTATTTATTGTTTAATTATCTTGTATTTTGACAAATAATCAGCGTCAAATAATGACATTTGTTCTTTCCTTTGGCTCAACTTTCTGGCTTCCTTTGCCAATTCAGATGCCATTTCATTACCCCCGATCCCAGCATGGGCAGGGATCCATTGTAGAATGCAGTTATTCTCCAATGATTCCAGTTGGGTAAGTAACGAGTGTATTTTCCGTGTGATTTTAGTATTGCCCTTCTGAATTGCTTCTAGAGCGGATATGGAGTCGCTGTATATTAAATTTCCTTCTGCTTGATGCAGGGATGGTTGGTTAAGGCATACATCAAAGGCTTTCCAGATAGCCGTCAGTTCACAAGTGAAGTTTGACGGAATCTGTCCTGTTCCTTCTTTGATTTTGATGTGCGTTCCATTTTGCAGTATTATGTTAATTCCGGCCCCTCCATAACTCAGGGTAAGGTCTGAAGTTCCATCTGTATATGCTGTTAAAGAGGATGGCCTAGCATTTTTAATCAAGAAATTGTACTATGAGGACATAGCCGTTAATATTTCAAACACATTAAACCTCGAAGCCCAGGATATCAAAGTCTACCTCAATCAAAACAAAGCCATCAACATATACAATATGTATCACCCTCCAAACAAAACACTTATTGACGATGGAACAATGGCTCAATTTCTTACAGACAACTCTTATTGTAGGTGACCTTAATGCCAAACATCAACTATGGGGATTTTCCACGCCAAACCCAAGAGGCAAAATACTTTCAAACATTTTGACGACAATGCCATCATGTGCTTAAATGATGGGAATCCTACCCATCATTCATACAGCTATGATACTGCACAAGCCCTTGATATAAGTTTTTACTATCCTGACATTTTCCACAAATGCAAATAGCAAATATTAAAAAGTATTGTAAGTGATCATTTGCCTAATTTGATAGAAATTAGCACCAAGACCAAAACCAGCTCAATTAAGAAAATTTCTGGAACTTCAAAAGGCTAATTGGATATCTTTCGAAAACACCATTATTAAAGCAGCCACAGTTTCAATACCAAGAGGTCATATTAAGAAATGGATACCAAATTATACACACCAGGCAAAAAATATTCAAACACTTATAACTAAAATAAATGAACTACAGAAAAGAGCACCCAAAACCAAACAAATTGTAGAACTGAACTGAACATTGTGAATGCAAAAATAAAAAGATTATACGTAAATGTGAAAAGAGAAAAATGGAAACAAACTTGTGAAAATCTGAACCCAAGAAACCCAAATACAAAACTTTGGAATTTGGCAAAACAAATTGACAGATCCCAGTCACAAACCGAAAAAACTAATATGATTAAGAATACAGATGGTACACCAGCAACTAATGACAAAATTGTTTCCAATCTTTTAGGTAATGCATATCAAATAAGTAGTAAAATCAAGGTTGAAACAAAGGCCCGAAGGATTATTCATGACTGTAAAAATGTCACCAGCACTCATAATAAAATCAATATGAAAGAGCTAGCTTATGCATTAGAAAACACTGACCTAAACAAGACTCCTGGGCCAGATGGAATCCATGGCCGAATGATATCAAACTTGGGCAAAATTGGCAAAGAAAGACTTCTTAATATTTTCAATAACTCCTGGAAAACTGGAAAATTGCCTCAAGACTGTAAAATGCAACAATAATTCCCATTTAAAAACTTGACAAATTTGCTGATGACCCAAAAAACTACCGACCTATCTCCCTCACAAGTATTTGCTGCAAATTAATGGAAAAAATTATACTCAGACGACTCACCTACCACCCCGACAAAAGAAATCTCTTACCAGAAGAACAATATGGATTTAGGAAAGGACATGGGACAATAGACCAACTCTTATTTTTCACACAAAAGGTAAAAGATGCACAAAACAGAAAACCAACTAACCACACAATAGCTGCTTTTTTAGACCTTACACAAGCTTTTGATAAGGTATGGAAAAACAAGTTAATTACAAAATTATACAAAAATTTCAAAATTGATGGAAAAGCTATCACTTGGATAAATGATTCCCTTAAAAATAGATACATCAGGGTCAAATATAATGGCACTCTATCTAAAACCTTCAAATTGTATCAAGGATTACCACAAGTATCAGTCCTTAGCCCAAATCTCTTCACCCTATTTATTGCAGGCATAGAAGAAAAATTTTTACCTAAAACCAATATTGGACTTTTCGCTGATGACATTATTCTATGGAGCAGCAACACTAATTGGAAAAAAGCTGAAAGAGATTTGAACAAGACTCTTCTCCACCTAGAAAAATTTGCTAATAAACATAAATTAGAATTTAACCCCCAAAAATCTGAAACCTGTCTTTTTACTACCGATAAGAAACTATACAAAATAAGACCAAATATTAGTCTGAAAGAACAACAATTGCAATATAATAAACATCCTAAATATCTCGGCTACACCCTGGATCCAGACATTAACTCCAGTAAACATATTGAAGGAGTTGTTAGAAAAGGAAGAGACCGACTAAAAACTTGAAATGTATTTCAGGAAGAGTGGGGAGCTGAAGCAACAACACTAAAATTAACTTACACATCTCTAATGAGACCTATCTTGGAATATGGATATCAAATATATGGTACAGCATCTGAAACAAATCTAAAATCACTGGAAAGGATACAACTAAATGCAGCTAGAATTATTGCAGGTCTTCGAAATACCTGCCCTAATAATATTGTACTTTACGAGGCAGACATTATGCCCTTAAAAGATAGAAGAAGCTACAATCTGCCAAAATATATAAACAAAATCAAGAGTTATGAAAACAAACACAGAACTTTCAATTACATACTTAATTGGGAATCCAATATAAGACTCAAAAAAGAAGGCCCTCTCCACCTGGCCAAAAGAAATGGATTTTAAAAATATAAAGTGGAAAAATGTTATTTAGCAGAAAAAATATCTCCATGCGAATCACTAACAAAATGTTATTTTTAATGCCACTTTAAATGAACCCACCAACAAACAATACCAAAATCCAGAATACTTAAAACAATTATCATTAGAAATAATTAATAAAATTCCTAAAAATATAATAACTATCTATACCGATGGTAGCAGAGACGAGTTTGGACACACTGGCAGTGGCTCTCTCATTAAAACCACAAATGGCAATGAGAAAATAAACAGAAGAAACCCAGATTTTTGCTCAGTCTTCAGATCCGAACTTATAGCCATCTATGAAGCCTTAAAATCCATCAGAAACACTAAACATCACGATATATGGATTCTTACTGATAGTGTAGAAGTGCCATACAACACTTGAGTCACACAAGGGAACTTAGAGACAAAGTAAGCAGGAACATAATTGGTTATCTCCAAAAACTCTCAATACCTCAAAAATTCACCTTCAATGGATACCCTTACATGTTAGCATTGAAGGCAATGAAGCTGCTGATGCGCTAGCGAAAAAAGGCACAAAAGAACCCTAACTATAGAAAAATAAACTTACTTTTAAAGAAATAGAAACAGTAGCCAAAACAAAAATAAACAAGAACTGGAGGATCCCACCTAAGCACAGTTGGTACACCCTAGAAGCAGATGGCCACCCAGACCTTTCGGTCCACAAGCCGGCATCCGAAGCATGCGCTTCGCTGCTATTCTGTTCAACTCATAAGCCAAGTAACGGTATCCAAGCTAGAGCTTGGACATTGTACCTGGAAACACCACCTCCCAGACAACGTGTCTGGAAGGATTTCTATATCGGTGGCCTTTAAACACAGCAAAAGAGGAAACTATTTACTGTGTCCAGCAGGGACCGCGGGGAGGCGGCCCCCGGTCGACTCTGTTCACTCACAGTTGAGGAAAAGCTCAGATGCCACGTCGTAGGCTTTCTCAAGAAGCTTGCTGTGGTTTCTCAGCAGCTTACTCTCGATCGCGCCCCTCGCCCTCCTTCGCTCTTCCTGCACACCCACTACCCTTGGACAATCCAAGACGTAGTGGCGTGCATCCACATCCCTTTCTTCATAGACGCAATCAGGGTTTCTCTTAATTTTAAATCTGTGGAGCCTTGGGGAAGAGCCCATGTCCCGAACTACTCTAATGAATTTGTGGGACATTACCTTACAGAGGTATTTGTGTGTTGTTACCTAATTGAATACCTCTCTCCCTTCACACTTTTCCTCCATCTGTCCAACTATAAGTCTTGGACGTGCCCCCTGATCCTCCTATAAACTTCTTTCTTGGTCACTGGGGTCCTCAGTGATCTACCTCTAAAGCATCCTGCCTTAGCGAGACTGTCTGCGAACTCATTACCTTCGATGAGGCTGTGTCCCCTAACCCTCCGGAGCCCGCGTTATCATCTCCAGCTCCTGGATTATTTGATGCGCGAGTTGCCCTTTCACCAGATTGATGGCGACGAGGGCCGACATACAATCTGAATAGAGGCGGTCCGGGCTGAAGTTCTTCTCGGCACACACTCTGAGGGCTACCCTGATCGCAACCAGCTCGGCTGAAAAGACCAATTCGTCCACTCTGAGTGTTAAGCTTTCTTGGAAGATCAGCTCTCCATTAGTGAAAATCACTACTCCAGCTCCAGTATTGGTTCCAGACTTACTACCATCAGTGAAAACCTCCGTGTCAATCCCTGTCGGCCCACCAGGACTCCAATTCCACTTTGGCAACCACTGCGGAGGCTTCCTTGGGTCCCTATTCCATTCCAGGGCACCCGCTTCAAGTCCCAGGGCATCTTCCCTGTTCTCCCAGATCTTCTGTCTGATGGTCTCCTCCTCTAGTTTCAATCCCAGGGGAATAAGCCCAGCGAGGACTAAAAAGGTCTCACTGCTGGTAGTGCGATAATCCCCTGTGATTCTGAGTGCCGCTGTCCTCTGCACGCTCTCTAGAGTTTTTGCCACCTTCTGATCCCTGTTATAGCAGGATTGGCTCGACACAGGAGAGGCAGAGGTTCCTAAAAATAGTACCCTCCTTCTCCCCCCCCCCTATTGAGAGCCAACCAGGACAGGCCTGCACAACGCCTCCCTGCCTCTCGTCACCATCTCCTTCTCCTGGTATTGCCAACCCATCTTGTCATCAATGACCACCCCCAGGATGGTCATCCTATTGACCAACGCTACCCTCCGTCCTTTCATCCGGATAGCCGGCTTGTGCTCCCATTTGATCCCTTTCCTTTTAGTTCTTATGTCCCTAGGCTTAAAGCTGAGGGCTTTATTTTTGGAGACATTGAACTTAAGGCCAGAGTCATGGGCCCAGCTCGAGAGGATTTGGAGAGAAGCTTCAACACACTTCTCAGCCTTCGCTCTCGAAGCAGCCTCAATGATGAGGAACTGGTCGTCAGCATAGAGAACCAGCCAGGCTCCCTCAGGTAGCTCCTCCTGGAAAACGGTGTTTACCAGGATATTCCACATAATAGGTCCGCAGCAAGAGCCCTGGGGGCAACCCCTAGCACAGTTTCTTTCCAACTTCCGCCCACCAAAACTTAGGCTAATCCGTCTATCCCTCAGGAAGTCACGAACCAAGCTGCACAAATTATCAGGACAACCCATGTCCATCAAATTTCATCAGCTTGTTCCAGCTCATGGAGTTGAACGCGCCATCAATGTCCAGGGCCACGAGAAGAACCCAAGCACCCTTATTTAAGCCCATCTCAACCCCCTCTAACACCTCGTTCAGAGCCGTGGTTGTGGAGTTCCCTTCCCCAAAAACCATGTTGGAAAGAGGAAAGGAGCTCATTACTCTCTAGCCAGTGCTTCAGTCGCTGAGCTAGTAGGCTATCCAGGACCATACCTAGACACACTAGTAAAGAAAGCGGACGATAATCATTAGGAGAATTACCCTTTCTACCAGACTTTTCGAGAAGCACTACTCGGGCAACCTTCCATGCCTCAGGAAAAGTACCAGTGTCCAGGCACCTATTGAAAAACCTGGCAAGAAGTGATGGGTGCATTATTAACAGGGCTTTCACGACCGTGTTATCGATCCCTTCGGGACCAGGAGATTTCCTTTTCCCGAACTTGAAAGCCGTCAGTTTCACCTCATTCTCAGAAAAGGGCGGATCCACCAAACCACAAGTGGTCAGAGAGATCTCGTCCTCTGGTTCCTCGTTTCCGAAGTTCCGATCCAAGTTGTTTTTATTTTATCTTCTGCTTTCGAGCGAGTAGGTCTAGAACACATTCTCTCTGAATTTTCTCATTGTTCGTGGATGAAACAGCACCAGTGATTATTTTGGCCGCTTTTGCTTGAACACTGTCTAGTCTTACTTTTAGTGATGAGCTTGAGGGAGACCAGACCGGTGTTGCATATTTCATTATCGGCCTTATTAAGGTGATATATGTTGTTCTGAGAATTCTGGGTTTTTCTCCCCAATTTGATCCACATAGCCATCTCAGAATGTTTAGTTTTCTGGTAGCTCTATTTGAGGTGCTAATTATGTGTTTTGAAAATTCCAATTCCTCATCAATGACAGTTAAAATAATTTTATTGACATCTTGTCAATGCATACAAAGTGCACAGTCTGCACTATTTAAAAAAAAAAGATAATATGCATTATATACATGTGAAATCTTGGGAGCTCTGGGACCAGTGTTACCTGATGCTAGACGAACCTCGATGTCAACTCTACCGTGCAGTCGTGGTGGAAGGCGACACAGCTGGGCCAAAGGTGAAATAAGCAAATAGAGATTCCACTAAGAAGCGTCTGAACGTCAAGAAGGAATGGGACGAGGAGATTTCTGGCAGGAAAGGGTTTACCTTTTATCGGAGCGTCCGGTGGACAGGGACTGGAACGAAGACTAACTAAGGACTGACTAACTGAGGATCGGGGCCTCCTTTTATAGCTGAGCTGGGTCCGAACGGGTCACTGCTCTTTTCTGACGTAAACAGGGGGGGGGGGGAAGTTTTATTATCCAGGAGGGCCACGACCTCGTAAAAGTTGGACTGCGTTTGCTAAGCCTTCTCTCCTATTTTCACCTAAGCCTGATTAGTTTTAACCTTAATTTTCTCCTGTTAGTCTCCATTCCTTCTATATGTACAGTTGCTATACTTTATTAGATTCTTACGCGGTACAGATTGATGTTAGTTGAGGCTTTCTATTTGCAGTAAATAAGAAGTTATATACAATTACGTGGTGGAACATGTGGTAGTAGATATCTGGACTATTTACAACAATTCCATGGTCTTAAATCATCACATACACTATGTACAATGAATATGGCGCCTCTGCCAGCGCTGCAGAGTTTGGTGGAGAATCGCCAGTGGGTCTCCAGCGACACCACGCATTTTGCGATCTACGATGAATACCTAGATCGCGTACTTCGCCGCTTAGGAGATGGTGATGGCGCGGTCCTCGAGACCAACTGGAAAGATCCTGGACTACAGTATCACACGTTCTTCCTTCCTTGGAAAATTCTCAATTGACCCAAACCTTTAACCTTCTTCCCCTTAAGAAGTCTGCAATCCAGGTTAAGGTTTCTCCTCTTACTCCGATGTTGTGCAGCTTTTCACGTAATTTCTTCCTCCACACTCGATCAAAAGCTGAGGTCATATCAAGGAATATAGCCGTGGTCTTCTTTGGCGGTTTTTCCTGGAGAGAATCTATTATTGATTGACAGAAGTAGAACAGTTGATCAGTCGTACAGTGCTGGGATCTATAGGCAGTTTGGTAGAAGTTTATTTTATTAATGTTAGTGAGCCAGACTATGAGCCTAGAGTGGATAATTCGTTCTGTTATTTCACAAAGTATGATGGTGAGAGCAATTGGCCGATAGTTCTTGGATTCCTTGGCATCTTTGTTTGGTTTCAGTATTGGCACAGTAATTGGTATCTTCCAATTATTTGGTAGTTCACCAGTTTACCATGAAATGTTCAGTATTCGTAGGAGTTGTTTATTAGCTTTGTCTTCAAAGTGTTTAATCATTTGACCAAAGATTAGATTATCTCTTGGTGACCTCTTAGATTTTTTTATTGATGAGTTTAGCTCATTCAGTGTGAAGTCTCTCGAGAAAATATCTTATTGATGGAAGTTTCTTGCTTGTTTAACTAACTGGTTTATATAATTTTTAGAGTCCTGTCTTCAATCGTATATTTGAGTATGGAAGTGCTTGAAAGATATTCAGCATTTATGTTAGTCATCTGTTTGTTCTCGTTCTCGCTGTTCTATTCATATCGGTTAGAGTATTGGAGGATTGGTGTTGGTTTTGATTCTTTTCTAACACTTTAATCATATTCCAGTGTTGGCTGTCCTTTCTTGAATCCATTTTTTCGCAGAACTCTGCCATTTTTCTCTTGTTTGCATATCCAAATTTCTTGTTCTATTTTGTGACTAATTTCAATGTGTTACTTTCTCTTTTCTTCTGTTTTATTTTTTTAAAGAAGTTCATTGATATTGTCTCTCTCTGCAATCATTGCCTCGATGTTGTGGTCCTTCTAGTAAGGTATCCACAGGTCTAGCGTCTCCTTCTAGGTATCGATGCTTTTGCAGCTTCTGATATATTCGAAGAGAAGTTTTCCAAGTTTTTGTCAAGCGTTCTGTAATTCAATTTTTCGTTGCACAGTTCTTCAAGCTTTTCTGTGATTTTTTTTTTCAAGTCGGCTTTCCTAAAGTTCCATGTTCTTTTATTCTGTTGGACATTCTCAATTTTGAAGTTTAGGGTTGTTAAAATTGATCTGTGGTCACTGATTGCACCTCTCAGGATTTTCCATTGTGTTGTGGGTGCGATGTTGAAATTTATCGCTGTGATGTCTATTGCGGATTCTGTGCCTGTCGACTTGGATAGATAGGTGTTCTCTCCCTTATTTAATGGTGTAAGGTCGAGGTCGGTGACCTTTGTTATCCTGGACAGATGTTGAACTTCTGGCGTTAAAATCGCCGAGTATGATTGTGATATCCGAAGAGGCTTCACTTAATGTCTCTATTGTGTGTACCCATACAAATACAAAGATTTCACGAGCTGAAAGTTGGCGAATTGAGATGCGTCGAGAATTCGCTGCATGGGTTTTCCGGAAAATTGATATTGATGAAAACTGGCTGTCGAATGTTCTGTGGACAGATGATGCTCACTTTTATCTAAACGGAGAATCTAACATTCAAAACAGCCGCTTTTGGGCAACAGAAAACCCTAGGATTTTTACAGAAATGCCACTTTATCAGCCTAGAGTTACAGTTTTGTGTGTGTTCACTTCTTCATTTATTATTGGGCCATTTTTCTTTGAAAAATCAATGGAAGAATTTTTAAAACAGTTTTTGTAACTGGTGAACGTTATGTTCATATGGGGTATTCCCATATTGCAGGGAAAAAGCACTAAGCGAAATAACATTCATGAAAGTTGGAGGACCTCCTCATATCTCCCGAGGTGCCAAACAATTGCTGAAGAATACGTTCGTTGAAAATCGTGTGATAAGTCTCCACTTTATACACCAGTGGCCTCCAAGATCACGAGACTTAAAGCCTTGCGATTTTTGGCTATGGGGGTACATTAAATCGTGTGTTTATCGATGCTGGCCTACCACATTGGCCATATTAAAGGCTTCTATCAGATGGCACGTTTTATCAATTTCAACAGATATGTTATTTAATGCTGTCCATTCTGTCATTTATCGTCTGCAGGCGCTGATTGAGAATGAAGGGTGCCACATTGAGCAAGGATTGTGACCTAATACAAGAGAGAAGGCAGTTACCTCATGTGTTATATAAGCTGCCATGTATTATATTATCTACCAATATTTTGCAGCTCTTTGTGTTGGGATATGGGGATAATAAATGCTGTCCTCACATCTTGACTCTTTTTTTTTTGTAAACAGTAATATTTTGTTTGTCATTTGCTCACATATTATTTCGTGCAAACCAGAGTGTTATAACTTCTCGAATAACACTGGTGCACACAATTTTTCCCCTTATGTTTAGTTTTTCGCTTTTCGCTCATTAGAAGAAATAGCATAAGGAATATTTTCTGTACACCAATAACTTTAGAAATTTTGTGCAAAAAATAATACAAAATGATTTTACTACCACGTTTTTCAACGCAAAAGGTCGATTTGAAAAATATTTTTATTTGAGGGGACACATTTTTTAAAATTGGGTACAGTATGAGAGAGAGTTGAATTAAAAATATTAGAAATTTATTAACTTCGGAAACACAAACCGTATCTAAAATATCATTTTTTTTGCTACATGTTTTAATTTGCATTTACCTATTTTACATATCTCTGATTGTATTTAAAAATTGTTAACCAATTCTTCATACTTTTGGCGAAGTGGTGTTTTATTAATTTGTTATTTGATGTTATTAGGGTTCTTTCCTGGTATTCAAAAAGGAAAAATACGTGTCGATCAGTTATATTTTTCAATTTATCAAACAATTTGGCCGCTGAATCTCTGATTTTGGTAGTGCGCCATCTGGCGAATAAAATTGTAACTAAAATCAATTTCGAAATTTTCATTATTTGCCATAAAAAATCCCATTGCATCCTAAACACAATGGTGTTTACCGCATTGCTCTAGCGCAAATATTCGCGGAGTTATTAATTTTTAAAATAGTGCGGGACTTTTGGGGGGATCACCCTGTATATTAAAATTAATTTACAAAATTTGAAAAGCACTTTGGAAATTTGGCCATGCCGACCACCCAGAAATATGATAATGTGTACACTTGCATTGGGCATTAGACTGAGTGTGTTAAAAGTTCCATACTTCTATGTGGTATATAAGTATATTAAAATTAATTTACAAAATTTGAAAGACAATTTTGAAATTTGCCCATTTCCGGCCACCCTGTCAACCCAGAAATCTGAAAATTTGTCAACTTGCATTGTCATCGGGTTCTAAAAAGTGTACCCAATTTCAGATTCCTACGTGCCCTAAAAGTATATTGTTTTTTTTTTATATACTTTCAGGGCACGTAGGAATCTGAAGGATTTATAGACAGACAGACAGACGTACAGACAGGGAATCAAATTAAATAATAGCTTTTAATAAATTTCTAACTTCGCATATTTATATAAATGATAAGCATCTATATTGGATTTAAATGGAGATATATTTTATCAATATTCCCACTTATGTGGATAGCTCCACCTTTATAATATATACACTGTAGGATCAAAAAGTTCCCGAACTTTTAAAAAATAAAATATAAAACAACTTTCGAAAAATGTAAAATCAATTCTACTGTGAAGAACAAAGCCTAAACTATAATTTAATTTAGCAACGCCAGTAAATGCGCATGCGTAGTTTTCATTTTAGGCATATTTTTGTTGTAAGTATTTAGCTCGCGTCGGTTTCTGCAATGACATCATTTGACTAAAATTCCAATATTATATTTTGTGTAAAATTAAAAATGCCTTCCACAGAGACATTAGCCTTAATAAATGAAGCTTATGAAGACGAAAATTTATCACGAACGCAAGTTTATTTCTGGTATAAACATTTTAAAGATGGCCGTAAGAGCATCGCAGATGATTCAAGGTCAGGCCGGCTATTGATGTCAACAACGGATCACAATATTGGACAGGTACGTGATTTAATTGTCGCTGATAGAAAAATTACTCTTGTTAATATATCATAAATACTTGGAATTTCGTATGGTAGTTTCCAAAAATTTATTGGTGAACATTTATACTTGAAAAAACTTTGTGGTTATTTTGTCCCATGAAATTGTACAGATAAACAAAGAGAAGCTGCAAATAATGATTCTGATTTTTAAAAACAATAATAACTGGTGAAAAAACATGGTACTTTCTTTTTGATCCACAAACCAAAAAACAATCATTCGAATGACACACACCAAGTTCTCCTAGGAAGAAGAAAGTTCGTCTTGAAAAGACCAAATGAAAAGTAATGCCTTGTAGTGTTTTTCGATTATCAAGGACTTGTCTATTATAACATTATTAAAGAGGGGGTTACTATTAATAAACAGGCATACAAAGAAATACTTGTGCACCTTCGTGATGCGATAAGAAGAAAAAGAAACCAATTCTTCAATTAAAAAAGTGAAAATTGCTCATGCCCCTGCTCATAAAGCAATTATTGTTCAAGACTATTTAAGCAAACACTCTGTATCTGTCTTGCCGCATCCTCCTTACTCTCCTGATATCGCTCCATGTGATTTCTTCTTCTTCCCAATACTTAAAATGACGTTAAAAGGGGGCGCTTTAAAACCATTCCAGTTTTCAGATTTATCTGCTTCAAGGGCTTGGTTAACCTTTCCTTGAAGATTCAGTTAAGTAACTCTGAGCTGGATACCAGGTTGCTTGCCATACTTTCTAGTTTTATTTTTAACTTTATTAAAGCCTTAGTATTTGGGTTTTATCAATTAAGGGGTTGCGACTATGGTGTTTTTCAAGTAGCTATCATTCATTTTCTCGTTAAGATTTCATTTGCTGAATCAATGCCTTCTAGTATAAAAGGGGAGTCTAGGGGGCTTGGTGGAGATTATATCTTGTTGAAAATGAGCCCAATTAGTTACTCGGCTGAACCTAATTGTGAATTCATCCTTTGGACAATTCAACTCCAAGATTACAGGGTAATGGTTAAATGATAAGTTGTCGGTGGTTCTGGCCAGATTATGGTGATTTTTATATTTTGAAATCATTTCGATATTCTAAATATTAGAATTTAAAATAATTACTGAAATAAAAATATTTTTTATAAAATATTTTATTAAATTCACTGAAGAGATAAAAATGAATATTTTAACCTCTGTCATTGAACATTCAGCTTTATATGAGTAAATAATAAAGCGGGGTTGGTGATGATCATATATTGAGTGAAGAGATAAAAGTTTAGTAAGAATAAAACCTGCTAATTAGTTGATTCATAATAAATCACATTAATTTCGAAATTCATTAAAATCGACGCTCCCGGCCTTTATTTTGATCATATAAATATATTCGCTCAATGGCAAGGGTTAAGTATTATTTTTTTATTTCGTTTTAATAATTACTTTTTAAAAGGGCATTTTATTTATCAATTATTCATATCATATCAAAATATATAATAAAAATTGAACAATTTTATTTTCTGTCATATATAAAAATCTCATAAAATTGATAGCCGAGGCTGAGAGAAAAATATATATCTATATAGAACTTTTGACTGGGCCAACTATTTCTTTCCTTCAAAGCCGACCTAATCTGCCAATAAAAGTGAAAAGTTCCAAATTCCTCAAACCTCGATTGATAACAAAAAAAGATTTGATGATGGAATAATCCGAGAAGGGTTGAAAATTCCCCCACTTATCTTTTGATATTTCTCATCCTTTTTTCTTTTATTGGAAGGGGGTTTAGCGAGAACAATCAAGAATCCTTTCTTATTCAATATACATTGGTGTGATATAACTATATATATTTAACACTGAGTCTATCATATTAAGATATTATATTCCATTCCTTACATTTTGTTCGGGTTAATATTGCAAAGGTTTCTATTATACAGTCACTGTTCGTAAAAACAACATTTTAAAGGGCCTGTGAAAATTGTGTGGAAGCAACACACACAAAATAATTAAAAAATCAATTAATGATTAGAAGATGGGATAGTAAAAATATATATTCTATATATTTATTCATGTCGTAATCTCGAAATCCAACTATAAAGAGATAAATATATCCTTCCTAGCTAGGCAGTCAATCTCCTACTACCAGGTTTTTGCAGTCGATGGCCAAGCGGCTTCTCCTTTGTTAAAGAAGGCACGGACACACGATGGATTTCGAAAACAAGAAGCTCCCAAATAAAAACGATGAAAATAAAGTGGTTCTTAAACCATTGGTGACTTGAGGTGTGGAAATATTTTACGAAAGTTTATGACCCAATTTAGTAAAAATAGAAGTTGCATAACGTTGTTTTGATAGTTAAAATGGTGCATGTGTTTTGAAAGGATATACTACCCTCCTGGGCTTTCGG
This sequence comes from Cordylochernes scorpioides, assembly GCA_030710605.1. Taxonomy (NCBI): domain Eukaryota; kingdom Metazoa; phylum Arthropoda; class Arachnida; order Pseudoscorpiones; family Chernetidae; genus Cordylochernes; species Cordylochernes scorpioides. The sequence goes on along the minus strand of CP092870.1, from coordinate 27,305,061 downwards.
GCGAGAGCGTGACTCTCTTTTCTCAATACGTTTAAATCGCTTTAGTGAGTCAAAATTATGAAAAAAAAATTTTCACAGAAAAGGTGCGACAAGAATATTATAATGTGGAAAAGCATGCAGAAAGAACCCCAGGCTTCATGTAGTGGATGGCATTAGCTAAGTATTTGGAACCCTTTAATCTTTATTTCAGGCACAATGTTTTTCAACCTGTTATGTTACCATTTATCGAGCAGAATAATAATTCTATTTTTCAATAAGATAATTCCCAGCATCTCACCTGCCTACCTTGAAAATGTCATCCTTTCCTGGCAGCATCTTGCCAAGATCTTTTCCCAATTTAGCTTGATAGGCAGGCAACTTTGCCAATTTCTAAAGCTGAGTAATCTTTAACAGCTCGGCAAAAAATAGTTATGGCCTAATCTAGAATCCCAAACGAAGCCATAAATAATTGTATGACATTATGCCGCATCGTGCAACTTCTTGTATACATGCCAAATGAAGACAAACTATTTTTTGACAAAAGCTGTGTATCTCAATGAATTTAAATCCATTATAAAAATATCAGCCGATTAATTTCACAGTACCATTAATAGCTTTGCAATTTTCACAAAATATACATAAGTATTTTTAGGTGATGCACTTTTTTGTCACCAGTGTATATAAGCCAACATATGTAAATTTATTTGCTTTCAATTAATTTTGTCTTATGTGTTTCCTCAATATTCGACCAATCTAGCTAAAATTTCAACAGGATATCGAGTTATACCTGAAAGTAATATTTGTGTCACACACACACACAACACACACATTTTTAATAAAGAAATATTTACGAAATGTATATACTGAACTAATTTACTTTTTAGTGAGTATATGATTATGATAATAACGCACTACATCACGATTAATGGACTGAAACAAGATTCCTTCGCTTGGACATTCACTAGGGCAGAACAAGGGTTAAAATTCATGTGGTATATTTATAAACATCAAAGGTCATTTTACCTATTTCTAAATCTAAGCTTTCACAAATTTATAAAGTATATGTAAAAAAGGTAGCATAAAATTTACGCTATTTAAGGCCTATTAAAATTAACTAATTTACAAAACACCATCTGCCATATTAATCACAAAGGGCCATCAATTCAGTGCTGTGGAGTATGTAAATATGAAATTGCTCGGCCTTTTTTTTTATATTCGGCCTAATCAAAAGTAAGTTCTCTCAAACATCTGTTTGTCAATTATTATATGTCGCATTCCATGGACTAAAACGAAACTTCAAATTTATTGAAAATTGAGTTGAATCTTGATTGTAAAACACTGTATTTGGCGTTACTATAGAGACAAATAAATTGAGATTGCGTGTTTATTCTTCAAATTACTCTGCAAAAATAAATTATCTGAATAATATTTGAAAGTATATCGCGTTTCGTCTGGAACAATTTGCAGTCGTAGCTTTAAAACCAGTAAATGTGTTTTATAAAAGTGAAAATGATAATTAGTATGATTTCATACTATCACATATATTAGAAATACAACTATCATTATTTATAATTTGTATATTATTATTCTATATATGACTAGCCGAATGACTGAGTGATGCCTGGAATTCACACTGGTGCATTTTTACCTTAAAAAAAATCTTAAATTACAGTAGAACTTCCATAAGAGGACACTCACGCTAGAGGATACCGCTCTAAATGTACAGTTTTCAACTGAAAAATTATCATTTTTACTATTTAGCAACTATCTGGTAAGAGGACACCTCTTCCTAAAGGAAGCTTTGGTTCTGCAATTAGATGTCCTTTACAGGGAGGTTCTACTGTATATATTATGACCCGATTTCGTCATGTGAATATTTGTCTAATGAATAATGCTTCAAAAATGTTATTTATTTTGATTGTATTTTATCACCCCCCCCCCTCTATCTCTAATGTGAAATGTTCAGAAAAATAAAAAGTTTGTGTGAAAATAAAACATAAAATTATTAAAAAGTCAATAATAATGGAGCATCAACTGGAATCGCAATGACTACTAATTAGTTTTATTATGATTTAATTAAAATTATATGACTTTTTTTAATTATTATATCTTTTTGTCTGGCAAATATTCCCCTTCCCCATGGAATTTAGACAAAAACTTATTTCCATTAACATTATATGGTACTAAGTTTGTTGTGTTGACATAAATACCTTGATATACCTATGTAACAAACTAAAATATGACTAAATAAATTATTTTTTGATATATGCCTTTTCAATTTTAAGTATGCTAATCTATATATTAAAATACCTACATGCTAATTTATCTCAATGTCTCTCGATTTCTTTAAATCTCCTGGATATAAATAAAACAACACAAACAGATTTCTGGAGATTTTTAAAAATAACCTCATCTCCAAACCCCTGTGGTATTATTCAATTTATCAAGGGTTTATTAACTAATTTTGGCTTTGAAGAATAAAATTTATCAACTTATGTTGACAAGAATGGATTCTGTAGAGAATATATACTTGCCCTGCAAATATTGTTTTAACAAATGTTCGTTAATACAAACTTACATTCAGGTGAAAACTTAGGGAAGCCAGGTACTCCTTCGCTAGATAACATATATAATGTAGAAATATTAGAATTGTATTTTCTTATCCCGGAAAAAGCAAATTTGTTCGATATTTGGCTATTATAAAATTCTGGGGACTGAATTATTCCAGATCCAGCCATCATTTTTATATCACAAAATATGTAAATCGTTTATGGCTCAATTTGAATAGGTTTTGAATTGTCTATATATTAAACTGAAACGTCAGCTATGGCACCAACTTGATAAATTTATGATTTTCTTTCAACGAAATGGTTTAAATGGAAAAAGTGAAGGTGCCTTTTGGTGTAACGTCCTCGTATTTGTTGGTTGACGTTAATCAGCAAGAAGTACTTGGAAGTTTAAAAAGAAAAGACTTTATTTCTTTTAGGCCAACATCAGATATAGCATATTAATTATTAGAAATATGTTTACATGTGGTCTATATTACAACCAGTCAAAAGGCAACTCCACAGAGTATCATCAGTGATAAATATGTGCTCACTGATAATTTACTATATAGGCATGCCAGCTGCCGTTACATCTCCCCCTTTGAAGAAATTCATTCTTCAAATCGTTTGGGTGGCTTGATGATCCGCCCGGACCTTGTTGTAATGGGCAGGGTGCCGTTCTTGTGCTCCGCGTTCTGGTGATCACTCCTGGGTTCTTGGCCTGTGAATGGTCTTGGAGAAGTATTGAGTTCTTCAGGAACTTGAGCCTGTTCCTTATCACCGCACGGGCCAGGTCCTTCCGGTAGAGTTGACTTGGGGATCTCCGGGATTCTCCTTCGCTGTTGCTTTGGACTCTCCAGATTCGTATGTCGCATGAAGGAGCTGTTGCGGCGGTACTCACCAGTAGGTGTTTGCACTTTATATGATCTTGGAGCTACTTCTTGGGTAACTCTGGCAGGGATCCACTCACGGTGATGCTGTTTCAGCATTATTTTTTCACCTTCCTTGAAGCTTCGGGTTGTCTTTGCTGTCTTATCGTGGTGTGTTTTCTGCTTCTCCCGCTTATTTCTTAGGTTTTGTGTATGTCCCTTTTGGATTTCTGGTTCCAACTGATGAGTGCTAGTGGGAAGGAGGGTTCTGGTCCTGCGACTGAACAGACACTGAGCCGGTGAAGGAAGACCATCTCTAGGAGTGTTGTAAAAGTTCAAAAGTGCTAGTTCCACTTCTTGTCCTGAATCCAAACACTTCCTGATGAGGTTCTTGGCTGTCTGTACCGCTCTCTCTGCAAATCCGTTTGATTTAGGATATAGAGGACTTGATGTCTGGTGGTCGAGCAACCACTTCTTTTGAAAGTCTTTAAAGTCCCTGGACGTAAAGTTTGGTCCATTATCAGTTTCCAGGAGTCTGGGAATTCCATGTACGCTAAACCATTTTTTAAGAGATTCAATAGTTTCTGCAGAGTTCATTGTCTTCATTTCTTTGAAATCAATGAATCCAGAGTAGTTATCTGTTATTAACAGGTAATTTTTTCCTTTTATTGAAAAAATGTCAGCTGCGACTATCTCCCAAGGAAGACTCGGTATCTCTTTTATGATCATTGGTTCTTTTGTCTTGTTCCTCTGATTCGCTTGGCAAGTCCTACAATTTTTTACTGTGTTGATGATGTCTTGGGACATGCCATGCCAGTATATTGAGTCTCGGGCCCTTCTCAAGCAGCTGTTTGTCCCTTGGTGTCCTTCGTGGATTAACTTGAGTATCTTTGCTTTCCACCTTTGGGGAATGAAAACTCTGCTACCTTTGAAGATTAGGTCTTCGTTTGTCGAGAGTTCATCTCTATATGGCCAGTATTTCTTGCAGCTTTCAGGGACTGCTGATTTATAGTTTGGCCAGCCATATAAGATTAGGTTTTTTAGTTCTTGTAGTTCTTGGTCTTCTTTTGTAAGAGCTTGCAGTTCCTCATAGCTTGACTTATTTGTCGGGGTGGTCATCAGTACTTCAAAGTTCTCTTCCAAGTAGGTGTCTTCATATGAGAAATATCTACTTAGTAGATCAGCTGTTGTAGTTCTTTTCCTTTCTTGTATTTAATCCTGAGATCATATTGTTGTATCTGTAGAAAAATTCTCTGGAGCCTCGGGGGTGCTTTGCTTAATGGCTTCTTGAATATGGTTTCTAAAGGACGGTGGTCCGTCTCGACGTCAACAGTTTTGCCATAAATGAGTTGATGGAATTTGTCGCATCCAAATTTGATGGCAAGAGCTTCCTTTTCTATCTGAGCGTAGTTCTGCTGAGTGGAGTTGAGAGCTGATGAAGCGTAGGCTATGGGCTTTCCGTTTTGTAATAGAACTGCTCCAAGGGCATATGAATTGGCGTCTACTGAAAGTGTCAGATTTCCGTTGGGATTAAAGAATTTCAGAGTTGGTGCAGTTCTGAGCAAAGTCTTGATCTCTAAGAGATCACGATCGAGGGATTCGTCCCATAGCCAAGGTGTATATTTTTTCAAAAGCAACCTCATGTTTTTGGTTTTCTCTGCAAGGTTAGGGATGAACCTGCTCAGGTATTGTACCATTCCTAAGAGACGTTGTAGTTCTTGCTTGTTGCTCGGTGATTTAATTTCTCCTATTGCACGCACTTTCTCAGGGTCAATTTTAATGCCTTCTGTCGTGACAATATGACCTAAAAATTGGACTTCTTGAAGTTGAAATTTGCATTTATCTCTATTCAGTTTGATTCCATTTTCTTTAAGCCTCTGTAGTACAGCTCTTGTTCTTATTTCCAGGGTCTGTGGATCCGGAGCATGAATCAGGATATCGTCCATTGAATTTTCAGTACCCTCAAGGTCTTGGAGTAAGTCTGCCATGATTTTCTGGAATATTTCTGGAGCAGTTTTAATTCCAAAGGGAACTCTCAAGAACATATATCTTCCCCACGGAGTGCTGAAGGTAAAGTAGCGTTGTGAGTTGGGGGCTACTTTGATCTGCCAGTATCCTTTCTTCAGATCCAACTTTGTGAAGTATTTTGAACCATGCAGGTTTACTGCAATCTGATCAAAAGTCTGTAATGGGAAATGGCTTCTTAGAATTACTTTATTGATATCCGATGGGTCAATGCATATACGTATTTTTCCTTTCTGTTTTGCTATAACCATCTGACTGGAGATGGGGGTAGGGTAATTTACTTTCTTTATAATCCCATTGTCTTCCATTTCCTCAAGTTCTTTCTTTACTCTTTCTTTAATAGATAGAGGAATAGGTCTGGGTGGTCTTACTTGCATGTTCATGTCAGAAGTCTGAAACTTTGCCTCGTATTCATATCCTTTCAAACATCCTATCCCTTCGAATAATTCTTGGTATTCCTGTGTAATTGTTTGACAGGTGTTTACTCGCTTGACAAGACCTAAATTGGAACAGGTTTGTCTGCCTAGGATGGGACAAGTGTTATCTCTGGATATGATGAAACGTATGTAGGCAGTCATGTTTTTCACCATGCACATTGCTAGACTTTGTCCTTCGACAGGAATTCGATGTCCTGAAAAAGAAATTAAACTTTTTACTGGAGACCTTTGGATTTCCAAATTTAATATCCCTGCCAGGCTGAGTGGCAACACGTTACACTGTGCACCTGTGTCTAGTTTCATGTTTACCTTTTTGCCTTTGATTTTTACTTCTTCATACCAATCTTCGGTCAGGTTGGTGTTTTCAACTGACTGGATTACAAATTCTTGAATCATTTCAGGTTCTGGTGACCCAACAATTTGTTTGACTTTGTATGAATTTGTGTTCTTAGATCTGCAAAGATTAGCAAAATGGTTGAGTTTCTTGCATTTGTTGCATCTCTTTTGATATGCCGGACATTGGTTGATTTTGTGGGATCTACCACAAATTCTGCAGTTATCTATTATTTTGTGACTTTGGTTAGTGATATTTTCTTTCTCCGGCTCTTTTCTATCTTCCCACTTCTTACTGTTCATCTTTGTCACAGCAACTTGTTTGTCTGAGTCGGATAGTACATGTTTCATTTGGTTTGTGGCATTTTCACATGCTATGCAAATTTGTGTGGCTTTTTCCAGATTAAGGTCAGCCTCACTCAGAAGTCTTTCTCTTATTTCATTGTTAATAATTCCTACAACTATTCGATCTTTAAGTAGTTCATCAGACATGACAGCATATTTGCAGTTTGCTCTCTGTAATTTGATCCTAGTCAGAAAATCATTAAATGATTCATCTTCTTTCTGTTGCATCTGATTGAATTTGAATCTTTCAATTGTAGTGTTCAGCTTTGGAGAAAAATAGTTGTTGAACTTGTCTTTTACAATGCTCAGATTATTTTTATCTGCATTATTTAAGTTGAAAGATTTAAAAATATTTTGAGCCTCTCGTCCCATTGCAGCCATAAAGATAGCAACTTGTACCTCTGGTGCTTTACTACTTAATTGGGTAGCAATTTCATACCATTCAAAGCTTTCAAGCCAAGATTCCCAGCCCTCTTTGTTTAGTTCGTTTAGGCCTATTTGTTTTGGAGGTCGAATAGCATTTTCCGCCATGTTGTTGTTATTGTAATTTTTTTTTCTAAAAATACATGTAGTAAACCCGATGTGGAATGTGCTGGGCAGTCGTGGTAGTGGGTGCGTGATGGGATTCCCGCACTGGGACAGCAAGAGACAGAGGCAGGTCTAGATGGTAATTCCAAGAGGAAGAGGTAGACCACGGACGAAGGTAGTCGAACCACGGGTGTCACGGATGCCCTAGCCGAGCGTATAACGGCGTCGCTCTGAAACAACTAACTGACTCACTCCCTTTGTCCCATTTCTGGGCTCTTTATATACTCTGGGACGCTCGCATATGTGGCGATTCCTCATTGGCTACTGTAATCACGTTACTTTATGGCGCCAGATTGTTTTTCGTCTGGCCTTTGTCGTCTCTGGTCTACCTCCTCTTTGTTTTATTGTCACTTCCATTGTACGATACATATTTTAATATATAGATATGGGGTTATATAATGAATATCAGAAGAAGGTTGTGAACCATATAACTCAAAATATACTACATACACTTATTTCTTCTTGCTTGTAAATTAAATTATTTTGTATATTATTCTTATGCAATTTGAATTTTATTTGAACATGCAATTAGAGATGTTCTGAAATACTTTTAAGAAATTGGAAATTAATAAATTGTTCTTACCACGTGGTGTTGTTTACAAGCGCCGCTGCCGCTGCCACCATGTAACGTCCTTGTTAGTTGTTGGTTGACGTTAATCAGCAAGAAGTACTTGGAAGTTTAAAAAGAAAAGACTTTATTTATTTTAGGCCAACATCAGATATAGCATATTAATTATTAGAAATATGTTTACATGTGGTCTATATTACAACCAGTCAAAAGGCAACTCCACAGAGTATCATCAGTGATAAATATGGCACCAACTTGATAAATTTATGATTTTCTTTCAACGAAATGGTTTAAATGGAAAAAGTGAAGGTGCCTTTTGGAACTTCCATATTTATATATGCTGCTCGAATGAAGGTCTTTATGAACGAATCACGTTTCTTTCCATCAAACATGGTGGTTTATAATTAATATAATGATCATCATTTTTTCTTACACTACACTTGAAATAAGTAAATTAATCCTCTTACTATAATATTTCCATTTTACCAAATTTAATAGTCATAATAGGATGTGTTGAATATAAAAATATTGCCACGTCGAAAATTAGAAAAGAAAAATTTCAGGATGACACAGCAATTTATTTAAGGCACGAACAAACTATGAATGATAAAAAAGATAAGTAAAGAGGGAAGTTTACAGAGTAGCAAAACATGAACATCAAAAATGATACTCTATTAATAAAATACTACATAATTTGCTTACATCATTTATATACATTTGAAATTGGATTCGCGAATTTATTAATCATGGTTCAAAATACTGTAGGTTTAACAGCTTTTGTAATGAGAATATTCCTAAATGTTCATCCACCTCTATATGTTTTAACTCCAGATATATATTCATCCTAATGTTGAAAACACACCTTGTCTCCCTTAACTTAGGGCTCAATCATCCTATTTTGCTTAAAAAATGAAAATAAAATCGACGGATTATTTGTATAAGCTGTAAATAATTGTTTAAACTAAGTAGTTAAATGATATGAAATATGTGCAAATACATCATTTTATGTAATCATTATATAGTTTAGAGTATTTTAAATTATAAATTAATGTTCGAAAAAAGACAAAGGCATTATATCGATCATAGAAGTATTTTTTTTTTTCTATTTAGTTAATTAAAGTGAAACAGTCATATACACATTTTTATATTTATAAACAAAACAATTAATATTTTAAATGAAGTTTTTAATTAAAAGATAATTTTCAATTTTTAAAGATAAATTTATAGTCGGTTAATTAACCAATCTACTTTAATTTAATTAATGAATTGTAAACTAAATTATGAGTGACAAAAGTTTTTAAATTTTAATCTAACGATCAGCTCTGATTTAATTTTGCCAGACGGGGGACAAATCAAGTACATTCTCTGAAGGCAGCAACTGACAATTTTATAATCCATTTAATCCATCCCTACGTGGCTTAGAAATTTAATTAAAAGTTTGAAGCCTCAATGGCCTCTCTCTCTCTGATTGCAGAACAAATTTATTTTAAAAATATGTGTAGATTTTCAAAGACTTATAAGAAATTCCTCACCATTACTCTTGGATTATCCAAGCAAAAATGTAAATCTTCAGAAATTTTAAAGAATTATTTTATTTTAAGAACTTTGACCTTGATCTTTTTGTCTCTTTAAATGTCTTCTGCTTGGATTGACTGATCTTCAGTGGATTTAGGAAGATAAATTCATTCTTCATTTGAAGTTTCAAATTTTCTTTGTATATATTTTTTTATGTTTGTTTGTGTGTGTAGTCATATATTTAAAGTATTCTCAAACAATGCGTAGGTTATTTGTTATAAAGGCCAATTTTTTTAAATCCAGTTTCAATAGATGTTCAGTTAGTAATCGAATTATCAGGTTTACACACGCTCCCTTCTCCCGTAGAATCAATTTCTTAATCACTCAAATATACATTAAAAGAAAAAAAAACATTTATCATTAAAGTATTATGTAAATTACACATTTATTTTATGATAATAAATTATCTATATATTTTGCTAGGGGTGATTTGCTTTATTGACGCAACCTTGTATTTTCTCACGAGAGGAATTCACACCTACTGTCTTGTGACCAAAACGTTGTCATACGAAAATTGTTTGACAAATATTTTTAGTTTTTTAAAAAGTATAATATTTTGATATAAATAAATATTATTAATACATATGGTATTTAAATAGAAGATACCAGGCTGTATCAAAATTTCGTTCCCATAAATAAGATTTTATATTAAAAAATAATCATTGAATAATATATGAAAAATAAATTATTTATTAAAGTAGAGGCCGTCATTTTAAATAACAGCTAGTCATCTTTTGATTAATTTGCTGACGATACCATTCTCGGGGTTTGGAGTCGAAAAGGTCACGAGGAGCAATTTCGACGTTTTGGAATGTTTCAAAGTGTCTTCCCCTTAGAAATGTAGCCATTGTACGAAATTATGCATAATCAGATAGCGAAATATCCGGTTATAAGCAGGGTGAAGTAGAACTTCAATTCTCTCTGAATCCTTCATTATATTCGTTGTTAGCTTAGCTCGATGAGCTGAAGCATTGACATGCTGCAGGAGTACTCTCTTTAGGTTGATCAAATCAGGGTATCGAGTCTTCAAAACTTCATATATTCGGCTGAGTGGTTCTGGGTAGATTTGGCATTAACTGCCCTTACATAGGAACAAGTTAATAGTGTACACATTGATGTTGCACCTTGCAGATAACATAACCTTTTGACCAAAGCGTTCCTGTTTAACTACAGGTTTATCCCCTTCATCAAAAGGTACCAATTGTCTTCTTATGTCGTGGTTACGAAGATAGATCCAATTTTCATCGCCAGTTACAATCCCCTTCCAAAACCGAAGATTTCGCGGATTTTCTAAAAATAGTTTACAGACATCTACTTTCCTCTAAGACTGTGCTATAGTCAGGTCGTGAGGTTTTTCTCTTGAGCCTTTGCTAAATGAGTACAGACTATGCAGACTTCGGCTGATCGTATTTTTGTATGGTATAAGACTGACTGACATTACACGCGTGGATTATTGTGGGTTGTTCATCACCAGAAATCGTAGGGTCTCAATATCCGTCACATGTGGTCGTCCCATTCGAGGCTTTTCCTCAAAGCTGATGTCTCCTTTTTTAAATCTCTTGAACCATTTTGGAGTAGTTCTTCTATTGTCGCCATATTTGAATTTAGCCCTTTATTACAAAAGAAGAACAAAAGTACTAGGATCGTTTGTCAGACATTCGATGAAACAATCTTTAGCTTTCTACTAGAATACTGAAATGGTATTCTAAACCATATTATGCCCATTTCGATCACAAGAGCACGCTCAACGACCGTGAGACCAAACTATATTTATTTAAACTTTGTCTATATCGGCATATATATTCAAATATACATTTTATATTTTATATTGGGCTTCTGATTTGGTACAGCCTGGTATTTGTGAAGTTTAAATTACCCCTTAGCAAGTACTAGCTGGGGGAACACTTCCCTGCGCATGCACGGGCGGGCAGTTGAAGCCGGGAATTTGGGGCACACGCCTTCGAGCAAGTCATTCTTCCAACTGTCGTTTTTAATTTTTTTTTTTATATCTCTTATATATAATACTAGCGGTTGTGTACCCGGCTTCGCCCGGGTTTAATCCGAGTGAAAGTTTGCCTAACGAATATTAAGGATAATAATATTCCGGAACACACAGATTATTATGATAATAACGATAATAATATTCGTTACATTATGTATTTATATAATATATAAAATATATTTTTAGAGAAAACATATCCACTCTCTCTACTGAATAGATTTTAAAATGATATATATAAATAAATATATATAGAGATATACTACATGATCTTAGCCAAAAGGCCTAGAAACATTATTTTATATATAGAGATGACCTGGCTTCGTTTGTCTTCTGCTCGAGTGAATGTTTCGCTGGTATAATTTTGTTCCTGCCTACCAAAAATTATTATCTGGCTTCGCCCGTGGTTTGCTTGAGTGAATATTCCCCTAAAGAATTTTGTTTATGTCAATAAAGCATGATAGAGCAATATTGTCACCATCATTTCTGACTAAAAGATATTGTTGCTCTGTACTTGGTTAATTATATTTTTTCTTGGTTAAAGTGCGACGAAAAAACTCTTCCAAATTTAACTCTCTGTCCTGTTCAAATTTCAGCGAAATTAGTTACATATTGAGCGCGTGCATAGCCGACAAATATATATATATATGTTCCTGGCTTCGCCCGGTTTTTACCCGAGTAAGAGTTTGCCTAACAAACATTTGTTAAAACTATTCTAGCAAACATCCAATCTCTACTGAATCTTTACTCTCGATAATTTGAAAATTTTCCCGGTCCCTTGAAAAATACTCGATAAGTTGAAAAAAATCAGTATTGATTGGTCCACTCGGTAATTTGAAGTTGAAGGAATAGTATCTTGCCACAAACGAAGATTTGTGAATAACTGTATTTAGCGAATATACCCGGCTTCGCCCGGGCTTTATTCGAGTAAAGGTTTGCCTAACGAAATTTGTTAAAACGATTCTATAAAACATCCAATCCAAATATAGATAGATTTATAAACGTATATAAATATAAATATTGTTATACGCGTTTGAATATATTTTTGAAACACATAACTTTTTTAAAAACATTTATTAAATTTTAAATAATATATTGTCACTTTTGTGAATTTCATAATTAATTCTTTCTTTTTTTCTCAATGTATTATGTATATTATTTAAAAATTCATTTTTGTTATCATCATCACATAAATCTATTATCTATCTATATATAAAATTGAATGTCTGTCTGTACTCTATATATTCAAAAACCATACATCCAATCGCCGTGAAATTTGGGATATTATTAGGTATATCCCCGGGAAGGTTTTTGAAAAATAATTTCTTGAATATCTTGAATATCCTTAGAGTTATTTGCAGATTTGTAGATTTAACTAAATGATGATGATTATTTATCAAAAGTAAGATTTTCTACCTATTAATTGCGCACAAGTCAAAGTTAGTTTTATCATTCATCTACATATATATTGGGAGAATAGATAAAATGATAATTTTGTAATGTAGAAAATTAGGAAAGACAAAATTCAGGATGACAAGGCAATTTATTTGAGACAAAAATAATGATGCAATTCCAAGGCAAGATACTATTCCTTTAACTTCCAATTACCGAAGGGGCACCAATCAATATTGATTTTATTCAACTTATCGAGTATTTTTCAAGGGACCGGGAAAAAATGTTCACTTCATCGAGAGATTCAAATTTACGAGTTTCAAATTATCAAAATCTATTATTTTTTCATATGTTATATTCAAAAGACATTTATGTAGGGATAATTTTATTGTTAATTTTCATTTTGATGTATTGTAAACATTTGATCATTAATAAATTATTATTTAGGTATTAAAACTGCCTTTTTGTTCAAAGACAGCAACGTTTGAACGGGTACAGCTAGGTGGAGCTGATAATCAAACATAAAGTTATCTTGCCAAGTATAGATTCATTAGGGATTGGATGCTTTCTAGAATTGTTTTAGCAAATGTTCGTTAGACAAACCTTTACTCGGGTAAAAACCGGAATATTATTATCATTAATATCATAATATTATGCGTGTTCCGGAATATTATTATCATTAATATCATAATATTATGTGTGTTCCGGAATATTATTATCATTAAAATCATAATATTATGTGTGTTCCGGAATATTATTATCATTAAAATCATAATATTATGTTCCGGAATATTAATATCATTAAAATCATAATATTATGTTCCGGAATATTATTATCAATAATATTCGTTAGGCAAACTTTCCCTCGGATAAAACCCGGGCGAAGCCGGTACATCCGCTAGTGTAATCTATATATATATATAATTGAATGTCTGTCTGTCTGTACTCTATAGATTCAAAAACCATACACCCAATCGCCGTGAATTTTAGGGATATTATTAGGTATATCCCCGAGAAGGTTTTTGAAAAATAATTTCTTGAATATCTTGAATATCCTTGGAGTTATTTGCAGATTTGTAGATTTAACTAAATGATGATGAATTTTTATCAAAAGTAAGATTTTATACCTATTAATTGCGCACAATTCAAAGTTAGTTTTATCATTTATCTACAACATATATATTGGGAGAATAGATGATATGATGATTTTGTAATGTAGAAAATTAGGAAAGACAAAATTCAGAATGACACGGCAATTTATTTGAGACAAGAATATTGATAAAAATCCAAGGTAAGATACTATTCCTTTAACTTCCAATTACCGAGGGGACCAATTAATTTTGATTTTATTCAACTTATTTTTTTTATATAAATTTATTATCTTAAAGATTATTCATCAAAAGTAAGATTTTCTAACTATTAATTGCGCACAAGTCAAAGTTAGTTTCATCATTTATCTACAACATATATATTGGGAGAATAGATAAAATGATGATTTTGTAATGTAGAAAATTAGGAAAGTCAAAATTCAGGATGACACGGCAATTTATTTGAGACAAGAAGAATGATACAATTCAGAGGCAAGATACTATTCCTTTAACTTCCAATTACCGAGGGAACCAATTAATCGGATGTACCTGGCTTCGCCCGGTTTTTACCCGAGGAAAGGTGTCTAAAGAACATTTGTTAAAACAATTCTCTATAAACCCTCTCATTAATAATTTACCCTAAAAATATATTCTAATTAATATAAATTTTTTCTTATTTAACTATACCTAAGCTACTCCCTATTCGTTTTTGATGGTTGTGCTTACAAACATTATGTGTATTCAATATGGTGGTTAATAGTCAAATAATATGTTTTTTTTTTAAATCTATATATATATATAATTGAATGTCTGTCAGTCTGTATGTTTGTACTCTATAGATTCGAAAACCATACATTCAATTGCCGTGGAATTTTGGGATATTATTAGGTATATCACCGGGAAGGTTTTTGAAAACAAATTTCTTGAATATCTTGAAATTCCTTAGAGTTATTTGCAGATTTGTAGATTTAACTCGCAAGCAGCGCCCCATTGCGATGATGATAACAAGTTTTTTTTATCTATAAGTTTATTATCACTAAGTTTATTATCTTAAACATTATTTATTAAAAGTAAGATTTTCTACCTATTAATTGCGCACAAATCAAAGTTAGTTTTATCATTTATCTACAACATATATATTGGAAGAATAAATAAAATGATGATTTTGTAAAGTAGAATATTAGGAAAGACAAAATTCAGGATGACACGACAATTTATTTGAGACAAGAATAATGATAATTAATATTGATTTTATTCAACTTATCGAGTATTTTTCAAGGGACCGGGAAAAAATGTTCACTTTATCGAGAGATTCAAATTTACGAATTTCAAATTATCAAATATATCTATTATTTTTTGCATATGTTATATTCGAATGACATTTATGAAG
The DNA here is from genome assembly GCA_030710605.1 of Cordylochernes scorpioides. Classification (NCBI taxonomy): domain Eukaryota; kingdom Metazoa; phylum Arthropoda; class Arachnida; order Pseudoscorpiones; family Chernetidae; genus Cordylochernes; species Cordylochernes scorpioides. The sequence continues at coordinate 27,289,927 of CP092870.1, read as the reverse complement.
GGATAATTTTATTGTTAATTTTCATTTTGATGTATTGTATACATTTTATAATTAATAAATTATTATTTAGGTATTAAAACTGCCTTTTTGTTCAAAGACAGCAACGTTTGAACGGGTACAGCTAGGTGGAGCAGATAATCAAACCTGAAGTTATCTTGCCAAGTATAGATTCAGTAGGGATTGGATGTTTTCTAGAAATGTTTTAACAAATGTTCGTTAGGTAAACTTTCACTAGGGTAAAGCCCGGGCGAAGCCGGGTACTTCTGCTAGTTTTTTTATATAAACAAACTATAATATACAAAAACAACAACAATGTAATTTGCATCTTCATTATTATAAAGCAACAACAAATAAATTAACAATGTAAAAATATATTTTAACATTACATTTTAACATTTAACACAAAAACGTTACAATATTTCAATAAATATTAATATTAAAATGCCGTATTTTTTTACAACATCTTTGGAATATTATTAAAACAAGCAATAACCCGCCATCTATACATATAAAATGAAAGAATTTAAAAGCACGATTATTTCTTTTATACATAATACTTCTACTGCCCTTACTGCGGTGAAAAAATATATTGGGCGGACTTGGCTCATCAGTGGTGAACCCTCCCAGCGGTTTCGCCAATTTAATCCACCAGACCGCTTTTCACAGCTCTAATATTGTATAGAACAATTCTGTTTATATACGCAGCACTGAAGGGTGGAATCTTAGAAATTGTTTTCAAGGAAACTATGGACATAAGCTTATAGGACAGTAGAGGCTTGGTTTTGCTATTGGGCTTGGCTCATCAGTGGTTTACCCTCCTAGGTTTCGTCAATTTTCAGTAATTCTACTGTCCTATAAGCTTATGTGCATAGTTTCCTTGAAAACCATTTATATGGTTCCACCCTTCAGTGCTGCGTATATAAGCAGAATCGTCCAATACTGTATTAGAGCTATGAGAAGCGGTCTGGTGGATTAAATTGGCGAAACCGCTGGGAGGGTTCACCACTGATGAGCCAAGCTCTTCCAATAAATTTTTCACCGCAGTAAGGGCAGTAGAAGTTTGTATTATGTATAAAAGAGACAATCGTGCTTTTAAATAATTTCATTTTATTGGAATATTATATTATTAAATTCTCAAATTAAATTATTATACTTGGAACACATTTTAGCATTTTAAAAATTTATAAATATAATTTAACCAGATACCGCGAGAGGCACTGCTTGCGAGTGAAAGTAGAAAATTTGCAAATAAAATTGCAACTTATATTTATTTCAAATCAAATCAAACCGGAAATCTTCCCAGTAGTATAGTAAACAATTTCTTGAAGTTTCACGGCGATTGGATAATCTTACTCTTTAAAATTATTCATCGTGTAAACAAACTAACATTCAACGTGTGAACAAACTACGTGTAAAATTATTAACCAATTTAACTGATTTTGAATTTCATTTTTATAGATATAAAGGATTTAACAAAATCAATTTTAAATTCAAAATACCCGTATATTATATAATAATACTTCAAAACGGTCTCGAATTTGGATTGATAACGCTCAAATGTATTAATGATATTGTAAATAACCCACCTGCTTAGGAAGATACACGACTCTTAAAGAAAGACTTATCCAGCGATTCGGCCTGTCGCACCAGGTATGAACAGCCAGTATCTTAGGAAAAGCCCATAGCATATCAGAAACTCTTAACTATCCTGGCCGAAATGCAACACCAAGCATGCGCGGCAGTTTTTGGAAGAATTCCAAAATGCCCAGAGATTCAACGCCTTTATCAGTATCTAAAACAATATTGTTAGTAGTGTAGGAACTGATTTGGCCAAAATTACGGAACACTTGGGGATATCCACCGGTGCACAGAGGAGGCCCTGGAGTGGATTCGTCACCTCGACATTCCACTCTAGAGAAACTTGCCAACATTGTTGTATTGTGCTGTAGAGAACAATATCATACGCAATATATATTAACCAATCAAATTCATTTATCGTCGCGACCAGTGCTCTGCACAAGCGGTAAAAGGCTGGAACTAACGCTTTTTGGGTTTAAATTATAAAAAAAAAGCTCATTAACCTTTTTAGTTTTTTGAATAGCCTAAATGTTGAACGAAATCTTCAGCTACCTACATGCGAAATTTCATATTGATTTATTCTGTAGATTTTGCGCAACGCGATAACAAACATTGATTTTGAATTTCATTTTTATAGATATAAAGGATTTAACAAAATCAATTTTAAATTCAAAATACCCGTATATTATATAATAATACTTCAAAACGGTCTCGAATTTGGATTGATAACGCTCAAATGTATTAATGATATTGTAAATAACCCACCTGCTTAGGAAGATACACGACTCTTAAAGAAAGACTTATCCAGCGATTCGGCCTGTCGCACCAGGTATGAACAGCCAGTATCTTAGGAAAAGCCCATAGCATATCAGAAACTCTTAACTATCCTGGCCGAAATGCAACACCAAGCATGCGCGGCAGTTTTTGGAAGAATTCCAAAATGCCCAGAGATTCAACGCCTTTATCAGTATCTAAAACAATATTGTTAGTAGTGTAGGAACTCATTTGGCCAAAATTACGGAATAAGCAGTTAACATTTATGAATTCACAATATATCCTCATGGCCGCATTTCAACAAATGAAACCAGATTACAGCAGTACTGCGGAGCATTTCAGAAAATGGCAGGCCGGAATCCAGCTCTTCAAACGCAAGTCAACGAGTTCAAATATTCAAAACGATTTCATCCCAGCACCTTCGACTCTAGATTTCAACATCCAACAGCACCTGTAACAGAAAGCCATTACCCGTGGCAAGGCTCTCACAAGTAAAGCATAAAACATTGAAACCACCAACTCAGGCTCTACCTTGCTCTCTCTTAGCAGCTCTCTTAGTGCTTATTCATTCATGGACTTCTCGTCGTCTTATTCCAACCTTCCACCAAATACCACCTTAAACCTCCTGCTGCCGCTTTCTTCACCACCACATTGAACAGTGACCACCCCCCACCACGCTCCCAACACCAGCAATCTCATAAAAATCTTGCTTCCATGCACATAAAAATCACACAGCGAGATGAAAAAGTCACTCATCCTCCAGAAAAAAAATGTTATAAAATTATTGTTATCAAGATAATTGTTTTCAAATTTGACTCTTTTCCATTTACAGCCCGTTCAAACTGTCGCAGCCGGGGAACATGCGCTCCGTCGAACAACAAAGCCATTCTCCCAACGGCCTTTATTTCGTTTCTCTTTTTCTCTTGAGCTTTAATATATTTTTAATAAAATAAATATTTGGAGCGGTCTCCACAGCACCAAAAAAGTATCCCACTCCTCCACACATTTACTGAAAATGGTTTTGAAAGAAAAATGAGATACACTGGCCCGCAAAATTGAAGGAACAAATTTTTTTTTTATTTATCTCAAATTTTATTGAACATTTAGCAATGAAATTTTATACACAAATTCATTATTCCTTTATTGATTGAACTACCCTAATTAAAAAAATCGAGCACATATTTTATGCAAATCAGCCGGTCAAGCAAAGATCTTATTGTAGTTAGTGCATAATTATCTTGGATATTGTTGTTAATATGAGGTGTGATCGCCTTCAACTGATAGACAGGATCTACATCGGTGACCGATACTAAGAATTAGGGAGTTTATCAGTTACTGTGGAATCAACGCCCACTCTTTTGTAAAGGCTTTTAATAGCTCATGAGTGTTTCTAGGAGGGGGTTGGGAAGGGATGAGATCCGCCGTCCTAGATTGTCCCATACATGCTCAATGGGATTTAGGTCTGGAAATCGAGCTGGCCAATTCTTCCGAGCAATTGCATGGTTTTGAAGAAAAGTGTCGACCACACCAGCCCTATGTGAACGGGCATTATCATCCATTAGAAGAATGTTTTCTCGCATATCAACTGATACAATACGCAGAAAGATTCAGATGAAGAGCCTCTTTTGCTCTACTACCCATAATTTGTATGCCATTGACACCACCTCGAAAGAGAGCAAGGAAACCTTGGAGCAGACAACATGTCGCTCTGAATCCAGATGAATGGAGACGGGTAATATTCACCGATGAGCCCAGATTCTCTCTAAACCACGACTCTCGTCGTTTCTTTGTCTAGAGAAAGGTAGGAACCAGAAATATTCCACGGAATATGGTTGAAAGGGAACCCTACAGAAGCCTAGGTTTTATGGTCTGGGCTGGAATCTTCTTGGGCGGTCGCACAGCACTACATATTTTTCAAAAAGGAACCCTGACTGTACAGAGGTATCGGGGCGAGATCTTTGGGAGCATATTTGATACCTCAAGCATTAGGAATTGGAAAACACTTTCTTCAAATGGATGATGATGCCCGTCCACAGAGGGCTGGTGTGGTAGACACTCTTCTCCAAAACCATGTAATTACTCGGATGAATTGGCCAGCTCGATCTCCAGACCTAAATCCCATTGAGCATGTATGGGACAATCTAGGACGTCGGATCTCATCCCTCCAACTCCTTCCTAGAAACACTCATGAGATAGAAACAGCCTTAACACAAGAATGAGCGTTTATTTCACAGGAGCTGATAAACTCCCTGATTCTTAGTATGGGTCGCCTGTCTATCAGTTAAGGGCTATCACACCCCATTTTAACAACAAGAGCCAATAAATTTATGCACTGACTGCAAGAAGATCATTGCTTGACCGGCTAATTTGCATAAAATACGTTTGAGATTTTTTTAATTTCGGGTATTTTAATCAAAAATGGAATAATACATTTTCGTATAAAATTCCATCGTTATATTTTCAAAAAAAAAAATAAATGTAACAATATGTTGATCTTTGATTTTGCTGGCCAGTGTATTATAAATTTTGTTTCAAAAGTAAAAATAGCTAAATGTGCAATATTTGTAAGTTAATACAAAATATAAGGCAGTTTTATGCCTTTTGCAGCTTGCAGTTTCATTAATCAATATTAAAAAAAGTTGCTGCACCCAAATATCTGCCCTTTAGTTATTATCTTATATATAAAAGTCAATGTCTGTTGTCTGTTTCGCGATAAACTCAAAAGCTACTGAACCAAATGGAACCAAATTTTGCATGTCGCTTTTTATACTCCTGAGGAAAATTTTCGGCTACATTTTTATTAGTATTTTTGGCTAATTATTTTTTTTATTTGAATAACTTTTTTTTTATATGGAGTAAATACGAAACGAAGTAACAAAACCAGGCCAATTAAGCGACCAATGAGCGTTCGGCTTTTTTTTTTTCAAGTTGCTTGCGTTTGTGGGGGCCGAGAGACTTCCTTTCAGCCTGCTGGGATGACAGACCACGTCGTCCGCAAACATACAAGCGGCGCCATGAAATAGGAGATGACCACCGCTGCGCGGCGCGGCACATCAGCGGGAAATAGAGAGAACCAGAATAGACATTCAGGGGTGTTGTCCTTTTTGTCTTCCTCTAAAAATATACCTAATAAGTAATACCAATAAAACATACTAACTTTGAAATACTTTCTGGGCCATAGCTGGACTAATAAATCGACACACCAACATTGGTGAGCCGGACGTGATAAAAAAAAAAATTATACGAAGATTTGAAGAGATAAACAAATACAAAAAAAAAATGATTCAAGCTTAAAAAGAAATATCATCCAAGATATCGGGATATCATCTCAAGACTAAGATAAGTTTTTATATTATCTTCCTTATTATTTTATCTCAGTATTTTTATTTTCAACTTTATCTCTATTTACATCTAGCTGTTGTGTCGTATTTTAAAAATTCGTAAGATGGAAACAGAAAATAGGCCTAGCGATACCTCAGATTGATGCAAATTAGTGTTAAAATACCGCCTTTCTTGGTTGAAAAACCTGAAATATGGTTCTTCCAGGTAGAAGTACAGTTCAAAATAGGTGGAATTATTCAGGAAAACACTAAATTTAATTAATTGATCTCCCAATTAGAACCTAAATATGTAGAAAACATTTGAGACATAATTAATAGCAAAATTGACAACAAGTACTCTGAATGTGAACCACGACTTCTTGAATTGTTCAGAGAAAGTGAAGGGTTGAGAATTAAAAAGTTAATTTCAGGTATTGAGCTCGGAGACATGAAGCCGAGCCAGTTATTACAAAAGCTCAGATCACTCGCTACCCCAAATATCCCTGAAAATTTAATAAAAACGTTATAGCTCGATCAATTGCCAACACCCATAAATATTATACTCATTGAAAGCTATGAGGACATTATCAAATTGGCCATAATGGCCGATAAAATATATGAAATAAACCCTTCCAAAGAAATATATGAGGCGGAAGTGCCTTCTTCTTCAACAGATCGCTTTATCGCCAAATTAGAAGATCTTGAACGGCAGGTGTCCGAATTGAGATCGGATAGATCAAGAACTCGATCCAAAACTAGGACTCAGTCAAGGCCGTGAAGTCAGTCTCAAAGATCCTTCGATCCAAGAGGAAGATATTGCTATTACCATTTTAGATTTGGTCCTAATTGCTTGCAAAATAAATGTAGGCCTCCGTGCAGTTGGAAAGAGTCGGGAAAACGCCAACCGGCGGACAGAGTAGCAACCAACTCATCCGCCAACATTCAGGATTGTCGCAATCTCCGATTATTTGTTACAGACAAAAACACGAGATTGCGCTTTTTGGTGGACAGTGGTGCTGATATATCTATAATACCCCCAAATTATAAAAATAGGATGCCTAGCTCTGATTATAAACTTTATGCAGCCAATGGTACAGAATTCTTTACCTATGGAACAAAGGTTAGAAATTTGGATATCGGACTTCGACGTCAATTTCAATGGCCTTTTATGATCGCCAATACCAATAGAGCTATAATAGGAGCAGACCTTTTGAAAAATTTGGTTTGAATATTGATATAAAAAAAAACGCCTAATTGATGGAATAACTAATATTTCTATAAGAGGGGTCATTCAGTCAATCTCAGACAATGGAAATATTAGCACTCTAAATTCATCATCTAAGGTCAGCACTATCCTAACCAAATATACTAACCTATGTAAACCACCATTAGAATTTGTAGAAGCTAAACATAACGTTAAGCATTATATTCCCACAAGTGGTCAGCCAATTCACTCAAAAGCCTGTCATCTATATCCACAGAGATTAACTCTTGCTAAAGGAGAATTTCAATATATGTTGAATAATGGAATAATTAGGCCCTCAATTTCATTCCAATCAAATTCCGAATGATGGTTTTTAGGAACTTTCACGAACTCTCACACCCAGGCATCAAAGCCACAACTAAACAATTAACATCTAGATTTATATGGCCTATTATGAATAAATACATGAGGAAATGGGCTTCAACTTGTGTCAACTGCCAAAAGAGAAAGGTGTCGCACACGAAATTAGAAATAGACAAATATCAAGAAGTGGACGAAAGATTTAGTGTTGTACACATCGATCTAATTGGTCCTTTACCTCCATCGAATGGTAACATCTACTGTCTGACCTGTATCGACAGGTACACCAGCTGGACGGAAGTTGTTCCGCTACCAGATATGAAGACTGAAACGTTGCCGAGAACGTTCTACGAAAACTCGATTGTTAGATTTGGGGCACCGCATACAGTGATATAAGACCAAGGAAAGCAGTTTACTTCTCAACTTTTCAAAGATTTAACAACGCTGTGTGGTATCAAACTTCGCCATTCGACGGCGTACTACTCTCAGTGTAACGGGAAGATCGAAAGGCTTCATAGAACCATCAAAACTGCCATTCATGCCCACAATATTATTAAGTGGACGGAAACGCTGCCAACAGTTCTCCTAGGCTTGCGTGCTGCTTTCAATAAAGATATCAATCATTCTTTGTCTCAAATGTTATAGGGAAAACTCATCAGACTGCCTGGCGAATTCTTTGATGATTCTAAACATCACATGGATGCAGAAGAATTTGTTCAACAGCTTCAAAAGCAAATGGAATTGCTCAAACCCTTCAATGAAAAACATTATTCGAAGATTAAAGTATTTGTCCATAAAGATCTGAAAACATGCTCACATGTATTCATCAGGACAGATCGAGTGAAGAAACCTCTGGAACCACCATATGAGGGACCCTTTCCAGTCCTTGATAGAACAGACAAGTACGTCACACTCAAAGGGAACGGAAGAAATGTGACCATATCGATTGACCGATTGCGACCTGCTTACCTACTGGCAGATTCGGACAATCTAACTTCAGAACACATAAAATGAAAGGATTTAAAAGCACGAATGTTTCTTTTATACATAATTCAAACTTCTACTGCCCTTACTGCGATGAAAAAATATATTGATGATGAGCCACTGATGAGCCAAGCCCTCCCAATATATTTTTTCATCGCAGTAAGGGCAGTAGAAGTTTGAATTATGTATAAAAGAAACATTCGTGCTTTTAAATCCTTTCATTTTATGTGTATAGATGGCGCGTTACTGCTTTGTGTTAATTTATGCCTGACTGGCCTTGTCTTTATTGTTTGCGGAAGAGCATTGCTCGATGCAAATATTTGAATGTAATTCTACTGTCCTATAAGCTTAATTCTACTGTCCTATAAGCTTATGTCCATAGTTTTCTTTAAAACTATTTCTGAGATTCCATCCTTCAGTGCTGCGTATATAAGCAGAATCGTCCAATACAGTATTATAGCTCTGAGAAGCGGTCTGGTGTATTAAATTGGCGAAACCGCTGGGAGGGTTCACCACTGATGAGCCAAGCCCTCCCAATATATTTTTTCATCGCAGTAAGGGCAGTAGAAGTTTGAATTGAGTTTGAAACATTCGGGCTTTTAAATCCTTTCATTTTATGTGTATAGATGGCGCGTTATTGCTTTGTGTTAACCTCAGAACACCCTGCTGCAGCAAGACCGATCGTGTCGGGAGCGCTGTCTTCTACATCGTCCCAACAGAATCCTGACCCACCAGATGTGGAGAAGTACACAGAATTCCAAGGAACAGGATCAGCACCAGACCTGACTAGGACAAGATCGGGGAGAATAATCAAGAAACCCGTTAGATTTAAGGAGCAATAGACTATATTTCTCCTAATTTTTTTTTGTCTACATTGGTGATGTATACATATTGTAATTAACGATTCTGTGCACCGAATCGTGACTTCGCCACTGGAAAGGAAAAACTGTGGGGCCCGAGAGACTATCTTCCAGCCTGCTGGGATGACAGACCACGCCGTCAGCAAACATACAAGCGGCGCCATGAAATAGCACATTCGTGCTTTTAAATCCTTTCATTTTATGTGTTCTGAAGTTAGATTGTCCGAATCTGCCAGTAAGTAAGCAGGTCGCAATCGGTCAATCGATATGGTCACATTTCTTCCGTTCCCTTTGAGTGTGACGTACTTGTCTGTTCTATCAAGGACTGGAAAGGGTCCCTCATATGGTGGTTCCAGAGGTTTCTTCACTCGATCTGTCGTGATGAATACATGTGAGCATGTTTTCAGATCTTTATGGACCAATACTTTATCTTCGAATAATGTTTTTCATTCAAGGGTTTGAGCAATTCCATTTGCTTTTGAAGCTGTTGAAAAAATTATTTTGTAAAAAAAAGTAACACTCGTATATATAGATATTTCTAAAAAAGTACGTATGGTGTGTCGATTTATTAGTCTAGCTATGGCCCAGAAAGTATTTCAAAGATAGTGTTTTATTGGTATTACTTATTAGCTACATATTTAAAGGAAGACTAAAAGGACAACACCCCAGAATGTCTATTCTGGTTCTCTCTGTTTTCCGCTGATGTGCCGCGCCGCGCCGCGCAGTAGAAGTGGGTCAGGATTCTGTTAGGACGATGTAGAAGACAGCGCTCCCGACACGATCGGTCTTGCTGCAGCAGGGTGTTCTGAAATTAACACAAAGCAATAACGCGCCATCTATACACATAAAATGAAAGGATTTAAAAGCCCGAATGTTTCTTTTATACATAATTCAAACTTCTACTGCGCGGCGCGGCACATCAGCGGAAAACAGAGAGAACCAGAATAGACATTCTGGGGTGTTGTCCTTTTAGTCTTCCTTTAAAAATGTAGCTAATAAGTAATACCAATAAAACACTAACTTTGAAATACTTTCTGGGCCATAGCTAGACTAATAAATCGACACACCATACGTACTTTTTTTGAAATATCTATATATACGAGTGTTACTTTTTTTTTTACAAAATTATTGAGTATTGAGAGCGAAATTCATGATACTAACTAAGTTAAGGTAAGTGCACATAATGCAACTTTAAAAAACCTTACAAAATTAGCGTTACTGTATGCAAATAATGGCGTTCGTATTTTTTATTAATTTTTGTTCTGGCTATTCCTACTGAGAAGATGGGCATCGCAGTCAAGATCCATCGCAGTCACCCACTCAACTCAGGCAATTTTAATGGTTAATGCGCTGGGACGGGTATTTCGGGGGTTGGGTGGAAAAGCTGCCATTTATTTAAACTATATCGATTTTGAAACAACTAAATGGATTACAAAAAAATAATTAAATCAAAAACCTAAACACTGATCCAATACAATTTTTGTCATCACACACACTTTTTGCCTGTGGTTTATGTGTTACTTCTGTATTGCTATTCTATGGCACTTCTACTATTTATTATTGATGTACTTTCAGTATGAAGGAAATTGCACTCGGGCGAAGCCGGGTCATTCGTTTAGTAGTATATATTTTAGAATTTCACTCCAGTTTACTCGCCTGAACTGGAGCTATGTCTCCTCGAAAATATGTTCGCACGCCTTATACTCCTATACCAGCATTTAATATAAGACATCCAGTTTGGCTAAAAGAAGCTGATTGATATAAGTTTAGGATTGCTCGACTATTGAGTAGAGACGATGTTATTATTCGACCATATTGGCAAGAACAGTCATTGCCGAACACAGCGCTAACAAGGTAGAGGTCAACGTATTAAGAGGACTGAACATGAGGACCGAGATAACACCAGAGCGGTTCTCTTTGCCTATATTCTTAAATTTTAACCATCCTACGTTTAACAGGTGCGCCAGTAGAATGTTCTTGAGTGATGATCCCTCTTCGAATTGAGCATCGATTACCAGTGAATACCTGGCTGGAGACACCCACAACAGGATAACAACCCAATTGTCACCCGGATATTGGGAGATATGGTCTAGGGAATATCCGTGGCATCCTTACAGCACGACTGTATTCTATGCCAAGTTATATTGCCCCTTCATATAAAGTAATCCTGGGCTCACCTTTCAGAAAGTGAAAACCCGACCGGATGGAAATAGTTTCATTTGCTTGTTATCTAGCTTACGTAACGCTATATTGGTCGAAAAGATCGCAGGATCTCTTCCTATTTAGCATATTTAGGGTTTGTTGGGCACATATGAATGGTTAGCAATGAAGGAAGGCTGCCTATCCCGAAGGTTTTACGCCATACTAATCCACTTTCTTGCTCATCCAGTCTTGTGAACAAGTTAGGAAAAACAATTAATTGAAAAAATAACTTTCATCATCGGCACCAAAGGCTGGTAGTCTGCCAACCGTCGTACGTGGTAGCGTATAAAAAATACAGAGGATGGCTCGAATACATATTTGTGGCCTTGCATATATTTATTTCAGCTTGTGGCTTCGGGTCGGTGACAAAGTTACAACACCAGCTTTTGCGGTCAATAGATGGCGTCTAGTTTTACATCTATTTTGACGAGATAGGTGACCTTTATCTTTATATATCAATATCTTCCTAGCAAAATTCCATCTATATTTCGGCCATAGATTTGGCCTAGCCACTTTGCCAGCGAAACGTCTCTTTGTCAGATTGTGAAGATTCTATTAGATTTCTTTTAATCTCAGGGTATAAAGTCCGCCCTAGATTGTCGAGAGCCATTAAGCCCGAAATCATGATCTCTAGGTGGACATTTCTAAGTTTTCCAAAAGCTGGTGTTGGGGCTCTGTAACCGACCCGAAGCCGCTATTTTCGGGAGAGGTGACCTTTTTTTATAGATCAATATCACCCCGGCAGAATTTCCATCTAAACCATTTAAAGTATCATAGCACCTTGTAAGTGTATTTTCGAAGCTGTTCTATAATAATATGTAGTACTATAATTTACGCTTCTTATCCACTGTATTTAGAAAGGGAACGCTCTCATACACAATTCTCTACATGTAACCTTCTTTGATATTGTTAACAAACATCAATATATATATTATGTGAACAAATTCATTAATTTACGTTTTACTCCTCTGGTTAAATTGAAATAAGTAAATTACAAATTAATAAACAGACGAATAATTATCCCTCTCGTTAAACCATGTAACTTCTCTAATTCAGTTCAAAGAAAGATTATCCTAATAAAAAGTAGGGTTATCTGTGGCATAGCAGGTCATATTGCGGTGGCGGGCTACCAACAATGGTGAGCCAATAGCGGCGTCGAAAGAAACCTATTGGAAGGACGTTTTATTAGGGACTATAAAGAGGGAGTTATAGAAGCGATATTTAATGGCAACAGATGGCGCTTATTGGAAGTGTCACTCCGCTCTCTAATAAATCCTCCCTGCCTGCCGGGACGACACGGCTGCTTCATAAAGCCGCCGTCAGGTAGCGCCGCTGGCAGCTGCAAGTAATATTCATAACTCGAGCAGTTCTACAATGGAACAAAAAGAAAGAAAACTTGTCAAGCTTGAAGGCTCCGGATTAATTGACAATTGTCTTCTTATACGTCCCAATAATTTTGTTTCATTGTTGTCTTCTTATTACATTAGTTTGGTGGACTGGAGTTCTTATTTATTGTGCGAGATTTTTTCTCTCCAGCGTTAGCTACACTTGTACAATGTGTTGCTCCATTGTTATATTTCTCTTCTTGTTGGAAGTTTGAAAATAAAGAGAGTTTTTAATTTTTTTCTCATTTAGTTTAATTCTGTTTTATAAAAATGTGTATTCCCCTTAAAATCTTGAATAAAGAGTTTGAAATTTATTCCATTTTTATACCTCTTTTACAAAACTATGTTTATTTATGAAATAGAAGGTTTTATAGGCGGCCCATTTGAGGAGCGACCCTTTCCCTTCATGGCTGATACTTTTGTGAGGAAAGAAATAACTTTTTCTGATAAAATGCAACCTCCAATGAACGGCTACCTCTAAGAGAGACTAACCGTATTTACATAGAAAACTAGAAGACGGGATAAATAAACCTCTCTCCCCATGTCTTGTGATTTTTATTCTTTTTATTAACGAGAAGGAGGAATCCCATCGCCTCAAGAGTATTTATATTTTGGGTGTTACTCTTGTGAATTGTACTGCTTTTATTCTACCATTTCAGAAACTATTTCGTGCTAATTTCATTTAAGATATTAATATATTCTACTTAAATTATATCTCAATAGATATAACAATTAATTATTTTTAGGAATTATTAAATTACTAAGATAGATTGTAGAAATTAAACTCTTAAAATCACGATCATTAAAACAATAATAAACAATAAGAGGAGCTTCTTGTGTAAATTTCTTTATTACCGCAAGCTTTCGAACAGAACGTTCTTCAACGGGCGTGGATAGTAAAAACGTACTAACAAGTTACGTTTTTACTATCCACGCCCGTTGAAGAACGTTCTGTTCGAAAGCTTGCGGTAATAAAGAAATTTACACAAGAAGCTCCTCTTATTGTTTATTATTGTTTTACTAAGATAGAGTCGAACAATTAAATATGAATGTTTATAAAAATCCCTTTATACGCAAAATATCAAGTGTAGAGAAATATTGGAAGTCTAATAAATTCCCTGTATATTTCAGTTTGTGTTGTGTATGGAGCCTAAAATATTTCCTTCAGGTGTAGTTTGGCAAGATGGGCACTGAACTCGCAAGAATTCGACATGATTGTTATCTATAAGAGCTGAGGCAAACTTAAGGATGCCAGTTTTCTCTCAAACAATCCGCGTGAGAACGACGAACTAAGTGGCGTGAGTCACTTAACAACGTCGATATAATAAAACAAGTTTAAAAACCCGACTATATCTAAAACCATCAATAATTTAAACTCGGGTAACACCAGAAAGAAATACAACATTAATAACGACATCTTATACAAGAAACCTAGGCACAACTGGAAGACCCTTATGATGATTCCTAAGCACTTAAGATAGGAAGTTATGGCAGATTTATATGACCCTCCTACAGCTGAGCATTTTGAGTTCACCCGAACGTATGTCAAAGTGAAGAAACGATTCTATTGGCCTTGCATTTATAGGAATGTTCACCAATATGTAAGCCATTGCCGGGAGTGTCAACGGAAGAAGATTACTCCAACATCTAGATGGACAACTTGTTTCCATAAAACATGTAGAAAAGCCATTTCATAGAATTAGACCTGGTTCCTTGAAGAATTATATATTTAGTTAACGTCGAAGGTTTTCGAAAAAAAGAAAGGTTTTTTTATTAGTAAATTTGCTAATAATTTGATATCATGCGCCCACGGAGGATTTTTTCACACAATGGCGACTTCACCTCTATTAAAAGCCGGATCACATTTTTTTCTCGTTGTGAAGCTTGGGAGAACGCTAAAACGGCAGGATGGCGGCTGGGATTGTCTTCGGCTGGCGAACTTACGCGACTTGGTGGTGGTAAAGAGCTCCTTTAAAAGTACGTCGAGGTTTAAGGCATTACATAGTCGTCCTCAGCGGTCGCGTCATCTTTACAATAACGAACGACTTTTCCGGATCGTTCTCAGTGAAAACTGTGCTGAGAACATGTACGAGAACATCTACGTATGTTTTCCCACGTGACACAGCGGAGCGTGACCTTGGCTGCACGGGTGAGTCAGTTGTTGTTTGGCTCTCTGTATAGATGGACATTAAAACATGGTGGCAGCGATAACTGGATAAAATACGAACCCGTTATTGCAAAATATCGATTTTTGCGTACCTTGGAAGATAATTCAACATGGCTCAGATTCAACCTCCAGAAACTTTCGACTTCTCGACTCCCAACGAATGGCCCAAATGGAGGAAGAGATTCGAACGATACCTCGTGGTCAGTGGAATGAAGAAGAAAGAGGAGGCGGACAAGATCGATTTGTTCATGTACTTGATGGGCGACCGCGCGGATGATATATTCAGGACCTTCAAGTTCGAAAAGGAGGAAGAGGCAACGAAAATTGATTCCGTCCTCAAGGCGTTTGACACTTCTGTGTCAGAAAGAATATTATCTACGAACGTGCGAAATTTAATTCAAGAATCCAAGAGGATCGGGAGCCAGTGGACGAATTCATCACTTCATTGTACAAATTGGCTGATAGTTGCGAATTTGAGGGTCTTCATGAGCAGTTGATCCGTGACCGAATTGTGGTTGGAGTGAGGGACAAAGCTTTGTCTGAAAGAATGCAGTTGGACAGCGAACTGACTTTGGAAAAGGCGGTGAAAATGGTTCGACAGCAGGAAGCCGTTCGACAGCAGCAAGTCGACCTGCAGCGTCCCTCAACAAGCCAAAAGGTCAATCAGGTGAAGTTCAACTCGAAGAAACAATCACCGAAACAACAACAGCAGCCTTCGAGGAAGAAGGAGAAGTCAGCCAAAACAAGATCACGATGTCCAAAGTGCGGAGGTTTCACCCACAGGGAAGGACAGGCTTGCCGTGCTGAGGGACAGAAATGTAACCTGTGTTCAAAAACTGGCCATTTTGCAAATTGCTGCCCAGATAAGCAGGCGAAGACTGCGGAAGTCAAAGCTGTTTCTGAACTTGATGAAGAAATTGGTTTTCTCCTGGAGGTCTCAGCTGTGGAGGATTCATCTAATCTCGATGATGATGAACGCGAGTGCAGGAGGCGATGGACAGCAGAAATCCAAGTGAACGGGAAAAAGGTGAAGTTCAAGCTCGACTCCCAGGCGGATGTTACATGTGTTCCTCTGTGTCTCTTCAAGAAGTAAATGGGACAGCAGCGACTAGTGAAAAGTGATATCAACATTAGAGCTGCTGAATTCTCCGAACTTCAGACTGTGGGTATGTTTATATCAACGCTGCGAAATGGCAATTATGAAATCAAGGAGAAGATTTATGTCATTCGTCGTTTGAGTGAACCTCTTCTGAGTCGCCGGGCATGTGAGCTCTTGAACCTGGCGAGGCGGATTGAAGTGGTTGCGACGAGAATTAACCCGATCAAGGAATTCCCTGAAGTAATTGAAGGACTGGGACAGATCGGAAACCCTTACGAAATAGTACATATCCCTGGAAAGGAGCTGCTCGACGCCGATGCATTATCCAGGCAACCACTTCTTACAACCGAGGGAGGTGAAGACGAACGGCCAACCTCAGCGCATGTAAATGCAGTTCTCTCTGGTATAACCGACAAAGACGAGATGTTGACGAAGATTTTTGAAGCTCAACAAGAAGATACGACCCTGAAAGCAGTAGTCAACTACCTTGAGCAAGGCTGGCCAAATAAGAAGAAGATGTCACAGGCTCTGCTCTCTTATTGGCATGTCAAGGATGAACTCGGCGTTCAAAATGGACTACTGATGCGTAGCTGTCGTCTTGTTATTCCAGCAAGTATGAAACTGGAGATCCTAGATAAGTTGCACGCTGGGCACTTCGGGATTACAAAAACAAGACTTAGCGCACGTGAGACAGTATGGTGGCCTGGAGTTTCGGAAGAGATCGCGGAAACGGTCAGAAAGTGCAGTGTCTGTATCCAGGAAGCCGTCTCAAAACATGAACCTTTGATACCAACCAACTTTCCTACGCGACCGTGGCAAAAGATTGGAATGGATTTGTTCAAGTTCGAGAATAAGTGGTATCTAGTCGTCATTGACTATTATTCTCGATTTCCTGAAGTGGTTCAGCTGGATCGGCTCACAGCCAATGTGGTGGTGCGTAGTTGCAAATCCATATTTTCCCGACATGGAATACCAGAAACTGTTGTAAGCGATAATGGGACGCAATTTGGAGCTGCTCGTGAATTTGCAAATTTCGCAAGGCAGTACGGATTCACACATGTCACTTCAAGTCCTCGATTCCCGCAGAGCAATGGGATGGCAGAAGCAGGTGTGAAAATTGCTAAGTTGATCCTCAAGAAAAATCAAGACCCATCGCTTGGACTCCTGGAGTATCGATCGACCCCTTTGGAGAACGGTTACAGCCCTGCTGAGCTTCTCATGGGACGTAAACTCCGAACGACCTTGCCAATTGCACCAGAAAATCTTAATCCAAAGTTGGTGGACTCTCAGACCCTGAAAAGAAAGGAGGGGAGAAGGAGAAAGGATATGAAATCCAGATATGATCGACGCTGCGGAGCTACGGACATGGAGGAGCTATCCGAAGGTGACACGGTTTGGATTACAGATATGCGAATCTGGGGGATTGTAAAGAAGAAAGCATCGACACCAAGGTCGTATATGGTTGATACTCCAGTTGGGACTTTACGTCGAAACAGGTTCCATCTACGAAAAGGATATACAGTGCAATATCCAGCCGACCCATCGACGCCGACCTTTTCGGGGGAGGAACTGGTTGAAAATGAAAAGACCCCAGTTGTGGATTATCCCTCTAACGACTCAGAAGACGGCCAGATAAGAACCCGGAGTGGACGAATTGTTAAACCTGTGGATCGCCTTCATTATTAATTATATTATGCATTTAAAGTTTGTAATGTATATGTCATAATTTGTATATAATTAAATGCAACCCCGACCCACTATGTATGTACCATGTATGATTTTCAAAGACTTAATAAAGAACAAGGTAACTGGAGGAAAGCAAGTAGCAATAAGACATAGGAAGTAGGCCTAAAGCTGGCACGACTATTCTTGGCACCCCTGTGTCAATATTGCAGGGGCAAAGACCGGACGTATCTAGTGGCCGCAGAAGTTATATTAGTCAAGAAGCACTCAATACTTCCTGACAAAGCAGGGTGTATCTGGTGACCAGAAGTTATAAATGTTAAGCTAACACCCAATATTTCCGGCAAAGACAGGACGTATCTAATATCCGCCGAAGTTATAAGCGTCGAGCTATCCAACACTTCCTGACGAAATCGGATATATCTTCCGGCAAAAACAACACCAAAGGAAACCGCCGGCCAATCAGAAGACAGCATCTAAATAGGTCGACCAATAGGAAAAGATCATGTGATCATCTCTCAACCAATCAGAAAGAAACTGAGTCTTGGTGTAAAATCGAAAAGGAAGAATGGGCAGTTGTTCACTCGCTCTCGCCGAGTTCGGACCTAGTAGTGATTTCGCTCTCAACAAGGTAACATCTACTCTCGAGACCTTCCCGCTCACCCCATAGCTAAGTCAATCACCGCCATGTGATCAGATAATTAATAAGTCAAATCGCTCAGCTCTTCTCAAGCTTTCTTTCCTCCAATCCAGTTGCCTTTCATTTTCAAACCCCATCACGTGTCCTGATTATTCCTAACTGTATGCTGCAACTTCCACTCAAACGACTGCGCTTCAATCAAATCTCACCATTCGCATCCAACAACAAGAAATTCCGCAACGATATTGCCACAGATCGGTTAAGTCGACAGGATAAAGATATTATGGAGCTTGATCAGGATCCCATAAGCATAAAGTCGGACGGCCCGACGGAAACAACAACGGAAGGGAGGCAGGAAGTAAGAGAGACGGGCGAGACAACTGCGCCCCTAGCGGACGCCGTCAACCAGCTATCAGCGCTCCTGACCCGGGTAAAAATTTCTGATGGAGCGGAGTCGGCAACCCCGCCTTTCGATGGCACATACAACGCGACACAGTTTTTCCAAGCATTCGACCGAAAAATGGAAGACGCATCCATGGGAGAACAAGAAAAATTACTCCGCCTGCCAAACTATCTGGCGCGACAACCCCTGGAGCTCTTCAGGAAACTTCGGATGGCCGACCGGAGCTACTTCCAGGTGAGACAAATCCTCCTAGATCTCTATCCTGAGTCAAGCGAAGCGTCCTTTGCGAAATATTTCGCCATGAAGCTTACTGGGCAAGCCAACCTAGAGACCTATTACCGGGAGAAAACCGCCATGGGATTGCAACTAGGACTTCCACAGGAGGTGATCCTCGAGACGCTGACAGAAGGACTGCCATTCAACGACCAGCGCCTAGTCCGCGTAGTACCTCCCGAGAACCTAGGAGAATGGTTCCGACTTGTACAGCGGATCCACGGGCCCAGTGTACCGACAACGCGACCCAGAGAAGATCAACCACCCACAATGTCGGGTCCGTACCACAGCACACCCCGACGCCCAGGTGCATGGAATGCACCTCTTCCACCGTCCAACTGCAAGTTCTGCGGCGCGAGACACTGGCACAGCGAATGCCGACGTCGACCAGTCCCGACGACCCACGAAAAAGTCCGGACAGTGCAAACGGTCCCAAAATCACCAGTTCCGATTCCACAACAACCAAGTCAAGACAGAGACACCCCAGCCGAGCAGCCCTTTCGAGACTGAGGTAGGCTCCCTAAACCAACTGACTGTCAAACTTTTTCTAGCCCCTAATGTATCATGCCCCTTTTTAATTGATACAGGCGCCAGCCTGAGTATAGTGCCATATAATATTTATCATATGCTAAAAACCCACCTGCCTAATTTAACCCTTGAGGGACATTCACTACACCTCCAAACCCTAAACGGATTTGCAAAAACCATGGGTAAACTATCTATCCCACTGACAATAGGACAAATATCACGAAAGGAGAATTTCCATGTAGTGAATGCACCATTGCCATTTGGAATTCTTAGTATCAATAGCCTCCATAAATTCAGATTAACCATAGATTTTAATAAATGCACTATATTCCAGCTGGGCGCCCCATTGTCTACCCTTTCCTACCATTTTAATCATGTGTCCAATGTATGCACGTACTGGCAGTGTCAGGCGATGTCGCAAAAAATTTTCCCCGCATCCCAACTTTCCGCCTATGACAACCATTGCGTGCATTCATTGAGAAAAACCCACTTATCTACATGCCCCTTTTTCACTAAAGCCAATTGCCTTTTTTACATGCCCTCAAATAATCAAACCACAACAACTTCAACTTATGAACCTGTCCAAAACGCACCCACACAGCGGGATAACTCGCATACCAAAAACATAGGTGATCACACACCGTTGCACAACTCTCACATGACCAACCCACACAACGAACTCGACACTCACACTAATACACAACAAAACCCTTTACCACATGCATACTACAACACAACACCTAACACTCATTATACACCACAGTTCACAACACTTCTACAAAGGTACACTCACATTTTTTCACAGGACAAATTCAACGTACCATGCTTACGGATTCCACCAGTAAAAATACCCACGAATTCCGAAAAAATAATCACCATACGTCCATATCGTGTTCCGATATGTGACCAACAAGAAATCCGTAACCAAATACAACAAATGCTGGAGAACGGCATCATAGAACAATCTTTTTCACCTTTCTCGAGCCCTGTCACCCTCGTCACTAAGCGCGACAAGACCAAACGGTTTTGTATCGATTATAGGAAGGTGAACGAGCTAATCAGCTCTGATGTCCATCCCCTCCCGAGAATCGAGGATATCCTAGACCACCTCGCACAAGCCAAATATTTCTCCACGGCCGACATATCCTCTGCGTATTGGCAAGTCCCAATACACCCCGATTCTCGACCACTGTTAGCATTTGCCACCTTTGAAGGATTATACCAACCCACTCGATTACCTTTCGGGTTAAAAACCAGTCCTCAGATTTACGAACGAGCCATAAGTCAGGTCCTACAGAGACACGGACTTGACTGTGTGGCACATTACTTCGATGATTTCATCATTTACTCCAACACATTGGAGGAACATCAAAACCACCTGCGACAATTTTTCGCCTTTTGCGAAGCGGAGAAGTTACAACTTAACTTCGCAAAATGCGAATTTTTTAAGCAATCCATAAATTTTCTAGGTTACACCATTACAGCTGGTACAATTACACCACTTACACGCAATACCGACATCATCCACGCCATTAAACAACCACACAACCGAAAAACACTACAATCCTTCTTAGGCGCTGTGAACGTCTATAACAAATTCATTCCGGAATACGCTCGCTTGCGAGCACCACTCAACAATCTTCTCAAAAAGGACGTCGTGTGGAACTGGAATGAAGCTTGTCAAGAGGCGTTCATTGACCTGAAAGGAAACCTCACACAACACCCCATTTTACACCTTTACAAAGAAGGTCTGCCATGCCAAGTGTATTGCGATGCATCCACCCTCGGTATAGCAGGCATTCTCAAACAAGTTCACCCTGACGGGAACGTATATCCAGCTCAGTATTTCAGCCGAACATTGCGCCCACACGAGAAAAACTACTCCATCTCTGAACTTGAGTGCTTAGCAATCGTTGAGAGTGTGGAGAAGTTTCGCATCTATCTTATGGGCAGAAAATTTACTATATTTTCTGACCATCACGCATTGCAGTGGTTGAAAACCATCAAGAACCCGTCCGGCAGACTGTTTCGATGGAGTTTACGACTATCGAGTTACGAATATGAGGTCCGCTACATAAAAGGAAAACTACAATATGAAGCAGATCTCTTGTCCCGTAACCCGTTTTGTGGATTCTTGGACGCCACCCTTATCAAGACACCCCAACCTCCTCCATCGGAAGAGTCTACTTTGACCATTGATCGTAATGGATTACATACAGTTTCCCGAAAAGGTGTAACCAAGATTATACTTCCAAAATCACTCATACAACAACTCTTACAAACAGTACACACACAATACAATCACCCCGGTATTTCCCAAATGTCACGAATCATCTCCACACAATATTACTGGCAAGGTATGTCAAAAGATATTAAACAAAAAGTTAAGACCTGTCCCACCTGCCAATTAACAAAACGTCCAGTAGGACCCACTTACGGAGAATTAAGTCAACCTCCGGAATCTAAAGAACCCTTCGACCTTTTATCTCTGGACACCATAGCAGGATTTGCCAAATATGGCAACACCAAGATATACCTCCATGTGGTAGTCGATCATTTTTCACGCTACGCGTGGGCTTTTCCATCTAAATTCACCAGTACCACCACCTACCAACAGGTACTTAAGCGAGTATTCCAGGATGGTTCTCCAAAACGCCTTCTTACGGATAGAGCCGCTGCCTTCACTTCACCCAAATTTCGTAGTTTTCTCCTTAATAGAAATATTCACCCGTTAATCACAACCAGCAACAACCCACAAGCCAACGGCCTATGTGAACGCCTGAACGCCACCCTCACGGGAAAACTTAGGTTATTACACCTAGAAAATCCTAAGGTCGCATGGACCAAGTTGGTCAAGAAGGTTACACTTATATATAACAAGACACCCCACTCTACCACAGGTTTTCCACCCATATACTTAATGTTTGTATCCTACCCCCAGAAATCTCTAATCATAACACACCGTACCCAGATATCGACAAAGCTAGAAAAATTGCACACACACGCACACAAAACAAACATTTACAAGACAAAAACATTTATGACCAACGACACAAGCAACCACATTTCGAAGTAGGTGATCTAGTGTTAGTAAAATTATATCACCACCCAAATACAGGGAAACTTGCGCCATATTTCACAGGACCTCACACAATATTAGAAATTATTTCACCAAATGTGGTCCGCATAGATCGACCAAATCAACCACTTCAAAGAGACACTGACACAATCCACGTCAACAAACTTAAACTGTATACAGAAAAAATCCGTTATATATCACCACCCGCCGTTAGCACATATCATATAAAGCACAACCCCAATTACACGTTCCCTTTCAAACATTTAACACCCGAATTATTCCCAACAGAGTCATTAAGGTTCAAACCCACCAGCAGCGAACCTTTCAGGCATTTAGACCCTGCCATTTTTGCAACAAGACGATTTGCATCACTCTTCCCCGATGTTAAAAACTGCAAACCTGACAACCAGCTCAATCATATCACACCACTCCCTAAAGATATCAAACAGGAGAACTGCGAACCTACCAATCATTCAAATTCTACAATTAATAAGGTTCAAGCAAATATTTCAGAGTCCCCAGTTACAAAAATATGGACGAACATGGGGCAATATCCTATCTTTCATCTGATTTTTATCCTTTGTTTGTTAGTTCTACCATACAACTGTATCCCAATTTTAATCATTAATTACTTGTTTATCTATACCATGCCCGCTCATAAAATCTTCGAACTACAAGAGGCAGTTTTTAATTTTGGACAAGCATTTATAAAACTTCTCATAATTTTAGGAACCATTTTTGCAGAAAATCTAAATAAACTCCGAAGAGATAGCAGTAACTGAAAAGATGACCAACCAATGTCGGAGAAGTCATACTCCAAAAACAAGACCCGAGCCACACCCCAAAATAAATAGACGGCAGGAAATGAGAATTTTGAGACACCGCGACAGGAAGTGTAGTCCGCGGCGATAAATTCGGCCTATGCAAACAAAGCGGAGCGCCTCGTCCGATCTCCAATTTCATTCCCTCTCTTTTGCCCGACACACCCCACTTCCGTATCTCTAATTACAATGAGAAGGTCCCCTATTGAGGTCAACTGGGAACCTCGCTATGCCACCGATTTTTGATTCCAGTTCGAGTCTACATATCGATTTTTATCATCCAATTCCACATCCACAAGACAACACATAGAACTCGCTCACACATTTCTTACACAACAGACTTCTAACATTTTTTCACAACACACACAAAGATAAAAATTACACATAAAGGTTATATAGATTTCCACGTCTCCTGTACACATAGCATAAACGCACTTGAGGGGTAGAATCACGTTTTCACCTAAGTGTCGCTACAGATGAGACAAAAAATTTATAGGACATAATTGAGCAATTAAAAAATTTATAGGGCATGTAGATACCAAAGGGTTCAAACCAATACACCTTATTTTTCATATTAATCATTTTCATTATTTTCTCTCAATTAAAAATGTAAATATTTAATCAATTTATCAATTTATTCAACTTAACATCACTTTTAATCATTAATTATCATATATTTACCACTTAGTTATGTTATCATAGTTTCCAATCAACAAAAACTCATTGGTTTTCTTTCAAAATTGGATATTATATTTCATTTTGATTTACAAAAACATTCTTTTTTTTCTCTATCTTTGTTTCACCATGCAACCAAGCATTTACTTTGATTTCTCCCAACTTTTATATTATTTTTTGATTTCCTCCAACTTTTTATTTTAATTATTTTTTGATTTCTCAAAAGCCCTAATAAAAATCCCTCGTTTTCCATTCCCAATTTCGAGCGAGAATATGGTTAGGCATTTTTCTTTTTTTTTTTTCACCATGCATCAAGCATTCACTTTGATTTCTTTCAACTTTTTATTTTACTTTGATTTCTCAAAAGACCTTATGAAATTTCCTCGAATTCTTTTCCAAAATTCGAGCAAAAAAGTAACTAGGCATTTTCCCTTATCACCATGCAACAAAACAATTTTTTTTCAACCAAACACATTCAATTTTGATTTCATTCAACTATTTTTATATTATTTTTATTTTGATTTCAAAAGCCTTAATAGAACTCCCTCGATTTCATTTCCTATCTCGAGTAGAATTCGTTTAGGCGCATTTTCTTTTCTTTTTAATCCACTATGTACCATAACATTCATTTTGATTTCTTACAATTAAAAAATTTTTGATTTCTATTAATTATACTCAACCTATATCATCAACACCATTCTATTTTACTTTTATATCACCAGCAATGCTTGTACATAGCCCCTCAATACCCACAACTAATTTTCCCACAAAATTATTTTTCACTTTACAGAATTCTCTCAGGCTAACCCCTTCTTGAATTCTTCACATGTAGGGGGCGCATCTGTCATAATTTGTATATAATTAAATGTAACCCCGACCCACTATGTATGTACCATGTATGATTTTCAAAGACTTAATAAAGAACAAGGTAACTGGAGGAAAGCAAGTAGCAATAAGACATAGGAAGTAGGCCTAAAGCTGGCACGACTATTCTTGGCACCCCTGTGTCAATATTGCAGGGGCAAAGACCGGACGTATCTAGTGGCCGCAGAAGTTATATTAGTCAAGAAGCACTCAATACTTCCTGACAAAGCAGGGTGTATCTGGTGACCAGAAGTTATAAATGTTAAGCTAACACCCAATATTTCCGGCAAAGACAGGACGTATCTAATATCCGCCGAAGTTATAAGCGTCGAGCTATCCAACACTTCCTGACGAAATCGGATATATCTTCCGGCAAAAACAACACCAAAGGAAACCGCCGGCCAATCAGAAGACAGCACCTAAATAGGTCGACCAATAGGAAAAGATCATGTGATCATCTCTCAACCAATCAGAAAGAAACTGAGTCTTGGTGTAAAATCGAAAAGGAAGAATGGGCAGTTGTTCACTCGCTCTCGCCGAGTTCGGACCTAGTAGTGATTTCGCTCTCAACAAGGTAACATCTACTCTCGAGACCTTCCCGCTCACCCCATAGCTAAGTCAATCACCGCCATGTGATCAGATAATTAATAAGTCAAATCGCTCAGCTCTTCTCAAGCTTTCTTTCCTCCAATCCAGTTGCCTTTCATTTTCAAACTCCATCACGTGTCCTGATTATTCCTAACTGTATGCTGCAACTTCCACTCAAACGACTGCGCTTCAATCAAATCTCACCATTCGCATCCAACAACAAGAAATTCCGCAACGATATTGCCACATATATATATATTTCAAATCTTAAAAAGGGGGATGTGCTGAGAACATGTACGAGAACATCTACGTATGTTTTCCCACGTGACACAGCGGAGCGTGACCTTGGCTGCACGGGTGAGTCAGTTGTTGTTTGGCTCTCTGTATAGATGGACATTAAAACAAAAACAAATGGAATCGTTCCCCTAATATATGTTTTGCTTCTTCTTCCTGGGTTGGGCTGGTCGGTCGAAACTATAGCGCGTGCGTGGTTGTTGTCGTAGTTAATTTGTGCTTTAATAGGTTGGATAGCACGGTTAACTTCTTCTCTCACAGTCTGTTCCAGGGCGTTCACTTTTCTTGAATGATTGATAACTTCAGGTGCTCGAAAGGTCTTCGGAATTACTTCTCTATCGATACGGCTAATAAAGCTGGCCTAGTCGCCTGAGTCGTCAACACATAAAGTGAGCATCACGTTTAAAACCTTGAAAATGTAGTACTCTCTATCCTTCGCTGTTTGATGGTTGCCAGATAACGGCAAAAGTTCAGGATCTCATCTATCGTCTGTATATCTTTCGCCACCAATACCTGGTACCTGTCCTGAGAAATGCCCTTTATAATGTGGTGACTCAATTGGTGATCAAAACTAAGAATTTCCTCGATGTAGGACTCGTAGGATTCTTATGTCTTCGGCGCTCTTGGCTTTGAGACTTCCACGCCGCCTCGGGCAGAAACCTCCTGAAGTCCAAACGTACTGTGAAAGGCGTTCATTAAATATATCTTGGCAAGAATAATAGTTTCGTACCATTTGTTGTATTGTGTTACTCTCTAGTATTCCTTCAACTACTGTATAGTGTACATATTTCCTTCACCTGAACGTTGGCGCTGAAAACGTAGTTAGGATCCGCTACCATTGAGTCACTGGTTGCCTTCCATTTTATTTTTCTTAGTTCTGGCAAAGTGTCTAGAATTGAATTACGTCCATATAGATGTAGACTCCTTTGAAATTCCGTCACGGTACCCAGCGTCTCCACCAAAATATGTCGCATAGTTATATATTCAGGAGAAAGATTAAAATGATTAATTTATTAAAAAGAGGGTAAATATATGAAGAGAGAGAAGGAGAATTTTAAATATATCCTGAACAAAGGGATTATTCAGGGTGAGCCAAAATAATGGATTTACAAGGGTGGATCAATAAAAAACGATAAAAGTTTTTTTTAAGTGCAAACTAAAATACAATTTTATTTTTAATCCTCTACATAACCCCTTATTTTTCTATACACTTCTTCCAAAGGTCAGGTAGCTTGTAAATTCCCTTTAAGAAAAAATCTTACGTGTGTTGGGCAAGCCATCCATGCACCGCATTTTTAACCTCATCATCAGTCTTGAAAGCCATGTCCCTTTAAAATATTTTTAAGTGTACAAATAAATAATAATCACTCGGGGCTAAATCAGGAGATTAAGAGGGGTGGAGAGATTAGAACTTTAAAATATAATTTATTGATGGTTTCAATGGTGAGATTTTCCACTTGAGGCCGAGCACTATCATGCTGTAGGCAAACACCTTTGCTCAGCAAACCACGCCTTTTGCAACGAATTTTCGGCTTTAAATTTTTTTCAAAAAGCTCAGAATAAACTATACTTTTAACTGTTTGGCCTTTAGGAAGATAATGTTCTAAGATGCATCCTTTACTTTCCCAAAAAAATAATCAAGAGTACTTTTCCAGCAGAAGCTGGTATCCTTGGTTTCCTTGGTGTTGGTTAACCCTTGTAATTCCATAGCACCTGATCTTTTAGAGTCAGGAATGTGATGGTGTATCCATGTTCATCTCCAGTCACTATTCTTTCAAGGAAACCTTCACCCTCAATTTCATAACGTTCCAAAATCTCTACAAGCTTTAAGACGTTTTCTCTTATTTCCTTTGTGAGCAGCCGAGGCACCCATCTTGTGCAATTTTTTTATGTACTTTAAATGTTTCGTGATGATTTTTGAACACTACCGTAACTAAGGATAAGTTCGGCAGAAATATCTCTAATGCTAATGTGACGATCGTTCTATGTCATCTCGTCAATGGCCCAGGTGATTGCATCATCACTAACCTTGACCGGGGCGCCAGGTCGCGGTGTGTCATCCAAACTTTCTATGCCGCTTTTGAATTTTCTAACCCTTTCGAAAATTCGATTTTGAGATCACCGTAAATAACTTTCATTCTGGAATAAATTTCAAATGGTTTAACTCCTTCATGATAAAGAAAACGTATTACTGCTCGAATTTCATATTTGGTGCAACTATTTTTTTTGGTTGTTGCCAGATAATTTTTGTCTTGAGATTTTTTTTTAATATACCAACAGAGTTCAAATCAAATGTGTATACCTAAATACATTTTTCTTTCTTTTTTTTCTATTACAATTTTATCGTTTTTTATTGATCCCCATTGTAATTTTCAATTTATTCTAACACGAAAGTATTGAACCGTAAAAATATTAATTTGTTTTGTCGGATTCTCGATATTTTTATGTACTATTATGTTAAGTATCGTCTTTGTGCTAAATTATTTTGGCGTGTTTTTGGGATGTCAAACAAACGTAATGCAATTATTGAGCTGTTTCCTGAAGGAAAACGTCAATCTGAAGTTGCTCGCTTCTCAAAGTGCCTCCGGAAACTGTGTTCAAGGCCATTCATTGCTTTAATGAGAGCTACCATGCCGGAAGAGAAAGAAATCGCACCGCCAACACTTCCGCCAACCGTAAGATATTCAAAGGCGATTCCAACGAAATTCAAGGGTGTCAGTGAGAAAATTCGCCCGTGGCCGGGAAAGTAAAATCGTTGCTACATCGAAAAGCGAAAAAGGAACTCAACCTCAAGATGTACATGCTACATGCTCCAAAATAGTTGTCGCCAACTCAAGCAATGGGCCACTGGTCTGAGATGGTAGCGCATCCTCTTCACGGACGTGATGTTCACCCTCAAGCTGGTGCACAACCACCAAAACGACAGGAAGTAGTCCGCTGAGGTACGTTACACGCCCCCCCTCCCCCATCGTCGAACACCGCCAAAATGCGCAGTGGCTTATGTGGTATGGTTGCGCCAGTGGCAAGACCGCCCTTGGTCAAAATCGACCAAGAAGTGTATCGCCGCGACATTCTCAAAGCCGTCGTACTCCCGTGGGCTCAACAGCACTTTGGTGATGTATATTGACATTCCAGCAGAACTCTGCGCCGGCTCACAAAGTTAAAATGACTAAGGACCGGTGCAGGACTCATTTTCCAGACTTCATCAGGTCAACGGAATTGACGCTCGACTCACCCGATCTCGACCCGATGGATTACATCTTGTGTTCCATTTTTTATTTGGTCACCGAGGTAACCATGTTTCTATGCGTGTGGATTTCTTTTTTCTTCAGGCTAGTGGGCTCCTACGTTCGGCCCATTGCTGCAAGTTGGATGAGGAAACTACCGCGATGATGTCGGTTTCACACATTACAACAGTGGAGTCGACAGAATGATCTGCCGAAGGAAATCCCGCAGGACTTTGAAACCGAAGAAGGAGTGGCAAAAATACGGTGAGAAGTCATCCTCCTGACAACGAGACAACCCTCCAGGCGACATACCGCAGTCAACTCTGCCCTAGCTTCAAGATTCTTCGTACAAAGCAGACATCGAGCCCCTCCACGTCAGCAGGACGAAAACCCAAGATCAAGTCCCCTGACTGAACTTTAATATACTGAGAGATAGAGTTTTTCTTTCTAAAACTTCATATTTTATTCCCAGACACACACACACACACAAATTAATTCATTTTAATTTTAAAATTTTACTTTTTGTGTATATATATTTCCAATTTATTTTTAAATTCAATTTTTTACACTTCTTAGCTATTATATCTCACTTTTTATTTTTAAAAATCTAATTAATAAAATTTAAATAATAGTTATACTCTCTTGTATGTAATAATACTGATTAACAAAACGTAAGGAATTTTTATATTTTGATATAGCTGGTCGTCTGAGACAGAGGCAATTTTTATCACACTTGGTCATCTCGTGTGTCTTTAAATTATTTCGCTGTATATCAAATATATTTCAGTGTTATTATCCGAATCTCGATATACACGATAAAAGGTACAAATTCCTTAAGTTTTGTCTGAATGTACTAATCTTGCATGTCTTAACATTAATACATATATCTATAATTATATTATCTAAATTTTGTTCACAACTCTCTTAAAAAATTCAAATCATATTTACTCTCGTCATATTGTAAATTAAAAATAAAATTTACCTATATAATATGACCATCTGGGATATTCAAATATTTATTATATTGCAAAATTATTTTGAAATTTACTATTATATGTTAGCTTTTATATATGTAAACGCCCTAAATTCGATTTGTTTTTATTACAATAACATTTATTTTTATTGTAATTGTCATTTCTGTTACCATATCAACCAGCATTCCCTTAAAAAGGAGAATAAAATTAACAAAGAAATCAGTTTAGTTTTTCCTTTACAATTAACCACCAGCACAATTATTGTTGTAAAATCTTTAACATTCCCACACATCTTCAATTTACCCGACATGGTGCAAAATTTCTTAGCGCGCGACTCACAAACATATCCAATATCGAGCCACACTAACTCCACACCGTGACATATCAATTGTCTCCACTAAACACGCCACATACGCTGCAATTCACAGAATCATCGTTCTACCTTCGTACAACCACCGCCTACAGCATCAGTAAATTTATTGTTAAAGATTAAAAAGGTCAGATTTCACCCCAAAACAACCACTTCACGTGACACACCTTTCCAATTACAATTTATCTCGCACTTCTCCCAGCGCAACTCACCTGAACTTTTTCTTTCACTTTTACCAGTTAACAGGCGCATATTTTTCCTTTTACACAATTTTTTTTATTTCCTCACTCGAAAGCATATTCATGTCTCAAGCCATCTTTTCCGGCGTGAACAATACCTTTTACAAAGTCAATACAAACGTCGAACACATCGACCTACAAACAGCCTACATTTTAGAAAACTAATTTTATCACTATATTAACATATATCACCTCAGCGAGATGCAGGCTGCCTGAACGACCAATATTTGTTTCAAGAGACCTCTTGAGAAATGGATATTTAAGGCTAAATCGGCTTTTAATTATATATATTCTATATATTGATAAAGTCAGAATCTATCTTTCTCAGTCCGTGTTTGAACAGAGTTAACTTTCGGTTGTTTGCAATGGTCAAAAGTTAGAGTTTTGGAAGCCCCTCAGAAAAGCATGTTTTTCCTCGAGAAGTTTTAGCCAGAAATATTGTGAATCTAAGTGTTTTTCATATGACCTGTTGTTGTTGCAGTAAATATTTGAGCAGTAAATAGTTTATATCCAAATTCTGTGAGTTTATTTATAAATTATTATATTGTTTAATTTATTAATTTTATAACTATAAATATAGTAAAAACCAAATTCTTAAGTTATGAAAAGAAATCAAGGTCTCAATTAAAACTGCATGCTTATTGATTTTACATCGTTGATATTAAATATTCACTTACAAACATTTCATCTATTTATTAATTTTTACCTACATATTTTATAGGGTTGTTAGCGATTCCACGAGTTATTTATTATTAGATATAGTATCCTCTTTGGTTGATATAGATGCAAAGATCAAGCAGTAGTCTTTGCTTTGGACATCTTCGAAATGAATGGTATGATATATTGATCTTACTGACATGTACAGTCGACGTATATATTTATTACACCCTAAGTACCAAAGAAATGCATAAGAAATTACGTAAAGGAATTAGAATAAAATTTCAAGAAATTCAAACCTATGAATTGTAAGGCTTATCAGTTCATATTTTCAATGTACGCAATAGAGCTTTAACTAAATAAATGAATATTCGTTTAATAAAATATATATATTTTATATTTTTAAAATATCATAAATTTTTATCTATTTATTTCAACACACAAAATTGCGATATCCCGGCTAGGGAAATTGCGTCGATTTACATTTTTAAACATAAGAAGTTATAAACATATTATATAATAAATAAAGATAAACAATAAGATACACTAGGAACCTGATCCTTCCTGGTTATAAAGATACTCCGAATATATTTACAAATATGGTTGAATCTGTGACAATTACTTTAGTATTTACAAATGCATATAGATCTACAACATTATTCACTGTCTGTTGTCTAGAGCTAAAGAAAATGTGCATTCCAGCAGTAGGTGTCTCGAGTCCTGGATTTCCTTGTCACAGTGACAGCTAGAATCCTCAACCGCTCCAATTATTGCTAAAAATCCCTTAAAATTTCCGTGGTTCGTTATAAACTGGGTATTATAAAAGTTAGAACGGAAAAATGATGGAATTACAAACAGGAAAAAGCTTTGGAATGTTTGATTTGTTTTTACTAATAATTCATGCATTTTTGCAATTAAAATGATCTAATTATACTTGGAGTATGAGGTTTAAAGGCATTTTGATACTCTATAGAAAGTTAAGCCAAATCATATTTGATTATTTTAGATTCAATAGAGTTTGTGAGAAGGGGGATGTTCGCAAAACTATGGACACATTTGGACGAAGTAGTTTTGTAGGCTCTAATCGCCCAAAGAAGAATTTGATTTTGAATAGAATTTTTTTTGTATCCACTATTAATAAATTTGTACCATATTTTTTAACCATACGAATCCATTTATAATATAACAAATTTAGTTTTTGCTATAGCAAACCTAGTTTTTTGGTATAGCAAATTAATATATAATAAATGAAAATACCAAATTATGATCCACCTAGTACTAAAATATATTTAAATAAATATGTATATGCTCCTAAATGGCCTTTCAGATTACTTATATGCGGTCCAAGCGGTTGTGGCAAAACTAATTTTCTTATGGATTTAATATATGATAAAACATATTACAACAAATTATATGTTTATGCTCAGGATTTAGTAGAAGAAAAATATGAAGGTTTACAAGATTTCTTTGAAAATGTTCATGAAAAGGTGAAGAAAAATATAGAAAAGATATTCAAATAGCTCATTTTTAAAATAATTATAAGATATTGTCGACGAATTGGAACCTACCAAACAAAATTAATTGTATTTGATGATTTTGTTACAGTGAAAGATCAAGAATATATAGAAAAGCTATATGGAAGAGGAAGAAAAAAGAATGCGAGTGTGATATATTTAACACAAGAGTTATCATCAAACCCTTAGTTTTATAAGAAAAAACAATGTAAATATTTTTCAATATATGAAATTCATAATAAAAGAGAAATGAGTATGATATTTTCAGAACATGCAAATGATATTGATTTAGACACATTAAAAGAATATTATCGATTCGCTACTAAGGAGCCCTGCCATTTTTTATTTATTGATAAGGCTGATAAAAATTATAGAAAGGATTTAGATATATTTCTTTCGAAATAAATGCCTAAATATTATATAAGAAAAGTTACATAAAGAGTAATTAGAGTTCCTGCTGGTATAGGTTTCAAATTAACAAAAGATAATAATTATAATATCGAGGATAAAAAATTAACAAATGTTAAAGACCCTGAAGACGAAAAGGATGCAATAAATAAGAATTATTTTAAAGAAAAGACAAATATTTGAAATGAACCAGGCGATATTCAAATGATGTTAATAATTCTATATTGAGAAAGAATAATGGGTTTTATGTTCCTAAAGGATTACAACTGGAAAATGATAAATATAATGTTCACCAAAGAGAAATATTGGCTTAGAGAGCCCAATAAATTCAAATGAAGCAGTAAAAAAGAATATGTAGATCAATTAACTTCTATTGATGAAAATACGATAAATAGAGCATCAAATCAATTAAAAGTTAATATTGATAATGTTTCATCTGGAAATATTGTTTTTAATGCTAAAAATAAAAGAATTGGTAATTTGAAAAATCCTCAAAATGAGAGAAATGCTGCTGTTATTTTGTAGTTTATTTAACACATAAATATACTACAAATTAAGATGATATCTTATTTTAATATCTTTACCAAGATTACAAACATATTAATTAGAGAATTATTTACAACTAACTAAAAGGTAAACAATAGGGCTATACTCATTACTTTGTTCTGTACTGTCAGGGTTGCTGAAACACATTTATTTTAACATCCCCCCCCCCCCTCAATTGGCATTTTCACAAATGTCAATTGCACAATTTTCACCCCATGTTGGAAAGATTCATGAATTTGTTCAACATGTCTTTACATAAGGGTTTAGTTAACATGTCTGCTATGTTTCTGCATCCCTCAATGTAATCTATTTTGATTATATCTTTGGCCAATAAATCCTTTTTGTATCAATTGGTTTGATATTTGATTTTTCTCCTAATTTTATTGAAGACCATGTTTTCAATTCTTCATGAGATCGAATTTCTTTATCAATAGCTTCTTTCCATTATTTTTGCCTAATTGTTTGATTGTAAGAAACTGGATCTTCACCATTTGTAAACAAGCAATATACTGAATATAGTTCATAATCTTCTTGATACCTTGGTGGTTTGATTATTCGACCCGATCTTGTAGTTACACTTTCTTCTTTGTCTGATTGTTCTGATGTTTGTGGGGTTTCTTCCTCATCTTGAGATTAAGTTATTATTCTTTTAGGTTCTGTTTGGTCCGAGATGATTTCCTTATCAAATTTAGTTAATGTTTCATCAAATGTTACATCTGTTGAAATAATTACTTTATCAGTTTCCGGATCCCAGATGCGATATCCGCTTCCACTGTATCCAACCATGATTGTTGATTTTGCTCTAGCATCTAGTTTTCTTGGTTTGGGTAGAATTAGTCTCCAATCTCTTGAGCCAAAAACCTTAAGTTTGGATAGGTCATTTCTTTTATACCATATGCTAGCCGGAGGTATTCCTTTGTTCGCACTTGTTGGACTTATGTTTAATTCGTATGCTGAGCAGTAAATGGCTTCTCCCCAGAGATATTTTGGTAGATTTGTTTCTGCCAACTTTGTTCTCACTTTATCAATCAATGTTCGGTTCATTCGTTCAGATGTGTCATTTTGTTGTGGTGTGCAAGGTGAGGTATATTCTATTTGAATTCCTTTTGTTCTGCAAAACTGCTTGAAGTTTCCAGATGAAAATTCCTTACCATTATCTACTCTAATTTTTCTTGTTTTCTTGTTATGTTGAGTTTTTATCAACTTGATAAAATTAATTATGTTCTGTTCGGCTTCACTTTTCGATTTGAGAAGTCTCACTACTACAAAGTGTGAGGAGTCATCTATTAGTACCTGAAAATATATTTCTCCATCATATGTTGGTGGATCAATTGGTCCTGATAAGTCAGAATGTATCAGCTCTCCAATTTCCTTAGTTGTTTTCCTTTTATTAGCTGACATCTTTTCGCCATTTGCCATATGAATTTCAACCTTATGTTCTAAAATCTTCACATCTGTCATATATTTTTCTAATTAACTTTTGATCAGGTTCTGTGTTGCTTCTGAGTCTAAAATAAAA
This sequence comes from Cordylochernes scorpioides, assembly GCA_030710605.1. NCBI lineage: Eukaryota > Metazoa > Arthropoda > Arachnida > Pseudoscorpiones > Chernetidae > Cordylochernes > Cordylochernes scorpioides. The sequence goes on along the minus strand of CP092870.1, from coordinate 27,254,692 downwards.
TGATCATTTTCATAGTAATCTATAGCATTCATTGCTACAAATGATAGTTTTCCACCCATCTGATAGGCCTGTTTTCTAGGTTGACTCTCTTTTTGTCTTTCATTTCTCTCTTTTTGTGTTTGATTCTTTTCTCTTTTGAGAAAATTATTTTTATTTCTACATTCTGTAGCCTTGTGACCTTTCTTGCCACAATTATATCATGTAAATGTGAATGATCCAAATGTCATTTCTTTATTCCTAGGTTCCCCTTGTTTATTTTTCCTTTTGAGTTCTTCATCCAGCAATCTTGCCTTAACAAATTCCATTTTGATTTCAGTATTTATTGTTTCTATTGCTGTAATTACGTTTTCATACTCTTCATTCAATGACAATAACAGATGACATATTTTGTCAGATTCATCCATTTTGGAACCTATATTATCCAGTTCACGAATTATAGAATCAAATTTAGGAAAATGGTCCTCTAATTTTTCATTATGTTTGCATTTTGAAGTCAACAACTTTCTTTTTAGTGTTAGTTTTGTAAATACGCTTTTTCTTTCAAATATATTTTCGAGCGCTTTCATCATTTCTTTAGCTGTTTTTGCATCTTTAATTATGTCTAGATGCTTATCAGTTAAACATTGAACAAGCGTAGATTTTGCCTTTGCATATTTAATTGCAAATAACTCGCGTTCTTTTTCATCGACAAAATCATTAATTTCCTTTTCTAATGTTAGATGTATTTGTTTTTCTTCTAACAATAGTTTAACTCTAAATTTCCAGCTGTTGAAATTTGTACCAGTCAAAATTGGCAAATTAGTATTAATTACGCTCATTTTAAAATATATTCAAAGTTGTATTTACTAAACACGTTCTTGATATTTCTTTGTTATTATTTAAACTTCAGTCTCATAATCTGTTATTTTGTAGTTTATTTAACACAAATATACTACAAATTAAGATAATATCTTATTTTATTATCTTTACCAATATTACAAACATATTAATTAGAGAATTATTTACAACTAACTAAAAGGTAAACAATAGGGCTATACTCATTCCTTTGTTCTGTACTGCCAGGGTTGCTGAAACACATTTATTTTAACAGCTGCAACTAAAAAATATGTATATGATTTAATAAAACCAATTGAAGAAATTACTAAAGAAAATGAGAAAAATTAGTCGATATACTCGTAAGTACAGATAACGACTGGTTAGATGTGAAAAATAAAAGAATTACACACAAGCGTAATAGATCCAAAATTTGATAATAATTTATCAAAAAAAGAACTAAAGTTTTTGGATTACATGATAATGTTTTTCAAATACATATGATAATTCTATTTGATTTATAAATGCCTAAGAATTATATAAGAGCTAAATAAAAAAATATAAATAAATTCTTTGAGTTTATTCATTTTGGTTATAAGAGAAAACCTGAATTTGATAATCTAAGGAGTATTCCTTTACGACTTTTTGAAAGTGATGATTATACACACACACACACAAAGCCTTTATTAAGACATTAGTCATATACAGATTCTCCGTACAAGGTGCAATATCAGGAAAAGAGCAGCACAGGAAACCAGTAGTTCCGCAACTATATACAATTATTAGAAATAAGGAAAAGTAAGATTTAATATGAAAGGTCGAGCCCTCGATGTTTCATCATTCTGAGGTGTAAGATCAATAGCTTCCAAGTTCTCTTTTCTCCCTCTTTACACCTACTGTCTTGTAAAAATTATATAGGGCCTGAGCAACTAGTCTGCTTGTTTGGGCACTGGTTAACATCATTTGGATTGACCTAAGTTGCCTGAAGTGATGATTATACATATATATTTTCACAATCAGGTAAAATTGTTAATGTAAATATGGCATATGATTCCACAATGGATGATAATATGTCCTATGAAATACAATTGGAAAATAAAAGTAATTATTACATAACAAATTATAAAAATTTGAATATAATATTTCAATAAAAATCAAAATTCAGGTATAAATTTAAGTAATTATTCATATGGAAATCTTAGATATTGTTACGCAAACTTTGACTTCAATCATCATCGATGCTACGTCACTACTATTACGACACTTCCAACTTCTACCTTCAACCTTGCTGTTATGTTTTATCGCTAGCTTGTTTTAACAATTGTAATTGGAACAAGTCGTTCCTTAAATAAATATAAATTTGTTTATATCTAAAGGGATGTCCTCGTAACTACAACATCACGTGAGTACAAAAACAACTAGAAATCCTTAAAAGGGAAAACATCGTATTTTTGCTAAGCCTATATCTATTTGGTAGCAGAGCGTGGTTTGGGCGCGCGAATTGGACTAACCGCCAATTGATCCATTTAAATCAAAAATAAATTAAATAATTGGACTAACCGCCAATTTAGAAAGAAAAAGTTAAATGAAAATGGATACACATAACTTATCAAAAATCGAACAGTTAACAGAAATTAACTATACAACGTGGTCCATGAAAATGGAAGCAATTCTAGATTCAAAAGATCTCTTCGAGGACATAATTGTTAATGACGAGCCAGACTTTGCAAAAAATAAACTAGAATATGATATTTGGAAGAAAAAGAATCGGGAAGCATACAGCCTAATAATATTGTCACTTTCGGATGACTTAACAATCATCTTTCGAGGCGATAAAAGGGCCAAAAGAATTTGGTACGACATAAAGAAAAGGTTTGAAGGATCTCTAGAAAATAAAAGGATAGACCTAATGTTGGATCTAGCCAGACTAAAATTGAACCCAAATGAAAATGTTAACATGTATATTGTACGAGCACAGAAACTGGCACAAGAGATCACCCAGCTAGGAAAGACAGTAACAGAAAGAGAGCTTGTACGATACATTGTTGAAGGACTCACACCTAACTTTGACACGATCACAGCAGCACTGCAATAAACAGAGAAATCTCCTTACCAGACTTGAGACAAACTCTACTGGATTTCGAGAAGAAAAGACAGGACAGAAGCAAAAATCATGAAAATGCTTTCAGATCATCAGACAACCAATTCAAAGAAAAGTCATGCTTCATTTGCAAAAGAAAAGGACATTTCAAGAAATACTGTTGGTTCAACCCTAACAACAAAGGAAATCAAAATAATACAACAAACAAAAATAACATGGCCAGTACAAGGAACTACCATAAAGGACCAAAAACAAAACAAAGACACAGCCAGATCAGCAATCCAAGAACGAACGGAGGAACCATCCCAACGAAGAGACTCCACTTCAGAATACGCTCTACATGTAATCACAAGGGAGGAACGCCCGACGACTCAGGACGTGTGGATAATTGATTCTGCGTGCACAAGCCACATGACTTCCCATGGTGAATGGATCGAGCACAAGACGGAGGAGAGAAGAAGCATACAAGTGGCGGAAGAAGGGAGACACATCGAATCTGCCTCATCAGGATCAATCCAAGCTACTGTACAAGGTAAGGACAAACTTAACAACGTTGTAACCCTGCATAATGTCCTCCATGTACCACACATGAAGGGAAATCTAAAGTCCATTCCAAGCGTAGTAAGAAGAGGGAACTCTGTTCTTTTGAATTCTGAAGGAGCATACATATACTCTTCTGATGACAAGCTAATAGGAACAGGCAACTTTGATGGTAACATGTACACATTGAACCTATCACGTTTATCTGAAGCAACTCATGTTCCAAATGAACATTGCTTGATTTCAAAGGACAATACTAGGACTACATGGCACAGAAGGCTAGGACATCCTAGTGACAACAAATTAGACCTGATTTTGAAGAACAAACTTCTAAAAGGCTTGGACTCTATAAATGGTACCCTTGATCAATGTGATGCTTGCTCATTGGGAAAAAGATCAAAGTACCCTATGTTCGCACAGATAGCAATCAGGAAAGCTGCCCCTTTGAAGCCATTTATGTCGATCTCTGTGGTCCAATGAGAATAAACTCCTTGGGCGGAAGTAAATTTCTTGACCATCGTAGATGGATTTTTTAGGAGAATATTTGTAGAATTTCTCAAAGATAAACTCTCAGCAGCAGAAGTTTTGAAGAAGTTTATTGTAAAGAGAGAAAACGAGCTAAACTCAAAACTAAAACGACTTAGAACAGATAACGGAACAGAATTTATCAATAAAAAACCTTGAAACCTTCATAGAATCCAAAGGAATTAAACATGAACTAACTACACCGTACACCCCAAGAAGCAATGGGAGAGTTGAAAGAGCTAACAGAACACTATTAGACAAAGGCCGAACACTTCTGGCAGACTCCCAATTACCCCTACACTTCTGGGCAGAAGCTGTGAATACAGCTGCATATCTGTACAATCTAAATCCCCCAACCAATGACCCAGACACTACCCCTATGGAAAAAATGGAAAGGTAAAAAGCCATCCGTCTCTCACATCATGAGATTTGGTTGTGAAGTCTTCTATAAACTCGAGAATCATCAAAGACACAAACTATAAGCTAAATCTAAGAGAGGAATATTTGTGGGCTATTCAAGATGCAGAAGAGCTTATCGAGTATTTGATATCACAGCGAGAGTCATTCTTGAAACCGCAGACATTCACTTCAGAGAGAACAATAATGTCATCTCGGAAGAAAAACAAAGTGATAATAATACGGACACTGACACATATTTCTTCATTCAGGAGGATGAACAACTGGACAATCAAGTTCTATCAGATGTTGATATTGAAGAGCCAGCACCAGATACCATGATCAACAGACAGACAGAGTCAAGTGGATCAGACAGACCACAAAGAACTCGAACGATACCTAAAAGATTTGATGACTACGTTCTGGCTACTACGAATGAAACCATTCCGAAAGACTATGATGAAGCCATCGCATGCGAAGACAAGAAACATTGGGAGAACGCAATACTTGAGGAAATACAGAACATGTACTCGCATCAAGTATGGGAACTGGTACCTAGACCTGTAAACGCTAAAGTTGTCAAAAGTAAATGGGTGTTCAAAATATCTAAAGACCAAGAAAACAAAAACAAAACTTACAAAACTAGACTTGTTGCAATGGGATACAACCAAATCCCAGGAAGGGATTACAACGAAAGTTTCAGCCCTGTAATTAAAAATGCCACCCTCAGGACTATTTTGTCAATGGCAGCAACTAAAGATTCAGTCATTAAACTATTTGATGTGAAAGCAGCCTATCTAAATGGAAACATTGAAAACACAATATTCATGGAACAACCTGCTGGATTTGTCCAAGACATAAACAAAGTTTTCAAACTCAACAAAAGTATTTACGGTCTACCTCAATCCGGAAGATCGTGGTATGAGAAATTCAGTCAAGTACTTCATGACTGTGGACTGGAAAAACTTTAATCTGATCCTTGCCTATTTAAATGGAAGAATGAAGACAAATACTTCTATGTAGGGATATATGTTGATGACTTTATCACTGTCTCAGATTCTGAAGATACCTCAAACAGATTCATCAATAAATTGAGACATCACCTGGAAATAAAGTATGTAACATGTAAAGGCATGTTTTTGGGAATCAAGATCATACAAGACAAGGAGGGAATTTCGCTACAGCAAAGCCACTATGTACAACAAATATTGCAGAAATATGGAGTGGAAAATTGTAAGGAAGTTCCAACACCAGGTTCCAAAGAAATCAATTTGGACAATCATATTGAGGATGACAATTGTGATCAGCACACTTACCAAGAAGCCCTTGGAATGCTAAGGTTTCTAGCTGTTAACACCAGACCCGACATCGCTTACATCACTAGCAAACTTTCACAGTACTCCAGACAACCAAAACAGATGCACTGGACAGCAATCAAAAGAGTGATGAGATACCTACGATGAACAATTGACCTAGGAGTGAAATTTGAAAGAGGAAAGACTGGAATCCTGAAGTCCTACACCGATGCCAGCTGGTCGGCCACTCATGATGGAAATTTCTACGGCGGATATGTATTGAAGCTCGGCGAAGCAACTATAGACTGGAAAAGTAGTAAACAACCACTTGTCGCCCTCTCCACAATGGAAGCGGAAATGATAGCTGCTTGTGAAAGCTGCTGTCAAATCAAATGGATAATAAACCTGTTACGAGAGCTGGAAGAATGGAATTCCATGGAAAAACCAACTGCGATCTATACAGACAGTCAGTCATTGATCAACTGGATCTCCAGCCCTAAACAAAGCAGTCGCTGTAGACATATCAACAGAAAGTACCACTTCTTGAGAGACCTAGCGGCACCTGGAGAACCTCAGCATCGTGGGAATAAAGACAAAGTAAGCTTGTTTTAACAATTGTAATTGGAGCAGGTCGTTCCTTAAATAAATATATATTTGTTTTTATCTAAAGGGATGTCCTCGTAACTACAACATTACGTGAGTACAAAAACAACTAGAAATCCTTAAAAGGGAAAACATCGTATTTTTGCTAAGCCTATATCAGATATGCTACATATTTCCGATTCGATTTTCTTGTTGTTTATGATTGAAATAATTTAGGAATGATATCATTAACATCATTTTTGAATGTTTCAAAGTTATCTACTTTTAGATGATTGAATTTAGTATCGATATATGTTATATTCTCTTTAATTCTGTTAAAAAGATTGATAGAATTTGGATTGTATTTAATATTATGTTCAATAGTAAAATGTGGATATTTCAATTTCGAACTTTTTAGAGTGTTATTATATTTTTCTCTTTGACATCTGATTACATAATATTCATAATTGGAATCCTAATCGTTTTTCTTTATTTTTGCGAACATATGTAATTTTCTAGAATTTACAGTTTTAGGTGATATGTCATCTTTGTATTCTCATTATGAATTTTTATTTTTTCCATCTTAGATTCAATTTTATTCATTTTCCTTTTTAGTTTTTAATTATCGTTTTGTATTTTTTATTAAATTGATTGACATAAAAATCAATAACAATTTTATTAACTTTAATTGTAAATTCTAAAGAAATCCAACAAGCAATTGATGTTATTAAATTCTCATTTACAAAAACACCGTTAAAATTATATTTGATAGCTCTACTTCCTTGAACCTTATAGAATAAAATTCTTAGGGACCGAATTTTGTTTCAAATAATCAATTAATTCTTTGGATTGTATATTTTCATGCCATTTATTAAATCTTCTACCACCGTCTTTGTAGAGTTTAGTAGCATTAAAATATCCAGTATCTTAACCATACAAATACCATACCAATAATTATCTTTGATTTGTTCGTAACATATATCTCTTAGTGAAGTCATTATTATTTAGAACGTAATTTTATAAATGAAAAGTTGTGATCCATATAGACGGCATTTTCTCCTTTAATTTATTGTAAAAGAGGGCGGCTAAGATTCTTTAAAATACCGTGGCCAGCGAACCTTAAAAATATGCAAAACATGCCATACCTGGACCATTTTGTCTGTAAAATAGGTAGCCCCAATTTAGGGCTATTAATAAACCCAAAAAAGTGATTTATATTGTATATTTTTTCAATAGCACTAAAACAGTGATATCTGAAAATCAACCAAAAGTACCATTATAACACAAAAGTATAACATCTATAAATATATCCTGTCATAAAGAATATAGAAAAATTTCCATTTTGCATATCTATTTCCCATCCGTCATATTCCTCAAAATCTCTAACAATATTTCTAAATTCATCGAATCTTTCATCGTTCTCAATATTTATAGCTGTAATTACATGTAATACATTATCAGAATCATAAAATGTTTTTGTATCTGTAATATTAAAAGGAATATTCAATTCTTCTAAAGTACTGAAGATCATTTATGTAGAAATAATTTTATTATAAATCTATTTTTTATTGTTTCTTCTGAATAATAGTAGTTGAAAGGAGTATCAAACTCTGGATCTGTTACAAAATACTTAACGAATTCATCCCAAATATTCTTCTTTTTCTTTTTATGCTTGAATTTATTTTCAATGTTATAATAATCACAAATCCTTTTTAAAAAGAAGGGGTAATCTATATATTTTTTTATCATTCATAAAAACACAAAGATGATTAAACATATATCTAACTTTTTCATGGTTAGTGTATAAATCCTTCTATTTCTTTATACTTGTATATCTCATTCTTGATTATAATCTATTTTTATTTGGTGATTTAACGGTTTTCCAACCGTTACACGAACAAAAATATATATCGTGCTCATTACAAAAATGATCAGATTCTTCTGAATCACTACTGTAATTAAGATCTTTTGTAGGAATAATATCATCAATGAAAGAAAAATTCATTTATTTATTCACAAGATTCATTTAGAAAGCAGGACCAGAAGCAAGGGTTATCAAGAGGAAGTTGATGTCCAACTTGTAAAAATCACTATAAGAAATATTAATAAAACTGTTTCCATATGTTTTAAATGTAGAAGAGACATTATAGCAATAGAAGAAGAAGACGAATATTATTGTTTAAAATGTGAATATTTTGATATGGTAAGTGTCTTAGTGTTCATTAAAAAACTACAGTATGATGAAGAATTTGAAAATATTCATCAAAGAAATGAAAGAACTTAAATATGATTATAAGAATTGGTTAAATATTTAATGCTTTTTTGTTCTATTTTGGTCAAAAAAGGACACCCATTTTTCTACTTTTTGAATACTTTTATTTTTGTGTGTTTTTTTTTTTCTTAAATTCTATTTTTTTTTTGTTATTTTTAACTTTTTCTTTCAAAAAAAAACTTTGTTTTTAATCAAAATGCCTTTATTTTTTAATGAATATGGTCAAAAAAGGACAGAAATGGTGTGTGAAAAATCGCACTTTTGTTTTAAAAAATCGAGTGTTTTGATGCAAAATAAAAAATGTTGTGTGCTGGAGTGGCACCCATATACTACTCTTAGTCGATAGCATTGTTTGTCCAGGCAAGGCCGCATTGGTGGTAAATGGCTAAAATAGTCCTGTAGAGTCCAATAGGTTTTCCTGTATTAATGGATATTTCTCTTAATCTATTCCAGCATATATTGGGAGACCTATGGTTAATCATTCTTTGTAATCTTGAAAGGTACTCAAGTTTAATTTAGTGGCGTTTAGTGTAAGTGATATTCTACCCGTTTCCAGTCTAACAATATTGCCAGGGTATCTTGGTAAATTGAGAAGACTTTTAATAAAAATATTTTGTAATTGGTATATAATATTTGCATTGTCAGCCGTGCAAATCGACGCAGCATACATCAATATAGATTTAATTATCTAATCAAATAATTGATAAGAGTGAATATCACCTCTAACCTTTTCTTTCTATCAATCATTTAATATATTTTTTAAACTATATTTTTATCACTTTTCTCTGTACCCATATTTTTTTCTTGACAAAGGAGGGGGGGGATGTTATGTGAAAATATTATCTTTCAAATATATTTCATAGATTAAATTACTCTTTTAAATCGACCACCAGAGGTCGCCGTTTTCATTATATAAGTTTTATTGTCGTCGTTTCCTGATGGCTGGCTAAAACCTTTGTAACTTATGTAAATAAGTTTTGTTTTTCCTTGTTCTACTCGCCTTAAGACAGGCAGAGCTTTTCTCTAATTGTGTTTATATTAATGAGCAAAATTAAAGCAATAATTTCTGAACTATTTTAGCATTATTACCACGACTGAAAAACAATATCGTAAAATCCTCATGTATACCAAAATCGGGCAACAGCTAATAATTCATTATATTACAAAATATTTCAAAATCGGCAGAAAATATTTTTATTTATAATATATATGTATATATATTTGACTGAGTATACCCTTGTCATTGAAGACGGGTCGCCTGGTCGAATGACGGAAGTGTTGTATGACGAACATAAATTAAATTATTATCCAACTTATTTTATTCGAGAAGCTTCAACTCGGCACACCCACTGATAACTTTTCCAAAAAAAAAAAAAAACTCACTTTGCTTCTTGTATTCCATATTAACGAAACCCTATCTTATTTTAATAAAAAAATATATAATATTGGTAAAACCTTCTAAATTATTTTATTCAGAAATAATAAACAATTTTATATATAAAACTCACTTTGATGCTAATTTGGGAATTTTAAAGATGTGTTTCTGTTTTCAGATATTGTTAATCCACCTTAATAGATGGTCCATGAATTGATTTTGATAATCCTGTAGTTTTTGATTCAGAATAAACCAATATTTCAGAAATTTGCCAAAATCTGTCTCCCACTTTCAAATGTACGTATAAATAATTAAAAAATCCTTAGGAATTGTCAGGAAAGAATAGGTATATTTATTTCCAGTTTTAGAAAAAAAAAATCAAAATATAAGAAAATGTTCCAACAAAAGACTTGCCTTCTTTTTAGCAGCCTGTAGAAGGCTTGAGGATTTTTCGTACACCCTCCGCCTACGAAAAGACCAGATGTCCCCAAATTTTTACGTTGACGTTCCACGTATCTTCTCATCTATCGAATCCGGTAATGTCTTTGTGACAGTTTTGTATCTTAGCACTCTATTCATCTTTGCTGGTAAATTATTATGCTCGATACTATGTGTGTGTCGTCTCATAATTCTGTTGCCACCCGGCTAAACAGACCCCGTTAAGGCCGTTTTAAATACAACTTTTCTCTGCCACTTGACGTCATATCCAGGTGCCTGCTTAGCGGCGATATCGATATCTCAAACCTCTCTTATTTACTGGTTTTAGTCAAACTAAATTCGAAACTAAAATGCGGTAATTCCTTTTTGTTTTCTGTTTCAGCCCACTACTCCTTCACCTCTCTTTATGTGTTACACATTTTTGTGGAGTATAATCTGAGACACTGAATTTCAAATGCGCAGATTCTTTTTTATTAAAATATTCAAGATGCTATATATAAGTGTTCATTTAATTTATTTTTGAATAAATATCTTCAATATTATAAGAAATGTTTGTGTTTTAACTGGAAAATATTCAATACTAACTAATTATTCATCTAAGTGCAACCCTTGATGTAAATCTAGCGTATTCATATATCGTATATATTATCTATTCATAGACAATAAGACTTTGTCTTCTAAATATAGTAACCAAACACACCCACACATACAACAATTAACATATTGTCCTTAAGTAAAATTTCATATTTTCTTGAAGCTACCTATTTTTAAGCGATCGAATTAGGTTCCATCGACTAAGCCAGTTGTTTCTAAGGCATCGCCATAGTTCCAAACTAACCTAAAACTTTATTCTAACTTGATAAGGTGTTTAGTCTACCTAATATAAGTTTTGATATTTTGCAACGATGGTATGCACTAATCAATCTAGCAACGATGGTATGCACTAATCAATCTAGCAACGATGAATGATAACGAAAGATATCAACGTTTGATGCAGATAGAAGCCTTCAAACATTTTATATTGATATAAACTACGTGAATCTGAATTCGCAACACCAAGAATCACCGATCAGAAAGACTTACAAATTTCACCGTGAAAATAGCTCACCGAGTTATTTAACTGATGCAATTATGCAGCTATCCCGCGTATATTGATTAAGATATAAGAGAAGGTTTAGTGGCAGAGAATGCTAGGCTGTAGCCAGATGAGGCAGTTCCTGCAGACAGACAATTTCGCGAGAGGTGATTGGACTCGAACGGCGAGCTGGTTCATACGTCAAATCGCTAACGGACAGACACATTGACGCGTTCACAGCGGCTATTTCAAAGATGGTTGGAAAATGGAAATGTGGCACGATTGCCTGCGCTCAGAAGCTGCATTCAGAAGATGAACTGTTGCTGATGGTTGACAACCTCCCAGACCTTTCGGTCCATAAGCCGGTATGCGAAGCTGTATTGCCACCTGTAGTGGTACCCCAACATATTGAGTGGACGGCGATGTCGCTTAGTGTATATAGGTGTATTATGTTCCAACAAAGATAATTTATTGTCAGTTACTGGTACTCTTTTCATGCAGATTTTCACGACGTTTTGCCTACAAATTCTTGCTGATGCAAATTCAGTGTCACGTAGTGTAATTTATTATATTTTAAAGGGGGTTTGTCGATAATGTCAAGTAGCTCCATCCAGATGGGACAACTGTCAATCATCCCTGGACCCCGGGGGGGACCACCGGTGTGGGGGCTGCTGGGAGGCTGATCTGTAAATAAGGAAAACGGGACGGTGGCTAACGCCGTTCATTCAGGATTAACCTTAACTGGGGGGTAAGTTGTACAAAACTCTCTCTCCCTATACTCCTTATATACTCCATATATTCCTTATAATAAATTAATTATCCCCAAACTTGCCCTTGCTTTATTTATCTCCGCGACATATTTTGGTGGAGACGCTGGGTAGCGTGACGGAACTTCGAAGAAGTCGACGTCTACAGGGACGTGAACCAATTCTTCAACCTTTGCCACAACGAATAGAAATGGAAGACGACCACAGACCTACTGTTAGCGGATCCTATCTCCCTTGTCAGCGCCAACGAGATCCTTCTACCTTTTCGGGAGATGGAAATATAAACCCTGGACAATGGTTGAAAGAGTACGAAAGAGTGTCGAAGTACAACAGATGGGACGAGACCATGAAGCTTGCCAACGTCGTATTTTACTTGAACGGAACTGCTGGAAGGTGGTTTGATAATAACGAAGAATCACTCAACTCGTGAAGAAGCTTTGAAGACGCATTCCGCGGTGTTCGGACTGCAGGAGGATTCTGCTCGACGCGCCGAGGAAGTTCTGAAGTCGAGAGCACAGAAGGCCGAGGAATCCAGCGAGTCATACATCCAGGAGATTCTTAGTCTCTGCCACCAGGTGAACCCTCGCATGGAAGAAGGTGAGATAGTTGCTCACATTATAAAGGGAATTTCGGAAGACACATACCAGGTATTGGTGGCGAAAGACATACAGACAGTAGATGAGATCCTGAAGTTTTGTCGTCATCTGACAACCGTCAAGCAGCGCAGGATCGGCCGTACGAAATTCGCCAGGTTGTCAAACGTAATGCCCATTTCGTGTGTTGACGATTCAGACGACTTGGCCGGCTTAATTCGCCGCATCGTTAGAGAAGAGATACAAAAGGTTTTCTCAGCACCTGAAGTGGTCAATCCTCTCCAAGAGGTGAACGCCCTGGAACAGACTGTGAGGGAAGAGGTCAGCCGTGCTCTACAACCTACCAGACCACAAGTCAACGTGGTACAACAACAACCACGAACGCCCTATTATAATATCGACCGACCAACCCAACCCAGGAAGACGGAACATTGGAGAACCTACGACGACAAACCTATCTGCTTCCACTGCGGACGACCCGGACATGTCGTCCGTTATTGTAGGGAACGACGGCAGGTCTTCGCTGAAGCCAGGTCAAGGAATGGCGGAGAAGGAAGAAATGTTGGAATTTCGAGTCGACCCCCGAGATATGACGCCGACGACGACTATGTAACGCCCCAAACCTCGACGTACTTCTACCGGAGCTCTTCCCCACATCCAAGCCGCGCAAGGTCGCCAGCCCGAAGACAATCCCAGTCGCCAGCCCGTCGTTTCAGCCGTTCTCCCATGCCTCAGAATGTGAAAAACTAAGTGGAGCGGCTTCTAACGGGGGTGAGGTCGCCATTGAGGAAAATCCTCCAGGGTATATCGCCGCTAAATTAAAAGAAAATTTTGTTATGGTCGAAATAAATGGACGCAAAATTAAAGCATTGGTGGATTCAGGAGCCGACTTTTCTGTTATTTCAGACAAATTTCGACGCGAACTAAAGACACCTCTCTTCAAAGAACCAGGTCCCATTCTTAAAGCCGCAAATAAAAATTTAATAGAGACCCTAGGAAAATGTGTCCTGAACATAGAAGTTAATGGTCTGAAGATATCCTTTGAATTCGTTGTTATGGTGGAATGCAGCCATGACATCATATTCGGATGGGACTTCTTCAAGGCCACCGAAGCCGTCATTGATTGTGGCAGAAATGAACTCCATCTCGGGGAAACCTCCGTCCTGGAATCTCGAGAGGAGGAAAACCAGAGATTGTTTGCTTCCGACGACTTTGTCATCCCGCCTAAATCAATAAAGAAGATCAGTGTGATAAACGAGGAAGTATGCGGTGTTAGAGATGTTTTAGTCTCAACTTCTAAGGACTTATTATTAAGAAAGGAAGTTCTTATACCAAACTCATTGGTTACATTTCGACACGGCCGAGGTAGCATTTGGGTGGCGAATGGAGCGTCTTGGCCGCAACTGATTCCATCAGGAATGAATATTTGCACCATGGAAAGTTATGAGAATGGGAATATCTGCAGTCTTATTGAATCCAGCGATAAGTTACAAGAAACTCAGCTAAAGTCACGTGAATGGTCACAGAAGATAAACCTTACTCTAGATCCAGGGCTGTCTGAAATTCAAAGGTTACAGCTTGTTTCATGCCTTGACGAGTTTTATTGACATATTTGACTTTGGGAGTACTCCTATTAACCCCACCAGTACTGTGAAGCACAAGATAAACACAGGCGACCAGTCTCCTATCAAACAGCGGCCCTATAGAGTAGCACCAAGTGAACGACGACTAATTCAAGATGAAGTGAACAAGATGATTGAAAATCACATCGTGAAGCCCTCTGAAAGTCCTTGGTCATCTCCAGTTATTCTAGTTCGAAAGAAAGACGGGACCTGGAGATTCTGCGTAGATTACCGTCGATTAAATAAGATAACAAAAAAAGATGTTTACCCGCTGCCACGCATTGACGATGCCTTGGACAGTTTAGCCGGCTCTAGTTACTTCTCCACGATGGATCTTCGTGGTATTGGCAGATTGAAGTGGACGAAAAAGACAGGGAGAAAACTGCTTTCATCACTCCAGATGGGCTGTATGAATTCCAAGTAATGCCTTTCGGTCTTTGCAATGCTCCAGCAACGTTTGAAAGGATGATAGATAGTGTTCTGGGCAGTCTTAAATGGAACATGTGCCTTTGCTACCTGGACGACATCGTAGTTTACGCACCTACCTTTGAAGAACATCTACGTCGTCTACAACTTGTATTAAGCTGCATCCAGAAAGCTGGACTAAGCTTGAACCACAAAAAGTGTCTTTTTGGATCAAGGAGGATAAAGATTTTGGGACACCTTGTTGACGCCAATGGAATTCATCCAGATCCAGATAAAGTTGAAGCCGTCTCTAAATTTCCGAGGCCAAGGACTATCTCTGAACTGAAGAGCTTTCTTGGATTATGTTCCTATTACCGAAGATTTATTGAGAACTTTGCCGATAAAGCTAGATCTTTGTATGACCTACTGAAGACTGAAAAACAATTTTATTGGGATGCAGCTCAAGAGAAAGCGTTTGAAGTCCTCAAAACAGCTCTAATTTCAGAGCCTGTCTTAGGACACTTTGATGAATCCGCTGATACCCATCTACACACGGATGCAAGCGGACATGGTATTGGAGCTGTTCTTCTACAAATACAAGGTGGAAAGGAGCGGCCTATAGCTTATGCATCTAGAAGCTTGACAAAGGCTGAAAATAACTATTCTACAACGGAAAAAGAATGCCTTGCTGTAGTCTGGTCTATTAGCAAATTCCGCCCATATTTGTTTGGTCGACCATTCACGGTTGTCACTGACCATCATTCTCTATGTTGGTTGGTAGGGCAGAAAGATCCTTCTGGCCGTTTGGCAAGATAGGCGCTGAAGTTGCAAGAATTTGACGTGACCGTTATCTACAAGAGCAGACGCAAACATAAGGATGCCGATTGTCTGTCAAGGAGCCCGCTTGAGAACGATCCACCAAGTGCTGTGATGTCACTAACCAACGTCGATATAGAGCAGACTAAAGACCCCGATTTAGCTAAAATAATCGATAATTTAAACTCGGGCTACACCAGAAAGGAATTCAGCATTATCGACGGCATCTTATACAAGAAAAACTATAGCACAACTGGAAGACCCTGGCTTATGATGATCCCTAAGCACTTAAGATAGGAAGTTATGGCAGATTTACATGACGCTCCTACAGCTGGGCATTTGGGTTTCGCCCGAACGTATGACAAAGTCAAGAAACGATTCTATTGGCCTGGCCTTTATAGAACTGTTCGCCAATATGTAAGCCATTGTCGGGAGTGTCAACGAAGGATGAAATTACCTCGACGTCCGGCTGGACAACTTGTATCCATACCGCCCGTAGAAAAGCCATTCTATAAGGTCGATCTCCTTGGAAGATTTCCAGTTTCTAAAGATGGAAACCGTTGGATCATTGTGTGCACCGATTATATGACAAGGTATGCCATAACGAAAGCGATCCCAGACGGAGGAGCAATCGAAACAGCTAAGTTCCTGGTTGAAGATGTTATCTTGAAGCATGGAGCTCCTAGAGAAATGATAGCAGATCGCAGAAGAAATTTCATTTCTCAAGTAATAAAAGAGATCAATGCTCTGTGCGGAATTGTGCACAGATTTACAACGGCCTACCATCCCCAGACCAACGGCCTGACTGAAAGGTTCAACAAAACTCTGGGAGACATGTTGTCCATGTACACAGGTGTCGAGCAGAAGGACTGGGACCAAGTTTTACCCTACGTGACTTTTGCTTACAACACTGCTAAACAGGAGGCGACCGGCTACACTCCGTTCTTTCTTGTCCACGCCCGCGAGGCCGAGACCTACATCGATGCCGTACTACCCTACCTACCAGATGATATCTCTGACGACTACGTTGGGGAACTTGTGACCAGAGCTGAGGAAGCGCGTCAACTCTCCCGATCACGCCTTCTACAATCACAGGCGAAAGACCGTAGACTTTACGACCAGAAACATACTCCAGTCTATTACCAGAAGGATGATCTTGTGTGGGTTTTTACTCCCATCCGAAAGGTAGGGCTCTCAGAAAAGCTACTGAAGAGATACTTCGGTCCCTACAAGGTGACCAAGAAGCTTTCAGAAGTTACGTATGAAGTAGAGCCCGTGGACCCGTCTCCCCGATCACGGAAATCCAAGGATATCGTTCATGTCATTCGGATGAAGCCCTACCTGGACCCTGAAGAACAACATTCCATTCTGCTAGGGAACACAGGCCGTGATAGATTTCCTTCCAGAACAAGGGCTGAGACAAGCTAATCAGCGGGTCGCTGCTTTTTCTAAAGAGGGTGTAATGTCAAGTAGCTCCATCCAGATGGGACAACTGTCAATCATCCCTGGACCCCGGGGGGGACCACCGGTGTGGGGGCTGCTGGGAGGCTGATCTGTAAATAAGGAAAACGGGACGGTGGCTAACGCCGTTCATTCAGGATTAACCTTAACTGGGGGTAAGTTGTACAAAACTCTCTCTCCCTATACTCCTTATACTCCATATACTCCTTATAATAAATTAATTATCCCCAAACTTGCCCTTGCTTTATTTATCTCCGCGACAATATTATATATTTATTGATTCAAAATATATAGTTTTATTTCCTTTATCTTATGTATATGTATATAGTCTATTTTTCTTTAGAAAAGAGTGTGTGTGTGTTGAGAAGAATTTTAATTTATTTGCAGAAGATGATGAAAAAATGAGAATATTACCTCACTTAATCGCATTGTAAACATGAATTGAACAATTTGTTAGACATATCAAAGAAATTATATGAAATAAATATTAGGAGGCGCTATTATTATAGGTCTATTTAATACTTTTTAAATGCTGAACATAGATCAATAGATCAGGAAAATTTAGTGTTAGGTCACACCCTATTTCGCTTCAAATTGAAAATCATAAAAGCCCAATATATTTAGTTTAATCTGAAGAAACGAGATAGAATACAATTAGAATATCTATAAATTGTATATATGTATATATAAAATACAAGAAGGAAGCACACGTTCTACATTTTCGGATTCATTATTCAAACATTTCGACAAAGAACGAGAGCAAAGTCCCGCTGGACCTCCATATGAACCTCATGGGGGTGCGGTCGCCCGCTGTGCTCCAGTGCACTGCACACCTCGGTCCATCAGTCAACATAACATGGAGTCCGGTGGACACTCACCAAGTTATGAAGTCCCCTAGTGCCTCCCGGGCTACCTCGGGGTTTAGTCGCGACATTGACTGGAAGGACGAGGAGCTCTCGATGAACCCAGCGTAGCGGTCCAGGGTGGTGGGCACAAACTTCTTAGCTTCCACCCTGGGCAGTGCAGACATGTGGAACACTTATATTCTATGGTTTTATAACTAGTATATAAATAACTTGTATTAGCGGTATTCAACTATGGTATAGGAATATGTTGTTATTACTTGAAGCACTACTTCAAATTTAAAAAAGCGTTTTTTTTTTAATAATTACATTTTAAAAGTGAATCGATATCAAAAGTGCAATTTCTTTTACGATGTGATGGCGCTATAGAAAAAGACTGATGTTTAATTTATATTTGTAAATTATTGTATTAGGATGGATATGACAACAACAACAACTACATTGTTTTAAGACTTGTTGTTTGAACTGCGAGTAAGAACACCTGAATTTTTAATATTACAAAGGTATGCATTGGTTCATGATGTCATGATATCAAAATGGATTTTTAGATATGGTTGAATGTGTTTGAAATTTTTAAAATATGACGTTGATAAAACATTGAGATATTTATAGAGAAACATTTAATAATAGAGTCGAACTCCATGTGAATTGTGTTTTAAGTATGAAGGACGATTTAGAAATTAAATAACAGCAAAACTGTAAAGGGATATCAGGTGAAATTCATTAACCCGTTATATAGAAGGTAACAAAAGGTAATTTATCTAAGTAATGTTAAGAGAATATATATACCTGTGGACCTGGGTGAAGGGGAAGCGGATGTCCCGGTAGAGTAATCGGGCTAGGTCGACCCTGGAATGGCGGAATTCTTCGACGGTGGAGCTGAGCTGCCAACCCACAAGTAAATATATTGATAAATATCAGGTTTTGTTCTGTATATAGTTCCACAATAATTTCATAAATCTGGGTGAAATATGAGACGATTTAGGTTTGGAAGGATTCTGTCATATCTAGGAATAGGTAATTTGATTCGAATACGGATTCATATTTGGTTTCAAATAAAAGATAGAGCCGTTTCAGTCCTCCCATTGTTCAGCGGCAGACATACAATGGAGGTAACATGTTTATAGATAAGAAGTATATTTTGGTGAATACATTTTGTATGGCCAAACATTACAAAAAATAGTCAACGGACTATCTTTTAAGAAAAGTATTTTATCGTCATAAACATATTTCTTATCAAGATGGAATATTGTTTCACGCCTTATATCTATATTATATATCCATTATCAATATTAATTTTTATATATACTATTCAAACTATTATGAATTTTATAAACTATATGAAAATCGCCATGAATATACTATTTTGCCAAGAAATTCACTTAAAAATATCCCGGACGAAGCAAGCTCATTCGGCTAACGGTTATTCAAATCTACATTTCACCTAAATAATAGGAATGTTAATTCAAAGAATTTTTCTCTGTGTAAATAAATTATATAGATATATGAATAAATATAAATTGATGATGATAATATTAGCTAGCATATGTTAATTAACAATTTGGCAACGTAGTTAGTGCCTTCTTGATCCGTTCTTGTTTTTTTTTGTATTTCTTCTTAATTCTTAAATTTTACTTTTGTAGGTTCTATGCATAAAGATAATATTAAAAAATATATTTAAGTAACATTTTCTCTTTTTTACCCCCAAAAACACCAACAATTGGTAGCAGATCGCGGTTTACGCAAAAAAGGTTAACAAACGCCATTTTGAAAAAAGGAAGATAGAAAATATCTTTAAGGTTCGAAAAGAACATATTAAGTAAAAATTAAAAATGGCTGAATCATCGATGAATATCCAAATAATTGATTAAAATAATTTCACAAGTTGGAAATTTTGCATAATTTGTATTTTGGAAGGCAAAGATCTAGATGGCTTTATAAAAGAAGATCCTCCAAAAGATGAAAAAATAACTGTCGAATGGAAAAGAAAAGATGCCCAAGCTAGAGGGATAATGACTTGTGCAATGGATGACACACAAGTAAGTTTAATTTTAACATGCAAAACAAGTAAAGAAATTTGGACTGCTTTGCATTCTAGATATGAGGGTAACATAAAGTGGAAATGCATAGAGGCTAAAAACAAAGTATCTAGATTAACAATGAAAAAAGAGGAAACCTGGGAACAATATTTGCTTAGAACAGAGAAATTATTGCAAGAAGCAAGAATTTTGGGTGGATCAATAGAAGATTAAGAATTCATCACAGCTTTTATTAGAGGGCTACCCCCAAATTACAATCTTGTCTCAATGCAATTTGACAATTACCCAGATGCTACTATTTCTGATATAAGAAGAATTTTTGAGCTCCATGAAGAAAGAAACAAGAACAACAAGGATGAAAATGCTGCATATAATATGGGCCATAAATTTAACAAAAACTTTAAGAAAAATTCAAGTGATTCTAATAGAGAAAGAAAACTCAAATGCTTCATTTGTCAAAAGTTTGGACATAAAGCAGCAGCATGCTGGTTCAACCCAGTTAACAAAAGAGAAGAAAACAATAAAGGGAATTCTATACAAACAATCCCCAAACAAACATTTTCAAAAAATAAACAATATACTTCTAGGGCTTCTTTGATTGGAGAAAATCATAATCAAGAAACTGCCATGAACTTAAGTTCCCCAGAGTTCAACAATAAATGCAAGTGGATACTAGACAGTGGGGCAACAAGCCATATGTCTAAAGACATTAATCTAATGGATGATCTTCAAGATGATAGTAGAAAAATCACTCTTCCTGATGATAGATTCATCAAATCAAATGGTATTGGCACTGTTGAAATTTATCAGGATAATAATCATCTTTTAACACTAAAAGAAGTTCTATATGTACCTGAACTCAACAATAATTTAATATCAGTAAGTAAAATAACTGAAGATGAAAAACAGATTATATTTGATGAGAATGGTGCAAGGATAATAGATAACAATGGATCCAGCATTATAACTGCAAAAAGGGAAGATAACATTTATACAATTGATGCATGTGCAAACATCAAACTGGAAGAAAATGTGTTCAAAACAAAAGAAAATAATTGGAAAATTTGGCACAAACGCCTTGCACATATAAATGAAAATTATATGAATATGATGCTAAAAGACTCCATGATGTATGGGTTCAGTTGTTCACCAATTAATAATTTAGAACCATGTATCACATGCATTCAATCAAAGTTTACTAGATTGCTATTTAAAGAGATTGATTCAAAGCAATCAACCATATAAATTGATGATGATAATATTAGCTAGCATATGTTAATTAACAATTTGGCAACGTAGTTAGTGCCTTCTTGATCCTTTCTTGTTTTTTGTATTTCTTCTTAATTCTTAAATTTTACTTTTGTAGTTTCTATGCATAAAGATAATATTAAAAAATATATTTGAGTAACATTTTCTCTTTTTACCCCCAAAAACACCAACAATTTGTACTTTGAGTCTTTCATTTTAATATTGTATTTCAAAAATATACTAAGTAGTGTGCCAAGCCCGATGTTATAAATGTGTGATGTCTGTATTAATATACATTCTTGAGAACGTGTTATGAGAACCCGTTTGAAATAAAAAACATGAGGTCTGTAATATTTTAGAACTTTTGTGTTCTACTAGTTTGTGATATCAGCCTAAAATATAGTGCTAGAATGCGGCTAATAGCCGCCATTGATGCTAAGACGGAGAATGTATAAATTATATTTATCATTAGAATAAACCTAAAATTATTCATTTATTAAATAAATCTTCGCCGCATATACAATGTATTATTAAATATATATATACTTAGATAATAAAAAGCCATTAATTGGATTGAATAAAATATTTATTTGCCAATATTTCGTTTTTTTATTATATTCAATTTAATATATGCCTTTTTATTATCTAATGATTTAAGTATGGATTGCTCTATTAAAAAAAAAGAAATTATATATGTATATATATACGTATAGATACGGTTCTTATTAATAACCGAAATTTCATATTTTGCGTTTTTGTAGAAATGTTCACGGTGTTAATCAATATGCCATGCTATAGTTAAGTAAAGAAAGAGGTTTACCCCTGCTTTCAGAGTGATTAAAGCGAGTTAAAAATCATATTATCACTTTTAGTCCAATGTTCGCCTATTTAAAAATTTTAGATTCATACTCAATGTACCAAATATATATTTTTTAAAAGAAGACAAACAATAATCAAGATTAGATTTGGTGTCTGCTGAGCAATTCTAACTGGTTGCATTGACCAACTTTGTTAATATGTTTCTATTAACTATTCTCAGTCGTTTCCGGCATACATGTTGTTGGAAAAGAAGCCGTCCGAAGCAGCCAATGGGAGGCCGGCGGAAGCGGCTACGGGGATGCAGCGGCTAAAATGAGAAAAACAATAACAGAAGAACTTGTAAACAACTTTCGAACACGAGAATTTGCCCTGATCTCCGATTCTTTTAGTCTAAACATTTAAATATATAATTAATTAAATAATACTTTACTTATTTTCTTAAATTGTAATAAATATAATTTTCCCTCCTGTTTTCGTCGTATATTTTAATAGTGTTATAAACAGCGACGCCTTAATTTTGAACCTTCAACCCCGCCGACCAAGAATAGAGGTGAGTGACTACCTCTATAGAACTTAGATCGTCGTCACAACACAGAGTGGCGGTCAAATCGCAATATTTTTGGCATCCCAGCCGGGACTGTTTAAGGTAAATTTCTGAAAAAAAAATCATTTTAAGCTGACCATTTTGGAACTCGCTAGCTAACCCTACTCGCTGCTTTGTTTACAAGATGGCGGAAGAATTAATTCTACGTTTAAAAAAGAAGCGTGCTGTTAACAGATCATATTTAACGAAAACATGCAATAAGATTGAAAGTGGACTTGACACGTTAATTAGAATTGATCTTGAAGAATTATTAGAACAATTGAATGAATCATTTAACGAACTTAAATTAGTTGATCAAGAAATAGAAACACTTCTTGAAACTGACGATTTAGAGAGGGAATTACAGGGCGTAGAGGAATATCGAGAGAAATATATTACTTGGAGATTTAGGGCAAATAAAAAGATTCGTCAATCACATTTTCATGGCGAAAATATACCGAATTCGAACTCACGAATAGATGAAAATGAAATGAGACATTATGTACCTTCCTGCACGACTGTGAAACTTCCGAAATTGATGATATCGAAATTTTATGGAAACTTTAGTGAATGGCTGACGTTCTGGAATTCTTTTGATGCAGCTATACACCAGAACAACTCACTGAACCCGATCGATAAATTTAACTATCTGAAGTCACATCTCGGCGGAACTGCACTAAACACAGTCGAAGGTTTCGCTTTATCTGCGGACAATTATGAGAAAGCTATAAAATTGATTAAAGACAGATTTGGGCGAGAAGACATTTTGATTAGCCGACATATGAACAATTTGTTGTCAATGAGACCACTCAAAACGTCAAACGATGTAAGAACCTTCCGCGAACTTTTTGACAACCTTTCTGTTCATATAAGAAGTCTCGAGTCACTAAACGTGTCCATTGATGTTTACGGACAACTGTTGTGCCCGATAATAATAAAGCTTCTACCTGCAGACCTTAATTTGGAATTGAACAAAGAACTCCCGACAGGTTACGTTATTAATTACTTGATTACCTTTCTAGAAAGACAATTAACTGCACGGGAGAGGAGTTTTAGAAACGAAATCGGTACCGGGAATGAATCAACTTCTAAACCTAATTTAGTAAACAAACATCCAAAAGACAGATTCTACAATGAAAAACCAATTGCGACAGCTTCAGAACTTTTGAATTCAGTTCACAAATCGAATGAATGTGTATTTTGTGGTAAAGACAACCATGGAAGCCCTAAGTGTGACTTTTCAGCTAATATGAGTTTAGACGAAAAGAGATCACTCATGAGGAAAAAAGGCGTTTGTTATAAATGTCTTCGGCCTTCTCATTTAAGTAAATTTTGCAGAAATGTAGTCCGGTGTTCGATCTGCAACATGTCTTCCCACCTGGATGTCATGTGCACAAAACTGATTTTAGATCGAGGTGGATCTTCTAAGTCTCCAACGGTGCAAGATGAAACTATCGCCAACTTATCAACCTCCCCAGACGTCTTGTTACCTACTTTGAGAGTGACCCTCAAAGGGAACAGAACGGAGAAGACGGCACGGGCTATAATAGACACCGGATCCCAAAGATCATATATTTTACATAGCACAGCAATGGAAATGGAATACGAACAATCAAGGAGAGAGTTCTTCCGGCATTCCTTGTTTGGAGGATCGAGTACCGACGTTGTTGAACATGAGGTCTATACCATTCATTTATCTGACATCAATAATTCCTATCGCTGTGAGTTTGAAGCACTAGGTCAACCTCTTATCTGTGGAAGCATACCTCCGGTGTGTCCAAGATCATTTTTAGAAGGGAGTGAAAAACTCAACGTGTCTGATTTGAGGAGAGACCGTATAGAAGTCCTTATAGGCGCGGACATCGCCGGGAGATTGCTAACTGATGATCAGAGAAGACTCTCATCTGGACTGGTGGCAATCCGTACCAAACTAGGATGGACTGTGATGGGAAAGATTCCTCCAACGGAGGTGAGAGATGACATCAGCTCCCTTTGCGTGACCACACTTCTATCTTTGGATCTAGAAAACTTGTGGAAATTAGATGTAATTGGAGTCTCTGACACGGAGGTTGAGAAAAAGACTCAGTCATTACAAGCTGAAATGGAGGAACATTTCGCCCACACCACGACGCGAGATATCGAGGGGCGCTATGAGGTAGCTCTACCCTGGGTGCAAGACAAGGAAAGGATTCCTTCGAATAGAGACCTAGCCGAAAACCAACTGAGTTCTGTAAGAAGAAAACTTGAAGAAGTTGGAGACATGAAAGAGTATGGACAGATCTTTGAAGAATGTATAAATCAGGGGATAATAGAGTATTCCAGAGAGGATAAACTAGATGGTGTACACTACCTGCCATATCGACCGGTGTATAAAAGGAACAGTCAAACTTCTAGAATACGGCCAGTATTCAATGCGTCGGCCCGGAAGAGAGGTAAACTTTCCCTGAATGGATGTCTGGATAAGGGACCCAATTTGATAGAAATTATACCAAGACTTCTAAATAAATTCCGGAAATATGAAGTAGGTGTCTCTTCCGATATTGAGAAAGCATTTCTACAAATTGGAATAAAGGAAGAAGACCGAGATGCTGCAGTTTTCGAAATAGCAGGAGTTGATCTAACTGGGCATTTTATCTTAAAGAATAAGAAGAAAACATGGATTGTCATCTTCACATGTGCAGTGTATAGAGGAGTTCATCTGGAACTTGTGACATCTTTGCCAATCGAAGCCTTCCTCCAAGCTTTCCGCCGATTTATTGCTCGAAGAGGCCGACCATTGATTGTGTATTCGGATAACGGGACTAATTACCGAGGCATGACGGAGACTTTAAAGAAGATTGATTTTTCGAGATTAAAATGTGATCCCACATTGAAAAACATCACCTGGAAATTCATACCGCCTGGTGCTCCTTGGTGGGGTGGATGGTGGGAGCGTTTGATTGGAATGATGAAACAATTGCTCTTTAGGATTCTCAGTCAAACCTCCTTGGGATATGAAGAACTTTCCACGGTAATGTGTGACGTCGAAAGCTTGATGAACACACGCCCTCTGACCTACCTAACGGAAGAAAGTGAGGATCTCGCTCCATTGACACCTTCGTTGTTCTTACATGAGGTCAGAGAGGTTGACGTTTCAGACCTGGACTTGATTGATAACCAGACCCTCTCCCGCAAATATCAATATATCAAACGTGTACGAGAAGATCTTAGAGAACGATTTCGTATCGAATATTTTGGATTCCTGAGACAAGAAACGAGACGCCTGAAGACTACCATACCATTCAAGGAAAAGATGGACTTGTGAGGGTTGCGAAAGTGAAAACTTCATCAGGTGATAAAATACGACCTATTCAAAAGCTCTACAATTTAGAGATAACGCCCGAGATAAGATGTCGAGACCCTCTAACAGAGCGATCTCCCACACAAGAAGTTCGATTGACAACTGAAGAGGACCCTTTGACTTCACAACAAGAGCAACATCACATTGAAACCCCGAATGTTGTGTCAAGTCGGCACAACTGTGACACCAACTCTGGCGCCCGCGCCCTTGCCTTTTTGACCCCTCCGCCCCTCCAATTGGTCGGTGGGTACTTTGGACGGTCCATCCGGCCGGTGGACGCTTACATTCTCTCGGCAAGGGGGGGCCGGTGTGTGAAAAGAGGAGAAGAAACAGCAAAAAATAGATTCCCCTTCGCTGAGGGGTCAGACACACAAAAAACCAAAAATATGAAAAAATAGTTGTAATATTTACATATATACATACAATATTCCATGAGTTCTAACATACCCCCACCTTTTCTTTGTGTGAAAACACAAAAAAAAAAACAAGGAAATGTGCTCTCCCTTTCTTTTGTCACTGATTCAAAACATCAGGAGCAAACCTTATTGGTTTGCGGACTTCACGTCCGGATCTTGTTTTGA
Source organism: Cordylochernes scorpioides (assembly GCA_030710605.1). Classification (NCBI taxonomy): domain Eukaryota; kingdom Metazoa; phylum Arthropoda; class Arachnida; order Pseudoscorpiones; family Chernetidae; genus Cordylochernes; species Cordylochernes scorpioides. The sequence continues at coordinate 27,228,143 of CP092870.1, read as the reverse complement.
TCGTTAGAGGTTTTTTTTTATCCCTAGAGGCCTTTTCAGGAGTTTCCTCAGAGGAAATCTCAAGGGGAAACAGTCTCTGTACAGGGCGTAGCCATTCGCCTGTTGATGTCTTGACTCTGGCAACCCTGTTCACCCCATCTTTCCCCAAGTAAAGTTTTATTATTTTTCCAACAGGCCAGAGAATTCTTTTAGTGTTGTCCTGGCCTATAAGGACTAAATCCCCTTCTTTTATGCATAGCTCCCTTTTATTTTCGGCCCGTTGTATCAGTACCCCCAAATATTCCTTGCGGAATCTCTGTTTAAGTTCCTCATTTAGTTTACTCAAAATCTTGTATTTTCTGGTGAAAGAATTCACTCTTATTTTCTCTAGCTCCGGAAACTCATTGTTTGCGTTAGTCTGCAGAAACATTTGAGGGGTCAAGGGAATGAGGTCTTGGTCATCTTCCGATATATATGAAAGAGCTCTATTGTTGATAATACTCTCTACCTCACATAAAGCAGTCTCAAGTTGTACATAATTCAATTTACTAAATCCGAGCATACGAACCAATAAACTCTTAACAACCCTTACTAATCTCTCCCAAAACCCTCCCCACCAAGGCGCTGAGGGAGGGATAAAAATCCATTGGATTCTTTTTACACTCGATTCCCTTTCAATCTCCCCCCAATCCAAGCGTTTAAGTAATTCGTTTGTTTTTGAGAAATTTGTCCCGTTATCACTATATATTTTTCCGGGACGTCCACGCCGACAAATGAATCTTTTTAGAGCTAACAAAAAAGTGTTTGCCTCTAATGTTCTCACAATCTCTAGGTGGACAGCTCTGTAAACAGCGCAAGTAAACAAGGCCACCCAAACCTTGCTGCCACCTTTAAGATGTAGCGGTCCCAACAGATCCACACCTGTCACCTCGAAGGGTTTGCCTAACCCTATTCTATTAGTCGGCAAAGCCGCGCCAGGAGTCTGAATAGGTTTCTGATTATGCCTCCTACATATCACACATTTCCCAATTATTTGTTTAATCAATCTGCGACCACCAATGATCCAGAATTTCTCTCTCAATTGTGAAAGAATGAATTGGGCCCCTCCATGCCCATTTTGTTGGTGTATTTCACGAACCATCTGTTCCACCAAAGGATGATTACGAGGTAGTAAAATAGGTCGTTTAAACACTTCTGAATCTTGTCCATGTAGCGGCTTCGTCTCAACGCACCACAAACCTTCGACGGATTTAATAGTCTTTAATCCATTTTTCGGAGCCTGTTTTCCTGGGAAAGTCTCTTGTTGAACCAATTTCAACAGCTTCCTTTCGGCCCTTTCTAACTCTATTACTTTCAAATTTTCCCTTTCAGTGGGTATTCTTCTCGCATTGTCCAAGAATCTTAAAACCCAAGCCATAATCCTAATGTTTAGGCTATACTTGGATCTCCTATCTAGGAACCATCGATTTGCCTCGACAATGAGAGTGATGTAGGCCTGTAAGGTTTTTCTTTTTTCTTTGATGATCTCTTCCTCATCAATAGTCGGTTCAAAACTAGGCCAACTCTCCTTTTCCCCTTTGAGCCATTCAGGACCCTCCCACCAGTTGGTCGAGACAAATTGTACGATAGAGCACCCTCGAGAAGGCAAATCCGCTGGATTAAATTTTCCGTAAACAAACTTCCAGTTCTCATTATTGACAGTGTCTCGTATTTCCTGTACTCGGTTTCTTACAAACACATTCCACTCATTTTTTCTCTTGAGCCAAGCCATAACGGTTGAGGAATCGGTCCATAAAGTAACAGGGCAACTATTTGTTAAGGCAGTCGAAATAGATTTAACAAGTCTAGCTCCTAAAACGCAGGCCAAAAGTTCTAACCGAGGAATGGTTACCCTCTTGGTTGGCGCAAGCCTAGATTTGCTCCAAAGCAGAGACAAATGTACTCCCCCTGCACTTCACTTCTCATATATGCCACTGCTGCATAAGCTGATTTACTGGCATCGCAGAAGACGTGTATTTCATTCTTATTAGTTTGATCAAACCAAATATGCCTGGGAATTTTGATTTGACTTAATAGACCAATTTGGGAGTACCATGTTCTAAACTCCCGATCCATATCTTCGGGTAATTGAGAATCCCATCCAATTTTCAACTCCCAGGACCTCTGTAATAATAGTTTAGGAGGCAAAAATATAAGACTATAAACTCCCAAAGGATCAAAAACTTGCTGAATTTTAGAAAGGATAATCCTCTTGGTTAGTCTTCGGGGGAGATCCTTTTCAATAGAAACATCACAATTAAGTACATCTTCTACTTTGTTCCACACAAGTCCCAACACCTTGGTAGTAGTTCCTTTTTCCTCCTTTGAATTACTCACTGGTAAATTAAATTCCCACTCACGCAAGTCCATTTTTGCCATTTCCATGATATTGACAGCTGTATTCTGGAATTGTTGGACCTCCTCCTGAGAGGAGAGGGATGTTACCAAATTATCCATATAAAAGGATCTCGCCATAGTCTTTGCGATTTCAGCTGCCGGACCTTGTACAGAATTCAGATGATGATCAATAACTGCACCCAAGATGAATGGACTACAGTTAAGCCCAAATACCACACGTTTATGTCTAAAAACGGTTAACTTCATAGGGTCAGTTTGATCCCACCAAAGGAAGCGAAGAAAGTCCTGGTCTTGAAGCTGCACTGTAATAATCTGAAATGCCTTTCGAATATCGGCTAGAACACCAATACCCTTTTCTCTAAACCTAATTAATATTTCAGGTATTTTTTCCAAAAGGTTAGGTCCCTTTTCTAGATAGTCATTCAGAGAGAGACCATTATACGACCTGCAGGAGGCATCGAAAACAGGACGAAGAGGCGTCGTCGTCCTACTTTCAGCCTTGAACACCGGCCTATGCGGTAAATAATGGCCCTTCTTTTGAGGCCTATTCTCCTCTATCCTCTCAATTAGGCCCTCTCTCTCCCATTCTTGAAGAATAGTAGAATATTCAATAACCATTTTCTCCTTCCTTAACTTACTAGTGCATGCTTCCAATCTCCTCTGCGCTATTTCTAAATTCGAGGGTATATTATTTCTCTCGCATTTCCACGGTAGCGCGACTGAATATCGTTGATCTTAATCCCTCTTTATATTTTTTATAAAATGTTCCTTTAGTTCAGTTTCCCTTTTCTTTTTTGAGACAACTTCGATGGGATCTTGGATTCCCAAGATATCCAGCTCCCAAAGATCTTTCAAGTTGTTTCTTGCAACCAACATATTCAATGCAATTTGGACCTTATCCTCCTTACCCACCACCGGAGATTGCCCCATAAGCGTCCATCCTAATTTTGTCTCTACGGCAGTTAGGTCCTCTCCTAGATGGACGACCTTCCCGGTCAGTAATTGTCCAAAATAGTCACTACCTATTAAAATATCTATTTCCTCATCTCTAAAATTTGACGGGTGAATATAGATATTTTTCCGTTTTAATTTGTATAACAAACGTCCTCTTGAAATCGGCGGTATCCTTGCACAAATTTCTGGTTGATCGAGGGCGACTATGTCTACATCAATTTTATTGGTTAGACTTCCCAGTTTCAAAACATATTTTCCGTGCAACGCCTCCTTCATATTTCCTCCCCCGAAAAGAGATTTTTCCAAACTTATCTCTCCTATTTTGTTTAAACCAGGTTTTCGACAATTGATCTCTTTATATAGGAGTAGTGACTTCCAGTGTCAAATAACACTTTTACTTCTTTAGTCTCTTTAGCCCCTTTCAATTTCGCCACGGAAGTCATGAGTAAGATGTCATTGGCGCATGTTCGCGCAGACATATTAACACCCGTGCATGTTGCATTTCCTTCAATAACAACCTTAGATGTTTCACCTTTGAAACTATTGTTTCCTCCTTGCTTCAAAGCAATTTTATTGCAAAAGATATCTAGATGATCTTTTCCGCAATTTCTACATTTTATGTCTGCTCGGCATTCCCTTTTCAGATGGTTACCCTTTAGACACTTAAAGCAGACTTTAGCCTCCTTTATCCTTTGATCCCTCTCGCTAGGTGTAAGCCGCGAGGCAACAAAACATCTACTACTCAGGTGATTATCCCTCTGGCAGAATATGCATTTTCTCTTAAATGCGCTGCCGAATAAATTGGAGACAGTGGGCGGTGTCTTCCGAGGAGTCTTTAGTTGAGAACCTGTAGCCCTCATTGAGCTATTACCCTCAAAATTCTCCTTAGCAAATGCCATTCGCTCAGCACCCTTCACCTCATCCCGAAGGAAGTCCATCAGAGCCTGAAGTCTACCGCTGGCATCGCTCTTATCTCCATTCTCCGCTCCTTCTTCTTTTATCCCATAGCCCACAGCAGGATTCCTCTGCCACACCTGAATAATGTCCAATGGCAGACTCGACTCAACCAATGGGTAGAGGAACACGCCTGCCATCTCCGTGTTAACACCCAGTGATTCTAGGTTCTTTAAGTGAGCCGTCAGATCATCGTAGATCTCGTCAAGAGGAAGGTTTTCTTTCCTTGCATTAGAAACAACCAGTTTCAACAGTCTCCTTATGTAGTGTTCTATGAGAAGGTTCTTATCTCCGAATCGATCTTTTAGGGCTTGTACTACCTTGGGATAATTATCCTCAGTTATGGGGTAACTGCACACAAGACGTTGAGCTCTGGATCCCTCGACTACCGCTTGTAGCAGATAGTGAAATTTATCTACATCCCCCAGAGTTTCATCGTCATTGATTTTACTAAATTGCCCCCACCATGAGAGCCAATCCTCTAGGTTGCCCTTAAATTTTGGTAGCTCCACTTTTGGCAACCTAATAGTTCTTTTAGATTCGGTATTTACAATCGAATTCGCCGCGGACTCCACCATTGAGCCGTCGACCCTATCCCTCGCGGTTTCACACCGAGACAAATATTTATTTTCTATGTCAAACATCCCTTGAACATAGTTTTCACAACCCTCGAATTCTTCTTCGATTTTGACCTCCGTTATGGTTTCATCCTCCAGAAGGAGCCCATGATACCTTGAATCAATTTCACTTATTTCCTTAGAGAGAGCACAAATTCGGTTATATTTAGCTCTATATTTTTCTGTATCGAAATCTGGCTTTTCTATTTCAGCCCAAAACTCGGTGGACAGCCGAGTAAAAATAGCTCTTTTGGGGGCTCTAGCCCTTTTTAAGATATCAATATTCTGCATTATTTACTATATAATTTTTCTCGAAACCTTTCTCTCTTTTTTTTTTTTTCCTTTTCTCGATTTGACCAGCCAATGTAGCCCACCCGGGGACGCCAAAAAAATATAATGTTAAGAACGGGGTAATTAAAAAAGCTCGTGGAGGAAAAGAAAAATTCTGAACGCTCCACAAACCCCCTTTTTAACAAAATAAAAACTTTAACATAAAGTTTGATATTGTTTTGGGCTGCCTTGGGTGTTCAAGCAAGAAAAAAGGAAGACAACAAAAAGGTTACACATATAAAGTTTTGTTTAATGTTAGCTATAAAATGAAGGATAAAAAATATATGAAAACTTATTATTTTTGTATATTCCAAAATTTTTGCATGCAACTTAAATGTTTTTCAACAAAAGAAAATATATAATGATGATATTGACGAAAATAGAAAAAAACTTAGTAAAAATAAGAAAAAGAAAAAATACTACAAAATATGCTAGATTAACATAAAAATATATATCAATTTTTAGGAAATAAAAACATGTGAGAGAGTGCTCACCAAAACACAGTTCCTCTCAGTTGTTAGGTCGGCTTGCCCGAGCCCCCCTGCCTTGGAAGCACAATTTTCGTCTGTCCTCGACGAACTTCCTGGAATCTTCAGATGAAGCACAATTCGTCGCTCTTGACGTACTCCAACCACTATGCGAATCTCTCAACGATTCGTCTCGGCTTCACCTTTCTTTGAGATGTCAGCCACTCAGTCCCTTCTCAGACCGCTTGTATGGTCGTTTATGGAAGATGGACGAAGATCCCGGAGCTCCTCTTGGGCAAGCCCCCGCGAGGATTTTTTTCTTGTCTTGTCGGCACAACTGTGACACCAACTCTGGCGCCCGCGCCCTGACCTTTTTGACCCCTCCGCCCCTCCAATTGGTCGGTGGGTACTTTGGACGGTCCATCCGGCCGGTGGACGCTTACATTCTCTCGGCAAGGGGGGGCCGGTGTGTGAAAAGAGGAGAAGAAACAGCAAAAAATAGATTCCCCTTCGCTGAGGGGTCAGACACACAAAAAACCAAAAATATGAAAAAATAGTTGTAATATTTACATATATACATACAATATTCCATGAGTTCTAACAACCTCTATAGAACTTAGATCGTCGTCACAACACAGAGTGGCGGTGAAATCGCAATACATGTATAACGGGTTTTTGTTCATTTCACAATCATTCTTAAATATTTTTTTCGCAAAAAAATTGAATTCAAGAGCAATGTTTTGTATATTTATTTTATCTTAATATAGCAAAACACTCTTCGAAAAACGAAGAATAAATCTGTATATATATATGTTATGACTCTAGTATAAATATTACAATATATAATAGGAAATTTCCTAATATTTTAATAATATAAATTCACACAAAGCGTGTGATAGAATAGTTCCAACAAAAATCACCCAAACAAAAACATATTTAGAAGCATATTCAACGATATTATATTGATCCACATTAGAAGTGATAAATTACCTATCTTGAAATCTCCGCAAAATTGCTCCACAATAAATCTTCCACAGTTGCAATGATTTATCTACATAAGGGAACTCTTCAAAAGGACATAAACAATAAGGTATTGAATAAAGTGTATTTTTTAATGGGGAGATCTTGATCCAAATCTTTGAGCCAAACCAATTTTTGTTCGAATTTCAACACTGTGGCCACATGGAACTAACATAAAACAAACCAACATAGCGTTCTCATCTCTCCAAGAATTTTATTCAAAGGAATACTCAATTTTATATTTCTTTATGGATTCGAACTCGCATTTAATAAAACTTTTTCTAAATTTAAATAAAAAGCTTTTTATATTATAAATGTTAAATAAAAAATGAATAGACCTCTGCGAGTTACTGAGAATATATATATCTTACCATTTAATAATACTACTTAATAATTAAAATTAATTGATAAAAATATTTTTTAAACTTTTATTAAAATTTACTGAAGAGAATCAAATAAATATTTCAGCTTCTCCACCATTGAACAATTAGACTTCTATGAGTCAAAATATAAAAGCGCCCGGGAGGGTGACGACCATTGTATATTGAGTGAAGAAGTAAAAGTGAGACATAAAAAATTGTTCACAAGTTGCTCCATATAAAATCGTATTTAAGTTCATGATGACCGTCCCTGCCGCTTTTAGTGGCTCATATAAGTAAGTCTACTTGTTGAATTGTGGAAGCTAAAATATTAATTTTTTACTTCTCAGTACATTTAATTAAAATCTTTAAAAAAAAAACTTTTTTAACCTTTTCATTCAAAATTTGGTTATTAATTCTATATTTAAAAAATGATAAATATTAAAATTCTTACATATATATTGTAGCATAAGCCGACTTCATGTAAATATATCCATTGTCATTTGTTTATTGTAAAAATACAAAATATGTAAATTAGGGTCATAGATATAAAAAAACTATCTTTTTGTTTGTAGAGTTAGTTAAACTTCTCTCGCTTATTAAAATTGCTTTTGATTGCCAAACGACTTGCTTATTATTTCATCACTACAATATATATATATATATAATTTTATTTTATTTATTTATTTTCTATTGTTTTCTCATATATATATATTTATATCAAAAATTAAAATGGCAGAGCGCCATCTAGTGGAACAAAAGTCTGCACTACGCTGACGAGAGCTTACAGCCCGAAACGCGTTCGTTGTTGACCTTTCTTTATAAATCAAGAAATTGAGTTGGCCAATTATCATGGAACAAGTCAAATAAACGTTTAGTTTATTTTTGTTCCATTTGATGCCGCTCTGCCATATAGAAATACTCATATGAGCCTGGCCAGGATATGCCATTTTTATTTTTAACTAGCGTATGTGCCCGGCTTCGCCCGGGTTTTACCCGAGTGAATGTTTGTCTAACGAACATTTGTTAAAACAATTCTCTATAAACTTATAAAACGTACTCGGCTTCGCCCGGGGTTTTACCCGAGTAAAGGTTTGTCTAGCGAACATTTGTTGAAACAATTCTCTAAAAACTTATTTAAAAAAAAAAAGATATATTTTGATAATTTGAAACTCGTAAATTTGAATCTCTCGATATATTGTTATCATCGTCACAATGGGGGCGCTGCTTGCGAGTTAAATCTACAAATCTGCAAATAACTCTAAGGATATTCAAGATATTCAGGAAATTTTTTTTCAAAAACCTTCCCGGGGATATACCTAATAATATCCCAAAATTTCACGGCGATTGGATGTATGGTTTTGAATCTATAGAGTGCAGACAAACAGACAGACAGACATTCAATTTTATATATATAGATAGATTCACTCTTCATTGTTGGCTTTTTATCTTACATTCATTCTTCATTGTTGGCTTTTTATATAATATTTACTATTCATTGTTGGCTTTTTATCTTACATTCATTCTTCATTGTTGGCTTTTTATATTACATTTACTATTCATTGTTGGCTTTTTATCTTACATTCACTCTTCATTGTTGGCTTTTATATTACATTCATTCTTCATTGTTGGCTTTTTATATTACATTCACTCTTCATTGTTGGCTTTTTATCTTACATTCATTCTTCATTGTTGGCTTTTTATATTACATTCACTCTTCATTGTTGGCTTTTTATATTACATTTACTCTTCATTGTTGGATTTTTATCTTACATTCACTCTTCATTGTTGGCTTTTTATATTATATTTACTCTTCATTGATGGCTTTTTATCTTACATTCATTCTTCATTGTTGGCTTTTTATATTATATTTACTCTTCCATGTTGGATTTTTATCTTACATTCATTCTTCATTGTTGGCTTTTTATATTACATTTATCCGAGTGAAAGTTTGCCAAACAAATATTATATATTATGAAGTATAATAAACAATGTTAAAGATTAGTTTTAATTATTAATCAAGATTGTGTGTGAATATGTGAGAAAGATGTAATATCGTTGTTGTTTTCTTGGCCGACTGTTTTACATATGGTGTTATCTTAAAATTGCTTGTTTTGAATATTTTTTTAGATTGAGTTGAATGAATTGCAGAATTTTTTTTTGTATTTATATATAAATAAAATTAACTCTGTTGATTTTTTTGTATTTAATCGATAACAGCTAAGTTACACATGTTAATGTTAGGGAAAAATATTTTGATGTTAAGCAAAACCTGCTCCATCTCGTTTTACATAAATGTTGAAAATTTGGTTGAAATTGATGCATTGTAACGAAAGTTTTTAGTGATGTCCTCTTATGAAATTTGCATTTTATTAATATAGATATCATAACCTGACCTTTTTATACATATTTTTTATACATCATTGTTTTTTTTTTCACTTTAAAATCGTATTTACGCAATTTTAGCCTTGATATTACCCATTTCTTGATTTATCAGGAAGCGTCTGAGGCCAAATTTTGATCGTAGAGGTACAGTCTGCACCACGAGGGCCAACAGCCCGAAACGCGTTCGTGGTTGACCTTTCTTGATAAATCAAGAAATTGGTTTGGCCAAATACAAGTATCATACTTGTATCACGTAACAAGTTAAATAAACATTTTGTTTCACTAGATGGCTCTCTGCCATCTAGAAATGCTCATGAGAGCCTGGTCGGGATATGCCTTTATATATATATATATATATATATATATATATATATATATATAAAAATATATAATAATAAATAGTTATTTAATTTTATAGTCCAGTTTTGTATTAAGATTATCTTCACTATTATGATCATTTAAATTCAAATTATAAAATTTGTAAAATGTTATTAATTTGTAGATAGAGAGAGAAAAAAAAATCCTTTACTTCTAATACATCATCAAGTTAATTATATATTTATAATTAATAACAATAAAAATTAACAACGTAACGTCTTTTGCATCGGCTTTTACACGTCATTTAGACATACTCTAATCATATATATAGAATAATCGAAGTGAGAATATATATAATAGTTAGAAAAAAGAGAGAAAGACAGAACCATGCACTTTTAATCAAACTAATAATAAGGAAAAAAAAAAAGTTTTGTAAAGAAGGTAGATAAGATTGTTAGTATATATATATATATATTTTTATAATTTTATATTTTATCCTTTTTTTTTTTTTAAAGATTTAAAAGGTTTTTTTTATTTTATAATATGATTATAAATAGTTGTATTTAGTAATATATCTATAGTATGAATTAACATTTGTTATAAGTTTGAATATTATGTTTTGAAACCCTAATGGTAGACCAGACATACACAAAAAACTTTAAATTGAAATAAATTGGAAAAAGAGATCTGCTGGACCGGGGATCTTCAGATAAAAGCCCAACGACATTTCACCCCTTCTTTATTATGTCATAGATCTCTTTTAAACCGGATTTTATGTGTTAATATTAAGTTGTTTCATTGAAATATTTAAATGAACATATATAACAGATACAAGTGTTAACAAATTCAAACTGTAAACCTACCTCGACCGCGGCGTCCTCCATTGTGAATATCTATTTCTGGCTGACACATGTTGCGGGGGGGGGGGGGGGGACATTTCAAATTTAGACCATTTATTCAGAATTTTTTGAACAACAAGAAAATTAAAGAAGAAAGGAAAAATAGTTAAGGGAAGAAAGCTGAATTTCATAATCTTTACAGCTAGTTATATCAAAATAACTGATTCAACACTTATTCATCTCTTAATATTCCTTTAAAAAGGCAAATTATAAGAGTTTAATAAAGCTATTAATTGTGCAAATTCACCTTTATTTAACTTCCATTTTCCTCCCCAGAAATTGGAGATTAAACAAAATGAACTATATACTATAACACTTTAAAAATCTTGTGAAAAAATCTTTTAATCAGTTATTTAATCAAAGTTTAATTAACTGTTAAAGATTATAAATTTGTATTAGTTATTATTAAGAGAAATTATAGAAAGTTGATTTCATAAATGGATATTTCCATTTATTTTTTTTTTTTTATTTTATAATTGATATACTGTTGAAATATTTTACTTGTTTGATACTAAATTTGTTTTTAATAAATTCCTTGTTTAAATTTTTAACATCTTCTATGAAATTATCTAATATATTATTTATTCTATAAAATCTTAGAAACTGACCATAATATATACCCTTACAGCAATTTAATGATATATTAGAATTCATATTACAGTATTTTATAATATTGAAATTATAATTACTCTTTTTATTATAAACTCTAACAGCACTATTTGTAAGGTCTATATTCAAGTCTAAAAAGTTAACTTTTTTGTTTCTATAAATTTTTTCATTGTTCTTAAGTTTCAAGTATTTAGGATATATTTCAGGTATTAATTTTTTAAACTGTGGATTATTAAATATTATTATGTCATCTACATATCGGAATATTTGCCAATTAATATTATTTTGTAGAAAGTATTCTCTTTCGTACCAGAACAATATTAGATTGGCTAATAAAGGACTAGAAGAAGTTCCCATGGGAACGCCTTCTGATTGAATATATATTTTATTTTTAAATTCTATATAGTTAAAATTTAAAAATGTTTCCAGTAGAGTTTTTGCTGTTTTAAGATCTAATTTAATTGTTTTATATCTGTTATGAATAATTTTAATGTAGAAAGTTTTGTCATTAATGAATTCATTAAATAAATTGGTTATTTTATTATTTAGATCTCTTAAATTTATTTTAGAATATAGGTCCTCAAAGTCAAATGTGTGTACTGTTTCAATGTTTGTCCAATTGTTCATTAAATAATTAATGATTTTTTTATTTGAGTCGATAAATTTATAATTATATTTATTAGTTAATTTATTTATAATAAATTGTAGTGTTGAAGCTAATTGTATATCAATATTTTTTATGACTGAATTTATACCAGATGTGATTGTTCTGAAAGAAATAGGTTTTTTGTGTAGTTTAGGAATTATATAGAACTTTGGTATGTTTGGATTTTTGTGGTTATTATAAATTTTTAGTGAATTTTCAACATTTTTGATGTCTTTTTTGATTTTTGTGGCTGTAGTTCTAGCAAAAGTGTATTTATGATTATTATCAATTTCCTTTTTTAGTATATCGTGGTATAGATTTTTACAAATTAAAGATAAATTATTGGAACATTTATCTATAGGAGTGATAATATAGTCCTTCTGTAAATTAATTATATTTTCTTTAAAAGAAGGAATGTCTGAATTAGGTTTTGTGTATTTAAGTGTATTATTATAATAATTTATAATTTCCTTTTTAATATTATGTTTCCATTTTTCCAGTTATTTTGATATAACTAGCTGTAAAGATTATGAAATTCAGCTTTCTTCCCTTAACTATTTTTCCTTTCTTCTTTAATTTTCTTGTTGTTCAAAAAATTCTGAATAAATGGTCTAAATTTGAAATGTCCCCCCCCCCGCAACATGTGTCAGCCAGAAATAGATATTCACAATGGAGGACGCCGCGGTCGAGGTAGGTTTACAGTTTGAATTTGTTAACACTTGTATCTGTTATATATGTTCATTTAAATATTTCAATGAAACAACTTAATATTAACACATAAAATCCGGTTTAAAAGAGATCTATGACATAATAAAGAAGGGGTGAAATGTCGTTGGGCTTTTATCTGAAGATCCCCGGTCCAGCAGATCTCTTTTTCCAATTTATTTCAATTTAAAGTTTTTTGTGTATGTCTGGTCTACCATTAGGGTTTCAAAACATAATATCCAAACTTATAACAAATGTTAATTCATACTATAGATATATTACTAAATACAACTATTTATAATCATATTATAAAATAAAAAAAACCTTTAAAAATCTTAAAAAAAAAAGGATAAATATAAAATTATAAAAATATATATATATATATACTAACAATCTTATCTACCTTCTTTACAAAACTTTTTTTTTCCTTATTATTAGTTTGATTAAAAGTGCATGGTTCTGTCTTTCTCTCTTTTTTCTAACTATTATATATATTCTCACTTCGATTATTCTATATATAGGATTAGAGTATGTCTAAATGACGTGTAAAAGCCGATGCAAAAGACGTTACGTTGTTAATTTTTATTGTTATTAATTATAAATATATAATTAACTTGATGATGTATTAGAAGTAAAGGATTTTTTTTTCTCTCTCTATCTACAAATTAATAACATTTTACAAATTTTATAATTTGAATTTAAATGATCATAATAGTGAAGATAATCTTAATACAAAACTGGACTATAAAATTAAATAACTATTTATTATTATAATTAATTTAGATTTAGCTTGCTAATCTAATCAAATCTAATTGATATAAGTTATCATTATTATCAGTTTGCTCCTTAAGTTTTAAAAGTAGAATCACTGTTATAATTTTGTTATATAGTTTCTACACTATATAAATATATATATATATGTTATAATAATAAATATTATTTTGGGATAGTAATTAATTGCTGGTTCTTTTGAGTACATGAGTACTTAATGGTATCGTTTGCAGTCGTGTCATTTTGAAAGAAAAGCAGAAAAATAACTATTTACTATCAAGTAGTTTTTATTTTAAATTACTTGAAGAAAATTACATTAAGACATTTTTCACAGTTATATAGAATTTATGAAATGAATTCTACATTAGTGATTATATCAAAAATAGGTTAGATAACTACATATTTTCAACAAGTATTAAAAGTAGGCGTATTCTAAAACTATGGTCAAAAAACAAGTAGAACTATCAATGAATGAAAATAAAATATATTTTTTTTAATAATAGAATATTTTTATATTTAGATTATAATATATATATATATATATATATATAGTGTAAAAACTATATAATAAAAATATAACAGTGATTCTACATTTAAAGCTTAAGGAGCAAACTGATAAGAATGATAAATCATATCAAGTAGATTTGGTTAGATTAGCAAGCTAAATCTATAAATAATAACATTTTACAAATTTTATAATTTGAATTTAAATAATCAAAATAATGAAGATAATTTTAATAAAATACTTAACTATAAAACTATACAACTATTTATTTATATATATATATATGTGGTGAGGTCCTGTTGACTCTTGTAGAATCCTGTCGACTAACTTTGTGATGATGAAGTGTTGACTCTCGTTATACTGTGTTGACCGAGAGGTACAGTCAGGATGGGGAGTTTTCCAGTACCTCTCTGCACCTTGGAAGACCTTTAAAAGTTCTCACAGAGTACAGGCCGTCGTGGTCGAGGCAGAGTGGAAGGCTTGGAAATGTCCACACAAAAAACGAAGACACAGTTGCACTAAGAAAGTTCCGTGAACAGATAAAAGTTGAGCTAGGAGCGAAAGATGGGGAGATAGAAGATTTCTTACTGATCTACATGATGGATGAGATGGACCTGAGGTACGACCGACGTGGGCTCGCGCAGATTATGAACTAACTGTATTTTCAGCTAGTACGAGGCTTTATGTACCTTTTCTGAGAAAGGGGGTTTTGCCCCAGATGTGAGAGGGGCGTCTGGTGACATTCTAAACTGGCGCCGTACTGACAGCTTCCAATCTATCTTTAGACCTTGTTGTTTTGTAACTTCCATCTCCTTAGCCCAACTCTTAATCTATTACAGAGTTTTATATATTTGGCCTCAGTTTGTACAAAGTACAATACATATGATGATGTAATGACACATGTCAATAATGCGTATAATCATTTACAGATGTGTTTCTATTATACAACATTAAAATCTTTTATAAGTTATATACAATATGGGGTTGTTGGCTTAAATTACCATATATATTTAAATTGTTTATTCACACATATATATGTGTAAAAAAATGGCATATTCTGACCAGGATAACATGTGCTTTACAGAAGGCAGAACGCCATCTAGTGGAACTGAAATCAACTGAACATTGATTTAGCCTGTTCCCTGATATTTGGCCAACCCAATTTCTTGATAAATCAAGAAAAGCAATCCACGAAGGCGTTTCGCGCTTTTGGCGCTCGTCAGCGTGGAGTAGGCTGCACCACTGCGACCAAAAAGATTTTTTGGTCCCAGTGGCTTCTTGAAAAACCAAGAAATGGGTAGTTGAGGCCAAACTTGCGTAAATACGCTTAACACGGTTTCTTTCGTTTTTTTTTTATATATATGTGTGTGTGTGAAAAAATGATAAAAAATAAAATAATAAAAAAGGTCCAGTGTTAGTATTAAAATATAAAAAGGCATATCCTGACCACGAGAACATGAGCTTTTTAGATGGCAGAGCGCCATCTAGTGGAACAGAAAAAACCTAAACGTGTATATAGCCTGTTATATATATATATATATATATATATATATATACTAGCGGATGTGTACCCGGCTTCGCCCGGGGTTTATCCGAGTGAAAGTTTGCCTAGCGAATATTATTGATAAAATTATTCCGGAACACACAGAATATTATGATAATAATGATAATAATATTCGTTACATTATATATTTTTAATATAAAATATATTTTTCGAGCATACATATCCTCTCTCTCTACTGAAGAGATTTTTAAAAAGATATATATAAATAAAAATATCTAGAGATATACTACATGATCTTAGCCAAAAGGCCGAGAAACGATATTTTATATATAGAGATGACCTGGCTTCGTGTGACTTCTGCTCGACTTATTGTTTCGCTGGTAGATTTTGTTCCTGCCTACTAAAAAAATTATCTGGCTTCGCCCGTGGTCTGCTTTAGTGAATATTCCCTTAAAGAATTTTGTTTATGTCAATCAAGCATGAAACAGCAATATTGTCATAATCATTCCTGCCTAAAAAATAATTGTTGCTCAGTACTTGGTTAATTATAATTTTTATTGGTTAAAAGTGCGAAATAAAGCTCTTCTAGATTTAACTCTCTGTCCTTTTCAAATTTCAGCGAGATTTGCATCTTCATTATTATAAAACAAAAATAAATAAAATTAACAATGTAAAAATATATTTTAACATTACATTTTAACATTTAACACAAAAACGTTACAATATTTTTTTTAAATATATAATTTTCAAATAAAATTGCAAAGAATATTTATTTCAAAACAAATTCAAAGCAGAAACCTTCCCAGTATTATAGTAAATAACTTCCTAAAGTTTCACGACGATTGGATAATCTTACCTTTTAAAAACATTCACCGTGTAAACAAACTAACATTCATCGTGTAAACAAACCACGTGTAAATTATTAACCAATCAAATTCATTTATCGTCGCGACCAGTGCTGCGCCCAAGCGGTAAAAGGCTGGAACTAACGCTTTTTGGTTTTATATTTAAAAAAAGCACATTAACCTTTTTAGTTTTTTAAAAAGCCTATATGTTAAACGAAATCTTCAGCTACCTACATGCGAAATTTCATAATGATTTTTTCTGTAGATTTTGCGCAACGCGATAACAAACATCGATTTTGGATTTCATTTTTATAGATATAAGGATACATATATAGAAAATTATTATAATTGTGTTAATCTCTCTTTATTTAAAATTTATTTTAAATTATTATATATTTATCTTTCAGGAAAAATTCTCACAAAATTATTTATAGTTCTAGTGCATACTATCTAGCTACTTAGCTTGATTAAATGAGTGTACGATATTTGAGACTTGTACATGGTCTAGAAAGTATATTAAAATAAATTGTAAACTTATAATATAATATATATATTTAATATCTTACAACCCAGAGGTCACAAATTTGTAGAATTGCATTTCTAGCTGGCATGAACGAGTGTATAAAATTCCAGACTTATATATTTCCTTGAAATATATCAAAGCTTGATCATAAATATTAAACGGTAATATAAAAATAAGCCCGACCCATTTTCAGGTAACTTCATTAATAATGAGCCCGACCAATTACGGTCATTGCGCCAGCGAAACCTCTGTGGCTATTTTCGTTGGTTTGAAAGCAATTATGCAAATTCGTTTCTCTAGTCCATTCCCGCGACAACGACGTCCAACTAGAAGTATGAAATTCTGTATACATGAAATGCTAATAGGATTGAAATAGTCTATGAAATATCATATTTCTACGTGGTCTGGAAATATATATGTCAAAATTGATGACAATATTTGAAAATTACAATTTTCAAATTTCTCTACATTCAAAGCCAGGAAGCTCCATGGGACGCATATCAAATATAGCTGGAGTCCGCTCGGTGGCGACCACAGATGCGATGGTGATTATTGGATTATTATAAAAAAAAATTGAGGAAAAATACAGACGAAATCTTAATAATCTATTTCTAAAAATTGACTATCTCCCTTTAAATACATTTTGAATATATAATTTTATTGCGGATCTAAAATTTGAATACCCCTTTATAATAAATTAATTATTTCAAATTTGCACCTGCTTTATTTATCTCCTCGACAATATAAAATTTAAAATTAGTCTATTGGTCACCACCTCTACCACAGAGAAAATTGATATTTTGTTTTCTTGCATTGTTTGAACAAGTCAATCAAATTTCAGACTACTAGGTGCTCTATAAGTATATTAAAAATTTATTACAAGATTTGTAGACAGACAGACATGGAAACAAGTTGAAGCTTTTGAAAAAGAAGGTATCGGATTACTACACTATGTTCTCAATTTTATTGAGGAGTTATATCCGGAACACGGCAGTTACCTTCAGCCTGGCCCGCTCCAGAGCGAGGCTGGCCGGTCCGTGCACGGTGTAGCGCAGGTCGCAGTCCCACGACGTGAAGGCAGCCAGCACGCCGCCCGGCTTTAGGACCCGCAGCACCTCGGCCCAGAAGGCCTTCAAGTCGAACCAATGGAGCGACAGGAAGGTTGCCACCAGCTCCGCCGAATTGTCCTGCATGGGGAGCTGCTCCGCCAGGCCAACTCTAGACATTCTTCCACTCGTGGTAGAATACATTTAAAGTGAAACGCAATATAAAATAAAATACATTTTCACGCCATCTATATGCAATAAACGAAACTACTTAGAGATCAGGAATTTTACTTTTAAATAACTCTAGTGGCCAAGCACAAACCGCTGGGATATTCTCCACTGATGACCCAGACCATTCACAATTTTATCATCGTGAAAAATACAGTGTAAAGTTGGTTTTATTTTTAAAAAATTCGTGTTGAATTAATTCAATATATCCGTTCTTGATTAATAAAGAAAATCTAAGAACGTACGGGTTTCAGTCCGCTGGCTCTCATCAGCAGGGTGAAAATTTTACCTCAAAAACAAAAAACAAAAAATGTTTTTGGGAACTTCTGAAAATTCATCTTTCATGATGCCCTAAATACGAGCTTTTTTCTTGTTCTTTGAGCTACAGCTCGCATCGCATGGTGACCAGATAAATATTCTGAAATTGCCAAAGATAGTGTACTGCCTTAGTCACCGGTTCCCGAAGTGCGATAGTTTGTAGAGACGATTACTAAAAGGCACACAGCTTTGGCGTTTATTTTAGCCGTCTTTTAATTTACATCTTTTAAAATTTATAAATAAATAACGAATAATATATTTCTAAAAAAAGTATGTTTCTTATTATAAGTTCTATTTTACTTCAATATGAAGCAGTTTAAATAAAATAATAGAAATGTATTATTCTTTTTGTACTGTACATTTTGAAGTTTTTAATCATAAAAAAAAAAAAAAGTGAACATATATATTTTGAAGAATAAAATCGCAATTTCAATCCGCTGTGTTATTAAAGCCCTCTTCTGCTATATAATAACTAAAAAAAAATACAGCAAAAATATTATTTTATAATATAAACCAATGAATAAAACACCATATATGAACTATTTAAATGATAAAATAGCGTCATTAAAAAACGAATTAAATGAAGATTTCCCTGGTTCACATTATTCTACTTTGAAGAATGTGAACCAGTGAAATTGTGATTTGTTCTGAGAGTATAACTAACATGGATTCTAAGCTATAAGATCTGTAAGAATTTCATGAACCGGGTGAAGCATTTATTTCTAAATTGTGGGGATAATTTGATAATTCTAGAATATCACTTTTTAATTTATAAATTATGGAATAAGTTTATTTAGCTGTTGCACTTGCGATATATGTTGCGAATAATAAAGTATTTTATATATATAGACGTGAATGGCGACGACGACATCTATGTACATAGTTAAATTTCTTGAAAAACTATAATTTTATTCTCTTAACCCAGAATTAGGCTATTTGTGTGTTGAGTTTCTTGATGACTACAATTCAAGTTTATCAATTTTCTTATTGCCAACCTTTGTTTACATAATTTATGGCCATGTGGATTTATATGTTCGTTATTGACATTTGTGGATTAACAGATCGATTATTCTATCCATACATTGCAATCCCTGGGCTTAAACTTCGCAAATCAATGATAATTGATTTTACAATATAAATATATTCTATTTCTACTCTTAAAGTGTAATATTTTAAAAACCGATCCTTTAGAAACTTTAAACTCGGTTAAATATAATTCCAGCTTCTACTGAATGAAAAGGAAGGTAAAGGTATTAGGATTATGTGTAAAGAGTAATTTATTATCTAATAGTTGATATGCACATTTGGCTCTATAACAATGAATCTCTCATTTTTCTTAGTACATTTTTATAAATTGTTTTTTTCTATCTTCAAGTGATGTACAGTCCATAATAAAAATGGTGGATAGTTAACAATTGGAAATTGCTGTAAGTGCACCACATCTAGAGAGCAGTCTGGTCTTTTACCTCATAAAGTTCCAGTTTGGTTGGAGTTCTGCAAGAATCGGGGGTCCGTTGAAGTGATGTAGAAAATCTACTCAATGCGTTTATAAAAATCGACAGTATGTATAATTCTTCTTAAAACTCTTACATTTAATAAAAATGCAAAATATTTCTTTGAGGGTCAAGGTGTTTGAATTTTCCCATTGTAATAAATACGTATAGTTGAAAATGACCTGGTTAAATTGCCGAAACACATTTTTAAAAACATATCTACTCCTCAATATAATAATTTGATAGGTAGTTTATAATAGGTAAACCAAGCTTCTGGTCCGTATCGCTAGATCGCCAATTGCTTGGATAGTTTTATGTGATAAATAATGCTGCTTTAATATAAAATATTATAGCAAGGTTTTCCATTTAAATACCACAAAAGGAGCTTCATTTTATAGCCGCATCGAGAATATAACCAGTATTCATTAATTAAAGATTCTAAGAACTGTTACTAAATAACGTTAGATATAGCTGCACATAGGTACGGTGTGCGACTGAAGCACAACTGTCGTAGCTACAAAATCAGATATAAATGTACGTTCGTATTCATCGGTGAAGTTAAAGTGTTAGAACGTTCTTAAGTAGAATAAAAAATATGTATATGCCAAAATATACAAAAGTGATATAGATACGAGGGTTGTCCGTTAAATAAGTTCCACAGAGGTTTTTCATACAGAAAAACAGGTTTGTTTTCCCTGAACTATACATTTTCGAAAATATCAGAATTTTTTCATTTTTCTACATATTCCCCATTTCGTTCGACGCATTTATGCGTTCGGTACACCCACTTATGGAACCCAGAGTCAAAGAACTCTGCCGCCTGGCCGCGTAGAAAGCCTAAAACCGCTTCTTCCAACTCGTCATCGTCCTGGAATTGGGTTCCACCCAGGTTTTTCTTCAACTCGGGGAAGAGATGAAAGTCACTAGGAACTACGTCCGGGCTGTAGGGTGGGTGTGACACCAATTCCCATCCAAATTCTTCGATGAGGGCGGTGGTTTTATGGGCGGTGTGCGGCCGAGCGTTGTCGTGGTGAAAACGCACCCCTTTGGGTAACATCCCTCTCCTCTTGTTCTGAATCGCGCTTCGAAGTTGTTTCAAGGTCTCACAGTACAGGTCGGAATTGATTGTTGTACCCCGACGCATAAAGTCGCACAACAATAGGCCCTTTCGGTTCCAAAAGACGGTAGCCATAAGATTCCCGGCAGAAAGTGTTTGTTTAAACTTTAGAGGTTTCGGCGAAGAAATGTGATTCCACTGCTTGGATTACTCCTTTGTCTCCGGTGTGGTGTAGTGTACCCATGTCACATCACCAGTAACGATCGAATCCAAGAATTCCTCTCCGTCAGTTTTGTGGCAATCGAGAAATTTCTGGGCCGCATCAATCCGCTGCCGTTCATGGTTTTCAGTCAGCATTTTCGGAACCCATATTGCGCAGACCTTTGAATACCCTAAATGTTCACGCAAAATATTGTCGATGGTGGTTTTACTGACATCAGGAACCAAATCGCAGAGCTTCCGCACAGTAACCCGTCGATCTTCAAGCATTGCCGCTTCGACTTTGGCAATGGTTTCGTCCGAAACCAATGGCCGTCCAGCACGCGGTTCATCGTGGACGTCTGTTCGGCTGTTTTTAAATTATCTGACCCATCTGCGCACCATCCCGGAACTCATACACCCTTCTCCATACACTTGACAGAGTTCAGTAGGAATGTCCTTCGCCGAATTCTTCTTTGCGGCCAAAAATCGAATTACTGATCGTAATTTGCAGATGGCGGGAGACACGAGGGGAAGCTCCATCACTAACTGCTGCTCAGCCAAGACTAAGCTTACCAGCGACGTGTCCTTGGTGGGAAATTGGAGTGGGGAGAACAAGCTACGAGCTCGTGCAGTCGGCTCGAGCCTAAAAGCGATCCTCACGACAGTGGTGTCCCGTGGAACTTATTTAACGGACAACCCTCGTACATCAGGTGGCTTGAGTGTTCTCTAGCAACATTAAGAAAAATACCAACTTGAAAGTGACGCTGTGACACTGGGTCGGTTGAATGTTCTCTAGGGACACTAGGGAAGATACCTACTCGAAAGTGACGTTGTGACACTGGGTGGCTTGAATGTTCTCTAGCGACACTAGGAAAGATACCTACTCGAAAATGACGCAGTGGCACTGGGTGGCTTGAATGTTCTCTAGCGATAAAGTAAAGATACCTACTCGAGAGTGACGTTGTGACACTGGGTGTCTTTAATGTTCTCTAGCAACACTAGGAAAGATACCTACTCGAAAGTGACGTTGTGAAACTGGGTGTCTTTAATGTTCTCTAGCGACATAAGGAAAGATACCTACTTGAAAGTGACGTTGTGACACTGGGTGTCTTTAGTGTTCTCTAGCAACACTAGGAAAGATACCTACTCGAAAGTGACGTTGTGAAACTGGGTGTCTTTAATGTTCTCTAGTGACACTAGGAAAGATACCTACTCGGAAGTGACGTTCTGACACTGGGTGTCTTTAATGTTCTCTAGCGACACTAGGAAAGATACCTACTCGAAAGTGACGATGTGGCAATGGGTGGTTCGAATGTTCTCTAGCGACACTAAGAAAGATACCTACTCGAAAGTGACGTTGTGACACTGAGTGGCTTGAATGTTCTCTAGCAAAACCAGGAAAGATACCTACTCGAAAGTGACGTTGTGACACTGGGTGGCTTGAATGTTCTCTAGCGACACTAGTAAAGATATTGTGGTGTGTCGATTTAATAGTCCAGCGATGGCTAAAGATAAGTATTTCAAAGTCGGTGTTTGATTGGTATTACTCCTTAGCTACATTTTCAGAGGAAGACAAAAAGGAAAACACTCTAGAATATCTATTCTGGTTCTCTCGGCTTCCGCCGATCTGCCGCGCCGCACAGTGGTGGTCATTTCCAATTTCATAGGGCCGCTTGTATGTTTGCTGACGGCGTGGCCTGTCATCCCAACAGGCTGGAAGATAGGCTCCCGGGCAGCACAGTTTTTTCTTTCCAGCGGCGAAGTCACGATTCGGTGCACAAAATCGTTAATTACAATATATATATACATCACCAATGTAGACAAGAAAAAAATAAGGAGAAATATAGTCTATTGCTCCTTAAATCTAACAGGTATATTATTCTCCCCGATCTTGTCCTAGTCAGGTCCGGTGTTGATCCTGTTCCTTGGAATTCGGTGTACTTCTCCACATCTGGTGGGTCAGGATTCTGTTGGGACGATGTAGAAGGCAGCGCTCCCGACACGATCGGTCTTGCTGCAGGTGGGTGTTCTGAAGTTAGATTGTCCGAATCTGCCAGTAAGTAAGCAGGTCGCAATCGGTCAATCGATATAGTCACATTTCTTCCTTTCTATTTGAGTGTGAAATACTTGTCTGTTCTATCAAGGACTGGAAAGGGTCCCTCATATGGTGGTTCCAGAGGTTTCTTCCCTCGATCTGTCCTTATAAATACATGAAAACATGTTTTCAGATCTTTATGGACAAATACTTTAGTCTTCGAATGATGTTTTTCATTCAAGGGTTTAGCAATTCCATTTGCTTTTGAAGCTGTTGAACAAATTATTCTGCCTTCAGGGTGATGTTTAGAATCATCAAATAATTCGCTAGGCAGTCTGATGGTTTTGCCATATGCCATTTGAGAAAAATAATGGTTGTTATCTTTGTTGAAAGCAGCACGCAAGCCTAGGATAACTGTTGGCAGCGTTTCTGTCCACTTGATATTATTGTGGGCACGAATGGTAGTTTTGATGGTTCTGTGAAGCCTTTCGATCTTCCCGTTACACTGAGGGTGGTACGCCGTGGAATTGCGAAGTTTGATACCACACAGCGTTGTTAAATCTTTGAAAAGTTGAGAAGTAAACTGCTTTCCTTGATCTGATATCACTGTATGCGGTGCTCCAAATCTAACAATCCAGTTTTCGTAGAACGCTCTCGCTACCGTTTCAGACTTCATATCTGGTAGCGGAACAACTTCCGTCCAGCTGGTGTACCTGTCGATACAGGTCAGACAGTAGATGTTACCATTCGATGGAGGTAAAGGACCAATTAGATCGATGTGAACAACACTAAATCTTTCATCCACTTCTTGATATTTGCCTATTTCTGATTTCGTGTGTATCGACACCTTGCACTTTTGGCAGTTGACACAAGCTTTAGCCCATTTCCTAATGTCTTATTCATTCATATTAAGCCATATAAATATAAATGTTAATTTTTCTATAGGTAAACTCCGTATAATTGTTACAATTGCACAACGAATCACAAGTTTTACGAAGGAGCTTCTTTATTTATACTTGAGCTAGCTTTCGAACCTTTCGGTTCTTCGACAGGCGTGGCTAGTATGACTATACTAACAGGGTATAAGCGCGCTTGAGCCATTATATACAACATATATTTACATGCGAAGTGATATTTCAAATATAATTAAAATAGAAATAAGAATTATGACTATGAAATATAAAACTATGCAAATGAATTTAAAAATTTAAAATTTAGATAAAATTTTGGAAAATATACGCTAAAAGTTAAGTAAAATTATGATATTCACTGTATGCAAGTAGTGTGACACTTTAAAATTTGTAAAGTTTAAAACTAGTAAAATTTAAAACACCTCAACACAGAAAAGCCAAGCGGGGGTCCACTCCAACCCGACCACTCTCCAGAGCATATTAGGGGATAACTATTGAGATAATATATGATATATTTCCGGTAGATCATATCATCACAAACAAACAGCATCAATAGGAAAATAGATCTACCGGAAATATATCATATATTATCTCAATAGTTATCCCCTAATATGCTCTGGAGAGTGGTCGGGTTGGAGTGGACCCCCGCTTGGCTTTTCTGTGTTGAGGTGTTTTAAATTTTACTAGTTTTAAACTTTACAAATTTTAAAGTGTCACACTACTTGCATACAGTGAATATCATAATTTTACTTAACTTTTAGCGTATATTTTCCAAAATTTTATCTAAATTTTAAATTTTTAAATTCATTTGCATAGTTTTATATTTCATAGTCATAATTCTTATTTCTATTTTAATTATATTTGAAATATCACTTCGCATGTAAATATATGTTGTATATAATGGCTCAAGCGCGCTTATACCCTGTTATTATAGTCATACTAGCCACGCCTGTCGAAGAACCGAAAGGTTCGAAAGCTAGCTCAAGTATAAATAAAGAAGCTCCTTCGTAAAACTTGTGATTCGTTGTGCAATTATAAATGTTAATTGTTTAGTTGTGGCTTTGATGCCTGGGGATGAGAGTTCGTGGAAGTTCCTAAAAACCATCATTCGAATTTAATTGGAATGAATGGTCTAATATTATTGGTAGACATGTTACACCATAACAATTTGCCTGATTGTAGTGGGCATTTCTTAAATTTTAGAGAGGTATTCTTTGAAATCAGGTTTTTTTAGTTCTGAATCACCAGTTTGTTCTTTGGCGATCTCTTCATAGTCGATGGTTGTGATAGCATCAACTCTGGACAGAACATCGGCGACTATGTTGTCAGTACCTTTTATGTACTTGATGTCAGTAGTAAATTGGGAAATGTATTTCATATGGCTTAATTTTCTAAGAGAAGCTTTCTCATTTTTTTTTGTTTGAATGCGTAGATTAAAGGTTTGTGATCGGTCAAAATAGTAAATTCACGTTCCTCAAGCAGGTGCTTGAAAAATTTGATGGACAAATATATTGCGAGAAGCGCTCTCTATCATATGTACTATAATTGCATTGAGCCGGATTTAATTTTTTAGAGAAAAATGCTATTGGTTTCCATATATTATTGTCAAGCTGTTGGAGAACTGATCCAACTGCCCGATCTGAAGCATCTGTACAGAGTGAGATAGGCAGTTCAGCATCGAGGTAGGCTAACAGTGCTGTATTAGCTAGGGCTTGTTTGCAATGTTCAAACTGAACGTCAGCTTCTTTAGTCCATTTTATTTCGCTTCTATCTATTTTCTTGGCACCCCTCAAGTATTCATGAAGGATTGCTTGAGTCTCTACTGCATTGTTCAAAAAGGTACGATAAAAGTTTAGCATACTCCAATATATGCGTAATTCATTAACTGTTTTGGTTTCTTATATTCAAAAATAGCTTTAAAACCTTTGTTGGGAGTGGTTTCACGCCGTGAGAGGTAATTAGGTATCCTAGAAAATCAATTTCCTGTACCAGGAATTTAGATTTAGAAATATTGATTCTTAATCCATAGGAATCTAGTCTGCTGAATAAGGTTTCAAGGTGACTGTAATGCTCTTCTTCCGTTTCAGAGGCTACCAGTCTATTATCTAAGTAAACAAATGCAAAGTTCAAATTTCTTAAGTGAATTGGATGACCTCTTGTGGGAATATAATGCTTAACGTTATATTTTGCTTTTAGAAAATCTAATGGTGGCCTACATAGGTTAGGATATTTAGTTAGGATAATTCTGACCTTGGATTATGAATTTATGGTGCTAATATTACCATTGTCTGAAATTAACAAAATGACGCCCCTTATAGAAAGATTAGTTATTCCATCAATTAGGCGTTTAATTTTTATATCAATAATCAATCCAAAGTTGTTCAAGAAGTATGCTCCTTTTATTTCTATGTTAGTATTGGCGATTATAAAAGGCCATTGAAAATGACGTCGATATGCAAATTTCTAACCTTTGTTCCATAGGCAACAATTTCTGTACCATTGGCTGCATAAATTTATAATCAGAGCTAGGCATCCTATTTTTATCCTTTGGAGGTATTATAGATATATCAGCCCCACTGTCCACCAAAAAGCGCAATCCCGTGTTTTTGTCCAGGACAAATAATCGGAGATTGCGACAATCCTGAATGCCGGCGGAAGAGTTTGTTGCTACTCTGTCCGCCGGTTGGAGTTATCCCGACTCTTAGCCAACTGCACGGAGGCCTGGATTTATTTTGCAAGCAATTAGGACCAAATATAAAATGGTAATAGCAATATTTTCTTCTTGGATCGAAAGATAGTTTAGAATTACTACTCTGTCTTGACTGAGTCCTAGTTTTAGATCGAGATCTTGATCTATCCAGTCTCAATTCGGACACCTGCCGTTCAAGATCTCCCAATTTGACGATCAAGCGAATGTTGAGGAAGAAACATCGAATGTTTCTTTGTAAGGGTTTATTTCATTTGTTTTATAGGCCATTATGGCCAATTTGCTAATTTCCTCATCGCTTACAATAAGTATATTCTTTATGTATGTCGGCAATTTATCGAGATATTAAGTTTTATTCAAATTGTCATAGATATCTGGGGTAGCGAGGGATCTGAGCTTTTGTAGTAACTGGCTCGGCTTCAAGTGTCCGAGCTCTATACCTGAAATCAACTTTTTATTTCTCAACCCTTCACTTTCTCTGAACAATTAAAGTAGTCGTGATTTCCATTCAGAGTACTTGTTGTCAATTTTGCTAATAATTATGTCCCAAATGTTTTCAATATATTTAGGTTCTAATTGGAAGATCAAATAATTAAATTTAGTGTGTCTTCCTGAATTTCCCTTTTTTTTAACTGTGCATCTGCCTGGAAGAAACATATTTTAGGTTTTTCAACCCAAAAAGGCCGTATTTTAACACTAACATTGGATATTTCTGAGGATTTTCCGTTTCCATTTTACGTAAATTTAAAATTCGACACAACGGCTAGATTTAAATGGAGACACAGTTAAAAATAAAAATTTAAAGATAAAATAATAAGAAAGATAATATAAGAACTTATCATAGTCTTGAGATGATATCCCGATATCTTGGATGATATTTCTTTTCAAGCTTGAATCAATTTTTTGCATTTCTTTATCTCTTGAAATCTTCTTATGATTTTTTTTTAATCACGCCCGGCTCACCAATGTTGTTTGTCCATATAATAGTCCAGAGATAGCTCAGATAAGTATTTCAAAGTCGGTGTTTTATTGGTATTGCGTATTAGTTACATTTTCAGAGGAAGACAAAAAGGTAAACACTCTAGAATGACTATTCTGGTTCTCTCGGCTGGTTTTCTTTTCTCGCTAGAAACCATTCGAGCCACCTAGTGTCACAACGTCACTTTCGAGTAGGCATCTTTCCTTATGTCTCTAGAGAACATTCAAGACACCCAGTGTCACAACGTCACTTTCGAGTAGGTATCTTTACTTATGTCGCTATAGAACATTCAAGCCACCCAGTGTCACAGCGTCACTTTCGAGCATGTATCTATCCTTATGTGGCTAGAGAACTTACAAGCCACCCAGTGTCAAAACGTCAATTTCGAGTAGGTACTTTCCTTATGTCGCTAGAGAACATCAAGTCACCCAGTGTCACAACGTTACATTCGAGTTGATATCTCTCCTTATGTCGCTAGAGAACATTCAAGCCACCCAGTGTCACAGGGTTACTTAAGAGAAGGTATCTTTCCTAGTTACGCTAGAGAACATTCAAGCTACCAAGTGTCACAGCGTCACTTTCGAGTAGGTATTATTGGGGTCGAGAGACTTCCTTCCAACGTGCTGGGATGAAAGAACACGCCAAGAGCAAACATACAAGCGGCGCCATGAAATTGTGATGTAGAGACAATATAGAGAATTATATAGACAACAGGTGGCTTGAATGTTTTATATCGACATAAGGAAAGGTACCTACTCGAAAGTGACGTTGTGACACTGGTGGCTTCAATGTTCTAAAGTGACATTAGGAAAGATACTTACTCTAAAGTGACGTTGTGACACTGATGGCTTCAATGTTCTAAAGTGACATTAGGAAAGATACTTACTCTAAAATGACGTTGCGACACTGGGTGGCTTGAATTTTATCTAACGCCATGAGGCAAGCTGGTGATACCGGGTGACTTGAATGTACTCTAGCGACATTAGGAAAGATACCTACCTGAAAGTGACGTTGTGACACTGGGTGTCTTGAATGTTCCCTAGACACATAAGGAAAGATACCTTCTCGAAAATGACGTTGTGACACTGGTTGGCTTGAATGTTCTACAGCGACATAGGGAAAGATACATACTTTAAAATGACGCTGTGACACTAAGTGGCTTGAATGTTCTCTAGCGACATAAATAATGATACCTACTCCGAAGTTACGTTGTGGCACCTGGTGGCTTGAATGTTCTATTACGACATTGGTAAAGATACCTACTCGAAAGTTAGGCTGTGACACTGGGTGGCTTGAATGTTCTCTAGCGACATGAGGAAAGCTATCTACTCGAAAGTGACATTGTGACACTGGGTGGCTTGAATGTTCTCTTGCGACATTAGGAAAGGTACCTACTCGAAAGTAAAGTTGTGACACTGGGTGGCTTGAATGTTATATAGCGACACAAGGAAGGATACTTACTCGATATTGACGTTATGACACCGGGTGGCTTGAACGTTCTCTAGCGACATAAGGAAAGATACCTATTTGAAAGTGACGTTGTTACACTGGGTGGCTTGAATGATCTCTAGCTACATAAGGAAAGATACCTACTTGAATGTAACGTTGTGAAACTGAGTAGCTTGTATGTTCAATAGCGACATAAGTAAATATACCTACTCGAAAGTGACGCTGTAACAATAGGTGTCTTGAATGTTCTCAAGCGGCATGAATAATGATACCTACTCGAAAGTGACGTTGTGACACTGGGTGGCTTGAATGGTCAATAGCGACATAAGGAAAGATACCTACTCGAAAGTAACGCTTTGACACTTGGTTACTTGATTGTTCTATATGGACATAAGGAAAGATACCTACTCGAAAGTGACGTTGTGAAACAGGGTGGCTTGAATGTTCTCTAGCGATATAATGGAAGATGCCCACTCGAAAGTGACGCTGAGACACTGGATGGCATGAATGTTTTCTAACGACATAAGAAAAGATACTTACTCGAAAGTAACGTTGTGACAGTGGGTGGCTTGAATGTTCTCTAGCGACATAAGGAAAGATGCCTACTCGAAGTGACGCTGTGACACTGGGTGGCTTGATGTTCTCTAGCGACATAAGGAAAGGTGCCTACTCGAAAGAAACGTTGTTACACTGGGAGGCTTGAATGTTCTATAGCAATATAAGGAAAGATACCTACTCGAAAGGGTCGTTTTGACACTGGGTGGCTTGAATGTTATATAGGGATACAAGAAAAGATACTTACTTGTAAGTGACGCTGTGGCACTGGGTGGCTTGAATGTTTTCTAACGACATTAGTGGAGATACCTACTTGAAAGTAACGTTGTGACACTGGGTGGTTTGAATGTTCATTTGCGACATTAAGAAAGATTTTTACTCGAAACTGACCTCGTGACACTGGGTGGCTTGAATTTTTTTAGCGCCATGAGGCAAGCTACCAACTCGAAAGTGACATTCTGACACCGGGTGACTTGAATGTTCTCTAGCGACATTAGGAGAGATACCTACCTGAAAGTGACGTTGTGACACTGGGTAGCTCGAATGCTCAATAGCGACATGAGAAAAGATATCTACTCGAAAGTAACTTTGTGACACTGGGTGGCTTGAATGTTCTCTAGCGACATAAGGAAAGATACATACTCGAAAGTGAAGTGGTGACACTGGATGGCTTGAATGTTCTATAACGACATTAGAAAAGATACCTACTCGAAAGTGACGTTGTGACACTGGCTGGCATGAATGTTCTCTAGCGACATAAGGAAAGTAACCTTCTCGAAAGTGACGTTGTGAAACTGGGTGGCTTGAATGTTCTCTAGAGACATAAGGAAAGTAACCTACTCGAAAGTGACGTTGTGAAACTGGGTGGCTTGAATGTTCTTCAGCGACATAAATGAAGATACCTACTCGAAGGTTATGCTGTGACACTGGGTGGCTTGAATGTTATCTAGCGACACAAGTAAAGATACCTACTCGATAATGACGTTGTGACACTGTGGGCTCGAATGTTCTCTAGCGTCATTATGAAAGTTACCTACTCGAAAGTGACTTTGTGACACTGGGTGACTTGAATGTTCTCTAGCAACATAAGGAAAGTAACCTACTTGAAAGTGACGTGGTGACACTGGGTGGCGTGAATGTTCTCTAGCGACATAAGTAGAGATACCTACTCAAAAGTGACCTTGTGACACTAGGTGGCTTGAAGGTTCTCTAGCGACATAAGGAAAGATACCTACTCTAGAGTGACTGTGTGACACTGGGTGTCTTGAATGTTCTCTAGCGACATAAGGTAAGATACCTACTCGAAAGTGACGTTGTGACACTGGGTGGCATGAATGTTTTCTAGCGACATAAGAAAAGATACCTACTCGAAAGTAACGTTGTGACACTGGTGGCTTGAATGTTCTGAAGTGACATTAGGAAAGATACCTTCTCTAAAGTGACGCTGTGACACTGTGTGGCTTGAATGGTCTCTTGCGACATATGGAAAGATACCTACTCTAAAATGACGTTGCGACACTGGGTGGCTTGAATTTTATCTAGCGCCATGGGGCAAGCTACCTACTCGAAAGTGACGTTGTGACACTGGGTGACTTGAATGTACTCTAGCGACATTAGAAAAGATACCTGCCTGAAAGTTACGTTGTGACACTGGGTGGCTTGAATGTTCCCTAGAGACATGAGGGAAGATACATTCTCGAAAATCACGTTGTGACACTGGGTGGTTTGAATGCTCTATAGCGACATATGAAAATATATCTACTCGAAAGTATCTTTGTGACACTGGCTGGCTTGAATGTTCTCTAGCGACATAAGGAAAGATACCTACTCGAAAGTAACCTTGTGACACTGGGTGGCTTGAATGTTCTCTAGCGACATAAGGAAAGATACCTACTCGAATGTGACGTTGTGACACTGGGTGGCATGAATGTTTTCTAAAGACAAAAGGGAAGATGCCCACTCGAAAGTGACGCTGTGACACTGGGTGGCGGGAATTTTCTCTAGCGACATAAGTGAAGATACCTACTCGAAAGTGACACTGTGACACTGGGTGGCTTGAATGTTTTATAGCGACAAAAGGGATGCTACCTACTCGAAATTAACGTTGTGACACTGGGTGGCGTGAATGTTATATAGCGACAAAAGGGAAGCTACCTACTCGAAAGTAACGTTGTGAAACTGGGTGGCTTGAATGTTTTCTAGCGACACAAGTAAAGATACCTATTCGAAAATGACGTTGTGAACTGGGTGGCTTTAATGTTTTTTAGCGTCATTATGAAAGTTACTTACTCGAAAGTGACGTGGTGACACTGGGTGGCTTGGATGTTCTCTAGCTACATAAGGAATGATACCTACTCGAAAGTAACGTTGTGACACTGAGTGGATTGAATGTTCTATATGGACATAAAAAAGATATCTCTTCGAAAGTAACTCTGTGACAATGGGTGTCTTGAATGTTCTCTAGTGACATAAGTAAAGATACCTACTCGAAGGTGAAGTTGTGACACTGGGTGGCTTGAATGTTCTATATAGACATAAGGAAATATAATCCTCGAAAGTAACGCTATGACACTGGGTGGCTTGAATGTTCTCTAGCGACATAAGGAAAGATACCTACTTGAAAGTAACGTTGTGACACTATGTGGCTTGAATGTTCTTTAGCGACATAAGTAAAGATATCTACTTGAAAGTAATGCTGTTACACTGGGTGGCTCGAATGTTCTATATAGTCATAAGGAAAGATACCTATTCGAAAATGACGCTGTAAAACTGGGTGGCTTGAATGTACTCTAGCGATACAATGAAAGATACCTACTCTAAAATGACGCTATGACACTGGTGGCGTGAATGTTCTCTAGCGACATACGTTAAGATACCTACTCGAAAGTGACCTTGTGCCGCTGGGTAGCTTGAATGTTCTCTAGCGACATAAGTTGAGATACCTACTCGAAAGTAACGTTGTGACACTAGAAGGCTTGAATGTTTATGGTGAGATTAGGAAAGATACCTGCTCGAAAGGGACATTGTGGAACTAGTTGGCTTAAATGTTCTCTTGCGACATATGAAAGATGCCTACTCGAAAGTGACGCTGTGACACTGGGTGGCTTGAATGTTCTCTTGCGACATTAAGAAAGATACCTACTCGAAACTGACGTTGTGACACTGGGTGGCTTGAATGTTATATAGCGACAAAAGGGATGCTACCTACTCGAAATTAACGTTGTGACACTGGGTGGCGTGAATGTTATATAGCGACAAAAGGGAAGCTACCTACTCGAAAGCAACGTTGTGACACTGGGTGGCTTGAATGTTTTCTAGCGACACAAGTAAATATACCTATTCGAAAGTAACATTGTGACACTGGGTGGATTGAATGTTCTATATGGACATAAAAAAAGATATCTCTTCGAAAGTAACTCTGTGACAATGGGTGTCTTGAATGTTCTTTAGCGACATAAGTAAAGATATCTACTTGAAAGTAATGCTGTTACACTGGGTGGCTCGAATGTTCTATATGGTCATAAGGAAAGATACCTATTCGAAAATGACGCTGTAAAACTGGGTGGCTTGAATGTACTCTAGCGATACAATGAAAGATACCTACTCGAAAATAACGCTGTGACACTGGTGGCGTGAATGTTCTCTAGCGACATACGTTAAGATACCTACTCGAAAGTGACCTTGTGACGCTGGGTAGCTTGAATGTTCTCTAGCGAAATAAGTTAAGATACCTACTCGAAAGTAACGTTGTGACACTAGAAGGCTTGAATGTTTATGGTGAGATTAGGAAAGATACCTGCTCGAAAGGGACATTGTGGAACTGGTTGGCTTGAATGTTCTCTTGCGACATATGAAAGATGCCTACTCGAAAGTTACGCTGTGACACTGGGTGGCTTGAATGTTCTCTTGCGACATTAAGAAAGATACCTACTCGAAACTGACGTTGTGACACTGGGTGACCTGAATGTTCTCTAGCGACATAAAGAAAGGTACCTTCTCGAAAGTAACGCTGTAACACTGGTGGCTTGAATGTTCTAAAGCGACCTTAGGAAAGATACCTACTCTAAAATGACGTTGCGACACTGGGTGGCTTGAATTTTATCTAGGGCCATGAGGCAAGCTACCTACTCGAAAGTGACGTTGTGACACTGGGTGGACTTGAATGTTCTCTAGCGACATTAGGAAAGATACCTTCTCGAAATGACGTTGTGACACTGGGTGGCTTGAATGCTCTATAGCGACATAAGGAAAGATACCTATTCGAAAGTGACGTGGTGACACTGGTTGCCTTGAATGTTCTATAACGACATTAGGAAAGATACCTACTCGAAAGTGACGTTGTTACACTGGGTGGCTTGTGCTGCCTTCAGAATCTGCGAGTGGCTGACGTCCAGTCCCAGTACGTGCTCGAAGTAAGGCGCCAGTTTGCGCGTCGCTTGTCCCGTGCCGCAGCCGACGTCCACGGCTAGCTGCCAGGGTGTGGCCTACCACATGATAGCTTCTGTTGGAATAAAGCCACGAATTTGGACTTCCGTTTATCATATTGCTGTAAATATCGATGTTTCACAGACTCATAGGGAGAACATTGCATTCATAACATTTCTCAAAATCAATAAACTATTAGAGAAAATATATTTCATATACAGAACAAACTATCTTTACTCAATTATATGTATATTCTCTAAGAGTTATATTTTTAATATTTCATAACAAAACTAAAGCTCTACGGGGTGATATACAAGGATGGGTCAATAAGTAATGCAAAATCACCCCTAGAAAAATATATAATAATTTATTATCTTAAAAAACATCTCTGGTCCAATATTTTAAAGAATGTGTTGACGACTGGAATTTAGAAAACAAGAGCTACACCTTTGGATTCTCAATCTGATGGAATGGATGAAAGTTTTAACAGGATCTTTCTCAACACCTGACCATGTTTGTCGACAAAAATCAAAGAGACTGGGATCAACATATTTTCATGCTCTTGATGGCCTATCGATCAGCTGAACATGAACCTACTGGTTAAGTTCCTGCTAGAATGCTATTTGGCCATGAACTCCGAATGCCTTGTCATCTCCTTCTTGGAGTCCAGAAAAAACCTTCGAAGACACTAATGAGTACATCTCTCACCTGGAAGAAAGGATGCTGACCATTCACCAGTGGGCAAGAGAGAAGCTTCACTTTTCAAGTGAGAAAATGAAAGATAGGTACAACGACAAGACTTCCAACAAGACTCTCAAATAATGTGAAATGGTTCGGCTCCATAATCCTCAACGGAAGAGAGGACTTCCTCCTAAACTTCAGTTTCAGTGAGAAGGAGCCTACTAGATCATCAAGTGCCTCAATGATGTCATCTATCGAATTCAGAAGACCCGGACATCTAAACCCAAAATGGTGCACTACAACCGATTAGCACCTTTCAGGGGTACTGTTCCAGAACAATGGACTGTTCGGGACGATCAGTCCTAAGGAGGGGGCAGTGTTACTTAGAATTTAAAAAAAAAAGAAGAAAGAGGGGCATTCCAGAATAGAATGTTACAGAACGTTCAAGAAAAATATAGAAAAATCGGAGAACAACTGATTGGCCAATCAGTAGCGATTGAGCAAGGCTTAGCGTGGCGGCTTTCTGATTGACTGACCAACCATGACCGTTCTGGAAAGATATAATCTGGGATATATAGGGATGAAGAACTAATGCCATGAATTAGAAGAACGAAGCTACGTGGTGGACTACAAGCAAACTCTACTGTCTCAAGAGGTCAGACTGCTGCTTACCGCTGACGCCGGTGTTCTTCGTGGAAGATTCCAGAAGGTTCTACCAACTTCTGTCTCCTGTTCTGCTCCTGCTTTCCCTTACGGTGCTGCGGTTGGTGAGTTGCAACTGCTTTTTTCTCTAATTGTTGTTTTATTTTTCACTCTTCTGTAATTATTTTATCAATTAAGCTTAAATAAGGTCCTAATGATCGTTTGTACCCACGGAAGTTATTGTAAAAGAATCAGAGGCTGGATCTCAGAGATTGTTGTTCAATTAACAAAACATTAGATTAAGATGACACAAAACAAAAGCAAGCGTAGGGGCAGACAACCAAAGTTAAACTAAAACTACAGGTACAGCCGGTCGGGGTGGCGCCAGGTCACGTGATGTCTGGTAGGAAGGTGGCGTTGCTATGCAACGGCTGATGTGCGAAGTTACTCTCCAACACTCCCACCTAACAAGCACTTAGTTGTTTCAAACAGTCCAAGTTGGCTTCTTTGTTTTATAAACTTTTCTGGAGGTAGAGCTTTCGTAAATATATCTGCAGCTTGAGCATTGGTGCAGACATAAAAAAGGTAAATTGCATGGTTTTGAAATTGATCTCTGATAAAGTGATACGAAATATCAATATATTTAGTTCTTTTGTGGTATTTTGGGTTGTGAACAAGTCTTATGTATCTTTGATTGTCGCAATAAATTGTTGTAGGCTTTACTTATTCTTGGTGTAGCTCTCGTAGAAGTTGTCTCAGCCAAATTGCTTCTTTCGTTGCCTTGGAAGCCGCAATATATTCAGATTCTGTTGTTGACAGAGACACACAATTCTTTTAGAAATGGGTCCATTATTCAACATGAACACATATCCGGTGGTTTATTTTTTGTTTCTAGGTCTCCAGCAAAATCAGCATTGGAAAAACTTTTCACAGATGTTGTGAAGGATCTCCCAGCAAAAGAAATACCGATGTTTTTCGTAGCTTTTAAGTTACAAATATTTTCTTTACTGCGGTCCAATGTGAAAGTCATCGGTTGTTCATAAATTGGCTAACCCTGCTGACTGCGTAGGCAATATCAGGTCTCGTTTCAGTCATAAGGTACATTAAACTGCTGATTGTCTGTCTGTATGGAATCTTGTTCATTTCTTCAATTTCCTGATCATACTTTGGACACATCTCTCTTGTTAGTTTTGAGTAAGGATCAGAAGGTACAGGTTGTAAATTAATTTCAAGGAGGTTGTAAAATGTTCAAGTGTTCTTTCAATGTATGAGGCTTGATGTAGAAATAATCTTTTACATGTTCTAACTCGATTTATTTGTAGACCAAGGAAATAATCGGCTGTAAATGTTTTTATTTCAAAATGGGAATTTAAGTACTTTATTATATCATGTAAATGTTGTTTGTTTATACTGCAGATTAAGCAATCATCTACATATGTTGCAAGTAATATGTAAGCCTGTTTACACTTCATTGTATAGAAACATGAATCTGATATGCTAGGTTTGAATCAAACTTAATTAAAAACTCATGAAATTTCTTGTTCCACATTCTGGGGGATTGCTTAAGACCATAGATAGTTTTCTGAAGAGAGCAAACATGATTTTGAAAATCTGGGTTTTCATAACCTTGGGGTTGTTCCATGTAAAGTTCTTCTTCCAAGTCACCATTCAAGAAGGCAGATTTTACATCTAATTGAATCATTTCCATATCAAGTGATGCAT
Source organism: Cordylochernes scorpioides (assembly GCA_030710605.1). NCBI lineage: Eukaryota > Metazoa > Arthropoda > Arachnida > Pseudoscorpiones > Chernetidae > Cordylochernes > Cordylochernes scorpioides. The sequence continues at coordinate 27,190,907 of CP092870.1, read as the reverse complement.
AAAGTGATAAGATTGTTCTAATTGAATCGAATTTTACTACTGGAGAAAAAGTTTCATCATAATCAAGTCCTGATTTTTATGAATAACCTTTCGCCACTAGTCTAGCCTTAAACATTTTATTTGATCCATCTGCATTTTGCTTTATTTTGTATATCCACTTGCATGCAATAGCTTTACTGTCTGATGGTAGTGTCACATAAGTCCATGTTTGAATTTTCATCAAGGAATTGAATTCATCATCCATAGCTAGTTTCCACTTTTCTGAGTTTTGTCTTACAATTGCATCTTCATAGTTCAATGGTTTTTGGTCATGGACATAACAAGCATATGAAATATCTCTTGTACAGTTGGTTGATGGTTGTTCCTTTTCTCTTATTCTATTCCTGAGAGGGTATCTGCATGATTCTTCTGGTTTGGAACTGGTATTTGTGCTATCAACACTTTTTCACTATATATAGTTACCTGCTCTTGTTGGTTATCCTGAATATTTTCTGATGTATTAGCTTCAGTAAATATTACATCTCTGCTTATAATAAATTTTCTAGCAATAGGATCCCACATTCTATAATTTTTGTTAGTTTCAGTATATGCAACAAAAAAATGTACGAATAATCTTTTTTGTCTAATTTCTTTCTGTTGTCCTTTGGTATATGCACATAAGCATTACATCCAAAAGTTTTCAAATGTAAGATGGAGGGTTTTCTCTTGCACCATATTTCATAAGGTGTAGAATTTCCCAATACTTTAGTAGTACATCTATTTAAGAGATAGACTGCTGTGTTTACGGCCTCAGCCCACAGTTCAAGCGGCATTTTTCTTCCATGTAACAAGCATCTAGCTGATTAAAATATTGTTCTGTTATCTCTTTCAGAAATTCCATTCTGTTCTGGGGTATACGGAGCAGTGAGTTCATGAACAATTCCTAGAAATTTTAGATAATCAGAAAAATTCTCATTTAAAAATTCTGTGCCATTATCTGTTCTGAATATTTTTATTTTATTTCCAGTTTCAGTAATAACTCTTTTTACAAATTCGTTAAATTTCTCAAGTACATCTGATTTATGCCTAATAAAGTAGACCATTCTGAATCTTTAAAAATCATCCTTGAATGATACAAAATATAATGATCCACCTGGTGATATTTTACTCATAGGTCCACAAACATCTGAATAGATCAGCTCTCCTGGATAGGTCGACTTTTCAAACATTTGGGTTAATTTTATAGAATTTACATGACCCATTCTTTGTGATTTGTGAAGATTGCTTTGCTTTAATAATATTTCTATAAATATTTGAATTATCCTTTATTCCAGTAACTAGAACTTTCGAATTTTTGTCAATTTTATCTGATTTCCTTTACAAATGAGCGCCAAACCATGTTTTGTTGCATTAGCTATTGAAAAAAGATTGGTCTCCAATTCAGGAATATAGAGAACACCAAACATAGTTGCATTAATTTCCTGACTATTAACATTAGAGAGTGTTGTGTCTCTATGTTCTTACAACTACTCCAGGTCACCGAGATCCATTAAGTGAGAGATAAAACCTTTATTGCCTCATAAACACTAATATGACTGAACGAACTATTTACAAATTAATTATATATATATATACATAAAAATAATTAACATAGTAACACAAACAAACACTATGCAAAACCTTATTTGCATATCACGACAATTTATCTAAACATAACTATTGTTATACAAAATACCACATCTTCTCACCCCCAATTTGTTACACAATCTTTTAAGTATTCGGGGAGTCTCCGGTTTCTTATTGGTCTACTTGGCCCAGGTGTTTCCTCCTGCCTTTCCTGTGATTCGTTTGGGTCATTCATTTGTTCCCCCCTTCTTTCGGTGTTACACTCCTCCTTCTTCTCCACATCCTCCGATACTTCTTCCTTGACTCTTCTCATCAATTGGTCCTGGTGTCTTTTTGCTGTCACTCCGTTTTCCATAATTACCTCATAGTTCCTGGGTCCAAGTACTGTCTTTATCTTCCCCGGTTCCCACTTTCCCTTTCCATTATATTTACGTGCATACACATTCTCTTGGGACTTGAACCTATTTTGGAAGTGTTCTTTTCCATTTTCGCTATCTTCACTTTCTTTAGGGTGCAACCGGTTCATTCTTGTGGTCAGTCTGCGACCCATTAGTAGCTCAGCTGGTGTTAGTCCAGTTGTTCCATGAGGTGTAGTCCGCATTGCAAACAGAGCGCGTGGCAGCGTAACCGATATGTTCTCCCATCCATTCTTTCTTATTATCTGTTTGAGTGTTTGTGCCACTCTTTCTGCCTGTCCGTTTGTCTGTGGGTGGTAGGGAGCCGATGTTATATGCCTTATTCCGTTCATCATCAAAAATTCCTGGAACTCATGACCCACAAACATGCGACCATTATCCGAAACAACCTGGTCGGGCAAACCATGAACAGCGAACAGATTTCTTAATACTCGCACTGTAGCTGTTGCCGTGCAGTGATCCATGATGATGGCCTCCGGCCACTTAGACATTGAATCAACGACTATTAGAAACGTTCTCCCATGGAATGGACCTGCATAGTCTATATGAATGCGTGACCATGGTTTAACTGGTGCCGTCCAAGGGTGAACTGGGCTCGGTTTAGGATTATTTCGCACCAGTTGGCAATTTTCGCATCTTTCGACCCTATTCTCTATAGCCTTATCCATTCCTGGCCACCACACATGGCTCCTTGCAATTGCCTTCATTTGTACAATTCCAGGGTGAGTTTCATGAAGCTGTTCTATTGTTCTCCTCTGTAGAACGGGCGGTATTACTACCCTATTTCCCCACAGGAGACACTCTCTATGTAGGGATAATTCATTTCTCCTATTGAAGTATGGCCTAAATTTTTCTGCTGGACAGTGAGCTGGCCATCCTATTCGAGTCCATTCCACAATTATCCCCAGAACTGAGTCTTCCTGCGTTAATTTTGCCACTTCCTTCGCCTCTAATGGTGACTCTTCATTAGTTTCCATCAGAAAAACGTCAACTGGTTCCGGTGTTTCTTTACTTGTTTTTTCGTGGGGTGCTCTACTCAACACATCCGCATTTGCGTTCATTCTCAGGTCTGTGTTCAATCTGATAGGAGTACGATTCCAATGTAAGACTCCACCTCATCATCCTCGGGGAAAGCATTTGAGGGATAGGTTTATTCGGATTAAAGAATTCCAGTAGAGGCTTATGGTCAGTGATTATCTTAAAGTCACGGCCATACAAATATTTGTAGAATTTTGAGATGCCAAATATTTTATGGCCAGGGCTTCCTTATCTATTTGTGCATACCTTCTTTCCGTCTGAGACATAGTTCTCGAAGCAAACGCAATGGGTCTCTCCATTCCTTCCTCCACGTGCGAAAGCACTGCTCCTACTCCAAAGGGTGATGCATCACAAGCCAAGACCAGGGGTTTTCTGGCATCATAGGGTGTTAGCACTAAATCGGATTGAATCAAATTCTTTGCCTCCCTGAATGCTCTATCCTCCACTTCTTTCCATTTCCAACAATTTATTTTGTTTAGTAGTCTATGCAGTGGTTCAAGTACAGTGGTTCTGTCTTTTAAAAATTTGCTATAAAAATTCAATAGTCCAAGGAAACTCTGTAACTCTTTTTTGTTTTCGGGTTTCGGAAAATTCTTAATTGCCTCACATTTCTCTTCAGTAGGGTGTATGCCTTCCGCATCTATTCGGCACCCAAGAAAAATTAACGAAGATTTTTTAAATTCGCACTTTTCCTTCTTAAGAGTCAATCCCATTCTTTGAATACTCTTCAATACTTCTCTCAATCGGAAGTCATGTTCCATTTCATCTTTCCCTGTTACCAGAATGTCATCCAGGTAAACGACTACTCCTGGAATTTTGGCTATTAAACTTTCCATTCTTCGCTGGAATATTCCTGGCGCACAGGAAACACCAAAAGGCAAACGGTTTACCTTAAACAATCCCTTGTGCGTGTTAATAGCCAATAGCTCTGCTGTCTCCTCATCCACCACCAGCTGCTGATATGCATCTTTAAGGTCCAACTTTGAGAAATCCTTTCCTCCTGCCAAATTGACTTGCAAGTCGGCTGCCGCCGGAACTGGGAAAGTATCTGACTCCACGATGGTGTTAACAGTACTCCGATAATCTCCACATATTCTTAGTGAACCATGCCTTTTCAGTACTGGGACAATTGGGGTAGCAAACCTTGTAAATTCAACAGGAGTCAATATTCCTTGTTCCTCCATCTTCCTCAAAGCCTCTTCAACCTTAGGTCTAATTGCGTATGGCAATGTTCTAGCCCTTAGAAATGTGGGTTTCCCTAGAGTTTTGATCTTTATATGGATTGGTGGACCTCTGTATTGTCCTAATTTCTCTTTAAACACATCCATAAATTCCTCAGTGATTTGACATACACTGTTGCCATAATTTTTCCATTCAAGACCAATTCCAATCTGGTCAAACGCCTCCCTTCCAATCAGATTTGGGCCCGGACCTTCGACCACAAGCAATTCCATTGTGATATTTCTTTTGTTTACTTTTACTGTGCCCTTATTTTACCCAGAATGGATAACCTCTGTCTGTTCCATTGCACCAACTTGGTAGCATCCTTCTCTATTCTAGGCCTTTCTGACTTCACCCAAGTTTCTATATACGTCTTCTCAGAAATAATATTTTTTCCTGTTCCTGAGTCAATGAGCATATTAATATCTCGACCGCTAGTCTGTACCCTTACCACATAATTCCGCATGTTACTTGTGTCCTTCACTTGATTTACATTAAAAAGGCCATTAGTTGCCTCCGCCTCCTCATCTATCGAGCAATTATTACGATCGCTCCTCCAGTTCCCGTTCTTACAGACCCTAGATATATGCCCTAACTTCTGGCATTTAAAACATCTTTTATTTTTAAAGAAACATTGCTCTTCTCTGTGATTTGTGTTTCCACAGCGGAAACGTTTAAAAATCTTCTTCTCATCCCTCAGTCTCACTTTAACAGCTCTTCCCATTACATTCATTTCTTCCTGAGGTTTTCCATTTTTAATTTCTGCAACGTTCTTTACCGCAGCCTCATGTGTCAATGCCATTTTTTGAGCCACTTTAAATGTTAGAATACTATTCAATAACAGAATTGATTGTATCTCTTCGTTTAGAATACCACATTTTAGGGCATCACGCAACCTATCTTCCAAATCAGGGAATTCACACTTCTCGGCAATTTTCTTTAGAGCTGTTATAAATTCAGATATTGTTTCATTTGGCATTTGAAGCCTTTTCGTAAATTTAAAACGCTGCACTATTATATTTGGTGTTGGATCAAAGTATTTTTTAATCCTTGTTACCACCTCCTCCCATTCTGTCTCCAATGGATTCTTGGGAGAGGTCAACGTCCGTATTATATTATAAGTTTCTCTTCCACATAACGAGAAAAATGTTGCCCTCTTTTTATCAACCTTTACTATATCGTTCGCTATGCAATAGGAATCAAAGCGCTCTAAATAACTCGAGAGTTCATTTCCGTTGTTTGGATTGAATTGCTCAATGTTCATCATTGTTCACTCACTTTACCTCGTCGCCAATGTTGCGTCTCTATGTTCTTACAACTACTCCAGGTCACCGAGATCCATTAAGTGAGAGATAAAACCTTTATTGCCTCATAAACACTAATATGACTGAACGAACTATTTACAAATTAATGATATATATATACATAAAAATAATTAACATAGTAACACAAACAAACACTATGCAAAACCTTATTTGCATATCACGACAATTTATCTAAACATAACTATTGTTATGCAAAATACCACAGAGAGAATATCAATATTTCCCTTATATTTTGCATAGATCTTATTTCCATCTCAAAGGCACACAGGATGAACACCTTCAGGTATTTCTTCGAATATAGAGAACCATTCTCTTCTGAAAGTCATGTGATCCGTTGCTCCCGAGTCTGCAATCCAGGAATCCTTTGTTTCAACGAGGAAGGCACTTGTCTCAGCTGAAAAAGCACAGCTATCATCTCTGGCTGAAGAACTTGGCTGTTGTCCTTTCTGTTCTTCCTTTATTTTATAGCATTCTTTCCAACAATGCTCCTTCTTCTTGCAATATCCACAGTGTGTATTTTTCTTTCTATCTTTTATGGATTGTTGAAGCTGCTGTTGTTTGTAGGAAGCTGTTGAATTTCTGTTGATCTTTGAAAATGTCATCAAGGCATTATCTGGTTTAAAATTTCCTGAAGAATCCCAATGATCCTGTAAGCTTTCTTCTTTCAGTAATCTTGCCGTTAAGTTTTCTAGAGTCTTTTCTTCTCATGAAACTGACTCCCACGCTGTTAGGAAATTCTTGTTCAGGCAAGCTGCAAATTATATTTGTATTTAGGGTAACATCAGAGATTGGCTCACCTAGATCTTTCATTTGTTGTGCCTGAGTTTCAACTTTGTAAATGTGAGAAGCAACGTTATCATTTGGATTCATTTTATATTCTCGAGAAATATTTGTTGCAGCAAATATTTGTTTGTTTCAGATTTCAGTTCTTATATTGTTGATAATTTCTTCCACATTTCTGATGAAGACTGGCAATTAACAATCTGTTGAAGATATTTAAAATCCAGAGCAGTAGTGATCAGCATTTTGGATTTTGAATCTTTCTTTTTCCATTCAGAGAATTTTGCAATATCCTCTATTTCAGGTTTTATTTCAGAGCCATCAGTTATGCTGAGAAGATCTTTTGCTTCTAGAATAATCTTCATTTGAAATTTCCATAAATGAAAATTATCGCCATTGAATTTTGAATTTGTGTAAGTTCAGTAGTCATCTTGAGCAATAAAAACGAAATTCAGCTTAGATAAAAAAAATTGATACCAACCACGGACTGCTACCATGTAAGAGAATCAGAGGCTGGAGCTCAGAGATTATTGTTTAATAAACAAAACATTAAATTAAGATGACACAAAACAAAAGCAAGCGTAGGGGCAGACAATCAAAGTTAAACTAAAACTACAGGTACAGCCGGTCGGGGTGGCGCCAGGTCACGTGATGTCTGGTAGGAAGGTGGCGTTGCAAGGCAACGACTGATAAGCGAAGTTACTCTCCAACAGTTATTCTTTCTCAAGCAGCAACGCAGAAATATTTGAACGTGTTGCGATCTATTATCAAATTGGTTATTGATAATTTATTAAATATCACACAAAAAATGGCAAAATAAAAATATTTAAATCCATAAAGAATATCGGGGTTTAAAATGTTGATCATTATAGAAAAGACAAAAGGAGTATAAATACTGTAATTGCATGAACATTCCATATTTAAGGTAGGATAAAGGAACCTACCCTGGTCTCGGTCAGGTAGTCAACGATGGCTTGAATGATGAATTTTGGAGGAACGGGGCGGAAGCGCTCGTAGAGGTCGGAGTGGCCGGTGCCCTGGTAGAGCCTCCTGGTGTCCTCCATGTTTCTGTAGAACGTTTTATTCTCATCAGTACCATGGTATAGTTACTGAATTAATTTATGGTGCTAATTTTTCAGGCTTCCTGATGTCCTCCATGGTTCTGTTGGACGTTTTAAGTCTCATCAGCACCATGTCATTGTTACTGGATTTGTTCATATCACTCAGTTTCCAGGCCTCCTGGTGTCATCCGTAGTTCTGTTGAATGTTAAATCCTCATCATTAGCATGTTTTGGTTTCTAAATTATCTTATGGTACTGAATTCTCAGGCCTCCTGGTGTCCTCCATGGTTCTATCAAACGCGGTTTCTACTCACCCACTACAATATATCGGTTATTGATATAAATGTATGATTCTGTGCAAAGATCAGCGACGGACTTCGGAAAAGTTTATATGTTCTTCCCAATTTTAAATAATTTGTGAAGAACAATGGTTGGTTTTCTTATAGGTGCGTGGCGTTATCATTTCAAAAATTTTGTTTTGACAGTATCTAGTCATGTGTCCTGATGTGTTACATTTAAGAGATATCGGTCAACCATCCACAGTTCTAGTATTCTGTAGTTACCTATCCATATTTTATTTGAATTTTTGTATACGGTAATTTGTTCTTTGGGTGTATTTAGGGGTCATTTGTTGATAATTGGTTTGTCTATATTAAAACCTTCTCTCTCCCTCTCTCGGCCGTGCGGCCACGCGGAGCGTGATCTCCGCGTTTTCTTCGAATGAGATGGAGGTGATGGTGATCGGAAACCCCTTTTGGCTATTGGCTGAAAACCAAGGAAATGGACTGCAAGCACGAACAAACATTACCGAAAACCTTCAAGTTTCCGCCGAAATATCGGCAAAAGTTTCAGAATTGGCTGAGAGCCATTCTGATTCAAACAATAGTAAAGTTGCAAATTTAGAGCCGGCGGCGGACGGTAAACATTCAAATTCTCGCCGCAATTAGGCTGATTTCCCGGAACAGAACGACCAGCCTCCCGATAAGCGAAGATGTAATCTTCACAACACTGGGAGGCTCATAGAAGAAGCCACATGATTCTGACCACGCCAATTCAGGGGCGAAAAAGGGTTGCGCCCAGTCACCGAGAATTCCCCCAAACAGCAGCAAACCCGAGCCATGCAAAGGCCAAGCAAGGTGCACGAATGCCATACCACCAGGCAGAAGCAAGCAACCTTCCGAGCCGAGTCGGCAGCGGGGCAGGCGGACCAATGTGTCTATCTAGAGTTCTGCCCAGACTTCACCCAGGAGCAGAACTTCCGGGCGTTGGAAGCCAAGCTGGGCAAAGGCACCGTCTACCAGCTGACGAAGATGGAAGAACACATCCTGGTCGGCCTTTCCAGCGTGCACCTCGCCGACAAGCTGATAGATGAAGGCCTCGACATCGAAGACGCCACCCTCCGGGCCTTCCCTCTGAGGAAAAGGGCCGAGCGAATAGTGCTCGGCAATGTACTATTCTTCGTCGAAGACGCTGACCTCGTCGCTGCTCTACGGCCTTACGGACAGGTAACGTCCATCATCCAGAAGATGAAGCAGCTCGAGGACTCCTGATGGGCTGATTCTCGACGCGAGGCCTTTATCATATTGCGCGACGGAGTGAAGATCTCCCATACCCCTGCTCGGCTGGATGTCAGGTCCAAAGGAGTGGTCACACACTTCTATGTGACCTACGGCATCAAGTGCTCCCCGTGACATAAGCAGGGACACAAACGTGCAAACTGTCCTCGCAAGACTGGTTCTAGAAGGACAAGCTGGTTCTCCCTGTGGATTCTCTTGCTGCACGCACACAAGGCTGGGCCAAGCCGCCTTTCACCTCGAACACCATTCCGGCTGCAGCACCAACTCCAGCTGAATCACCAGCTCCACCTGCAGCACCTACACCTGCTGCTGTGGATCCAGCCCCACCTCCATCAAGGGCACCCAATGCTCAACAGGAAGACCTGACCCCCTAAGCCAATCCCCACAACGAGCGCTCTGAAAAATCTGGAGCCGAAAAGATCAAATAAAAGAAGGCAGGGCCCGGTGTCGAGGCATCCCTCATCCAACCCATGTCCTCCAACAACTCCGCTCTCTCTCTAGCTGAGGATTTGTCTGCCACCATCAGGCCGACCCCCTCGAACCCTCCAGACCTGCCGCGCCTCCGCCCGGGGCGAACTTCCCTGTCCATTCTTACGAGACTCCAGCCCCCGAGCTTCTTGTTCCAGCGCCGAGAACCAGCCAGATGCCGTCACGACCAGAGCCCTCAATCCAAGCCATGCCAGCACCATCCATCCAGTCTAATACCCCCGAGGCCCTGTTTCCCTTTCGGACCCCTCAGCAGAGTGAGCTCGAGAAGTTGATGGAGCTTTATATCGAACTAGAGTTACTCTCTCTTTAGCCCCATCCTTGGGGAGGTTTCCGAGGATGAAGTACTGGAGGCGGTCCTATACCGCCCTGAGAGGGAAAACCTCCTCAGCATGCTCGCCTCGCAAGAAAACAAGACCTTTCTGTGCGAAATACTCAGCATAGCAATTGAGTATGTTGGGGACAAAAACTCCGTTATAGCCAAGGGCCTATCTGGACTCCGGGCGGCTTGTAGCCCGTGATTTTGTCTAGACGTCCCTTCGAAGAAGGCTTCGTCTGATGTAAATATATAACTGTATCATATTTTTTTATAATTATATATAACTGTATCATAATTTTTATTCATTTTGCTGTTGACTAGAGGTCAATAAAGTTTATAATTGTCTCTCTCTTGTCTGGGTGTCCTCACTTTGAACTTTTTCTTCTTGGCTGGGAGTCTTTGCTTTTGCTTGTAAATATTGTTTTCTCGGTTGGAGAAATTGACTTCTTGGTTGAGAGTAATAAGTGATCCGTAGAAGTGAATCGGTTAAAATTGTTCTTGCTCTTTTCCACTTTCTATTTATATTCCTTGCAGGCATTCATCAATGCTTCCGTTTAATCAGCTGAGAGCTCAGGTATACTGCTAATAAGAGAGAAGAGAAATAGTTTTCATTTTAAAACCCACCTACTAAAAATTTATTATATTTTTCTCTATTTTTATTTAAAATACTGAGTCAAACTTATTGAAAGAGAAGAATATATTTTTCATATCTAATTACCTGATCGGTCCAGTTTTGCATTCTATGCAATTTTATCCTAAGGCATTCTTAATTAATATTTGTAGATATCTTTTGAATAAGACGTTATTTAAAAAATAAATTGTTCAAACCAGGCTTATACACTCCTAAAAAGTCTTGGCTCGACCATATATCTGTCGATGATACAGTTTTTACATTTGTAAATTAATTCCATTTATTCTAGAGATTCAATCAATACACGGGGGTCTTCGCTCCTATCGTACTTTTGAATGGTTAAGTTTCCATTGATGAATACTGTATCAGATCCAGCGTCTCTCCAACAGATGTTGTACCGTCGTGGAAGGTTGGCCTTACTTCGACACAGAAGCGCTGTTGTATCTTCAAGTGATTGATTATTTCCATCGAGAAGGCCATCGCAAAGTATTGCGTTATAATATAATTAGAAAGGTTCAAAGGCCACTTTCACTCTTTTCTATTGAAAACAATATTAATAATAAATGTAGGTGAAATTATGAATACACAAGTATTGTAAGTATATGAAATATTTCCATTCAAAGCTTATTCAAATTAAATATATAATAAGCAAACTTATATATTTGTGATAGAATATGGTGGCGATTAGGCCTTTGCTGTATCAGAATGACCAAATAAGCACGCAGGATCGATAAATATCTCTGTTCTCGATTATTTTCTATTTAATATAAAGTTATGAATATCCACGCGGCGCGCGTTTGTTTTTTGTAAATATTTCTGAAGGGATCAAGTCGATATTATTGTAAGCCCGTTGAAGAGCGATTAACGCTTGAGAGTTAGCGTTTTTTAAATAAAAAAGATACTCATTGTGAGAATATAATTGTAATTTTAATTAATACAAAGCCATTACGCGCCATCTATATATAGGAAATTGAAGAATTAAGGCATGAATGCTTCTACTGTTTTTACTGCGATGAAAAATTCGGGAAAACTTGGCTCATCGGTGGAGATCCCTTTGTGTAAACGAAACATTCGTGCTAAAATGCTTTTATTTCCTATATATAGATAGCGCCTGAATACTTTATATTAATATATGCCTAACTGGCCTTGTCCTTATTGTTTTCGGGAGAGCATTGCTCATGCAAATATTTATATGTAATTCTACTATCCTAAAAGCTTATGTCCATAGAAATACCATTTCTAAGATTCCACCCTTCAAAGCAGCATATAGAAGCAGAATCGTCCAATACAATATTAGAGCTCTAAGAAGCGGTCTTGTAGATTAAATTGGCGAACCCACTGGAAGAGTTTACCTCTGATGAGCCAAGCCCTCCTTTCTATCTACTTTAGGCATAGCAGGCAAATAATAATGTAGACGGCGAGCAACCGTTGAGCTCGGCGGTGTCACAATTCATACTGACGTCACGTGCGCACCCTGAACTCCAGCAAGTCCTGTCGCTCAGATGAACTGCCATCTTGTCCCCATGAAAATTATTTTTTCGGGCATTGTAGCTAAGGGAACTCTTACTCGGGTAAAACCACGCAAAGCTGGGTTGTTTCTGCTAACATTATAATCAATATAAGAATTTATATCATTCCAACATCTAGCAATAAATGATTTTTAACATAAATTTAAAATAAACTTCTGAGAAATTCTTCATGCAACATTTCTAAAATATTTCAAATGCGCAAAAGTGAAAAAGAAATATGGTTTTGTGGAAAATATCATATTTCCACAATTATTCTTAGTTTCCCATTGTTATTTCTAACGGTTTATATTAATGTACAACAATGAAGGTGATATACTGTGATATGAAACTTACCAGAACGGCACCTCGCTGAATGAAAACTCAGAGACCGGATGTTTACGTTTGAAGGCTCGAGGTAGTGCATGCGTACAACAATATCAAACCAGCTATAGGAGAGTTTAAATGAGGTTTTAGATAGCCACAAATATATTACCTGATATAAAGGACCTAATTAAATGTGTTTGTTTGAATTTATTTATTGCTTGTAATTTTGTAGCGTATTTTATAATGACTATTCCCATATCGAAATGAATGGCTTGAAACACTGGTTTGTAAACTAACATTGAGAACGTAAAGTATAAAAAAAAAACTTTCACTTTCGGAATAGTAAAATTCAAAAAAACATTGATTATAGTGCTCCAAAAACTTTAAGTGATTTTCAAAAATATATAGATATAAGAGAGTCAATATATCTATATATATATATTAAAAATGGCATATCCTGACCAGGAGCACATGTGCTTTACAGAAGGAAGAGCGCCATCTGGTGGAACAGAAATCAACTAAACATTGATTTAGCCTGTTCCTTGATATTTGGCCAACCCAATTTCTTGATAAATCAAGAAAAGCCATCCACGAACGCGTTTCGCGCTTTTGGCGCTCGTCAGCGTGGCGTAGGCTGAACCATTGCGACCAAAAAAATATTTTTTGATCCCAATGGCTTCCCGAAAAACCAAGAAATGGGTATTTAAGGCCAAACTTGCGTAAATACGCTTAGCATATTAAAAAACGAAAGAAAAAAAATAAAAGATAAAAAGATCAGGTGTTGAAATCAATATTAAAAATGGCATATCCTTTTTTTATATCCATTCGTGAATGGCTTTTCTTGATTTATCAAGAAATTGGGTTGGCCAAATATCAGGGAACAGGCTAAATCAATGTTTAGTTGATTTCTGTTCCACCAGATGGCGCTCTGCCTTCTGTAAAGCACATGTGCTCCTGGTCAGGATATGCCATTTTTAATATTGATTTCAACACCTGATCTTTTTATCTTTTATTTTTTCTTTTGTTTTTTAATGTGCTAAGCGTATTTACGCAAGTTTGGCCTTAAATACCCATTTCTTGGTTTTTCGGGAAGCCATTGGGATCAAAAAATCTTTTTTGGTCGCAATGGTTCAGCCTACTCCACGCTGACGAGGGCTAAAAGCGCGAAGCGCGTTCGTGGATGGCTTTTCTTGATTTATCAAGAAATTGGGTTGGCCAAATATCAAGGAACAGGCTAAATCAATGTTTAGTTGATTTCTGTTCCACCAGATGGCGCTCTGCCTTCTGTAAAGCACATGTGCTCCTGGTCAGGATATGCCATTTTTAATATTGATTTCAACACCTGATCTTTTTATCTTTTATTTTTTTCTTTCGTTTTTAAATATATATACACTGGTGTCCAAAAATAAGAACCTTTTGTTTTTTTAATTATATGATTTAAAATATACAACGCTAAAAGCTAAAAAGTAATTTAATTAGGTATTTTAAGTCGTAGAATTTATTTATCGCAACCATTCGATTCTGTAAAATTGAAAATATGCAAATTTTTGCTTGTCTTTATAAGTGTGCTATTTGGCGTGTCGTTTACCCCATCTAAGAATTGTCCAATTATAATTTTATTTAATCCTCAGTTAATTATGAGTTTACGAAATATTTTAGCAGATGATTTTAAATGGAAGGTGTTGGAAGAATGGAGGCAGGGCAATCACAATTTGAAGTAGCAAAATGGCTGAATGTGAATAAATCTGTGGTCAGCCAAATATGGAAACAGTTCATTGAGACAGGATCCATCAAAAGAAAAGAAGGTTCTGGTAGAAAAACAGCTACCTCTGAAGACCGTCATCTGGTCGTAACTGCCAAGCGCCATAGAGAGATGACAGCTATTCAACTCTCTAATGAACTCTCAAGTGCTACTGGAACGATAATTTAAAGACAAACTGTTTACCGAAGGCTTCACGAAGGTGCTCTTTATGCAAGACGACCAATGGTCTGTATCCCTTTAACCTCTGCTCACAGGAGAGCCCGCTTGAATTGGTGCTTGGAACATCACGCCTGGACTCATGATCAGTAGGCCAATGTTCTCTTCAGTGACGAGTCAAGATTTAGTTTAAACACAGATTCTCGACGAGTTTTCATCTGGAGGGAGCCTGGAACCCGCTATCATCCCAGTAACATCAGGGAAATTAACAGTTTTAGAGGGGTCAGTCTCTTAGTCTGGGCTGGCATCAGTTCTAGCAGACGCACACCCCTCCACATTTTTTTCTGGGTGACTTTAACTGCCCAAAGGTACAGGGACGAGATCCTTGAGCCCTATCTAAGACCTTATAGAGATCGAATTGGTCACAATTTAATTTTTATGGACGATAATGCTCGTCCGCATAGGGCTAGGCTAGTCAATGAATATCTTCAGAGTGAGAATATTCGATGAATGGATTGGCCAGCCAGATCTCCGGACCTGAATCCAATAGAGCATGTGTGGAATGCTCTAGGGAGGCGTATTGGAGCTCGTCACCCCTCTCCCGGAACCCTCGTTGAGCTAAGAACTGCTCTATTGGAGGAGTGGGGTTTACTACCCCTGGACCTCCTCCAAAGCCTGGTAAACAGTATGAGGGCTCGCTGTAAGACCTTGATAGCTGTTAGAGGTGATCATACTCCCTATTGATATCTTATTTCTTTAAGATCTGGAACCTTAGCTTTGGGTATGTTGGTAATAATTTGCATATTTAATAATTTCAAATATTATTTTTATTTTCATATAGCTAGTCAAATTTTCCATAGTTTAAACTATTTGTATACTAAATTTTATATTTGTTAATAAATTAGCTTTTGAGAAATTTCAATATTGGTTAAGTTTCTTATTTTTTGGACACCAGTGTATATATATATAATGAAAGGATTTAAAAGCACAATGTAATTCTACTGTCCTATAAGCTTATGTCCATAGTTTTCCTGAAAACCATTTCTGATATTTTATCCTTCAGTGCTGCGTATATAAGCAGAATCGTCCAATAAAATATTAGAACTCTTAGAAGCGGTCTGGTGGATTAAATTGGCGAAACCGCTGGGAGGGTTCACCACTATGAGCCAAGCCCTCCCAATATATTAAGTTTGTATTTTATATAAAAGAAACATTCGTGCTTTTAAATCCTTTCATTTTATATGTATAGATGGCGCGTTATTGCTTTGTGTTAATATATATATGATATAAAATATTAAAATTTTTTGTAAGTATATTCTTCAAAATAAAATGTTTGAAAAATATACACTTCACTTATGAGTCATATTTTAATTATACTATATTTCTATTAGGGTTTTCATATAAAATGTCGTTGTTGAAATGAAATTCTAGATAGAAGAACTATAATTTGTTAATTAATATATCACTTTGAATCTTACGGCATGACACTTCAGGTTCAGTTACCAATTTCAACAACAACAACAACAAAAACCCTTTTTTCAGGGTCACTGACCCTATACAGGATTCACCAGAGGTATGCATAAGAACAAAGCAGTGAGACAAAGGAAATAACGATATATACAGAAGAAAAAGAAAAAAAAACAAGAAAGAGAAAGAGGGAAGCAAGAAAAACAACACAAAAAGAGTAGCAGTAAGAAAGTGAGGAGTGAGTGTCACTTGGCCTTCTTCTGAGATACGGACTTGTGGAAACCATAAAACGCCGTAGCAATATACTTATTCTGGGTCATATTGTCAATTATTGATGGAAGTGAAGCACAGAGTTGCCCAGTTTTGAGCATAAGGGTTCTTTTTTCTTCTTTCAGAGCATAGCAATCAAAAATATAGTGAGTGATTTCATTTTTTAGTTTTGAATTACAGAAGGTACAAATCGGGTCCTCACCGCAGAGCATCTTGGTGTGGTTTTCTCTAAAAAAAACTTGAAAGTATTCTAACTTGTGCGAGTAGTCTTACAACCGGGAAAGGAAAATCCCCTAAAAGGTATCCCTCCGTCATGAAAGATATGTGAATGTCTTTGTAGTGAGAGTATAACTTAGATTTATCCATTCTTGTAAGGTCGTTTTGTATAGATTGGTCTGCCGCTGTTTTTAAGAGCCCTGTAATGGCGCTCCTCACCGTTTCAGAATCAGTTACCAATTTATAATAATTGAAAATCAATAAGATACTAAGATATCGCTTGACATTTCACTTTGAAAATCAAAATCGGATTGCTGGCAATTTGAAATATAATATTGAACCATTGTAATATATCATTGTTTCAAAACCACACGAAATGCTGACAATTCTGAATGTAAAATCATGACCTCGTGAGGCAATATAAAAAGATATACGAAGCAATATAGTGAAGCTTCTAATGAATTAAGAATATGTGTGAGATGAAATATAGAGATGTCTATTGAATATTATTTTTGTGTGTGACGTAAGTTTTATTTAACTTTACAAACTTCTTATTTTGTGAAAGGCTTCACAATTATATTATACATTCAAAATTTCTAGTTCGTCGTTTATTGGGAATTTTTTTTTTTTCAAATGCCAAACACTGACAATAGGCACAGCCGTTTGTAGTGATCATTTTGATATAACTCTAGGCAACGTAGAAATCTGAAATATTGGCCACTTATTCAATCCTGCCATTAATGCCAGTGTAGAAAATATTAGACTTATAGGCGGTTGTGGGAATTGACTATAGATTCTAATTTTCATATGTCTTTATCAGTCAAATAATAGGCGTGGCTATTTACCTGTCATAATTGACGGCTGGCATTCGATGATAATAAGTCGGTAGAACTAAACTAAAACTATATTTATTTTGAGGATATACAAGTATTCAAAAAAGGATGCATCTCTTTGGTTATATTTTATGTCATAAATATATATATATGGTAACCGGTGGTCAAACCTGTAGTAGCCGAGAGAGACAGTCAGGGCGTGGAGAGTTTTCCAGTACCTCTCTGCACTTTGGAAGACCTTTAACAGTTTTCACAGAGTACAGGCAGTCGTGGTCGAGGCAGAGCGGAAAGCTTGGGAAAGTCCACACACACAAAACGAAGAGACACAGCTGTAGTAGGAAAGTTCCATGAACAGATAGGAGTTGAGCTAAGCAAGATGGAGTTAGAAGGGTTCTTACTGTTTACATGACGATGAGGTAGTCCTGGCTAAGACTGACAAGGGCTCACGCTGACGGTGAAAGGGGTGACTGCTGACTAACTACGGACTAACTGCGAACTAACTGCGCTCGGCTAAAAAGCGAGGTGTTTATATACGATTCCCGAGGAGGGGGGGGGGGGAGTTGGACTTTAAACGTCTGCGGCATTCCGCACCCTTTGGACCAGATGGCAACGGGCTGCCGAATTCCTTTTCAGGGTTGTTGGATTGTAGACGTTTTTGAACTTTTCAATCTTGCTTTAACTCAGCTCTTAATCTATTACATATTTTTATTTATTTGTCTTTAGTTTGTACAAAGTACATTACATATGGTGATGCAATGACACAGATTAATTATGCGCATAATTATTTATAGATGTGTTTCTATATACAACATGGCAATCTTGTTATAAGTAATTATACAATATAGGGTTGTTGGTTTAAATTACCATAGATGAGCCCCGGGAGTGAAAGGGTTTATCCGGGTTTAAACGGGTAAAGCCTCTCTAACACAGGTAAGTAATTAAAATTTCTTTTAATTAATTTAAACTGTGAGGGTTAAAAAGGGCTATAACAGGATGTTTTGTTTGGATATATCTGCAAATTCTAAAAATACGACTTATGTTTAATTTAAAAGTTATGATATTCATATAAAAGAGAAATTAAGATAAAACCTTTGTTTGATAAAAAATAATGATGATGTTTTAAGAGATTATTGGCGGGCGTTGGAAAGGGTTAGTGGTTAAAGAATATGCAATTCTAAGTATTACACAGGTAATCAAATACTTAGGTCCAGGTGCAAAGCGAGGATATAGACTTGTGCGTCTTCCGAGGCAATGTTTCACCTGTGATCCTGTATAAGGGTTACAGTGCTTTGTCAAAATTGTAGGGTTATTGCGTTGAAAAGTTGTTGAAGAACAAGTTGTTAATATGATTGAAAGGGGTGAAATAGAGTCATGCGTTAAGTAGAATTGTTGTAGCGACAGTAGGTGATCTGACTTGACTTAAAATCAAAGGTTGATTGTGGTCCGCTAGAGCTAAAAAAAATGTGAGTTGTGAACGCTTTGTGTTTGCGTTGGTGATTATGCTCTAGGGATGATTGTAGTAAACCTTTGAAACGTGTTCAAGCCAGAAGTCGGGATTTTTAAAATCTGGGGAACTTTGATCAAATAGTTTGTTGAAATTATGAAATCAAAAAAATAATTGTCAAGCAGTACTGTCGTTTTTTCTACGTTGATGTGAAGCAATGACTGAGAAGATAGTAGTGTAAAGTACACTGAAGTGGTTAGAGAAATAGATTGTTGTATGCCCGAAAGTTAATGATAACATAGTCATTTTATATAAAGGTATAAAAACAAATATAAAATGAATAAAATATAGAAATATCATTGTGGTTGAATAAAGTTTAAGTGGATAAAATCAAACAATCAATATATAAAAGTGATAATAATGAAGAATTAAAGTGATATTTGACAACAAATATATCTTTTGTAATACTAAAATAATATTATAAAAAATAAAATTGATTTTTTTATATATAATGTTGGATTAAAAGCTAGTGATTATGTAATTTAAAGGCAAAAATAAAAATAAAATATTTTATACAAAAACAGAATATAATTAAAGATTGTGATCTCAATTTAACATGTGAAATGTTTGATATGTAGAAAAAATTAGAGATTCACACAGGATTAAAATATCAAAATGTTCAATTTAAGGTAGGTCTTGTTGAAATTAAAATATCTAAATGTTTAAAAGTTAGGTTGAGAAATCGAGTGTTAATGTATTAAGAGGAATGCGGGACACGCTCCAAATTTTCTCGAGGCGAGATAGGGGGAGAGACGCGGGATGGTGTCGAGTTGTTTAGTCTATCAATCCGGTATTTTTATGACTCTGTCTGGGAATTTGTGAAATTCTGGGGGTAATATAAATGGCTGATGAGAAACACATGGTGGTCGTTTCGACAGCGGATTTTTAGTTGACAGCTTTGTTAGCGGGGAGAGAGGCGTTGTATATACATGAAACGGGGTCGACTAAAGGGCAATTGCCGCTGTTTATCGTCGGGGATTATATTACTGGGGGCTTGTCTACAGCGTTAAATTCCTTCTCCTTTAGTTCTAGGTCTGGCGGTTTCAAAGAAATATTTGGGTTGGTGTACTGTAGATAGAATAAGATTTTGAATTTAACGGGAAATTTTCTGGTCGCTACTTGAGGTTTGTTTTAAAACGATCGCTATTAAATAAATCTGGATTTAAATGTAGGAATGGTTGGGAGGTTTGTGGCGGTATAATTCGGTAAAGTTGCGTTTTGAAGATATCTGGAGTCAAATGTTTGAATTCACTGAGATATACATCTGGGGACATTCGCTGTTCTTTTTGAACATATCGGGTATGAGGAGGTGTAATGTACAGAACATTCTCTGTGTAATATTTTAATTTATTGACATGTATGGTGTCACTGTCTCTATTGAGAGGTTGATTGGGGCGATCTATTCGAACGACATTGGGTGATATTATTTCAATTACTGTGTATGGTCCAGTAAAATATGGTGCTAATTTACCTGTGTCGGGATGTCTATAATTTTTGACCAAAACAAGATCATTCACTTCGAAATGTGGTGTTCTGTGCTGCTTATCAAATGTTTCTTTATCTTTTTTATGCTTATTTTGGGTACGAGTTCGTGCTATCTCTCGAGCTATATTTATTTCGGGGTATGGATTAAGATGAGTTATTAGATCTGGGGGGACAACATTGAACATTAAGTAGGTGGGTGGAAAACATGTGACAGAATGGGGTGTGTTATTGTACGTCTGAGTGACGCGTTCAACAAGTTGAGTCCAGGAAGCTTTTGGATTTTCTAGATAAGCTAGTCTGAGTTTGCCTGTAATGGTGGCATTTAAGCGTTCTATTAAACCGTTTGCCTGTGGGTTATTGCTTGTGGTGAGCAGGGGTTGTATACCATGTGTTATTAGAAATTTACGGAATTTTTCTGAGGTAAAAGCGGGCGCTCTGTCAGATAACAGGCGTTTTGGAAATCCTTGTTGTAATACAGTCTTGAGGGTTTGTATGTACGTTAGGGTACTGGTGGACTTCGATGGAAATGTCCAAGCATATCGTGTTAAATGATCCACTATTACGTGTAGATATGTTTTGGAGTGTCCATATTTCTAAAATCCAGCTATGGTATCTATAGAGATTAAGTCGAATGGTTGTTGAGGTGGTGGAATTTTTCCGAGGGCACCATAGGGTTTTCCTCTGGGCCTTTTAATAATTTGGCAGGTGTGACACGACCTGACAAATTTTTCTATAGATTTAGAGATACTTTTCCAGTAGTACTGGGTAGTAATTATGCGGGTCATCTGTGAGATGCCTGGGTGGTTATATTCTTGGTGAACTTTGTTCATGAGAGTATATTGCAGGGTTTCGGGAATTATTATTTTAGTTACACCTTTTCGGGTAATGGTATGTAAGCCGTTTGTATCAATGTTGAATGTGGATGCTGTTGGTTGATGCTGTTTTATAATATCAGCACTGTTAAATCCTACAAAGGAGTTTCGTGACAGTAAATCTGCCTCGTACTGTTGGCTGCCTTTGAGGTAGTGGATTTCGTAAT
Organism: Cordylochernes scorpioides; assembly: GCA_030710605.1. Classification (NCBI taxonomy): domain Eukaryota; kingdom Metazoa; phylum Arthropoda; class Arachnida; order Pseudoscorpiones; family Chernetidae; genus Cordylochernes; species Cordylochernes scorpioides. The sequence continues at coordinate 27,169,884 of CP092870.1, read as the reverse complement.
TATAGGTAGATAGTCTCAGGCTCCATCTAAAGAGTCGTCCTGACGGATTTTTTATAGTTTTAAGCCATTGTAAAGCTTGGTGATCTGTGTATATGGTAAATTTTATACCGGTGAGGTATATTCGGAATTTGTCTACACTTTCGACGATGGCGAGGCACTCGAGTTCGGAAACGGTGTAGTTTCTCTCATGTGCTCTAAGGGCGCGGCTGAAATATTGTACAGGATGTACTTGTCCGTCTGGATGTACCTGTTTGAGTATGCCGGCGATCCCTTGGGTGGATGCGTCGCAATAAAGGCGGCATGGTAAACCGACTTGATACAAGTGTAATACTGGTTTATTGGTTAAACTCTCTTTGAGAGTGGTGAAAGCTTGTTGACAGTCTTGGTCCCAATTCCATTTTACATCCTTTTTAAGTAGTTTATTTAAAGGTGCTCGTAAGCGGGCATAATCTGCTATAAACTTATTATAAACGTTTACTGCTCCTAAAAATGATTGTAGTGTTTTTTGATTGGTAGGTGGTTTGATGGCATTTATGGTATCAAGGTTGCGCGTCTGTGGTGCATAAATACCTGCGGTAACAGTGTATCCTAAGAAATCTATATTTGTTTTAAAAAATGAACATTTATTATAATTGAGTGTGTGGTTTCGTGTTGACACACCGTTAGAAATTGTTGTAGGTGTTGTAGATGATCCTCTAAGGTGTCAGAAAAATAATGAAATCTTCGAAGTAATGGGTAACAAAATTTAGTTTATATTTTTGCATGACCTGGTTTATGGCACGATGGTATATCTGTGGCGAATTTTTAAATCCGTACGGAAGTCTACAAAATTCGTACTGACTATCTAACGTCACGAAAGCTAGTAGATTACGTGAGTTAGGTTCTATTTCCACTTGCCAATATGCGGATGCTATATCTACAGAAGAGTAGTATTTGGCTTTCGACAATTTATCAAGAATGGTTTCTATTAAAGGTAAAGGGTGTACGTCTGGAGCGATGATTTCATTAAGTTTTCAGTAATCAATACAGAAACGTTTCGTTTTGTCACGTTTCGTAACGAGAGTTATTGGACTGGCATAAGGTGAGACTGACGGGGTAATAATTCCATATTGGAGCATTTGCTCTATTTGGACCTGTATTTCTTGTTGGTCGTGTAGTGGAACTCTATATGGGCGTAATGCTATTATTTTATCTGTGGTGGTATTGATTTTTACCGGGGGTATGTTCAATTTGGGCACGTTGTATTTGTTAGTAGAGAACACATGCGAGAATTCATATAGAATTCGGTGAAGTTCGTGTGGACAATGTTCTAAATGAGGTGCCACATTAGAAGGTATAGATAACTCAATATCATGAGCAGGAGATATAGGGGGTGATTCAACAGTGGGGGAAAATATAGGGGCAGGCTCCGCCACATGTAAACAAGACTGGTTCGAGGGGAGGGTGGTAAAAATAGCTGTTTCTCTCTGTTGATTGGGACATAAATCCTCTTTGCGCTTGGTGAACTTATAGACATTTGTTGGGAGAGCATCATTATTTTGATAAATTTGGAGATTATTAAAATCTACAATTAATTTAAATATTTTAAGAATATTAATAGATAAAATACCAAAAGGTAGTGAAGCTTCTACTATAAAAAATTTTAGTTTTTGGGTGAGGTTACCGATTTTAAGTTTTAAAAAAATATATCCAAGGGTATTTACATTGTGGGCTATTGCATTTATAGTTAAACTGTACTGATGGATAATAATTTTATATGGTAATCTATTTTCTATGGTTCTTAAAATATCCAAGTTAAGTATGTTAATAGATGCTCCCGTGTCTATTAAAAAGGGAAAATTTACATTTGGTGACAGTTCAGTCCATATTATTAGCTGTTCAACGAAAAACCGTTGCAGGTTTTCCTACCGTTGAGTTGCTCGCGGGGCTTGTAGAGTCGTCTTGGCTTGCAGCTGGGACTTGGGGAACATGGCTCAGAGGTTGGACTTTGGGCCGGGTGTGGGTACCACGTTTTGGTACAGTGGTTGTGCGTGGTCTGGCGCTGTAGACTGGGCGTGTTCGGCTTTGTGGGAACCGTTGTTCACACTGGGAGTGCCAGTGCATAGCATTGCAATACTTGCAAGGCGAGGGTGGGGGTGTAACTTGGTACGTTACACGTGATGACCGCTGGTTGTTGTACCGCGGTGGTGGGTTGTGGTAGGTTGGGTGTGGAGCCTTGTCTACTTGGCGCTGGTGCACTGCACTGGTGGCACACTGAGTTCCTCTTATTCTTGACACTAGGTCGAACCATTCCTTAATGTAGTTTGGCTGCACAGTTGCGATTAATCGCTGGTCTGCGACAGGTAGTCCGTCGGTCAGAGACTCTATTAATATGTCGGTGGGTAGGTTCAATTTCATGCCCATTACCGTTTTGTTTTGGTAGTAGTCTTCTAGGGACATTTGGGGTGTCAATTTGATGGCCAAAAACTGTGCAAACGACGCTTCTGTCGTTGCTGGGAATAAGTCTATCAGTGTCTGGCGAGCATCATTATAAAATAACCTATCTAACCGTAGGCTTCGGAAATATTGGAGTGGCTTACCTTGCAGGTAGCAGGGTAACTTGCGTAGGCGGTCCGTGTAGGTCAGTTCCGCTCGGTCTGCTTGGGCATCGAAGTTGTCGAAAAAGCTTTGGGCTTCAAAGGTACCATCGTATGGACTCACGTATATCTCCCTAGGAGATCGGGCGACCAGCAGCTTACTCAGCGCATCGGCGATCTGTGTCAGCGGGTCTGTGGAGGTACCTTGGGGCGGCGACGTTTCTTCCTCTTCAAATGTCGTCTCTTGTTTGGGAACAGATTGCTCGGCAGTATCGTTGGACGGGTTGGTTTGCTCCTCCATCTTGGCTCTTTCTCTCTTTTCTATCTGGACAGTCTTCTTACCTTCTTCACTGTGGTGTCCTTCGTTTGGGTTATCCTGTCGACTCTCGCTATAAGCTGTGGTAACCGGTGATCAAACCTGTAGTAGCCGAGAGAGACAGTCAGGGCGTGAAGAGTTTTCCAGTACCTCTCTGCACTTTGGAAGAGCTTTAACAGTTTTCACAGAGTACAGGCAGTCGTGGTCGAGGCAGAGCGGAAAGCTTGGGAAAGTCCACACACACAAAACGAAGAGACACAGCTGTAGTAGGAAAGTTCCATGAACAGATAGGAGTTGAGCTAAGCAAGATGGAGTTAGAAGGGTTCTTACTGTTTACATGACGATGAGGTAGTCCTGGCTAAGACTGACAAGGGCTCACGCTGACGGTGAAAGGGGTGACTGCTGACTAACTACGGACTAACTGCGGACTAACTGCGCTCGGCTAAAAAGCGAGGTGTTTATATACCATTCCCGAGGAGGGGGGGAGTTGGACTTCAAACGTCTGCGGTATTCCGCACCCTTTGGACCAGATGGCAACGGGCTGCCGAATTCCTTTTCAGGGTTGTTGGATTGTAGACGTTTTTGAACTTTTCAATCTTGCTTTAACTCAGCTCTCAATCTATTACATAGTTTCATTTATTTGTCTTTAGTTTGTACAAAGTACATTACATATGGTGATGCAATGACACAGATTAATCATGCGCATAATTATTTATAGATGTGTTTCTATATACAACATGACAATCGTGTTATAAGTAATCATACAATATAGGGTTGTTGGTTTAAATTACCATATATATATATAAATATAGTATATACACATTAACACTCTTGGGTAATATTTATGTTCCCGCTTATATACATATTTCTCTCCCGAATTACACGCACAATGCTCCCTATTTTATTTTGTGTGTGTATTATTTGTATTATATATGAATAAAACTGGAAAACATGCATAATCTTCTATTCGATTAAATTGCCATCACTGGTATTGGCCAGGTTTTGGAAACAACAAATTGATTTATTTTCTTACGTTCTCTCCTCGATATAATTTTTCAAGTGTTTAAATTTTCACGAGAGAACAAGTTGTAGAAATTCCTCTCAGCTGACAACCTTACCTCAACAGATTTGTTTAACCTATACTCGCGTTGTTGCAAAGAGGATAGAATACACATTCATTATCATGTGCCACAACACGGGTTCGTGAAACAAAAGTAGCTTTTTTAACAATGAAATTTGGCTTTGGGCAAAAGGCTTCTCTTATTGATTTTTGAGAAGGTGTTGCAAGCTTTCGCGTAATTTTGCTTTTCTACGGGCCAATTTGTAAAAACAAATGAAATCACATAGTGTGATCAATAATTTCCAGGAATGTTAAATGTTTAAAGAAATACAAAAGTATAATAAAGTTTTATTTAAATTTTCTCAAAATGATCACCGTCACTATCTATACACTTGTTCCATATTTTTTTCCAGATATCAAAACACCTCTGAAAATCCTCATCGTTTAGGCTTTTCAAAATATTCTTCGTATTCTCCTTTATTTCAGGTATTGAGTCAAATCAACGTCCTTTTAATAATTTTTTAATTTAAGGGTTAAGGAAAAAATCGTTTGGAGCAAGGTCAGGAGAATAGAGTGGCTGGGGTAATAAAGCAATTCAGTTTTTAGACAAATAGAGTTGTACAGTGACGGCCGTATGTGGCCGTGCGTTGTCATGATGCAAGAGTTAATTTTTCCGATGCCATTTTCGGGTCGTTTCTGACGCACAGCCTCCCTTAAACGTCACAATACATCAAGATAGTAATGTTGATTAATGGTCTGACCCTCGGGCACGAATTCATAGTGTACCAATCCCTTTACATCAAAGAAAGTGATAAGAAGACACAAGAAGACTTTCTCTCGCTTGTTCGACCATATTTAAATCGTGCAAACCATTCAAATGTCCTCGATTGTGATAGGGCATCTTCTTTAAAAGCCTGTTGCAACATTTGAAATGATTCGGAAGCTGTTTTCCCTAATTTAAAGCAAAACTCTATGCAGACTCGCTGTTTTTTAATACAGTCCATAATGAAGTTAGAAAATATTCTGATATACTCGAGCTTATAAATTCGAAAAAACGTGAACGCGTGCGTCTGTGTGATCAATTATTTTTCTACGTGATGATAAATGTATCATCTATAAGGCCCTTATAAAATTATTTCATTATTTTGAATATTTTACGTGAATCAGTCTCATTCCTGGAAATTATTGATCACACGTTGTAGTTTGTTCAAAAGCCAGTGTCCATATTTAAAGAATCCCTGGGTAAACTATTGGCTGCATAAAGTAGTAGCATTTCAATGAACAATTTTATTTTTTCGAGTTCACTATTTTAAAGCAAAAAAAATCTATGTTTAATCTGATATTCTTAATATGCTTGCTAATTCCATTTTGATTTCTTTTGGCAAAATTTTAAAATACAAAAAGTCTATGTCAGATTTTAAAAAAAACGCAAATCTCTATTATTAGCATATTCAAATAAATTTTACGGAAATGCAGCCAAAGTAAAATACCAATCAAGGTAAACAAACTACCAAACTCTTTCAGTTACTTTCAGACACACTCTGTAACATTCTTCGAAATTGCCAGAGTATAGAAAACGATAGGTGGGGAATTAGAGGGATTAAGAAAAAGGCATCTCCTTATCGTGCAACTGAAAGTTGCTGATGGCTGGCGCCATCTATCGGAATAAATATCAACTATTCTCGTTGATTTTTAATTATTTTGATATTTATTCCGATAGATGGCGCCAGCCATCTACAACTTTCAGTTGCACGATAAGGAGATGCCTTTTTCTTAATTTATGCACCTTATCCCAGTATAATGTTACATTTGTGCTATTTTTTCAAATTAGAGGGATGTTTCACGAGTTAGATATCGAAATTTTAATGATTTGATAAAACATAACCTCTCTTCAAGATCTTCAAATTGAAAATATTCGAAATAATTTTTCATCTCAAATATATGAAGCCGAGTCGAATAAAAATAGAAAAATAAAAATATATATATATTAGAATTAAATATAAAACAATAAAAACCTTAAATGATTTTGAAAGCATTACTTTGTGTGAAGGAAGAAGAATATTTTTTAAATATCCAAAACGATGACAAGGACTTATCTCATGGTCGTCGATAGAACTAACTTCTAACAGGATTAAGGAAACATTTATACGCATTTCAATAGCGGGAATTTGATAAATTTTTGTTAAGCCAAAAATACGTGTTAGCTACGAAAATGTAATTAAAAGACCTCAAATCGAATCTATAAAATAAAAATATTAACAAATATCGAGATCTTATTTTTAAAAGGCAAAATGTTATAAATAATAATTATTTTTCTAAATGTGTATTCTCTCACTCAATTACTACTTTAACCCACCCCAGTGAATAAATGTCTACATTTCTACCTTCTGTGAAACATAAAGGACTTGTTACTCGTATTCCTGCGTTTAGAGAAAGACCAGAAACTTGTGATCTTATTGATTTGCAGCTATTAAAACCTTCAATGCGAATCCACTTATCTATATAATGTACATAGCAAGTTTGTTTATGTATGTACAATGTTGAAATAAATAATAAAATAGATATAATAATCATATCTTGTTTTTTTCCTCAAACATAAAATCAATGTTAACAATGGACGGTGTTGCCAAATCTATGTGTGAGGCCAACCAGCCTGAATGACTATTTACATATGGCGGAGAAAGGAACCAATGAAGATGGAGAAAAGGGCTGTGCTGCGGGTACAACTCTGCCGAAGTTCCCTTAGCATTCTGAATGGGCGAGTTAAGTTTTCATCGACCATGATGGTGTATCATCGGCCTCCGCGTAGAGAAGGTGGAGCTATTCCAGGGTGGAGGCAGGCTGATGGATGGCAGCTGGCGGCCAGGAACTCTATATTAACGTTTTCAAAGGCGGACTAAAGGACAGGGGAGATGACTACCAGCGAAGACTTGTTCTTGAAGGCAAGGGCCACTTCTTCAGATACGTCAACGATGTTCTAAGAGTATATCGTTCCTGAACGGCGTAAGTCCGGCACTTCGGCACGATAACCGACAGGTGGCGACGTAGCCGACCCAGAAGAACACCGCTGACGATTCTGTAGTCCGCCGTCGGCAAAGATATAGCCTGGTAACAGCTCAGGTCCGGACCTACGTTCGGTTTGGAGACAGGCAGTTTCTCCTCGACAAGGACTCGATGAATGGCGCCCGCGAAGGCGTCTTCGTAGCCCTTTACGAGTACGTAAGGCATGCTATCTCAACTTGCTCTTTCCTTCGACACAAACGGTTGATGGCAGTTTCCACTCAAGGGATTATATTTTCGATGAAGCGGGTCATTGTCCTCCAGAGTAATGATCTCTGTAACTAATTCTAGAAACCCAGCGATATTCTCTGGGATGCAGGTTGACCTATTAAAGTGCTCTCTGAGGGAGAGAAAGACGGTGCGCCTCAGGCTCTCTACCTCGACTGAGTCTCCTGGGCGTTAAAAATGGTTGTCAGTCCTGAGCGATGTAGCGATGACCATACTCAGACAGCCAAGGGTAGTCGGTGTCTTTCATTCCTGCTTCTAGACTGGAGCAGAAAAAACGGTTTCCCTGGCGAGGTAGTCTTCCTTATCAGCGCGGAGCTTGGAGAAGTCCTTTGTCTTTTAACCAGGTCTCGCTTCAGTTTTCCCTATTCGCTCCATAGATATCCAGGAGTGGTGTCTTCGATTTTCATCGAACCTTTGCCCAGAAGAGCCTCGACTATTTCGATAACTTTCGTTGATTGAAGAAGCGCGGAAATGCAGGGCGCAGACGGTAAAGGAGGAATCCTCCTTTTGGAGAATGATGGCACGACAGTGTGAGCAAGGGTAATTGAGGGCCCAGTAATGGGTGACGTGTCGGGAGGGTCTAGATGGTTTTAAACTCGATCAAGACGTGCAGCTTCGTTAACTGGCTAACTCGTAGACAGGTGCGCGGCATTGAAGATGGTGGCGGTGTCGATGAGGGCGGTCCGGTTCAGGAGTTCCGCGAAGATTTCCACGGCTCTCGAACCAATGTCTCTTGAAGAATCCTCGGAGATTTTGAAGTTGCCGAGGGCCCACGCATGGCTTCCTTTACGAAGACCTGCAATTGAAAATGCCGTTCTTCAGGAATGTGGGGTAGGTGGCAGTTGATGACACGGGTCTCTAGACCCCGGATGTTGATGCTGTAGTGACGTTATCAATTTGTTTAAGTGCTTTAGACTTTGATACAGATCATTTTACCTCATGTTCGCCTAGAAAAATTGTTTCTTTCTGCACCTGCTATCCAGGAGAAAAAGCTGCGGGGTGTTGGACAGTATTTTTTGATAGGGAAGACTTCTTCTGCTGATGGTGATGTTGATAACATCGACAGCAGGAACAGAAGGTACAATACTTTTTCTGGCAGGGCTTCCTCAACCTTCGCATATATACCTGCAGATAGTGAGGTAACAGCAGGCCCCGAAGAGGGCAGTGTCTGGGTCGAAGAAGGGAGAGATCTATGCTGGGTGGAGCGCTACATCATTTTCTTCCTGGGACAGCTATCACGCCAATGTTCTTGGTGGTGACGATTCCTGCATTTTACGCCGTGGATCCTTAGGGTTTCATCCCTATATATATATTAGTCAGTGTATGTATATTTGTCGCTATACACGTCCACAATACGTAACAAGTCTGGCTGAAATTATAATAGTATATAGAGTTAATTCTAGAAAAACTTATAGTAAAATGTTCAGGCTTCTATCTCGAATATCCTCGTAGTTATTAACAAATTTTCAACAAATTATTCTATTTCACTCGCAACCAGCGCCTTACTGCGGGAACTTCGAGAAGTAAAGTTGAGGAAGGATGGACTTTTCATTTTATGTATATATCAAATTTAAAATATATATTCAAATAAAAAATCTAAATAATACAATTTTCAAATATCGTTGTGAGAATTTACATTTTTATTTTTATATTTTAAAAACACACAAATTTGGAGCGGGAGGCTTCACCAGAGTCACATCCTCGGCGCCAATTTATAATTGTAGCGAATAGTATTTTAATAAAAACATTTAAACAAGTAAAACCCGGGCGTTGCCCGGGTAATTCGGCTAATTCATTATATATGAAGGCGTTCCTACTTTTCGAAGTCCAGGTGTAACCTTCGCAAGTTTACCGCTTCGAGCGCCATAGAGGCCACTTTGCAGAAAGGCCATAGTGCCGCAATGATGTCTTCATCTTTGACGAGGATTGGAATATTTCCTACAATAATATTCTCGGTTCTCTTTCTGTAGAAGAAGGTTTAGGAGTGCTCTGCCAATGGCGAGTCCCTCCTTGACTTAGGCGTTCTGATTTCCAATGCTGTAAAGTCCCACCATAACATAGTAGCGCATCTTTATAAGCTGGCACACTCAAGATTTGCCCAACAATTGCTTCAGCGCTTTCATCGAACACTTTTCATTTTTAATTGTTTTTCATATATATATATATGAAGAATTTCATATATATATATATTAAGAAAAAGGCATCTCCTTATCGTGTAACTGAAAGTTGCTGATGGCTTGTGCCATCTATCGGAATAAATATCAACTATTCTCGTCTATTTTTGATTATTCCAGAATTGGCCAAATACCCATTCTTGATTAATCAAGGGCTGTTGGCCCTCATCAGCGTGGTGCAAGCTGTACCTCAACGAACAAAAAAATGGTCATTAAGGCATCCTGAAAAATCTTGAAACGGGTAGTTAAGGCCAGAATTGCGTGAGAACGCTACACAATGTGAAAAAATAGTACAAATGTAATATTGTACTGGGATAAGATGCATAAATTAAAAAAGGCATCTCCTTATCGTGCAACTAAAAGTTGCTGATGGCTTGTGCCATCTATCGTAATAAATATCAACTATTCTCGTTGATTTTTAACAATTCCAGAATTGGCCAAATACCCATTCTTGATCAACCAAGAAAAGCTAACCACGGACGCGTTTCGGGCTGTTGGCCCTGATCAGCGTGGTGCAAGCTGTACCTCAACGACCAAAAAATTGGTCATTAAGGCATCCTGAAAAATCATGAAACGGGTAGTTAAGGCCAGAATTGTGTGAGAACGCATGATGTTCCGTCTGCATTATTATTTCAGACTAGCAGGGGGAGGTAGGTAGGTTGAAGAATGTGGAAAGTAAAAGGTAAACGCAAGAGATGTACTGCTGCCAATAATGATGGTACCCGGCTTGTATGATGAAAAAAAAAAAGATAAGATAAAATTGATAAAATGTTAAAAATGATGCACCGGCTAAAAAAACTAATCTAGCTGGGTATCCTGAGCTCACTATTGGGAACGATATAGCGAGGAAGGATGTTTCCAGTTGGAATAATCAAATTAAAAAAATAATTCTGGCGAGCAAAGTTCTCTTGAGGGGAATACATGAGATTGAGGAATGAAGAGGAGAAGGTAGCCGCAAGGGTTGTTCTGTTGCCAATGTTGATTTCACCCGACTTGATTGGTAATTTAAAAAAATAATAATGAAAATGATGATTGGTAATGATGAGCCGGGTGATAAGAAAAATAATCTAGCTGGGTATCCTGAACTCACTATTGGGAATGATATAGCGAGGAAGGATTTCTCAGTTGGATTAATCAATGAAAAAAAAATGGCGAACAGGAAGCCCTTGGGGCAATGCACGAAAAGGTATGGGCAGGGGAGGTTAGGAGACGTCAACGATAAAATTAGAAAAAACGAAATAGATAAAATATATAAATTAAAAATATCTTAAACTATTAAAAAATATTATTAACGTTGTCAATATATTAAAAGTTTTAAAATTATGAGAAAGATGGTTGAAGTTATAATATGTGTGTAATAAGCCAAGAGATAATGAAAAAAAAACAATTGAAGAAAAAAAAGGTATAATTAGTTGTTGTGTGTGTGTTGGCTCACGGCATTGCTAATGGCACACAAAATAATAATAATAAAGAATGATAAAATTGATTAAGGTTAAAATGTTTTATACACATCTAAAGTTATAATAATTGAAATAGTAATAGGGCAGATAAAATGAATAACTTGATGAATTTATAATTATAATGTTATTGCAATAAAAATAGGGTATCGATTTGGTAGTTAATTCAGTGCGGGGAAAAAACGGAGATAGTGTTACATTATATAGCTCTGTAGAGAAATTCTCCTACCAGATGGATGTCTTGAATGGGTCTTGTGGAGTGGGCTGCGATGAGGCTTGGTGATCCTTTTTGCGGTGGTTGCCATGGGACATCGTCGATGCTGGTTGGCGGGGCAATGCCAGGATTTCTAGGTGGATCTTGTCTGCCTGTTCGAGCCGATGGAGGAAGGTGCTCGTGGCGCAGGAGCTGTCGATGGGGGCGATGATGGCCTGCTCGATGCGAGGTACAGCTAGTCCTCGCATGGCGTCTTTGAGATGGTCCACTGGATCGTCAAGGTGGAGGGCAAGTAGAAGGAGCATCCATACGAATGCGCCGTTGACCACCGGTGCCTCTGTCATCCTCTGCATGCCGCTGTCCTCAGTTATCCTGTCGACTTTCTGTAATATTGTTGAAAATGTGATCCTGCCGACGCGCGCGCGTATGGATAAACTGGAAGTCGTGTACGTGAGGCGAGTGTTGATGTTCTTCCCACACGCGGACAACAGGAAGCAGAGACAGGGCTAGATGTTAAAACCGAGAGTGATCGGGCACAGCTCACGGGACAGAGGTAGAAGCCATGACACAAACTTGGATGCTTATCACCGAGACAATGGCGAGAGAGAGTGTGTGAGAGAGACAGGCTGAAGCGGACTGCCGAGAAACACACCCTAGAATCATCTGCTGACCCCCTGCCAAAACCTATCCTGTTTACAGGGGTCGTCTATAGAGTCCCTGGGGGCCCCACATGGGCTTTGGCATTTTCCTCCCCTCTTCCCAGCTGTCTTCAGCTGACCGATCTTTGTATTTTTATTTTGTTGTCAACATTTTTAGTGTTATATACAAACAGGGGTTTAGAGGTATTGTCAATAAAGATATAGCATATATACAAAATATGGGGGTGGTAGCAAATAGTAACAGTGTACATTTTAATAGAAGGTCGGATATTTAAAGACATCGGCTCTAACTAATTGGGAGATATGTGACATATACTAAAAGTGTCATTATTATACAGTTTTAAAATATACGATATATATATAATAGATAAAATTCATATACATTTTTAAATTTTTATTTTATATTGTTTTTCCACATGAAAGGCGTATTTACGCAAATTTGGCCTTGAATACCCATCGCTTGATTTGTCAGGAAGCCTCTAGGACCAGATTTTGGTCGTAGATGTACAGTCTGCCCCACGTGACGAGGGCCAACAGTCCGAAAGTTTATTTTTGTTCCACTAGATGGAGCTCTGCCATCTAGAAATGCTCATGTAAGCCTGGTTAGGATATACCTTTTTATTTTTAATATATATTTATATAATATGAATGTTTCTTTAGACTCCACGTTTTGCATATATTGAGTTGTAAAGATGAATACAAAAATTTGTTTTATTTTCGAAGTGAATATAACCCAATTTTAATAGGCTCCATTTCAATTGGAATTTATTCTTTTATTATTTTGTAAACTTATCGAGCGACAATAGAAAAAAAATTTGAAGGATTATTGTAGTGAATGGTATATATATATATAGTATAGTTATGAAAATTTTAAGATTGATACATTTTTTTATTTAATTTAAATGTGTGAGGTTTGTTTTTTTTTTGTAATAAATAATTAGTTAGATTATATTTTTTTAAAAAGAAAAAAAAAGTAACACTAGCAAAGCATCGGAAGTTACGCGTCATTGGCTGTGTGAAAAAAGGAATAAGCGAAGAGAAAGTTTTAAAGAGAAGAGCAAAGACAGAACCATGATAATAATTTTCCAAATATTTATTTATAGAAGACATTATTATATTCAATAATAACAATTTTTCGAAATTAATAGAAAAAAATCTATCCTCCGTATCTAAATCTAAAAAATAATGAAAAAATCAAATTTAATCAAAAAGTCAACTTCCTCGATTTATACATAAATCTAAAAAAAAAAGTATAGAAGTATATGACAAAAGTTCAAATTTCTATTTCAACATTATTAAATATAATAGACAAGATTCAAATATTAAATTTTATTGCCATCTATCGTTAATATTTTACACAAATAAATTTACTGGCAATGTATTTCTTGAAATTATATGTATGTACCTCTACAGACCTATAAGCTTATGTCCATAATTCACTAAACACCCCTAAGCTGCCTTCCATAGAAAATGCAGGGTATATAACAAAACCAGTCCAATAGTAGAGCGGTCTAGAGATTAATTTGGCGAAACCGCTGAGAGGGTTCACTACTGATGAGCCAAGCCCTCTCATTCAATAACTCATAACATCGCAGTAAGGTCTGTAGAGATAATATTTGATGATATTTAAAAGAAACACATTGCCAGTAAATTTATTTGTGTAAAAGATTCAAATATATCAAAAAATTGCACCAGAGGCATCTATTTTGTACAATTTTTAGGATTCTACAGAATTAACAACAAATTAAACAACTTTGTAAGTAAAATTAAAAACTTAAATGATGAATTAAAAAAAATGGATTCAGCCAAAATACAATTAGAAAAATTAACATTTTAGCAATCAGAAAATATCTTCACAAAAATGAATTTTCTTACAATTTCAACTTCAATGACTTTAAAAATTTCACTATGAGAATTAATTAACTTTTGACCGGATATTCAAACTTGTTTTTCTCCGCTAACTTTAAAATCGAAAATTTATTTATAGACATTAACCGTTTCCCCCAGGGTGAGTAGAATTTGCTTGTGATGTTAATTGTAACATACATATATTGAATTTTAAGTTGATAACATGAACCGCAATTCAATACATACACTGCGTGACATTGAAAATGGAACACCAAGAAATAGTGGCCAGAAAGTGATGAAACTCGGCAGACAGAGAGAGACAGGGACGAACAATAAGTGATCTTTATTTCAAAATGATAGTCATAATACAGAGCGAGAACGGCGTCGGCTTAGTAGCAAGTAGGACCACCGCGGACGGCGATGCACGCAGCAACACGTCTAGGTAGAGAGTCAATCAGAGTACGGATGGCGTCCTGAGGGGATGGCTCTCCATTCCCTCTCAACCATTTGCCACAGTTCGTCTTCTGAACGCGGCTGTGGCAAGGCATGCAAACGGCGTCCAATGATGTCCCAGACGTGCTCGATTGGTGAGAGATCAGGAGAGTACGGTGGCCAGGGAAGCATCTGTACATCTTGCAGAGCTTGTTGGCTAATGCGAGCAGTGTGCGGTCGGGCGTTATCCTGCTGATAAAGGGCATTGAGTACCCCTTGAAGGTAGGGGAGTGTCACCGGTCGCAGCACATCATCAACGTATCGTGCCCTGAATACGAAATAAAGTGACCTGGAATCATACGCGATTGCGCCCCAAACCATGATTCCACGTTGTCGCACGGTGGGGCGTTCCACAATTGCTGCCGGATTGGACCTTTCTCCACGTCGACGCCACACGCGTACACGGCGACTATCACTGGACAAGCAGAAACGCGATTCATCTGAGAACACGACCCTGTGCCATTCCGTCATCCACGTCGATCTAGCCCGGCACCATTCCAAACGTTGGCGCCTATTCGGTGGGGTCAAAGGCAGTCTTCTTAGCCAGTCTTCTGGTCGAGATGGAATGATCTAGGGTGTCTTGCACATGTTGCAGGATGGCGGTACAAGTGGCTTGTGGGGCCGCCACTGCTTGTCGAAGGATACGCCGATCCACACGTGCTGACGTCACTCTGGTTGAACCGACATTCCTATAAATTGCCACATTTCCTTGTTCCAACCATCTTCTCCACAGTCGGTGCACCGTGGACGCACCAAGGTGTGTATCAGCGGCGATTTGACGTATAAACCAACCTGCCCTTTTCAGTCCGATCACCATGCCCCTCCTAAAAGCGTCTGTCTGCTTGAACTGCCTCCGTTTACGATGACCTGGCATTCTCTGTTATTACACGTGTCTTTTGACACAAGAACAAATTTTCTACAATGATTTTCCTTGAAGAAATAACGACACGAATACTGTCCTTTCTGCAAGTTCCTTCCCTTATATCTTACTCCATGTGCGCACGAGAGCTGCGCATTTTACATCATTTGCGCGTCTACCCTGAAATTTGCATAATTTTCTGGCCACTATTTCTTGGTGTTCCATTTTCAATGTCACGCAGTGTATAAATGAATGATCTACAATAATGTTAACAGCAATACTGACTTCAACTGGAACGCGCAATCTGAATACGACTTTCACTTGAAGACAATGATGCAACTAACAAGAGTCACATCATCTATCTCTCTTGATTCACTAACACTAACTACATACCGCTAATCTAGATAATAAATAATTTAATTATAGGTAAATACTCTTAAAATCATAACATTCATAAGGAATGCTATCACACTAATTGAGTGTATTTATAAGCTATTATAAATATTTTCAAATAAATTTCTTTTATTTTTCCACCTCATCTTTCTCTCCTTTCCTTTTTTTTATTTTTATTTTTTTATATTTTTGTTTTTTGTTTTCCTTTTTTATCTTTCTTCACCCCTTTTAATTGGACTTAGAACAAATAATAATTAAGATTTTAAATTAATAAAAAAAATCCCAACTACACTAATAGAAACTATTAAAGTCAATATTCTGAAACACCAATACCATACTGATAAGGCACAATTTGAATTATAGATTATAAACACAAGGTAATGGGACCGGGTCCGAGTGAATGAGTGGTGTGTAGCGTTTTGGTAGCGGCGTTATTGCCCTCTTCAGACTTGTCTGAAGATTGTAACGGCGCTGATGCCGAAACGTCGCACATTGTTTATTTGTTTGGATTTGGTCTTATTACCTGTGCTTACCAATACCCTACCTTTATTTCTGAGTTTTCTCTAATTCTTACTTTGTTTGATCCTTTAAATTTATACAATAACTAGAGAATTTTTTTCTCTACTTATAGCATTCATAACAATTATCTATGCTTGTTCAATCTTTATAAAGTGGGGGTATAGAGAATGAACATTCAATCTAATTGATATGAAGCACTAAAACTTAAATTCCTAAACTTCCTTATTTAGCAGAAATAACAGGTACTGGTCCTCATATATAATACTTAAATAAAAAAGTATAGATAGGACTACATATAGAATATACGGTGCCGTTAGGACCAATTCAAATAAATTGATGATGTGAGTTATTATGGGAAAGCATTTTTACCATCTTCAGACAAGGGACTTATTTCTTTGTCTGATGAAGCTGATATTTCCATTCATGGTATGACGCACATTCTTAACTTGTTTGAATTTAATCGTACTTTCATGTAGTTCCAATTAATCCTTATCCTCTCGTAATTCTAATATCTTATTATTTTCCTGCAGTCCTATTATTTAGAGTGTATGAACACAATTTGGACCATAATCTGAAACTACCAACATCAGACAAAGTTTATTTTTCTATGTTCTTTAATGTTAGATTTTCCTGTTTCCTTGTCGACGCACATTGTTAAAGGCTTGGGATATGATCATATTTTCCTGTATTTGTAATAATCATTTAACTAATTTATAATTTCTAATTAGTCTCTTACAGTCCTTATACCCAAAAGGAATAAACAAAATTTGATATAAAGTTTAACACTAAGAGATAAATGTGTCTCAATATGATTAAGTCTAGGGAACCGAATAAATTTAACTTCTGAACTGAAAAAAACATTTTTTGAGTTAGGTTTGAAAGTGCAGAAGATGATACTTGCTCAGTTCATTTATTGATTTATGTATTATCTTAAGCTCAGCTATTAACCTATCTCCGTTCCAATCTAAATTTGCTTTCTATTTGGTCGAAGAGGCATGGTTTGGCAGTAATGGAGAAAGGGCTGAAACTGCTGCTCAGGTCTTCATCTGAAGAGGCCCGTCTGAGTACCATCCTCTTTCCATCTGGTCTAACCTTTATGGTTTTCATCTGGTCTAACCTTTAAGGTTTTCATCCTTCCTAATTTAATATACTATCTTATATCGTGTCCTCCACATTTACACTATATTGTCTTTAAAATAAGCTTATAAAAAATATTTCCAAAAATAATAATAATAAATTCATTCAATTTTTCATCAAGAGAGAAAATAGAGCAAAAAAATACTTCTCTCTTTCTAATTAGGTTCATTTTATATTTGGAAAATTATTATCATGGTTCTGTCTTTGCTCTTCTCTTTTAAACTTTCTCTTCGCTTATTCCTTTTTTCACCCAGCCTATGACGCGTAACTGCCGATGCTTTGCTGGTGTTACTTTTTTTTTATTTTTTAAAAAATATAATCTAACTAATTATTTATTACAAAAAAATAATAAAAAACAAACCTCACACATTTAAATTGAATAATAAAATTTATTAATCTTAAATATTTCATAACTATACTATTTGATACAGAATTAGCTTGCTGTTCTGACTCAAAATTAATTCAAAATCTGTAGTTCTTAATAATTTACTTTTCCTCTATTTTCCAAATATAAAAAATTACTATTAATATATATATATATATATATATTAAAAATAAAGAAGGCATCTCCTGACCACGAGCACATGTGCTTTTTAGATGGCAGAGCGCCATTCTGACCCACTTATCTTTTATTTTTTTCTATTGTTTTTTCATGTGTTAAGCGTCTTTACGCAAATTTGGCCTTAAATACCCATTTCTTGATTTCTCACGAAGCCATTGGGACCAAAAATATTTTTGGTCGCAGTGGTTACAGTCTACTCCACGCTGACGAGCGCCAACAGCGCGAAACGCGTTCGTGGATGACTTTTCTTGATTTATCAAGAAATTGGGTTGGCCAAATATCACGGAGCAAGATAAATAAACGTTTAGTTTATTTTTGCTCCACTAGATGGTGCTCTGCCATCTAAAAAGCACATGTGCTCGTGGTCAGGAGATGCCTTCTTTATTTTTAATATCAACACCTGACCCACTTATCTTATATTTTTTTCTATTGTTTTTTCATATACAGGGTGTACCAGGTAAATTGGGGATTTCAACAATGGTATTTCAACTTAAAATTTTTGCAAGTAAAAATTAAAATATCCGAATGAAATTTGACACAGTAGTAGATAAAAGGATATAGTTTTTATTTATTCAATGTAGTTTCCATTATTAGCTACAACAGTCTCGAGGCGAGTGCGGAATTAAGCACAGGCCTTGGCGACGATGACCTTGTCCATTTGGGTCATCACCGTGTGAACTGCTTTCTTGACAGACTGGATGGTGGTATGAGGAGCTTTGTTGACATCTCTCTCAACAACGCCCCATACATAGTAGTCGAGGGGATTGCAATCTGGAGAATTAGAGGGCCAAATATCAGGACCCCAGTGACTAGGGACGTTAAGTGTCAGCCACGATTGTGTCTTTTTTGCCTTATGGGCTGGAGCTGAGTCCTGTTGGAAGACATACTTCCTTCCTGCGGCCACCATGTCCATCCAAGGCTTCACAACGGTCTCCAGAACATTGATGTAGGTGTCAGCGTTCATCCTAAGGCCCTTCTCAAAGAAATGGGGAGGCATGACATCACCTTCACTGCTGATAACGCCAAGGACCATTACGGAGGCGGGAAATTTCGTGTGCATCACGACAGGTATCTCTGAGGGGTCTTTACAGATCCAGCGATCATTCCTGGGATTTACCTTTTGGTCCACGTCAAAGTTCTTTTCGTCAGAGAAGAACCTTAGCATGCCAAAAGAGTCGTGTTTCAGGTTGTTGAGGAGGGCAGCAGCCTTTCCTTTTCTGTTATTCTTCATATTCTCAGTCAGCAACTGACCTTTCCGAAGGGCATAAGACTTGAGACCAAGGTCCTCATGGATAGTTCTGACAATTGTCATAGAGCCAACGTCCATTTCCTTGGCTATGGCCCTCATGCTCTTCCCAGGGTTTCCATCAATCTTCTCCTTGACATTTTTGACAAATTCTTCGCCTCTTACCCTTTCCGATCGACGCGAGTGCTTTTTCCTTGTAGCTATCCCCTCTTTGTTACTGTCGGCCTCATCAAACTGCTTCTTGACACGATAAATAGTGGTTTTGGGCAACTTAAGAAAATCCACTATCTCTTTGGGGCTCCTTCCGGCGCGCAGAGCAACGATGATGGCAGCTCGATTTTCAAATTCTCGGTTACTGTTCATCACTACACTGCGCACACATGTACTGTTGCATTTTACATGAATATGGCTACGTAATGAAAAAAAAACAAGTTTTTAATCTCAAGTAGTTTTTGTTTTATGGACTGTCGAAGTTAGTCCCAATTTACCTGGTACACCCTGTATATATATGTCATAATTTCTATATACCAAGATGTAACCCCACCACAATATATGCAATGTATCGTCCAAAAAGTTTTAATAAAAGTTAGGGCTCGCGAAAAATAGAGAACAGCCATTACCAGGATTTCATTATCCAGGAAGTAAAGGTTATTACCCAGGAACTATAAAACTAAGTTCAAAGACTTTCATCTTCCTGGAGGATGGTAATCATGAAAAGACAATGGAGGTACCAATATCCAATCAGAGTTCAGCATGAAAACCTAATAGCCAACCAAATGTAACCACGTAGACGATATCAACCAATGAGAGCAATAGAGAGTTAACGAGGAAAATCTCGGACTCAAAGTTAGTCAGTAGGGAGCTCGACCTGACGAGGAGCAAGACGTGCTAACCCCTTCTCACCAAGGTAACATATTCTTTTATCCGAGCATGTGAAAGCAAAGCACCCCATCAGTCTCAAAACCATCTCTCCCTTATTCGCGAGGTCCTATTTTCAACCCCATCCTGTGTTCCCTCTCGTTATTTCCCCTGTGAAAAACCCTACCATTTCGACAAAACGACTGCGCCATCAACCACCACAAGTCACCAACCCTACAGTAAGTCAACAGGGTCTTACAATCCAAAAAAACAATCAAAACGGAATTATTTTATATATATATATTAAAAATAAAAACGGCATATCCTGACCAGGAGCAAATGTGCTTTTTTTTTATTTTGTGCTTATTATGTGCTTTTGATATTTGGCCATTTTAATATTTATTTTTTTCTATTGTTTTTCCATATATATATATATATATTTTTTTTTTTTTTTGAAAATAGAGCAATCCATACTTAATTCATTAGATAATAAACGGCATATATTGGATTTAATAAAATATTTATTTTGCCAATATTTCGGCTGGATGAACGCCAACCTTTATCGAGGCATTACATTTTTGCCTCGTAATGCCTCGATAAAGGTTGGCGTTCAGCCAGCCGAAATATTGGCAAAATAAATATTTTATTAAATACAATATATGCTGTTTATTATCTAATATATATATATATATTAGGATACAAACACGTAAAAAAAAGCATCCTCATAGATAGGGAGATAAGGATGACCTAGAATATATTTATAGTTAAATGTAATTAACTTTCTTTAAATATAAAATTCCTTCATGTATAAAGCTTGATTTTAAAGCCAATTGTTATATATTATTTTCAGGTCGCTACACTAGGATTAATTAATGAATTCAAAAAATACCCTACATTTTCAAATGGTGTTCACGCAAGGAAATTTGGAATGTTGTAATGATTTGAATTACCATTTTATCATGTTTCCGATTAAAAAAAAAAAAAGAAATAAACAAAAGACTCTGATGCCTATAAATCTTATTTTTCTAAATTTTAACAGAAGAGCAAAAGTCGGCCAATTCCAAGACTATTCTAGTTGATTTCTCGAATAATCACGGCAGACGAACTTGCCAATATCACAAATTAACGATTCTCTTCGTTTAAGAAATATTCTACATAATTTAGCAATAACTTCGGTTTCCACCATTATAATTTTGAATTGAATTATTGAATATATAAATATTCAACATTTATAAACAACCTTATAAACAAATTCGGCCAAGACTCTAGCCAACAACCTTTCTCAACATGGAACATATTCAACGAAGAAAGATAGGTGAAGATATAGATTGCTTGACGGATGACCTAAACGAGCACCGGCGAAGTGAAACGGCGAAATTGTACTGGTATAATGTGGTCAAATTAAGAGAAAATGAATCTTCTGATCGTATAAATAAAAGTTGTTTAGTGGCTTGCGCCACCTGCAGGAAAATATTCAGACTAAACGTTGATTTTAAATATCATCCTCCGTTAAAATGACTGAATTGGAACTATTGGACGATATTGGAACTCTACAAACTACCTCCGAATAATTTGATCAGAAGTAATACCTTGCTTCATATACTCTGCATAGGTTTTACAAGCCGTTTTGCATGCTTCTTGCATATATTTTTAAAAATACATATATTGCCAAAATATTGCTATTCGTTCTCCATTTTCATCATATCACAGAATAAACTCAACTACACAATATGAGAATGAAAAATGAGTATTATATATAAAGGATAATCAATATTTTTTTCAGCAAACAAGAAATCTGTTTTCTATTGAAGAATAAAATCCAAACCTACTCTCATGCGCTCGTGTATTTGAAAACAGCAGAACATGCCGGATGTCCCAAAACTTTGTGAGTCATTGAAGAATGGAGTTGAATTAATGTACTTAGTTTTAATTGAAGTCTTGAAAAAGAACATCATCTACAGTCATTCCAGTGAACATATCCCAACAATAGTGCTGTGATCAGAAGTTCCGTTGGCGACACCGTGCGGCCACCACAGTCACCACGATGTCCGCCAGGTCCAGCAGCTCCACGATGGAGATCCCCAGCCACACGCCAACGTAGCCGCCCAGGTACATGAACAGCTCGATCGTCTGCACAGTTTTCAGTGTTCACAATGGCATGACATTGTTTTCGTTTGATAAAGATTTGAAAAATCGATTGAAATTTCTCCAGAAAGAATATAATCAGAGAAAAATGTCGCCCACATTTTTCTACTATATTGTAAAGAGAGTGAATAGATAGCGCACAGATTTGACTTTATTTAACGATAAAAGTCTTGATTTCTAATATTTAGAGCATTATTCAATATAAGGTGTGTTCGTAGCAGACTTTTGCAAGGGGTGGAATTAAAACGCTTAAGAAGACTAGACAGATTGTGTTAACACTGCTCTAACATATCAGTGAATTATTCATATAAATAGGGAATATGTATATTTCTCTTTCTCTTTGTTTGCGGAAGAGCGATTGCTCGAGCGTTATTATATATTTATAAATGTATGTAATTCTGCTGTCCTCAAAGCTTATGTCCATAGTTCATCTAAAATACCCATTCCAAGAGTCTAGCATCAGTATCACTATAAAAGGAATATCAAAAAATGCAATATAACAGGGGTATGGTAAATTAAACTGGCGAAACTGCTGGGAGGCCCTCCCATTAATTTTTCCATTGCAATAAGGGCAGTAGAACTTGTTTTATTTTTTGAAAGAATCATACGCGCCTATAATAGTTTCGAATTTTCATAACAGATGGCGCGCTAATGCATCATAAAAAATGATATATATAGAGAACCTGAAGACAACAGAAAATACAAAGAAAAATTAATTTAAATGAATAAAAGAACGATTGTTTTTCAGAATTACGAGGAGTGATTGAAGATGTAATTCAAAAAGAGGCATATCCCCATTTTCAAATCTAATAAACCTTTAGTTTTTATGAGGTAGCCTTCGTTTTTACTTTCATTTCTAAATTGCTCTATTAATATGCCTATTTTTATTTATCCCTATTTTTCGAATAAAATTGTGTAAATTGGAGTGTCCTATAAATTTGCATATTCAGTGGTTATATTTTTCTAATGGTAGCAACATATACAAAACTTTGAAAAGAAGTTATTGCACAGCAGGATTTTCATACAGATATTTCACTTATACTGTTCTTCGTTTTAAAATGTGGTCGTGATGCCTCGCTAAAAAGGATAAATGTTTACTAAAACGTTTCTTAGCTTGATAGATGTATACTTGTAGTCTCTTGGGATTGCGCTTCATTGTACTGCAGTGTTTTGCTGGTCGCGAAAGTAGAGATCCCATGACTGTTAGCAGAATATAAATTCGATTTATTCAGGACGGTCATACGGAATGACGTACTGGATTTCAGCGGTCTGCTTATCACTAGCAGTTACCGGTATGGCCTTAATGGATCGTAGAGCCAAATTAAGAGCCCTTAGTCAAGGAATTGGTCCGTTTGCAAGAGCTCTTCAATGGCGTTTGCAGCAGCATGAACTGTCAGCTCGGATTTCATTGCTTCGGTTACCCTTGACGCTTTGTCACAGTCAGAAGTGCCTTCAATGGTGTAATCAACGATGAACCTCAAAGCAAAAATGACATGACGTCATGTTTACAGACGTATTCAGGTTCTGTATGCGACACCATGATGGCCAGATCCGTGTTTGGTACCATCATGGAGAAGGCACATTGCCAGAAAGATTCGACATCGCATACTGGCCCGTCACTTGAAGCTTTGGTATGTGTCTTTGGATACACGTCTCGGTCACCTCTTATTCACAATCCTGGAACTTTGATCCGTCCCTGTTATTTTTCTTATGTTTCAAGGCTTGTGGCAGTACTCTTCATTCGAGACCTTGGAAGCGCTACGTTTCTGTAATATAATGCACGACCGCATGTTGCTGGTGTTGTACGGACCTTTGACTGGTCCCCTAGACAACATGTTCTCCTGATCTATCATTAATTGAAATCGCTTGACCAATGGTTGCCGAACGACTGACTCTTGACCACGCGCCAGTCACTACCGTCGGTGAACTGGCAAGTTGAAGTTGCATGGGAAGCTATACCCGTACATGACATCCAACCTCTGTTTGAGTTATATTCCTGGCATAGAAGTGCTGTTAGTGCTTCCAGAGGTGCCGTTGATGATGTCAACAGCTCCTAAACATGATATACTTATAGACATTTTTTAATTCACCAAGGCTGGGGTTAATTGGAATTTGTGGATTTTCGTAGAGATTAACAAAATACATTGTTTTGGTGAAGTCCTAAAATGTAGAATTGCTTTTTAGCATTCATATGTATATAGATAGAACTTAATAGGGAGGATATTGATCTATAAATAACACTCGCTTCTCTCTACAAAATAGACGCTGGACCTTTCAGTTTGCCAAAGATAGTGTTGAGACTTTGCGTCCGACTGTTTGCGAAGGCGTTCTATTTTGTCGGAAGAAGTGACCTTTATTTTATATATGTATACATTGTAATTTTTCAGGAAAAGTTTATTCGGGTATCAAATCAATACATTTCTACATGATTGTGGAAATATTTTATCTAATCTGCAAGATTTGAGCATAAAATATCAATAAAATGCTTTGTTTTTATATATATTTTGAAGCGAGAAGATTGCTCTTTTCTCCAATATAAATGAATATAAACGGTAATTTAAATAAAACTTTATATCAGTTTAAAAAAGAAAAACATAGTGATGTTTTCATGGTCTGACTCTGTTTTTAATTAGGTCTGGGTGTTCAAATAGAGAATACATGTATTAAGAAATGTAAAAAAAGCCAATATCATTGAAGGTAATTATTGTGGCCAAAACGAGAACACTCAAAATAACGGATAATTTCATGTTTCCTCTTGGCGGTCGTTTACAGGAGGTTGAATTTGATCATCTTTATTTTTTCATAAAGCATTCATTCATTGAAATGATATTTCATCGAGGGAGTTACCTATGGGAGTAGCCTCTCACCATATAGCTCGCTCAGATAGCCTGTCGTTAGATGGGTCGCTCATAGAACTAGCCTTTCATCAGTTGATCGCGCATGGAAGGTTTTTCTATATAGGTTATCTATTAAATTATTTGAAAAGGTAAAAATAAAATTCAGGTAATTTTTTTTTAATTTTGGATTTCCAAGCTTTCAAGCAAATATACTGCTCTTCAACGGACTAATACTTTAAGTACAATCTCTAAATGATCTGATGCACTCCTGCGAGAGCATATGCCAATAACAAAGGTTTTTCAATTAATTTAGAGATTGTATCTAAAGTATTAGCCCGTTGAAGAGCAGTATAAATGCTCGAAAGCTTTTAAATGCAAAATTAAAAAAACTTTAACCTTATTTTTCCCTTTTCAAATAAAAGTAACTATTGAATCACTATAAATATAAAGCTAGCTTACATTGTACTTAGGCTTGTAGGTATAGGTCAGGACATCGTTGGAGCCCATAGTGAGAGCAAGCAAGATGGCGTCCAACCTGTAAAAAAGATTGTCATCCAATAACTCTGTATATTGATATCAAAATTATTTACTTTCTAAAATATACGCGTTCATCCCTATGGTGTCCCAGATTTACTTTATTTATGAAGGTTTCTCACCTATTTCCGATTACGAATGCGCAGTTAAATTGATGAATATCGTTGGCGGACATTAATAATTTAGTCAAGCTTGGCAAACGGATCATCACTTCAATATTGAACTCTGATTTTTTTTAGTAAAATAGGATAATAATTTAAGGCATATGATTAGGAAGCCGTTTCAACGGGTAATTTTATAGGTTGTTATAGAATTTTAAAATAGAAATTACTGTCAGGACTTTGATAAATCCGGAATTCTGCCTCTCTATGTCATAAAGTTTATATTTAGTGATATAAAAAGGTTTATTTAATTTTTGTTTTGAAATATTTCGCAATATAATAATAGAAACGATCTCGAGTAGGAAATCGAATCGTTTCGTTAGAACGCTCGCCTCAGGTTCCATTAGCTGTAATTGAATAACAGTAAACAAAAATAGTTAGAGAGGTAAATCACCTTTGCTCATATTCAACCAACTTATTATTCGAAATGAAAATGATTAGAAAATACACATTCATTTGTAACTGAACTAATCTTTGTCGAGTGAGTCTAATATACTAAGCTAGAAGCTCTTACAAGGAATTGCATGATTATTTAGAAGGCCTCAGCTTTGTGTTACAACCTGTATCACGCCGAGGAAGACCAACATCTGGAAACACGTGGCTCTTCTTGATTCACCATGAAGGGATATTTGGTGGCTTATAGATAAGGGTTAACAATCTTCAAAAAGTTGATATCTATTCCTATTGAAGGCCATCAGCAACTTCAACGATCAGGAGAGGGTTTCCTTAATTAAACTTTAAAGCTCAGATTAACACTTTGAATATATATTTTCAAATATTCGTAAATATCATAAAACTTCTTAGAAATCAACATATTGTTGTTATATATTTTATTTGATTTAAAATTTTATTGAAATTTGGAGACAAAGCATCTCTCTAAAAATGTTATTTTTTATAACATCTTCAAAAACATATATGTGATGATTTAAGACCATGGAATTGTTGTAAATAATCCAGATATCTACCACCACATGTTTCACCACGTAACTGTATATAACCTGTTATTTACTGCAAATAGAAAGCCTCAAGTAACATCAATCTGTACCGCGTAAGAATCTAATAAAGTATAGCAACTGTACAGATAGAAGGAATGGAGAATAACAGGAGAAAATTAAGGTTAAAACTAATCAGGTTTAGGTGAGAATAGGAGAGTAGGCCTAGCAAGCCCAGTCCAATTTATACGAGGTCGTGGACCTCCTGGATGATGTAACTTCCCCCCCCCCCCCCCCCCCCGTTTACGTCAGGAAAGGGCAGTGACCTGTTTGGACCCAGCTAAGCTATAAAAGGAGGCCTCAAGCCTCAGTCCTTAGTTAGTCTTTGTTTCAGCCCCAGTCCGCGCAGGCCGCTTCTATAGAGGTATCTAAACCCTTTCCTGCCAGAAATCTCCTCGTCCCATTCCTTCTTGACGTTCAGACGATTCTTAGTGAAATCTCTGTTTGTTTATTTCACCTTTGGCCCAGCTGTGTCGCCTTCCACCACGACTGCACCGTAGAGTTGACATCGAGGTTCGTCTAGCATCAGGTAACACTGGTCCCAGAGTTCCCAAGATATCACATATATTTAATAAATGAAGTTCACCCTTAAGTTATAAATTATTTTATGGTGCTTAGAATTATTAAAACTTTAATGCGTTTGTCCTGTCGGAAGACTGTTGTAGCATGATGGTTGATTAGATGCTGTCATGGTGGCCACAATGATCAGAGTGGCCCAGGCGTGAATGAGATTGGACAAAATGACGAGGCATGTTGGATGTTACTTTAGAGAGAGTGGCAAGAGAAGCCGACGCCGGTAAAGGCAGGTCTGACGAGGAGGTATGATATTGTAACAAAGTATTTATTAATTTTATTATTTTTATTAACAGAGTGGTCATTTTTATGTTTATATTTTGCTACTCTGTAAATTTCTCTCGTGGCTTATCTTTTGTTTACCATTCTTAGTTTGTTTTTGCCTGAAATAAATTGTTGTCTCCTCCTGAAGTTTTTGTCTTCCCTAATTTTCCACGTGGCATTTTGGTGGAGATGCTGGGTAAGTTAGGGAAGACAAACTGAAGACCGGCGAGAAGACCTTGAAGTCATGGGTGCTGTGATCTACATTTTCGGAGACCGACTCCAGAATTCCGCTGCCGTGCTAAAGCCAAGACTTCCCTCGAAGATGACGATGTCCCTATAGACGATACGACGACAAAGCCGCTCTTCACGCCGCAAGAAAAAGGACGCAAAGGTACTAGGGACAAAGTTCCAAGACTTCGATGGAATCCTTGGCAGAAGCACGTTAGATCCATGTCAGTATCTACAATAATTGCTAGTTGTGGGTCACAGCTCGCATAGGGAAAGAGCTATGTAACAAAGTATTTATTAATTTTATTATTTTTTTATTAACAGTGTGGTCATTTTTTATGTTTATATTTTGCAACTCTTTAAATTTCCTTCGTGGTTTATCTTTTGTTTATGTTTCTTAGTTTGTTCTTGCCTGAAATAAATTGTTGTCTCCTCCTGAAGTTTTTGTCTTCCCTAATTTTCCACGTGGCAATATATTCTCGTATCAGAGAGGGACTGGTTGTAATCTGACTATGTTTTTCGGGCCGACGGTGTAATCGGACACCTTTTTCCTGTCTGACGCCAGCTGTCACTCGATCTAATATTATTATTTTGTTTTGTATTACATGATGGTCAAACTGGCGAGTTGAATTGTGTCTATAATTTTGGTATTACACTATAGCTATATTACATATGGTGATATAAGTATATATTGAAATATTTTTCTATATATATATATATGGCAATATAATAAGGTGGTGAAGAGAAATAAGGACACCACAAGTTGGATAAGGAACCCAGGCAACCAGAGAGAGCGAGGGAGAGAGCCGGGCGGCCGTTCGTGTATATATAAAGAATCATTAAATAAATACATCACTATAATTTACTTTTGGCTGAAGTTGCCGATGTCTTGGGAGCGGCTGGTGACGTGGAGCAGGGTAAGATACACCATCACCTACACATCGCATCTTATATACAGCATCATTGGTTGAACTTGATTTCATTTCCTTACAAATTATATCTTTGTGCGCGATTGTTGATTAATGGTTGATAGCCGGTGGAAGACGCGGCAGTATATAATTGAGTGCGTTTATTGACTCTCAGACAGGGCCAATAGCAATTCAGTGTCTTGAACAAGAGAATTAGAGATAGAATTTTTATTTATCAATTTAAGGGCACGATATTTACGTATGATAGTACGTGATTAGTAAATGACAATTCTATGGTGTATTTGGAAAGCAAGAGATACTCATGATAGAGTCCTAGAAAAATAGAAAGTTCTAGAGAATGAAGAGGAGAATGAACAGTTACTACACACAACATGGAAAAAAAAATATATATATAAGGTTTTGTAGATAAATGATAAAAATAACTTCGACTTGTGCTTAATTAATAGGTAGAAAATCTTAGTTTTTATAAATAATCTTTAAGATAATAAACTTGTGGTGGTAATAAAATATATAGATAATAAAACTTGTTATTATTCAAACTTTTAGATAAAAAACTTAGATGTAATAAAACTTATCGGTAAATAAAAACCACCATTTATAAACCTTTTGGTAGTAAAAACTTGCTTAAATATATGTTTAAATAGTGTACTTAACTTGGATAATTGAAGACTGACATTGGATTAAATTTATATACTTTTAATTAAAACATAAGGATTATATATAAAAAGTTCGACGCGCGTTTAAATGGCGTCGCTTCCCTTTTTTCTTGGTCAAAGTTCTTTCTGCCTCGTTTTTACCCCGCGCATGCGCACCACCTCTGATTCTTCGTCACCAACTACGGAGGCGCACCACTTCTCACCGGCGGTGGCGCCGCCAGGCGAGCATAGCTAGATTTGGTCAATCTAACCTCTCCATACTCCCGGCCGGGCCTGTGGTTAGGGTCAAATCACTATGCACAGCCAAAACAGCTACCTTGTTCACTAGACGAAGAAGTAGTCCTTTACCTGTACGCAATTCTACAGTTCTGACCAGCATATCTGGACCGTGGAAGGTTTTTGATACTCTACCAAGTATCCATGAAGGAGAACTGATACTTTGTTCCATGATCAAGACTAAATCTCCAATTTTTACATTTGGTTTGGCTGATTTCCACTCTCCTCTTTTCTGGAGATTTATTACATATTATTTTTTTCAACGCAAAATGAATATATATTTTTTTATTCTTGGATATATTATCATCTTGAAGATAGGTTAATACTTAAATTTGCTTGCTGGTTGTTTATTTCTGGTAAGTTATATGTGCTTGGGCCTAAAAGGAAATTTGATGGAGTTAGAGCTTCAAGATCATTAGGATCTTCATTTAAGGGAGTTAATGGTATTTTATTTAGTGTTGTTTCAATCTGGGTGAGAAAAGTTGTGAGTTCTTCAAAGGTTAACAATGATGATCCAATAACTTTCTTGAGTATCATTTTTACAGATATCATGTTTGATTCCCAGATTGCCCCAAAATGGGGTGCATGGGGAGGCATAAAATGCCAATTAATCTCTAAATATGTTATGTAATCTTGTAATTCAGAAGCATGTAGCAATGCATATTGTTTATTGAGAAATTTAGCAGTTCCTTTAAAATTGGTTCCATTGATCAACTTTTGAAGTTTTTTGAATTTTCTCAACTCTGTTTGATATGTAAACCTTCCATTTTGAAGAAATGGATTGTATCCGGCACAAAGTTATTTTAGAATCTGTCCAAAGAAAAGTCTCTTTTATCTGAAATGGAAGTGTTAACTTAATTGAATCAACTAGTTGACTCAACAGATGAGCTGCGCAGAGTACTAAACATGGAAGAGTAGGAGCCTTGAGTGATGCAACTCTTGTTTTGGCTGCTAGAAGCTGGATCTTCACATCATTCTGTGTTTCACATCTCAGATAGCATACTGCAGCATAAGCCTTAGTTGAAGCATCAGCGTACCCATGAAGTTGCATCCGGACTTCATCCTCTTTAGGAATAACAGCTGTATATCTAGGGATCATAACTTGAGATAAATATCCAATTTATTTTTTTAAACTGATCCCATAGGTTTAATATATCATCAGGTAGATAATCATCCCAATCCAGTTGGAGCTTCCATGCATCTTGCATTAATATTTTGAGTAAAATTATGGAATGAGATATAATTCCTAAGGGATCAAAAAATTGAGCTATTACTGATAACAACTGCCTTTTTGTTTATACATCCATGGTATCTTGTACTTTAACTTTAAAACATCTTTAGTTGTATTCCGGATAAGTCCTAGTAGGTTTATAGTTAAGTCTTTTTCAATTGGAACCATACTGATATCATATATATCTTCATTTGGAAGTGCTTCGAGGACTTTTGGAACATTTGAGGCCCATTTTCTTAAATGAAAACCTCCTCTCTTCATTATTTGATTTAACTGGATAATAAGATTTTTAGCTTCTTCTAGAGAATTTGCTCCTGAGAGCATATCATCAACATAAAAATTGGATAAAATTGCTTTAGATGCTTGAGGAAATTGTTCTCGTTCATCATGGGCTAATGTTTTCAAGGTCTTTATAGCTAGGTATGGTGCACTGTTACTAATTGATATTATTTGATTGGTTCGTTAGGAGATTCTCGCCATAAAATTCTTTGAAAACAACAATCAGCTGGGTTTAACCTTATTTGCCGGTACATTTTTTTCTATGTCTGCAGTAAGTGCTATTGAATAGGTTCTGAACTTTATCAATATGTAAAATATATCTTCTTGTAGTTTAGGACTACCATAAAGTAAGTCATTTAATGATAACCCAGTGCTTGTCTTTGCCGATACATCGAATACCACCCTGAGTTTTGTTGTTGTACTAATGATCTCTTAATACTGCATGATACGGCATATAATAAACTTGATGAGATGGTTGCTCTCGTTTAATTTCATTGATAACTTCCATATGGCCAAGATTTAGATATTCCTGCCTGAATTCTCTCACATGTTGTGAATAAACAGGGTTTCGAGAGAAGTGTCTTTCCAAAGAATGGAATCTTCTTAAGGCTTGAGATTTTGAATACGAACGTATAACGCTAAATACCCAGGTATAATAAGATTTACAAAGTATTTATTATATTTTATATGCATATTATTATTTTTTTATATTTTCATATTATTCATATTTTGCTACTCTGGAAATTTCTCTCATTGCTTTCTTGTATTTTAGAATTATTTTCTGGTGCTTGTCTTAAATAAATTGCTGTGTCATCCTGAAATTTGTCTTTCGTAATTTTCTACGTTGAAATATTATACTGAATTTGTGTGTTTGAAAATATATAACATTAATAATATATATTTTTTTATTTTTTATAATATTCACAACTTAT
This sequence comes from Cordylochernes scorpioides, assembly GCA_030710605.1. NCBI lineage: Eukaryota > Metazoa > Arthropoda > Arachnida > Pseudoscorpiones > Chernetidae > Cordylochernes > Cordylochernes scorpioides. The sequence goes on along the minus strand of CP092870.1, from coordinate 27,138,189 downwards.
CGCGATGAAAAGATCTAAGTACTAATCTTTTTTTTTTTTTTCATATTTAAATGTTCAAATATTTTGTTAGTGAATGTAAATAATTCATTTAAATTGTAATGTTGATACGCGCGGTTTAACCTGTAATGTACATTCAGCAAAACTATGCAGGTGACTAGCTATTTTACCACAGATTTGAAATGATAACTTAGTTGTTTCTAAGATTATATACAAGTGGCTTTAAAAGTGGCTTGATTCCCAAAATTTGAAAACCCACTAATTAACTCTTGTTTATTCATGGTAAAATTGTGAAAAACGCTTAAAAATGCAAAAATATTTTCTCACAATGAGTTTCTTTTTATAATAAAATGCTAGCTTTCAAGCGATAATCGCTTTTCAACGGGCTTAGCATTTTAACCCATAGAAGCATAGGGCGCCTCTCCCGTCAAAATAAACGTCAAAACCTGACGCCATCTATTTTGACGGGAAAGGCGCCCTATGCCCCTGTGGATCAATTTCCTCCCGGCAAATTTTCCATCTATATTAGCATTTTAAAATAAACTCATTGTGAGAAAATATTTTTGTATTTTCAAACAGTAATTAACTAAAATCAAAAACTCAAATATTCAATAGAGAATATACGAAGAAGTTAAAAGAGTAGATAATAGTACTAACGGCATCTTCGATATCTCGGGTGACGACGTGGTAGTGGTACTCGAGGCTCCTGCGCCACCCACACAGCGTATACACCTCCCGTATAGCCCCCAGCACCTCGTACGTACCTGCAGTCAGGCTTGCAGGTGGTGTAGCAATGCTCGATGTTTACATCTTGGGAACATTTCACCTCCGTCTCTGGTGACACACAATCGTTGGTTGACAATGATGGATTGTAAAATTCTGTGCTTCAGTAATTTTTTGCATAATTCTGTCTGAATTATATTGAAAAATCGAAAAAAATTCGTCCAAGACAATATTAGTGTTTATTTTAAATAATCTCAATTAGAGACTAGATGGTTTTACTTAGAAGATCTACTTACAAATATCACATAGATTTTTATGAAATACTTTTAAAATCCTACATTTCTTGGGGGGGTGTTTGATTTTGGAAACTCATTCGCGTCTCTGGTTTGGTAGAAACCAAGGAATAGAAATCCTCATTTGTCCTGTAGCCTAGCATCTGTATCGGCTCTCTTCTGGTAACGTTTGCACTTCAGGTTTCTTAAAAATATGTTATCGATGGTAAGATTTCCTATTTTCAACTCAGTCACATTATCATGAAAATACTCCAGATTTAAATTTTAAATAATGCCCTAAACACTGAAGGTTATATTAATTCTAAATATTATTTAAGAACTTTTCTGTCTCAAGTATAAAATAACATGAAAAATTATTTTTTCTCAATTTTAATTTTAATTTTCACAATTATATTTTGTGCTTATAAATTGTTGTTCCGATGTCACCTTTTTTAAAATAATTTTCGAATAATATTGTTGACATAAATAAGGAAATATTAAGTTTACTTATTAACTTTGGGGAGATAAGATTTGCGCGCAACCACTTTCTGGAAACCGAAAGGTTTTTTACCGTCCATTTGTCCAGCGCGTTTGGGCCTTACGGCTGCGTTACATTCATAAGATAGAATACTGTCCCAACTCTCCCTCATTCTATTCAGCAGTATAAAAATGCGAATTTTATTCATACAACTGAGTTATAAAGGTATCAGCGTACCACAGAAATAGCGTCAAAAGAAGAATTTTAATAATAAAGATTTGACCTCTCAATTTTTTTTTTCTGCCAAGGCCATTAGCTTTCCTCTTCACCCAATGCGGCGAAGAAACATGGACAATATTTTTATTCTAACATATACATTCTGCGATAAATTGATATTTAAGTTGATTTCAATTTTTCGGAGAAGGGAGAGATTCAGTGTATATTACAGCCTAATTTCAATATATTCCGGGTATCTGGGGCGCCTGCTAATAAGCCTTTCTCAACCATATCTACCATAATCGAGAATATGAAGCATATTCATGGGAACTCACCTGAACGGCAGAGCTCCTCCTGGCTGTGGTACAGAATTCCCAGGGGAAAGCAAGAACACTTAGTAAAAACATTTTCAAAAATGCACTTCTGAATACACATCTGAAAAATACAAATTATATGAATATATTTTTGTCTGGACTATAAAATAAAATGTAATACTACTTTAAGGTGATTATAAAATATAATCTATTTTTTAAGAAGCTATGTTTGAAGTGTTTTTATTATATGATTATATATATTTTGATATTTGGGACATTATAAACTATTGTTCTGTGGAGAGGTTGTTAGATTGACCAAATCTAGCTAAGCTCGCCTGGCGGCGCCACCGTCGGTGAGAAGTGGTGCGCCTCCGTAGTTGACGAAGAATCAGAGGTGGTGCGCATGCGCGGCGGAATAAAAAAGCAGAAAGAACTTTTATCAAGAATGGAAAAGCGACGCCATTTAAACGCACGTCCAACATTTTCATATTTAATCCTTATGTTTTAATTAAAGTACCTAAATTTAATCCAATGTCAATCTTAAATTATCCAAGTTAAGTACACTATTTTGAACATATATTTAAGCAAGTTTTTCTACCAAAATGTTTATAAATAGTGTTCTTATTTACCGATAAGTTTTATTACATCAAATTTTTTTATCTAAAAGTTTGAATACCAACAAGTTTATAATCTATAAGTTTGATTACCAACAAGTTTTTTTATCTATAAGTTTTATTATCACTAAGTTTATTATCTTAAAGATTATTTATCAAAAGTAAGATTTCTACCTATTACTTAAGCACAAGTCAAAGTTATTTTTATCGTTTATCTATTCTGAATATTTTCAATATAAGCCTTTTTTATTTTTAAAAAACAAGGTTTTCTATTGGGTGAAAAAAAGTAAAAAGGAATATATTCCTCATTACTTTTAGTGCGAAAATATATTTGTCCTGTTGAATAATCCCTATCAACGGCTGAATAATATTAGATAGATCTGCCCTATCTCTTTTGTTCCCAAGACAAAATATGCGATTAGAAAGTGACGACATAAATTAACAGAGTTAATAGAATAATTGATACTTCAAATTATATCATTAAAAGTCGCTTCTAAGATGTAAATTTGTTTAACACAATTTTACATCGCTAAGAACGGTCGTTTGGTAGAACCAGAACGCTACCTCTGGAAGGTCGTTTTCACATGAACCAATGATATTTTTAAATACTGGTTACATCAGAGAAGTTGGATTCAGTAAAGTTTGTATTTCGGAGATTCAGGTATATTTAAAACTTTTTTGAACTTTCTCCTTTAATTATAGAGTTTTTTTATTGTGTTCTATATTTATATTGTCAAGTAGCTCCGGTCACAAGAGGCGCATGGGACGCCTATCAATCATCCCTGGACTCCAGGGGTGGGGGCCACGGGTGTAAGGGGTTCTCGGAATCTGATTGGCGGGATGGCTGACAGCGCTCATTAGGATTATCTTTAACTTGGGGTAAGTTGTATATTAAATGACTCTCTCTCCCTTTAAATAAATCCCATTATAATAAATTAATTATTCCCAAATTTGCCCTTGCTTTATTTATATCCGCGACATATTTTGGCGGAGACGCTGGGTAACGTGACGGAACTTCGAAGAAGTCGGCGTCTACAGGGACGTGAACCAATTCTTGAACCTTTTCCACAACGAATAAAATTGGAAGACGACCACAGACTCGTGGAGAAGCTTTGAAGACGCATTCTGCGATGTTTAGACTGCAGGAGGATTCTGCTCGACGCGTCGAGGAAGTTCTGAAGTCAAGAGTACAGAAGGCCGAGGAATCCAGCGAGTCATACATCCAGGAGATTCTTAGTCTCTGCCACCAGGTGAACCCTCGCTTGGAAGAAGGTGAGATAGTTGCTCACATTAAAAAGGAAATTTCGGAGAACACATACCAGGTATTGTTGGCGAAAGACATACAGACGGTAGATGAGATCCTGAAGTTTTGCCGTCATCTGACAACCGTCAAGCAGCGCAGGATCGGCCGTACGAAATTCGCCAGGTTGTCAAACGCAATGCCCATTTCATGTGTTGACGACTCAGACGACTTGGCCGCGTTAATTCGCCGCATCGTTAGAGAAGAGATACAAAAGGTCTTCTATGCACCTGAAGTGGTCAATCCTCACCGAGAGGTGAACGCCCTGGAACAGACTGTGAGGGATAAAGTCAGCCGTGCTCTCCAACCTACCAGTAACAGGTCAACGTGGTACAACAACAACTACGCACGCCCTATTATAATATCGACTGACCAACCCAACCCAGGAAGACGGAACATTGGAGAACCTACGACGACAAACCAATCTGCTTCCACTGCGGACGACCCGGACATATCGTTCGTTATTGTAGAGAACGACGGCAGGTCTTCGCTGAAGCCAGGTCAAGGAATGGCGGAGAAGGAAAAAATGGTGGATTTTCGAGTCGAATTCCGAGATATGACGCCGACGACGACTATGTAACGCCCCAAACCTCGACGTACTTCTACCGGAGCTCTTCCCCACATCCAAGCCGCGCAAGGTCGCCAGCCAGAAGACAATCCCAGTCGCCAGCCCGTCGTTTCAGCCGTTCTCCCAAGCCTCAGAATGTGGAAAAGTAAGTGGAGCGGCTTCTAACGGGGGTGAGGGTATATCGTCGCTAAATTAAAAGAAAAGTTTGTTATGGTCGAAATGAATGGACGCAAAATCAAAGCATTGGTGGATTCAGGAGCCGACTTTTCTGTTATTTCGGACAAATTTCGAAACCAAATAAAGACACCTCTCTTCAAAGAACCATGTTCCATTCTTAAAGCCGCAAACAAACATTTAATAGAGACCCTAGGAAAATGTGTCCTGAACATAGAAGTTAATGGTCTGAATATATCATTTGAATTCGTTGTTATGGTGGAATGCAGCCAAGACATCATATTTGGATGGAACTTCTTCAAGGCCATTGAGGCCGTCATTGATTGTGGCAGAAATGAACTCCATCTCGGGGAAACCTCTGTCCTGAAATCTCGAAAGGAGGAAAACCAGAGATCGTTTGCTTACGACGACTTTGTCATCCCGCCTAAATCAAAAAAGAAGATCAGTGTGATAAACGAAGAAATATGTGGTGTTAGAGATGTTTTAGTCTCAACTTCAAAGGACTTATTATTAAGAAAGGAAGTTCTTATACCAAACTCATTGGTTACATTTCGACACGGCCGAGGTAGCATTTGGGTGGCGAATGGAGCGTCTTGGCCGCAACTGATTCCATCAGGAATGAATATGTGCAGCATGGAAAGTTATGAGAATGGGAATATCTGCAGGAATACAGCGGTAAGTTACAAGAAACGCAGCTAAAATCACTTGAATGGTCACAGAAGATAAACCTTACTCTAGATCCAGGGCTGTCTGGAATTCAAAGGTTACAGGTTGTTTCATGCCTTGACGAGTTTAATTGACATATTTGACTTTGGGAGTACTCCTATTAAGCCCACCAGTACTGTGAAGCACAAGATAAACACAGGAGACCACTCTCTTATCAAACAGCGGCCCTATAGAGTAGCACCAAGTGAACGACGACTAATTCAAGATGAAGTGAACAAGATGATTGAAAATCACATCGTGAAGCCCTCTGAAAGTCCTTGGTCATCTCCAGTTATTCTAGTTCGAAAGAAAGATGGGACCTGGAGATTCTGCGTAGATTATCGTCGATTAAATAAGATAACAAAAAATGTTTTCCCGCTACCACGCATTGACGATGCCTTGGACAATTTAGCCGGCGAAGGATCTTCGGTCCGGGTATTGGCAAATTGAAGTGGACGAAGAAGACAGGGAGAAAACTGCCTTTATCACTCCAGATGGGCTGTATGAATTCCGAGTAATGCCTTTCGGTCTATGCAACGCTTCAGCAACGTTTGAAAGGATGTTAGATAGTGTTCTCGGCAGTCTTAAATGGAACATGTGCCTTTGCTACCTGGACGACATCATAGTTTACGCACCTACCTTTGAGGAACATCTACGTCATCTACAACTTGTATTAAGGTGCATCCAGAAAGCTGGACTAAACATAAATCACAAAAAGTATATTAAAATCTATAAAATAAAAGAAGAAAGATGGGACCTGGAGATTCTGCGTAGATTATCGTCGATTAAATAAGATAACAAAAAATGTTTACCCGCTACCACGCATTGACGATGCCTTGGACAATTTAGCCGGCGAAGGATCTTCGGTCCGGGTATTGGCAAATTGAAGTGGACGAAGAAGACAGGGAGAAAAATGTTTAAGAAACTTGTCTTCTTTTATTTTATAGATTTTAATATACCTTTCTAAGAAGAATCTCTTATTTCTCACAAAAAATGTATTTTTGGATCAAAGAGGATAAAATTTTAAGACACCTTGTTGACGCCAATGAAATTCATCCAGATCCAGATAAAGTTGAAGCCGTCTCTGAATTTCCGAGGCCAAGGAATATCTCTGAACTAAGGAATTTTATTGGATTATGTTCCTATTACCAAAAATACATTGATAACTTTGCCGACAAAGCTAGATCTTTGCATGACCTTACTGAAGACTGAAAAACAATTCTATTGGGATGCAGCTCAAGAGAAAGCGTTTGAAGTCCTTAAAACAGCTCTAATTTCAGAGCCTGTCTTGGGACACTTTGATGAATCCGCTAATACCCATCTACACACGGATGAAAGCGGACATGGTATTGGAGCTGTTCTTCTACAAATACAAGGTGGAAAGGAGCGGCCTATAACTTATGCATCTAGAAGCTTGACAAAGGCTGAAAATAACTATTCTACAACAGAAAAAGAATGCCTTGCTGTAGTCTGGTCTATTAGCAAATTCCGCCCATATTTGTTTGGTCGACCATTAACGGTTGTCACTGACCATCATTCTCTATGTTGGTTGGTAGGGCGGAAAGATCCTTCTGGCCATTTGGCAAGATAGCGGCTGAAGTTGCAAGAATTTGACGTGACCGTTATCTACAAGAGCGGAAGCAAAAATAAGGATGCCCATTGTATGTCAAGGAGCCCCGCTTGACAACGATCAACCAAGTGCTGTGATGTCAATAACCAACTTCGATGTAGAGCAGACTAAAGACCCAAATTTAGCTAAAATAAACGATAAGTTAAACTCGGGCTACACCAGAAAGAAATTCAGCATTATCGACGGCTTCTTATACAAGAAAAACTATAGCACAACTGGAAAACCCTTGCTTATTATGATTCCTTATCACTTAAGATTGGAAGTTATGGCAGATTTACATGATGCTCCTACAGCTGGGCATTTGGGTTTCGCCCGAACGTATGACAAAGTGAAGAAACGATTCTATTGGCCTGGCCTTTATAGAACTGTTCGTCCGGCTGGACAACTTGTATCCATACCACCTGTAGAAAGGTCATTCTATAAGGTCGGGTTGATCTCCTTGGAAGATTTCCAGTTTCTAAAGATGGAAACCGTTGGATCATTGTGTGCAACAATTATATGACAAGGTATGTCATAACGAAACCTATCCCAGACGGAGGAGCAATCGAAACAGCTAAGTTCCTGGTTGAAGACGTCATCTTGAAGCATGGAGCTCCTAGAGAAATGATAACAGATCGCGGAAGAAACTTTAATTTTCAAGTAATAAATGAGATCAATGCTCTGTGCGGAATTGTGCACAGATTTACAACGGCCTACCATCCCCAGACCAATGGCCTGACTGAAAGGTTCAACAAAACTCTGGGAGACATGTTGTCCATGTACACAGGTGTTGAGCAGAAGGACTGCGACCAAGTTTTACCCTATGTAACTTTTTCTTACAACACTGCTAAACATGAGGCGATCGGCTATACCAGTTCTTTCTTGTCCACGCCCGCGAGGCCGAGACCTACATCGATGCCGTACTACCTTACCTACCAGATGAGATCTCTGACGACTACGTTGGAGAACTTGTGACCAGAGCTGAGAAGGCGCGTCAACTATACCGATCACGCCTTCTACAATCACAGGCGGAAGACCGTAGACTTTACGACCAGAAACATACTCCAGTCTATTACCAGAAGGATGATCTTGTGTGGGTTTTTACTCCCATCCGAAAAGTAGGACTATCAGAAAAGCTACTGAAGAGATACTTCGGTCCCTACAAGGTGACCAAGAAGCTTTCAGAAATTACGTATGAAGTAGAGCCCGTGGACCCATCTCCCCGATCACGGAAAGCCAAGGATATCGTCCATGTCATTCGGATGAAGCCCTACCTGGACCCTGAAGAACAAAATTCTATTCTGCTAGGGAACACCAGCCGTGATAGATTTCCTTCCAGTACAAGGGCTGAGACAAGCTAATAAGCGGGTCGTTGTTTTCTCTAAAGAGGGAGTAATGTCAAGTAGCTCCGGTCACAAGAGGCCCCATGGGACGCCTGTCAATCATCCCTGGACTCCGGGGGTGGGGGCCACGGGTGTGAGGGGTTCTCGGAATCTGATATGCGGGATGGCTGACGGCGCTCATTAGGATTATCTTTAACTTGGGTTAAGTTGTATATTATCTGACTCTCTCTCTCTCTCTCTCCCTATAAATTTTCTTTTATAATAAATTAATTATTCCCAAATTTGCCCTTGCTTTATTTATCTCCGCGACAATATATTAAAAGTTAATCAGTAACATAGACACACTCATTGGCAAAACTCAAAGGAAGTGGAAATTATTTGATATCGTCGCTTGTCTATTTATTTTTATTTTGAAGAAGACTAAGCAATTTTGTTAATACTTGGTTATCTCGTGTGGCTTCAATAAAGGTCACTGTGTATCAAATATCTTTCAGAGTATATGTCTGAACCCAGATATACATTCTAGAAGGTACAATTTCCTTGAGTGATGTTTATGAGTGTAAGTAGAAGAGACATAAAAGATGGTGAGCCGTACCCTCCTGGATAGCGGTCGGCCCTCCGCGAACTCCGCCAGGTAATCTCGGCAGTTAGTGGCGTACGGGGCGGGGAGGAGGTTGGTCTCTGTCTGCACACGGTGGATAACGGCCTTCTCGCAGAATCTCAGTATTGTTCAAACATGACACAACTATCCTGAGAAATACATATATTGTAGAAAAATATTGATTATATTTTATGAACAGATGATTAATTGTTTGTTATTTTATCGCGCCTGGTTGATTAATAAAATGAGAAATTTATGGTTTGATATTTATATTATTTATTCTGCTATATATACTTTGGAAACTTCCCTTATTGCTTAGCTTGTATTTTATGAATGTTAATTTTGTTTTTGCCTTAAATAAATTGCCGTGTTATCTTGTAGATCGTCTTTCTTCTTGACAATTTTAATAAAAAATTAAAATCATAAGTAATAAATCTCAATTTTGCCTATTTATAAATAAAATATTATTTTTATAAATTCAATCGCCATCTATCGCTGATATTATAAACAACTATTTCATGGCAATGTGTTCCTTTCTATATATATAATCAAATATTATCTCAAATTTAAAATTGAATTATTATGATTATTCCCCTGAGGAATTCTCTATAGGTTTTTGTTTGTCTATATATGGTTTCAACAGGTTAATACTATCTGAAATATTTAGTCTTTAATATGATGCACTATCTGATAGTTCATGCATTCTTTGTTTTTAAAACGTATATTAAACAATCAGATATATTTCAGAAAAAAAAGTATGTTTGAATTATAGTGTAATATCTATAAGTTGTTACTATAAATAATAAGTCTAATAATGGATTTACCTATGATTTATTTCACAAAATTAGAAAAATACACGAAAAAGTGCAAAGATAAATAAGAGATCCATCCTATTCCGATACATAGCTATGGATGCGGAGAGGCTATATTCCACTTCGGCAATCTGGCCGATGTCTACCAGAACCAGCTTCATAGGAATTATGTATTACCTTTATTACCGGAGTGATGTTAACCAAGCCACAAGGATAAAATAAATATATATTTCCATATTATTCTGGGCTCTCTCTGTTGTAACATAGAACACTGAATATGTAGTTAAGATTTACATTCTTTAAACAAGGTAAAATCCTCTGGAGTAACTTGGTAAAGAGAGAACATTCAAAGACAAAGAGGATAAGTTTCTTTTTATGAACATGCGTTCGAGCTTTCGGGCACAATGTCGCCCTTCTACAGGAATAAAACTACACAGAGAATCAAGATACGTCTATATATATACAGGTGATTAGCATAAACAAGAAAACTATTATTTTTTAGAGAGATAAAATTTAAGTTTTATGTATGATATGCAAATCAGGTAATAGGAGAAATGTGATTATGCTAATATATGGTTTAATCTACTAGTTAAAGAATCTATAGGTTGTTGTGTGAACAGCTTATGTAAATATTTCATTATAAAGTTCCGGAATCTCTATGTGCCTATTCATGCTATTATATTTCAGAGATAGCAGCGCCTCGACAACCAATCTTTTATATTTATGCTGAATGTTAGAATAATGCGAACGGGGTTCTATTGTATTAAAAGTATGTCCTGTGTTTGAAATGTGTTGGGCTATGAGGGATCTAGGGTCATTATTTCTGATATTTCGGATATGTTCGTCAATTCTGTCTTTTATGTGTCTACCAGTTTCTCCTATGTATAAGCTAGAGCAATTATTACATTTTAATGAGTAGACTGCATTATTGAAGTGTATGGGTTTTAGGGGGAAACTGTTTTTGGTGATAGGGTTTCTAAGTAATGTGCCTAAATTAGGAGTATTGGAGTAGAAGGTGCGGATACCAAAGTTTTTTAGATAATTGGATATGTTGAGGCTCTGAGGGGAAAAAGGAATAGTGCAAATAGATTTATAACTATGATTAACGGCTGTTTGTAAAGGGTTATGAAAGTGTCTCAAAATAAAGTTTTTTGGGTAGCCCAATGATAATAAATGTGACAATATGGTGTTTGTTTCCTGCTGTTTTGATATTTCTGTGGTACAATGAGTGAATATGCGTTTAGTTAATGTTTTGACTGTATTAATTTTATAGCTAAGTGGGCAGTACGAAGAAAAATGTATGTATGATGGAAAAAATGACGGTTTGTAATAAACGCTTGTGGTGTATCTATTATCTATTTTTGTGATAAGTATATCTAAGAAAGCTAAAGTATTATTGGTCTCTATTTCAACTGTAAAACGTATATATTGGTATAGATTGTTTAATGTGGAGAAAACATGATATTGATAACATTTTCTCCACATTAAACAATCTATACCAATATATACGTTTTACAGTTGAAATAGAGACCAATAATACTTTAGCTTTCTTAGATATACTTATCACAAAAATAGATAATAGATACACCACAAGCGTTTATTACAAACCGTCATTTTTTCCATCATACATACATTTTTCTTCGTACTGCCCACTTAGCCATAAAATTAATACAGTCAAAACATTAACTAAACGCATATTCACTCATTGTACCACAGAAATATCAAAACAGCAGGAAACAAACACCATATTGTCACATTTATTATCATTGGGCTACCCAAAAAACTTTATTTTGAGACACTTTCATAACCCTTTACAAACAGCCGTTAATCATAGTTATAAATCTATTTGCACTATTCCTTTTTCCCCTCAGAGCCTCAACATATCCAATTATCTAAAAAACTTTGGTATCCGCACCTTCTACTCCAATACTCCTAATTTAGGCACATTACTTAGAAACCCTATCACCAAAAACAGTTTTCCCCTAAAACCCATACACTTCAATAATGCAGTCTACTCAATAAAATGTAATAATTGCTCTAGCTTATACATAGGAGAAACTGGTAGACACATAAAAGACAGAATTGACGAACATATCCGAAATATCAGAAATAATGACCCTAGATCCCTCATAGCCCAACACATTTCAAACACAGGACATACTTTAATACAATAGAACCCCGTTCGCATTATTCTAACATTCAGCATAAATATAAAAGATTGGTTGTCGAGGCGCTGCTATCTCTGAAATATAATAGCATCAATAGGCACATAGAGATTCCGGAACTTTATAATGAAATATTCACGTAAGCTGTTCACACAACAACCTATAGATTCTTTAACTAGTAGATTAAACCATATATTAGCATAATCACATTTCTCCTATTACCTGATTTGCATATCATACATAAAACTTAAATTTTATCTTTCTAAAAAATAATAGTTTTCTTGTTTATGCTAATCACCTGTATATATATAGACGTATCTTGATTCTCTGTGTAGTTTTATTCCTGTAGAAGGGCGACATTGTGCCCGAAAGCTCGAACGCATGTTCATAAAAAGAAACTTATCCTCTTTGTTAATAACGAGTTTACAAAGTGGGAAGAGGAGCTTCTTTTATTAGCGTGCACACAAGCTTTCGGACATATCGTCCTTCATCAGGTAAGAGTAATAAACGCGCTGAGGATCCATATATACACAAAGCTGAAAAGAAAATTTACATAACTGCAAAAGATAAAAGTATTTAAAGATAAAAATAAGAACCAAATATGCTAAAAAGATTATAGGGATTAAATGCTAATAAATCTGGACTAAGTACATATGCACTATGAATGGTGTTAATCAAGGGCAGGTAAATGCAACCTATGGCTATTCACATAACATATGGTATTGTTCTGGTATATCTATATGCCTGTTGATGCTGTTTGTTTTTATTGACACAAATGCCTCTAGTAAAAGTCTTTGGTACTTATTATTGATATTGTTGTATAGAATGGATGGCTTTGTTAGATTGAATGTATGACCGGTTTGCATAGAATGACTGTAAATAGGGGAATTTAGGTTTTTATTAGAGATGTTTCTGGAATGCTCAACCATTCTGATGGCGACGGATCTACCCGTCTCCCCGACATAAGTGGCATTGCATTGGTCGCAAGAGACGGAATAGACAGCACCACCAGAACGGAGAGAACTCGCATGAAGGGAAGATCTGGTAATGGGGTGTCGGATTAGTGTGGCGATGTTAGGTGGGTTCTGGAAGTATGTTGTAATGCCGTGTTGCCTTAAAAACCTGGCTATGGTGATGGACTGGGGGCAAAAAGGAAGGGAGCAAATATTTCTGTGTATAGCTGGAGCACTGTTGTGGTGAGGGTCATGCATGTGTTTAAGAATGAAGGGGGTCGGGTAGCCGGATTTGGATAAATATGAAAATATTTTAGCCTTTTCTATTGTTTGGAATAACGGGAGGGAACAATGAGTAAAGATACGTTTAGTGAGAGCTCTAACTGTATTGATTTTGTGTGGTGTTGGGCAATGTGACCGGAAGTTTGTGTGGTGTGGGGGTGTGTTGTTTTTATAGTGTACTGTGGTATGGAAACTGCTGGGGGTGCGTATGACTAGTGTATCTAGGAAAGGTAGGACTGAGTGATTTTCTGTTTCATGGGTGAAGGCTATGTCTGGGTGGAAGGAGTTGAGGTCAGATAGGATGTGAGAGGCAGATACCTCACTTACCAAGCAAAAGGTATCATCGATGTACCGCCTCCAGAGAAAGATGTCTGAAGAATGGCGTGAAGTGATCCATTGGTCCAGTGACCTCATGACAACCTCAGCCACCACGGTTGAGAGGGGGCTACCCATGGGGGAGCCCTTGGTCTGCTTGAAAAACTGGGTATCAAATGTGAAGGTGGCCATGCCTAGGCATATGGAAGTGAGCTCGACAACCGTCTCCGCGGTGAGGGTGTCTAACAGTGGGGCATTTTCGAGGAAAGTGCGTAAACTATTAATGATCAAGGGGTGGGCAAGTGAGAGATATAGAGACGTTACATCGAAAGAAACCATTATGGACCTGGGGGGAGGTGTGAGGCTGGTGATATAGGACACAAACGAGGGGGAGTTTGCAATGGTATATTCCCATGGGGGAGACTGTAGAAGGGGGGTCAAGAAGTTGGACAAAAATTTTGACAGGGTATATGCCGGAGAGAGATGGTAAGATATGATTGGTCGGAGGGGAACATCGGGCTTGTGGATTTTTGGAAGGCCGTAAATGTAGGCTATTTGGGCGAGGTTAGCTGTGAAGTCGTTATATTGCTCTTTAGTGATCTGCTGGGACCTTTTTAATCTTAACAATAGTAAACGGAAATTCTTAACGGATGTTTTATGTTCCTGTTCAGTGATGGCAGAAAAAATGGAGTGTTGGTCGAGAACGTTTTGCATTTTTTGCTTGTAAACGGTAGTGTTGAGAATTACGGTCTGTGAGCCTTTGTCGGATTTTGTTATGACTATGTCTCTATTGCGTTTAAGACGGGAGATAACCCTATTCATGGCTAGGGACGGTTTAGGGATATTGTAGGGTCTGAGATTCTCTATGCTGAGATTCTGTCATTGGGCCTAAAATACAGACTGCCTGGGCCTTCTGATATTCCTCGCATCATAGCTGGTGTGGAACCCGCTCTCAGAGGCCTTAACCACCAAGACACCCATAGGATCAGGCATTTTGTCACCTCCACCCTTCAACGACCCTACAATATCCCTAAACCGTCCCTAGCCATGAATAGGGTTATCTCCCGTCTTAAACGCAATAGAGACATAGTCATAACAAAATCCGACAAAGGCTCACAGACCGTAATTCTCAACACTACCGTTTACAAGCAAAAAATGCAAAACGTTCTCGACCAACACTCCATTTTTTCTGCCATCACTGAACAGGAACATAAAACATCCGTTAAGAATTTCCGTTTACTATTGTTAAGATTAAAAAGGTCCCAGCAGATCACTAAAGAGCAATATAACGACTTCACAGCTAACCTCGCCCAAATAGCCTACATTTACGGCCTTCCAAAAATCCACAAGCCCGATGTTCCCCTCCGACCAATCATATCTTACCATCTCTCTCCGGCATATACCCTGTCAAAATTTTTGTCCAACTTCTCTACCCCCCTTCTACAGTCTCCCCCATGGGAATATACCATTGCAAACTCCCCCTCGTTTGTGTCCTATATCACCAGCCTCACACCTCCCCCCAGGTCCATAATGGTTTCTTTCGATGTAACGTCTCTATATCTCTCACTTGCCCACCCCTTGATCATTAATAGTTTACGCACTTTCCTCGAAAATGCCCCCCTGTTAGACACCCTCACCGCGGAGACGGTTGTCGAGCTCACTTCCATATGCCTAGGCATGGCCACCTTCACATTTGATACCCAGTTTTTCAAGCAGACCAAGGGCTCCCCCATGGGTAGCCCCCTCTCAACCGTGGTGGCTGAGGTTGTCATGAGGTCACTGGACCAATGGATCACTTCACGCCATTCTTCAGACATCTTTCTCTGGAGGCGGTACATCGATGATACCTTTTGCTTGGTAAGTGAGGTATCTGCCTCTCACATCCTATCTGACCTCAACTCCTTCCACCCAGACATAGCCTTCACCCATGAAACAGAAAATCACTCAGTCCTACCTTTCCTAGATACACTAGTCATACGCACCCCCAGCAGTTTCCATACCACAGTACACTATAAAAACAACACACCCCCACACCACACAAACTTCCGGTCACATTGCCCAACACCACACAAAATCAATACAGTTAGAGCTCTCACTAAACGTATCTTTACTCATTGTTCCCTCCCGTTATTCCAAACAATAGAAAAGGCTAAAATATTTTCATATTTATCCAAATCCGGCTACCCGACCCCCTTCATTCTTAAACACAACAGTGCTCCAGCTATACACAGAAATATTTGCTCCCTTCCTTTTTGCCCCCAGTCCATCACCATAGCCAGGTTTTTAAGGCAACACGGCATTACAACATACTTCCAGAACCCACCTAACATCGCCACACTAATCCGACACCCCATTACCAGATCTTCCCTTCATGCGAGTTCTCTCCGTTCTGGTGGTGCTGTCTATTCCGTCTCTTGCGACCAATGCAATGCCACTTATGTCGGGGAGACGGGTAGATCCGTCGCCATCAGAATGGTTGAGCATTCCAGAAACATCTCTAATAAAAACCTAAATTCCCCTATTTACAGTCATTCTATGCAAACCGGTCATACATTCAATCTAACAAAGCCATCCATTCTATACAACAATATCAATAATAAGTACCAAAGACTTTTACTAGAGGCATTTGTGTCAATAAAAACAAACAGCATCAACAGGCATATAGATATACCAGAACAATACCATATGTTATGTGAATAGCCATAGGTTGCATTTACCTGCCCTTGATTAACACCATTCATAGTGCATATGTACTTAGTCCAGATTTATTAGCATTTAATCCCTATAATCTTTTTAGCATATTTGGTTCTTATTTTTATCTTTAAATACTTTTATCTTTTGCAGTTATGTAAATTTTCTTTTCAGCTTTGTGTATATATGGATCCTCAGCGCGTTTATTACTCTTACCTGATGAAGGACGATATGTCCGAAAGCTTGTGTGCACGCTAATAAAAGAAGCTCCTCTTCCCACTTTGTAAACTCGTTATTAACCTTCAGTGAAGAGCAGTTCTACTTTATCCTCTTTGTCTTTGAATGTTCTCTCTTTACCAAGATTTACATTCACATTTTAATTTGGCCGTTGTTGATCCAGTCCAGCTATATAGGTAGAAAATATATGTACAAGGTGTGTCTAATAAATAATGAGACCGGTCAAAAACAAATAAAAAATGAAATGATAATTTTTTTTTAAGTCTATTAAAAAGGGATTTTTTTTTCAGTCCAGCTATACAGGTAGAAATAAAGATTTTACTTGGTATTTAGGCCGTTTTTGGCACAGTCCAGCTATATAGGATGAAATTATATGTATTACCTGGTAATTTGGCCGTTGTTGCCCCAGTCCAGCTATATATGTAGAGATATATGTTGTATTACCATGGTATTCTGGCCTTTGTTGACCCAGCCAAGCTATATAGTCAGAATGTTATATTACCATAAAGTTTTGGTTGTTTTTGGCCCAGGGCAGCTATATAGTCAGAATAGATATGTCGTATTACCATGGTAATCTGGTCATTTTTGACCCAGTCCAGCAATATATGTAGAGATATAGGTTGTATTACCATGGTATTCTGGTTTTTGTTGACCCAGCCAAGCTATTAGGAGTACAAATAAGTTTTGAGGGATTTTTTTTATAAATTCGAAGCTTTATTCAGAGAAATCAGTACAATATATTTCATTCAAAGTATTGTCCATCTTTAGCTACGACTTTTTCCCATCTTTCAGGCAGCATACGGATTCCGTGTCGAAAAAATTCCTCGTCTTTTGAGGCGATCCAAACATTGACCCAATTTTTCGCCTCTTCGTAAGAAGTGAGGTGCTGCTCGGCCAGGCCATGTGTCATCGAACGGAACATGTGGTAGTCTGAAGGAGCAATGTCTGGTGAATACAGCGGGTGGGGTAGGAAATCCCATTGAAGCGCCTCCAAAGTCTCCTTGACAACTTTTGCAACATGTGGCCGAGCGTTGTCGTGCTGATAGATCACCTTGTCATGTCTTTTGGCATATAGTGGGCGTTTAATCTTCAATGCTCGGCTTAATCGCATCAATTGTTGTTGGTAACGTTCTCCAGTGATGGTTTCGTTAGGCTGAAGTAGCTCATAGTAGATCACTCCGAGCTGATCCCACCAGATGCACAGCATTAGCTTCTTGCCATCAATATTCGGTTGGCCGTTGAAGTTTATGCATGACCGGGCTTAACCCACGATTTTCTGCGTTTTGGGTTGTCGTAGTGAATCCACTTTTCGTCCCCCGTCACGATTCGATGCAAAAACCCTTCCGATTTTGTCTTTTGAGCAGTAGTTCGCATGTGCAAATATGGCGCTCGATGTTTCCTGGCTTGAGTTCATATGGAACCCAATTTCCTTGTTTTTGCACCATACCCATGGCCTTGAGACGGTTCGAAATCGCTTGTTGAGTCACTCCCAAGGTTTCAGCGAGCTCCTCTTGAGTTTGGCTTGAATCTTCGTCCAATAAAGCCTCCAACTCAGCGTCTTCGAACTTTATTGGCCTCCCTCCGCGTTCTTTGTCTCTGGTGTCAAAATCGGCACTTTTGAAACGCCGAAACCAGTACTCACATGATTTTATTGATAGAGCATGTTTACCATATGCCTCACACAGCAATCGATGTCCATCAGTTGCACTTTTCTTCAAATGAAAACAAAAAAGCAGCGCTTCCCGCAAATTGTGTTTTGTTGGCAAAAGCCTTAACATGAAACCTTACAAGGTCCGATGCTATTTATATAATACTAGACGAATGGCCCGGGCAACCCCGGGTTTTACCCGAGTGCGAATATATTTTAAAAACGTTTTAATCTTCATCTAGATCTTCATCTTGTCTACACCTTGTATACATCTTGCTTCCTAGGGTTGCCTAGAGTGGCCGCTATAGACAGGGTGGTCTGTATAGACAGGTGGCTGTATCACACAGCTGATAATAGGGTTGCCTAGACTGGCCGCTATAGACAGGGTGGTCTGTATAGACAGGTGGATGTATCACACAGCTGTAGAGTGGTCGCTATAGACAGGGTGGTCTGTATAGACAGGTGTATGTATCACACTGCTGATAACAGGGTTGCCTAAAGTGACCGCTATAGACAGGGTGGTCTGTATAGACAGGTGGATGTATCACACAGCTGATAATAGGGTTGCCTAGACTGGCCGCTATAGACAGGGTGGTCTGTATAGACAGGTGGATGTAACACACTGATGATAACAGGGTTGCCTAAAGTGACCGCTATAGACAGGGTGGTCTGTATAGACAGGTGGATGTAACACACTGATGATAACAGGGTTGCCTAAAGTGACCGCTATAGACAGGGTGGTCTGTATAGACAGGTGGATGTATCACACAGCTGATAACAGGGTTGCCTAGAGTGGCCGCTATAGACAGGTGTATGTATCACACAGCTGATAACAGGGTTTTCTAGAATGGCCGCTATATACAGGTGGTCTGTATAGACAGCTGGATGTATCACACAGCTGATAACAGGGTTGTCTAGAGTGGTCGCTATAGACAGGGTGGTCTGTATAGACAGGTGTATGTATCACACTGCTGATAACAGGGTTGCCTAGAGTGACCGCTATAGACAGGGTGGTCTGTATATACAGGTGGATGTAACACACTGCTGATAACAGGGTTGTCTAGAATGGCCGCTATAGACAGGTGTATGTATCACACAGCTGATAACAGGGTTGTCTAGAGGGGGGCGGGCAGGGAGGTCACGTGTTTGCTGGCAGCCAATGGGCGCGCATTCTATCCGTGAGCTTCAGACAAACAGACAAACAAACAGACAGAATAAGGCAAATATATAAGTAGATTTTTTGTGGCTTCTTTTGCAAATCCCTCAAAACTAATTTGTACTCCCAATATATTAACACAAAGCAATAACGCGCCATCTATACATATAAAATAAAAGGATTTAAAAGCGCGAATGTTTCTTTTATACATAAAACGAACTTCTACTGTCCTTACTGCGATGAAAAAATATATTGGGAGGGCTTGGCTCATCAGTGGTGAACCCTCCCAGCGGTTTCGCCAATTTAATCCACCAGACCGCTTCTCAGAGCTCTAATACTGTATTGGATCATTCTGCTTTTATATGCTACACTGAAGGATGGAATCTTAGAAATAGTTTTCAAGTAAACTATGGGACACAACGCTGGGAGGGTTCACCACTGATGAGCCAAGCCCTCCCAATAGAAGTTCGTTTTATGTATAAAAGAAACATTCGCGCTTTTAAATCCTTTTATTTTATATGTATAGATGGCGCGTTATTGCTTTGTGTTAATCTATTCCTAATGGCCTTGTCTTTATAGTTTGCTGAAGAGCATTGCTCGAAGCAAATATTTGAATGTAATTCTACTGTCCTATAAGCTTATGTCCATAGTTTACTTGAAAACTATTTCTAAGATTCCATCCTTCAGTGTAGCATATAAAAGCAGAATGATCCAATACAGTGTTAGAGCTCTGAGAAGCGGTCTGGTGGATTAAATTGGCGAAACCGCTGGGAGGGTTCACCACTGATGAGCCAAGCCCTCCCAATATATTTTTTCATCGCAGTAAGGACAGTAAAAGTTCGTTTTATGTATAAAAGAAACATTCGCGCTTTTAAATCCTTTTATTTTATACTCCCAATATATAGTCAGAAGAAATATATGTTGTATTACCATAGAATTTTGGCTCTTGTTGGCCCAGTCCAGCTATATAGTCAGAGCTAGCTGCAGTATTAGAGCTCTGAGAAGCGGTCTGGTGGATTAAATTGGCGAAACCGCTGGGAGGGTTCACCACTGATGAGTCAAGCCCTCTCAATATATATTTTATTATTCGCAGTAAGGGCCGTAGAAGTTTGTATTATGTATAAAAGAAACATTCGTGCTTTTAAATCCTTTCATTTTATATGTATAGATGGCGCGTTATTGCTTTGTGTTAATTTATGCCTAACTGGCCTTGTCTTTATTGTTTGCGGAAGAGCATTGCTCGATGCAAATATTTGAATGTAATTCTACTGTCCAATAAGCTTATGTCCATAGTTTTCTTGAACCCCATTTCTGATATCCCATCCCTCAGTGCTGCGTATATAAGCAGAATCGTCCAATACAGTATTAGAGCTCTGAGAAGCGGTCTGGTGGATTAAATTGGCGAAACCGCAAGGAGGGTTCACCACTGATGAGTCAAGCCCTCCCAATATACATTTTATTCATCGCAGTAAGGGCAGTAGTGTTTGTATTATGTATAAAAGAAACATTCGTGCTTTTAAATCCTTTCATTTTATATGCATAGATGGCGCGTAATTGCTTTGTGTTAATTTATGCCTAACTGGCTTTGTCTTTATTGTTTGCGGAAGAGCATTGCTCGATGCAAATATTTGAATGTAATTCTACTGTCCTATAAGCCTTTGTCCATAGTTTTCTTGAAAACCATTTCTTATATTCAATCCCTCAGTGCTGCGTATATGGCAAGAATCGTCCAATACAGTGTTAGAGCTCTGAGAAGCGGTCTGGTGGATTAAATTGCCGAAACCGCTGGGAGGGTTCACCACTGATGAGTCAAGCCCTCCCAATATATTTTTTATTCATCGCAGTAAGGGCAGTAGAAGTTTGTATTATGTATAAAAGAAACATTCGTGCTTTTAAAACCTTTCATTTTATATGTATAGATGGCGCGTTATTGCTTTGTGATAGTCAGAATAGATATGTGGTATTACCATGATAATATGGCCATTTTGGGCCCAGTCCAGCTATATATATGTAGAGATATAGGTTGTATTACCATAGAATATTGGCTGTTGTTGGCCCAGTCCAGCTTATATGTAGAGATATTTGTTGTGTTTCTATGGTAATCTGTCTATTGTTGGACCAGTCCAGCAATATATTTAGAGATATATTTTGTATTACCATGGTAATTTGGTCGTTGTTGGCCCAGAACAACTATATATGTAGAGATATATATTTTATTATCATGGTAATTTGGCCGTTGTTGGCCCAATCCAGCTATATAGTTTGAAGAGATATGTTGTATTACCATGGTAAACCAGCAAAGGTTAACCCAGTTCAGCAATACAGGTAGAAGTAATATGTTGAATTACCATGGTAATCTGGCCATTGTTGGTCCAGTCTAGGTATATTGTTAGAAGTGATATGTTGTATTACCATGGTAATCTGGCCATTGTGTGTTGGCCCAGTCCAGCTATATGGTCAGAAGAGATATGTTATTTTACCATGGTAATCTGGACATTGTTGACCAAGTCCAGCTATATAGCCAGCTATATACTCAGAATAAATATGTTGTATTACAATGGATATGTGGTCAATGTTGGCCCAGTCCAGCTATATAGTTAGAATAAATAATTCGTATTACCATGGTAATCTGGCCATTGTTGGCCCAGTGCAGCTATATAGTCAGAAGAGATATGTTGTATTACCATGGTGATCTATACATTGTTGGCAAAGTCCAGCTATATAGTCAGAAAAGATTTGTTTTATTACCATGGTAATCTTGCTATTGTTGGCCCAGTCCAGCTTTATAGTCAGAAGAGATAATTTGAATTTCCATAGAAATTTGGCTGATGTTGGCCCATTCCAGCTATATATAAGAGATATATGTTGCATTTTCATGGTAATCTGTCGATTGTTGGCCCAGTCCAGCTATATATGTAGAGATTTACGTTGTATTACAATGGTAATTTGGCCGTTGTGACCCAGTCCAGCTATAAATGTAGAGATATATGTTGTATTATCATGTTAATTTGGCCGTTATTGGCTTATCACAGCTATATAGTCAGTAGAGATATGTTGTATTACCATAGAAGTTTGGCCGATGTTGGGCCAGTCCAGCTATAAATTAAGAGATATATGTTGCATTTCCATGGTAATCTGTCCATTGTTAACCAAATTCAGCTATATATGCAGAGATATACGTTGTATTACCATGTAATCTGACCATTGTTGGCCCAGTTCAGCTTAACAGGTCAGAAGAGATATGTTATATTGCCATTGATATCTGGCCATTGTTGGTCCAGTCCAGTTATATAGTCAGAATAGATATGTCGTATTACAATGGTAATCTGGCCGTTGTGTTGGACCAGTCCACTTAAAATAGTCAGAAAAGATATACGTTGTATTACCATGGTAATCTTGCCATTGTTGGCCCAATCCAGCTATATAGTCAGAAGACATATATTGTATTACTATGGAACTCTGGCCCTTGTAGGCCAAGTCCAGCTATATAGTCAGAAGAAATATGTATTACCATGGTAACTTGGCCCTTGTTGCCTTATTACAGGTATATAGTCAGAAGAGATATGTTGTATTATCATAGTGAAATGAACATTGTTGGCCCATTTCAGCTATATATGTAGAGATATATGTTGTATTATCATGTTAATCTGACCGTTGTTCGTTTAGTACAGCTGAATAGTAAGAAGAGATATGTTGAATTATCATGGCATGCTAGCCGTTGTTGGCCCAGTCAAGCTATTTAGTCACAGGATATATGTTTTATTATCGTGGTAATTTGGCCGTTGTAGGCCCAGTTTAGCTATTTATGTAGAGATATAGGTTGTAATATCATGGTAATTTGGCCAATTTTGGCCCAGTGTAGATATATATGTAGAGTTATATGTTGTTTTACCATGGTAATCTGGCCATTGTTGGCGCAGTCCAGATATAGATGTAGTAGTATATGTTGTATTTCCATGATGATCTGGCCGTTGTTGCTCAGTACAGCTGAATAGTCAGAAGAGAAATTATTGTATTATCATGGTATTCTAGCCGTTGTAGGCCCATTCAGGCTATTTAGTCTCAAGAGATATGTTTTATTATAATGGAAATCTGTCCGTAGTTAGCCCAGTAGAGTTATATAGTCAAAAGAGATATGTGGTGATCTGGCCATTGTTGGTGTAGTCCAGCTATATAGTCAGAAGATATATGTTGTATTATCATGGTAATTTATCCGTTGTGTGTGTGCGTGTGTGTTGGCTTAGTACAGCTATATAGGTAGAGATATACGTTGTATTATCATTGTAATTTGGCTGTTTTTGGCCCAGACCAGATATATATGTAGAAATATATGTTGTATTACCAAGGTAATCTGGCTATTGTTGTCCCGGTTCAGCTATATATGTAGAGATATATGTTGTATTTTCATGTTAATCTGTTTATTTTTGGCCCAGTTCAACATTATAGTCAGAACAGGTATGTGGTATTTTCATTTTAATCTGTACATTGTTCACCCAATCCAGCTATATATGTAGATATATATGTTGTATTACGATGGTAATCTGGCCATTGTTGGCCCTATCCAGCTATATAGTCAGAAGAGATATGTATTACCATGGTATTTTGGCCGTTGTTGGCTTATTATAGCTATATTGTCAGAAGAGATATGTTGTATTACCATGGTAATCTGACCATTGTGTTGACCCAGTCCCGCTATATATATAGCGATATACGTTGTATTACCATGGTAATTTGGCCGTTTTTGGCCCAGTGCACCTATATAAGTAGAG
Organism: Cordylochernes scorpioides; assembly: GCA_030710605.1. NCBI lineage: Eukaryota > Metazoa > Arthropoda > Arachnida > Pseudoscorpiones > Chernetidae > Cordylochernes > Cordylochernes scorpioides. The sequence goes on along the minus strand of CP092870.1, from coordinate 27,114,247 downwards.
ATATATGTTGTATTATCATGTTAACCTGGCCATTGTTGCTCAATATAAATGAATAGTCAGAAGAAATATGTTGTATTATCATGGTATTCTGGCCGTTTTTGGCCCATTCAAGCTAATTAGCCTCAAAAGATATGTTTCATTATCATGGTAATCTGGCCGTTGTTGACCCAGTACAGTTATATAGTCAGAAGAGATATGTTGTATTACCATGGTGTCCTGGTCATTATTGGCCCTGTCCAGCCATATAGTCAGAAGATATGTTGTATTAACATGGTAATTTAGCCGTTGGTGGCCCAGTACAGCTATATAGGTAGAGAAATACGTTGTAATATCATTGTAATTTGGCCTTTTTCGTCACAGACGAAATATATATATAGAGATATCTGTTGTATTTCCATAGTAATCTAACTATTGTTGGCCCCGTGCAGCATTATAGTCAGAAGAGATATGGGGTATTTTAATGGTAAAATCTGTTCAAAGTTGGCCCAATCCAGCTATATATGTAGAGGTATTTGTTGTATTACCATGGTAATCTGTCCATTGTTGGCCCAGTCCAGCTATATAGTCAGAAGAGATATGTTATATTACCATGGTAATCTGGCCAATGTTGGATCAGTCCAGCTATATATGAAGAGATATATGTTGCATTTCTATGGTAATCTGCTCATTGTTGGCCCAGTTCAGCTATATATGTAGGGATATACGTTGAATTATCATGGTAATTTAGCCATTGTTGGACCAGTCCAGCTATATAGATATAGATATATGTTGTATTATCATGGCAATCTGGCCATTTTTTGGCCCAATCTAGCTAAATAGTCAGAATATATACGTTGTATTACCATGGTAATCTTGCTATTATATATTGGACCAGTACAGCTGAATAATCAGAAGAGATATGTTGTATTACCATGGTAATCTGCCCATTGTTCGTCCATTCCAGCTATATATGTAGAGATTTTTTTTACCATGGTAATATGGCCATTGTTGGCCCAGTCCAGCTATATAGTCAGAATATATATGTTGTATTACCATGGTAATCTGGCCGTTGTTTTCCTAGTACAGTTATATAATCAGAAGAGATATGTTGTATTACCATGGTAATCCGGCAAATGTTGACCCAGTTCAGTTATACAGGTCGAAGAGATATGTCATGTTACCATGGTAATCTGGCCGTTTTTTTCCCATTCCAGCTTTATAGTCAGAAGAGATATGTATTGTAGACGTTTGTTGTATTGTAGACGTTTTTACCTATTTCGATCCAGGCTAGCTATATAGTTGTAGTTGTATTACCATGGTAATTTGGACATTTTTGGCCAATCCAGCTATATAGTTAGAAGAGATATGTTTATTACCATGGACACTTGGCCATTGTTGGCCCAGTCCAGCTATATAGTCAGAGGCGAAATGTTGTATTACCATGGTAATCCGACAAATGTTGACTCAGTTCAGTTATACAGGTAGAAGATATTTGTTGTATTACCATGGTAATCTCGCCATTGTTGGCCCAATCCAGATATATAGTCGGAACAGATATGTTGTATTACCATGATAATCCGACAAATGTTGACTCAGTTCAGATACACAGGTAGAAGAGATATTTTGTATTACAATGGAAATCGGGCCATTGTTGGTCAAGTACAGCTATATGGTCATAAGAGGTATGTTGTATTACTATGGTAATCTGGCCATTGTTGGTCAAGTACAGCTATATAGTCATAAGAGGTATGTTGTATTACAATTGTAATCTGGCCATTGTTGGTCAAGTGCAGCTATATAGTCATAAGAGGTATGTTTTATTACCATGGATATCTGGCCAATGTTGGCCCGACCCAGCTGAGCGAAGGTTCCGTCCAGGTAGGGGTTCGTCATATAGTAGGGCGAGTGTAGAGAGATCCGCAGCGGCTGCCGCACGTCCTTGTAGTTGATCCGGGTGTCGCTGAAGAACACGAGTCGAGCAATGTTCTCGTGGGTCGTCATGATGTGCGCTGCACGCATACTCTTATTAAAACCTCGGTTCTACCTTCATGTATTATTCTTTTCCATTAAAGCAATAGGAAAACAAGCACAAGAAAACAATAAACTCTAGGAAAACAAGCACAAGAAAACAAAAAACACTAGGAAAATAAAGAGAGTCATAAAAAAATATACCTGAAATATAAACTACTTCAATGCGTTAGTTATTCCTCTATTTTCATATTTCCAATATATTGTAACGTGGATGACAAGGCCATGATACCATAGTAAAGTTGGGGAAAGCGGGGTGGACTCTAGCGGCCCCCGTTGCCATGTGGCAGGCGTTATAAACAGTATTCCTGTGTGGGGGAGGACAGAGTCTGCTTACATCTGCGGCAAGGAGAAAACGTGGCGACTTGCCTCCGGACGTGTGGATGATCCTACAAGGCGGTACCAGGAGAGACTGACATCGGAGCGACCTACAAGGCAGTGTGGGCCAAGCTGCATGTGTATAGTTTGGAGCGGAACCCTTCACAAGAGGACGTCCACGTCGCCAAAGATTCTTCTGACGGGTAGGTCGAAGGCATGTCCCACTGTTGTATTCCTTCTGTTAAGTGAGATACAATAAAGCGCTAACTTTAGCTGCAATCCCTTCGAACTCACATGTGTATCTTTGTGGCATACTGATTAGATAAAGTAAACGAATAGCGACTGGGTATGACGTAACAATATTAATGTAGAGGCTAGTTGCGCTCTAGGATTTAATCGTGGCCATTCTCTTTTGTCTGAACTATTACACCTCTGCAAGACACACCATACCAAACCTCTGTGGAAAATAATCCTAGAGGGCGTCCAAATTTTATAATTTTAGAATACATATTGTTACATCAATTTTAATGCGCCTGACATTTATTCAAAATATTCTATGATTTTTAATATTTATTTAAAACAGAATATCTAGATTATCATCATTCCTTTTTATAGTTTCATTCCTTTTGTAATATTTATTGTACAGGACCTGGACGAAGACTGCGGATCACGACCTACGAGAAAGACCACGAATAATAAACACAATAACGTTGAAAGGTAATTTTGTTTATTTACTTTTATTTATTTACTTATTTGCTTTGAATAGGAAACCCGCTCGGGAAACGTGTATAACACCAAGAAGGAAGAAACCAAGGTCGACGACCCGGCAAAGCTGCAACTTGGTGCAACAATTGGTAGAGATGCTGGTTTCAAACCAGTTGCTTTGAACTCCAATATAGAAATTCCGAAATATGACGGGAGAGAAGACCCTCGCCCATGGATAGAATCCCTCGAAGAGATTGGTTTCCTCTACCATTGGGCAAACTACATAATCGCCCGTTATGCCGCCATGAACATGACGGGAAGCGCTGAAACCTGGTTAAATTTGCACAAAGCTAGTTTCACGAGTTGGGAAAATATTAAAGTCCGCCTTATTCAGGATTTTTCTCTGGACGCGAATAAAGAAGAACTTAGAATGAAGCTCAACAGAATGCAACACTGGAATGAACCAGCAATCAGGTTCGCGGAAGACATCCTAGTGTTGTGCAACAAGGTTGACCCCGCAATGGAAGAAGAAACAAAAATTGAACATGTTATTGGAGGACTGAAAAAAAGAGTACTCATTCGCGCTCTACCTGAACCCTCCTAAAACGACCGATGAACTTCTTGTCGTGTGCAAGAAAATGGATATTTTTGAAAATAAGTTACGGGGACGTGTGGAGAAATCCAGAAACCTATATAACGGTCTACGCTATTCTAGACCCCAACAACAATCGAGGTACGTGCCGTCGACTGCCAAACGAAACTACCAGACCACTTCCGGACCCCAAGCCCCTGTTTCAAATAATTACAAGAACGACTCCCCTCCTACTCCCAGACAGTATCGAAACAACTTTCCCCAGCCCTCTACCCCTAGACGTCCTTATAATCCAAACTTTGTGCCGAAACCAAACCTTCAGAGAAACACCTACAATAAAAGCCAAGAAGTGAGCAAAACTAGGACGGAAAATGGAAGACCACGAATAAATAAACACAATAACGTTGAAAGGTAATTTATTTTTATTTACTTTTATTTATTTACTTTTACTTATTTGCTTTGAATATGGAAACCCACTCGGGAAACGTGTATAACACCAAGAAGGAAGAAACCAAGGTCGACGAGCCGGCAAAAAAAAAAAGCTGCAACTTGGTGCAACAATATACTGTAGCGCAATTATTTTACATAAAGAATTAAAACATTAATATACCATTCTAAATAATCTGGAATTGAAAATTTACATATCAAACATTCACGGCTTTAATAATTGATTTTAAAACTAATTAATTTAGAAGCAACGTATTATGTCTAGCTTTACGAAAACTACTTATTTTCTGAAACTATAAAGTTATTATGAAATAAACGCAGATGTAAAACTAAGTCACAGATAAAGTATAAAACATAAACAACATGATCATATATTTTAATATGATACATGATTCAAGGTTCCAGCTAATGGTAGATGAGCGTCCAACCAATGGGGGAATATAAAATATTTTAGATATCTCCATTTGTTGCTATAAAATTGCTCAAATGTCTCGACTTGGGAATGAAGAATGGTAGCTAAGGTCGAAGGAAATATTTTAGACAAGATCTGAAAACTCTCGATACAGGGGATAAGCCAGAGTGTATATCTTAATTTATTGAATGGCAATATCAGATTGAATTGTAGTCTGTTTCATAGCATTATAGCCAAGATCGTTCTTAATGATCCGAAGAAAACCCAAATCTACGCGTGCCCCTTGCTCCCAAACGTCTTCAATATTTCCGTGCTATAGAGATCAGTGGATTATTGAATATTATTTTGTTACATACAGCTTACTTTTAAGGAAAGTTTCTCTCTCTTTTAGCATCAGTGATAGTCGTATACAATTCCGAAAGAAGGCTAATAATATATATTTGAGAGGCACTTATCAGCGACATATTAGCCTAAATATTTGCATCAGAGTTTAAGAGGTAATACTTTTATAACTGAACATGGGAAACCTCTGGTTATCATTACGAGCACCGTGAATGCTGATATTTACGTCTAATTTGTCATCTAATTCACCAAATGGAAACGTGTATAAATTTATTGGATTCGAAAGCATAGCTGGACCACGCTTAGCAACGTATATGTCTGACACATGGAATATGATACTACAAGTTTGCATACAGCAGCTTTACGATAATATTATTGTGCGTTTATATTTCTCTAGTCACCAAATCGGTTAGTCAATGTGAAAATAAAACACTAGCCAAACATATTGTCTAAATTTCTTCAAATATAAGCAATATAAATGCTCGCATTTTCGTTTTAATTAGTGAATATTAACAAGAGAAAAATAGCAATTATCAAATTGATATATCAAAACGTATTAATCCGAAGTTATGTGAACACAATCTAAATGCTGATTTAAAATGAAGATAAGCTGGACGCGCCAATGGCCCCGATCTGAAAAGAAAATCATAATTTCAAAGATATTCAGAAACACTCGATGGAAAAGTCTTTATCACGTGTCCCTCTAAACTCTCAATTAAAACGCTATAATTTATATTATGATTGAAAGTCTTATGTAAGATTTTCAGTAGGCTGGAAGTGAGCACCAGCTGGAAGTTCGTCTCCCGGATGTAGGAAGCCTTTCTCTACAAGTCCATATGACTTGGTACACAGACCAGGGTGCAGATCACAAAGATGTCATCCAGGCTTCGCTCCTCAGAAGCAAGGAGTAGGCATTTTAGATTCCAAAACTGAGAGTGTCTTGGAACTTTTCGAGCACGTGTTCTGAAGCTAAATACGAATGATCAGTTGTTTCTTTGCGTTTTAGAGATACTAGCGACGCTCAGTAGAGCATATTAGGAATATGCTACTGATGATTTTCATATCTCGAAACCATGGTATCTAGGGGTTTTTTTTCTGTGTCTTAATTTTCCAAAGCTGCTATTGTGGCTTATTCCTTTGTTGGTTTTGTAAGATAATACCGTCAAGATATTTTGGTTAATGTATCTTTAAAGTGAGAGACTCCTATTTGCTGATTTATCAATAGTTCATTAAATTAGGTTTTTTAATAGAATATCAAGTGTTTAACCCCCTAATATATTCTTCATTTTTTAAAAGTGTTTAAATTTTTAAATAATTACAATTAATATTATGTGTTGTTTCGCTTTATTATGAATTTTAAAGATATCTATATTACCATTGCATATGTACTTCGTGATCTTAGTTCATGTTTAATGTGTCACACATTAACCTCATTTTATACATATAATTATTGTATAAGTAATTTAAACTTATTTTTGTGGTATTCTATATTTAGTTTAACAATTTAAGCATATGTAAAAGAGGTATCAAACTTATATAGTTTGGAATTATAATAGATAATTACCTGACATCTGTAATTGAGCGTAAATCTATAAAATTGTGGCTACAATACATAATATACATGTGTGACGCCTTGAGAAATTAGGTTTTACCTCTATACATTTGAATTCACAATTAAAATGCCCAAGACGCATACAAACAAAGTTTCATACCATACTTTGAATATATATTTTTAGATAATTTTAATTGAGTAAAATTAAAGATAATATATATATGTATATATATATATTTTTTTTTGCAAAGAGTTTCTTTTATTTGAAACATTCCCAATCATTATATAGTTAATAAATAGAAAATCAGCAATAAAACTGCATATTTCAAATAAACGCTTCAAAATTATGAAAATATTTTATCTTTAAAATGTTAATATAGTGGTTTTTGATTCCAAATCGATTTGTATGATTTTTGCCCTGAGTGTATATTTATTTTATATCATTTTTATACACTTAGCGTGCGCATGGGGCATTTTCCACTATACCTAGTATTTATAATTATGATTCGTGTATTTTATTGCCACTCCACTCCTGTAGATGTATTTTGTGCCTTCAATATACTTTGTGCATATGTTCTCATTTTGCGTTTATGTAATTCATGCCAAATGATTGGCCAAACTATTGATTCTTAATGAGAATTTTGAATATCAAATTTTTATGTTTCTACTCAAAGTTTAAAATCTCATTTATATATTATACAGATCTAGGCAAATTGTACGGAAAAGTTGGGGCAATGTCCATGTTTTTCCTGAGTGTGTTTTGCCCAAAGGTATATATAAAAAAGACTCTAGTTCAAAAATAGTTTCAAAAGAGTAATTAGATTTATGAAGCATATATTATCAAATTTATCATAATGATCAATTTGCCAGCACACGCTCAACAGTAGCTGCTTTATCTCTAAATTTAATGTATTTCCATATCTTGAAGGTCTCCCTAATTATTCTCATCAAAAAACTTGATTTCTACTGCGTATTAAATCTATGCCTTTGATCCTATCTCCCCATCAAACTGACTTGAGTTCAAAACAAAATGTTCAGATTGCATCTTCCAATAGAACGCCAAATGACTTTGGCAAGGTGTGAAGGTAGCTTGGACTGCCATATACAGGCATATATATACAGGCTTTCGTATAATATTAACGCAAAATATAATTTTAAAATATAACTCGTATTTGAAAATTAAATTTTTAATATGTGTGATTTATAAAAAATGATATATAGGATTATATATGGTTATATATCATATGCGGTTTCATTTTCCATACATCCCAATAAACAATTTTAATTACTGCATAAATAGTTTCCTGGTTATGTGTAATTTCATCTTATTTTGTTTTTAATTGGTTGATCGTAATCTGCTATTTAAACCCGTAGACTTTTTGTCTAAGGTTCATGCCAACAAGCCAAATTTCCTCATGCCCTGAAAGAGAAAAGGAGATTCAGCACCGTATCAACGGAACTCGGCCACTTATATGCAAATAGGAATTTGAACAAATAATATACATGAGCTATAAAAGCCTTGGTGGCCATTACCTGATATAATTTATGAATAAATAAGTTTTCTATGTATCGATGAAATTATAAATTTTAATTATAAATCTGTTTTCTTTTTAAATCGGAATTACAATTTGCGTGATATTTGAAACTCCTTTTAGACACGTTGTCCATCAATGCCAAGACACAGTAATATTTGATATCCTAATCAATGACATATAACTGTAATTTATTAGGGACTAACAAGTTTGATTGGGTTGTAAATGTATCAAACCCCTTTGATCTAATTTCAACAAAAGACAAATATATAAAATTCAACTCGTTTTGCAGATTTATTTTGAATTTTATAAAAAAAAACTACTGAATTCCATTGGAACGCTTTTATTTAGAAATTAACTCTTTTTAGTATTATTATAATTGGAAAATTCTCGAACATCTAGCATATTTTAATTCCAAAAATTCCTTAAAACTTTTTTCAAATCTGTAAATCGCTTTTCTCAAATACACACAATACTTTATAATTTGATTTCATTTATCTAAATTTGCATACCAACCCTTTGTAAATATATCAATTGTGTTGATGTATATCTTTTTATCTTTTCATCTAACTAACGTGCATACTAATTCTGTACATATTTAAAATATCTTCTTTCTTTTCTTTCAAATTTTTTGTTTATATTTAAAGTGTCCCTAGGGGGGGCATAGCGCTCTCTAAGTCGAAATAAAGAATAAAGAATTAAATAATGCGAAATTGTTGATTCTTTTTTTTTATTGTAAATAATTTTGTTGACACATCAGAGTCAACCACTAAGGAACAAAGACAAAATTAACAAACTAAATATACGAATTTTGAATCTTCCTAATTGGATTTCATATTCAAATTTTCAATTTTTAAATTTTTTATTCGTATATTTCAAGTGACGTAATGCATATTTTATGATAAATACCAGTAATGTTCCATTTAGTTATAAACTAAACATTTACACCATTTCCAACTATTTTCAATAAAAAGTTTTATTGTGGTCTAAAGAAATAAGTATATTAAAATCTATATTTTCACTACCAATTTATTATTTTCCTTTGTGTGATATCTACTATAGATAAAATACAATTCAAAAATCTTTGTTAACAAAGAGGGATTTATTTTGATACGGGTAAGATCATTAATATACAATAATGAGATATTTCTAAAGAGCAAATTTCAAGATTGAAAACCAACAAATTTCATAAATAGCTCAAATGTTCGCTTGAGCGCAATGTATGAAAAAGCCTAGAGGTTATCAAGACTAAGTACACTAATGGTCAAAACTTAAGGAAGTGGAAAAGCCGTTGATGTCGATGGTCGTCTATTTTTTTTTTTTTTTTTTCTGAAGGCAATTTTGTACACACTTCGTTATCTCGTGTGTCTTCAATAAAGGTCACTGTAATATCTTTCAGAGTTATTGTCTGAATCCTGATATACATGCTGAAAGGTAAAACTTCCTTATATTGTCTAGAGATTGCGAAATTAATGCTCTACTTTTTTTATATAGCGTCTATCTTTCTTTGATGGAAATGTATTTGTTTGTGGATCAAGTTAACCCGAGAGAAGAGAGTGGCATCTAATCCAAGGCATCGATAAGGAGAAATAGATGCCTTCTATAGCTTTCTGCGTCAGCCAAGTAGCCTTCACAACCGTTAAGGGCGACCAGGGAGCAACAGGTAGATATTGCCGAGTGCTGCCAGCTTTGTGAGGGAAACGACGCGGTAAATATTTAGCATAATAACATACACAATAGCATTGAAATAATGTTATAAACAGATGAATATTTCAAATGAACTGGACATGTGGACATAAAGGATGCTTTTCCAGGTTTCAACGAGAAGAAAAATTGCTATCTCTAACAGAGATGTTCTACAAAAATTGAATTTGTCTCATTACTCTGAACTATTAGGTAATTGTCGAGTGAATAAGGTCAATATTTTATATATAACCAAACAATACATAGTAAATATATACAGGGTATGCATATATAAAGAAATTCCGCACTGAAGCTATAACTTTATTTATACGAAATACAAAAATATATTTGTTATTAGTTTTAAAATTAAGAACCTACTTCATCAATTTATCTTTGATACATACCTTCGTTCAGATTTGAAAAGACTTCGAAAATTCGTTTTTCCGTATGCCTCACAAAACGATCGACGATTTCTCTCAAATAGCCTGTTTCAGGTGAAAACGTTGTCCTTTAAGTGCCTTCTTTATTATTGAATAAAGTAGAAGGTCATTCGTTGCTAAATCAGCAGAATATGAAGGGTGTGAGAGCACAGAAGTGTTTTTTTTTTTGTCAAATAAGCGAACACCGAATGAGCCATATGTGGCCGTGCATTATCTTGATGAAGCCGCCAATCTTTATCCTGCCATATTTCTGGCCGTTACTTTCGCATAGACTTTCGTAATCTTTAAATAATAGAAATATAAGATTCTTGGTCAATTGCTGTACCAGTTGGTAGGAATTAATTATATACGAGACCTCATTGCTGTCGAAGAAAGTGACCTGCAGAACCTTCAATTTTGACTTTTCCATCCCGGCTTTTTTGGGTCTCGGTTCGTCCTCTTCCAATCATTGGCTTGATTGCTATTTTGTTTCGGGATCGTAGCCGTAGACCCATGTCTCTTTACCTGTTTTCACCTCGTGTTACCACATTTGGTATTGTAGGTGAATTTAAGCAAGTTTTCGCATATCTCTTTTACGTGTCTCTTTCTGCTCTATAGTTGATATCCTAAGAACAAAATTGAATGATCGTATTTTAAAGCCCAGATCATCATGAATATTGGAATGGTATATCCCAAATGACACTTCTCTGATTGTTATTCTTCGAATTTCAAAAACACCAGAGAGGGTTTAATTTTTTAGACATTTTCAGGAACAATAACCGTTTTTGATCGTCCATACCCTATATCGTTTTCCACGGAAGTTGGGCCATCTTTAGCCTTTTGAACCACTCTCATTTTAAAGGTCTTAAAATGTTTTGTGACAAATCAAAGCTCTTACTAGCTGATTTATCGAATATAGAATTTAAAGCACCCACGTTATTTCACTTTAACTTCCATTTTAATTTACCCGCGCTGTTACTACTATTTCTCATATATATATTACTAGACGAATGACCCGGCTTCGCCCGGGAACTCCCCCGAGTACGAATTTCTATCTCAATACTTAATACTAAATACTTTTGTAAAAAAAAAAGTAACACTCTTATAAAAAGATATTAAAAAAAAGGTTGGGCAAGCGATTTGGAAAATATGCAGAACGCTCATTGGTCGGTTAATTCGCCTGGTGTTGTCACTTCGCAAGTTGTCACTTGGAGATTCTTTACACTTTATTAAAACAATATCGAACTTTCGAGTATTTCTGCCTTCCTGCAGGAGTACATAAAAACAAATAAACGCCGTTAAGATGCTAATAATATGTACATGTAATATGATGCAATTGTTGTTATTACACTATAATATTTGTTGTATTACACTGTTGTAGAATCCTGTCGACTTAACCGTTCTGTGGCAATATCGTTGCGGAATTTCTTGTTGTTCGATTTGAATGGTGAGGATTGGTTGAAGCGCAGTCGTTGAGTGGTAAGTGAAGCACACAGTTAGGAATAATCAGGACACGTGATGGGGTTTGAAATTAAAAGGCAACTGGGTTGGAGGAAAGAAAGCTTGAGAAGAGTTGAGCGATTTGACTTATTAATTAGTTGATCACATGGCGATGATGAAATGAGCGGAGAGAGATATCTCTAGAGTAGATGTTACCTTGTTGGAAGCGAAGGAGCACTGTCCGAACTCGGCGAGAGCCAGTGAACCCTGTAGGTGTTGTTCCTATGAGAGCTCAAGCGTAACTCTCATTCTTGTTTTCCGATTTAACACCAAGCCTCAGTTTCTCTCTGATTGGTCGAGAGATGTCACATGATCTTTTCCTATTGGTTGACCTACTTAAGGTACTGTCTTTTGATTGGCCCGCGGTTTCCTTTGATATTAGTTACGCCCGGCTTGGGTCAGGAAGTTTCGTGTTTATTTGACTTTATTTACTTCCGCGGCTATCAAAATACACCCTGTTTTGTCAGGAAGTATTGAATGCTAGCTTTAACATTTATAACTTCTGGTCATTAGAGACGTCCTGTTTTGTCAGGAAGTATTGAGTGTATCTTGGCTAAAATAACTTCTGCGGTCACTAGAGACGTCCGGTCTCTGCCCCTGCAATATTGACACAGGGGTGCCCAGAATAGTCGTGCCAGCCTTAGGTCTACTTCCTATATCTTAATGCTACTTGCTTCCCTCCAGTTACCTTGTTCTTTATTAAGTCTTCGAAAATCATACATGGTACATACATAGTGGGTCGGGGTTGCATTTAATTATATACAAATTATGACAGATGCGCCCCCTACATGTGAAGAATTCAAGAAGGGGTTAGCCTGAGAGAATTCTGTAAAATGAAAAATAATTTTGTGGGAAAATTAGTTGTGGGTATTGAGGGGCTATATACAAGCATTGCTGGTGACATAAAAGTAAGATAGAATGGGGTTGATGATATAGGTTGAGTATAATTAATAGAAATCAAAAAATTTTTTAATTGTAAGAAATCAATGAATGTTATGGTACATAGTGGGCAAAAAGAAAATGCGCCTAAACGAATTCTACTCGAGATAAGAAATGATATCGAGGGAGTTCTATTAAGGCTTTTGAAATCAAATAAAAATAATATAAAAATAGTTGAATGAAATCAAAATTGAATGTGTTTGGTTGAAAAGAAAAATATTTTGTTGCATGATGACAAAGACAACTGCTTAGTTACTTTTTTGCTCGACTTTTGAGAAAAGAAATCGAGGAAATTTCATAAGGCGCTTTGAAATCAAAACAAAATAAAATAAGAGTAGTTGAATGAAATCAAAATTGAATGTGTTTGGTTGAATGGTGAGAAAAAAAAAAAGAAAAATGCCTAACCATATTCTAGCTCGAAATTGGGAATGAAATCGAAGGAATTCTATTAGGTCTTTTGAGAAATCAAAAATAAAAATAAAATAAAAGTTTTTTGAGCGAAATCAAAGTTGAGTGCTTGGTTGAATGGTGAAAAAAAAAAAGGAAAAATGCCTAATTACTTTTTTGCTTGAATTTTGGAAAGGAATTCGAGGAAATTTCATAAGGTCTTTTGAGAAATCAAAATAAAAATAAAAATAAGAGTTGAACGAAATCAAAGTTGAGTGTTTGAAAAAAAAAATGAAAAATAAAAAGGTTTCAACAACAAAGGGTGATTTAATGTTTTTAGTTTAATCGAAAACCAGTGGGTTTTCGTTGATAATTGAGTTGTGGCAATATAAGTCAAGTGGTAAATAGAATGATAATTGATAAGTGAAAATGATAATATAAACTAATTGGTAAATAAAATGATAGTTAATGATTAAAATTGATAATAAGTTGAATAAATTGATAAATTGATTAAATATTTAAATTTTAATTGAGAGAAAATAATGGAAATGATTGATATGAAAAATAAGGTGTATTGGTTTGAACCCTATGGTATCTTCATGCCCTGATCTACATGTATTGGTTGCTCCATTTTGCCCTATAAATGTTTTACTTGCTCAATTATGCCCTATAAAATTTTTGTCTCGTCTGTAGCGACACTTAGGTGAAAAACGTGATTCTAGCCCTCAAGTGCGTTTATGCTGTGTGTACAGGAGACATGGAAATCTATATAACCTTTATGTGTAATTTTTTGTCTTTGTGTGTGTGTTGTGAAAAAATGTTAGAAGTCGGTTGTGTAAGAAATGTGTGAGCTAGTTCTATGTGTTGTCTCGTGGATGTGGAATTGGTTGGTAAAAATCGATATGTAGACTCGAACTGGAATCAAAATCGGTGGCATAGCGAGGTTCCCAGTTGACCTCAATAGGGGATCTTCTCATTGTAATTAGAGATACGGAAGTGGGGTGTGTCGGGCAAAAGAGAGGGAATGAAATTGGAGATCGGACGAGGGCGCTCCGCTTTGTTTACAGAGGCCGAATTTAACCGCAGCGGACTATACTTCCTGTCGTGGTGTTTCAAATCCTCATTTCCTGCCGTCTATTTATTTTGGGGTGTGGCTCGGGGCTTGTTTTTGGAGCGTGGTTTCTCCGACATTGTTTGGTCATCTTTTCAGTTACTGCTATCTCTTCGGAGTTTATTTAGATTTTCTGCGAGGATGGTTCCTAAAATTAGGAGAAGTTTTATAAATGCTTGTCCAAAATTAAAAACTGCTTGTCCTAGATTAAAAACTACCTCTTGTAGTTCGAAGATTTTCTGAGCGGGCATGGCATAGATAAACAGGTAATTAATGACTAAAATTGGGATACAGTTGTACGGTAGAACTAATAAACAAAGGATAAAAATCAGATGAAAGATAGGATATTGCCCCATGTTCGTCCACATTTTTGTAACTGGGGACTCTGAAATATTTGCTTGAACCTTATGAATTGTAGAATTTGAATGATTGGTAGGTTCGCCGTTCTCCCGTTTGATATCTTTAGGGGGTGGTGTGATATGATTGAGTTGGTTGTCAGGTTTGCAGTTTTTAACATCGGGGAAGAGTGATGTAAATCGTCTTGTTGCAAAAATGGCAGGGTCTAAATGCTTGAAAGGTTCGCTGCTGGTGGGTTTGAACCTTAATGACTCTGTTGGGAATAATTCGGGTGTTAAATGTTTGAAAGGAAACGTGTAATTGGGGTTGTGCTTTATATGATAGGTGTTAACGGCGGGTGGTGATATATAATGGATTTTTTCTGTATACAGTTTAAGTTTGTTGACGTGGATTGTGTCAGTGTCTCTTTGAAGTGGTTGATTTGGTCGATCTATGCGGACCACATTTGGTGAAATAATTTCTAATATTGTGTGAGGTCCTGTGAAATATGGCGCAAGTTTCCCTGTATTTGGGTGGTGATATAATTTTACTAATACTAGATCACCTACTTCGAAATGTGGTTGCTTGTGTCGTTGGTCATAAGTGTTTTTGTCTTGTAAATGTTTGTTTTGTGTGCGTGTGTGATATGTTTGGTGTACGAAATTTTGTTTTGTTTGTGGGTTTTACTTGTTTGACGATGTCTTGTGTCATGTGTTATGGTCTGCCAATACATTGTGAAGAGATAAGTTGGTGTAAGTTCGACGTTATTTGTATTTTGAAAAGCCGGATGTTGTATCCATTTATTAAATCGAATGGTCGTCGTGACTTTAGAAAAAAAGCTATTCAGTGATATTAGAGTGGAATTGAGTGAAAATGAGGCTTACGACGTGAACACGTGTTGGGTGGGAGACGTGTCACAGGCTTGGTGAAAGGCGTCTGTGGCCTGAAGTGAAAAAGTTTTGTGGGTGACCTGTGACACGAATCGAAAAAAAAAATTGTGAATGAAAAGGTGTCACGCGAAATCCTTGTTTGTACAAAATTTTACCTGTTCTCACTATGAACAACAAATTTATTAAAGTCATATATCGAAATTTCTATTGTTAGAGTATATGGTACCTTTTAAGGTGAACATTTTTTAGTGTTTTGGGTAGACGAGATGATTGTTACTAACGACGGTGCATGCGTTTGTTTGTGGTTGTCGTCTTTTGGCGCGAGTGTCGTGCTTGTTGGGCGGGTTGTGCGTGTTTGCTAGCGTGAAAACCGTCCTTTGGATGGATGTTGTCGGTGTATTGTTGTTGCGAATGTTGTGATTGTTGCTAAATACGTTTGTGGGATTGTTGTGAGGTACATTTTTATGGCGTGGCGTCGTATGGTCATGCATAGATTTTGTGTGGTAAGTGTGTGAGCTGTACTGACACGTTTTTTTGGGCATGGTGAGGGTTGAAACCGTTGTGGCTTGTATTTGAGGGCATATAGTACTGATAATTGGGTTGAGTGATAAACATGGTGGTGGGGTCAATGAATGCAGGTAAGGGTTGTCCTGTGTGACAAATTTGATTGCAGTGCAAGTCCTTTCGGACAGGTTTGGTCTAGCCCGTGCGTGCATTCATTGAGTACAAAGGTTAGATATGGTTAAAGGGGTAGGTAGGTTAGATAGAAGTTCAAAGTCAATTCCTTGACGGCATAGGGTGGGTGCCTACCTCAGTTCAACAGGTCTCCTTTGGGACGCCTTGGTTTGGAGTGGTTGGCTTGGGGCTCGGGACTGCTCGCACCGTCCGCGAAATTGAAGTGAAGTCCGGTACTGGAAGATCATTTTGGGATCGTTGGGGCTGTCCCGGATCGCGCGGATTGGTTTCGGGGACTGTGTACGGCATGGCGGTGGATGACTCCTCGGTGGTCGGTGTCCGGTCTTGGTGACACTCGCCTGGGGTTGGCGGGGGTTGTGTCCGTCGTCCTCCCCGGGGAATGGCGCTCCGGAATTCCGTCTCACTTTGTGGGGCGTTGACACGTCGGATGGCCACGGTCATCTGCCATATGATGGCCGCTAGAAGGCGCCTGGTCGCTTCTCTTCTTGTCCGCT
The DNA here is from genome assembly GCA_030710605.1 of Cordylochernes scorpioides. Classification (NCBI taxonomy): domain Eukaryota; kingdom Metazoa; phylum Arthropoda; class Arachnida; order Pseudoscorpiones; family Chernetidae; genus Cordylochernes; species Cordylochernes scorpioides. The sequence goes on along the minus strand of CP092870.1, from coordinate 27,097,885 downwards.
TCTTTTCCGCTGGTTTTGTCATTGCCTTTTGATTTGCTGGTGTCTGGGCTAATTTCCATCTTGATCCTGATTAAGTTCCATAATCTTTATCCTGTCGACTCTGTGTAATATGATGCAATTGTTGTTATTACACTATAATATTTGTTGTATTACACTGTTGTAGAATCCTGTCGACTTAACCGTTCTGTGGCAATATCGTTGCGGAATTTCTTGTTGTTCGATTTGAATGGTGAGGATTGGTTGAAGCGCAGTCGTTGAGTGGTAAGTGAAGCACACAGTTAGGAATAATCAGGACACGTGATGGGGTTTGAAATTAAAAGGCAACTGGGTTGGAGGAAAGAAAGCTTGAGAAGAGTTGAGCGATTTGACTTATTAATTAGTTGATCACATGGCGATGATGAAATGAGCGGAGAGAGATATCTCTAGAGTAGATGTTACCTTGTTGGAAGCGAAGGAGCACTGTCCGAACTCGGCGTGAGCCAGTGAACCCTGTAGGTGTTGTTCCTATGAGAGCTCAAGCGTAACTCTCATTCTTGTTTTCCGATTTAACACCAAGCCTCAGTTTCTCTCTGATTGGTCGAGAGATGTCACATGATCTTTTCCTATTGGTTGACCTACTTAAGGTACTGTCTTTTGATTGGCCCGCGGTTTCCTTTGATATTAGTTACGCCCGGCTTGGGTCAGGAAGTTTCGTGTTTATTTGACTTTATTTACTTCCGCGGCTATCAAAATACACCCTGTTTTGTCAGGAAGTATTGAATGCTAGCTTTAACATTTATAACTTCTGGTCATTAGAGACGTCCTGTTTTGTCAGGAAGTATTGAGTGTATCTTGGCTAAAATAACTTCTGCGGTCACTAGAGACGTCCGGTCTCTGCCCCTGCAATATTGACACAGGGGTGCCCAGAATAGTCGTGCCAGCCTTAGGTCTACTTCCTATATCTTAATGCTACTTGCTTCCCTCCAGTTACCTTGTTCTTTATTAAGTCTTCGAAAATCATACATGGTACATACATAGTGGGTCGGGGTTGCATTTAATTATATACAAATTATGACATACATTTAAATATTAGGAGAGATTTTGCATATCGCTTGATATTAGAATATTTTATTAAGTTAGTTTGTATTTTTTGCATATTGACTATTGTTTGTTTAATTTTAAGAATTATCATATTGACTGTAACTTTTATTTATTTATTTATTATATATAAAAAAAAAACAAAGGCCAGAACAAAAATTAATAAAAAATACGAAAGCCATTGTTTACATACAGTAACGCTAATTTTGTAAAGTTTTTTTTTTAATTGCATTGTGTGCACTTACCGTAACTTAGTAATATAAATTTATCTCTCAATAATTCTGTAAAAAAGTGACACTCTTATAAAAAGATATTTAAAAAAAAGTACACAAGCAACTTGAAAAGAAATGCAGAACGCTCATTGGTCGCTTAATTGGCCTCGTGTTGTTATTTCGCCTCGTATTTACTCCGCGTAAAAAAAAAAGTTCTTCAAATGAAAAAAGGAGATAGCCAAAAATACTAATCAAAATGTAGCCGAAAATTTCCCTCAGGTTTATAAAAAGCGACATGCAAAATTCGGTACCAATTGGTTCAGTAGTTTTTGAGTTTATCGCGAAACAGACAGACATTGACTTTTATATATAGAGATTAAAAGGATTCGAGGCGCACGCGCCGACAATTACATGTACCTGATTTAAATTCTCTCTTCTTTTTAAAAGGAGTAATATTTATTTTTTACTCTACGTATTTTTATTAGGTCAGTGCGGAAGCTTTTGATCATGCCCTAATATATTTAGTGATATTTAAACCGTACATAACCTTGTTGTGAAAAGTATGAAAGGTTTGGACCGAGTTCAGAGATAGAAACCAAAATACAAGGTGCGTTCATTAATTTCCAGGACTGGTTAAAAAATAAAATAAATAAAAAAGCTAGAGAAAATATTTTTTACAGAGTTGAATATTGGACATTCGACCACACCTGACTGAAAGCACGAGTCTCGTGGCGCACGCGCCGATCTAAAAATAGAACAAAACTACTTCCTTGTAAGGTTCGCATTTCTAATTTTAAAATGGCCATTTTCGAAGAGCAGAGAATCTGCATTTAGTTTTGTTTTAAATTGAAAAAAAAGTGATACTGAGACGTATGAATTGATTAAAGAAGCTTTTGGCGATGCAGCTTTATCCCGTTCAAGAACTTTTGAATGATTTTCACGCTTCCAAAAAGGTCGGGAAAAGGTAAACGATGATCAGCATACTGGGCGTCCAAGATCATTTCGTTGCGAGGAAAACAAGCTCAAAATAAAGGAGTTAATTAAATCTAACAGAAGAATTATCTTCAGTGACTGGACTATCTGTTTATTTGGGGATAATGAGGTGCTTAAGGGAGGCAGTGCGCCTTAAAAGACCTGAAAGATGGCAAAACAATGACTGGATACTTCACGTCGGTAATGCGCGGCCGCACACAGCCCATGTTGTTTTGCAGTTTTTGGCCAAGCATTCAACCATACAGATCCCTCATCCACCCTATTCCCCCGACTTAGCCCCCAATGACTTTTTCCTCTATCCTAAATTGAAAATTAACTTGAAAGGACGGAAATTTGACAACGTTGATATGATACAAGCTGAATCGAAGGCAACCTTGAGGAACCTCTCAAAAAGTGATTTTATCTCCTGCTTCGACAATTGGAAAAAAAGATGGAAAGGGTGTATTGAGGCAGGAGGGGCATATTTTGAAAAATATTGAATTAGTTTTTTTATTTGTTTTATTTTTTCAAAGATACAGAGCAGTCCTGGAAATTAATGAACGCACCTTGTATATAATGAGAAACTCTTATATACCTTATAGACTCTTTACAGTTCTATTGGTCCCCTCATACTCTGACATTTCTTCGTGTCTCATGCATATTTTTTTAAGTGGCCACTTAAACTTATCCATCATCAACACTGTTCACGACTGCTTTCATCTCAAATATACACAATCTGACATAAAGAACACTCCATATTCAATGTTTATTTGTAGCGGCATCATGGGATCATTACTAGCTCTAGCCCTTCAGCGCCTCTCGCGGCGTCGACCAGAAACATACTAGCAAAGTATTATTTTACAATATTCACACTATATTTAGGAGATATAGAACAGATTTGACTGTCAGTTCGTGAACTAATTATACGCCAACTGCGATCATCAAATTATTCGCTGCAATATATAATTATTATTTGGCTAAACATTTTTTGAAATGAATATATATATTTTTAGATATATGGCAATTAAATTTATAATTTCTATATTCAATTCTAGTCCTTTATTTAAATGAAACACTAGATATGAACCTGATGAAGAGCTATATCTAATTATAGGATTATATTATTCATTTCGGGAGAGACATATACTTATATTCTTTGATGAACATGTTCTTATCACAAATTCCAAGTAATATTCTAAAATCTATTTAAATCTATATCGCTCGATTTCATGGTTGAAATGTTCATTCAGAATTGGTGTGAAGATGCGTACTATTGGAGGTGGGGAAGGCCAGCATGGACCAGTTGGGGGCGAAGACCTGGTGGTTGAGAAGAAAGCACTGAGTGTGGCGGCTGAGGTCGTCTAGCAGGGGGAAGGTGATCACCTCCGAGGGCCTGGACATGCCCTGACTGTCATCCCTTGGTTAACACTACAGTGTGGTATAGAGGAGGCACAAAAACATACAGATATTTATAAGATATTAAAGTGTGAAATTTGAGGGATTCATTTATGTGTGTGTGTGTTGTTAACAGCTATAATTCTTAAAAGATTGCACCCTTTACATCCGAGATAATGTCGCTCTTTGACGACTCAGTAAAAGACCGGCATTTATTATGTAAATATTCATGTACACTCGTGGACATAACTCAAGGAAGTTTCATATTTTTATGTCTCCGGTCGTCTGTTTTTTTTTTTTTTTTTAAGGAGACAGGCAATTTTGTTTACACATGGTTATCTCGTGTGTCTTCAATTCAAAAGATCACTATGTATAAAATATCTTTCAGAGCTATTTTCTGAATACCGATATACTTGCTAAAATGCAAATCTATGTTAAATTTTGTTTAGTGTATTTCATATTTTCTTACTATATTTTAATGATAACGTATTAAAATAAACTACAAGTTATTCACCTGTAACAATAATTGGGGGGGGGGGGGGGGGAGGGAATATATAGATAATTTTGGCTTTATATGTCAAGACTTTTCCCTCCACGTAAAACAGAAGTATGTTCTATCTAATATTTCTTTACAAATTATGGATGAAATTTCTAATCGAGAACTATATTTGTTTAAATTTTAAAATATTCAGAAAATCCATTAGTTTTTAAGTAAAAGGTGATATTTTGGATATATTTCCTCCTGTGCTATATGTATAAATAAATATGTTCTCTACTTAATGACATATTACAGTGGAATAAGAGTAATTAATTTGTGGACTTGGTGTCAAATGATCGTAAAGGTAAATCACTAGAATGCCGATACAATACACATATGTTGATTTCAGTTTTAAAATAACTAAGTATTTGAATGATAATATTTCAATTTCAAAATAAAATATATACAAGAATCTTGATGAATATGTTAACGGTAGTGATTTAGAGGTTATAAGAGATAAGTAAGAGAAACATATAGCACGAGTAACAAAACAACCTTTCTACACGCAATTCAGAATCTATAGGTTTTAGTACTATATTTAAAGCAGAGAAATGCATATTATTTAATTATGTTTATTTAAAAATTAAAGGATTTAAAAGCAAGAATGTTTCTTTTTACATAATACAAACTTCTCCTGCCCTTACTGCGATGAAAAATATATTGGGAGGGCTTGGATCATCAGTGGTGAACCCTCCCAGCGGTTTCGCCAATTTAATCCACCAGACCGCTTCTCAGAGCTCTAATACTGTATTGGACGTAACAATTATTCCGCCTTCTAAATACTGTATTGGACGATTCTGCTTATATACGCAGCACTGATGGATAGAACCTCAGAAATGGTTTTCAAGAAAACTCTGGACATAAGCTTATAGGACAGTAGAATTACATTCTAATATTTGCATCGAGCAATGCTCTTCCGCAAACAATAAAGACAAGGCCAGTTAGGCATAAATTAACACAAAGCAATAACGCGCCATCTATACATATAAAATGAAAGGATTTAAAAGCACGAATGTTTCTTTATACATAATACAAACTTCTACTGCCTTTTCAGTGCTGCGTATATAAGCAGAATCTTCCAATACAGTATTAGAGCTCTGAGAAGCGGTCTGGTTGATTAAATTGGCGAAACCGCTAGAGGGTTCACCACAGATGAGCCAAGCCCTTCCAATATATTTTTTCATCGCAGTAAGGGCAGTAGAAGTTTGTATTATGTAAAAAGAAACATTCGTGCTTTTAAATCATTTCATTTTATATGTATAGATGGCGCGTTATTGCTTTGTGTTAATCATATTTATTAATTACGCCAAATTTAATCTGCAGCGCTATTTTTCAAACAACAGATATGTTAACGAAATTGTTTCTTTCTCAGCTACTTTCCTCGGAAACCTAATCTACCTATCATTTTGGTGTTTTACAGTATTTCTCGCGAACCTTATTTGTAGTATCCATTAAAGCTTGTTCATTAACGCTAGATACAAAGAAATTTTGAACGTCTATCGAAATATATTTATCTAGGTAATGGTTATATAAAATATATGTACTTACGTAACAAAAGGGTTCTTGGACCAACCGAGGTTGTTGTAGAAGAGGAAGTCTTCCAACTTAATGCCATACTTCCGGTACATATTCCGTGTAGCTGAGTCCTCCACTGTCATATACTCCTGTTTCACTGTCTGTGATAACACAGAGTATGTGCTGTTTCTGTAGCTCTAAGTTCTCCACTGCCATATACTCCTGTTTCACTGTCCGTGATAACACAGAGTATGTGGTGTTTCTGTAGCTATGAGTTCTCCACTGTCAACTCCTGCTTCACTGTCTGGGATAACACAAAGTAGGTTATGTTTCTGTAGTATAAATTCTCCACTGCCATATACTCCTGCTTCTCTGTCTGTGATAACACAAAGTATGTGATGTTTCTGTAGCTATGAGTTCTCCACTGTGTGTGTCATATAATCCTGCTTCACTGTCTGTGAATATAACACGAATATATTAACTGTCATTTACCTCAATTTTTCTGAATCATCTTACTTATCGTCTGAATTAATAAAGTTTTGTTTATAATGTTATAGCGCGCTTCAAAGATTCTATTATAAATATTTCATTACATTTACACCAACCCAATATGATTCAATATCAGTCTATGATTATATATATACATATATTTATAGTAATTTTTATTTCAAAGGTATTTGCAGTAAAATATTCAAAGCCTATACTAAAGGGATGTAGAGAGCTGTACACATACTATGGCACATCATACAGTCGGTTTTCTAACAGGATAAAGTCGACGCAAGCTATATATTATACTCAGGAAAGCTAGATAATATAAGCAGGAGTGTTCATTCTTCAATATATTTTATAACAAAATTTCTCTAATATTTCAAATGCCTTTCGTGAATCATCTAAAGCTGATTATTTGTAAATTTTCTGACTTTAATTTGCAAGTTTCAACTAAAATAGTAAAGTACAAGTTGATATTATAGTTTTTATCCTCGAATATTAATATCTTAATTTGAAGGGATAGATTGCTGCTAAGAATACTATCAGAAGTTTGAAAACATCATAGAATTTATTAAATGTCGATATATCACTCGGTCTATACTCACCATGTTTGGGGGCTCCGAACAGTGGTCTGGGAAATCCAAACAGTACTTCCGGCGGTTTAGCCTGGCACACAGACATACACCTATGTGTGTATTTGGTTAAAATTATATTTTATATATATATTTATATTATTTATATTAAAGGTTGAAGACCAATCAAAATCAATAATACTAGCAATAAATATTGAGATATCTGATGTTTAATTCAACGGAGTCTTCAAAACAATATTATAACTTGAAAACAGGTCTTAATTTGTGGAATACTACCTAGACATTTTTATAGATTATCGATATGTGTACACGAAATTTCTAGATTACATGGGATGTTCTTTATTTGTAGACAATAACACAAATTAGGAGTGTTAACATGAGTCCAAGAGAGCTTGCTTGCAGCTTTGGAAGTATCACTCACGAGCACCCGGAGCAGACCGTGAGCGCCGGCACGGGGATGGAGGGAGGCTGCGCCACGGTGACCTCCAGCTCGAAGGGCCACTGCAGGAAGATGGCCACGAACTGGCCCACCTGGTGGCAGCAGCCGGCCAGGCACAGCGCGAACACGGCGATCTTGTAGGCACGCTTCCAGCCTCGGCTACGGGCGATCTGAGGGATCCCCGTAATCTCGGCCCGCTGCCAGATCTCGCTGGTGCTGGGCGCCTCTGGAGGCCGTCGCTGCTATGTTGGCTGTTAGACGGACTTTTAGAAATTCACTTTCAAGATTACCAATTAAACTTATTTTCTCAGTTTTATCTTTTTAAATTTTCAGCAAAATAAATCATCTAGAAATAAGCTTACGGGTGGAATTTGATCCATAAAGATAAAGGTCACCTTTCCCGTCAAATTAGACGCCATTTTTGACTCTACAGAGGTGACCTTTATCTTTATAGATAAATATTTCCCGAAAAATATTCCATCGATATATTCGGCCATATATTAGGCCCAGCCACTTTTCCAGCTAAACACCTCTTTGGCGGAATGTGAATATTCCATTAGATTCCTTGCAATTTCGGGCCATTAGCCCGAAACCATGATCTCCAGGTGGACGTTTCTCAATTTTCCAAAGCTGGTGTTGTGGCTTGTCATCGACCCGAGGCTGCTAGTTTGCAGCGACGGTCAATAGATGGCGTCTAGCTTTGACATCTATTTTGACTGTAGAGGCGATCTTTATCTTTATACAGGGATAATTTTATTCAAAATAATTTTATTATCTCGAGCTTTCGGGCTTTTTCCCTCTTCTACAGGAGTTTTTTTTTAATATACTGCCACCTATTAGTGAGAGGGGGCAAAACTATTTATACTTTTGGCATTTTTTACGTACTTAATGATCAAGAAAATTTGTAGAAAAATAAATATATTAAAATTCATAATATATTTACATATAAGATAAAACGGAATATTTTAAAAGAGGCTTTTTGAAAACAAATATTCATAATAATATTTTAATAGATATATGTTATAATGACTGTAAAATTGGAGCTATTTGCTATGAATAAATTTGAAAAATTGAACATTATATTAAAAATATAATATCAATATAAGGCTATATGCTAGAATAAATGTCGGGAAAGGCTATAGATCTATTAATTAGAGGATTAATTAGTTACGAGGGCTTCCAGAATTAGACGTTGTTTTTTTCACTTTTTTTTAGTAATAGGTACTATAGGTTCTGCTACCTCATAAGAATGGCCAGTGTTTCTGATATACTGATAAACATAGTTTGATCATTCTCAACCGGCAACCCCGAAACACATCATTGACTTATTGACTCATCCATTGATTAGCTCTACTCATTCCCGGCAGACACCATCAAAAGTCTCAAGCTTTACAAGCTTGATACCTTAATTTGATTGAGTTGAGATAAGAAAGAAGAAGAAGACATGGTTTGTTCTATTGTCATGGTTCATTGTATTCTCTAACACTTACACTTATTTAATCCTGTAGCCTTAGTAACAAATAGATTTCAATCCATTAAAAAAAAAATTCATAGATATCTTCGAAATATATTATACCATATTGCCTGATGATTAATAATACATATATATTTTAATCAAATGTTCCTATTTCCGTGTTTTGACCCCTTAATTCGTAGCAAATAGAAGTTTTTTTCAATTTTACAGTCTTATTGCATATATATATATGTTCAAAAATTGTTGTATAATTTTGTTTATCAAGCCTCTTTTAAATAAATATATTTTTCTTTTATCTAAATTTATACAAAACGTTATTTTTTTCTATAAATGTTAGATCATCAAGTATTTGAAATTGATAATAGAATTAATAGTTTTAATTAGGTACAATTTGGATTATAGATTAGAAACAAGATAATAAGGCCAAATCTAAATAACTAAAGAGTTGTGCGCCGTTTCGGTAGCAACGTTGTTACCATCTTCTGGCCAAAGTACTGAATAAGAATAAATATATTTCTTAATATAACCCGGATTCCTGAAGAGTATAAAAGTCGTCAACAATCCGGGTTGGTCTTCAGACTCAACGTCTAGTGATGAAAAAAGAGATAATATGGTTTTACGGGTTTTTTTTTTTCTAACCAAAGTGTATGATTTTCGAGGCCAAAAATGCACGTAGCAAGCAGACAAACCGCAATCACTGTAGCAAAATACCAAGGTGCTGCACGTCACCAAGGTTGTTAAAAAAAATGTTATATTCACCAGGCCAAGGAAGATAAGATAGAGACAGGTGTTGATTAGATAAGAAAGTGAATAAAACGGGCATAATTCAACAAGTGCTGGAAAAAAATAAATTTTCTTTTTGCAAAAAAATTGTGAATTTTTTTTCAAATAAAAACTTCTAGATAAAATTAAATTATTAATAGAAAGATTTGGCTATATATGAAAAAGTATTTTTTGAAATTGAGGTATTTTATCAAGGATTAGTAGTGATGGTACCAGTACTAAGATAACCAACCTCAAAATTACACCAGAGATAAGTCGATTTCCCGATTGGCTCGCGCCGTCGAATTGCCAAACCATTTGCCCTCTGTGTTGGGTTACAGAGACAGCTTCAAGGGCGATCACATACGCAGGGCAGGTCGCGAAACCGATAGTAAAAAGCGGTTCATGCCAAAGTTGTGTCTACGAGCGGCCGCTAATAACTGGTGTTAGCCATGAGGCGAGAAGTCCAAGTCACTCAGGTAATCGGAATCCTCCGCGCGAACGCGTTGCTTAAATCTATCCGAGGCCTTCAGAAACTCCAGGCAGGCTCGCCAAGTGCTCCTGTTGAAAATAAAGTTTTTTAGTGACCGCGGAATGTAACCTAATACTGCACAGGTGGAACGAAGGCGGAATCTAAGAGCATAAAGGCTGCTGCACTCCAGAATGATGTGCGACAGAGTTTCTTCCCTGTCAGCGTCGCAGTCAATAACAGGAAAGATCGTCAATGGCGCCTATCCTATGGGCGAAACTGTCCGTCCACGTGTATCCTGATAGCAGGCCAACCACGACGTGCCCGCTCGGGACGATGTACGCATACCTATTGTCTAAAAGACTTATTGGAGTAAGGCCAAAGAGGGAGATAGAGAAAAGAATCTGCTCTCTAATGCTTAACGCGCTTGCCCGTAGATGGCAGATTTTATAAACGAAAAAGATGCGAGTTTATAGCAGCTTGGGTTAGTAGACTCCGCACCCCGCCTATCGAGTGTATCCGCAATGTCATTATCCACGATTCCACTGTGGCTCTTGATTTATTGTATGGTGCATCTGTTCCCATTTCGATTCAATAGCGAATTCAGTAGCAAAGCTCTGTTGATAAGGTAATTACTAGTCTTAGAGTTCAGAACTGACCTCACGACTGGGAGATTGTGCAGGAGAAATCCTAAATTTAGATGATCTGGTAAAGACAATAGAACATGCACACACCTGCGCCAACTCCATCTTTAGTTTTGGAACCATCTGTATAAAATTGTCACGAAAGTTGTAGAAAATGTAAAGCAAATGTCTCTATTAGTAAATATGCAAATATTTTTATGTTTAATGGTATATAAGGAGGGAAATGAAAATTATGTAACTGAATTTTCATTTCTAGTTTTGTCGTGAGAAAAACATCACTTACAAAGTTTATCAATTGATTAATAAAACTCTAATTTGAAACCGCCACAATTGGAGGAGACGTCGGGTAAAGCCTTGAAATAATAAAACGGCTGAATTAAATTTGAGAAGTCTTCGACTGAAGGGAATATCCCCTGATTGGAATTGCTTGACACAAGACCAATCATGATAAAGAATGAATCTGGAGAAACCTCATCCCAAGTACCCTCAACTTACCTTTCCTTGCAACAGCCAAGATGCCCTTCCGCATTTGCTGGAGATCTAAATCAAGACGTAAAAAAGTGGCTAAAGGAATATAAAAGATTTGCCAAATTCAATAGATAGGATGACACTATGTGTCTGGCAAATGCTGCATTTTTTCTTGAGGAAACAACTCGAAAATGGTTTGAAAATAATGAAGAAGCACTAACTTCCTGGGATGACTTCCAGGGGGATCTAGGTGAAGATTTTGGCAAACAAGAAGCTGAGTCTTTACTGAAAACTAGAGGTTAGCAAGTAAAGGAATCTTCGGAAGCCTACATCCAGGATGTACTGTACCTTTTTCAAATAGTTAATCCCCGAATGGACGATGAAACCAGATTGGGAGATCTGATGAAGGGAGTCGCAGAGGGCATTCATCAGGTATTGATTGCAAAATATGTTGAAAATGTAAATCCATTCCTAAAGGAATGCCGGAAAATATAAATGTTGAGAAAAAGTAGAATATCTTCAAGATTTGAAAGACTTCCAAATGTAGCTCCCATGGCCTATGAGGAAGATCTTCCGTCATTAATTAAAAGAATTGTGCAAGAAGAGATACAGAAAGTAATGGCCAAACCCAGGCCGACCACAGATTCGCTGGAAGACCTGATAAAGAGAGGAAGTAAAAATAAATTTGTCGTCAATCTCTAAAAGACCGTCAATTCTAGTAAGGAACCAAACACGACCATTCAGGACGTATGGGCCATCTTAAAGAACTAAATATTATTCTTCCCTTGTTCTGCCAAAATCTCAACACTGGAGAACTCCATACGATCGCCCACTATGTTTTCATTGTGGAAGACTTGGTCACATCGTCAGGTATTGTCGAGAAAAGTGCAAGTTTTTGCTGATGCCCGCGCCAGGAGTGAACCAAGGAGACCAACAACACTGGGTGACTATATGCCAAATATTGACGAAATAGAGCCTAGGATTCCTGTAGCTCGCCAACCTAGGAGTGCCTCACCCTATCCGGGAGAGGGATAAGTGCAGGACGCAGGCCATCAAGATCACCCGCTAGGGCAAACAGCCGCTCATCCTCAAGAGAAAGGGAGGGAAACTATAACTGGCGACCTGCATAGGAGGTAAGACCGCACGAATATTAAATCCTCCATCGACGATTGCTACCAAATTGAAGAAAAATTTGTTAAGATCACTATAAAAGGGATTGAGGTACTGGCTTTAGTGGATTCAGGGGAAGATTATTCGGTTATCTCCGAAGATTTCCTTCGTCTCATAAAAGTTCCTATGTTATCTAGCAGAGGGCCGATTATAAGGGTAGCTAATTCCAAATGCGTTAGGGCCCTAGGACGATGTGTCTTAAGGACAAACGTGAATGAACTTATTCAACCATTTGAGTTTATTGTACTGTCGGAGTGTAGTCATAATGTCATCCTTGGTTGGTATTTTCTGAAATTAACTCGAGATAAAAAAATTTAAGCGAAAAATGAGCTTTACTTAAAAGAAGCTACTATGAAGAAAGAACTCTGTCCATTAAACACCTTTCGCACTTTAGAGGATAGCATTATTCCACCCAACTAAATCAAGCAAATAACTGTTGTCCCAAACGGGAAGATTATAATATTACGAGATATACCAGGTCTATTAGTATGAAACGCGAAAATGTCCGCCAGAGGGCGCTGTGCAAATTTATTTGAGTCGACGGTGGCGCTGTTCAAGGCGTTTTGTTTTTTGACTCATGTGGCATCATCACGTGTGCAGTTTTAGAAAAATTCAATTCGTGTAAAATTTCTGGAGCCCGTGTAAAATGGCGATTTCCGAGCCAAGAAGTGCCCATTTGCGGGAAGTTTTGTTGTTCGCCTTTAACTGGAAGAAAAGTGCCACTGAAGCCTACCGAATGCTCGAGGAAGTTTACGGCGACCACGCTCTGAGCAAATCGCAATGTTACAGGTGGTATAAAAAATTCCAAAGTGGCAATTTCGAACTTGATAATGAACCACGTGGAAAACCGCCCCAAAAGTTTGAGGACGCTGAACTGTAAGCTTTGTTGGATAAGGACAGTACCCAAACGCAGGAGAAACTCGCGAAACAGCTCCAGGTGTCTCAAGGTGCTGTTTCCCTACGTTTAAATAGCCTCGGAATGACCCAAAAGCTTTCCAGATGGGCCCCCCACGAGTTGAGCGAAAGGCAGCAAGAACGGCGTCTGGTAACCTGCGAAGGGCTGCTCGCCAGGCATGAAAAGAAGTCATTTTTGCACCGAATCGTAACTTCAGATGAGAAATAGATCAAATTCAGCAATCCTGCGCGCCAAAAGTCATGGGGTCTGCCTGGCCAATTTCCAAAACAGACGCCTAGGCCCAATTGCTTCAGAAAAAAGGCAATGCTTTGCGTATGGTGGGACCAGACCGGCGTAGTATATTTCGAGTTCCTGAAACCTGGCGAAACGGTCAATACTAGTCGCTACGAACAACAAATGCACAGTTTGAGAAAGGCGGTGAATAAAAAAAGACCGGAATGGCGTGAAAGGCACAACAAACTGATACTGCAGCATGACAACGCTCCAGCCCAAAATGCTACGGTGGTCAAAAGCACCATAAAAGACTTGAGCTGGGAACTCTTACCCCACCCGCTGTACTCACCAGACTTAGCACCGTCGGACTACCACCTTTTTACATCTTTAGGACACGCCCTAAAAAACCAGGAATTTTCGAACTCAGACATACTCCGAAAATGGCTTGTTGACTGGTTCGACTCAAAAGGAATATAATTTTTCAGACAAGGAATTCGAAAATTGCCTGAAAGGTGGTCCGAGTGTATAGCCAATCAGGGCAATTACTTTGAATAAAAAATCTTTTGTTGTATGGAATTGGTGAACTTTTGAATTCACTGAAAATTTTCGCGTTTCATACTAATAGACCTGGTAGATGGTCAGCTGAGGGACTCGCAATATTTAAAATGAAACTGGAAGAATTGCGGGAAAAAAACATACCAGCCTCCGATGACCTTGTATATACTTTCAATCAGCGAATTTTGGAAGCAATGTCATCTGCAAAAATAACGTACTCAATTAAGAGCGGCCCCAAGAAATATAAGCCGTGGTTCGATAAGGACTGCTATGATATGAAAAAACTGGCAGAAGAAAGTCTGAAGAAAATCGTAAAACAAATAGATTGGAAGACAGGGAATGTTATGCTTCTTCCAGAAAGAAATATCTCGCTTTATTGGATCTAAAAAGGAAAGGCTATGATAATGAAAAAAGGAAATACTCAGAAATGCTAAAGACTCAAAGACCTTCTGGAAAACTATTGCGCTTTACAAAAGTACATCTATAATCCAAGGAGAAATATCTATACAGGACTGGCTGAACTTTTACCGCGAACTAATGACTACAGAGAAAAATTTGAGAATTTGTAATTTACATAATGTGATTTCTCAGAACGATCTTATATTGGACTCAGAGATAACCAATGCAGACTTATACAAGGAGATAGCTGGTTTTAAGAGTAACAAGGCATGCGGGCCCGATGGCATCCCCAATGAAGTATTTAAAATACTCCCTGATTCGTACATACTGCTGTTGAAACAACTCTACAATAGTGTTATGACGACTGGAAAATACCCAGCAATTTGGACTAATTCCACTATACACCCAATTTTTAAAAATGGTTATAAGAACAGCCCCTCCAACTACCGAGGTATTGCACTGATTAGCAATGTATCAAAGCTTTTCACTTCAATCCTAAGATCTAGACTGGAGGAATGGGTCGAGGGAAGAAGGGTTATACCGGAAAACCAAGCGGGATTTAGAAAAGGAAGATCATGTATTGACCACATATTTACACTAACTACTTTAATCCAACTATCATTAAGAAAAAGAGGGAAAACTATATGTCTTTTTGTCGATCTAAGGAAGGCATTTAATACTGTACCTCACTCATTACTTTGGAAAAAACTTTACAACCTAGGCATAAGTTACCAATTCCTAAGTACGATCAGAAGTTACTACGAACAAGCAACTATAGCTATCAGATGGAAGGGATCATTTACGGAAAGTATTAAGATAAACTCGGGAATCCTCCAGGGAGAACCACTTTCCCCACTGCTCTTTATATTATTTATCACGGACTTAATCGAAATTTATAATAATTCAGACCTTCCGAGTGTAAATTTGCCAGAATTTGGAGATATCCATTTATTGCTGTACGCCGACGACATAGCAATTATAGGTGAGTCCAGGATGAACCTCGAAAAGAAGATCAAAATACTGAAAGAATATCTCGATGAGAACTTAATGACACTAAATGAGTCTAAGTCAAAGATTATGGTGTTCCGTAATGGAGGTAAACCCTCAAATAAGGATAGATGGTTCTGGAATAATAAACCCATAACAATAACTTCAAGATATACATACTTGGGATTCCCTCTGACACCAACAATAACAACTACTCACCCGGCAAATTACTTTAAAGGAAAAGCACTTACAGCAATTAACGCCACACACCCAATATTAATAAAATCAAAAGCAAAGTCAATAAATTTATCAATCAAACTCTTTGATACAATAGTGAGAGCTGTCCTGATGTATGCCGCTCCATTGTGGGCAACAGAGCATAAAGACTTACTGGACAGTATACAAGACATATTTATCCGTAGGTTCCTGAATCTGCCCAGATACACTCCAGGCTACATAATCAGATTAGAAACCGGTCGTATCTCATTGAGTGTAACAGCTTTAAAATTAACCTTGAAGTATTGGCTGCGGTGTTGAATATGAGCAGTGACAGATTGCCGCGTATATGTTTTAATAGAACACGGGAACTGTCTAATGCTTCGGGCACACCCATCGGTTTCATTAAAAAGCTCACCAATCTGCTTAACAATAATGGACCCCTTGCACTTGTTTCCTGTGATGATCCTGAAACGCTGAGGAGCGCGATTACAGGGCTCTTAAAAACAGCGGCAGACCAATCTATACAAAACGACCTTACAAGAATGGATAAATCTAAGCTATACTCTCACTACAAAGACATTCACATATCGTTCATGACGGAGGGATACCTTTTAGGGGATTTTCCTTTCCCGGTTGTAAGACTACTCGCACAAGTTAGAATACTTTCAAGTTTTTTTAGAGAAAACCACACTAAGATGCTCTGCGGTGAGGACCCGATTTGTACCTTCTGTAATTCAAAACTAAAAAATGAAATCACTTACTATAATTTTGATTGCTCTGCTCTGAAAGAAGAAAGAAGAACCCTCATGCTCAAAACTGGGCAACTCTGTGCTTCACTTCCATCAATAATTGACAATATGACCCAGAATAAGTATATTGCTACGGCGTTTTAAGGTTTCCACAAGTCCATATCTCAGAAGAAGGCCAAGTGACACTCACTCCTCACTTTCTTACTGCTACTCTTTTTGTGTTGTTTTTCTTGCTTCCCTCTTTCTCTTTCTTGTTTTTTTTTCTTTTTCTTCTGTCTATATCGTTGTTTCCTTTGTCTCACTGCTTTTTTTATGCATACCTCTGGTGAATCCTGTATAGGGTCAGTGACCCTAAATAAAGGCTTTTTTGTTGTTGTGTTTTTAAATAACTGTTGTCTGTAGAAACATTAGGGGAGTTCAAGAAGTTACGATTACTTGCTCTAAAGCTCTTACTTTGGATGAATAAATAATTATTCCGGCTTCCGTTGTCAGTCTCAACCATGGAAGGAGCAAGGTTTGGATGGCAAATGGGAGTGACTTTGCAAATATCATTCCTGCAGGGATTCAAGTTGCTGAAATATCTCTCGTAGACACCAGTCATTTATGCTGCATATATGGAGGCAATGATGATTTTGAGAAGAATGAAAATAGATGCACTGAGGACTTGGATAAACTTGTGACCCCTTATACTCGTAGATGCTGATATATCCAATGAAGAAAGTGAAACTGTTGGATGTTCTTAGGGAGAACACAGAGGTATTTGAATCAAAAGGCGAGCCTTAAAACTTCATCATTGAAAGTTAAACATCGCATTGATACAGGATATCATGCCCCTATTAAGCAACGCCCATATAGAGTGTGACCAAAAGAAAGAAGCATTTTTCAAACAGAAGTGGAAAATATGTTTAAACTGGGAATAATTCAACCATAGGATGGTCCCTGGTCATCTCCTGTCATCTTAGTTAAAAAGAAAGATGGAATCTGGCGATTCTATGTGGACTACCGCCGATTAAATAAAATAAACAGAAAAGATGAATACCCGTTACCCAGAATTGATGACACTTTGGACTCGTTGAGAGGAGCTTCCATATTCTCTACCATGAATTTGAAATCGGGATATTGGCAGATTGAGGTTGATGAGACCGACCGTGAGAAGACTGCTTTTATGACTCCTCTGATGGCCTCTTTAAGTTTAAAGTAATGCCCTTTGGTTTGGGTAACGCCCCCGCGACCTTTGAGCGAAACCTACGAGGACTCAAGTAGACCATCTGTCTATGCTACTTGGATGACATCAAAGTATTTTCCAAAACTATGGACGAACATCTACAACGTCTGGAAATGGTGTTAGGTTTCTTTGCAAAAGCGGGTCTCAAACTTAATTCAGAGAAATGTAGTTTTGGTGCTAGTCAAATGAAAGTACTGGGACATTTAATTGGAGAGGGCATTTATCCTGACCCGGACAAAGTAGAAGCTGTGATTATTTTCCAAGACCAAAGAATGTATCAGAATTCAGGAGCTTTTTGGGTCTCTGCTCCTACTACCACCGATACATTAAGAGCTTTGCTAGCATAGCAGGACCGCTAAACGAACTACTAAGGAAGGGGGAAAGAATCATAGGGACCGATAGTCGGGAAGCTTAGTTTGATCAGTTGCAGTCGGCTCTGACTTCTGAACCTATTTTAGCTCACTTTGATGAGACTGCACCAATCTACGTCCATACCGATGCGAGTGGCGTTTTGGTACAACTGAAGGATGGAGGTGAAAAACCAATTACTTATGCATTCCGAACTCTATATAAAACAGAAAGAAACTATACACCAACTGGAAAGGAATATTTGGCCATAATTTGGTCAATCAACAAATTTCGACTGTACCTGTTTGGCCGCCATTTTTCTTTCGTGACTGACCATCATTCCTTGTGCTGGCTAGCAAATTTAAAAGACCCTTCTGGACATCTCGCAAGATGAGCTCTGCGACTTCAGGAGTATGAGGTCACCGTTTGTTGTAAAAACGGTCGCAAGAACAAGGACGCCGATTGCCTTTCCAAAAACCCATTACCTGATACTTCGGAAGAAACAGAAGATATACCTTTCCTGGTAATGTTGACTGATGTAGAAAAGGAACAAAAACCTAGATCTTTCATTGGCAAAGATGATGAAAATCTGTGATGATCCGAATTTTAAGAGATTTATCATTATCAATAGAATACTTTATAAGAAAAATTGTGATCCCTTGGGACGACCTTGGTTGTTAGTGGTTCCAAAGTCCTTACGTTTGAAAGTGCTTAGATCATTTCATGACGCCCCTACAGCCGGACATCTAGGGTTTGCCAAAACGTATGACAGGATACGCAGAAGATTTTATTTGCCAGGTCTCTTCAGAAGTGTTCGCAATTATGTCGTAATTTGCAGAGAATTCCAACGGCGCAAAAGCACACCTCAACTACCACCTGGAAATCTTAAACCCACAATTTATCTCCTCAACTCCCTTCCAGAAAATAGGGGTAGACTTGTTGTGTAGATTTCCTTTGACTAGAGATGGCAACCGTAGGGTGATCGTTTGCACCGATTACCTTACAAAGTACGCTATAACGAAAGCACTACCGACCGGAGGAGCTACGGAAATAGCAAAGTTTATATTGAACGAAATTATCCTCAAGCACGGAGCTCCTAGAGAAATGATAACGGACCGAGGGCGCTCGTTTTAATCGAAGCTCGTAAACGAGATAACTAAAATGTATGGGGAATGTCTCAGCACTTCACAACGGCCTATCACCCACAGACAGACGGACTGACCGAGAGATTAAATAAGTCCCTAGGGAGCATGTTATCGATGTACGTTGACGTGGAGCAGAAGAATTGGGACTCTATTTTACCGTTCATTACTTTCGCATATACATAGTGTGATCAATAATTTCCCAGAATGCTAAATATTTAAAGAAATACAAAAGTATAATAAAGTTTTATTTGATATTTCTCAAAATAATGACAGTCGCTATCTATACACTCGTTCCATCTTTTTTTCCAGATATCAAAACACCTCTGAAAACCCTCATCTTTCAGGCTTTTCAAATTATTCTTCGAATTCTCCTTTATTTGAGGTATTGCGTCAAATCGAGGATTTTAAGACTCTTTTAATTTTAGGGTAAAGGAAAAAGTCGTTGGGAGCAAAGTCAGGAGAATAGGGTGGCTGGGGTTGTAAATAAATTCCGTGTTTAGCCAAATAGAGTTGTACAGTGACTGCTGTATGTGACCGTGCGTTGTCATGATGCAAGCGACAATTATTCTGATGCCATTTTTCGGGTCTTTTCTGACGCACAGGCTCTCTTAAACGTCGCAATACATCAAGATAGTACTGTTGATTAATGGTCTGACACTCGGGCACGAATTCATAGTGTACCAATCCCTTTACATCAAATAAAGTGATAAGAAGACACTTAAGCTTCGATTTTAACATCCTTGCTTTCTCTTGCTTATTCGACCAGCTTTTAATCGTGCAAATCATTCAAATGTCATCGATTGTGATAGGGCATCTTCTTTAAAAGCCTGCTTCAAGATTTTAAATGATTCGGAAGCTGTTTTCCCTAATTTAAAGCAAAACCCTATGCAGACTCGTTGTTTTTCAATACAGCCCATACTGAAATTCGAAAATGTTCTGATATACTCGAGCTTATAAATTCGATAAAACGTGAGCGCGTGCGTCTATGTGATTAAATTTTATTTCTACGTGTTTATAAATGTTTCATCTATAAGGTCCTCATAAAATTATTTCATTATTTTGAATATTTTACGTGATCCAGTCTCATTCCTGGAAATTATTGATCACACATTGTATTAAGGCTAAACAAGAAACCACTGGATTTTCACCGTTCTCTTTAGTTCATGGACGAGAGGCGGAAACAATGCTGGACACTCTATTACCCTACCAGCTAGATTATGAAAACGACGAATATCTAAGCCAGTTAATTATAGACGCTGAAGACGCCCGACAGCCAGCCCGCTTACACACCCTTAGAACTCAGGACATTGATATGAGAAGATACGATTCAAGACATAGGCCTGTCTATAACAACGTCGGCGACCTGGTCTGGATCTTTACATCCGTGCGTAAAGTCGGTTTATCCGAGAATCTCTTAAAAATATATTTCGGTCTATACAAAATAACTAAAATTATTTCGAACGTTAGCTATGAAGTAATGACAGTAGACGAATCTAGCAGGAGGAATAGGTCCAAAGATGTTGTTCATGTTTTGCGGATGAAGCCCTACAAAGATCCTGGACAACAGAACAATGTCGTTTAAATATGCGGACTTCCTCTATATTTTGTGGATAAAAAGTAAAAACATCGGGACGCTGTTCTGGGGAAGGAAATCTGTCACGAAATTTGTTTAGAGAAAATGTAAAGCAAATGTCTCTATTAGTAAATATGTAAATATTTTTTATGTTTAAGGTTATATAAGGAAAGTATGTAAATTCTGTAACTGATTTTTCATTTCTAATTTTCTAGTTTTGTTGTGAGGAAAACATCACTCACAAAGTTATCAATTGATCAATAAAACTAATTTGAAACCGTGACAACATGCAAAGAGCAAGATTATTACTGGGAGCGGAGTAATAGGGGGTTAAGGGAGAGGATGTGGAAAGGGAGGTGAATCGTGTAGAATTCCAGCGTTAACCTATCCATAATTTTTCAAGCATAGCTCAGTTTTAGCAGCGATTTCCAGATCAAGAAGAAGAACTCTAGAGAGGGAGATAAGATAAGCGTTGGTGTTTAAACAAAAAGCTCTACAAGCTCCCATTAGGTAGGGCCTTTTAGCTCTCAGTCGAACATTTAAGGAGTGCTGAGAAAATTAGGAAACCATACCGCCGAAACGTAGGCAATGCCAGGAACAAACCACTTGCAGATGCAGAGTTCTCAAGGCGCGGTGATCAAAACCAAAGTTGAGATTAGCGGCTGCGGTCAAACGCGGCAACATGCCGCGGACCTTGGAGCTGACTTCAACTACGTGCTGGTGGAAAGATAGACGTCTGTTAAATCTCACCCCCAGCACCTTAATTGAGTCGCACCATTGGATTGGCCGTCCGTGGATAACCAGATCCCGGCGCGGTGCAGGCAGTCTGCCGTGTGGTCTGAGGAGAACCATAGCCTGACACTTCCCCACGCTGAGTTCCAGTTGTCTATGGTGTGTTGGGCCGCGGGAAGTTGACTAGGTCGACATCCCGGGATCACCACCCCCACGATGATGAGAAAAATATCACAGCATGTTTTATAAAGTTATTACTGTTATCAGTTGTTCGATGTCCAGTGAAGCTGTAAGCTGGCCGTCTGCCCTTGGTTGTCTGAGGCGAGGCGCACGTGTCTTGAAACTCTTGGGTCTTTGCTCTGTGTGTGCGTCATTGGGAGCGTCCTTGCCGTGCGCACCATGAAAAACCAAGGGGTGCACACAGTAGTACCACCCCCCCGCGTTCACGACGTTCCCTGCGTAAACCTCAGTACCTCAGAGGTCCTTGATTCGACGGCAGATTCAGGGAGTACTGGATAAGGGTTCGAGGGCTAAAGGGGGGGAGTCCTATTGGAGCGTAGGACAGGTTTAACTAAGTCCGAACGGGAGGGCTCGGTCAGCAACCTTGCCAATGAACTCTCGGAGACGCCTGTGGGTGAATGGTCAACCCCATGGAGCCAGACCTTAATGGCGGGCGCGAGGGGCCTACCAATGGCCGCTCGGTGCATGAGATTGCATCATCCCTTCTGGCTGTGTGACGTGGTTTTTCAGCGAAAAACAGGGGATGCAAGGGCCGTTGAGCCTATATCGTCCCTGGCTTTGCCGAATTTCTATTCTGTTATCAGTTGTTCGGGATGCAAGAACAATAATGTCTATATCATCCCTGGCCAACATTCTATCTGCTATCAGTTGTGTGTAAAAAATAAAAAAGATAAGAATAAAGTATTTTTCTATGAATTCTAAAAAATTTTCCTTTGAATTTGAAATGATAAAAACATTCGTTTTTAAAAATATGATTAAAAGTATATCTGCAAATAGCATTGATATTTCCTATATATGGAGAATAAGTAGGTGGTGGGTGATTTAAACCTTCATTCTTCGAATTAAGTGGTCGATATGTAAATTTTAGGTCGGAAATAATTCATAAATCTTGATGCCTTTTCATCTTGTGTTGTAAAATAGATATTTTTATAATATCAAGGTTTATGGAATGTGCTCATTCGTTTTGCGTGTGATTATGTAAATAGATTATACCTCTAATCACAGTCAAATTTTGATTAAAATATCTAATATGTGATGGACAGCTATTTATCGAACAACCCTTTGTTTTAAAATAATAGGGACGCCAGTTTTATAACATGAATACTAATGAACATGGTCACTTTGTTTTCCACCTCAGAATATATATATATTCTCCTTTTTAAAACTGCTGATTTTCTCATTCTGATAATTATAACTTTCTCTAAATTTCTATGATTTATTTGCGAACCACAGTTATACGATTTCAATAAGTACGAGGTGTGTTCAAAAAGTATCGCGACCTTTGTGTTTTTTCAAAAATTATTTATTTATTCATAAATACCTATTTTGTCCCCTTCAAAGTAATCCCCATGAGATATTATACACTTGTGCCAATAGTTTTTCCAATCTTCGAAGCACTTCAAAAAATCATTTTTTAAAATCTTTTTCAGCTCCTCCTTCGATGCCGTCTTTATCTCGTCAAGCGTAGCGTAACGTCGTCCTTTCATGGGCCTCTTCAGTTTAGGGAACAAGAAAAAGTCACAGGGGGCCAGATCTGGGGAATACGGTGGCTGCGGCATCATTAGTGTGTTGTTTTTGGCCAAAAAGTCGCGCACAAGCAACGATGTGTGAGCAGGGGCGTTATCGTGGTGCAAAAGCCAATTTTTTCTCTTCCACAAATCCGGGCGTTTCTGGCGGATTGCTTCGCGCAAATTGCGCATAACTTGCAGGTAATATTCCTTATTGACCGTTCTACCCTGTGGCAAGAACTCATGATGCACCACGCCCCTGCAATCGAAGAAAACTGTCAGCAAAACTTTCACATTCGACCGAACTTGGCGTGCTTTTTTCGGTCTTGGTTCGTGCGGCAGCTTCCATTGTGATGATTGAGCTTTGGTTTCCACGTCATAACCATAAACCCACGCTTCGTCACCAGTTATGACCCTCTGGAGAAAATTTGGGTCGTCGCGGACAGCCAACATCTCTTTAGCAATGTTCATGCTATGCTGTTTTTGGTCGCAATTGAGCAATTTTGGTACGAATTTCGCGGCGACCCGTCTCATGCCCAAATCATTGATAAAAATCGAATGGCACGAGCCAATCGATATGTTTAGGTCCTCAGCAACTTCTCTAACGGTGATTCGATGATTGGCCAATATCATTTTCTCCACTTCATTAATTTTTTCGTCTGTTGTTGAAGTGCTCGGGCGTCCGGCACGCTCTTCGTCGTTCACATCTTCTCGGCCTTCTGAGAACATTTTGTACCACCGATAAACGTTGCTTCGGTCCAAGGTAGCTTCTCCGTATGCCACAGTCAACATTCGGAATGCATCCGCGCACTTAATTTCGTTTTTCACACAAAATTTGATACAGGTTATTTGATCCATTTTTTTTTAATAGGTAAAAATCGAAGACGATCCAAAACACCTGCAAGCAAAGCAGCTGTCAACAATTAAGTGAACATTCAAAATGGCCGAGCTTGTCGGCATAAGTGAGAGACATGAGTACCAACATGAAGCGACAAAAAGATCAATATTCGAATATACGTAACCCGCGAAAATTCAAAAGTCGCGATACCTTTTGAACACACCTCGTATAAATGTAGCTAAATTATTAGATAATAAAAAATGTATATAGCATTGAAAAAAATATATTTATTTGCCAATATTTCGGTTGACTGAACGCCAACCTTTGTCAAGGCATTATATTTTGTATAAACAAACTCAGCGGCGCATAGCGTTTTTAGTTTACAGTTAAAATATATAAAGCTAAATATGTAGCATCGAATGATATGAATAAAACTATTAGATTTTTATTTTAATGTATAAAATTATTCATAAAGGCATTCGATTCACTTCATATTTATTTACAATTTGGCAACTAATGGCAACATATTTACATGGTAAAACTAAGCCACAATACATACAGTAGCCAATTTCGAAATAAAAATATATATATAAGTGGAAATACCTACAAATTCGCTATTGTGAGAAGTTCAAAAAGGTCCTCTCTCTCTCTCTCTCTTAGAATAAAATATATCGTACTTAAAAAAAAAGAATCGTGTGTGTTTGAATTATTGAAAAGAAAAACCATTATAAAAGATATATTAGGAAGTATTTTAAAAGCCATTTTTGACACCAGAAAGAAAACATCTAGTATTTTACAATATTTAGAATTTTATCTTTATTTAATATTAAATTTAGCAAAGGTTTTCTGGGATCTCTACCAAAGATATCCTTACCACGAACATCCTGAGTTGAAGTGATTATCACAACCTTTATTATAGCTTTACGTGTTTTCTAGGATTTTTTTTTTTCCTTCATCAATAGAAAATTGTAAAATGAGAAACTTCAATAATAAAATTGATATTTTGTTCTCTATTGTGTGTAGTCTGCGATGTAGAAAATATTATCATAAAAAACGATATTTAAAAAAATGGCACCAAATATACAATTGAAATAATTTCAAAACTCGATTTTTTTGCGTGAATTCGTGACATTATTGAAAACCTATTTTAATTAGGATTTGCTGCTATGTGTAGCAGTAGAATAATTTCAGTCAATAGATTGTCGATCAATTCCACCAATGGTGGAGATCTCTTTGAACAGAATAAGAATGAAGTTAGGCAATTGTGAGATTGTTGTATAAGCCTTAGGATATTTGAAATTAATGGCTCTAAGTTTAAAGATAAACTGATATTTATTTTGTCATTTAAATTTCGTAACAATAAAATTGACTTATTTTTAAGTCCTGTTCAAATTCAAAAAGAGTCTTATTGACTTGATTTATTATATTATTGTTAACCAAAAAGAATAATTGAATAATATTTTTGTCACACTAGTTCTTTATACATATTTTTCTGTGTAAAATAATAATAGAACATGTGCTCGTGGTTAATATTTTTTCTATATATGCGATATGTTTCAATAAATATCGTAAACACCGGACGAGTGGGTAACACCCTCGATTCCCGAAAACCGGGATTAAATTCCGCGAAAACATTTGTTCAATATGTGAATAACCTTCACATTCATTATTGCAATTATCATAAACTAGGTTTCTCTTTCTGAGCGGTACCTATTAAAGTGATTTTGGAACTGAATATCTAAAGTATGTTCATGTTTGTATAATAAATGCGTTAAAACAACCTACTGAATCTATTCTTGTCAAGGTGAATTGATGCAGTATACTATTCTCGACCAAAACAATTTAATAAACTATTTCAAAATTTCGCATTTGTGTATATGAATATAGAGATTACCTTATAAGCTATTCAAAGACTAAATTTGGTAAATAATCAAACAATTTTGTATATCTTGGAAATAAAAATATATATTCGATAAGCACTATTGCAGATTGATAAATGAAGAAATGCAAAAAAATCTGTCGTATTTTATTTTTCAATACTCTGTGTGAAAGCTAGATTTTGAATAGGAACTAACCGGTAGGTGGTTGCAGGTTGATTAACCTAAAAAGGTTTTGTTTGGCATCCCGTTGTTTTTTTATTTCTGGTCTTGCTAAATGCAATAAATAATTCTTTTGTTGCTTTAAAGAGAGTTGTAATTATTTAAAATGCTACAATTTATGGTAGCAGAGCGTGGTTCAATTTAAAACTTGAGAAAAAGCGAAAATATTTTATCAGAAGTTTGATACGTTTATTCTAATCGGTAAAAAAGTTCTCTTTCGCATCAAGGTATGTAAATTTCGAAATATGTTTCGATAGAATTTGAATTATATTGATAAAAGAAAGTCTTAAATAGAAGGATTGAAAAAAAACATTTTTTTGGAATTATAAACTACCTTTAAACTATATTGTTTTTTTTTTTTTTAAGTTGAAAAACAAGGCTAAAATGGATTGTAATTTTTCGCCAACGACAAAAATTGAACCTTTAACAGGAACAAATTATCCGATTTGGGCTTTAAAAGTCAGAGCACTTTTACGTGGAAAGAAATTATTTAAATGCGTAATTTCGGATCCCGAGCCTGATATAAAAGATGAAGTCGCTTGGCAAATATGGAGTGAAAAGAATGACGAAGCCTTTGGAATTATAGTTACAACTCTATCAGATGAACAAGCAGGAATGTTTCTAGATGAAACTAAAGCAAAGAAAGTATGGGATGAATTAAAGAAAATCTACACGGGCAACCTAGAAGATAAGATCATTGATATTGGACTTGAACTTAAGAATATCAAGATGAAAAATAATGAATCCATAAATGAATATATGGCTAGAGCCAAAAATATTGCCTCTCAAAGTTCTTCACTCGGACACCAAATATCCCAAAGAGAACTAGCGTTTCATATTGTGCGAGGTATCCATCCAAGATTGGAAAAGATCGCTGTTGTACTGAGAACTAGAAGAGAATTAACTCTTGATGAAATTCGGCAGTCACTTAGAGAGGAAGAGAATCGAATGAATTCTAAGATGAATGGGAGTCATTCTGATGAAAATGAACAGGCTTACAGAAGTAAAGACAGAAGAAATCACTATCAACAGAATCGACAAAATGAGTGCTTTGTTTGCCATAAAAAAGGACATTTAGCTAAAGATTGCTGGTTCAAAAATAAGCGAACTCAAGAACAACATGGGAGAAGAAATGCAAATTCAAATACGAACTATAACAAACAAAATTAAAGAAATAATGCGAATACCGTCTCAAGCAAGCCTGCGGAACAAACTTTCAATACCAGCACAGATCGAGTTTTTGAAAACTCCTCAAATAATTATAATCAGATACAAACCTGGTGTCTTGACTCAGGGTGTACTACGCACTTATCCCCACACTTGGACTGGATGGAAAATGTAATGCCTTATGAAAGTGAGATAAATTTGGCAGAAGAAGGTAAAGTTACACATGCCACAGCTAAAGGTGATATCAAGGTTTCTACTTGTACCGAAAACGAAATTGAGAATGTTCAAATTAAAGGAGTTCTGCATGTACCTAACATAAGGTCTAATCTTTTATCAATATACGAATTAACTAACAAAGGAAATACTGTAATTTTCAATAGAGATGGAGCAAAGATTTACAATGAACAGGATGATTTAATTGCAGAGGCTCAAATCCAGGATAGGATGTATGTAATGGAAACAAGGTCTAGAGATGAATACTCGGAAAAGACGGAGAATGTCATGACCACAAAAGATGATTTCTCAAATGACAATATCAGCTTGTGGCATAGAAGACTGAATCATTTGAACGAATCGTACATGAAAGAGATAATTCAACGGAATGTGGTATTGGGGTTTAATGTTAAATTTAAGAACTTGCCAGAATGTGAAGCATGTATAATGGGGAAATTGACTCGACAACCTTACCATCCCGTTACCACCAACTGTCCAACCAAACCCCTTGAATTGGTGCATATGGATTTATGTGGTCCAATGCCATACCAATCTCTAGGTGGATCAAAATACTTTTTTGTTCTGGTTGATGACTTCAGCCGAAGAACCTTTATCTACTTTCTGAAAAACAAAGATGAAACTTTGGGGAAGTTTGAAGAATTTAAGGCAAGAGTGGAAAATGAGCTAAACCTGAAAATAAAGGATGTGCGAACTGATGATGGCACAGAGTTCACTAATCACAGATTCAAGAATTTCTTAATTAAAAATGGAATACACCACCACCTCTCCACCACCTACTCGCCACAAAGTAACGGAGTTGCGGAGAGAGTAAACCGAACCCTAATTGAAACAGCAAGGACATTATTGTTTGATTCAGGATTACCCATGGCTTTCTGGGCGAAGGCAGTCGCTACTGCATCATATGTCAAAAACTGTACTCCACATAGGTCAATCAAGCTTGATACACCAATGGAGAAATGGAAAGGAACAAAACCCTCCATTCGATATTTCAGAATATTCGGTTGTTTGGCGTTTTGGCCCATTACACAACAGCATAGAAGTAAATTTATGCCTAAAAGTCGAAAAGGTATTTTTGTAGGCTATTCTCTGAAAAGAAAGGCTTATCGAGTGTATGACATAATCACTAAGAAAATAGAAAAAGTAAGATCAGTAAAATTTGTCGAAAATGAGAAAGGAATTGATTATGCAAAAAAATATTCAAGAAGACACAAATTACGACCATTTTGCATATAAAAAGGAAGAGGAAAATGATATTTAAATCGACCTTCGGACGCGTCCAGAAACCTCAGAACTAAATGAAGAAACGATTCCCACGCTAGACGAACCTAACGAGGAAAGAATTGTAAGGTCAGGTCGCAAAAAGGGAGATACACAAAAGGTTTTAGAGGAAAAACACAGAGCAAAACTGAGAGAAGTAGACATGAAATTGCTTGAACAAGGCGTTCGACGTTCGCAAAGAATAAAAGAAAGAAATAACGTGAATTTTATATTAGAACCAGAAGAACGTATTCCCGAAAATTACGATGAGGCGATTAACTGCAAGAATAAATATGAATGACTCGAAGCAATGAAAGAAGAATTTTACTCTATTAACAAGCATAAGGTATAGACTCTGGTTCAAAGAGAAAAGAATATGAAGATCATAAACTGCAAATGGATCTTTAGCATAAAGAGTACGCCTGGTGAAGGTGTTTATAGAAGAAAAGCTAGATTGGTTGTAATCAAAAATATGGCGTAGAATATGAGGAATGATTTTCACCAGTGATCAGAAAAGAAAGTCTTCGTGCAATTGTAGCCCTAGCAGCTCAGTTGAATTTGGTTATAACATCATATGATGTGAAGACCGCCTACCTTTACGGAGAATTGAAGGAAACTATTTTTATGAAACAGCCGGAAGGATTTGTTGAAAAAGGTGAAGAAGACAAAGTTTGCAAATTGTTAAAAAGTATTTATGGACTTCCACAATCGGGACATTGTTGGAATAAAAAGATCACAACGAGATACTGATACAACTGGGAATGGAAAGATCGCAATATGATCCATGTGTGTACACTTTTAGAAAAGGAAAGGAATATGGAATATTGGGTTTATACGTGGATGATCTAATAATAGCCGGAACGGATAAAACCTTTAATGAAAAACTAGCATCAGAGATAGGAAGATTTGTTGCTTTAAAAGAAAAAGGGGAGAATGAACCTTTCATTGGTATAGAGATAAAGAAAACAGAATACGGTTTTGATCTATCACAAGCCCATTATATCGATAAAATCTTGAAGAAATTTGCACTCGAAGAATGTAACATTGTACAAGCTCCGGGAGATCGAGACCAAAGTTTTGATGAATGTCAAGACTCTAAACCAGTAGACAGGACATTGTATCAAGAGATGATCGGATCCCTGATGTATTTGGCAACCGGAACTCGTCCAGATATTTCTTTTAATGTGAGCAATGTATCCCGATTTTGCAATGATGCAAGAGAGGCACATTTAACAGGAGTTAAGAGAATATATAGATACCTGAAGGGCACCAGAGATAAAATGTTAAGATACAAGCCATCAGAAAATAGCATTCTTGTCAGCACAGATGCAAGCTGGTTTTCAACAAGTGACGCAAAGTCCTATTCCGGATACACAGTTAAACTGGGAAACAACCTGATCAGTTGGAGAAGCAGGAAACAAGGTTTGGTGGCTCTGTCTACATGCGAAGCCGAACTGATTTCGATATGCGAAGGGATCTGCGAAGTAAAATGGATTAAAGGACTTTTAGAAAAACTCTGTAAGGATGCGAGCTTTCCTACAACGCTTAAAACAGATAGTCAATCTGCTATCAAGTGGATTAAATCTGAAAAAATAACTTCCCGGACGAAACATATAAACCGAAAATTGTATTTTATAAAAGATGTTGTGGAACAAGGAACAATCGACCTTGAATTTGCTAGGAGTGACGAAACGGAAGCGGACCTATTAACAAAGAGTCTTCCCAAGGAGAAACTTAAAAACTGTATAAACTTTCTCGGACTTGTTTGATAGAAGCTTCCACACAGGGGAGGGATTGTCGTATTTTATTTTTCAATACTCTGTGTGAAAGCTAGATTTTGAATAGGAACTAACCGGTAGGTGGTTGCAGGTTGATTAACTTAAAAAGGTTTTGTTTGGCATCCCGTTGTTTTTTTTTTTCTGGTCTTGCTAAATGCAATAAATAATTCTTTTGTTGCTTTAAAGAGAGTTGTAATTATTTAAAATACTACAAAATCGGCAAATCAAGATCGATATTATTGAAATTAAATATTAAATAAGCCATCGATCTGTTAGAAATATAATACAGAAAAATTTAAATGTATAGGGAAGTGATGTATAGGGGTACACGAGTAAAACTAGGCTACACGCGACACATCAAAGAAATTAAGTGGAGGTTACAGCTAACATCAAAGAAGAATAAAGTAAAGGTTAGATAAAATATCAAAGGAATGAGGTGAAGGTTACAGGAATAATCAAATAGGAACATGAAGTGAAGGTCACAGGAATAATTTAAAATAAAAAATAATGTGTGAGGTGTACAGAATAAATATCAAGAGAAAACATAACGTGTAAGTTAGAGGATACATCAAAAAATTGAATTGAGGATAAAAGAAAAATCAAAGGAAAATGAAAGTTAATTTCACAGAAAATATTATAAAGAGGGGGGAAATGATGTGAAGGTTACAGGAAACATCGCGAAGAGAGGAGAAAACTAGGTAAAGGTCAGAGGCAACATCAAAGGAGACTGAAGTGAAAATTACAGGGCAGGTCGAAGAAATGTGATGGAGGTTACAGAAATATAGGAGTGATTAAGTAAAGGTTGAAGAGCACATTGAAGGAATGAAGTTAAGGTTATAGAAAATATCAATTAGGTTTATATATAGGCGCATGTACAATTATATAGGTGTATGTATAGATACAATTATGTAGAGATACAATTATGAATAGACACATTCATATAGGTACACATGTAGATGTCCTATAATATACTTATATGTATAAGTACATTGGCGAAACGGCTGGGAGGGTTCACCACTGATGAGCCAGACCCTCCCATTAATTTTTCCATTGCAGTGTGGGCAGTAGATATTATTTATTTTCAAAAAGAATCTTACGCCTTTAAAATAATTTCGAATTTTGATAACAGATGGCGCGCAAGTGCATCATATATATATATATATATGGTAATTTAAACCAACAACCCCATATTGTATGTAACTTATAACAAGATTTTCATGTTGTATAATAGAAACACATCTGTAAATGATTATACGCATGATTGACATGTGTCATTACATCATCATATTTACTTTGTACAAACTGAGGATAAATAAATAAAACTCTGTAATAGATTAAGAGTTAAGCTGAAGCAAGAGATAGAAGTCATAACGTCTGATATCGAGATAGATTTAGAATTCCCAAAACAAGGTCTAAAATGGAAACTGCCACGGCGCCAGTGTCCAATTTCACCCTTGATCCACCCTCGTGTGCATCTGTTGAAATGCAACACTCCCTTTCTCGGAAAAAATATAAAAGGCCCCGTCTTTAGCCAAAAATACAGTCACTTGACAGACTTCACCATATGCGTGAGCCCTCGTCGGTTGTACCCCAGGTCCTCCTCATCCACCATGTAGTCAGTAAGAACTCTTTCATCTTCATCTTTCGCTCCTAGCTCAACTTTTATCTGTTCACGGAACTTTCTTAGTGCAACTGTGTCTTCGTTTTTTGTGTATGGACATTCCCAAGCTTTCCACTCTGCCTCGACCACGACTGCCTGTGCTTTGTGAGAAATTTTAAAGGTCTTTCAAGGTGCAGAGAGGTACTGGAAAACTCCACACCCTGACTGTTCCCCTCGGTCAACACACTATAGCGAGAGTTGACAGGGACTCACACCATAGATTAAGTCGACAGGATTCTACAAGAGGCTACCAGAACCTTACCACAATTCTAGTCGACAGGATGACCAAAACGAAGAATGACACAACGAAGAAGGTAAGAAGACTCTCCAGATAGAAGCGAGAAAGAGCGAAGATGGAGGAACAAACCGGCCATTCCAAAGAAACGACCAAGCAATCTCTCCCCAACAAGAAATATCTACGGAAGACACGACGCCCCAAGGGAACTCCGCAGACCCGCTGACACAAATCGCCGATGCCCTGAGTAAGCTGCTGGTCGCCCGATCTCCGAGGGAGATAGACGTGAATCCATACGATGGTACCTTTGAAGCCCAGAGCTTTTTCGACAACTTCGATGCCCAAACAGACTGAGCGGAGCTGACCTACACGGACCGCCTTCGCAAGTTACCCTGCTATCTGCAAGGTAAGCCCCTCCAATATTTCCGA
The DNA here is from genome assembly GCA_030710605.1 of Cordylochernes scorpioides. Classification (NCBI taxonomy): domain Eukaryota; kingdom Metazoa; phylum Arthropoda; class Arachnida; order Pseudoscorpiones; family Chernetidae; genus Cordylochernes; species Cordylochernes scorpioides. Next base: position 27,065,162 of record CP092870.1, on the reverse strand, counting down.
AGCCTACGGTTAGATAGGTTATTTTATGATGAAGCCCGCCAGACACTGATAGACTTATTCCCAACAACGACAGAATCGTCGTTTGCAAGCCTCCTGGCCATCAAATTGACACCCCAAATGCCCCTAGAAGACTACTACCAAAACAAAACGGTAATGGGCATGAAATTAAACCTACCCGCCGACATATTAATAGAGTCTCTGACCGAAGGACTACCCGTCGCAGACCAGCGATTAATCGCAACTGTACAACTAAACACCATTAAAGAATGGTTCGACCTAGTGTCAATAATGAGGAGAACTCAGTGTGCCACCAGTGCAGCGTACCAGCGCCAAGTAGACAAGGCCCCACATCCAACCTACCACAACCCACCACCGCGGTACAACAACCAGCGGTCATCACGTGTAACGTACCAAGTTACACCCCCACCCTCGCCTTGCAAGTATTGCAATTCTATGCACTGGCACTCCCAGTGTGAACAACGGTTCCCACAGGACCGAACACGCCAAGTCTACAGCGCCAGACCACGCACAACCACTGTACCAAAATGTGGTACCCACACCCGGCCCAAGGTCCAATCTCTGAGCCATGTTCCCCAAGTCCAAGCTGCAAGCCAAGACGACTCTACAAGCCCCGCGAGAAACTCAACGGTAGGAAAACCTGCAACCTTTTTTTCGTTGAACAGCTCGTAATATGGACTGAACTGTCACCAAATGTAAATTTGCCCTTTTTAATAGACACGGGAGCATCTATTAACATACTTAACTTGGATATTTTAAGAACCATAGAAAATAGATTACCATATAAAATTATTATCCATCATTACAGTTTAACTATAAATGCAATAGCCCATAATGTAAATATCCTAGGATATATTTATTTAAAACTTAAAATAGGTAACCTCACCCAAAAACTAAAATATTTTATAATAGAAGCTTCACTACCTTTTGGTATTTTATCTATTAATACCCTTAAAACATTTAAATTAATTATAGATTTTAATAACTCAAATTTATCAAAATAATGATGCTCTCCCAACGAATGTCTATAAGTTCACCAAGTGCAAACAGGATTTATGTCCCACTCAACCGAGGGAAACAGCTATTTTTACCACCTTCCCCTCGAACCAGTCCTGTTTGTGTGGCGGACCCTACCCCAATTATTTATGCCCCCACTGTTGTATCACCCCTATACTTCCTGCCCATGATATTAAGTTATCTATACCTTCTAATGCGGCACCTCAGTTAGAACATTGTCCACACGAACTTCACCCAATTCTATACGAATTCTCGCAAGTGTTCTCTACTAATAAATACAATGTGCCCAAATTGAACATACTACCGGTAAAAATCAACAGATAAAATAATATCATATTACGCCCATATAGAGTGCCACTACACGACCAACAAGAAATACAAACTCAAATAGAGCAAATGCTCCAACATGGAATCATTGCCCCCTCAGTCTCACCTTACGCCAGTCCAATAACTCTTGTTACGAAACGTGACAAAACGAAACGTTTCTGTATTGATTACAGAAAACTTGATGAAATCATCGCTCCAGACGTACATCCTTTACCTTTAATAGAAACCATTCTTGACAAATTGTCGAAAGCCAAATACTACTCTTCTGTAGATATAGCATCCGCATATTGGCAAGTGGAAATAGAACCTAACTCACGTAATCTACTAGCTTTCGTGACGTTAGATAGTCAGTACGAATTTTGTAGACTTCCGTACGGATTTTAAAATTCGCCACAGATCGTGCCATAAACCAGGTCATGCAAAAATATAAACTAAATTTTGTTACCCATTACTTCGACGATTTCATTATTTTTTCTGACACCTTAGAGGATCATCTACAACACCCACAACAATTTCTAACAGTGTGTCTACACGAAAACATCAAACTCAATTATAATAAATGTTAGTTTTTTATAACATCTATAAATTTCTTAGGATATACTGTTACCGCAGGTACTTATGCACCACAGACGCGCAACCTTGATACCATAAATGCCATCAAACCACCTACCAATCAAAAGACGCTACAATCATTTTTAGGAGCAATAAACGTTTATAATAAGTTTATACCAGATTATGCCCACTTACTAGCACCTTTAAATAAACTACTTTAAAAAGATGTGAAATGGAATTGGGACCCAGACTGTCAACAAGCTTTCACCACTCTCAAGGAGAGTTTAACCAGTAAACCAGTACTACACTTGTATCAAGTCGGTTTACCATGCCGCCTTTATTGCGACGCATCCACCCAAGGGATCGCCGGCATACTCAAACAGGTACATCCAGACGGACAAGTACATCCCGTACAATATTTCAGCCGCGCCCTTAGAGCACATGAGAGAAACTACTCCGTTTCCGAACTCGAGTGCCTCGCCATCGTCGAAAGTGTAGACAAATTCCGAATATACCTCACCGGTATAAAATTTACCATATACACAGATCACCAAGCTTTACAATGGCATAAAACTATTTAAAAAATCCGTCAGGACGACTCTTTAGATGGAGCCTGAAACTATCTACCTATAATTACGAAATCCACTACCTCAAAGGCAGCCAACAGTACGAAGCAGATTTACTATCACGAACCCCCTTTGTAGGATTTATCAGTGCTGATATTATCAAACAGCATCAACCAACAGCATCCCCCTTCAACATTGATACAAACGGCTTACATACCATTACCCGAAAAGGTGTAATTAAAATAATAATTCTCGAAACCCTGCATCTAATGAACAAAGTTTACAAAGAATATAACCACCCAGGCATCTCTCAGATGACCCGCATAATTACTACCCAGTACTACTGGAAAGGTATCTCTAAATATATAGAAAAATTTGTCAGGTCGTGTCACACCTGCCAAATCATTAAAAGGCCCAAAGGTAAACCCTATGGTGCCCTCGGACAAATTCCACCACCTCAACAACCATTCGACTTAATCTCTATAGATACCATAGCTGGATTTTCGAAATATAGACACTCCAAGACATATCTACACGTAATAGTGAATCATTTAACGCGATATGCTTGGACCTTTCCATCGAAGTCCACCAGTACCCTAACGTACATTCAAACCCTCAAAACTGTACTACAACAAGGATCTCCAAAACGCATGTTATCTGACAGAGCGCCCGCTTTTACCTCAGAAAAATTCCGTAAATTTCTAATAACACATGGTATACAACCCCTACTCACCACCAGCAATAACCCACAAGCAAACGGTTTAATAGAGCGCTTAAATACGACCATTACAGGCAAGCTCAGACAAGCTTATCTAGAAAATCCAAAAGCTTCCTGGACTCAACTAGTTAAGCGCGTCACTCAGACGTATAATAATACACCCCATTCTGTCACAAGTTTTCCACCCACCTACTTAATGTTCAATGTTATCCCCCCAGATCTAAGAACTCATCTTAACCCATACCCCGAAATAAATATAGCTCGAGAGATAGCAAGCTCTCGTACCCAAAATAAGCATACAAAAGATAAAGAAATATTTGATAAGCAGCACAGGACACCACATTTCGAAGTGAATGATCTTGTTTTGGTCAAAAATTATAGACATCCCGACACAGGTAAATTAGCACCATATTTTACTGGACCATAAACAATAATTGAAATAATCTCACCCAATGTCGTTCGAATAGATCGCCCCAATCAACCTCTAAATAGAGACAGTGACACCATACATGTCAATAAATTAACATATTACACAGAGAATGTTCTGTATATCACACCTCCACAACCCCGCTTTGTTCAAACCCACAGCGAGATTGCCTCAAGATGTATATATCAGTGAATTCAATCATTTGACTCCAGATATCTTCGAGACGCAACCAGAATTATACCGCCTACAACCTCACAGCCCTTTTTGCATTTAAATCCCGGTATTTTCAAATAGGCAAGAAAATTGCCAACCTCGACAAAGAAGAAAGTCAGTTACAAGTAAATGACAAAAACAACAAACATCCCACATGTTTGACCATTCCAAAAATGAAAAACAGGAGGAGTGACCCCCAGTAATAGAATTCCCCGAATCTATTTCAGTTACAACGCCCCGTCCTCCCTCCCTCACAAAGCTATCAATTTGACCGCCATGATCATGATCGCCATTTTTTTTAAACACATGTTTTACACTAACCATTTATGTTTTCTTACACATCTCACCAACGCCTTAATCACAACACACAACATACATTAAACGTTTTACATGTTAATTGATATCATCAATTAAAACATTTTGGTTAATTCTTATATAGACTTTATGTGTGTGACGCAAAAGAGAAATCATTCTCTACATATCATCATTTTGGACAAATGAAAATGTCATTTCCCATATTCCCAGCTTCAGAGGGTCATAAAAACACCGATGTTTACCAATGGATATGATCTAGTTACACACCACAGTTGTAACTTTACTTCAAAAGAGACAATATTGTTCAATTTTCCACTACTTAACATTTATCTAATCATTAATGACCCTTAATTATATTCTATTTTTTTGTATAAAATCTTGAATAATTATTTTTATTTTTTAACTTTCAATTATATAATCAAATTTTCAATCCAACATGATTTTCAAAAAAAAAATTAATTCAATTTACTTTTATTTTTCATGATATTATTTTAGTATTGCAAAACATCTAATTGTTTCAAAAATTATTTTTATTTTATTATTTATTATATCTTTTATATATTACATGTTTGATTTTGTCCACTTTCACTTTTTTTTTACCCGCAATCATATTTCTATCTTTTTATTCACTATATTTTATATTTGTTTAAATAGCTTTATTTTATGACAATGTTTATCATCAACTATCGGGCATGCAACAATCGCTTAAAACAATCATGTTCTTTAACCAATTCCCTATACTTTTTCATCACTATCTATTTGAGCCATTGCTTCAAACCTTCGTAGAAAAACGGCAGTACTGCTTGACAATTTTTTTTTATTTCGTATTTCAACAAACTCTTTGAACACAGTTCCTCAGATTTAAAAATCCCAACTTCTGGTCTGAACACGCCTCAAGAGTTAATTTCAATCATCCGCAGAGCAATCACCAACGCATGCACAAAGCGTTCACTTTTTTCAACTTTCATTTTTTTTTTCAGCTCTAGCGGATTACAATCAACCTTTGATTTCGAGTCAATTCAGATCACCTACTGTCGCTACAATTATACTTATCGCATGGCTCTACCACCCCTTTCAATTATATTAAAAAGCAACTTTTCTTCAACAAATTTCAACCCAATAACCCTAAAATTGTGACAAAACACTGTAACCCTTATATAGGATCGCAAGTGAAACATTGCCAAGGAAGACGCTCAAGTCTATATCCTCGCTTTGCACCGGGTTCTGATTATTTGGTTGCATGTGTGATACTCACAATTGCATATTCTTTAATTCCTAACCCTTTCTAACGCCCGCCAATAATATATTTCAATTTTTATTTCATCATTTTATTTTTATCATATATTTTTTTTTTATCAAGCAAAAATGTCATTTTTATTTCACTTTTATATAATCAATATTATACCTTTTTAATTGAACAAGCTTTATTCTTATTATTTTCACATATATCCAAACATTTCATCTTGTTATAGCCCTTTTTGACCTCACAGTTTAAATTAATTAAAAGAAATTTTGATTACTTACCTGTGTTAGAGAGGCTTTACCGCTTAAACCCGGATAAACCCTTTCACTCCCGGGGCCCATCTATGGTAATTTAAACCAACAACCCCATATTGTATATAACTTATAACAAGATTTTCATGTTGTATAATAGAAACACATCTGTAAATGATTATACGCATGATTGACATGTGTCATTACATCATCATATGTATTGTACTTTGTACAAACTGAGGATAAATAAATAAAACTCTGTAATAGATTAAGAGTTGAGCTGAAGCAAGAGATAGAAGTCATAACGTCTAAAATCGAGATAGATTTCGAATTCCCACAACAAGGTCTAAAAATGGAAACTGCCACGGCGCCAGTGTCCAATTTCACCCGTGATCCACCCTCGTGTGCATCTATTGAAATCAACACTCCCTTTCTCGGAAAATATATAAAAGGCCCCCGTCTTTAGCCAAAAATACAGTCACTTGACAGACTTCACCATCTGAGTGAACCCTCGTCGGTTGTACCCCAGGTCCTCCTCATCCACCATGTAGTCAGTAAGAACTCTTTCATCTCCATCTTTCGCTCCTAGCTCAACTTTTATCTGTTGACGGAACTTTCTTAGTGCAACTGTGTCTTCGTTTTTTGTGTATGGACATTCCCAAGCTTTCCACTCTGCCTCGACCACGACTGCCTGTGCTTTGTGAGAACTTTTAAAGGTCTTCCAAGGCGCAGAGAGGTACTGGAAAATTCCACATCCTGACTGTTCCTCTCGGTCAACACACTATAGCGAGGGTTGACAGGGACTCACACCATAGATTAAGTCGACTGGATACCTCATCACATATTTAGTCGACAGGATTCTACAAGAGGCTACCAGGACCTTACCACATATATGTATATGTAAAGGTAAATTATATATAGGTACACATGTATAGCTCCAATTATACAAGAATAAATGTATAGATACAATCATAGCACTGAAGGATGGAATCTCAGAAATGGTTTACAAGAAAACTATGGACATAAGCTTATAAGCCAATACAGTATTAGAGCTTTTAGAAGCGGTCTGGTGGATTAAATTGGCGAAACCGCTGGGAGGGTTCACCACTGATGAGCCAAGCACTTCCAATACATTTTTTCATCGCAGTAAGGACAGTAGAAGTTTGTATTTTATATAAAAGAAACATTCGTGCTTCTAATTCCTTTAATTTTATATGTATAGATGGCGCGTTATTGCTTTGTGTTAATTTATTCCTAACTGGCCTTGTCTTTATAGTTTGCTGAAGAGCATTGCTCGAAGCAAATATTTGAATGTAATTCTACTGTCCTATAAGCTTATGTCCATAGTTTACTTGAAAACCATTTCTAATATTCCATCCTTCAGTGTAGCATATAAAATCAGAATGATCCAATACAGTATTAGAGCTCTGAGAAGCGGTCTGGAGGATTAAATTGGCGAAACCGCTGGGAGGGTTCACCACTGATGAGCCAAGCCCTCCCAATATATTTTTTCATCGCAGTAAGGACAGTAGAAGTTCGTTTTATGTATAAAAGAAACATTCGCGCTTTTAAATCCTTTTATTTTATATGTATAGATGGCGCGTTATTGCTTTGTGTTAAAATACTCATAGATTTCATCTAATTTTACGGTAAGTGTTCTTAATAGAAAATCCTTTTTTTTTTATCTTATGCAAATTTCTTTTTTTCTTTGTCCATTTAATTGAAGAAAATATCTATAATAAATAAAAAGCAACGTTTTATCGACTATACTTATTGTTATAATTCAATATATTTTGTCCTATCGTTATTTCTCTTTAAAATAGATTTCGATTTTTGTTTAAAAGAAACATTCGCGGCATAATTGCAATTTTCGTTTTACAATCATCAGCCGCGTTATATTGTATTTTAAATATATTATCTACTTATATAATTGCCTTATTCTGTCTGTGTGAAGTTCACGGATAGATTTTGGTCAGAATGGATAAAATAAAAAAAGTGTCAAGGGATGGGAATCGAACCCACGACCTTCCGCTTACCGGGCAGATGCCATGACCACTAGGCTACCCTGGACATATTTTTTCCGTTCATAAAGTTAATATATGATGCCAATATATATATAATAATTGTATAAACGAATGCAAGACAAAATCACCGCGAATGTTTTTTTTTTTTTTAAGGCAATTTCTTTTTAAGGCAATTATCGTTTTGCACAATTACTTAATCTTTTAAAATAAATAACAATACTTAAATGAAAATATGTTTCTTTAAATAAAATAAAATAAACTTTTAAATCGCTAACCTTTATGAGAACCTTTAAATATATATAAGTACCTTTAATCGATAATCTTTATAAGAATAAAATATGTATTGTAAAATATGTAGTGTATTTTAAAAACACATAGTTTGGAACGGGACGTTTCACAAGAGTGACAATCATGGCGCCAATTTATAATTGTAACGAATAGTATTTGAATTAAAACGTTTTTTTTTTTAATATATACGCACTCGGGTAAAACCCGGGCGTTGCCCGGGCCATTCGTCTAGTATTATTATAAAACTATCTAAGTTAAATATTTACCCAATTCGAGGAGTGATGCAATGCACGTCCACTCGATTTGGCCACCTAGCCTTATGTTCTTACTTTATTATTATTATTTTTGATTTCCCAAAGCCCAAACAGAAAATTCCCTTGATGTAGTTCTCCATACACCAAGTCTGAATAATTGTATAGGCACCATTTTTTTTTAACCACTCAACAATTCCACCAACGCGAATTCACTTTGATTTCTTTTAATTATTTTTTTATTATTATTATTACTTTGATTTCACAAAGCCCTAACAGAAAATTCCCTTGATGTAGTTTTCCATACACCAAGTCTGAATAATTGTATAGGCACCATTTTTTTCTCTTCAACCACTCAACAATTGTTTCACCAGCACAATTCGCTTTTACCCTTTATATTTCATCTTTGATACTTGTATATAGCCTCACAGCGCTCCCTAATTAATTTTTCCCCACAAAATTACTTTCCCCCACAAGTATCAAAGATGAAATATAAAGGGTAAAAGCGAATTGTGCTGGTGAAACAATTGTTGAGTGGTTGAAGAGAAAAAAATGGTGCCTATACAATTTGAATTCTTCACATGTAGGGGACGCATCTGTGATAATATGCATATAGGAATATGTAACCCCACCATATTCTATGCAAAATGTATCGTCAAAAGGTTTAATAAAAGTTAAGCCTCGCGACAAGGGAAAAAGAACAATTTACAGGATTGCATCATCCAGGAAGTAAAGGTCACTACCCTGGACCCATAAAACTTAAGTTCAAAGGCCTTCTTCTTCCTGGAGTATTGCAATCATGGCGACAATAGAGGTACTAAGCCAATCACCTTTAAGCATGACCAATTGATAGCGAATCATCAGAGAGCACGTGGAAGGATCTCCACCATAGAGTAGTCGAGAGAATTAATGACGATGATCTTGGACAAGAAGTTGAAAAGAAGGTAGGTGACCGTGCTACGAGCGAGGTGTGCTCAACATAGGCTCCAACCAAGGTAGTGTACGTTCCATCATGTGAAAGGCCAAATACCACCAGTCAGTCTCATCATTCTCCATTTCGCAAGGTCTTATTTTCTACCCCATCCAGGTGTGCTCGTTCTTCCCCTGTGGAAAACTACCATTCGACCAAGACTGCGCCATCAATCCAATCATATCCACCCAACCACACAATTCGCCAGGATTCTACAGTGAGTCCACAGTAATCCCACAGTAAGTCAATACCCCAATTTTACAGTGAATCGACACGATTCGACAGGATTGCGACAGAGAGTCGACAGGATAGACACGATCCCACAGTGAGTCGACACCACAACCCCAATTCGACATTTATATATGCCACAACGTATAAAATATATATGAATAAAACTTTAATACATATATGAAATGACTCAGAAATGACTGTGTGTGTCGTTGTAGACCCGTCCGTAGGACGGGATAATGATCTAGTTTTCAATATATGTACATCTAGACCACGTAGAGGTCTGTTATTTTGTAGATTATTTCATTCCCACTAACAATTGAAGAGTACTAAAATTCAAATTTCTAGGTATCTGTTGTGGCTTGGAGAATATATATTTTGAAATAAATGAGTTAAATGTTATTTTTTTAATATATCAGGTTAAATGGCCTCTCTATAATGAAGCGATATAAGTGATTGACAAACATAATTTCTCAAAGTGGGTACAAAATTAAATCTAGAAAAATTTCATAGAAATATGATTCCGGAAATAAAAACAATTTGGTATAAATGAAATCGAAAATGGTTATCGATTTGCAGGGGCTAAGAATACGTAACACCCTAAAATTGTATACACTTGTACAAACCTGATAATAATTTAAGTTGAAAACACAATTTCAGACTTTTGGTCAGGGTAGTCGGAAATGAACTAAATTCCAAATTCTCTTTCATATTTTGTTATTTAATTTTATTATGCTTCCATAGAATAGAAAAGTCTAGAATTTTGAATACTAGCTCAGTCCAACTACTTATGCAAGTTTACACATTTTCGAACTTCTAGGTGATCGGGGTAGCCGGGAATGAGATAACTTCTATATTTCCTTTTTAAATTTAATTTATTGCACGGATTTCAACACTCGGGAACTCTTGGGAGTCGCAACTAGAATTTTTCAGAGATTTTTCATGTCTTCAAAGGACGAATAAATTCAATTATCCAGGTTTCTATCTAAAATCATCTTGGAATTACAAGCAAAAAATAGTCAAAAATCAATAAATATATAACTTAATCGGTTGTAATTCAGTAATCTGTGTCCAATATCATCATTCATATATTCATATCCAATATGCATTTATGTCATAACTTGTATATATATATAGGTGAATCTTTAATAAGGCTTAAGCTTGAGTTCGTTCTAGACACCTTTGTAGAACGGGATAATGATCTCGTCCTTAATATACATTTGAACCACATAGAAGTTTGGTATTTAATACGCTCTATTACGATCCTGCTGAAAACGCAAGTGTGCAAAACTTCAGACTTCTATGTGGCCGTTGTAGTATTGAATGGACGAATGAACATAACTTGTATATTTCCTCTTAAACGAAGCTGTTTCTGTGGCTTAAAGAGCGGCAAGCATGTAAAAATGTGGCCATGAATGGGTAAATTATCCTCTTCCATTCAGTTTTTTCGATGAATTTTTTTATATAATTAAAGACCACGTCGCGAAGCCTTAAATATTTTCAATCGTTATGTACAGTTTACAAAACAAAGGTACTGAATATCAAACTTCTAGGTGAATCTACTGGTCATTTGTAGAAAATAGAATTTGTATATTTCTTTTCGAACGAAGAAAATAGTCTCTGTCTTTTCTGTGGCGTAATTAGCGGCTCTCTACTATGTTATCACGAATGTTTAACCATCAAAGCAGAACTCTTCACGGCCTAAGGTGCATCCTGTTAGAAAGCAAGTGGCGCGCTGTGCTACCCCGTAAACGTAACCCGTTCCATCCCCCTGGGCCGACCTGCTTCGCAACTGCTTCTCTCAGGGCGCCACTCAGATTTCGCCCTTTTACGCCCTACCACATCCTGACAATGCTGCCTCGAGACGAGATACCTGTGTGTTCAGGTCGCTGATCTACAGATATTGGAGGTGCCGAGGCGTGCAACCCTGCTCTGGGAGGTGTTCACGTCCTGTGACTTGCCCTGGAATCGCAGGCCTGGCTCTTCGGCGTCGTTCTCCATCCCGAGGCAATGCAACTGAAAAGTATGGCGAAGGCTACCATCTACAAGCACCATATTGGTCTGGAGGTGGGTAACGCCATCTTCACATCGATCCGCCTACTCTGTGGGAAAAGACTCTTGCAGTCCATCGTTGGCGGAGTCTTTCCCACGGTGGGCGCCACCAATGAAGACATATATATGTGTGTGTAAATTCATTATTTATATATTCATATATTTATCTTATATATATTAATTGTTTTTTGATCTCATTTATTGATAGTTATTCATATATTAACCTTAAATGGTAATTGTAATATATATTTTCAATTTTTCTCTCTCTCTCTCTTTCTCAATCTCAAACCAGAACTCATGGTATTCTTTACGTGTTACGCTCACACTCTATCTCTCTCTGACCCAACTGTAAAGGCTTGTAAAAAAGGCTTAGTCAATATTTTTCGTGGAGAGAAGTAACGAACATTAATTTTTATTGACAAGAATAGATTCTGTAGGGAGTGGATATTTGCCGCGAAAATACTGTTCTAACAAAATGTTCGTTAGGCAAACTTTCTATCAGGAAAAACTGGCCGAAACCGGGTACTTTCGCTAGTAAATATATATATGTAGTCAATAGAGATTGTGATGTCCCACATAATTATAATAAGCGTAGTGTCTCAAATTCACATATATTTCAACACGCCAACTTTGTGGCGATCATGTACTATCAAATAAAACAATAATGTTTCAAAAAAAAGCCAGCGACCCAGGCAAGACGAGGTCTAGTTCGTTGAAATTACGACACACACACACATGGATATTTCTTACATTTTCACTTGTGTGTATGTGTGTGTGGACCCTACCCGGGGAGTTTCCACAAGTCATCAGGAGTTATGACTTACTGTTGGATAACCGACATCTCATATTCTGGATTTTGACCGTGTCGTTGGTTTCTAGCCTCTCTTAGGTCCATTCATACTGCCTAGTCCTATGTAGAAATTTAGACGCCTGAAATCACTGGACCCATGACTGCTGAAGCGCGCTTGTGGTACACGACATAACCAAGTACTTAATTATATGTAGATTGATTCACAGTTATGTAAATGTGTTATTCTCAACTTTATTTCCGATAAGACTATACATATTATATATATATATACAAAGGTTTGGCGCGAAACCTATCAACCTAGTGTGTAGGGTAGACGTGACGCCAGAGGTGCAGGAAGTAGAGGCAGGAAAGCAGGCGGTAGACCAGCCCGAGGGGGTGCAGGAGATGGTGCAGCACGCCCGACACCGCGGGCCCCAGTACGGTCGACTGCGCGGCCCCCGACACCGGGTCGGCCCGGGTCAGCACTAGCAGCAGCCACTGCATCAAGTTGGTCACCCCGTTGAACATCACCACGTCCCGCCCAGGTTGCTCCTGCCACAATCCTCCGCTAACATAGGAATACACATATATAATACTCACATAAACTGTTTCAAATATTGTTTTTTCAGCGTTTGTATTTACGATTTCTTTTTCATACTTCCTTGAAATTATCAAGTCATTCATTTGTATATAGATTCCAACCACGCATGGAGGTGAAGGGAACAATTAAGTTTTTTCTTAATTTGAAACCTCACTCGTATTCTGAGGTAAAATTTTCCTAAATATTTTCCTCACGCACGTATATTTCGTAAATTTTGTTCTCCAAGTTACTCGTAATCCGAGATACTAGGGATAACCATCAAACACACGGGGTATAAACTCGAGCTAACAAGTGCCGTGTGGCAACGTGCCTAATCAGTAGGGCTAACTACCAGACGGGATATAAACTAGTGTCGTGACAAGGTACCTGAATACTAGAGCTGACCACAAGACAAGACTAGAGCTAACAAGTGAGACAAAGTACCTGATCACCGGAGCTGGTCACCAGACGGGAGGCGACCAGCAAGAAGACCAGCTGGACGCCGGCCTGCATCAACTCCACGCTGGCCACCAAGATGGACATCAAGCTGCCGACGCCGTTGTAGAGTGGGATCTGGCAACCGATGCTTATCAACTGATAGATCGCCAGCCCAACCAGACTGAGCTTAATGATCAAAGTGTGGAACTTATCGTGATGATCACTGCTCCTCCGCAAGTAACGCATCTGCACCCACAGTGTCACTTGTGTAAACACCAAACTTCTCAATTAAATAGGTTTTATTAAAAAGCTACTCACCTTGTAGATAGCAACGATCAGAGAAAGGACGGAGAGAAGGTTCCAGGAGAGGTCCATAGTCCAGGTCAGCACGAAAGTGGCAGGAGAGTCGGCGACGAAGCCATGGGCGTGGAAGATGGCGAGAAAGAAAAACACCAGCAGGCCGTAGACGGCGGCCCGGAACCCGGTCTGTACCGCCACACACAGCAAGTTATCTCTCTTATATCAATTTAACTGGGGAGGAAGTAAAAACGTTCTAATCGTCGCAAAACCATATATATGTATATAATAGTATAATTACGTAAACCTCAAATAACTCTTTCAAAATCTTAAAAATAAGGAGAGTACAATAAAAATGTGAATGTAATTTTTTTAAACTAGAATAGTAGCGGCCTGGTGAATTGACAGAGCCGCTGTGGGTAGGATCCACTACAGATGAGACAAACACTCTCATAAAACTCTTTTTTACTTTTACCTTCAACTATAAGTTACTTTTTCAAGAATAGGTTCACACATTCAGAAATATAAAAAAAATAGATAATAGAAAATTTTGAAATCAATACCGCTTTCGGGCATGAAAGCTAGAAATCTGATTTACACAAAAAAATAATAACCTTATCCCTGGAAGCCTTATGTTTTCACTTTAAAATTTATTTTTATTGTGACATTGGTGCCCTACCAAAGAAGTGAACTGAAAGAAAGACAAATTTAGTTCTTAGGTTAAGTTCATAACATATTACTAAATCTAGTGCCACGTAGGCTAACTGCATACAAAAAATGCCTGATTTCATAACATGTTTTATCATAAATATGATTCCAAACATGTACGTGTATTTCGTTTAACCTTTTACTTTTCCGTCATATAGTTAGACAATGTTTTTTATTCCCTGTGTTTTTTAGCATATTACCTCACATATAAGGTTACTAATCACAGAAATTGAGGACATAAAAAGCCACTTACGAGGTGAGAGAAGGGCAAGCGGTCTGACAGGTTCAGCGGGTGCCGAAGACCCACGCGGCTCCACACGGCGAACAACAGCGGAAGACTCACGACCGTGAATGCCCCAGTCCAAGGGAGGAAGTCGGGGACCACAAACGGCTCACAGACACCTGCGACCATCATCTAAGCGTTACAAAACCAATACAATAAATATTTACATGGTACGCATGGTACGATTGATCCAATAAAATTGGTTGGTTTGGTGAACCCAGTCTCTTGACAGTTAGATCTGATGATGATTATCTTCCATAATTCATTCAGACAACTAGCGAAAAAGGGGACCAACGAATGGTTAGCTTTGAGCCAAAGGCTCACTCACTATCACGGGCCAATAAGCAAAACTTATTTATAGAAGTATATCTAAAGTGTAGAGCAGGTATTTGAGATGATGCGGAATATTAATTTCCTTATCTTAAAGATGAAAAATACCTCTCACATCAAAATAGACGCATAAACTGCACGCCACATATCGATTTGTTGCCAAAAATCTCTCTGAACACCATGGATTAATTAAATACTCTCTAATTAATTTGGCTAGTTAAACAAGTTAGCCAAATCTAAATAACCTTATTTGTTTGAAAAAATTTCACACATAAAAGGCCGTTATTTATCCACACAGTTGTCCATATAGAAACTCACCGGGGCTGTCCAGCAGGCGCGAGGCCACGGCGCTGCTCCAGGCCACGACATTGGCGCCCAGCATGTGCATCAGCCCCAGGCGGACGGCGGCCTTGTGTCGCAGCACCACGACCTGACACACCACCAATTAAAACATCTCGTCTTTCAGAAAATCAGCCAATCAACTATTTTTCCAATCTATAGGTTTCTATCTATCAGTGTACTTATCATCACATGGCTTTAGCAAATTCTAAAATTCCATTTGGACATCAACATTCCAGGCTATTGTCAATACAGGCGTTCTCAGAGTTTTGAAACTTTTTTTATTTGTTGTTCAATAATATGTTTTACTGTGTAACAAGGTACAAAGATGGATAAAATAAACCAATTTTTAAATCGCATCTTTTCCTCAGCTATTTTTTTTTTATAAATTGGTTAAATAGTACTTCTCTATAAAGAATGGAAATTTTGCAGTGAGGAAAGAGAGAAAAATGGTTAAATAAACCATATTTTCTTCACATAAGTTGGAGAGGTTAGATTAACCAAATCTAGCTAAGCTCGCCTGGTGGCGCCACCGCCGGTGAGAAGTGGTACGCCTCCGTAGTTGATGACGAAGAATCAGAGGTGGTGCGCATGCGTGGCGGAAAAAAAAGCAGAAAGAACTTTTACCAAGAAGGGAAGCGACGCCATTTAAACGCGCGTCGAACTTTTTCATATTTAATCCTTATGTTTTAATTAAAGTACCTAAATTTAATCTAATGTCAATCTTAAATTATCCAAGTTAAGTACATTATTTTAAACATATATTTCAGCAAGTTTTTCTACCAAAAGATTTATAAATAGTGTTTTTATTTACCGATAAGTTTTATTACATCTAAGTTTTTTATCTAAAAGTTTGAATAGTTTTAACAAGTTTTATAATCTATAAGTTTGATTACCAACAAGTTTTTTATCTATAAGTTTTATTATCACTAAGTTTATTATCGTAAAGATTATTTATCAAAACTAAGATTTTATATCTATTAATTAAGCATAAGTCAAAGTTATTTTTATCATTTATCTACAACATAAGTTTTATATGTGTCTAATTTATAATAAAACTAGCCGAATGACCCGGGCAACCCCGGGTTTTACCCGATTAAATGCTTTTATTCAAATACTATTCGTTACAATTATAAATTGGCGCCGTGGATGTCATTCTTGTGAAACGTCCCGCTCCAAACTTTGTGTCTGAGAAGCGATATTTTTCATAAAGAGATGATCTGGCTTTGTGTCTTCTGCTCGAATGAATGTTTTTCTGTTAGAATTTTGTTCCTGCATACTAAAAATGAACTGGCTTCACCCGTGGTCTCTGCTTTTTGGAATTTTTTCGGATATAATTTTGTATCTGATAATCAAATATGATACAGCAATATTGTCATAATGATTTTCTGACTAAAAAAAAACTATTTTTGCCCAGAACCTGTCAATTTCAATTTTTCTTGGCTGAAAATTCGACAAATATCTCTTCCTTTTTTTTTTCTATGTCCTGTTAAAACACGTTTTACATGTACATTAGGTCATCTGATATTACCTCCCATCTTCACCGCTAGAGACGCTGCTTGCGAGCGAAGGAGCAAATTTGAAACTCAAATTTGCAAATAACTCGAAGAATATTCGGGATAAAGACCTGAAATATTCAATTTAAGTTTTTCCAGATTATACTATACATACTGCTAAAATTTCAGTCATATTAGTTACGTATTTTACGTAAAAGCATTCCATTCACAAAATCAAACGATGACAGAATTGATGACTCTGATACTTGTATATTTTAATAAATGAGTTTTAAAAATTGTAAAAAAAAATGCATCGGCCGGGAATCGAACCCGGGCCGCCCGCGTGGTAGGCGAGCATTGTACCACTGAACCACCGATGCTTATAAGAAATGGCCATATTTGGGTATTTATTCCATTCACAAAAGCAAAGGGTGACAGAATTGATTGATTGTTGATGATGACTCTGATACTTGTATATTTTAATACATTATTGACACTTTGTTCCCGTGTTCTCTTGGAGAACTTTAAACTGCCCTGAAGACAAAGCACGAAATACGCAATGGTTTTCTTATAGCAAAATTCGCAAAGTACTTCAACTAAAAATATTATTTGCCAGCTATTCAATTTATAGTAGTGTTTTGCTATGTCTACTAATATAACGGTGTTTTAATGTTGAATAATGATTATCAACCTTTACGAGAGAGAGGGAGATGAAGACGTGATTTGTCGGCGTTATAAAGTCAAATATAGGTATAATTTTCAGAAGGTTCAACAAAATACGAGAATAAGACTATATATAAGCTTTAAAAATCCAGGTTAGATAAAAAATTGGCTTATTTATATTAATTTATACCTTATCCTTACTACCAGAGAATTACTCTATATATATTTTTTTTTTTGGCCGAAGGTGCAATATTTTTTCATCTTGAAAGCAATCGTTTTTGTAAGAATTCTAGCATAAAAATGTCAACCTGCTGTAAATCATTTTACAATGTGAAGTATATTACTTTTTTAATTTACTATTTAAGAAGCTGATTGTCGGAGGTTGTAAGTTGGGAGTAAACTAGCATGGAAACAATGGATATATGGGTCAGGTTTATTAAGATTCTAGTACATCTAGTAAAGACTAATGGGTCTACACATTATAAAGCCTAAAATCCCAGCCTTGTTAGACAAGGGTATTTACAAATACCACACAATGAGCCACATAACCCGCTGGAGTATTGACACAAGGAATTTGTACTGCTCTTAGAAAAGGGCAGCAGAAATGCTTATACAAGGAATAGTGTAGTGATAAGAGGAGCTTGAATAGTTAGTCAAGGAAGACAGAGTACTGGGATAATAAGCAATTCTATAGAATATTGTTAGTTAAATGAGGATTGCTGGATTTTTCCTTATATATTACTACTAGCGGACCCGCCCGGCTTCGCCCGGGTTTTACCCGAGTGAATGTTTGTCTAACGAACATTTGTTAAAACAATTCTCTTTAAACTTATAAAACGTACTCGGCTTCGCCCGGGGTTTTACCCGAGTAAAGGTTTGTCTAGCGAACATTTGTTAAAACAATTCTCTAAAAACTTATTAAAAAATAAAAAAGATATATTTTGATAATTTGAAACTCGTAAATTTGAATCTCTCGATAAAGTGAACATTTTTTCCCGGTCCCTGTGTGCCTTGTCATCCTGAATTTTGTCTTTCCTAATTTTCTACATTAGAAAATCATAGTTTTATCTAGTGAACATTTTTTCCCGGTCCCTTGAGAAATACTCGATAAGTTGAATAAAATCAATATTAATTGGTTCCCTCGGTAATTGGAAGTTAAAGGAATAATATCTTCGCCTTGGAATTGTATCATTATTCTTGTCGCAAATAAATTGCCGTGTCATCCTGAGATAATCTTACTTTTGATAAATAATATTTAAGATAACAAACTTAGTGATAAGAAAACTTGTTATCATCGTCACAATGGGGGCGCTGCTTGCGAGTTAAATCTACAAATCTGCAAATAACTCTAAGGATATTCAAGATATTCATGAAATTATTTTTCAAAAACCTTCCCGGTGATATACCTAATAATATCCCAAAATTTCACGGCGATTGGATGTATGGTTTTTGAATCTATAGAGTACAGACAGACAGACATTCAATTATATATATTTAAGATAATATAAAAGAGTTTTAAAAATTGTAAAAAAAAAAATGCATCGGCCGGGAATCGAACCCGGGCCGCCCGCGTGGCAGGCGAGCATTCTACCACTGAACCATCGATGCTTAAAAAAATGGCCATATTTAGGTATTCATTCCACTCCGGATTAGTCCGCGTAAAAAAAGTTCTTCAAATGAAAAAAAAAAAGAAATAGCCAAAAAACTAATCAAAATGCAGCCGAAAATTTTCCTCAGGTTTATAAAAAGCGACATGCAAAATATGGTACCAATTGGTTCAGTAGTTTTTGAGTTTATCGCGAAACAGACAGACAGACAGAAATTGACTTTTATATATATATATAGAGATCTACTCTTCATTGTTGGCTTTTTATCTTACATTCATTCTTCATTGTTGACTTTTTATATTACATTTACTCTTCATTGTTTGCTTTTTATCTTACATTCACTCTTCATTGTTGGCTTTTTATCTTACATTCATTCTTCATTGTTGGCTTTTTATATTACATTCACTCTTCATTGTTGGCTTTTTATCTTACATTCATTCTTCATTGTTGGCTTTTTATATTACATTCACTCTTCATTGTTGGCTTTTTATCTTACATTCATTCTTCATTGTTGGCTTTTTATATTACATTCACTCTTCATTGTTGGCTTTTTATCTTACATTCATTCTTCATTGTTGGCTTTTTATATTACATTCACTCTTCATTGTTGGCTTTTTATCTTACATTCATTCTTCATTGTTGGCTTTTTATATTACATTCACTCTTCATTGTTGGCTTTTTATCTTACATTCACTCTTCATTGTTGGCTTTTTATATTATATTCACTCTTCATTGTTGGCTTTTTATCTTACATTCATTCTTCATTGTTGGCTTTTTATATTATATTTACTCTTCATTGTTGGCTTTTTATATTACATTTACTATTCATTGTTGGCTTTTTATCTTACATTCACTCTTCATTGTTGGCTTTTTATCTTACATTCATTCTTCATTGTTGGCTTTTTATATTACATTCACTCTTTATTGTTGGCTTTTTATCTTACATTCATTCTTCATTGTTGGCTTTTTATATTACATTCACTCTTCATTGTTGGCTTTTTATATCATATAGAAAATCATAGTTTTATCTAGTGAACATTTTTTCCCGTGTCACATTGCCGTGTCATCCTGAGATAATCTTACTTTTGATAAATAATATTTAAGATAACAAACTTAGTGATAAGAAAACTTGTTATCATCGTCACAATGGGGGCGCTGCTTGCGAGTTAAATCTACAAATCTGCAAATAACTCTAAGGATATTCAAGATATTCATGAAATTATTTTTCAAAAACCTTCCCGGTGATATACCTAATAATATCCCAAAATTTCACGGCGATTGGATGTATGGTTTTTGAATCTATAGAGTACAAACAAACAGACAGACAAACAGACAGACAGACATTCAATTTTATATATATAGATAAGGAGTAATGAACAAATAAAAAAATATAAGATAAGAATAAACAATACTGGACTTTAAAATTGCTGCACCAAAAAAGGCAACACGCTACAGACATTAAATGTACACGATAGGGAGATGCTGTAATGTGTAAATGATTAGAATTTCAGCTCATTTATGCAAAATAGGCGCCATTAGCGGCACCTACAGTATGTTGAAAAGAAGAGATTATGCAGCAGGTTTCTGACACAAAAATTGCATTTGTAATGTTGCTTCTCGTTTTGAAAATTTGTCGTGATGCCTCATCTGAAAATAAAATAATTTTAATATCATGTTTCTGAGATTGATATGGGGATAATTGTAGTCTACTGGGATTGCAGTTTATCGTTCCGCAGCATTGCTGCTCGCGTCAATTGATATCTGACGAATGTTAGCCGAATATGGAATCGATGGGTTCAGAACGGTCATACGAAACGACATATTGAATCTCAACGGCCCACTATCTCTATGAGCCGTCTCTCGTTACCCGCATGGCCTCAATGAAGCGTATAGCCACGTCAAGAGTTCTGAGTCAAGATATTGGGTCGTTTGAAAGTTACCAAAAATATGCCTGCACGACGAGGTTTGCAGAAGAATGGACATGCTCTGCGACCTGTACTTAGACTACCCTTTATGCTACATCACAGACAGGAGCGCCTTCAATGGATTGATAAACAACGAACTTGAACCCAGGAATGGCGTTACGTATTTTCAGACGAATCTAGATGCTGTTGCTGTTTGCAGCACTATGATTGCCACACCCGTCACCATCATAGGGAAGGCACATTGCCATCGTGATAAAATATCGCCATACTGGCACATTACCTAGAGTGATGGAATGGGGTGTCATCAGATACATGTCTAAGTCATCTTCTATTCGCATTTCGGAACAGTCCCCATTACATATCTGATGTGTTAAGGGCCAAGACAGGATATACACGACTACATGTTGCCGGTATTGTACGGATCTTACTACATACAGAAAATGCTCGGCTGCTGCTCCTGGACAGCACGTTCTCCAGATATGTTACCGATATAAAACGTCTGGTCAATGATTTCTGAGTGACTGGCTCGTCGCCACACGCCACTCACTACATTCGATGAACTGTGGCATCGTATGGAATCTGCATGGGAAGCTAAACCTGCACATGTCATCCAATCTCTGTTTGACCCCAGGCGTATAAGTGCTGTAATCGCTGCCAGAGCTGGCTCTTCTAGTACTGATTTCTCAGGGATCCATACCATTAAATTTCTTGAAATTTTCCTCAGTTTTTATTCCCAGTATAGCGCATTTGTCTAACAAATATATTTTTATTATTTGCATTAATTTCTGGTATATAATTTTTGATAGCCAGTTGTATATAAAAAATAATATTACTCTTAGGTAAGGAGTACTGGAGTAAAAAATTGGAATGCTGAAGTATTGATATATGGAGTATACTGAGTTAGGGAGTGCTGGCGTGTTGAGACAAATATTGCTAGAAAGGGAGCCTCGAGACAAAGGGAACTAAAATAGCAGACAAAGAGGGCTAGATTAGCGAAGTAAGGAAACAAAGATTTGCCGAGGCGCGCTGGAAGAGCAGGGAGCCCCGAGACAAAAGTAACCAAAATAGTAAACAAGGAGGGCTAGAATAGTGAGGCAAGGAGAGAGATTTACCAAGGCCTGCTGGAAGAGCAGGGAGCACCGAGAAAAAGGGTACCAAAATAGTAAACAAGGAGGGATAGAATAGAGAGGTAAGGAAAGAGATTCACCGAGGGGTGCTGGAAGAACAGGGAGCCCCGAGACAAAGGGAATCAAAATAGCAGACAAGGAGGACTATAATAGTGAGGCAAGGAGAGAGATTTATCTAGGCGTGCTGGAAGGGCAGGGAGCCTCGAGACAAAAGTAACCAAAATAGTATAAAAGGAGGGATAGAATAGAGAGGTAAGGAAAGAGATTCACCGGGGGGTGCTGGAAGAACAGGGAGCCCCGAGACAAAGGGAACCAAAATAGCAGACAAGGAGGACTATAATAGTGAGGCAAGGAGAGAGATTTATCTAGGCGTGCTGGAAGGGCAGGGAGCCTCGAGACAAAAGTAACCAAAATAGTATAAAAGGAGGGATAGAATAGTGAGAGGCAAGGAGAGAGATTTACCGAGGCGTGCTGGAAGAGCAGGGAGCACTGGGCGATGAAGAACAGGGCCTTGGCCACGACAGCCACCAGGCGCGGGACATCGCGACAAGCCGGCATGGCGAAGTGCAAGAGCTCCAGGAAGCTAGCGCCGAGGTTCAGCACGAAGAGCACTGCGCCACAGACAGGTTTACATGGTGGCGGGGTAAAGAGTATATTTTTTTTTCACTAATATATATTTGTTTTTTGAGAATATTTCAACAGATACACTTAAAATACCCTTAAAATAATCTGTCAAAGAACGGGTATAAACGGCATCCAGGTTTTTATAAGGTATTTTGATTTGACCTTTTTTAATAAGGCTAAATAATAATTTAGCATATAATATATTTACTCTATATATATATAGAATATATTTTTATATAATTAACCCAAGTTCCTGGAGTATTATATACTTTTATTCTAAATTAACGCGAGAGAGAGAGAGAGAGATGAAACTAATTTGCATGCTATCATGTTCTCTAAGTTCTTCAATACGTCACCTTTGTTTGTGATTCAATAAAGCATTCGCTTTATCATAATAAAATAACAGTTCAATCAATACACATATGTTTTTACTGTTTTGACTTTTAATTCAATGGCTAGGATAAATAAATAAACCTGAAAATTATCCAATAGCGTCCTTCGTACTTTTTTACATAAGTATATTGCAATGTTTAGACCTTAAGTTGGTACACACACGTACACATTCCCAGGTACTCAATTAAATATTAAGTTAAAAAATGAATTATTTCAAATGTTTAATATAAATAACTATAAAATAAATTCAGAATATCATTGGTTATAAACATTCAAACGCATATAACAGGACTTCTTTAAAACAGGGTGGGTGCCTTACTACGGGTTTTACGCTAACACACACTATCTGTGTGTGTTGTTGTTGATAAATTTGATACAAATTACTAAAAATAATCTGCTCTAATAATGTTACAATATAGAGATTCAAAAATTCCAAATATTAATATGAGTAAATAATAAGTTGCATAAAGCCATGTTTAGTTTAGGTAGTTTTAATGGTTAAGATGCTGCGATGGAAGACACATTAATATTTAACGATGATTATGTTAGAGAGGAAGAGCATAAATTATACAGAACTGAAGATGATATCGGTAAATAGACATAAATAGAAACTTAGCATCAAAGATGTGTCATACAATCGAAGATGCCATATTCAACCATGAAATACGCTTAATAATTTATTGCTGCTCTGTATCGTGCTGATGATTTTGAATAATTTTTAATATATTTTTTAAGTGTTTTTTGAATGCACTAAAAAAGAAAAAAATAAATATTTATCATCTGTAATTGAGCAATTAGATGTATCTGAGTGAAAATAAAAGCGGCGGTGGACGATCATCATGAATTTCGAACCTAATGTGATTTAATATGTAGCAACTGATTAGCGATTTTTATAAGTGTTTGCTATAGTTTTACCTCTTCTCTAAATATAATCGTCCTCCGCCGCTTTTATTTTCACTCAGATACATCACCAATGACAGAAGATAAATTATTTAATTGTTTTCCATTTTAGTGCATTTAAATAAAAGCTTTTTTCAATATGTATTTTTTATTCATTTATTATTTATTTAAGTTTTTTGTCTTGAAATTATACAAAACTTGAATCAAAGGTTCACTGGGGATTAGGCCTCAAATAGACGGAAGCCCGCTCGCGGGAAGTGACGAAACCTAAAGCTTAACTGAAATATGTTTCTTCTTTAATTTTGGTTTGGAAGAACCCTAAATTTATTGTGAACTATATCACAAAGTTACAGACATATAATTAATTATTGTTGAGGGATAATTGGTACATGATGGCACGGGATGATATTGATATCAGATTACTGAATTATAACAGATAAATTATTATATTTAACGACAGATTTTTGCTTGTAATTCCAAAGAGGTTTTGAAAAGGAACATGAATATCCGAATATCTAATTCGCTTGTATAATTGAGGGTCTTGAACAATTGCTGAAAAATCAATTCGCAACTCCCAACAGTTTCCGACTTGACTTCGTGCAACACCTAATAAATGTGTTCATTCTAGGCCACTCCGACCTCCCAGAAGTTTGAAAATTTGTACACTTGCATTGTTCATTGGACTGAGGGAGTGTTAAAAGTTTCATACTTCTATGTGATCTGGAAGCATATTAAAATTAAATATACAATTTTGAAAGGCAATTTGGGAATATGTCCGGTCTGACAACCGCGAAGTCTGAAAATTTGTCAACTTGCATTGTCATCAGGTTCTGAAAAGTCTACCTAATTTAAGATTCCTACGTGCTCTAGAAGTATATTAAAAATCGATTACAAGATTTGTGGACATACAGACAGACGGACAGACAGGCATGGAGGCAAGTTAAATAAAAGCTTTAAAAAATGGGCAATTAGCATGCCACCCTTCATTTAAAAAGGGCCGGCTTGAGAATTCAATCGCTATATCAACTTACGATGCATACGTACTCACCTACTAAAGAAAAGATCAACAAAGAGCCTGGGCCCTTCCAAAGGTATTCCACCGTAGGCTCTCCCCGCTGACTGGAGTGGCAGGGCAGCATGGCCCGGGACTGGGGCGGGAGAAGCACGGCCAGCTGGAGACAGAGGTGGACGGCAAACCCCACCAGGTACACTCCCGTGCTGAACCACTGCGCCACACGCTCTTTCTACATCAGGGAATATTTATCTCATTGCTCTCGATTTTTTAAATGGCATAATAATAAAGTTTAGAATATAATCCTTTGCTAGCATTTTTTAGATAATAAAGTAAACGTCTAAGGATGAGTATCTTTTATTAAACGTTTTTCGAGCTTTCGGGATAACGCCCTTGTACAGGAAATTGATACAAAATGAAACTTAACTATGGCAAGTTATATGTGCATTATAAAATTTACATAATATCAGCTGTGTTTTTTAACCTATTTATTATTTATATATTGGGGTAGATTAAAATTGATTTTATTTTGCTGCTAGAGATAACCTCTGGTTTTTTAGAAAATTAAAGCAATATTTTTTATTTTTGTGCTTATATACTTTTACTAAATATTAATGTAATGACGCAAATATATCAAGCAATGATATCGCGTTTTTGAGTCAAATATAGACTTCAATTTTTTAAACATAAAATCATACACAAAGGTACTCCGAAAAAAGTTTATTTTCAAATTTATTAGCATACATTGGCAATTGTTTTTTCTAATTAAAGAACTATTCTACAGGTTGTAGAAGAGTTTTTTTTAACTCGAAATAGAACTTGCCAATGATAATAAATTATAAAATAAACTTTTTTCAGAGTACTTTATTAAATATTTAAAATATTTTCTTCAGTTTCCAAAGCGTCGGGAAAAATAGTAAGATCCCGAAGCTTTAGAACAGATATACAATTTTGCGATAACTAGATTGTCTCCAATGAGAAACCGCCTAAAACATGGCTAGGTTTTTGGAAGATCATTTAAGACTTTGTCACGTCAGTCGGTCTATAGACGCAATTCACAATATTTCACGAAGACTCTAAAATAAGCTTTAAAAAATTGCTTGTCGATCATTATTTAGAAGAAATAGTCTTGCATCAAAACAGCTAGCCATATCTGAAAATATCGGGGTCAAGAGGTCGTTATGTGGCTACATATATCGCCCTCAACTTTCTCATTGTAATATAAATTATTTTAGTCCCAATCGTGACACATTATTGTGCAATAAAACATTCGGAGTTTTGTATCAATTTGTTTTGTGTCTATTCATATAAATATTTATATATTTATTGATCTTTTCGCATTATAAAATGGATAAGTTAAAAATATTACGAATTGAAAATGGATGGGAAATTGTATAATATATTGGTGTGATTATCCCTCGGCCTCTGTGAAGGGAAGAAACTTACCGGCGAGATGCTGAGCCCAAAGACTTGGTCCAGGACCGGCAGAGCCACGCCTAGCGCTGACAGAACCAAGAAATATAGGATACTCCATATCTTGCTTCTGGACACACAGTTGTATTACTGTCTCTGCTGAAAAGAATTATAGTCTATACAGCCTCTTATACGTGAGTTGCTCTGCAGAAATTGTTTCTATGAGAGGCGGATTTTTTTCTTTAAATTATTTTAAAGAATTAAATTATAGTTTAAAAGTTAAATTGATATAGTAGCGCCTTAGAGACCGCCTAAAACATGGCCGTTCGCTCCTGGTCTTTCTCAAGGGATTGGGTCGAAAATCTCCTGATGACCTGCCCTGACATGATAATGAGTGTCTGATGAGAGACTTCGATAATTTATAGAAACTTTGTTGATATCAAGCAGGGCCTTTATTACACATTTTTAATTTCAAAGTAATCTAACCAGACTAATTTTCTAAGTACGTTGTGCATAGAAGCGTCTTTGAATTCTAGCAGATTCCTCGGCTATAGAGCCAACACAAATATTTTAGAAAAATAATAATAGAGTCGAACTTGGATAATTTGAAGCCCAAGGGACCAAAAAATCGAATTATTCAAATATTCGAATTAAAAACGGAAATATTTATAGGAAATTCTAGGGACAAAGATAAATATTGGAATTAAAGACGTTTTGGAAATGAAGACGTTTGAATCATCTAATTTCTACTGTATTTAACATATTTCTTCTTGTTTTATATAATAAATCAAGCCTTCTACTAACCTTACTGCGTGGGAGGGCAGTTCTAAAAGCTTGTGTCTATATCTTGCTAATTATTTCGGAATTAATTTGAGAATTATTGATTGTATGAGAGATGGATATAGAAGGTGTTTTAAATTACAATAACGTTTCTTGCATAATTTATTAACATTAACTCTAATTTGAATAATGTTCCATATAAGAAATAATATGTGATTGGAATAATTTAGATTAATGCTGTATGCATTCCAGTTATCTGAATCTGAATACTTGCTGAAACTTCACTTCTTATACTCATATTTGGGATACCTTGTGGTTAATTTTTGCTATAAAATCATGGTGCCTTTGCTTGCTTGTTTTCGGCAAAGCTTCATGATGATAGCGTATAACTTAACATTTCTCTTCGACCTAATTATTTTCCAATCTTGATGATTATTTTTACGTTTTTTCTTTTTTTTTATATAGAGAGAAACCAATATCGCGGGGAATCTAAAATTAATACCGTAATGAATACCTAATTATTTAAGAAAATACTTTTCTACTCCGTTTAAAAAAAATCAATAAAATATTAGGAATTGATGGAAGGGAATGTTACATACTGTAGATTCCCAACAACCAATTCAACATTCAACAACCAGGATCGAAGTCCGCATCGGACACTTTTCTGAAAAAAAAAACTGCATCAACGGTCCTGATTCTTGCTAAAATTCAACCGCACAAGTGCATGTAAGCAACCAAACGGACTCTGATAACTTGTAAGTGCAGAAGTCGAACTACTGTCTACATGTATATACATGTGGTACACTTACAGTAAAAGCAGTCTCTAACTACCCCTCACAATCGTCGTGGTCTGTATACTTCAGGATAAGTACAAGTACTTCTACATACAAGTAATATACTAGTAAGTAATATAAGTACTTGTATATACAGTAGTGTCCCATGAAACAGCACTTACAAACATAGCTAAAGTGATCTCTCCTGGAGATGGTCTCTCATCGTAGACTGTCAAATCATGCCTAACCACGAGGAGTCTTTCAACCGAACAGAGTCTCTATTAAGAGACCATCTCCAGGAAAGGCCTGGGCTTTATCTCTAGGCGGCCTATTATGAGATATTATATAGCGTCCACTTTTTAATTTTGAATAATCCATAAGCTGACCAAAAAAATGCAAAGTTTAATACCACTCTGTAAGCCTTTATAGGAACACTGCCCCAACAGGGAATAAAGCAGGACAGTTGGTATCGTCCGATGTTTCAAATGTCTGGGTCCTTTAACAAACTTTATTTTCACCCTCGATCATTCCGGATTTCCATACCATCACACAATTTCTATGGATATATATTGTCTCTAGCTACATTACATAGGTGGTGTATTTGAGGTTGATACCTTATGACAATTAGGACACGTGTTTCAAGGCCTGTTTAATCACATGACTTTAAATCGAAGCAATATTTAAAAAGACGGTAAACTAGTTCTTTCTGACAAGTGATTTTGGTAACAAGACCATTATGTTGTGCGTATATATTATATTAAAATATAAAACAATTTCCTTCTAAATGCAATTAGGATAATTCTTGACTAAATGTAGGGCGAATTCAATTGAACTTGCAATGGAACAAATTCACACTCGCTAAGATGGAAGGTGAGGAGCGTTACGCGAGTTGAAGCAACGCTAATAAAACATTTGAAACATCGGACGATGCCAACTGTCCTGCTTTATTCCCTGTTGGGGCAGTGTTCCTATAAAGGCTTACAGAGTGGTATTAAACTTTGCATTTTCTTTTTTTGCCAGCTTATGGATTATTCAAAATTAAAAAGTGGACGCAATATAATTTCTCATAATAGGCCGCCTAGAGATAAAGCCCAGGCCTTTCCTGGAGATGGTCTCTTAATAGAGACTCTGTTCGGTTGAAAGACTGAAATTTCAGTTCCGAACTAGAATACCATTTGTGTTATATTTTAAAACTCTGAAAAAAATCGTTTTAATAAGTAGGAATTACATTTATATATATATACTCAGTTTCTTGCTATTACATTTTTGAAAACGAACTAAAAATAATATAAATTACACTTGAATAATTTCAGAAATAAAAAGCAGTAAAACTATTTTCTCCTCTATTCGCTATAAATATCTAACTTTCCTCGTTAAATACGAAAGTAAGATATAAAATGCATCCTAAAAGTGACTAACATGCTGATGTTTACATTCTACAAGCTCCTCAGTGCTTATTAGAATAAAAAAAATGTGCTTATTCAAATAAAAAATATATTATTTAAAAATAAAAAAATGACCTTTAAAAAATTACTAAAAACTAGAAACATTTGAATTTTGAAGAAAAAAAAAACATATCACTGTTAAAGTGTCAAAAAAAAATTTAAAATCGCCTAAAAAGAAAATTTTTTCAATAAAGTGTAAAATATATTTTAAAAAGTACAAATCCTACACACTCATGGACAAAGCTTAAGGAAGTTGTACCATTTAGCAAGTATATCATGATTCAGACAATAACTCTAAAATATATTTGATACACAGTGATGTTTATTGAAGACACACGAGATAACCAAGTGTGAGCAAAATTGCCTCTGTCTCCTTCAAAAAATCAAAGGACCGGCGACATCAAAATATCAAATTTCCTTAAGCCTTGTCCATAAGTGTATATATATAGCTGAAAAACATCACTATATTTTAAAACCTTATCATTATTATAGGTAAATATCGACTTGTTCTTGTTTCAAAATCACTTTGTTAGGTATCTTTCAAAAAGAGCAACCTAATTTGCAACAATGAATAATATGTGAGGGTTATTCACATATTAAAACAAAGGGTCCAACGCGGGATTCGATCCCGGTTCATGGCTGTCGGAATCGAGGGTTTTACCCACTCGTCCACAGACTCTTTTTGTAAATATCGACATTTGGTTGAAATTACCAGGATAATAATGGAAAATAAAAAATGTGTAGATCGTAGTACTTACTTCGAAATGAAAGGTTTGCGAGGAGAGCTCAGGACGCTAGTCTCAGATGCAAGGTTCGAGTCCTCCACTTTACTGGGATCCTGCATGGCTGTGGTGGGCCTGTGCAGATTGCCAACGTGATAGAATCAACTTTGTTTACAAAAAGCGAGAGAGATTATAAATATAAGATGTCATTATATCGACTCTCGTTTGAGTTAACAATTCCTGCAACTCATAAGCTGATTGTAAGTAAATAAAAATAATATTTTGAAAACTCCTTCAGAGCTCCAAATGGAAGTCAAGATCTTTCTAGTATTAAATATATATACTTACTTCATACTCTATAGAATATCGTATTAGTAAATATCATTCAATAAGTATTTCAACCTATCAAAACTATCTAAACAACATGCTGTGTCACGCCCCGAAAACTAATACAGAATTTTTGTATAAATCTTTGTACAGAGTAATGTGCATCAGCAAATATTAAAATTTAATTTAAATTATACAGTTAATTACACTTAGGACAAAATAATCAACATGGATTCAATGCATTGTTTGTATTGTTCACTATAGAGCTAGAATAGAAAATTATTGTTATTCTAATAAATATTAAATCCTTTCATTTTATATCTAATAAATATGCATTCTGTTTTTATTAATTCATTTGTATGGCTCAGTGTTGGGTTCTGATAATACTCTCTTCATCCTTAAATCATTACCTTGTCTAATAGTCCAATAGACCGCGCAAATTATGCTCAATAAACTGGTCACAACAACAACTTTTGGCAATGTTGTAACAGAATATATTTGTACTCTGCCTATCATCATACTCTTTGTTTACATAACTTCAATTTCGGGTGCTGGTGTTCTGGGGTCCAGGTTATATATATCAACTTCAATTACTGTTTGTAGATATTCTATGACCAATCTACCAGTCTCAGCATGTAATTTCCTGGTCAACTGATTAAACTCAACAATCAAAAAGGCGCAAGTAAAAGCGCTCAACACAAGTCCATACTAGTGAGCTGGACTCCCCGGGTAGTTGGCGTTCTGCGCTCCAGGAACCTGGGTTAAAAATATCAACTTCAATTACTTTTGTAGATATTCAGTGAATAATCAATATTTATTAAAGAGCAACTACTCATTATTTCTATCAACTCGGAACAAGTGGCAACGAGGAAAATTTTAAGACTTCAAAGCACTTGTTTTTATGCAGCAAGAAGGCTTAGGTTTTTTTTTGTCCACGTCACGCACCGCGTTCTAATCGATCGAAAATCTAATTTCAAATTCAATACCCGATTTTGTTGTTGTTGTTCATTTAAAAATAAATAAATGCATGCGAATCAATTAAAGGAATTCATGCTCGCCTACCAAAATCAACAGCAGCAATTACCTTAAAGGGCCTGAGCCAGACTACTGAAAACCCTGTTTTAGTTCAAACTTTCGAAAATTTCGATCCTAAAAAATAATATTTCAAATTTTACCATACATTGAAAAATTCCTCGAATATGAAAAATCAAATTTCAAATTAAAAAGGTATATTCCCAAATCCTTCTAAATTCAATAGGTGCATCAAATTACCATATGTTAGCAGCTCTGGTTTCACCTAAAACGCCATATCAACTAACTATCAATGAGGAAATCATCAACGCTTTTGAAATTCTTTTGTGTCCAAAGATAAAATGTATAGTAGCACAATATCAATTACTTTCAATTTATCAACCTGGAAACTAAAGTATTGCTGACTTCATGGATTGGGAACTTGTCTCACTATTTGATTGCGAAGTATCGATTACAGATATATTTTTGATAGCCCAATGTATACGTGATATTTATGACAACGACGAAATTATAAAAATATCTCTAGCACTTGAAGCATAAAAAATTGATAGTCAAGAACTTTATAAAAAGACCTTTAATATATGTGATTCAAATGGTGAGATCAATAGAATATCAAGGCATCGCTCAAGGTATGATCACAGAATCTTGACATCGACTTCTCAAAGCCGACAATCACCTAGCAATAAGTCAAATTAACGACCAAAAATTTATTTCGAAAATTTTGGTTCAAAGCAGCTGTGTCTCATTTCAAAAGGTTGCAGATCTAAGCCTGAAACACTCAAATGTGCGGCATGCAAGAAAACAGGACATATCAAAAAGGAACGTATCCGAAAAATCCTGAGAGGAAAAACCCGTCTTACAAGAATTTCAGCAAATAATATTCCACATCAAGACCCCCATTCTTATGCCATAAATAAAATTGTTGACATTTATCAAAACTTGGCAAGACGGATTCAAAGACCTCGCCAAATAAAACGTCCACGTAAACATGAAGGTAAAAAAGGAAAAATTCGAAATGGACTCTGGTGCCGGATTTAAATTTATTCTCCCCGTGATAGGTTCTCTAAACTTAACATTAAAGCACAATATATTTCTCTCTCAAGACTAAAATATAGCCCCCAGATTATATACTGATAGTGTTTTAGTACCAGATAGAAATGTGATGGTTTTCTTAGAATACCAGGGAAGGACATCGTATGAAGAACTCTAAATTGTTCCAGAAGAATATGATGCCTTACTGGGACATGTTTGGATTCGTCACCTCAATATGAATTCATATGATGTTGACTCCCAAATTTAGGACACCGACATCAATATAACATCGAAACAATGTTATGTAAATAACAAAATGACGTGAAAACTAGGAAAGATAATGCAAAAAATGGAGGAAGGGGGAAATCTATATTATCAGATGAAATTGGACGATAGCTACATTTTCCAAAGACACATCAACCCGTTAAGAAAAATGAGTACCCGAAAAAGACCGTTACATTTACTCCAGATAAAACACAAGAAAACGATTCAAACTTCAAGTCTATCTGGATTCAACAATATGACCTTGGAACTATTAGGCAGCATCAATCTGTAGGTACTGGCGTCGATGACAGCCCCAGGAGCATTCCACCCAGAACAGGAGTCTCAACTTCACAGGTCTTCACGGCACCCCAAGCCTCCAGCTTACTTGAGTGACTATGTTGAATAGAAAACGTCACAGCCCTCAATCCTATAAGCCCTTATTAAACTGTAATAGTTGTTGTAACAGAATATATTTGTAAACTGCTTATCATCATACTCTTTAGAAACCATGATGTTTACTCAACTTCAAATACTGTTTGTTTATCTCTTCTCTCTAAATATAGAACGTATGTATATATGTATGCAAGGGTCACTCCAAAGGTTTTTGCACTCAATATTAAATAACTAAAATATTGATATATATATATAAATTGTACCATTAAAATATTCCTGCATTTTTTTACCTAACATGAACATTTTAATAATATAGTAACAACAATGACTCTCATAGAGGGCGCGACTTTGTTTACAGCGGCAGCGGAAATTTCTGAAAATTACATCAGATACAATGAAGTTGACTAGAGAAAGTTTACGCGCTATGATCTTTTATGATTATAAAAGTAATTCGCTAACCTTGACGTATGCACGAAGGAACGTGTGGCAATTGGACATGCGTCGGACCTGGAGGCTTTTGTTGGGTGCTGCGCTGCCTGGAGTATAGGAGCTCCATCTATGCTTCCTTTCTTCCTGTGGTGAATCTTTATAAGACCGGTGGTCTTAATAAAGCTTTGTGTGTGTGTGAGATTAGAAAAGTAATTTAACTTCTAAAGAACCTCATTAAAGATTGATGAAAGCTTCAGGAGATAAAGCTTCTTCTATTAGAACAGTTTTTAATTGGTTTAAGGATTTTAAATTTGAAAAAATCAACCTTGAAGATGAACCTCGTTCAAGTCGACCACAAACAGCAGTGACCCAAGAAAAATTTGAGCTGTTAAGATTTTTACCCAGAGAATATCGAAGAATTACGCATCAGAAGTTTGAGAAGAGTATGGGCATTGGATCGGCAGCAATCAATATAAACTTGGATTTACAATTCTGATCCGGAAACAAAACAGCCATCTACTCTTTGGTGCTCTTCAAAATCGCCTCTTCTTAAGAAGGTTCGTAGAGCTCGAAGTGTTGGAAAACAAATTCTCGCTTGTATTTTTAGAAAAAGTAGTTTATTGATATTGTTAAGTTAGAAGATCGAAAGACAGTTAAAAGTGACTGATATACAACAAAATTCCTTCCAGCAGTATTTGATAAAATCAAGCAAAGCATACCAAGAGCTCAACTTAGAGGAGTCCTTCTTCATCATGACAATTCAAGACCGCACACCTCAGCCCATACATTAGACTTTTTAGCCAACTCTGGTGTCCAATTAGTCACTCATCCACCATATTCACTAGTCCTAGCACCTTGTTTTTTTTTTTCCAAAAGTTAAGGAATTGTTTAAAAGGATAAAATTTGACACTGATGATGAAGCACTGCAAGCCTTTATCAATGCCATAAATTCAATCCCCGAAGATGACGGGTGCAAGTGCTTCGATAATAGGTTTTCACGGATGAAATCTTGCATAGGTGCTAAAAAATGCATGTAGAATTCAATGGTATAATATATTTTCAAATTTTTAATTCTTCAATATTGATTGAAAAAAACTTTTGGGGTGACCTTGTAATTATATTATCATAAAGTTCGCCCTCGAGCTTACGGTGGATGATGGTATTTTACAATCACGAACGTGAATAACCATATCCAAAACTGGAATAACAGCGAGATAATAGGGCATAACAACCTATTTAAACAATTTTTTTTTTCCTAGAACCTTAGTTATTCATAATCGATAAGAGCAGAATAAATTGGAAAATATGGCCCCATAAAACCTACCAACAGTTCACTCCGACAGCTTTGCTGAGACGTGCATTTGAATAATGAAAAAAGATTTTAAAATATAGAAGTTCGGTTTTTCAAAATATTGCATTTATTTTGTTCTGAATAAAAATGTTGTGATCAAATCAAAGGAACAATATGCCTTTCAATAAATATAAACATAGTTTGGTGCGCTATATGAAATATCAATTATTTTAAAAAGCGACTATAACTTAATAATTAATAAGCCCAAGAACATTTACATTGCGAACTCTGTTAGCAGGTATCAAATTATAAGCTTTCCAGTTTCAAACAATATCCAAAATGGCTTACTGAATGGATATTAGAACCAATTTCTCTTCTATAAAAGATTTTTTCTGAAAAATAGGTACGATACTCTGGCAGACATTTTTTTTTGACAAATTTGATCATCCTTACTGCGTTTATGTGTTCAATTGGAAACTTAGAAAGTAATTT
This sequence comes from Cordylochernes scorpioides, assembly GCA_030710605.1. Taxonomy (NCBI): domain Eukaryota; kingdom Metazoa; phylum Arthropoda; class Arachnida; order Pseudoscorpiones; family Chernetidae; genus Cordylochernes; species Cordylochernes scorpioides. The sequence continues at coordinate 27,029,797 of CP092870.1, read as the reverse complement.
TCTAGTATAATCCTTGCTTTTATTATCCTCGAAATATTTTAGATATTATTTTGTTCATTTATTAAAATTTCCCTTTAATTAAATTTTGAGTCAAAGAACAATCTTCCATAAAAATAATCTGTGTTTAAATGTTTGATGTTACTTGTTCCTCGTTTTCTTCATCCTCTTTTTGACCTGTAAAATTGTTTTGTAGATTTTCAATCATGAGAAACTCCTAGAAAAACAAGATGTTCCAATAAAGGATAAAGCAGCGATTTTAGCTATTTCAATCACTTTTTGATTTTCATCCATTATCCTAAGCACTTGTTTTAATATTGGTTGGTTATACATTTGCGAAACTTCCTTTCGTTTTTCATTTGACTCAACAATAAATAATGGCTACCAAGCAAAAATAGCTAATAATCTTTTATTAATCTCACACTTGTGCTCAACAAAATGATTTAACAAAGATGGTCTAGCAATATATAATGCTCTATTATAATATTCAGAATGAAAAATGTTATATATGTTTATATAACATAGCTTACCCAGGCTCCTGGAAAATATCCATAGATCGCTAACTACCGGAATATATTTATATTTAATGAATAGACATGAAAAATATACCGTGACTATATTACGAGATGTGAAGAAATATGTGTGAAATATAAACATGACTATTACATAATAGAAGCGACTTTAACACAAAATATAAAACTTTTGAATAAAAATGTGCATACTTTACTTATAAAAACAACAACGCGCCATCTATATATAACGAATGTTTCTTTTCACAAATAAATCGAACTTCTACTGTCCATATTGCGATGAAAAATATTGGGAGGGCTTGGCTCCCAGCGGTTTCGCCAATTTAATCTACCAGACCGTTTCTTTAGAACTCTAATACTGTATTGGATCATTCTGCTTTTATATGCTACACTGAAGGGTAGAATCTTAAAAATGGTATTTAATCAAACTATGGACATAATCTTTTAGAACAGTAGAATTACATTTAAGGGAGCTGGGAGGGTTCACCACTGATGAGCGAAGCCCCCCACTATTTTTTAAATCGCATTAAGGACAGTAGAAGTTTAATTTATTTGTGGAAAGAAACATTCGCGTTTTAATGTATTCATTCGTTATATATATTTAGATGGCGCGCTGTTTCTTTATTTTAATTTATGCCTAACTTGTTCTAATTGTTTGCGGAAGAACATTGCTCGATGCAAACATTTAAATGTAATTCTATTGTCCTAAAATCTTATGTCCATAGTTTGATTAAATACCGTTTCTAAGATTCTACCCTTCAGTGTAGCATATAAAGGCACAATGATCCAATACAGTATTAGAGTTCTAAAGAAGAGGTCTGGTAGATTAAAGTGGCCAAACCGCTGGGAAGGTTCACCACTGATGAGTCAAGCCCTCCCAAACTTTTCATCGCAGTAAGGACAGTATAAGTTTGATTTATTTGTGAAAAGGAACATTCGCGTCTTAATGTCTTCATTCATTATAATTTACTTATACATACATATTTGATAGGTGTTACTTTTTCTATTTTGTTTATCAATCTTTTATACTCTTTGACAAAAAGAAAAAAATTAAACGCCATTTTATATTTTGGTGTAAACACATTCATAATAAGAGTACACTCTCTTCGCATTTTGATATAACCAGAATGAATATTTTTCATAAACCAAGTCCCTCGATTCATTAAAATTAATATAAAACTAATCTAAAACTTATTTAATATAAATGTATAGCCTAAAAATATAGTTCCAAAATTAAATGTATTAACAAAATATTATTTTACATTGTGAAGGAAGAAATTGTTCATCGCTAGAATACAATTTATGTTCATGTTTCTAAAATAGTTAAAAGAATATATTTTTTAATTTATTACATGTGCCATATATTTCCATGTAATATATATTTAGATGATGATAATAAAATATGTGATTTTCTCAGAATGAAAAAAAAAAAAAAACAAGTCCCTCGAGGAATCTCAGGTTCACATCGAAAGAGAGAATTTCATTTTTTTATCTATTTATTAACAATTAAAGATGGAAATTTTGCCGGGAGGAAATTGATCTAAAGAGACAAGAGTCGCCTCTCCCGTCAAAATAGACGTCTAAAACTAGACGCCATCTATTGACCGTCGCCGCAACTAGCAGCCTCGGGTCGGTGACAAAGCCACAATACTAGCTTTGGTAAACTGAAAAGCGTCCACCTAGAGACCATGGTTTCGGGCTAATGGCCCTCGTCAGTCTAGGGCGGACTTTATTCCATGAGATCCACACAGGAGGGATCTAATGGAATCTTGACAATCTGCCAAAGAGGTGTTTAGCTGGCAAAGTGGCTGGGCCATATCTATGGCTAAAATATAAATGGAAATTTTGCCGGGAGGAAATTGACCTAAAGAGACAAGGGTCGCCTCTCCCGTCAAAATAGACATCTAAAACCAGACGCCATCTATTTACCGTCACCGCAACTAGCGGCCTCGGGTCGGTAACAAAGCCAGTTTGCTAAAGCTGGTGTTGTGGCTTTGTCATCGACCCGAGGCCGCTAGTTGCGGCGACGGTCAATAGATGGCGTTTGGTTTTAGACGTCTATTTTGACGGGAGAGGCGACCCTTGTCTCTTCAGGTCAATTTCCTCCCGGGCAAAATTTCCATCTATATTTTAGCCATATATATGGCCCAGCCACTTTGCCAGCTAAACACCTCTTTGGCAGATTGTCAAGATTCCATTAGATCCCGTGTGGATCTCATGGAATAAAGTCCGTCTTAGACTGACGAGGGCCATTAGCCCGAAACCATGGTATCTAGATGGACGCTTTTCAGTTTGCCAAAACTGGTGTTGTGGCTTTGTCACTGACCCGAGGCCCCTAGTTGCGGCGACGGTCAATAGATGGCGTCTGGTTTTAGACGTCTATTTTGACGGGAGAGGCGACCCTTGTCTCTTTATTAACAATTATATTATTTTAAAATATTATTTTTAATCTGTTAGAATTCCATCTCTCAATGTGAGTGATGACATTTGTATAACGTATAAACTGGATGTCTGCTGCTACCATTGCTCCAGGAATCGGGGTTACAATAAAAGAGATATTGAGATTGAATATAATTTTATTAATCGTTCATATACAATCATATAGAGTTGATATAGAGAAAATAAAGAACTAAATATTATTTACACACACACATCAAACGAATCTCACTGAGGGTCGTCTGGTTCAATGTACATTCCGCCCAGAAGTCGACAGCGTTCCGCGTAAATCAGAGCAGGCCTCTGGCCTGGTAAGAGTAACTCGAGGTCGTCTTCTCTCTTAGTGAAAGATACAATAGCGTCTTTTATCTCCTTCCATTAATAGTTTTTTTAATAAGGGTTCATGGATGGTGCTATTATTCAAGTTCTCCAACAAGTCCTCTACTTGTTGTAAAGTGGTTTGAAGAGGCTGTTTTTTTTTTAGCTTTGGGGTGGTGGATTGGATGGTTGATGCATTATTAGAATGAATTTCTTCGGCATATGCCTTTATTAGTACAGCGGTACATGGTCGAGGAAGACGCTGGCACAGAAGGCTCAGAGGCTGGAGTCTTTTGGAGGGAAGGAATGATTAGCCGCGGCACTGTTGGAAGGTGCTAAGTGGGTCTTCTGGATGGTGGCAGCCGATGTGCTGCGGATTTTGTGGAGGGCGTGGGCTGGGAGGATGGAGGCGTAGATGAGCGTCCATGAGCTTTCAAGAGCCAGGAGGCTCGTCGGTGTTCCTTTTGGGGTCATTTGACACAATCAATGCCATAGGCGAGGTTCGACACTTCTTTGGAAACAATCACCAGCTGGTGGAGCTGTTTATTAACATATTTTAGCATTATTTGCATCAGAAATTTAATGAATGAATAAAATTCACTTGTTATTATACCTTTTTAAATTTTAAAATATATTTATATATATTTTTATTACACGTGTTTATATTTTGGACCGAAAATGAATTAGAACATTATATATTTGAATGCATGCCTCTTGACACGGAAAGAAAAATACTTTTTCTAAGATAGGCCATACACACCTCACATTATATTATTTATTATCCAACTTTATAGACAATAGTTCAGTAGCTTTGAATCTATATAACTTCCATAAAAATGCTGTAAAAAAGAAAGACTTAACCGAACATCCAAACATACCAAAAATTTCTGTTTGATGAGGAGGACAGAGCCAATATCCAATTATTTGTTTGGGCAGGTACGATAAGTTAACCCCCTACACTGATAAAACGGTGTTTACATTACAACTCTGAACACTCGGATTTTCCTGGAAAATTACTTAAAGATTTATTGAAAAAACCATGGTCCACCTGTGCTGTGAGAGCAGAAGAGCTTAAATTGACTTGTTCCATTATATGTATTGTAGTATTCTGTGTTTTAAAATATATTATAGATGATCATCATAAACAAGAATGTACGATGTATAATGTAAACAACGTGTTAATGTAAAAATATAAATATAAAGTGTAATAAACAATTAGTAATAATAATTTCATCTGGTGAGTAATGTTTAATTAAATAATAACTATACAACATAAATTGGCGACGAGAATTTGAAAAATATAACTGTAGCCCTAAAAAAAACAAGTATGGCAGCCAACCTGACGCCACCGTTACCCATGAATATAAATGCAAGCAATTTATTTGCGGAATATAAGCAATGGATGGAATCCTATGCCATTTTTGAAATAGCATCTGGAATTTCAAAAAAATCGGATGAAATTAAGAGAGCAACTCTATTGCATTGTTTAGGGCCAAATGTACAGCGTATATTTTTCAACTTGCCAGATGAAAAGGAAAATTATGAACAAACTAAAATAGCTTTAGATAAATATTTCACACCTCATAAAAATGTGGTCACTGAGAGATTTAAATTTAGACAAAGAGTCCAGAAAGATGATGAATCGATCGACAACTACCTAATTTCTTTAAGAGAGCTTTCTAAATCTTGTGAATTTGGGAATTTAGAAGCTGATATGATAAGAGACCAAATAATTGAAAAATGTAACAACAAAAAACTTAAAGAAAAATTGTTGCAACAAGAAAATTTGACACTGTCAAAAACCATTGATATTGCTAGAATGTTAGAAATTTCTAGAAAAGAAATTAGACTTCTTGAACCTCAAAATGATCAAACACTAAATAGATATCAAAATAAACCTAAAAAGCACTATAATGCTAATAATTTCAACAAAGGTAGATTCACTAATCAAGGTACCCCATCATTTTCAGGTGCCTCAAAGCCTAAATGTTATCGCTGTGGATTAGATACACATTCAGCACAAGAATGTGGTGCTAAAAAAATGACTTGTTCATATTGCAATAAATTAGGACATCTTTTTAGAGCTTGCAGGAACCGCCCAAATCAAAATAATAATAGAAACCACAAAAGTTTCAATCAAACTAAAGTTAAGACCATACAAGAAGAAAATAAGACTGAAGTAGGTGAAAGTTCAGATGAATATACCTACTATACAGGTGCTGAAAATAAAGAAAAAGGGCAAATAGATGGTAGTGAAATAAATATGATAATTGATACAGGGAGTGATAGAACTTTCATAAGCTATAATAAGATGCTTGAATTATATGGCCATAAAATTATGCCAAAATTACATGACACCACCCGAACCTTTTTTGCCTATGGTCAAGATAGACCTCTTCCATGTTATGGTTATTTCAATGCTGTGATTTCTTGGAAAGAAAATTCAGTTTCAGAAGAAATTTATGTGATTGATAAAAAAGTTGAATCTTTGTTGGGAGGCAAGGCTAGTTTTGAACTAGGTATAATTAAAAGGGTAAATCATGTAAATGAATCAATGTCTACTAATATAGAAACTCTTGTTCAAGAACATGAACATCTTTTCCATGGACTTGGAACTATAAAAGGCTATAGTCATAAAGTGACATTGAAAGACAACAATAGGCCCATTGCCCAGAGATGCCGTCGTATACCTTATGCAATGGTAGAAGCAGTAAATCAAGAGCTTGATAAGATGCTAGAGAATGGAATCATTGAAGAAGTGCATCAAGGTTCTGAATGGGTTTCTAACATAATAGTTGTTCCAAAAAGGGATAGTGAGGAAATTAGACTATGCATAGACCTTCGGGAAGTGAATAAAGCAATATTGAGAGAAAGACATCCAATTCCTACAATTGACAATATGTTACATGCCCTTAAAGGTGCTAAAGTATTTGCAAAGCTGGATGCAAAAAAAAAAGGGTTTTGGCAGGTTGACTTAGACCCTCAATCAAGACCCCTTACAACTTTCATCACGCACCGTGGTTGTTACAGATTTTGTAAAGTTCCTTTTGGTCTATCAAGTGCTCCAGAGGCATATCAGAAAGGAATGGATTCAATTTTGCTTGATTTGAAAGGTGTAATTTGTTACTTGGACGATGTCGTTGTTTACGCCAAAGATAGACAAGAACTAGAAGAAAGGCTTAGAAAAGTCTTACAAAGATTTGATAAAGTAGGCATTAGGCTCAACAGGAATAAGTGCAAATTTGCCATGGAAGAATTGGATATTTTAGGTCACATTGTTAGTAGTGAAGGTATTAAACCTGATAATAGGAAAATAGAAGCAGTCTTAAATTTTCCAATACCAAAAAATATTGAGATGTTAAGGTCATTCTTAGGAACTTGGGGTTTTTTAAGAAAATTCATACCTAATTTTTCTAAATTGGCAGAACCTCTAAATAGTTTGACTAGAAAAAATGTTAGGTGGAATTGGGATTTGAAAACAAATAAAGCATTTCAGGATCTTAAAGAGTCACTAACAAAAGAGCCATGCTTGGCATATTACAACTTGAACTCACCAACTGAATTAATCACAGATGCAAGCCCCATTGGTCTTGGAGCAGTATTAATACAAACACAACAAAATGGCATTAAAAGACCCATTGCATATGCCAGCAGATCCTTAACTGATACTGAAAAAAGATATTCACAAATAGAAAAAGAGACATTGGGATGTGTATGGGCAATTGAACATTTTAACACCTATATTTGGGGAAGGAAATTTGTGTTAAAAACAGATCACAAACCTCTAATCTATATGCTGAATCCTAAAAATGGAGCTGTTTTGCCTCCAAGAATTCAAAGATTGAGTTGGAGATTACAACCATATGACTTTGAAATTGAATTCATTCAAGGAAAGCAAAATATTGCAGATATATTTTCAAGACAACCTCTTTCTAACACAAGTGATGAAAAATGGCTGGAGGACTATGTTCATAAAGTCTTATCCATCACTTCTGAAGAGCTTCAAGCACTGTCTTTGAAAGAGATAAAAGTTTGTACAGAGCAAGATCCTTTGTTTCAAAAACTGAAAGATATGGTTCAAAAGGGAGTTTTGCCATATCCTTTGAATGAAGAATTCAAATGTTTTTATAAGTTTAAAGATGAACTCTCAATTTTTGATAATCTTATCTTAAAAGGAAGTAGAATTTTGCTACCTTCAAAACTAATAAAGAGAGTCTTGAGAATTGCACATGGAACACATCAAGGAATGACAAGAACCAAACAACTGTTAAGAGAAAAATATTTTTGGATAAACATGGACTTTGACATTGAAAATTTGATTAGAAACTGTCCAATTTGTGTAAGGAATCAACCATTGATAAATGATCAACCATTGCAAATAGTTCTGTTACCATCAAAACCTTGGATGAAACTTGGAATTGACATAGTTGGTCCAATTGGCCATCATTATGTTTTAACAGTGATCGACTACTATTCTTCATATCCTGAAGCAATGATAATAGAAGACATTTCCAGCAAGACAATTATTAAAAAATTGATGGAGATTTTTGCAAGACATGGTTATCCACATGAAGTTGTAACAGATAATGGCTTACAGTTTGTAAGTACATCAATGGAAAGATTTTTAAAAGAATGTGGAATCAGGCACATCAAAGCCTCACCCTATTACCCAAAAAGTAATGGGAAGATAGAAAGATTCCATAGATTTCTAAAGAAACAATTCAATTCAAGTTCTGAAGAAGGGAAAGATTGGAAAGAAGATTTATCCAGAATTTTAATGTCTTACCAAACTACTCCAAACAGATCTACAGGAAAGACTCCAGCATTCCTATTATTTTCAAGAGAAATCAAAACTAAATTAAGCTCACTTGTTAATGATGCAGAAGAAGATGAATCCAACATCAAAGAATTCAATATGGTCTACAAAGAAAAAATGAAAACATATAATGATATAATTCGGAAAGCTAGTCCTCATAATTTTGAAATTGGAAATTTAGTTTATGTGGCAAATCCAAATAATGGAAAACTTGATTCAAATTTCAGATCAGAACATCATGTCATTCTTGAAAACACTTCAATAAATTCTTTTAAATTAGTCAACACTAAAAATGGGAAAATAATTCATAGAAATGCTAAACATTTGAAACATGTTCCTACTCAAGAGACCAATCAAGGCATTTCTGACTTGATTCCAGAAGAGAGCCAGGAAAATCTTAGTTCAGATTCGACAAGAATTGAACACCTCAACTCTTCTGATGTACAAATACCAGATGATAATTCCTCAAACCAAGACAAGGACACTTCTTTAAACCGACCAAGTTCAAGTAGAACAGGGTCTACATTTAACCCAGTTGTTTCAGATAGACTTGATGCCGAGGCTCTTCACCAGTTGCCACCAGAGGTTTCTCCACCCTTGCCGACTACTAAGGAACCCGTGATCACCAGGAGTGGAAGAGTCGTCAAGCCATCATCAAGATATAAAGACATGATTCCTTTCATCTAAAGGAAGGAGGGAATGTAGTATTCTGTGTTTTAAAATATATTATAGATCATCATCATAAACAAGAATGTACGATGTATAATGTAAACAACGTGTTAATGTAAAAATATAAATATAAAGTGTAATAAACAATTAGTAATAATAATTTCATCTGGTGAGTAATGTTTAATTAAATAATAACTATACAACATGTATGTTCCATATGAAAATACCTGTTTTCTTTCCTCTTTTCGCTCTCCACTTCTCCCATCCATATTTCCAATTTTTTTTCTTATTTTCCATAGGATTATTCAAATAATAATCTGTATATATTTACCATGTGTATATAATCTTTCTCCATTTTTACCCCTTTGTATATTTCCCACTTTCATAGGTTTCTTCGCCTTGTAACCCCAAGGAGAATCCTCTGTAAGACCTGTGTGTCTTAATAAAGGCTTTTGTGTGTGTGTGTGTTTATATTTTGGAATTCATTTTTATCATTTGTGTGAAAATATATTTATAATTTAGATACAATTATTATCATTTTGTTCATCTATTATATCTATATATATAAAAATGAATGTATGTGTGTGTGTGTCCGTCCTTTATGCCTGACCAAACCACTCATTGGAACGCCATGAAACTTTGGGAAGTTATTTAGTATAGTACTGGGAAGGTTTCCGAAAAATAATTTCTTGAATATCCTTAGAGTTATTTTCAGATTTATAGATTTAACTCGAAAGCAGCGCGCCCCATTGCGACGATGATAACAAGTTTTTTTATCTATAAGTTTTATTATCACTAAGTTTATTATCTTGAAGATTATTTATCAAAGTAAGATTTTCTACCTATTAATTGCGCACAAGTCAAAGTCGAGTATTTTTCAAGGGACGGGGAAAAAATGTTCACTAGATAAAACGATGATTTTGTAATGTAGAAAATTAGGAAAGACATAATTCAGGATGACACGGCAATTTATTTGAGACAAGAATAATGATACAATTCCAAGGCAAGATACTATTCCTTTAACTTCCAATTACCGAGGGAACCAATTAATATTGATTTTTATTCAACATATCGAGTATTTTTCAAGGGACGGAAAAAATGTTCACTTTATCGAGAGATTCAAATTTACGAGTTTCAAATTATCAAAATATATCTATTATTTTTTTCAAATGTTTATAGAGAATTGTTTTAACAAATGTTCGTTAGACAAACCTTTACCCGAAGCTGGGTACATCCGCTAGTTTATTATAAAATATAGTTATCAGAGTCATCAATCAACAATCAATCAACAATTCTGTCACTGTTTGCTTTTGTGAATGGATAAATACCCAAATATGGCCATTTTTTTATAAGCATCGGTGGTTCAGTGGTAGAATGCTCGCCTGCCACGAGGGCGGCCCAGGTTCGATCCCCGGCCGATGCATCTTCTTTTTTTTTACAATTTTTAAAACTCATTTATATTATTATTAAAATATACAAGTATCAGAGTCATCAATTCTGTCATCGTTTGCTTTTGTGAATGGAATGCTTTTACGTAATATACGTAACTAATATGACTGAAATTTTAGCAGTATGTATAGTAGAATATGGAAAAACTTATATTGAATATTTCAGGTCTCTATCCCTAATATTCTTCGAGTTATTTGCAAATTTGAGTTGCAAATTTGCTCTTTCGCTCGCAAGCAGCGCCTCTAGCGGTGAAGATGGGAGGTAATATCAGCTGACCTAATGTACATGTAAAGCGTGTTTTAACAGGACATAGAAAAAAATATGGAAGAGATATTTGTCGCATTTTTAGCCAAGAAAATTTGAAATTGACAGGTTCTGGGCAAAATTAGTTGTTTTTTTTTTAGTCAGAAAATGATTATGACAATATTGCTGTATCATATTTGATTATCAGATACGAAATTATATCCGAAAAATTCCAAAAAGCAGAGACCATGGGTGAAGCCAGTTCATTTTTAGTATGCAGGAACAAAATTCTTACAGAAAAAAAAATCATTCAAGCAGAAGACACAAAGCCAGATCATCTCTTTATTAAAATATCGCTTCTCAGACACAAAGTTTGGAGCGGGACGTTTCACAAGAATGACATCCACGGCGCCAATTTATAATTGTAACAATAGTATTTGAATAAAAGCATTTAATCGGGTAAAACCCGGGCGTTGCCCGGGTCATTGGGCTAGTCTATTTATATTCTCTTTCTCTCTGCATCTTTTATATTTATTATCTATTTATATTCTGGATAGACACTACTTTATATTTTGCTCTCAGACTGTTATTGATGAAAATCGCTAAAAATTATCTTACAAACTAAATGTAAACAAACTTTGTCATGTGCTTCTTTTAAAAACATCAAATGCTTTTGATAATTTAAGGATGGTTAATCTAGATTTCATTACTTCATTAGTTGTAAGTACCCGTTGTACTTTGAATTATTAGAATTCCGCTTATACTTTTTTTTTAACAATAGGCTGGAGCTTCTGCAGGACTTGCGGTCGACCTAATACTCTTTCCCCTTGATACTATCAAAACAAGGTTACAAAGTCCCCAAGGATTCATAAAAGCTGGCGGTTTTAAAGAAATTTACGCTGGTATTGGTTCTGTAGCCACAGGATCAGCTCCAGGAGGTAAATATATATATTTTTTCGATTACAAATTTGATTATTACAATTGGAAAATGTTACATATTGTTAGCCATTTGTCTTTAGGCAGGGAAAAAACGATTTCTTACCTTGATGTCATCTTACTTGCAAATACACGTTCATTTAATAAGAAAGAGTATTTTTTAAAATTTTACACAAATAAATTTACTGGCAATGCGTTTCTTTTAAATATCATCAAATATTATCTCTACAGACCTTACTGCAATGATATGAGTTATTGAATGAGAGGGCTTGGCTCATCAGTAGTGAACCCTCTCAGCGGTTTCGCCAAATTAATCTCTAGACCACTCTACTATTGTATTGGATTGGTTTGGAGTATACCCTGTATTTTCTATGGAAGGCAGCTTAGGGGTGTTTAGTGAACTATGGACATAAGCTTATAGGTCTGTAGAGGTACATACATATAATTTCAAGGTATTGCATCGAGCAAAGCTCTTCCGCAAAATGTTTCATAATGTTTTCGCCAAAAACGGCGAAACCGCTGAGAGGGTTCACTACTGATGAGCCAAGCCCTCTCATTCAATAACTCATATCATTGCAGTAAGGTCTGTAGAGATAATATTTGATGATATTTAAAAAAAACGCATTGCCAGTAAATTTATTTGTGTGTATTTTTAATGGTAGATGGCAATTAAATTTAATTTACTAATATATATTGGTTATAAAAACATATTTTGTGGAAGAGCTTTGCTCGATGCAATACCTTGAAATTATATGTATGTACCTCTACAGACCTATAAGCTTATGTCCATAGTTCACTAAACACCCCTAAGCTGCCTTCCATAGAAAATACAGAGTATACTCCAAACCAATCCAATACAATAGTAGAGTGGTCTAGAGATTAATTTGGCGAAACCGCTGAGAGGGTTCACTACTGATGAGCCAAGCCCTCTCATTCAATAACTCATATCATTGTAGTAAGGTCTGTAGAGATAATATTTGATGATATTTAAAAGAAACGCATTACCAGTAAATTTATTTGTGTAAAATTTTAACGATAGATGGCAATAAAATTTAATTTACTAAAGAGTATTCTGTTGTGGAGTTGGGGAATGGAGAAATATAAACACTGCAAGCTTTTTATTCCCCCTTCCCAAGATAAATGAACTTTTTAAAATATGCATTACTAAAAATTGCATAATATGGATTAAAGACAAAAACTAAAGGTAACATAGCCAAATGCAAAAATAAGCAATTAGGATATGTTTGCTAGCAACACTCCTAACATTCTAGGCAGTAGTGAAACAATGATGATAAACTATCATAATTATGGCAATCTATGGTTTTTTGTGCCAACCTCATCAATTCCCCTGCAGGAATTTGAATTCATAGTAGTCCTGATGGAAGAACTTGCTGGTATGGAATTATGTTATACATCATGGACACACTCATTTGATACCTCACATTTATATATGGTTCCAAACATAATATTCATAAGTTTCTTGTACAGAAAGGTTATGAAGGATCATCCTCCTCACAAAGGTGTTCATGTTAGCCACCCATGGCTTAGTTAATATATTGTAGCAAAGTGTTTATTATTTTATTAAAAGATTGTCAATTTTTATATTTTCTTGTATTATAATCTATGATCCAAATTGTGCTTTATCATATTTGCTACTCTATAAACTCCTCTTTATGTTTCTCTTGTATTTTATCAATTTTAATTGGTTTTTGCCTTGAATAATGTGCTGTGCCATCCTGAAGTTTGTTTTTAATAATTTTCTCCATAACATTGGTGGAGATGTTGGGTAGATTAGGGAAGACAAACTGATAATTGGCGACCATATCTTGAGGCTATGGGTTCTGTGATCTGCATTTTCAGAGACTGGCTCCAGGATTCCATTGCTGTGTCAAAGCCAAAACTTCCATCTAAGATGACAAAACCCCTATAGACAATATGAAAACAAAGCTGCTCTTCACGCCGCAAGAGGCAGGATGTAAAGCTACTAGGGACAAACTTCCAAGACTCCAAGGGAATCATTGGCAGAAGAATATCAGATCCATGTTAGTAACTACAATAATTGCAAGCTGTGGGTCACAGCTCCAATGCAGAAGGAGCTATGTAGCAAAATATTTATTATTTTATTAACATATTATTGATTTTGATATTTATATTTTGCTACTCTGTAAGCTCCCTTCATTGCTTCTCTTGTAGTTTATTAATTTTAATGGATCTTGCCTTAAATTTCTGTCATCCTAAAGTTTGTCTTTCCTAATTTTCTACATGACAATATTGAAGTACTTGCCATAGAAGAAACATTAATCTCTGGTCCCTGACATCATTTATATAGATGGATGTTGATTGGTTGTTATTACAAATATACAGATACAGTAGAACCTCCACGAGAGGACACTCGCGCTAGTGGACCCCTCTCTACAAAAGACAGTTTTCATTTGTAAAATTATCATTTTTACTATTTAGCAACTCTCTGGTAAGAGAACACCTCTCCCTAAAGGACACTTTGGCTCTGCAATTAGGTGTCCTTTAAGGGGAGGTCCTACTGTATATATAAAAAGAAAAAAAAACATATATAAGTAACACCTCTATGAGAGGACACCTCTTTGAGATGGACATTTTTCTTTGTCAATATTACAATTTTTACTAATTAGCAGCTCTCCAGCAAGAGGACATCTCTCTCCAAATGACATTTTGCAACTTTAATGCGAATTTCTACTCTAAATTAGTTTTATTCATATAATTTATTTCAAATGAATTACTACTTTATTTTAATATACAGTTAAACCTATCTATAGCGTCCCCTCTTGGGACTCACCAAAATAGGGTGCTATAGAGAGGGGGTGCTATAGACAGGTCACTTTTAATGTAAATCGCATCGTACTACGTATTTAAAATCCGGCGCTATAGAGAGGGAGGTGCTATTTAGAAAGGGCGCTATATACAGGTTTAACTGTATGTACAGTAGAACATCCCTGTAAAGGACACCTAATTGCAGAGCCAAAGTGTCCTTTAGGGAGAGGTGTCCTCTTACAGGAGAGTTGCTAAATAGTAAAAATGGTAATTTTGCAAATGAAAACTGTCCTTTGTAGAGAGGTATCTGCTAGTGGGGTGTCTGCTAAAGGGAGGTTCTACTGTATATATATATTTAAATATATTAATTATTATATGTATATGTCATAATTATACTCTTCCAGGAATAATAAAGCAAACCTACAGTTGACCCAGAGAGAGACGGGAGGGTAAAGTCGGGTCACTTTAGACATCACCGACATTCCAAGGGGCGACCACTGGGGCCCGTTACTTGGAACCTCGGGACTATTAAGATAGTTGGGGATTTTGGGTGACACGAATGGCCACCCGGCTGTGCCGGGCCCGTCTCTCCCTCTCTCTCTGGTTGCCTGGGTTCCTCTTCCAAATTGTGGTGTCCTTATTTATTTTTCAACCTTATTATTATACCACATAAAAGTCGACAGGATAAGACCTCTGGCCGAGAAACAAATTCCCATATCTACTAGAATATGAAGAAAAAAGAAGCAAAGCTATGGTGATCGGACAAACCCACAGCCAAGTTCCACAATAATTTACAACCAACTCAACTGTAGCCACTTCTCTTCGAGCTCTGACCCTCTTCCTTGCCAACTTTTGAACCGTGATCATGAAGAAGTAATCACCTACATCAGAGATGGAGCTGCCGCACCCTTCTCCCAGCACTAGATCTGCCCAAGAACGATTGCCGTGCCAGAGCAGGACACCTTCCATCATCATGGACAAGACTCCGCCATAACCTTGTCACTGCAGTGGCGGACAACACTGGCCCGTACAGTATCTGCAGACAAACCCTCCCTCAATGAACTCAATGAACCTACTTTCTCTCTAAACCAGCATAACCTGTAAGTGCAATTGTTTTACCCCTACCATTCATTCTTTAAAGAACTCACTCCTTGTAAACTCTGATGCCAATATTTCCATAATTAGTTTAGTTCCATTTATTCTCTCCACGCCTATTAACAATGATTTTATTCTCCATACTATTTATCTAGATATTTGTAACCCATTTAATTAGTTACCTTACCAATCAAATTTAATAATAGACATTTTAATGAAATAATTTCTATTTTAAACTCATCCCTTAAAAATTAAAATTGGAATTTTTACCTATTCCGGCTTTACGATTTTTAAGAATAACAATATATATTCATAATCAAGTTATCTATATAAATAGTGCTCCACTACCTAAATATTTGTACAAATTTGTATATGACCTTCTCTCCTACTTGTAAGCACGGCTCACGAAAAATAATTTCTTGCCCTAAACGACTCATAATTCACTCTGATATCTTAGGCATCGAAGAATTCCAACCACCACGTGAGCCTTGCTTACAACCAACCCTTATCAATCTTTCCCTGAAAGCCCCTCTCATTCTTATAACTTTGTCAAACTTCTACCTGCCCATGCCCCTCTATAGAATTATTGATTAATCAATTATCGAACTACTATTTCCACTAATCTCCACTCTTCATTTATGATAATATTTTGTAGTTGCGCTCTAGTATATCCACCGACCCACACCATCTAGCCACTGGTGTGTACGTCACAGGATGCAGATTGACTAACTGCTAGATGTTTATCAACTCCTTTTTGTTCGAACTTGAACAATCTGCATCGAGCGGCACAGTTCGCTCCTTCTCCTCACGCCACACGTTCGCCATCCGGACCCTGTCTTCAAATTTATGTTTGTCTCTTGTCCATACCAGCACGATATAACCTACCTCCGATATTTTCCATGGAGGCACGTTAAACATTGTCGCTGATTCTGTCCGGTCCGGCATTATTTCGCGCAGACATGGGTTTTATGTTCAACCCGTCGCAAAATCATCGCCTCGCCCAAGCTCCCACGACGGGTCAAACACCTCGTGTACGAGAAGCTTGTCAATTGTAAAGGACAACACCATCCTCGTCCCAATTTTTGGCACTGTGCGCGTAGACTTCCCTTCAATTAGTTAAAACTACTAAAGGTGAAAAGGCCCAAAGCAAGTTTTCCCTCGCTCTGTTCGCTTATATTCTACCTTTGTATCTCAAACTATTTTATCTTTTCAAATTAACTTTAAGTCCATGCGACTTCCTCACCTACACACGGGACTTTTCCCCTCAGACTCGCTACACGAGTAACTGTATACATAAGGTAGAATTGCCCAAAGCAAGTTTCTCCTCGCTCTGTTCGCCAAAATTCTAACATTGTATGTAGTTCTATATTTACCTCAGTTCTGAGTTCACGCAATTTCTACCCTCAACCTCATTTCTCGTACTCTACACCTATAGCCTAGAAAGCCCATGCCAAGTTTTCCCCTTGCCATGTCCGCCTGAAAACATATCTTAAAGTATAGAGTTCCCCCAGTCCCAGTCTTAATGGCCTTAAGATTTTCATCATGTGTTTGTGACTCCCCTTCTCCTTGTTCACACTCCTCAATAGCATTTACCTTATAATATATTAGATGTTATTGTATATAGCCTTTTATAACTTTGATATTATCAAGAATTCCCTTAAATATCTAACTCTCCGGTGTTGTAAAACTGCTTGTAAATAATATTTATTTGTGTACTATACAATATTTTATTTACACAAAACTATGTCACCATAACCTTAAATAATTTCAACTATAAAATTATTTTCTCTATTCCTGGCTTCTCCAGCTTTAAGTATACTCAAACCATGTTCAGCCTTCTTTAACGGGGGCCATATGTCATAATATATACTCTTCCAGGAATAATAAAGCCAACCTACAGACAACCCAGAGAAAAACGGGAGGGTAAAGTCAGGTCACTTTAGACATCAGCGACATTCCAAGGGGCGACCACTGGGGCCCGTTACTTGGAACCTCGGGACTATTAAGACAGTTGGGGATTGTGGGCCACGCGAACGGCTGTGCCGGGCCCGTCTCTCCCTCTCTCTCTCTGGTTGCCTGGGTTCCTCTTCCAAATTGTGGTGTCCTTATTTATTTTTCCACCTTATTATTATACCAAATGTATATATTAAACTCTCACAGAGCAATATTGGGGAAAAGTAGCCTGTGTTATTGAAATGAAAGAGAATCACTTTTTACTATATTTTATATCGGGTAGAGTTGGCATTCTGCGCTCCAGGAACCTGGGTTATAAATATCTCTATTTTATATATGTGAGGAATATATTCAAAATAAAAGACTACCCATCAAACAATTGCTTTCATTTCAGGAATCACTGGGTTTTCATATTATATTAATGCTCAGATTTTCTTTTTTTTGACAAAGGAACAAATGGGTAAGCAATTTTAATTCAACACTTACTTTAAATTAACCAAAAGCCCTGATCCCTTGAGGTGTTGAATTAAAGAGGTTTGACTGTACTTCATTGGAATATTTCCCATATTCTACATATCAATTATCTGATAACTTGTAACCATCTTTCCACCTCTCTTTTGGGAACCAAAGTCCTATCCAGGAATTCCAAGGAATGTAGACGGATCAATCCAGAGTTTGGTCTAACTTGGCCTGGGTTGATGCAGCTGCACTCTTCTTCTGCACCTATGACACCACCCAGCGGCTGCTCCAGCCCCATGTTCCTGCTCCCTATGGCCACATGGCTTCTGCAGCCTTTGGGGAAGTGGTGAGGAGGGTCTTTTTGTTATATTCATCTTCTTCATGGAATTTATATAGTAATCTCTAACAACTTATTATAGAGCAATGGAAAACTGCCACATACCACATACACAGCTGAGATATAAAACAATATCCTATTTTTATAGTATAATTTCTTTAACAAAAAACTGACTATAATTCAACACTTACACTCATGAACAAAACTTAAGGAAGTTGTACCTTTTAGCATGTATATCGAAGGGGGTCAGTGGAAGGGGGTGGTCTAAACCATTGGTTTTTGACTGCTATGACCAGGTTCGTATCCCGCATTGGGCACTTTTTTTCTGAAAAAAAAAAAAAAAAAAAATGCTCAAATGGCCTCGATTCTTGCAAAAGTCCAACCCCACCAGCAAGTGCAAGTAACCAAACAGGGTTCTGGCACATTTGTAAGTGAAAAGTCGAACTGCTTTTCACATGTGTAGACATGTGGTGCACTTACATTAAAAAGCATTCGCCAACTTCTACCCACCATGATTATCATGGATAATAATAATAATAAAAAAAGTATGTATATCAGGATTCAGACGATAACAATGAAAGATATTTGATACACAGTGACCTTTATTAAAGACACGAGATAATCAAATTAAGAGAGAGAGAATGTATTACATATACAAACCTAATTCCATTATGATACTAAAGTTATCAGATGGTAATTTGGAAGTTTAAGAAAGAGAAATGAAAGTAAAAAAAAAAAAAAATATCTATATAAATAAACTTTTTTATCTGGCATTTTTTGCAGCAAAACTACTACTGAACTCTCATTCTTATTTTTGGTTTTATTAACTTTGGTGAAGTTATAACAACTTTTTGTTTCCTTTTTTTTTTATTTCTATGAAAAATAGACACTTTGGCCAGTTAGAGTTTTTTATTTTCTCAATGTTTCGACAAAATTTTTTGTCTTTGCCAGTAGAAGTAAATAAAAGTAAAGCATTTGGCAAGGCGTTAAAAATTGTTCTGAGGTTGCAAGGGCGTTCTCACATGATTTTTTAAAATTTAGTACAACATCTAAAGTACGAGTCAAAAATTTTGTTTCCTATTGTATCTTTATGAGAATTGGTGTATAGTGATAATTAGCTAAATATGATTGAAAAGTCACAATTCTATTAAAGTTAAGAATTTTTATAGTGCAATGATGCAATCTACCTTTAGAAGTTGTTGTTGTTTCTTATCCCCTTGTGTAAAGATTACACGAATTCCATGAGTTTATGCTCTTCAAGCTGTTTTATGATAAAGCAGCAGCCTCTCCCAAAGGTTCTGTTTAGTTCATCTAATGCAAGTCGAAATGTATTCAGGAGCTGCAGGTGCCAAGCTTCATTTTGGTCAAGTGGGGTAGATTTTGTTATTATTTTCTACCTTCAATGGCTTTAGATGGCCTGTTCTAAATCTTTTTAGTATTGTTTGGTACTGTCCATTTCTGAGGTTCAGAGCTCCTCCTGGATCCACGCCACTGTACCAGCTGTGCTAAGGTGATATCCTCCAGTTCTTTTTTTTTTTGTTTTGGCTATTGTCGCTATTTCTTTAAAAATAAGTTTATTTTTCTGTGGCAAGGGTTTTCTTGTGCCTTTTTTCGCTAGTGCATCAGCTCATTGCCTTCAATGCCAACTTGTGAGGTATCCATTGAAGGTGAATTTTTGAGGTTTTTTGAGAGTTTTTGGGGATAACCAATTATGTTCCTTCTTACTTTGTCTCCAAGTCCCCCTTGTGTGACTCAGTGTTGTATGGCACTTCTACTATCAGTAAGAATCCAGTTATCTTGATAATTAGTATATCTGATGGATTTTAAGGCTTCATAGATGGCTATAAGGTCTAATCTGAAGACTGAACAAAAATCTTGGTTTCTTCTGTTTATTTTCTTAATAACATTGATGGTTTTAATGAGACAGCCACTGCCAGTGTGCCCCAACTCTTCTCTACTACCATCGGTGTAGATAGTTATTGTATTTTTAGGAATGTTATTAATTATTTATAATAATAATTGTTTTAAGTATTCCGAATTTTGGTATTGTTTGTTGGTGGTTTCATTTAAAGTGGCATTAAAAATAACATTTTGTAGTTGTTCACATGGAGAAAATTTTTTCTGCAAATTATTTTTTTTTCTACTTTATATTGCCACGTAGAAAATTAGGGAAGACCAACTACCGGGTGGGACAACAATTTATTTTAGGCAGTACAAACTATGAGTGTTAAACAAATGATAAACAAAAGAGGGAAGTGTACAGAGTATAGCAAAATATAAACATAAAAAATAATACTCTGCTAATAAAATAATAAATACTTTGTTACATAGCCCACTCAGGGACGCCAAAAATGCCATGTGGAAAATTAGGGAAGACCAACTACAGGATGAGACAACAATTTATTTTAGGCCAGTACAAACTATGATTGATAAACAAAAGATAAGCAAAAGAGGGAAGTGTACAGAGTGTATAGCAAAATATAAACATAAAAAATAATACTCTGCTAATAAATAATGAATACTTTGTTACATAGCTCCTTCCCTATGGGAGCTGTGACCCATCGGCGATCTTCAGCTTGTCTTCCCTAACTTACCCAGCATCTCCACCAAAATGCCACGTGGAAAATTAGGGAAGACCAACCACGGGATGAAACAACAATTTACTTTACGCAGTACAAACTACGAGTGATAAACAAAAGATAAGCAAAAGAGGGAAGTGTACAGAGTGTGTATAGCAAAATATAAACATAAAAAATCATACTCTGCTAATAAAATAATAAATACTTTGTTACAATATTTTAAAAATCTATTTATTTTGGCCAGGTGGAAGGGACCTTCTTTTTTGAGTCATAAATTCGATTCCTGATTAAGTATGTAATTGGAAGTTCTGTGCTTGTTTCCATAACTCTTGATTTTATTTATATATTTTGTGAGATTGTAGCTTCTTCTATCCTTTAAGGGCATAATGAATGCCTTGTAAAGTACAATATATAATGAATGAAGACATTAAGACGTGAATGTCTCTTTTCGCAAATAAATCAAACTTCTAGTGTCCTTACTGCAATGAAAAAATATTGGGAGGGCAGGTATTTCAAAGACCTGTAATAATTCTATCTGCATTTAGTTATATTCTTTCCAGTAATTTTATATTTGTTTGAGATGCTGTACCATAGATTTGGTATCCATATTCCAGGATAGGTCTAATTAGAGATGTGTAAGTTAATTTTAGTGTTTTTGCATAGGCTCCTCAATCTATTCCTGAAATATATTTCAGGATTTTAGTCAGTGTTTTCCTTTTCTAATAACTTCTTCAATATGTTTACTGGAGTTAATTTCTGGATCCAGGGTGTAGCTGAGATATTTGGGATATTTATTATATTGTAATTGTTGTT
Organism: Cordylochernes scorpioides; assembly: GCA_030710605.1. Lineage (NCBI taxonomy): Eukaryota > Metazoa > Arthropoda > Arachnida > Pseudoscorpiones > Chernetidae > Cordylochernes > Cordylochernes scorpioides. The sequence continues at coordinate 27,008,380 of CP092870.1, read as the reverse complement.
CTTTTAGAATAATTTTTGGTCTTATTTTTTATAGTTTCTTATCAGTAGTAAAAGACAGGTTTCAGATTTTTGGGGGTTAAATTATAATTTATGTTTATTAGAAATTTTTTCTAGGTGGAGAAGAGTCTTGTTCAAATCCCTTTCAGCTTTTTTCCAGTTAGTGTTGCTGCTCCATAGAATAATGTCATCAACAAAAAGTCCAATATTTGTTTTATGTTAATTTTTTTCTTCTATGGCTGCAATAGGGTGAAGTGAGTTGGGCTAAGGACTGATCCTTGTGGTAATCCTTGGTACAATTTGAAAGTTTTTAGATAGAATGCCATTATATTTGACCCTGATGTATCTATTTTTAAGGAAATCATTTATCCAATTGATAGCTTTTACATCAATTTTGAAATTTTGTAATTAACTTGTTTTTCCATACCATGTCAAAAGCTTGTGTGAGGTCTAAAAAAGCAGCTATGGTGTGGTTAGTTGGTTTTCTGTTTTGTGCATCTTTTACCTTTTGTGTGAATTTGTGTTTCCCATGTTCTTTCCTAAATCCATATTGTTCTTCTGGTAAAAGATTTATTGTGTCAAAGTGGTAGGTGAGTCGTCTGAGTATATTTTTTCCCATTAATTTGCAGTAAATAGTTGTGAGGGAGATAGGTCGGTAGATTTTGGATCATCAGCAGATATGTCAAGTTAGGATCAGACATGACGTAGCCACGCAATAATATTTGAAATGAAGGCGATAAAAAGAAAATCACCACGTTTTTATCACCTTCATTTCAGATATGTCAAGTTTTTTAATAGGAATTATCTCTGCAGTTTTCCAGGAGTTATTAAAAATATCAAGAAGTCTTTCTTTGCCATTTTTGCCCAAGTTTGATATCATTTGACCATGGATTCCATCTGGCTCTGGAGTCTTGTTTAGGTCAGTGTTTTCTAATGCATAATCTAGCTCTTTCATATTGATTTTTCATGGAAAATATAATGAGTGCTGGTGACATTTTTACAGTCATGAATAAAAAATTTCGAGCCTTTTTTTCAATCTTTTACTTTATATTTGATTTTACTACTTATTTGATATGAATTACCAAAAGATTAGCAGCATTTTTGTAATTAGTTGTTGGAGTACTATCTGTATTCTTAATCATATTAGTGTTTTCAGTTTGTGGCTGAACTATGTCAATTTGTTTTGCCAAATGCCAAAGTTTTGTATATGGGTTTCTTGGGTTCAGGTTTTCACAAGTTTGCTTCCATTTTTCCCTTTTCATATTTATCTATAATCTTTTTATTTTTGCATTCACAATGTTCAGTTCAGTTTTTTTTTTTTTAAATAAAAAAATGCAACTCTCTGGCAAGAGGACACCTCTCTGTAAAGGACACTTTGACTCTGCAACTAGGTGTCCTTTTAACAGGGAAGTTCTACTGTATAAGGATAAATTTGTCCATTTGAAATTCAGACTTAAAAATTAAATAAATGATTAATTCATAAAAATATTTTGAAAAAAGGCTTTTATTCAAAATCCATTAAAAAGGAGAAAATAAATATTAAGTCTTCTCTGCCATTGAACAATTAGATCTATATGAGTCACAATAAAAGCGGCGGGGACAATCATCAAGAATTTAAACTTAACATGATTTATTATGAAGCAACTGATAGCCAGTTTCTCTGTTTAACTATATATTCTACCTCTTCTCTCCATACAATGACTTTCTCCTGCTGCCCTTATTTTGACACATATAGATCTAACTGTTCAATGGCGAAAGCTGAAATATTTATTTTTTCCTTTTTAAAGCATTTAAATGAAAGCTTTTTAAAAACTATTTTATTAATTAATTATTCAAAACTATTCAGCCTATTTCAATTTAACTGGCTATAAATCAACACAGACTGTGAACACCCCCCTTAATATTGATAACATGACCCGGTAATATTTCTACTAACAGCGAATGTTGTGATATATTAATTGTTATTTTAACACACTAATTCAACACCAACTTTATTTCTATTGAAAATTCTTATTTTTATTTGGTCTTATTACTTCTCACTTTAAATACGTAATGTTGAATTCAAAAGAGAAAAAATACAGAGCATTTTGTGAACATTATAATGTTTTCTCAGCTTTTAATATCAATCAATAACATTAAACTTGTTCTAAAAAAAAAATTAGGAACAAGATAAACACCTCTTTTTCTCTCTCTAAGAATTTAAAGAGAAAAAAATAAAATAAAAAAAAGAGACAGAACAAATAATCATAATCATTATTGTTTAGGTATATTTAATTTCAAATTTCAATGATTGTGTTCCATTGTGTTGACTTAACAATAATTGTTTTCCCCAGGTGTCGTGTTTAGTCAGAGTTCCTGTGGAGGTAGTCAAACAAAGAGCACAGGCCTGCCACTCCTACTCCAGTGCTCACATCCTTCACCTCACCTTGAAATCTGAGGTCAGTGTTCCTCTATGTTGAGAGACCTACCATTGTGTAGACTGGCTCAATAACAGAGTTGCCTTTGTCAGCTTTCTCCATTAAACCACTCTATAAACACACATAAGCTTTCTTAATATTAGATGGCAACAGTTTCTTTTGAACTTATTAAAAATTTGAAATACTATTGACCATTTGATTTATCAATTTTGATTTATTTTCAAAAGAAGTTGTCTCTGTGAAAAAATATTTTTAACAAACACTATTGCAATGATTTTCTAAGAATTTTTCTTCCTAAAATTTCTAATTCTTCACTCTTTTTTTTTCTTGCTGTTTTACAAGGTAACAGTGCTGAATAAAAAAAAAAGAAAATTGTAAGTAATTTTTCAGTAATAGCATTGTTACCATCTTCAGATAAAGGCACTGAATGTGGAAATGTCACAGCTTGGTCTTAATTAGAGTAGAACCTGGTTGCTGCCCATGGATTTACCTTAACTTTGAAGCCTTTTTCACATCACCTTTCAACATGACAATATATGACCTATTGTTGACCATGGTGTTCCGATACAGAGGGTGCCTAGTCCAACATGTTCTTTAGATCTCTCACCAATTGAAAACATCTTGCAGAAACATTGTTTGCAGATAGACTGGCATGATAACTCCTCTCCAACCAGTTTGGTTGAAGTGCATGTATGGACTTGGGTACCTGCAACTATACTGTGTCTATTTGATGCCCAGCAGCTGGTATTGCAGCCATAGGTGGCTATTCTGGGTGTGTGGATTGCTGAATCACATTATTTCTCTCAATATTACTTGAAAATTTAATCAATACTTCCTGCCCATATAGATTGTATGTTTAATAAATATCATTGTTATTTGAATTTGTTCTTAGTTTAATGGAAATCAGTGTATATTTCAAAATGAATATGTATTCAATGATTCTTGCATTCACTTATTTTTACTAATTTTGAATTCCTTTTTTAATGCTATTGTATTTTTTTTTTAAATAATATAAGCATACTGTTTCGGGAACATTTTTAAAATCAAATTTAAAAATACACTTGGATATAAAGTTGCATCATCTGACTAGGATACTATTGTGGCCATTTAGAGGCTAAAAGCACCAAAGTGCTATCACTCAGTGCCATCTATGAACCAGAGATTAGGTTCTGCCACAATGGCTTGTTTACCCAGGTTTCAATCCTAGATAGCTGATTTCAGGTACAGTCGAACCTCCATGAGATGACACCTCTCTACAAAGGATAGTTTTCTTTCTAAAATTATCATTTTTACTAATTAGCAGCTTTCTGGTAAGAGGGCACCTTCACAGGTGTCCTTCACAAATATTAGCTCCAATTCATGGAGTGCAGGGATTATTAAAAAAGTTAGATGATGTGTGGTGCGACAGTATGCTATGTAAATAACCCACCTAGTAATTCAAAATTAAGCTAAAAATTTGTTTTTGTCATGGAGAGGGAACTTAAATATATGATATACAGGACGGCTTGTGAGTAAGCCAACAAAATTCAGTGAAAGGTTTTAGACCTTAAGATAAGTAAAAATGTGTGTCAGAAATGAATATTTAGTGAAAGAGAGAGGATTTTAAAAAATTGTTCACTATTTTAGTAACTCCTTACCCTCCATTTAAAACTGAAGTCTGTGATAAAATCAGATTGATTGAAAATTTAAATGCAAATTTTTATTGTATACAAATTATATGCTTTACAAATTCTATTCATTACTTCTCAAAATATTGACCTTTATTCTATCAATTGGCTACTTTTATTTGGCCCATTGAATCTTGCCAGTTAGTTTTAGCAAGTTAATGGCCAATAGAATCTGGGGAAACCAGATTGCTTTACCAATTTCTCATGATGCCATGGCACTCTATCCATCATCTTCAACAGTATAACAGTGGAGGAAACTTTCTATTGTGATGTAAGAGATAATGATAACTTGACACTGGAGAAAATCTATAAATAAAGCGTCATACACAGTAAGATCATACTAAAACAAACCTTGGATATAGCAAACCCTCCAATATAACAAACCTTTGATATAATCCCCAATATTAGTGACACCATATAGGGACCCATAGATATAGTGAACCCATAGCAATAGTGAACCAAAAGTTCAATCTCATTGGAGTTCGCTTCAGCAAGGGTTTACTGTTATATCTTTATTAACCAGGGTTCCTGAAGTAAACATATTGAAGCGATGCAGAAAAGTAGAAGAGAAGAAGTGGGAAGGCCAAGGGAGGCAAGGCACGCCCGCGCGAGCACGCCGGCGCGAGGGAAGAAAAGAACAGTTTGGAACGGCTTTGGAAAGCAAATGTTTACCTCCCATGTATGAGGGGCTCCTTCAGGGATTGTGTGGATTAACAAGTGGAGGACGAGGAGAAACCTACCTGGGGCGGCATTAAAGGCAAGTGTTTATCTCCCATGTATAGTTATTAATATCCCTTTTTAAGTTCTTATAATAAATATACCGCACTAAGCTGTATCCTAAACGAACTCACATTGTCTTCTCAGTAAACCTTGAACGCAAACATCGACGGCTGAGAAGAGGCGTAACAATTGGTGTCAGAAGTGGGATACAGCTTAGTTAATTTTAATTGAAGATTTTATTTTGCGCCAATTCAAAAAGAAAAATGGAAAAACTAACCGACCCCGAAATCGAAAAATTCACAAAATTGCTCAGTCAGATAAGCCAGAAATTAGATGTGCTCGGAGAAAACTGGGATTCTCGATTGAGCCGACTCGAGCATATTCGGAATGTCAAACGTTCTGCCACACTCAATGTACTATCGCCAGAAAATCTTGATGGCTTTTTAAAGGCAATCACAGCAACCAATATCCCACGTATTCAATGTCTGAGGGGACAAAAGACGAGTCCAGGTGATGAAGATCCCGGCAAGACCATCACAACAAAGACCATCACGTCGGGAGACGTCGAAAGTGAACTGTCAGAATCTACGCTGGAAGATTCTCCCGTGATCCAGAAGTCCGAAGAGTGTCGGCAGCAGGAAATGATCAAGACTGGTTGTGTAGCGGAGGAAGACGAGCTGATCGCCTCCGACCACGGCTGTGGCACGAGTGTTTTGTATAAAACCAAGCGGACGGAAGGAGAATGCCCTCAAGGTAATATACAGAGCGAAAATTCAACCCCTGGGATTCTTTCTGAAATACTCCATGAAAAGAACAACGATCTTGGCGAGCTGCAATGTGACGGCGTGGCTGACTTCTGCGACAGTGACAGGTTGTCAGGGACTACAGCGGCGATCCAACTGGACGGGACGGAGCTGGGCGCTCCGTGGAAGTGCGACAAGACTAGATGGTCGAAGCACCCCAAAGTTGGAGCCGGCAACCCGACTGAACGGGATAGAGCATTGGACGCTCTGTGGAAGTCCGACGACAATGTCTGTGACGCGGAAGTCGTGCGCAATGTGTCAGCGCCGTCGTCTGCAGTGCAAGCTGAAGAGATGTGCCAAGAACGTGTACCATTCATATTCGTTCCTTCTCCCGAAAAGGTGGAGATCAAGCAGCCACCGCCTGGGAGGAGTTCTACCGACCTTGAGACTGCCACGGGATCCGACACCTCCAGAAGGTTTAAGAAATTCACAGCCCTGTGCGTGGTCGGCACTAAGGAGCCCAGGTTTGAAGGGTTAGGAAAAAGAGAGCCTCTAGAGCAAGCGAATGGGAAACCTAGAGAAGAAAAGGGAGGCCACGAAATGGACAGCGTAGATCAGGTGGACGAATCCACTGTAAAGATCGGCCATCTACAGCCCCGTCGTGGAGGGAAGCGGCGAAAGCGCAATACAAACGATCACAACCCTTTGTACATTGCGGCTACAGAGTGCTCACAAGGAGAATTCAAGATATCAGATGGAAGCATCGTGGGCAGTGAGGTATGGCCGCCATCTTGTGGAGAACCACCGCCCTGGGCTGGACAGCGAGACCAATCAATGGCGTCGGCACTGGTTAAGAGTGGAAAGAAAGCGCGAGTTGAGAAGTGGTTCTGCAGGCAAGGGTTGGTGTTGGCCCTGCCGCTACGCTTCCGGAAGGCTGACGACCCTCATGTGGCCAGAGACGTCAGGGAGATCAAAGGGCCGCCGATCAGCGCCTCTGGTGAAATCAGCCTTTTCGGGACGAAAAGGATTGAGAAGGGGGCAGTGAAGCGATGCAGAAAAGTAGAAGAGAAGAAGTGGGAAGGCCAAGGGAGGCAAGGCACGCCCGCGCGAGGGAAGAAAAGAACAGTTTGGAACGGCTTTGGAAGGCAAATGTTTACCTCCCATGTATGAGGGGCTCCTTCAGGGACTGTGTGGATTAACAAGTGGAGGACGAGGAGAAACCTACCTGGGGCGGCATTAAAGGCAAGTGTTTATCTCCCATGTATAGTTATTAATATCCCTTTTTAAGTTCTTATAATAAATATACCGCACTAAGCTGTATCCTAAACGAACTCACATTGTCTTCTCAGTAAACCTTGAACGCAAACATCGACGGCTGAGAAGAGGCGTAACAATATGTAGCCAACAACTTTTTGGTTTGATTTACAATGGCATTGGAAGTCCCCAGGATATTAGGTGGCACCAAGAAGGTTTTCCAGGGTGACAGGTTAAATTAGTAGCCTGGTATTTTTGGTGTTGGAAAGCTGGGCAGTGAAGAGGATCCACAGTTTATCTTCTTCATCCAGGTAGTGAGGTGCTCTTTCAAGGTTGTTACACAGTCTGCCTGGATGTAGCCATGACCAGGTGGATGGTTTAGTGCATCAATGTTTTATGTAGCATGGAGAGCTAAAGTAAACTGTCATCTTATATCATAGATAATTATTATATTTGTAAATACAATTTAATACATAAAGGAAACAATGGAGAGTAGTTATTATATATAACTCCATTCTTCTTTCTATTTATTCTATTGTACATTTTATTCAGAATAGTTTCTAGTTAAAATTATATCCCTTAATTATCATTATGACTTCTATGTGTTTTTTTTTACTTCAAAAGCTTTCTTATAAAAATAAAATTCAAAATAAAGAGATATTCATATTTTATTCTCTTTCACATTGATACACATAAAGAATTTAATATTTGTGAAAAGAATAATTCTATAAAAATAAATATTTCCAGGAATTCATATTTATGGGATAGTTTTCATATTATTTTCTGGGGTGTATCCTTGAATTCTGTCGTTTCAATAACAGGACCCCCTGTATGGTTGTTTCAGGGCTACAGAGGACTCTACCGGGGCTACCTCAGCACTATCTCAAGGGAAATTCCATTTTCTCTCATTCAATTTCCTCTCTGGGAGTTCTTGAAGGTTGGTTCATTCTTTTCATTTCTACAGAAGCAAATACACTAAAACTCCGCTTAAACAAACCTGGGATATCGAGGACCTTACCTTATAATGAACCTGAAATAATCTCCATTTTTATTTTATAATACAGTGAACTATGGCTATAACAAACCATGGCTATAGTGAACCACAGGTTCAGTTCCATTGAGGTTCGCTATAGAGAAGTTTTACTGTAATTATGATAGAAAGCTATGGTAACTCCAGTGAAACTATTTATTTAAAGATTGTCTAAAACATGATACTTCTGGTCTCTCTCAGAAGAGATCTCTCATTGATTTAAAAAAAAAAAAAAAAAAGAAATTGGTAATCATTTTAGTTTTAACACTTTCTAGGCCAGAGTCAGGTGGCATCCGATGTTGAGAGGGTTGAGAATTATTTTATGTAGAAGAAATAGATGTAGAATATATTATATTGATGAGGCTGAAGTGGGGATATAAAACTCAATTTATTGGTAGGTTGCAGTACATTGTCCTGGTGGGCTATGGTCACCATGGCCCGTTCCAGGGCTGGGCTTGTGGTCCGGTTCTGGAGGGTTGTTGAGGTCCGATTCTCTGCGGTATAGCCGTTGGGGGGGTTAGATCTGGTACAAGACATCTTTCGTTCGCCGGGCAAGGATAAAAAGAAAAAAAAATAAATAAATAATGCACGAAGGTCCAACGATAACTGGCACGTTGTATTTGTAAGCATTCCGCGAAAACGGTGGTCCGTGGTCAAATACAACTTGTGCCTGTTATCTCTGTGGTGCCGTTTCTCTGATAAATAAATAAAATAAACAAAATTTAAGATAATTTTGCAACGTCACGTGTATTTCCGGTCGGTTGCTTGTTGACACACAACACCACCCCCCCTCTTATCTTAGACTCGGTCCCTCGAGTCGCCGTTATCTTTCTAGAAATTCCTTAAGTCTCGACACGTGCGCTAACGTGCTCTGGCGCCTACTATTTTCGTTGCGTCCGTCCTGTGGTCGTAACCTATATGTCGTTTCCTTGATTCTATCCGTTATTACGTACGGTCCTACGTATTTCGGTAGAAATTTCTCCGCTTTCCCTGGTTTTCTGCGAGACGACTCCAGTAGTACCAGGTCGCCCACTTCAAACTTCCGGAAGCGGTCACGGTTCGCAAGGTCATACTGACACTTCGTCATCATTGTCCGGTCTCGGTAGTTTTCGTCGGCAATTTTCTTTAATCTCTCGTTTTCTAAAATGCGGTTGGTCACGTATTCGTCGTAAGTTTTTACTGGCTCGTCGACGGTTGGTAGTCCTACGTCTAGGGACGTCCTCGGTTCTACGCCAAATATCAACTTATGCGGTGTCACCTGTGTCGACGACTGAATGGACGAGTTATACGCAAAAGTCGCCGTTTTTACGAATCTCGGCCATTCGGCGTGATCGTCCTCGAGATAAACTCTGATGCCGTTTTTTATGATGCCGTTGAGTTTTTCGCATAAGCCGTTTGTTTGCGGGTGTGCCGCGGAAGCCATAATATGTTTAATCCCGTACAACCGTGTAAAGTCTCTAAAAGTACTCGAATCGAAAGATTTGCCTTGATCGGATATTATGCATTTCGGAGTACCAAAAACGTAGAGCAGATTGTCTGAGAGTGCGTTGCACGTGGTTTCCGCCTTTGTATCTTTTACCGGGATCGCGAGTGCGTATTTACTAAAATGGTCTACGATCGTTAGAATGTGTTCGTAGCCTTCTACCGATTTTTTGAAAGGACCTTGGTGGTCTATTCCCACTCGTTCCCAGATGTCTGTTGCTGGTGGTAACGGTTCTAGCGGGGCCGCGGGTTTGAACCTCTGTGGTTTGAAGGCCTGGCACACTTTGCACGACCGAACGTATTTCCGCACGTCTTCTTCCAGACCTTTCCAGTAGAACCGTTGCTTAATACGGTGGACCGTCTTCGCTACCCCCATGTGTCCTGCCTCGGGTATATCGTGCGCTGTTTTCATTATTTCGGATACGCTTTGCTTTGGTGCTACGACCAACCATTGGTTACCTTGTGTTGAATGGTTCTTTTTATAAAGGATCCCGTTTATTTTTTTATATTCGTCCCGTGTTTTAGCGTCTGGTAGTTTCCCGGTAATATCGCGGCAAAACGTGTCTTCCTTTTGTCCGTTTTCGTCGATCCGTACTGTGCATGCCGTTAAATCGTTGAAGTTGTCTTCGACGTTCGTATCGTTTTTGTGGAACGGGTTGCGTGAGAGTGCGTCCGGTGCAACGTTCTTCCTCCCTGCGCGGTGGACTATTTCAAAGTCGTGCTCCATGAGTTTTAACCCCCATCTAGTAAGTCTTGAGCACGGGTCACGTACGTTAGCTAGCCACGTTAACGCGCTATGGTCGGTTACGACTTTGAATTCTCTCCCGAAGATGTACGGCCGTAACTTTTGTAGAGCCCAGACTATTGCTAAACACTCTAGTTCTGAGATACCATATTTACTCTCGTGTTTCGATGTCGTTCTCGACAAGTAGTGGATCGGGTGCAAAAACCCGTCATTGTCCGGTTGCATTAGCACCGCGCCTAATCCCACGATTGATGCGTCCGTATGTATTTCTATTCTAGCGTCTGGGTTGAAGTGTGCTAGAATTGGCTCCTCAGTCAATTTTTTTTTAAGGTTTCGAAAGCTTCTATTTCGGCCGGACCTATCACGAATTTCTTATCTTTTTCCGTTAAACACGTCAGCGGTTTGCTTATCTTTGAAAAGTTTTTTTATGAAACGGCGATAATAGCCGCAAAGTCCCAGAAACGAACGAACTTGCTTGACATTTTTCGGAATCGGAAATTCCTTAACCGCCTCGATCTTATCAGTAGCCGGTTCTACGCCGTTTTCCGATACCACGTGTCCCAAAATTGGTAACTTTTGGTAGGCGAATCTACATTTTGATGGTTTTAGGGATAAGCCTGCCCCGCGGAAACATTCTAGAACATTTGTTAACCGCACGTTGTGTTCACGTATGTCTCTTCCGTACACGATGACGTCATCTAGATAAACCATACACTCGGACCATTTCAATTCAGCTAACAGTGTATCCATGATTCTTTCGAAATGACCCGGTGCCCCGGTTAAACCAAAGGGTAACACTTGAAACTCGTACAACCCGTTACCTGTCGTGAACGCTGTAATTGGCTTGCTTGTTTCGTCCAGTGGACACTGCCAATAACCGCTAACAAAATCCGTGTGAGAGAAATACTTCATTCCCGCTAAACGGTCCAGGCAGTCGGTGATATCCGGTAATGGATATGAAAATTTTTCGGTTACGTTGTTAACTTTTCTATAGTCCACACAAAATCTATAGGATCCGTCTGATTTTTTAACCAAAACGACCGGGCTCGCCCATGGAGATGTTGATTTCCTAATAACTCCTTTTTCACACATTTCTTTAACCTGTTCCTCTATAATGTCACGTTCCTTAGGACTGCGGCGATAGGCTTTTTGTCGAATTGGTTCCGTGTTCGCTTTAAGTTTAATGTGGTACGGTTCGATATCTGCCGCCTTATTCCACTCTTCCGAGAAAAGTTCCCGATACCTGTACAATACGTCCAGTACGTCGATTTTTTCGCTGTCCGATAGCTCCGGGTTTATATCGAACTTCTGTGGTTCGTATTTGCACGTGGCCGTCGTACTGTATCCCACCTGTTCACTTAGGAAAGAAACATTCGCTATTTCCCCGCCGGATCGTAACAAGCACGAGTTTGCTACCAACCGCACCGGCTCGTTCCTAGTATTTATGACATCAATGAATATCTCGGATACCGTTTCGGAAACGTGTACTGATGGTATTAGTAGCCCCGTTCTTCTTACGCAGTCGGGGTGGGGTTCTAAAATGCCCGCCATTACTGTTGGCCCTTTTAACTTAACCCTCGTTTTACAACGTGGTGCAATTTCAAGGTCGTTTAGTATGCAGTACTTTTGTTTGGGGTTTTTCCGATCGTTCGTAATTGTGCCTAACCTCTCGAGTTCCCGTTCTTCGTTTAGTTCTACCACGTGGTCGTCCGCGCCTATTTTTGGCCTATACAATTCTACCGATTCGTCTCTAAACATAATTTTGCAATGATAGTTTGTTAGAATATCGACGCCGAAAATAATCTTTTCCCCGTTTCCTGGAATTATGGTGAACCTGCCACATATGTCGAAACCATCAATGTTGACCTCCAAGTATGTGCACGTGTTCGAGACTACTGACCCACTTATTCCCCGTATAAGTAATTTTGAAGGCATTCTAGCACATCCTAAGTGCGTTGGCTATTCCTTCGTCTATGCAGCTAACATTTGCCCCTGAATCGAAAATCAGTTTGCCTACATGTGTCTCATTGATATGCGTGATTAAACAGAAATTTGTCATACCTGTCCAACGGAATTTTTCCATTGCTGTACCCCCTATTTCTAAAGTGGATTTTTCTATTGGTACCTTATTTAATGTCTGTTTCTCGTTAACCCCCGGTTGTCCTTTTACCCTGAAGATTATGCGATTGGTGTTACCAGTAACCTCGGAAAATACACGTGGTACGCTCTCTACACTGTTTGAAACTTCCACCACAGGATTAGAGGCAAAATTGTACTTACCACGTGGCCTCCTTTTCGGGCAATCCCAGTGTTTGTGCCCCGTCTGGTAACAAGTGAAGCATCTTGGCGTCCCGTCCGGTAGCATAAATCTTCTTGCTTTTTCCATGGGCGTTTCGGTCCTTGGATTTCGTCCTTGTTTTTGTTCCCACTCTTCCGCCGTCCTCGTAGTTGTTTCCCAACTCGTCGTTGTACCTGCCTCCGTCCGTTCCTTGTTCCATTTATCCGCCTGGTCGAGGAATTTCGCCGCCTGTAGGAAGTCGGCCTCTTCTGGGTTCCGCGTGGTGCTCCACGAGGCTGCCAGTAGTAGGCAGTCTTTTGGAGCCAATGCCCACAATGCCTCCTTGCTTGAATCAAACGGCGAAAACTCGCCTGCCGTCGCGTGGGCCGTAATCAGGTTCATCAAATATCTCCCCGTATCTTCCGTGGACTGGGGCCGTCTCGTTTTCTTTAATTCGTTACCCCTACTACGTGCCCGGCCGTCGTTCCTTGGGTAGCAAAGTTTCAGTGCTTCCAAGACGTCTTCAAGTGCGGCTGAAGGGTCAAACCTGCACTTGATAAATTCGCGGCCGTCAAGTGGAAGCCGCCGTACTAGGGCCTTCGTCCAGTCTCCCTTCGGTACCTTGCTCGCCGTCAGCCACGTCTTGAATTCCTCTACGTAGTCCTCGATGTCTTCCTCCTCCGGGTTGAAACACGGCGTCTCTCCGTAGCCGATATTTATGTTCGCGGCTTGAGGTGCTGGGCCGACACTGCTCTCCACCATGTGATGAGGCTGAAGTGGGGATATAAAACTCAATTTATTGGTAGGTTGCAGTACATTGTCCTGGTGGGCTATGGTCACCATGGCCCGTTCCAGGGCTGGGCTTGTGGTCCGGTTCTGGAGGGTTGTTGAGGTCCGATTCTCTGCGGTATAGCCGTTGGGGGGGTTAGATCTGGTACAAGACATCTTTCGTTCGCCGGGCAAGGATAAAAAGAAAAAAAAAAAAAATAAATAATGCACGAAGGTCCAATGATAACTGGCACGTTGTATTTGTAAGCATTCCGCGAAAACGGTGGTCCGTGGTCAAATACAACTTGTGCCTGTTATCTCTGTGGTGCCGTTTCTCTGATAAATAAATAAAATAAACAAAATTTAAGATAATTTTGCAACGTCACGTGTATTTCCGGTCGGTTGCTTGTTGACACACAACAATATCTTGATGGTGTATCCATAAATAAATACAGTAGAACCTCCTTTTAGGGAAAACCCCGCTAGCGGACATCTCTCCACAAAAGACAGTTTTAATTTGCAAACTTACCATTTTTACAATTTATCAACTCTCCAGTAAGAGGAAAACTCTCCCTAAAGGACACTTTGGCTCTGAAATTAGGTGTCCTTTACAGGGAGGTTCTACTGTATATGTAAAATAAACCGGGGATATAGGGAAACTTCTTCATAACAAACCTGAAATATTCCCCATTTTTATTTTATAATACAGTGAACTATGGCTATAACAAACCATGGCTTTAGTGAACCCCAGATTCAGTCCCATTGGGGTTCAATATAAAGGGATTTTACTGTATATACTTTATAAAAATATATGAAAGAGCAAATGAGTTGGCTCTATTTTTCTTCAATCTCTATATGTATAAAAGAGTCAGTATATATATATGAAAATATTTCCGGGAAGATTTTGATCTATAAAACAGAGTCACCTCTCTCGTCAAAATAGATGGCATCTAGGTTTGACGTCTTATTTTAATGGGAGAGGTGACCTTGAGAATGTTCCAGCTCACAGATTGCAATTTCAAAACAAATTTAGGGGCATTATTTGTTCACATTTACATCCATTTTTGCCACATGATTTATATACATTTTTACACATTCTTTTATTTTAATATTTCAACTTTGAGTGCTATGTTCCCCTAGGGACACTTGCACTTTAGAGGTAAACTAAACATAGAAAGAAAAGAAAGAAAGATCATTTGAAATATGTACAAGAATTAGTATGCAATTTAGTTAGATGAAAAGATAAAATAAAATATCAATACAATTCAAATATGTACAAAGAGTTGGTATGCAAATATAGTTAAATGAAATCAATTGTAGTGTATTTGAGGAAGACAATTAACAATTATTCACAATACAAACTATGTGTAGGTTTGCGAGCGTAGGGTCACTTCCCTTTACGCCTCGAAAGCTAAAATTAAAAACAACCAAAGACCGTTGTTTACCGTTCGTTTATTTTTAAAAGAATGTTTTAGAACAAAAAGCACGCCACTGCCGGCGCGCACGCGTGCTTTCTGGCGAGAGCAGTTTCACGCGACCGCCCTCCAGCGAGAGAAGCTTTTTCTTAATTACAATGCAAATCCTTAACTATATTTACAGGTTTCTATTTTATAACTATTTCACATATTTACACTATGCTAAACAGAGTTAATGTTTAAATAAAAGTGTTTCAATGGAATTTAGAAGTTTTTAAAGAATTCAAAATAAATCTACAAAACTAGTTGAATTTTATATATTTGTTTTTGTTGAAATTAGATCAAATGGGTTTGATACATTTAGTCCATTGTTTATTCTATACTCTTTGAAGACGGGGTAATTTAGCAGAAAATGAATAGAAGTTTGTTCCTCACATCTACTGAAACATCTTAAATCTTACTCTGCTTGGATATAATTTTAAAAACTTCTAAAATTTCCATGATTTGTAATAAATTGAGAGTTGTTGAAATTTGCCCAAAAATAGTTTGGAATATTAGCTGGAAAGAAACTTTGAAATGTTTGTATAGTATTTTTCTTTAATAATGCGCGCGCGCCATTCTAGATTTTATAAAATTTTCAAGTATGCCTGGAATATCCGAGTCATAGCGCTGTTGGTCCTCAATCGATAAATTATTCAGATCATATTTTAGATTTCTGGATTCCATATAGTCCATAATCAAAGGGATATTTGCCAGAGTGTGCATACAACTATAGCTAAAACTATTGTTTTATAAGTTTGTGTACACCATTTTTTGTTGGAATAATCAATTTCAACATTTTACTCTTCTTTTATTTTTGACCAATTGACCGCTGTGTATATATAATAATGATTGTGGCTTGTTCAAAAAGAAAAAAGGTGAGGTCAGTAAGTTTGTTAATTTTTTTTATTTTAAAGTAAGCTGCTTTAAGTTCATGTAAAATAACTAATTAAAGTTCTTCTTTCTTCAGAAATAAATTTGTCGGTCTTCTTTTTTGCCCAAAAGGTTATGGGCCCAGACACCTATTATCTAAGAAACTAAGAATCAAGAATGTCCAGTTTATATCAAATTGAGAAATTGAACAAGCAAAACTTTGAGACACGGAAGCTTCAAATGCAAATGATTCTAATTCATTCTGATCTGTGGAGTTATGTTAATAAAGCTAATATTAAGCCTGAACCTGGTAACCAAGAGTTTACTAATTGGCAAAATAAGGATCAGAAGGCTCTCGCTACAATTGCATTGAGCTTGAATCCATCAGAACTAGTTCATATTAAGAACTGTAAGAATGCTGAAGAGGCCTGGAAAAAGATTGAAGAAGTTGACCGACCAAAGGGACCTGCGACGAGAGTTTCCCTGACCAAAAGGCTGACACAGATGAAAATGTGGTGTAATGATGATTTGCAAGATTACCTGAGTAAATATACTTTATTGGCAGACAATCTAGGTGAAATTGGGGCTCAAGTACCCGAAGATATTTTAGTTGTACTCTTGTTGTGTAGTCTTCTAGAATTGTACGAAGGATTCAGGACTGCAATAGAAACCAGAGATGAGCTACCAAAACTTGAAACTTTAAAGGTGAAGATTATAGAAGAAGATCGAAGAAAACATGAAATAGAAGGAACTTCGTCTGGAGAACAAAATGCCTTTGTTGGAAATCCAGAAAGAAAAACTACTAAATCTACTAAACCAACAAATCGGAAGGATTTCAAATTTAACAGCTATTACTGTGGCAAGAAAGGCCACAAAGTGGCTAACTGCTGGTCAAAAAGGAACTCTAAAAGGAACAATACTCGAATGGCTGCTTCTCTGGGAATTAGGGATGAAAAACCTCTCGATGTTAACGAGTGGTGCCTGGATAGCGGCGCAACTGCAAACATGTGCTGCTTACGAGAAGCATTTTCAAATCTAAGAGAAACAGAACCAATACCCGTTAAATTAGCGAACGACCAAAGCATAGAAGCTTTAGGTAAAGGAACGGTAGAATTGGAAGTTTTGGAGCATGGTGACCATTTTTATTGATTTTGGAAAATGTATTGTTTGTCCCAGGACTGAAAGGAAATTTGTTTTCAGTCAGCAGCTGTGCAGAAAAATCATTCTTTGTGAAATTTATGAGAGAAAAAGCGGAAATTGTGAATCCATTGAGGAAAATTTGCATAGAAGCTTACAAAAGAAACAGACTTTACATATTGCGTCAATCCAAATGTGCAAAAGCGCAATTTACAAGAATGTGTATAGATAGAAATAGCTGTGAAATTAGGCATAATAGGTTTGGTCATCTTAATTTTGATGACCTTAAAAAATTGCAGAGAGAAAATTTAGTCAATGGATTACCCAAAGATGAATTTAAAAGTATATCAAGTTGTGAAATTTGTATTAGGGGTAAACAGACTCGATTGCCATTCCCAGAAGTCTCTCTGACAAAGTCAACAGAACCACTGCAACTTATGCATTCTGACATATGTGGACCTATGAGAACAAAGTCATATGGCGGTGCACTGTACTTCTCAACTTTTATCGACAATTTCTCACAAATGATATTCACTTTTATTATGAAACGAAAAAGTGAAGTTTTCAAAGGATTTAAAGAGCGAACAGAACTCTGGTAGAAATGACTAGATGTTTCATAATTCAAGCGAATCTTCCAGATCCACTTTGGGCTGAACTTGTGTACACATCTACATATATCAGAAACAGATGCCCAAGAACAAATGAAAGTCAAACTCCGTATGAGATGTTTACAGGAAGAAAACCAACTGTTTCTCATTTAAGAATGATTGGATGTAAATGTTTCACTGTTGACAACCGTCCTAGAAGAGGAAAATTCGCTCCTTGTAGTGAAGAATACCGACTGGTTGGCTATTCTCCCGAGTCAAAGGCGTACAGATTATGGAAGCCTGGAACAAACATGATGATAAAAAGTCGAGATGTACGTTTCCTCGAATCTGAAAACTCTACCATACGAAATGACGTGATGCAAATTGAAGCTATACCACAGAAAAAGGAAGATATATTATTGGAGGAGGAAAGTTTTAAGGATGATGAGAAAACTTTGCCCGGAACTGAATCAGAGTTTTCACGTGAACCATCAGAAACAACGGAAGTCATCTCGCAGAGAGGGAGAGGAAGACCAAGAATTTTATGGACTGGAAAGCCGGGAAGACCACGAAAGGAATACGTTGAAGCTAATTTGTCTAAGGATTTTCGACAGAACACCAGTTTGCCAGATCCAAAGGATTTAGATCAAGCTTTGTCTAGTGAAGATTCACATCTATGGAAAAGGGCCTTGAAGGAAGAGTACAGTTCCCTTTTGTAGAATGGAACTTGGGAACTTGTTGATCCTCCTAAAGGCAAAAATATAATTGAAAATAAATGGGTCTTCCGAAAGAAATTTAGAGCCGACGGCTCTATTGAACGATATAAGGCTCGACTTGTGGCAAAAGGTTATTCCCAAAAATACGGTATTGATTATGAGGAAACCTTTACACCAGTTGTACGCCACAGTAGGATCAGAACAGTTTTAGCCTTGGCAATTGAATATGACGACATGATTGTTGCTGCAGAAGAAGAAAATGCGCTGATTTGCTTCAAAGAAAATATGAAGAAGTTGTTTAAGATAAATGATCTTGGAGCACTAAATTATTTTCTTGGGATACGGGTACAGAGAAGAATGGATGGATCTATAGCTCTCGATCAGGAAAGATACATTGAAGACCTTCTAGAGAAATATGAGATGAAAGAATCGAAACCGATCTTTACACCTATGGACCCTAATTACAAACTGACAAAAATATCGCCTATAGATGGTGAGAATGAGCCAGTAGATAAGGTGGAGTATCAATCTTTGATAGGATCACTGATCTACCTATCTGTCTCAACAAGGCCTAATATTGCCTATACGATAAGTGCTTTAGGACAATTTAGCAACGATCCTAGAAGACAACATTGGAATGTTGCAAGGCGTGTTCTCCGCTATTTGAGAAAAACCTCAGGTCTCAAGATTACTTTCAGAAAATCGATTAAAGAACTTCATGGCTATGTAGACGCGGATTGGGGCGGAAACCTCATGGACAGAAAATCTCATTCAGGATTTGTGTTTTACTTGGTGGGCGGTCCAATAACGTGGGAATCCAAAAAACAACAGACTGTTTCCCTTTCAAGCACTGAATCAGAATACATCGCACTTTGTGAAGCTGTTAAGGAGGCTATTCACATAAGGATGCTTTTAGATGGATTGGGATTTGGTGAAATATTGGAAGGACCTACAGTTTTGAGGACACAATGAGGGAGCTCAGCAATTGACAAGGAATCCTGTGTGCCATGTGCGAACAAAGCACATTGACATCAAATGGCATTACATCAGAAATATTTATAATGAAGGTCTTGTCGAGGTTGTCCATACACCAACCCAAGAGAATGTTGCGGATATCTTCACTAAGAGTCTGACAAAGGTCACACACGAAAAATGTATTCGTGAATTGGGAATGTAGAAATTGAGGGGGGGTGTTGGAATAATCAATTTCAACATTTTACTCTTCTTTTATTTTTGACCAATTGACCTCTGTGTATATATATGTATATATAATAATGATTGTGGCTTGTTCAAAAAGAAAAAAAGGTTAGGTCAGTAAGTTTGTTAATTTTTGTTATTTTAACCCTTAACTGGATGGGTGGATTTTTCTTACGTAACTGGACGGGTTGGGTAGATTCAACCCACTTATGTAACTTTATGAAATAAGCGCTTATGAAATAATGATTCAAATCA
This sequence comes from Cordylochernes scorpioides, assembly GCA_030710605.1. NCBI lineage: Eukaryota > Metazoa > Arthropoda > Arachnida > Pseudoscorpiones > Chernetidae > Cordylochernes > Cordylochernes scorpioides. Next base: position 26,989,060 of record CP092870.1, on the reverse strand, counting down.
ATATTCAAAAAAAGATTTAATTAATATATAGTTAATATACAGATGTTGACTTTTAAAAATTCTGAATATAATCTATTTACAGTTTTCTCAAATTTTTAAGAAATGTTTTTGCAAACGCTTAGTTGACATACAGAGCAAAGGGTTTTTATTTTTTACTGCGTTTTCTGGACATTTGTAGCACCTTTTTGGAGAATCAGATTGTTGTGGCATCGTAGTTTCACTTGGTTGATTTGAACCATCATTCTTCTTGAATTGTCGTTTGTAATTCCAGTGGGAGAGAATTGAGATTACGTGTGGCCAGGTGTTCATCAGTCAATGCTCTCCCAAGATCAGCAATAAAATGATTTCTTTCTTTTTTACCTTTTTTATCGATCTCATTACCGATTTTCTTTTTTTTTTTTCTGGGAACATAGGAGACTAAAGTGGTTGTTCCAGAGAAAACAAAAATAGATGTTCCTGATTCTCTATTAGGGTGCGGTTGAAATTGTGGTGAATCTAAAGTTTGTTCTTTCTCATCGTTCCTAAATATGTAAGGCCAGGTTCTTTCAACTTAATAACTAATTCTAGTGAAGTGAACCAATTGCCTGCTGGAATATTTCTTCCAAAGTGTGGTCGACTAATCTCTAAAACATATATATTTTGGGTTGGCAGGGATAATTCTCTCTGTTGACTTGATTGATAATTATACTTATCCAAAGAAAGAAGTGTTATTTTATAAAAGGAAGCTAAAAATAGCGGAAGATAGAGACTCAAGTATGAGCCACGAGCTAACACTGACACGAAATATTCTCACGCTTCTGGATGGGCTGGGCGGAATCCGCCCCCACATTCAAATTTAACCCCCCTCCCAAAACTTAAATTTATAAACGATGGATGGAAAATGTTTATATCACTGTAAAATTAGAATACACGAAAGCTGGTAGCTCTAGGTAAACAAAAAAATTTTTTTTTTCCTATATTATGTTTATGCATGGGCAGAATCTACCCAACCCATCCAGTTAAGGGTTAAAGTAAGCTGCTTTAAGTTTATGTAAATTTGAATATAACTAATTAAAGTTCTTCTTTCTTCAGAAATAAATTTGTCGGCCTTCTCCGTTTTTACCCATTTTTACACATTATACTTTTATTGAATAGAATATCTTTGCATTCAATAAGTTTGAAAAAAAAAATGCAAATGGCTTCCAAAATAAAGAAAAAAAAGTAAAGAAAGGTGTTCTGAAAAACCAAAAGCCATTACTAGAAAAAAGTCATAATCAAAGCTTTTCAAAGTGAAACAATGCAGGAAAAATTTCAGAACATGTTAAAAAAAGAAAATGTAATTTTTCTATTACAAGAGATAAAACTAGAAGGCTATTATAAATTGTTACAAAATGCTGTGATCGTACGTGTTAGGATGAACTTTTCAAAAGCATTCTATATATCTAGTTTAACCTAGGCTAAAAAAAAAGTCCAAATAATTTTAAAGCTAGAAATGGTTTGAATAACAGGTTCAAAACAAAACTAAATCTAGACCACATAAAAATAGGTGGAAACTGGAAATGGAAGAAAAATACTTATTAACCCTTTAAACACCAGTGCCTCATTTCAAGGGCCACAGGCAAAAATTGGCTTACCAATTCTCAGAAATGACTGCTACAGCTCTATTTTTAGAATGGAAGCCTTGTTAGGTATATGACTCAATCAGGGTTTGAGGATATTTCTACTGGCCGCCCGTTTCACTTCCGATTTTGTGTTTGCAATTTCTCGCTTTTTTTTAAGGTGATTTTACCGATCGCGCTAGCATATTAATATGTTTCGTGTCCAATTTTTTGGAATCAGATACTTTGGATTCATCTTCAATTTATTCAGAATACATGAAAATTTATTCCTTTGATGGATAAATAGCGATATTTCAGACAATTCTGATTATGAATGGGAGGATGTAATAAGATGATAAAGACCCACCAAATGTATCATTTTATACTTCACCAATGAAAAAACACCCAATATCAAGTAAACCATTTTATAATTTCTCTATATTTTCACAGAATCTTTTTGTTAATAAATAATTGAAGAAACAAATAATCACAGAGTTTCCCTCATTTTGGCACAAGTGAAAGCAAGTTACAATAAACAAGTTTTATACATTTCTGGACATCATTTAGAACATGGCACACTTTGGTGAAAGTCTGACTTTGCCCATAATAAATTTTGTCGAATTGAAAAGACAAACTTCAGGATTACAGGGCAATATATTACAAACCAGAACAAATTAAAATGTTAATAAAATAAAAGAGAAGCAATGAGGGAAGTTAGCAAATATAAATATCAAAATTGATAATATCTTCATAAAATACTAAATACTTTGCTACATAGCTCCTTCCTTATTGGAGCTGTGACCCACAGCTTTAAAATATTGTATTTACTGACATGAATCTGATGGGCTTCTGCCAAGGATTCCCTTGGAGCCTTGGAAGTTTGTCCCTAGTAGCTTTGTGTCCTTTCTCTTGCGGCATGAAGAGCAACTTTTTCAGCGTATTGTCAATAGGGACATCGTCATCTTGGATGGAATCTCTGAAAATTCAGATCACAGCACTCATGGCTTCAAGGTCTTCTTTGAAATCTTCAGTTTGTCTTCCCTAAACTACCCAGCATCTCCACCAAAATGTCACATAGAAAATTAGGAACAAAAAACTTCAGAATGACAGGACAATTTATTTAAAAGACCTGAACAAATTAAAATGTTTATAAAATATAAGAGAAGCCATCAGAGAAGTTTACAGAGTAGCGCAAAATACAAATATCAAAATTGTCAATCTCTTCATAAAATAATAAATACTTTGCCTCAATATAGAATATTAGCCTGTCCAACAAATGGGTCTGAAACAACAGCCATTTTTACTACTTAGCTGCCCTCCTGTAAGAGGACACCCCTCTCTAAAGAACACTTAGACTTGGACTCTCCTTTAGAGAGAGGTTCTACTCCATTCTGGAAGTAATATCATTCCTTCACTATCTAAGCTAGAGATGATATCAGTAATAAATTTCTTCTGCATCTTCATGGAAAGTTTGAAACATTTTCTTGAAATGGGTCTCTCTCCTTGAATATTGTTAATAAATGTTAGAAAAATCAGAATGACAGAGTTGCCATAAAGAAAGCTGCAGTACAAATGCCAAGAGGATTGTGACAGAGAATCTTCTGTAAAAGGCCAGACATTATCTTGTAAAAATTACGAAGGATAAGGTTCAATTTGGAAAATATAAATTAGAATCATCAGGCAGTAATCCAAATTAATTAATGCACAATTTATTTGGTCTTGCTGACTACTATTTATTTCAAAATGACACAAATGACACATCACTTTCTGCACAGTTAAATGTTTCAGTAGGAAACCAGATTAGAATTATGTGAAAAACATTTAATCCTAAAGAAAAAATCCAACAATTCTTTTGCTGCACAAAACCATTTGGAATAAATGAAGATCTAACCCTGATAATTCAACTTCCCAATACTTTTCTCAGACAGTAGGAATAATGATAAGGCACAATTTGTATTATAGATTATAAACATAAGGAAATAAGACCAAATCCAAATAAATAAATAGTGTGTGACGTTTTAGTAACAGCATTATTGCCATCATCAAACATCCTCTTTTGTCTGATGATGGTTCCAAGATTGTTACCAAAACATCACACACTATTTATTTATTTGGATTTGGTCCTATTGCCTTGAGTTCAGTAGGAAATAAGTTTTTTTTTTCTTTAATGGAAAAAAAAGGAATGATAAGTTATAAACAATACTTAAAGTTATACCGCATAAGTTTATTTTCTATGAAAAATCAATATTTATTTTAAAGAGAAATATTTACTATTTCTAACTTTTTTGAATGAAGTATAAGAGGGTGAAAATATGAAGAGTAATGGCGAACGGGAAAAATAAAAGTGTCATGGGGCGGGAATCGAACCCACAACCTTCTGCTTACCGGGCAGGTGCCATGTTCACTAGGCTACCCTGGACGTTATTTCTCCATTCGTAAATAATACTTAAAGTAACTTATAATACATTATAAAGGACTGCAGCGTGTAATTATAAACAATACTTAAAGTTATACCGCATAAGTTTCTTTTCTATGAAAAATCAATTTATTTTAAAGAGAAATAGTTACTATTTCTAACTTTTTTGAATGAAGTATGAGAGGGTGAAAATATGAAGAGTAATGGCGAACGGGAAAAATATAAGTTACTTTAAGTATTATTTACGAACGGAGAAATAACGTCCAGGGTAGCCTAGTGGACATGGCACCTGCCCGGTAAGCAGAAGGTTGTGGGTTCGATTCCCGCCCCTGGACACTTTTATTTTTCCCGTTCGCCATTACTCTTCATATTTTCACCCTCTCATACTTCATTCAAAAAAGTTAGAAATAGTAAATATTTCTCTTTAAAATAAATATTGATTTTTCATAGAAAAGAAACTTATGCGGTATAACTTTAAGTATTGTTTATAATCACACGCCGCAGTCCTTTATAATGATAAGTTATATCAATTTTTATTTATAAATGGCATATGTTGAAACATAATACGGTGGAACCTGGTTATATAACAGCCCTTTTTATAACAACTGCTTGAACTTGGAACATCTTAATTCTCAGATATCCCAAGTTCTCAGTTCATATTGTTTTAGTTATGATTATAACAATAATGAAGCGTTGTAACAGCATAAAATCTCTAGGTACCAAGTGATGTTGTTATAGTGAGGTTTGGCTGTATTCAAACCTATTTGCTTGTGTGTGTGTGAATGTGATTTTAAACATTTTACTGTCAAGGCTTTTGTCCATAATTTCCCTAAAAACCTCAATCAAGAATTCCTCTAAATGCTGTATATTAAAACAACAACCAAATACAATATTACAGAGTGCTTTGTTAGTTTAAGCTGTTGAGAGTGACCTGCTTGGGGGGGTTAATCACTGATGAGCCAGGCATAACCAATATTTTTCACATTGCAATAAGGACAGAGAAAACGTTTTTAATTTAAAAAAACAGTGTTCAAATAGTTTCAATTATTTCAAGAATACATCCACAACTAACTTTTCACCAATAGATTTTTTGGAAGGGAGAAATTATGAATTTTGTTTTATTTGTATGTTTAAACCTTATAAAAAATGGTACATTTAAATTGCAGTTGAGAACAATGGTGTAATAACAATTATTCTTAAAATATGTAGCCAACAAGAGTTCTTTGTCAATTAATTTAAGAAACATGCAATATTACACATATTTCTATAAAAATATAGAATAAAAGCTCAAATTCCCTAATTTTTACAATTTTTATCCTAGCAAATAAAGTACAAGGTGTGTCCCATAAGTTCCCGGACTGGGTCCATAAAAAAAAAAGGTAAGATAGTTTTTAAAAAATTATTAAAACTTTTTAAAGTAATCCCCCCTTGCTTCAACGCACCAGCGCCATCGTTTCCCCAAATTGTCGAAACAGTTTTTATAGAGCTCTTTTGGAATGCTCTTCAATGCCAACAGCGATATTTCTATTATGTCATCCCTGGTGTCAAAATGTCTTCCTTTTAGAACTGCTTTAAGTTTGGGGAACAGGAAAAAGTCATTTGGTGCGATGTCTGGGGAATAGGGTGGTTGAGGTAGGATTTCTGTCCCGTTTTTAGCCAAAAAACTCGTCACCAAGTGCGCTGTGTGAGGGCGGGCATTATCATGGTGTAGGATTCAGTCACCATTAGGCCATTTTTCTGGCCTTTTTTTTCGAATCGCTTCCCTTAGATGGCGAAGAATGTCCAAATACATTTCCTTAATAACCGTTTGGCCTGCAGGAAGATACTCGTGATGAACAATGCCCTTGTTATCCAAAAAAGCGTCCAGCAACACCTTGTTTCTGGATTTCAATATCCTGGATTTTTTTGGTCTAGGCTCACCCTGACCTCTCCACTCGGCATATTGACGCTTGGTTTCAGGGTCATAGTCATAGACCCATGTCTCGTCGCCTGTGATTATCTTGTCTTTCCATTCCGGATCCGTTCTTGTCATTTCCAACATGTTCTCACAGGTTGCAAGCCGACACAGTTTTTGCTCATTAGTGAGGAATCTTGGGATGAATTTTGCAGGAGTCTTTTTGAGCTTCAAATCTTTGGTTACGATCCTTCCAATCGTTGTTTTAAAGATGCCTGTGTCTTGCTCTAGCTCCAGCAAAGTGGTTCGAGGATTTTCTTTTATCAAATCGGTGATTTTTTGCACATTTTGGGAGTCCTTGCCGAGGTTCATCTTCAATGGAAATTCTGCCAGCTTTAAATCTAGAATGCCATTCAAAAACAGTTGTTCTCTTTGGAGAGTCATTGGGGAATACTTTATTAAGCATTTCAAAAGTTTCGGTTGCAGATATTTGAAGTTTCGCACAAAATTCTATGCAAATCCTCTGCTTCAATTTTGGTTCCATCGTAAAATCGCCGCAGCGCTAGGTGTGACCTTTAAATAAATTAGAATAACTTTGGCGCGCGCTAATGTACCGCCTCGATATTGGTACCAACGTGTTGCCAGATATTTTTTCTATAATAAACTGTCAAATTTATTTACATTTTTCATTTATTAATTTTTTTATGGACCCAGTCCGGGAACTTATGGGACATACCTTGTATAATGCCTACTAGTTTTTATTTATTTAAACAAAACTGAAATGTTCATTAAACAGTAAAACCCCTCTGTAGAAAATCCCAATGGGACTGAACCTGTGGTTCAATATAGCCATGGTTTATTATAGCCATAGTTCAATGTGTTATCGAATAAAAATGGGGATTATGATGGTAAAAAAAAAACAATGATGTTACCAAAACGTCACACACTATTAAATTATTTGGATTAGGTCTAATTTTCTTGTATCTATAATCTATAATCCAACTTGTGCTTTATCATTATAAGGGAATGTTGCTATATCCCAGGTTTATTTTACTGTATTTTCTTTCTATTATAAATAAGTATTAATCTATTGTTAATTTTTCATTTTAAGTGTTTTTATAAAATATTTAACAATTTTACCTAATACTAGAACCTTACTAAAACTAAGAAGGAGGAGGAATATATACTCTTGTACCTTCCCTTATACAATCTTGTAGCTATATTTTAAAATAATCCTCAATTCAATTCAATTTTTTATATAACCATGATATAGTGAGTCAAATATCAGTTCCTTTAAGCTTTTTTTAATGAGGTTTCACTGTAACTTTCCCACTCTAGACTAACCTTTTGATTAACATGTAAATTTGATTACAGATGACTAAATATCCATGTGTTGACTTTGTTTTTGAACTTTTTACATAACTGCACCATTGCTGTTACTAAATACTAAATGCTCTGGTGGTAGCATTATTAGATTAGAGCACATAATGCTAAATAATTTATGGTTTATGATAAAGCACAATTTGGATTATAGATACAAGAAAATAAGATCTAATCCAAATAAAACTTTGGTAACAATGCTGTTGCCAAAATGTCACACATTATTAATTTATTTAGATTAGGTCTTATTTTTTTGTGAATATGCGTGGTTTAGTTTCTTGTTAAAGGCAACTATACTCCACTAAAACTTCCCACATTTTTTGCTGTTTGAAATTGGTCTTGTTTGCACGTATTTCTTTATATTTATTTATTTCTTAAATCTTTTATTCAATCCAATATATGCCTTTTTTAATCTAAAATTTCTTTATGTGTCATTTTGAAATTTATAGAATCTTTTTATTTAAAAGGTTTCAATACTTGTGTTCAGTCATCTTGGGCAGCTCAGCAGGATTCTCCAGTGAAGCCCTGGCAGGCATCAGTATCTGGAGCCCTCGCAGGTATTACATTCACTTGTAGCTCTGGTTTATAGGAGGATGTTCAAGTAATCACATTTAAATTGGGTGAACTATTTGCGGCATTTCACCATTATTGAATAGAAAGTTAATAATACATACTGATTATATATCAGACCAGAGCAATACTGCTGCAGAACTTTCACATATAGTTTCTTATGTACTTTATCAATTTTATAACTAAAAATTAGCCAATTCTCACATATTTAGATCACATTGATTAATTTAAAAATACAAAGACTGTCTCTGGAGAGCCGAATAAAGCATTATATAGAAAGTGATAATCAGAAATACAATGTGCCAATGCATGACAATAGCTTAAGTGTTTAAAGCATTGGTAGTTGAATTCTAAATGAAAGAAACATAAATTTACATGCTCTTGCCTTTCGACCTATTGATATATTTCTATATATCTATTTCAGTATCATTATTGTATATAGGAACCTTTTAATATGCAAATCATGGTTTTGAAGAAATACAACAGTAAAAAAAATCTATTGTTTCTAATTCCCACATTATCAATCTCAGGACAATTCCATAAGTTGGTAGTTCTCAAATTCCTGGATTGTCCCACAGATCACATTTGGGGACTTGAAAACAATCAAGGATCTTTCAGATACTGGAATTCTTGTTTTTGTTGGGGCAGCATTAGGGTATGTTGCTTGTTAACTTGAGGTGTGTCCAGTCTCTAATTGTTGACCACACCTCTCTATTTAGGGTTTTGTAATCATTGGTGTGTTAATTTCTTCAACCAGAGAGAGTAAGGAAATTTTTTTTTTTCAAATTTCTTAGAAAGGCATGTTTAAAAGTGTATCTTTTTCCATAGAGGTTAGTAGGGAATTAATAAATGTTCAGGCTGCGAGCATCTTTTGCAAATATATATTCTGTCCCCTTTCCATATATAACACTTTAAATAGGTCTTCACATAAAGTGGGATATATTTTTTAAATAATTTAATTTTTTTGAGAATTGTTTCAACTGTGTGTGGATGATAATATCCTACATATGGTGAAAGGTACTTGGGTATCTGTAAGGATCCATCTGTTGTTATGGATGTCTTTAAAAACGACATCACTAGAACATGATTTGTTACAGATTTTGGTATTGGCTCTTGGGATATATATATATATATTTTTTTCACATATGTATATATATAGAAGCATAGAGCGCCTCTACTGTCAAAATAAACGTCAAAACCTGACGCCATCTATTGACCATCGCCACAAACTAGCGGCTTTGGGTTGAAGACAAAGCCACAACATCAGCTTTGGAAAACTGAGAAGCGTCCACCTAGAGACCATGGTTTCGGGCTAATGGCCCTCGTCAGCCTAGGGCAGACTTTATTCCATGAGATCCACACGGGATCTAATGGAATCTTCACAATTGGCTTTGTCACCGACCTGAGGCCGCTAGTTTGTGGCAACGGTCAATAGATGGCATTAGGTTTTGACGTTTATTTTGACGGGAGAGGCGCCCTATGCTTCTATGGATCAATTTCCTCCCGGAAAATTTTCCATCTATATATATATACTAGACGAATGACCCGGCTTCGCCTGAGAATTCACCCTAGAGCAATTTCTTTAATACTGAAAATACATCAATAATAAATAGTAGAAGTTCCATAGAATAGCAATACAGAAGTAACACATAAACCACAGACAAAAAGTGTGTGGGATGGCAAAAATTGTATTATATTAGTGTTTAGGTATTTGATTAATTATTTTTTTGCAATCCATTTAGTTGTTTCGAATCAATATAGTTTAAATAGATGGCAGCTTTTCTACCCAACCCCCGAGGTACCCACACCAGCACATTAACCCTTTGAAAGTGCCTGAGTTGAGTGAGTGATTGCGATGGATCAAGCCTGTCCAGCAACCTGTAATCTAATGTTTTCAAACCTCAGTCCTACATTCATGGATGGTGAAAAAGTATTTCCAAAAAAATATTTTAAAAAGACAAAATGTTAATATAAATCGTAATAATCTATAACTGTTTGTGTCTTTAAATATACTTAATTCTAGTGATGTTACCTTTCAAAGATAAAAAAAAAATAGAATTATGAAAAGAATATACCACCCAATCAAAAATATATATATATATTATAAATAGAAAAGAGATTTTATGCTTGATTTTGATTATCTTGAGGATTAAGTTATGGTGTTGCAGTCGTGGTCAATAATCTTAAAAATATAAATAGTTTTGATCAGTAATTTAATTGAACTAAAGGAATATATAAAAACATAGTTTGATAAAAGTACTGCCTGGCTTAAGGCGTAAGAATAAAAAAATGAAAAACTTAATGTACAAAAGATTTGAGCCGGCCATCGGGAAACAACAACAATGAGTTTTTATAAGGGAAGTCCCGACATCTGGTGGTAGATATAAACAGAATATTTGAATCTATGAAATATTATTTTAAATAAAATAATATTTTAATATAACATATATATAATTAAAAAAATTTTTTTTTTTTTAAATGCTCCATTGGCCCCTTGATTCTTGCAAAAGTCCAACCCCACCAGCGAGTGCAAGTAACCAAACGGGGCTCTGGCACATTTGTAAGTGCAAAGTCGAACTGCTTTTCACATGTGTAGACATGTGGTGCACTTACAGTAAAAAGCAGTCGCTAACTACCCACCATGATTATCATGGCCTGTACTACGTGTACTAGGGATAAGCAAAAAAAAAAAAATTATCAAGACAACACAGACTGATACACAAAATTTTAGGTCTTATTTTCTGGAGCCAAAACATAAAGATTTCTTCCTGAGCCAACTCTAGAGCAGGCAACATACAATTGCCCATGAGAGAAACAGGGTTGCTCCAAGTCAACACCAGCAATTTTGAGGGACTGACCTTGAGCCTTGTTAATCGACATGGAAAAAGAAATTTGAATGGGGAACTGCAATCTTTTAAAATGCAATGGAGAATGCTTATCATCATGAATAAGAGGAATAATGGGAATAAAATGCTCTTCATTTTGAAAACAACCAGTCAAAATGGTTGCTTCTACCACATGCGGGGTGCATCAATATTTCTCAATAATAATTTAAACACCAACTTTAAGTTCTAAACTATGTGGTGGCATCCCAGAAGGTTCTAAAGAATTTAAAACTCTGTAGTATATCCCACGCTATCTTCAGCATCAATGGTGGAATCCACAGAAGTATATAAAATGCTTTGCCCTGGTATTTATTTTAAAAGCTGAGCATTTATGACATCAACTACACAATTCCTAGGAGCCAAAATGTCCGTTCATAAAGCCAAGGATAGTAAATCTCCCTTCCCCGTGTAAACATCTTCCCAATGTTAGGAAAAACACTGTTCTTTAGGCCAGAGAGGGAGTCAACAGTGTTAACCAATGCATTAGAAAAATCAACATTGCCATCTGGCCAAGTTGGCCGCTTCCAAGCAGAAGTAAAAATTATGAAAATGAAAGTGAGTTAGGATCGCCTGAATTGACAGCCATCATATTTGTTGAAAGAGTGAGTCTTTCAACAAATGACCAAAGTGGTGAAGCCTTTAAGCAAGCATGCAACTCATCTGCTATTGTACTTCTAGGGATAATGGGCAGTATCTGCCTGAAGTCACCTGCCAACAACAACACTACACTTTCCATCGGTCGCTGAACCTGCCTACAATCTTTCAGTGTTATATCAACTGCCTCTAAAGCATGTCTGTGTACCATAGTACATTCATCCCAGACAATAAATTTGCATAGTCTAAGAACTTTGCCCATTGCTGAATTTGCATTCAAATTAAAAACTGGTACCTCTTCCCTGGTCAAATCTAAGGGTAATTTGAATGTTGAATGAGCAGTTCTGCCACCATGCAACAGAGTGGCAGCAATACCAGAAGAAGATGTAGAAAGAGCAATATCCCCAGTACTACGTGTTGGGAATCTCTTATGGTTCAGACAATGAAACAACAAATAACAAGTTTATTTACAGCTGAAGTGGTTTTAAAGAATTAGGCGATTTTACCTTTTATGAAAGTATTTTAAATTTATTATTTTCAAAGAGAGAGAGAAAAGAACATTTAACAATTTACATTACAATTACTCATTTTGTAAACAAAACAAAACACTTCTTTGTTATAGTTTTTATATTACAGTGTTGTCAGTCTAAAAGTATTTCAAGATCATTGATTTACTATTCTTCTTTTTTTCCAACACTACGAACCTTTGCAAGAAGAAGATTGATCAGAAAAATTTTCCCTGTGCCCCCCGGAGCATCAAGGAAGTACAATCCACCAGCATTGGACTGAATTTTAGAAAGGAGCCTTTCGTAAGCCTCTTTTTGTTCTGGGACATTGGCAAGTTTTGGTTCATTCGAAGCCACAAATTGTAGTAACCTGCTGAGATCATGCGATGTTTCTTGTAAAAGTTCATGACTGGTTTGGTGAGTAACATGGCGCTGTGGGGACCGCATGCCAAACTTTGTCAAATGGAAACTGGTCATTTGCAGAACTTTTTGTTCTAAAAGTATCAAAGCCTGATTGTCCTTTTCGTCCGTCAGCTGTAAAAGATCATCATTGGCTTGTTGCAGGGCAAGATGCAGAATATCTGCAGACATTTGTTCTTTAAATTGTGCCCAGATATCTTGAGGGTTCGTAGGGTGGCAGCATATAAGAATAATAGCAAAAAGTTCCCGGATTTTTAAAGGAGACTCACTTAGCACTGCTTCCTGAATACAATGATGCCATTGCTGGTCATTCTCCAGCAATCCCAAATCTCAGCAGAGTGGGGAGAAGACCCATCAAGCAGAGTTCTGAGAGCTTCTGTAGGTTCAGGTGAATCAGGAATTCTGACTTTACCAGCAGAACAGCACATTCCAGGTCGCTCACCATTTTACTTTAAGGCAGTACAATGCAAACATTGTTTCTCCATAAGGCCAATCTGAAGAAAAGTATATTGTTCATAATTCAGGGACAGAGTGTAATGGAAAGCAGCATTGTGCATATCATCCCAAGTGCTAGCTTGTTGCCTGAAGTGCCGCAACCGGTCAGCCTCCTGTCGTGTTTGGGACTGCTGGGGAGTCTAATGCACGTCTTTCGCGCTGAGCCTGCAGTTGTAACTCTGAATGCTGGGGAGATTCGGTAGCCCGCTTAACTCTGTGGCACAGCTGGTCACTTTGGAGGCGGGCTTGAGACTGTTGGGGAGTCTCCAATGTGTGGCTACTTTGGTCTCTTGCATTTCGGGCAGCTATGCAGCGAGTTGCAGAAGTTCTTATTCCAATTGCAGATCTCTTGCGTGGCATAATTACAGGAGCCTCTAAATATAAGGAAATGAGATGAATAACTTTGAAAATAATGTCCTAAAAAAAATAGAAAGAGCACAATAAGTATCAAAAATATATTTGTATATAAAAAAGCTTTAAAGGAGAGACAACAGTGCAGATGCAAAATAAATTCAAAGTAACAATGAAAGTTGGATCTATTGAACTCACAACCAAATAAGTTACAGAACAAAACTGATTATCTATTAGAAATGGCAGACGTATCTATGAAATATATATAGATAGGGAGATGGTGTTCAACCATTAAAAAAAAAAAAAAAGGATACTACCCCCCTTATCAATAAGGCCCGCCTTTTTAATAACAGTATCACCTCATAGGCAAATAAAAAAAAAATGGCAACCAACAAAATGAAAGAAAAAGGTGAAAATATCTTAAAGGAATTAAAAAAAAACAAACAAACTGAGACTGCATTTTAGACTATCAAGGAGATACATATGATTTTTCAAAAAAAGGGCAACAAAACAAAGGCCATCACAACAGTAATAAAACATAAGAACCCCATTGTCGACACACAGCGACATAAAGGTTGTAAATTTTGCCAAAACTGCATTGTGTACTAACCGTAACTTAGTTTGTACAATGAATACCTCTCGCAACATTTCAGCAATGAAAAAAAAAAATCAGGCTAAATAAACTAATGGCAAAAACATGTTAAACAGGGCAATCTTTAGAATGCTCAACTTTTCTTTTCTACCCTAGCCTAATAGCTGCGCAGACAAAAAGAAAGCAGCCTAATAGAGCTACCATAAACAAAATATAAGGACATGGCAAATATGTTAAACAGAAAAAAAATTGGAAGTGTGAGGAGACAGGCTTTCTAATATAATTGCCCATCTTCTCAGTAAGAATAAGAAAAATAGGTTTATAAAAAAAATTAATCCAAAATACTGGCATGTAAATATTTTTCTGTGAAAAAATAAAAGAGCACATGGAAATTAGGCAAAAATATGTGTTTGCTGATGACTGAGACTGCATTTTAAACTATCAATGATATAGATACAATTTTTTTTTAAATCGCAACAAAACAAAGCCATCACAAAAATGGCAAAACATAAGAACCCCATTGGCAACACACAGAAACATAAAGTTTATAAATGTAGACAAAACTGCATTGTTTACTGACTGTAACTTAGGTTTTAGATTAAAGAATAACAAAACAAAAGCCAATACAACAATGATTAAAAATAAGAATCCAATTGTCATACACAGCAACATTAAATAGGTAAATTTTGTCATAATTGCAACTAACTGTAACTTAGTGATTAAAATGAATTTCTCTCTAAACAATTCAGCAAATAAAAAAAGGCAAAAAAAAAAAAAAAGACTAAACATGCTACACTGGACAATCTCAAATATTTTTTTGTGTTCCTAGCTTAATATCTGAATATACAAAAAGAAAGCAGCATAATAAAAGTACCACAAAAATTGCCCATCTCAGCCAAAATAAAGACATGTCAAAATAAATTTTCTCAAAAAAAAACAAAAACAAAAGGGCACATGGAACATAGCAAACATGTGTTTGCTAATGACTGCGACTGCATTTTAAACGATTATTTTTTAAAAATAGGTAAAAAAAAAAAAGAAACAAAGGCCTGAACAAAAATTAATAAAAAATACAAAAGCTATTGTTTACATACAGTAATGCTAATTTTGTAAAGTAGCATTACTGTATGTAAACAATGGCTTTCATAAAGTTTTTTTTTAAATTGCATTGTGTGCATGTACCGTAACTTAGTAATATAAATTTCTCTCTCAATACTCAATACTTTTGTAAAAAAAAGGTAACACTCGAATAAAATGATATTTAAAAAAAAGTACGCAAGCAACTTGAAAAAAAAAAGCAGAACGCTCATTGGTCGCTTAATAGGCCTGGTGTTGTTACTTCGCATCGTATTTACTCCGCGTAAAAAAAAGTTCTTCAAATGAAAAAAATAAATAGCCAAAAATACTTATTAAAATGTAGCTGAAAATTTTTCTCAGGTTTTTAAAAAGCGACATGCAAAATTTGGTACCAATTGGTTGAGCGCTGAGCAGAGCTAGTGGAACAGAAATCAAATTTGGCCTTAAATACCCATTTCTTGATTTCTCAGAAAGCCTCTGGGACCAAACATTTTTTTTGGTTGTAGAGGTAGTCTGCACCATGCTGACAAGCACCAACAGCCCAAAACGCGTTCATGGTTGCTTTTCTTGATTTATCAAGAAAATGGGTTTCCCAAATATCAGGGAACAGGCTAAATCAACGTTTAGTTGATTTCTGTCCCACTAGATGGCACTCTGCGATCTAAAAGTTCATGTGAACGTGGTCAGGATATGCCTTTTTTGATTTTTATATATAAATATATTTACAGTATATATTTAATAGATAATTCCTAAACTTAGTTGAGTGTAAAGAAGATTGGGTGATCCATTGTTTTGTTTTTATGTAAGCTGCCAAGTTTTGTTTTGAATTGGACATCAGACATTTCTGTATTTCATTCCATATGCAGTAAAACTCCTCTATAGTGAACCCTGATGGGACAGAACTTTTGGTTCACTACAACCACGGTTTGGCTATTTTTTTTTTTTACTTTTCAAAATTTTGGCCGTATATTTAAAGGACAGCCATGCACACAGGAAAAGGCAGCCACTTAATAATGGTCACTTTGTTTTAATTCCCTAAATTGACCTATTTCCTTACATTAATGCTGAATATCAAAATAAGTCATTTGATAATAGGTTCTTCTTATCATTAGCATACGTGTACCTCTATGTATAATTTAAAAATTTCGACAAATCCTAAGCAAAGCTTTATTAAATATATATTAAAGGGTATAAGAGTATTTTAGAGAACATCCTTTTCATATCATATAATACTAAATTTACTTGAAGAAATGTTTCTAGTACCTTGTTTGAAATCACTCTCCAAGCATTGCCCCTTTCAAATAAAGTTGACCCTTTGAACACCAAAATATGTCTAAATAGCAATTACAGTGAATACAAATCTTTCATTCATGCATATTTAAGTGTTCATGCTATATAAAAAAATTCTTTAAAATACAAAGACCTTTTAGGTTGAAATTGTTCAATTAAACATTATTTAACAAATATTACTCAAAATAAGCAGAAACGTTTCTTCAATTATTTGTTTAAAAAAAAAAGGCTCTGTAAAAATAGAGGGAAATTATAAAATGGTTTACTTGATATAGGGTGTTTTTTCATTGGCGGAGTGGAAAAAGATACGTTTTGTGGGTCTCTATCATCTTCTGTTACATCCTCCCATTCATAATCAGAATTGTCTAAAATATCATGATTTCCACCAAAGGAATACATTTCTGTGTATTCTGAATTAATTGAAGATGAATCAAAAGTATCTGATCCCAAAACATCGGACGAGAAACATGTTGATACGCTATTGCGATCGGTAAAATCGCCTTCAAAAAACAGGGTATTGAAACCCCAAATCGATGTTAAAACGGGCGGACAGCAAGAATATCCGCGACCTTGAAAGAGTCATATACCTAACAAGGCTTCTGTTCTAAAAATAGAACTGTATCTGTCGTTTCTGAGAATTTATAAACTGTTTTGCATTTCCCTCTGAAACCGTCAAGCTTTTCAAATTAGTATCTCTTTGTCTGCTATAGTTTGCTGAATATTCCTAATGTCTTCTTCTTCTTCTTTCTTATCTCCACTCAATCATATTAGGGTATCAAGCTTGTAAAGCTTTTTGATGGTGTCTGTTTGACAACGATCATGATTGGGTGAAGTAGAATGCATCTGTCTTTGTCATTAAGACTGGGAACACTACTCAGTGGCAGGCCGACTTAGCTCCAAAAGAAATGGCCGCCTCTGACATGAGGAACAGACGCCATGTGCAGCCGCTCCTAACATGGAGTACAAACGCTGCTCATCCTGTATCCCTGGATTAGGAGCCCTTACAGGGTACTATCAGCCGGGCCAGCTGAGCCCAGGTTTTTTTAGCGAGCTTGTTACTGCTCCCCCTCCTCCTTTTTCATCAGGGCTTGGGACCGGCAAAGGCGGAGTTATTCCTAATGTAAATGTCAGTAATTATGCATTCAACTATGCTGTCATCAACTAATAGATTCCAACAACCTAATATTGATTTGAGATTTTTTGCTTCACCCTTTGTCCATGGTAGATGTGTGATAATATTTTCAATGCGAGCTTTAGTCTTTGGTCTTCCCTATATAGTAATTGAAGCTTGGATCCTCATTGTTTTCTTATTCTGATAATTTTCAGTGTGTGTACTCCTCTCTTTTATTTGATCATCAGTTTCTGATCCTTCATCATCAGGATTTGAAATATTATTATCATGAAGAAAATCAGCATTTGAAAGCATTTAAATGTGAAATAATATTTAAAAAAGGAAATACAAATATGAATCCTACTAGTTTGTTAGAATAATAGATTGTATTGATGCATTCTTGGCAACAAAACCAAACACCAAGAAGCCAGAGCGTAACCCCTGAAACTTAATTACTTACATAAACCAAAAGTGACAAAAAGTCGGGCTGGGTAAAATTGACCCAGACATACTAATTAAATGAAAATATGTCGTAAAATTGAAGTTGAAGACTTATTATAATAATATTTAGATAGATTTAGAAAGGTACTGAGAAAATATTTAAAAAACTATTTATTTATTTTTTTAATATATAAATATTTTTTTAAAGTTCCCACTAGGTATCATTTACCCATTGCGACCACTTACGGGTTAAAGCACTCTTCAAGCATTGCACCTTTCAAATAGTTAATAAGTGTTTTTCTTCCATTTCATGTTTCGACATATTCTTCTTAAGTCTAGATTTCGTTTTGTTTTGAACCTGTCATGCAAACCATTGCTGGCTTTAAAATCACCATAGTTCATGGCATAAAAATAATTTTTGTTGCATCACGGGTTCATTTATTTGATGTTTTTTTTTATCCATAACACGTACCATCATGGCAAAAGTTGAGGTAATTCCTTTTTGTAACAATTTTTAATATCCTACTATTTTATCTCTTATAATAGAAAATTTATATTTTCTTATTTTAACATGTGTTCTGAAATTTTGCCTGTGTTATTTCACTTAGAAAAGTTTTGAAAATGGCCTTTTTTTTAGTAATAACGTTTTTGTTTTTAAAATGCCTTTGTTTTTTTATTGAAAGCCATTTATATTTTTTATATTTCAAATTTGATGGTTAAAATGATATTCTATTTAATATAGAGTATAAAGTGTGAAAATGTATGCAACATACAGCAAAAAATGAATGTAAATGAAAACAAACAATGCCACTAAAATTATTGTTTTGAAATCGCAATCCGTAAGCTGAAACATGCTCAAACTTTTTTTATTTTTATATTACAATTTTAAGTTTGTTATTATTTTGAATAGATTTTATTATTTTGGGACTTAAAATTAATTTAATTATAGGGGTCATTCATTATTTTTTAAAAATCGCTAAGTTCGTTATAATGTTGGTATTTTCAATGGAATGGAATTGAGAATTTCCTTAGGTTTGTTATGATGGAAGGTTCGCTATATCCGGGATGCGTATTAGCGGGGTTTTACTTTATTTGGTTTTAAAAATATACAGGGTGGCCTGTAAGTCTCGATACTATTTGAACAGGTTTTAACTAATAAATTATTTATAATATTTGTCTAATTAACATATGTGTGTGTTCAGGTTCCATCCAAGTTTAATTCAGAAAATGTCATACCTCGATATTAAAGAACAAATTAAATTGATCAAACTATTATCAATATGGTAGTTTCACAACACTACGAAGGTCTTCTGCACCTTCTAAATCAACAGTAACAAGAATAATTAAAAAAATTGAAACTACCGGTAGTGTAGCAGATCTCCCTAGATCAGGAAGACCACACTCTGCTACCTGTGAGACTAATATAAACCTAGTTAAAGCATCTTTAGAAGCTGGTCCTCAAAAATCAACAAGGACGTTGTCTCAAGAGCTAAAAATACCCAGAAGCTCAATCCAGAGAATGCTAAAAGGTCTTGGTTATAAGCCCTCTATTCCTAAATTAATTCATGCACTTCATGAAGATGATTGGTATAGAAGGATGGAATTTTATGGAAAAAAATGCTTGAAACAATACAAAATCATGGAAATTTGCCCAAATGAATAATGTGAACTGATGAGGCTATTTTAAATTGAATAGCCATGTAAATCGACATAATTATGTTTTTTGGGCTTCAGAAAATACACGGGTAGAAATTGAGAAGGAAGTTAATTCCCCTGGCTTAACTATTTGGTGAGATTTTGGAGGAATTTATGCAACCAAAATTGGTTGGAAAAAGTTTTACTTCATGTAGGATGGTGTACCCGCCCATTACTCAAACATTGTTAGAACATTTATCAATGAAAAGTTCCCTCACAAATGGATGGGGCGCCGTGGACCCATAGATTGACTTGCGCAGTCACCTGATCTTACTCCAGCAGATTTTTTTTTTTGTTGTTGTGTCCAAACGACAACAAAAAAAAATTTTTTTTTTTCGGGGTTTATTAAAGAAAAAAAATATATCGTCAAAAACCCAAGATTTTAGAGCAAATGAAAATTGCACTAGAAGAAGAATTTAATCTTCTTGATGTGGTTTTATATGATCTTGTTTGTCAAAGTGTTCCTAAAAGAAATAGAATGTGTTTGGAAGCAAATAGAGGACATTTTGAATAACTATTAAATTAAAATATATTTGAAAAAAACTTTAATATATTACCTAAAGTATTACTGTAAGCAGTCACTAACTACTGACCATGATTATCGTGGCCTGTACCACGTGTACTAAGGATAAAAACAAAACAACCTAAAATAAATTCAGTAGGCCTGAATGACCAGCTTTTTGTTCGTTGGGGTACAGCTTGCACCACACTGATGAGAGCCAACAGCCCGAAATGTGGTTAGCTTTTCTTGATTGTTGTTGTTTCTTATCCCCTTGTGTAAAGATTACACGAATTCCATGAATTCATGCTCCTCAAGCTATTTTATGATAAGCAGCAGCCCCTCCCAAAGGTCCTGTTTAGTGCATCTAATGCAAGCCAAAATGTGTTCTGGAGCTGTAGGTGCCATTGAAGATAGAAAATAATAACAGCTTCTCTTGATTAATAAATGAATGGGTATTTGGCCAATTCTGGAATAATTAAAAAATCAATTTTCTATCTTCAATGGCACCTGTAGCTCCAGAACACATTTTGGCTTGCATTAGATGCACTAAACAGGACCTTTGGCAGGGGCTGCTGCTTATCATAAAATAGCTTGAAGAGCATGAATTCATGGAATTCATATAATATTTATTCCAATAGATGGCGCCAACCATCAGCAACTCTCAGTTGCACGATAAGGAGATGCCTCTTATTTTTTTCTTAAAATAAAATATAGTCGAACCTCTTTAATTCAACACCCCAAGGGATCAGAGCTTTCGGTTGAATTAAAGGAAGTGTTGAATTAAAGTTATTTAGATGATATGCTAATCATCTAACTTGATAAAATAATATTTTTTAAAAATAGCTTTGTAATATAAATTAATTATATTAATTGAAACCATTGTGTGTGCACTTTTTGTATTTATTTTTTTTATTTTCATGATTAATTTTTGTATCAGGGACAAAATGGCAATAATACATATTTTTGAAACATAAATAATTACAAATAATATTTTATTCTAATTGAAGAATATAGCAGTTGAAAGTAAATAAATATGGAAATTAAAAAGAAAATTTAAAAATATTATTTAAAAAGAATCATGAAGATCTATCGAAAAATTCATTTATAGATGTGTTTTTGCACTGAAATCCTATTCAGGATGTATTCCAGATGGTCTATTTTTAAAAGACATGCATGTCTTCCTTCCCCTCTGAAATGTCTTTAAAAAAAAAAAAAGAGTTTTTATTGTATTAAAGGCATTCACTGCTGTTGCAGGTGTTATTGATTTTGTGTTTAAATCTTTTATAATAACAAGGAAATGGAATATTGAAATAAAATGTTATCATAATCTTTGTGGCTACATTTTATAAAGATTTATTTATTTGAAAGGAAATTATATGTAAATTTTAAAATAACTAAAATATTTCGATGATGAAATATAAAAAGAAAATAATATTATTAATTAGCCCACGATGCCTAAATTCCCGCATAAAAAAAAATAATAACACTCGCAACATTGCACAACGGCACTGCAAAGTGAAACTTATACTAACCAGAAACCAAAAGTGCGCAGGCGCGATCCTATCGGCGCCCGCCAATCGTCGCTGCCTATGTAATACCATTTTAGCAGTAAAGTTGTATGTAAAAAAACATTCAACTGTCGAAATTTCGAATTTTAAAATGGTCGTATTATCGATAGTGTTGAATTATGGTTTGTTATTTGATAGGACGGAGGTCGGGACATCTAAATTTGGTCAAATTATCGATTCTCCGCCAGGTGGCCAAAGGGAAAGGTTGCGTGAAACGACAGCTCCTGCTAGGTAATTTATTTTTAAAGCTTTTTCGCCGTACTTTATAAAAAAGAGCTATTTTTTTATTGAGGTGATATTGGTAAATTTATATCTTCATAATATGAGGCCAATTGTAATTCTTATCATGATTTGTTTAGATTTACAGCGAAACAAGCTTCGCTCAACTTTTATCTATGCAAATTTTGATTCGTGTGAAAATTGTGCAAATTATAGTTTGGCAGTGGATCTGGGTTATGTTGAGAATCTGAAATTCAAGATTCAGATTCAGTACAGAAGGCCAAAGCTTAGATGTATAATTTTGATGTTATTACTGATATCTGGCATAGAGCAAAACCCGGGACCTAGGCCCACTAGGCAAACTACGCTCGAGTCATGTATGGAAGGTGATATTCGACAATTGATTGGTGCAATCTCAAATAAAATGGATAACTGGGGAGATAAATTAGAGACAAGATTACTTTCTATAGAGCAAGGAGTTGATAAATTAAATCGACGTATACAACAACTGGAGAATACTATGGAAAACACGGTAAAATCTGTCTCGAAGAATTCTGAAAGGATCCAAGAAATTGAGAAAAGAATAGATTTCACGGAGATGAAAATGAGAGAAAGTAATTTAATTTTTTACGGAGTCGAAAAGAAAGAAAATGAAACAAGCGATGAATCTCTCGCAAAAATAAAACAGATAATTACGGATACTATGCAAATCTCCGAGAATATTAACATCATTAAATGTCATCGATTATCTAAAAGGCCGAGCGCACCCCTACTGGTTGAAATACCCAAATATGAAGACAGAATAAAATTATTTAGGAATGCATTCAAGCTTAAGCAATTAAGGATTTACATAAATAAGGATTACACCTTAAAAGTTAGAGAACAGCGTCGATTGTTGATTAATAAGAGAAAAGAACTTTTGGCTAAAGGAATCTCATCTAGACTTCGAGATAGCAAGTTGATTGTGGGAAGTACTGTTTACCAAGTTATAAATGATAAGATCATGAGTTCAGAAGGAACTGAGATATAGCAAACACTCAGAAAGGAACTGGAAGGATCACATCATATCTCTTTTTACAGGCAAGAAAATATCACCATCAATCACATATAGCTAATAGGAATGGAAAACTAAACTTCTCGATTTAACAACTATTAAACCTTGGTCACAATTATGTAAATATTACGTATTGGAATTTTTCCAATTTATACGTTTTCCCTTTCATTAATTATTTAAAACAATTTGAAATATTTGCTATAACGGAAACTTAGTGCCAATTTGATCTAAAACTCGAGATCGAGAATTTCCAGGTTTACCAATCACTTGCCAGAAAAATCTCGGGTCAGGGAAGAAGCTCTGAAGACATCATTGTGGGAATTTATATCAAAAATAAACACATACTGGACAATGTTGAAGAGAAAACTAATTGGATTTCGGTTACTTAAAATGAACCCAAGCATAGATTCATTGCTGACTTGTATAACTTTTACGTATCTACCTCCTAACGAACATCAACTAGAGAATATATATATCACGATCAAGATACACAATGGACTGGAGATAATTTATATGGTGAACTAAACATTCGCATCAACCACCTTGGAGACTTTCTTAACCTGCTGGATATCTCAACTTTATTGTCGCGAGATCTTTCCTCAAGAGATATAATAACATCTACCCATGATAATATCCTAGTTCCCCAGCAAGCCCTTTTTTTGCTTCTCTCTTCCTTGACACGTTGTAAATAGCATTATTGTAACTATTGTATATACCCTCTTCTACTTGGAGAAGTTGTATAAGACCAAAGGGTCATAACAGGTACTTTTGTTGTTGTTAATACGGCTATTCTTGTATGTACCCTACATTTCTGTGCTTGGAGAATCCGTGTAAGACTGAATTGTCTTAATAAAGCTTTTTGTTGTTGTTGTATTTGGTCAAATTATCATATAGTGTCGAATTAATGAGGTTCTACTGTAGTTGTAGTTTTTTATTCTAGTTTGCCTATTCATTTTTAAGAAAAAAACTAAAAGGATTCAGTACTTATGGGCCACCCTGTTTAATGAATGAGAAAAGAAACTGTTGTGGGGCAGGTTTCCTATTTATTTAAATTCAAAAATATTATTTTTGTAGCCTTTCAGAACATTAAAATATGTTATTTTTTAAAGCTTATGTTCATAGTTTAGTTGAATATTATTTCTAAGATTCCACCCTTCTGTGCAACATATATAAGCAGAATGGACCAATACAGTATTAGAGCTCTAAAAAGCGATCTGGTAGATTATTGGCGAAACTGCTAGGAAGGATCACCACTGATATGAGCCAAGCCCTCCCAATATATTTTTTATCGCAGCAAGGACGGTAAAAGTGTTTTATGTTTAAAAGAAACTTGCATGCTTAAATGTTTTCCTTCCTTATCAAACATGTTTTTAAAATATATGAAGAAATTGTTTACATGCAATTCAACTTTGTTACTAAATGAAGGTATATGCATGAAAGCTAAATGGGTTTGCAGGAGGAGTGGCAGCTGGATTGACAACTCCATTAGATGTTGCCAAGACTCGCATCATACTGGCTGAGGTACCTTTTGACAAATTACTCTTGTTCTGTGTCCTTTGACCCCATTGCTTTAGACTTGTTGTTGTAGACCTCTTGTGCTTTGGTCATTGTTTTGGACTTCTTGTTGTAGACCTCTTGTGCTTTGGTCATTGTTTTGGATTTCTTGTTGTTGACCTCTTGTGCTTTGGTCATTGTTTTGGACCTCTTGTTGTTGACCTATTGTGCTTTGGCCATTGTTTTGGACCTCTTGTTGTTGACCTATTGTGCTTTGGGTATTGTTTCCGACTCATTGTTGTTGACCCATTGTGCTTTGGCCATTGTTTTAGACTTCTTGTTGTTGACCTCTTGTGCTTTGGCCATTGTTTTTGGACTTCTTGTTGTTGACCTATTGTGCTTTGGCCATTGTTTTGGACTTCTTGTTGACCTCTTGTGCTTTGGACATTGTTTTGGACTCATTGTTGTTGACCTATTGTGCTTTAGCCATTGTTTTAGACTTCTTGTTGTTGGCCTCTTGTGCTTTGACCATTGTTTTGGACTTCTTGTTGTTGACCTCTTGTGCTTTGACCATTGTTTTGGACTTCTTGTTGTTGACCTCTTGTGCTTTGACCATTGTTTTGGACTTCTTGTTGTTGACCTATTTTGCTTTGGCCATTGTTCTAGAATTATTTTTTGATCTCTTGTGCTTTTTTTGGCCATTGTTCTGGACTTCCTGTTTTGACCTCTTGTGCTTTGGCCATTGTTATGGACCTCTTGTTGTTGACCTATTGTGCTTTGGCCATTGTTTTGGACTTCTTTTTCAACCTCATGTGCTTTGGCCATTGTTCTGGAATTATTTTTTGATTTCTTGTGCTTTGGCTATTATTCTGGACTTTCCAGCCACAAAATTAGACATCTAAGAAGCTTGAAATATAAATGCGCATAAGATTTTATATCAAGTACTACATGCAACTAGCTAGCGTTTAAGATGTAGAAATCGATGAAAAACAAAGCAATAGGTTAAAGTTTGTTCAGGGAAATATACAGGGTGATTCAAAAAAATGTATACACACTTTGAACTTCCATAGAAAATTTATTTACCGTTCTACAAAGTTAAATTTCAGGAAAATAGAAAACTGAAAGTCCAATATAAATGAAACATAAATAACAAATGTTAATACTGTTCAAATTGGTGACCTGCAGCATCAGTTTTCAATCAACCACCGCGCGGTGACGGCGGCGACGTCACGGTCGGCGCGCATGCGCGGCGGTGGTTGATTGAAAACTGATGCTGCAGGTCACCAATTTGAACAGTATTAACATTTGTTATTTATGTTTCATTTATATTGGACTTTCAGTTTTCTATTTTCCTGAAATTTAACTTTGTAGAACGGTAAATAAATTTTCTATGGAAGTTCAAAGTGTGTATACATTTTTTTGAATCACCCTGTATAATGAATTAAATAAAAATGCAGAATAATTTTTGCGCATCCAATTTATATACAATTTATAAATTACAATAAATAAATAATAATTATGTTAAAACAAATATATAAAATATTTATTTATATTGTGATAACACAGATATAAATTAATCTTTAATCTTGAACTTTGATAGTTTGTCGCATATCGTAACCATCAAAAGTTGACTACAAAAACATTCTGATGCTCTGTGTTCAGTTAAACTTGGAAGGATTATAAAATTAAAATAATCTAATCATAAATAGTATGGTTTTGAAAACGGCTGAAGCAGAGAAGCCCCATGAAGCGTGCACTCGCACATTGCACCTGTATAAATTATTGATTTTGTTTTATAGCTCCAAGGGGATATGAGCTAGAAATCTGAAATTTTGGATTTCTTGCTCCTTTGAGGTCATAAATACAGTAAAAACCCCTCTCTATAGTGAACTCTAATTGTTTCACTATAGCCAAGGTTTGTGATATAGCCATAGTTCACTGTATGATAAAGTAAAAATGATGATTATTTCAGGTTTGTTATAACGGAAGGTCACTATATTCCAGGTTCATATAAGATGGGTTTTACTGCATTTGTTCCAAAAATTAAGCCTCAACAGTTTTCGAGTTGAAATGATTGTGAATTAAATCTTGAAAATATGTGGGTTGCAGAAAGGAAGCAAGATTGCAAGTGGTAGCATACCCTCTGCTCTGCACCAGGTCTGGCGGGAGAAACATCTCAGAGGGTGGGTAAATCATGGAATTCTTTCTGAGTGAAATAATACCAGAGAACTTTTACAATATAAAATATTAAATTAATTTAAAAGTGAAATTTCATTAGGATCACGTTGATAAATTATGAAAAAGACATCTGATCGTTCAACTAAAGGTGACTGATGTCTTGCACCATCTATTGAAATAAATATTAACTAATCGTTGTGATTTTTAAATATTCCAGAATTGGCCAAATACCACAATTCGTGTTTCAGGCTGTTGGCTCTTATCAATGTGGCACCCTGCTGTACCTCAACTACCAAAAAAGCTGGTCTTTGAGGCTTTTTAAAAAAATCAGGAGATGTATTTTTATTAATTTATCAACCTGATCTCATTGCAATTTCACTTTTATACTATTTTGTTCTTATTGTTTGGTGTTCTCACACCCTTACAGCCATTAATACCATTTCATTATTTTTTTAGGATGCCTCAAAGACCAGATTTTTTAATTGTTGAGGTATAGCTTGCACCACACTGACGAGGGTCTACAGCCTGACACCCATATGTAGTAGGTTTATCTTGTGAGTAATCGAGAAATAATATTTTGCCATTATTCTGGAATAATTTTTAAAAATAAAGGATAATTGATATTTATTCCAACAGATGGCGCATGCCTTCAGCAACTTTTAGTCACACGATCAGAAGTTACCTTTCCTAAAAATTTATAAGGTTGGAGGTATAAGTTTTGAGTCGCTAAAACCTATTTTTTAATTAAATTTGTTTTCAAAAACATAATAGAACATCCACGAGGTACCACTGTTTCATTTTTAATTAAATTTTGATATCAATATACAGTAAAGCCTCATTGAGAGAAAACTCTCTTGCTAGAGGACACCTCTGAACAAAGAATAGTTTTCCGTGCCAAAATGGCCAGTTTTGTTATTTAGCAGCTCTCTGATAAGAGGACACCTATGCTTAAAGGAATTTTGGTTCCGAAATTTGATGTCCTTTTGAAAGGGAGAAAAATTTAAAGGTTATATTTCTTTATGAATCAAGCAGGTAAAATTCTTTCTCTACTTGACTATACCTAAAGCAATGGTTGAAAATTTGAAAAAATTGTAATATTCTGACATTACAATGGAAATAAAGATAGAACAAGAGATTTGTTTAAAGAAAATGTAAAACCGAGGGTAAAGGAACAGTTAGCCAATAAACAGCAGCAAGATGGTTTAAATTTTCAAAACTTTTTTTCAGGATTTTGAAGACAAACCTCAGTCAGGCTGGCCAGCTGATGTTAATCTTCAGATTACTTTAGAAATTGAGCCTTCTTCCATTTCATGTGTGAGAGCTTCCAAAATAATTAGTTGATCTCAAGACTGTTCTGTGGTAAGACTTGGTCTCTCTACAGAGGTAGTATGATGGCACACACCCTGGTGCCCCATCTGTTTATCATTTGTTCTGATACTTAATGGACAAATGGACTTCCACTACTTAGGATTGTTATTGTAGGAGTGAAAAACAATTCCAAGTTGCAATGGCAAGATCTGCCTTCAGAAATAAGAAAATGCTAACAACTCAAAATACCTTAGATTTATACCTTCTCAAATGTATAGTAAATGTATATTTATCTTTCAGTATATACACTGTGGTAAGTTGGTGTAAGCAGCAGCTAATTTGAATATTTTATGCAGGCTTTTTGCCGGGTCTGTTCCAAGGATCTTGTCAATTTCTTTGGGAGGAGCCATCTTTCTGGGAACATATGAGAAAGTGAAGCAAACATTGAATGGCTGTTATCAACAAGAGTGTATATAGTATATTATATAGTTGTTGTTGTACCAATAAAATATAGTAGTTATTCACACATAAGTTTTCTTAATGTGTTGTTGTTGTTGTTGTTTCTTATCCCCTTGTGTAAAGATTACACGAATTCCATGAGTTCATGCTCCTCGAGCTGTTTTATGATGAGCAGCGGCCTCTCCCAAAGGTCCTGTTTAGTGCATCTAATGCAAGCCAAAATGTGTTCTGGAGCTGCAGGTACCAAACTACATTTTGGGCAAGTGGGATAAATTTTGTTATTATTTTCTATCTTCAATGGCTTGAGATGGCCTGTTCTAAATCTTGTTATTGTTGTTTGATGCTGTCTATTTCTGATGTTTAGAGCTCCTCCTGGGTTCACTCCACTGTACCAACTGTGCTTAGGTGGGATCCTCCAGTTCTTGTTTATTTTTGTTTTGGCTATTGTTTCTATTTCTTTAAAAGTAAGTTTATTTTTCTGTGGCAAGGGTTCTTTTGTGCCTTTTTTCGCTAGCACATCAGCAGCTTCATTGCCTTCAATGCCAACGTGTGAGGGTATCCATTGAAGGTGAATTTTTGAGGTTTTTGAGAGTTTTTGGAGATAACCAATTATGTTCCTGCTTACTTTGTCTCTGAGTTCCCCTGTGTGACTCAAGTGTTGTATGGCACTTCTACTATCAGTAAGAATCCAGATATCTTGATAATTAGTATTTCTGATGGATTTTAAGGCTTCATAGATGGCTATAAGTTCTGATCTGAAGACTGAGCAAAAATCTGGGTTTCTTCTGTTCATTTTCTCAATGCCATTTGTGGTTTTGATGAGACAGCCACTGCCAGTGTGTCCTAGCTCGTCTCTGCTACCATCGGTATAGATAGTTATTGCATTTTTAGGAATGTTATTAATTATTTCTAATGATAATTGTTTTAAGTATTCTGGATTTTGGTATTGTTTGTTGGTGGGCTCATTTAAAGTGGCATTAAAAATAACATTTTGTAGTGGTTTGCATGGAGAAATTTTTTCTGCTAAATAATTTTTTTCCACTTTATATTTTAAAAATTCATTTCTTTTGGCCAGGTGTAAAGGGCCTTCTTTTTTGAGTCTTGTTTTCTTAATGTGAGGAATATGTCTTTATTTCAATTCCCGAATAGACAACTCAATACTACATAGTTATTCTTTTCTGTAAATACCTCACTTGAAATTTATAAAGATAAGTGTGTGTTGTGTGTACAAAATAATATGTAAATTATATTTTGTGGAGTTTGTTTTAGTTAGGGTGTGCTTTAGCACAATATGTTAATACAGTATGGTCTCCCATGAGGGATGACCCTGGTTGAAACAACAATTACATAAAATTGTAAACCTATCGAGATAAAAAAACCAACATCATGAATGACCAGTGAAAAAATATTGAATGACAAAAATACTGCTGCAATTTTCTATGATGCAAATATGGAGTGCTTTTTTAACCTTCCAAGACACAGCAAGATTTTCAAATTTGGAAAGAAAAAGTATAAATCGGAAAATTATTATTTTTTTAACTTTTCAATGGCTGTATATATTAGGCGATCAATATTTTAATGCCACTAGACTGTCGTTGGAAACAAATTTTTGTGTAGAATGAAGAAAAACTTTATTGACTTTTTTGAAAGATGCACCACTGGAACTTATGTCGAATTTCAATTTCAGTTTTAACTCTGTGTTCACTATTTTTCTTAGTAGCACTAGCTTATTTTTTGTGCTTATACTTTTGACCTACTTATAATGAATTGGTTTACCCAACATTTTGAAATATAATTTAAACAAATGCTGCTAGCATGGTTTGGTTGGGTTATCTGGTTAATGTTTGAATATAGAAGTAGACCCTACCAATATGATTCAACATTTGATTTTATTATGCCCCACCTTGAAGACCAAGAAGCTTTCCAACATGGTAATTTCATAGAAATTCACTGGATGTGATAGGCACTAGATGTACTTTTTTAAAATACTAAATTCTTCAAAATTTCCAAAAAAGTTACAAAAGTTATCTGTATATGTGTAAAATTTAATTGTAAATATATATAAATTGCAAATAACACAGGTTTGTAATTTTTGGGCTGCATGGAATATACACCGCGTGACTACCAAAATGTAAGGCCAAGAAAGAGGGGCCAGAAAGTGATAAAACTTGGCAAACAGAGAGAGACAGGAACAAACAATAAGTGATCTTTATTTCAAAATGAAAGTCATAATACAGAGCGAGAACGGCGTTGGCTCAGTAACCGCGGACGGCCGATGCACACAGCAACATGTCTAGGTAGAGAGTCAATCAGACTACGGATGGCGTACTGAGGGATAGCTCTCCATTCCCTTTCAACCATTTTCCACAGTTCGTCTTTTGAATGCGGCTAAAGTAAGGCATGCAAACTGCATCCAATAATGTCCCAGAAAGGCTTGATTGGTGAGAGGTCAGGAGAGTATGGTGGCCAGGGAAAATATGTACATCTTGCAGAGCTTTTTGGCTAATGAGAGCAGTGTGCAGTCGGGTGTTATCCTGGTGAAAAAGGGCATTGGGTACTCCCTGAAGATAGGGGAGTTCCACCGATCACAGCACATCATCAACGTATTGTAACATCGTACCCAGACACTGTTCGTGTTCTTTGTCTAATCAGGATGTCACAAAGATACACATGTGAGTTTGAAAGGATGCAGCAAAGGTTATTGCTTTATTATATGTGGCACTGAACAGAAGGAGTACAATCAGACTTGTCTTCAACCTCCCTGCCAGAAGAATCCTTGGCGCCATGGATGTCACTCTTGGGAAACCTCCCACTCCACACTGTACATGTTCAGCCTGGGATGCACTGCCTTGTAGACCGCTCCGATGTTAGGCTATCCTGGCACCACTTTTTAGGATAATCCACACGGTCACACTCCCCAAAGACAACTTGCCGCGTCTTCTCCTTGTCGCAGGTGTGACCAGACTCTGTCCTCCCCCACACAAGAATGCTGTTTTTGGCGCCTGCCTCCCCTGACAACACACTTATCTTCCTCTAACTTACTATGGAATCTTGGCCATGTCATCCATTTTACATTATCGTTGGGCCGTCATAGTGCCCTGAATATGAACTAAAGGTGACATGGTATCATATGCGATTGCGCCTCAAGCCATGATTCTGCGTTGTCGCGCAGTGGAGCATTCCCCAAATGCTTCCGGATTGGACCTTTCTCATGTCGACGCCACACACGTACACAGCGACTATCATTGGACAAACAGAAGCTTGACTCATCTGAGAACAAGACTCAGGTCGATCTACCCCCGCGCCATTCCAAACGTTGGCTTCTATTCAGTGGGGTCAATGGCAGCCTTCTCAATATAATATATATTTTATTTTTAATATATATATACAGTAAAACCCCGCTAATACGAACCCTGGATATAGCGAACCTTCCCTTATAACGAACCCACGGCGATTCCCAATTCCATTCCATTGAAAATACCATCGTTATAACGAACTTTGCGATTTTTAAAATTACGAACTACCCCTATAACGAACCTATTTTCGGTCCCAAAATGATAAAATCTATTAAAAATACTATGCTTATAACTAACTTAAAATTGTGATTTAAAAAAATTTTAAAACAACAAAATTTTGAGCATGTTTCAGCTCACGGATCGCAATTTCAAAACAAAAAATTAGCGGCATTGTTTGTTTTCATTTCCATTCTATTTTTGCTGTATGTTGTATAAATTTTTACACATTATACTTTTATTTAATAGAATACCTTTGCCTTCGACAATTTTGAAATAGAATAAAAATACAAATGGCTTCCAAAATAAAGAAAAGAAACAAAGAGTGGGGTTCTTAAAAAAAAAAAAAAAAAAAAAACAGTGGCAGCAAGCCCTTTTAGAAGCGTTCTATATCAAGTTTAACCTAGGCTAAAACATAATTCCAAATAATTTTAAAGCCAGAAATGGTTTGAATAACAGGTTAAAAACAAAATTTAATATACACTTCAGAAGAATATGTGGAAACTGGAATTGAAAAAAGAAGAGAGAAAAAAAAAATTCCCCCAAGTTCCCCCATGAGCCACAAACAAATCGACTTATAAATTCTCAAAAACTACCACTACAGTTATATTTTTAGAATGGAATTCTTGTTAGGTATATGACTCATTCAGGGTTCGCGGATATTCCCACTGGCCGGCCGTTTTACCACCGATTTTGTGTTTGCAAATTGGCGTTTTTTATTCGCAATTTTACCGATCGCGCTATCGTATCAACATGTTTCGCGTCCGATTTTTCTGGATTGGATACTTTTGATTCATCCTCAATTGATTCAGAATACACGGAGCTTTATTCCTTTGATGGAAATAACGATATTTTAAATATATAAATAATGCCGCGTAAATACAAAGCTAATCCAGAAATGTTCTGCTACATTTGTGGAAAATTTACAATTCCCAAACAGGGGAAACGTATCACCCCAAAGATAAAATAATGCTATAAAGAATATTTTGGTGGGACCTTAGGTAATCAAGACAAGTGGTGGTGCTCCCATAGTGTGTACTGAACATGCTATCAAGGGCTTTTGCAATGGAAATCGGGGAAATCAAAAGGTATGCCCTTTGGTGTACCAATGGTTTGGCGAGAACCAAAAAATCACCGAGACGATTGTTATTTCTGTCTGCAGAATCACAGGCCTTAACCCTTAGTTACTCGCGCCTATTTTACTGACGTTAGTACTCGCGCTGGGTCTCGCAGACCCCAATATTCTACAATGGATAAAATCCTTGAAAAATAAAATATTGATATAAATTTTGTTTGCATCTAAAAGAATACAGTCTCTAGTTTACAAATATATCAATTTATTATAAAAATTCACATTATTAATTATTTTTATTTGATAAAATTGGTAATATGGCAAAAATATAAAATATCAACATATACAAAAGTTTCCTCTAAAATATAAATAAAAATCTGAATTATTCTTGTGCACACTTCTTGAAAAGTGTAGTTGAGAGTTCAGTATAAATGTTTTTAGCGCATTTAGCAGGTATAATTTTGGAATTACAGACTTTGGAGCAATCACAAAATTGGTAACCTTCCGTTTCGCTGACGATGACCCTGGTTGATTTTCTTTCAGAAGAAACACTGTAACTTTATACCTTTCAATTTATTATAAGATTTAAGGAATTTGATTGTTGTGGCTCATCTGTAGAAGCAAATGTAGATATGTTTTTGATATCTTTTAACAAAATACATTTATTTTCCCGTTTTTGTAGGTTTGGGTCTATTAGCTCAATTGCAATCTGTTCAATAAACGATTTTCTTTTTAACATTTCCAAATTTGTGTTCCTTATAAATATAACCTTAATTGAAACATTGATGAGATCAGAAAAGAGGCACAATGGCCATCTCTTTGTCCTCCTACTTACCGTGTAATTTTACACAATTGATCAACTACATCAACACCTGCTTTTGATTCATTACATAAATTTATTATCTCTGTTGTATATTTTTCACTATATTCATAATCTATTTGTTTTTTTTTGAAGTACATGATTAAAATTAAAATGATTTCTTTGGACTTATTTGGTACAAATGAAACCAGTGTACTCTCTCTTTTTTGAATTCAAAGATGGAATAGTGAGTTGAGAACGTAGCTTTTGTAGCAAAAATTGGGGGAATTTCTGTTTCATTTTTATTCATTGTTCCTAAATAACTAATTCGAAAGTCATAGATAAAGTATATAAAGTGTTGCCGAGCTATAAGGCAACTTACTTATTTCACCATACTTGAAAATTAAAGTTACATTATTACTCGCGCGGGGTCCAATGGACCCCAACTTCATTGTATTGTCTATTATAGGGCAACAAAATAAAGTTAATATATGTCTGTATATTTATTGTCTTATAAAATTAAGCTACTAAAGTTTTGATCTCTAAATGCTTTATAGAATTCTAGATATTTAATGAAATAAGTGTGTCTGGGGTCTATCAGACCCCGCGCGAGTACTTAAGGGTTAATAGCAAAAAGAAGCAAACTAACTTTATCCTGATATACCATCAGCTAGGCAACCTATTCCTCAAGACCTCGAGAATCCCATACCGATTCCTAAAAACGGTTCAAGAATCCTATATCAAAAAGGATGATCAGCACACAGCATTTTCAGATGATCATCAATTAGAATACCCTGAATTTATTTCAAATGAAAGTCGCATTCCACATTTATTTGATCAGGCATCATTAAATGATCTAGTTAGGGATCTAGGGCTATCAAAAGAAGCAGCAGAAATCCCTGGATCAAGATTAAAACAAAGGAACTTCTTGTTACCACAAACCAAATGTCTGTCTATAGTAATAGGAAACAATGTTTTTTTGCCATTTTTTCTGAAGAACAAAGATTAGCATACTGCAATGATATTGGAGGTGTTTTTAAAACTCTGCAAATTAATTACAATGCTACCGAGCTTAGACTCTTTATTGATTTCTCTAAACAAAGTTTGAAGGATTGTTTGCTGCACTATGGTAGTGCATTACCTTCCATTCCAGTTGCCTATTCAACCCAGATGAAAGAAACCTATTCGATTCTTAATAAAATTACTTAAGAATTGTTGAATTATACCAAACTGTTGAAGATATTAATCTGTGATTTTAAATGTTTCTTTTTGACCAGTACTTTTGTTTTGTTTTTGTTTTTTCCTAAAAATGTTTCTTTCTTCTTCTTAATTATTATTTGTTCTATATGTAAAGCTTTGTTTTTGATACTTGAATAAACAAATTCAAGTTTATTATATTTTTTGTGTGCTTTTAAAGTTAAAGCACAACAGGTTATGGACCCAACCACGCATTCACTGCGAAATATAACAAAGCAACGGTAAGCCTAAAAAGAATTCTATTTTGTTTATTACGTTAAAATTTATATTAGTAATGGCTGGAATGGATAATATTAAAATGGGTATGAATATTCCCAAATTGGAAGGATTAATAAACTGGCCAGAATATGATGAGCGGAAATATCTGACGCTATTGTCAGATATCCATGAGCCTCTTTCTTTCTCAGGGAGTTCACAAAAATAACACATCCTGCTATAAAAAGATATATAGTTTGCGTGTATCCTGCACGCACTGGGGTTAAAAAAAAGGAAGGACATAAACTCTGGTTAAATTTACATTATATATTTATTTATCTCTTTTGACCAAAAGAAAAACACAAAGAT
This sequence comes from Cordylochernes scorpioides, assembly GCA_030710605.1. Taxonomy (NCBI): domain Eukaryota; kingdom Metazoa; phylum Arthropoda; class Arachnida; order Pseudoscorpiones; family Chernetidae; genus Cordylochernes; species Cordylochernes scorpioides. The sequence continues at coordinate 26,953,780 of CP092870.1, read as the reverse complement.
AAGAAAAAATAAATAAATATGCAATGACGATTGAGTGGGACAGTTTACATATGTATACCTGTTTAAAAAAAAATCATTATAAAAAGAAAATACTTAACTTTAGTGCTTCAGCTGGAAGGCTGGAAACCCCTCCCCAAAATTCTTTTAGAACTACATTTTTACGAGCTTCCCTACTCTCTTATCTTTTTCTAACCAGCACCGCCCCCCACTAAAACTTCCTCGTGACTATCTTATCTACCACTGACCAGCCCCCCCCAAAAACTTGCTTGCCACCAGTGTTGGGCATTAAAAAATTATTTTTCAATTAAATTGAAGTGCAATTGTGCAATTAACAATTAATTAATTGTTAATTAGAAAAGTACAATTAACAATTAATTAATTGTTAATTGTATGAATACAATTAACAATTAATTAATTGTTAATTGTAAAAATACAATTAACAATTGATTAATTGTTAATTGTGAAAATTACAATTAACAATTAATCAATTGTTAATCTTTAATAAATCATTTTTTTAAATATTTGCCCAACACTGCCTGAGATAAAAAGTGTTTTTATTAAATACAACACACCTTTACCATCGTCAGCTGCAGTTGAACGCCTTTTTTCTTTTGCGACAATGACAAATCTGTCAAAGAGTCACAAATTGTCGGACAGCATGTTCGAGAAGAGAGTGGTACTGAAATGCAGTGTTGGGCATTAAAAAATTATTTTTCAATTAAATTGAAGTGCAATTAACAATTAATTAATTGTTAATTAGAAAAGTGCAATTAACAATTGATTAATTGTTAATTGTACGAATACAATTAACAATTAATTAATTGTTAATTGTAAAAATACAATTAACAATTGATTAATTGTTAATTGTGAAAATTACAATTAACAATTAATCAATTGTTAATCTTTAATAAATCATTTTAATTAATATTTGCCCAACACTGCTTGCCACTAACTTTTTCCTCCCAGGGTGACCAAACAAAAATTTAAAAAATTAAAAATAAATCTTTATCTGTGATAAGAAAGACATTTAAAAAAAATAAAATTATAATAAAAAAAATTATTTTTCGAAATATTAATTTAAAAAATATTAATTAAAAAATAAAGCCCAAAAATAACTGCTTATTTAAAATAAAAGGAAAATTTATTATAGTACTATATGTTATTTAAAAAAAAAACTAGAAATAAAAAAGGAGGTGAAGAGATGGGCTGGTTTTTTTACAGAGAAGAATTCTCGAAGTCCGCTTCATTGTCCACCGGCTTTTCTTTGATTCTGTGGGTGACTTTGTGGAGGCCCCAGAAGTGGCCTCTACAATCCTTCCCCGCCAAGACCACGGGATTTGGGCTTGCGAGGGAGCAGGACTATCTCCGGGGTCAAACGTGGAGGTCATGGATGCTCTGGCTTGCGAGGGAGCAAGGCAAATCTCCGGGGTCAAAGGTGGAGGTCATGGATGCTCTGGCTTGCGAGGGAGCAAGGTAAATCTCCGGGGTCAAAAATGGAGGTCAGGGATGCTCTGGCTTGTGAGGGAGCAAGGCAAATCTCCGGGGTCAAAAGTGGAGGTCATGGATGCTCTGGCTTGCGAGGGAGCAAGGCAAATCTCCGGGGTCAAAAAAATGGAGGTCGGGGAATGCTCTGGATTAGCGGAAACAATAGCACTGTCTAAAATTAAAAAAAATGTCAAAACAAAGGGCGCCATGCATTCTATTTATTCGCCAGTTGAATGCAAGACTGGCTTTTTTTTTTAATTCCACTCTGTGACACGGATAGTATTGTGATAGGTATATCCGGAGTCTTAGGGTGCCTGGAACACAAGGGTTATAAACACATATATACATCTATTTATATGTAAGATTTGACACATTTGTGGGAAGGTGCATGCCTACTAGTTTAAAAATAATAATGCTTAGTGACCAAAATAATAATAATAAAAGAGCCAATAATGAATTCAAACAAAAGTTAAGTAGTAAGAAAGCCAATAATGAATTCAAACCTAAACTATAATGAATTCAAACAAAAAATAATAAAAGAGCCTATAATGAATAATGATCTGAACTATAATGAATTCAAACAAAATAAGAAAAAATAGAATGAAAGACCTATAATGAATCAAAAAAAAAAAAAAAAAAACTGGTGACTTCACATCAGACTTGACCCGGTGCCTGTCAGTCAAAATTTATCTCTATCAGTTCCATGCCTTTTTCGTTGAAACATGTCCAATTCTATATGGGTTTGCTACTAACTAATTTAAACTAACATGATCAAGCTCTAAACTTGTTTAATACCTAATAAAAATAAAATAAATAGTATTTTATCAATGTACTACCATAGTACGTCTGGTAGGGAGTCCTTTATAAAGACTGACTGGGCCGAGTTGGTTCTTCAGGATGAACACATCATCCAACTCATCATGAGTAAATACGACATTCAGCACAAAGCCCGAAATGCCAAAGACCTCACGTCCAGCACAAAGCCCGTGGCGTGATTAACTGGCCTATTCTGCACTTATTGATACCCTCGCCGAAGAGTCCTCGTGTCAGTCATCTGAAGACACTACGAAACCTCGCGCGTCCCTATTAATAGTATCAGACCCAACAAATGGGTCAGCGCATAGAACCGATCAAGTCCCCGACTTGCAAGACCCACCCTAACTCAGTCTTTTACCACTAACGTTATCCGTATGGAAGGAAGCATACTTATAGCGCACACTTCCCCTACTGGGGTATGCAACCAGATACCACCCAGTTATCAAATCCTACATTGATTTAATTGAATTGTATGTAGTCATCTGATGCGCCGGTGAAAACCCGCTAAGTCCACCAAAGTCTCACACATATCAAAAGTTAACAAAAAAAAAAAAACTCATATTCCCGAAGGAAACCTAACTAAAGGAGCGACTATTTTCTAATTTGAGAATTGCATTGTCCCGAGAGGCTTATATCCCTAACAAATTTGAAATCAAAATAAAATCGATCCTATTAAAATTCCCTAACACTATTCTAAATGTATCTTGGTCTAACAATATAATAGTTTTTAACCCTTTTACACATTCATTATACCAATCCTTTCATACACCCTCCCCCCTATCATTCGCGGTATGCAAACAGACTAAAGTTAAAAATTGCTATAAACGCCAAAATACCTCAATTATCATTGCTAAATTTACCCTAACAATAGCTAGATTCAAGGACATCATGAAATCAAAGAAAATTATTTAATAAAGCTTGGGAACTAAATGCCCTTCAATATAAATTAACCTATGCCTCATACAATCTCTTACTCACTATTTATATTCAATGACTGATATCAGTCTCAACTGTAAGCTAACCTAACTTTAAAATAATTGTAAATATCAAAGTCCCTAAATTGTTTTTGCCTCAACACCTAGTACTACTGCAAAGATAATTTAATAGGACAATTTACTAATTAGAGCGACAAAGAATAGGACATTCAACTCATGAAGGCGACAAACAATTGGAGGCGCTTCCTCCACTGATAAGATCCTATTGTTGACCTTCTCTCCTCAAACACGCTCCAGTCACAGCAACCACTCTACACCACTAGTCAACAACTTTATCCTACCTGTTGACTGTAGGCAACACGCAATAGTTCTAGGATATGGAATTAAAGGGCGTCTGTATATACCCAACCGATATCTGTACTAATGTGGAAACCTACACTCTGCTGCACCACTGCTCTAAACTACCTGGCTTCTGATTGTCTATGTCTACTTAATCTCAATTCAAGGGATTATTGAGCGTCATACGATGGCTCCCGTATACTCAACCTTGGACGTCACTAAGAACACAAACAGCTCGCCGCCAAACATTACTCCGACCTCGGCAGTACATCTTTTCCTGGAGTTGTTGTGTGGCTCTGGAGTAAACTTGATGTCGCCCAGCTATACCTATACATCTATTTAGCTGCTTGCGCCACCGATCCTACTGTAAACTATGCACCATACTGAAGTACTAACTCGTTGTTCATAACTGGGAAGTTATCACCTAATAGCCACTCAAGAGCGTTCTTGTTTTCCAGTCGCTTCTTGGTCAAATAATATCTATTCTATTTGGTCTCTCCTGATCTAATCTTAATAAAAAAAATTACCCTAAACTTGAATATTTGTGCTAAATTGGTTACACCTAATTGCCAAATATTAACAAGACTGATTGTCTATACTTACAATATGCATTGAGAGAGAAATTTAAAAATTTTAACATGGAATTTCAAAACTTAAGGTTTCATGGAAAAAAAAAATTCTATAAGAGAAAAAAAAAATTCTGCTTAAATCTGTCCCACCTGATACATATTAAAGTTTTACGAACTTACGCTTTCTATACATGCACTCTCTCCACACTACATCATGTCAGTGACTATGGCCACCGCTCACATCACAAAGTCTACACTTAATTGCTAATATTAAATAAGACTGATTGTCTACACTTACAATATGCACACTACACTTAAAAATTCAAAATTTAAAGTTTCATGAAAAAAAAATTCTATAAAAGAAAATTCTGCTCAATTTTGTCTTTCCCATTTAATACATACTAAAATTTTATGAACTGACTGTTTCTTATACAGTTTCCTTAATTTACCTAGAGTGCCTATCTATGGGAGGGGTTTGTTTTACACGCATTTTATTTTACTTATATCAGGGTCTACTATGTTGTTCTTTTCTTTAGTCCAGCCTGGACCTCCTTTTAACTAAAATAAAAAAAATAGATTAGACATCATTATATTAGATTGACCTATTTGTTCTGCTAGGGACTACGTTTGCTCACTACGCGGTAGTTTAAAATTTTACTATCAATTGCAGGCTAGTTTCTTTTACACTTTTGATGGTATTATGTGTATTGACTTGACCTGGTTTGATTCAGCACGCTTTCCTTATCGAAGTCTCACTAAATTGCGGAATTGCATGCTAAAATATATATATCGTTATGGTACTAAAGGTTTATCTCGTTAAGACATGGCTGTCGCAGTGTTTTCTCGTGGTATGACAGAGGTGAACCGAGCCTAGACACATCTGAACAGGTACGGGCTTGGCATAACTACATCTTGCGTAGATTAACTCGGCATGTCGATTAATCAATCTTGGAAACTCTGAGCGAAATTGGTGCATCAGCTTCCAGATGGATGTATATAGATTAAATCTATATTTTATAAATGATGCATATATTTCAGATGATTCTCTCCACATCCTACCACAGTGACCCACTCTTCAACTGGTTCATGCCACGTGGTTTTGCGCGCGGTGGCGTCCATCGGGATATTGTTTTATGTCGTTATTCACTCACGTCCACCTTCGTAAGTATCTTTAAATCCTATTTAATAGTATACAAATTTGTAGGCAGAATTACATTTTCCAACATCTATAGTTTAAGACTACGCAAGATACCCTCCTAAATCTTCAAGGCCTATTCCCGACCTCCCAGAAATGTGGTCTTTGCTACTGGTTACCAATGCCTAACGTCACATTTCATAAAACTACGAAAGCCGATGTCGAAACGAGTTTTTTTTTAAGTCTGCTATGATACTATTAAGTTTTTCTTTTTGTTACAGGCCTCTGCTGCCATACAATCTGAAGATAAAGTTTTCTGGAAAGGCTTATCAAAACCAGTCAAGTGCAAACACACACGAGGTGCAATACTCTCTATCTCTGTTTATCTAAGGTTATCAAAACCAAATATCTGGTAAACTGCTAAGTTCGTATTCCGAAATATAGTCATCAATTTCCAAAGGATGCAGGTTATATAAAATGATCTTTGGCTGGAGCTAAAGAAAAGAAACAACAATTTCACTACTTTCATTATTTTTCTGTCAATAAACGCTATACTGTTGTCACGCATTTCCCTCCACGAAGAGTTACAAATAAGAATATAACATTCTACTGGATCATAAAACACTATCTTGCGTACTCGCTACTATGCTTGACAATGAAGGAAAATTACAATACCAGTTTAAGATTCCCATGCATAAAAAGATAAAAAAATACAAGACCAGTTTAAGAGATCATCTACACTGTTAAAAATAAAAAATTGGAACACGTTTTTATCTAGAACTAAAATTGAACAAACATATTTATCGCATAAATTAAAGTAACCAAAAAAAAAACTAAAGTAAATTAAAATAAATAATGGAGAAAATGATTTATTATACATAACTGTAATCTAAATGGTAATAAAACATTTTACACAAGAGAATTGCGTTGCGATACTTTTACCATAAAATTGGCCTTACTGGCATCCATAAATATATTATCTTGTCTCAATGACTTTCACAAAAATTGTTTTTAAATATATTTGGCATATTATTAGAATATTATACTAAATTAAAATGAATAGATAAATAAAAGAAATGGAAGAAATATGTGGCAGGCATAGTGCCAAGCCTAAAGGCTAAGCCTTTCAAAAAACGTACCTTTCCCACCAAACGCTTGGTCTAGACTGTCTTTGTTAAAAAATTTCCTTGTAGGCGGGAAAAGCGGTTCTCTTGAAACCCTTAGTATCTCGCCGACTTGTCAATCAAACTTGCGGGGGAGGAAGTCTAGAATTTGACATTGATTGATATCTTTATTTGCTTTCCCATGGTTTCTCAGATTCTTTGCATTTTTTCCCGCTAAAAAATTTTCCTCGTAATTTTCTATCTACCAGCTAGTATAACGGAATTTTTAAGATTGTTAACTAGTAAACACAAAAAATTATATTCTAAACTAGTGTATCTTGCTAAAAAATTACTGGTGTTGACAATATATATTTAAAAGATAGATTACAAAATGATGCAGTGTTTTAAGTTATAACCCAACTTCTATAACGTTCAAAATTTTTATACTGGACACATGGTGACCTCGACACATATTTGTTTAGAATTGGCAAAATTGGTTCACTTGCATGCACTTGTGGAAACTAACAACAAACCCCTGAACACCTTCTGATAAAATGTCCATTAACTTCTGATCCAAGGGAAGAAAACCAACTTTACCTGACCGATACAAATAAGCTGCTTGCAATAAAGACCAATACATCAAGTTTAATAGATTCTGCAGGATGTACATTTAGAGGCGAAAGTGCTGACTGTACATATTTTTAAGCCACTACTTATAATTGCTATATGTAAAATTTGACGTCGAACGCCTAATCCCAATGATTTCCAATGTTCAATTGTATTAATTTAGAAAAATATAATATGATGTTACACAATAGGCTAAAAACGACGTTCTATTTTTATGCGAAAATCTTTTTACACATAGTACAAATAGTTTTAAATATAAATTTGGCATTACTGTAAATTTTAAAACTAAAATGTAAGTGGACAACTGCGGCCTTCTAGCATATTATTTGGCTTAATTTAAAAAAATATGGCTCGTTTATCTAATATTAAAAAAAAGGCACCACCACAAATGTATCAAATCTTACCTTAAAAAAGAAAATGGCGGGATCCGTTCTCCACGTGGTTGGCCGCCTCGTGGACTTTCCCATTCTTTACTGGATTTTCCGTAGCCTCCAACTTGCACACATTTATCTATTAGTTTTATGCTTTAGACAGGATTTTACATGTTACATGTTTCAAGCAGCAGGGCGCTATTTTACCGTGAACCTTTCGTGGCCATAATGGAACTGATCGGCCCCACGTTGAAGGCGTCATTGATGTGCGGAATATCTGACGCTATTGTCAGATATCCATGAGCCTCTTTCTTTCTCAGGGAGTTCACAAAAATAACACATCCTGCTATAAAAAGATATATAGTTTGCGTGTATCCTGCACGCACTGGGGTTAAAAAAAAGGAAGGACATAAACTCTGGTTAAATTTACATTATATATTTATTTATCTCTTTTGACCAAAAGAAAAACACAAAGATAAGAAAAAATAAATAAATATGCAATGACGATTGAGTGGGAAAGTTTACATATGTATACCTGTTTAAAAAAAAATCATTATAAAAAGAAAATACTTAACTTTAGTGCTTCAGCTGGAAGGCTGGAAACCCCTCCCCAAAATTCTTTTAGAACTACATTTTTACGAGCTTCCCTACTCTCTTATCTTTTTCTAACCAGCACCGCCCCCCACTAAAACTTCCTCGTGACTATCTTATCTACCACTGACCAGCCCCCCCCCCAAAAACTTGCTTGCCACTAACTTTTTCCTCCCAGGGTGACCAAACAAAAATTAAAAAAATTAAAAATAAATCTTTATCTGTGATAAGAAAGACATTTAAAAAAATAAAATTATAATAAAAAAAATTATCTTTCGAAATATTAATTTAAAAAATATTAATTAAAAAATAGAAAGCCCAAAAATAACTGCTTATTTAAAATAAAAGGAAAATTTATTATAGTACTATATGTTATTTGAAAAAAAAAACTAGAAATAAAAAAGGAGGTGAAGAGATGGGCTGGTTTTTTTACAGAGAAGAATTCTCGAAGTCCGCTTCATTGTCCACCGGCTTTTCTTTGATTCTGTGGGTGACTTTGTGGAGGCCCCAGAAGTGGCCTCTACAAATATAAGAAAAATATAAAATTGCTTTTAACAATAAACAAAGTAATAGGCGTTGTTGATGGAACATATAGAAAGCCAATAAAACAAGAAACAAATGAAGAAAAAGAGGCATATGTAAAATGGGAAAGTGAAGATGCAATATCCCAATTGTTATTTACAACAAGTGTGATGCCTGATGTAAGTCAACTAATCATTCCCTGCTCAAGTGCTAAAGATATGTGGGACAAATTGTTAAGTGTCTATGAGCAAAGCTCTGGTCAAAGATTAGACATGCTCTATAATCAATTCTTTAATTTCAAGAAGGATCCTACAGATATTTCAAAGCACATTTCAAAATTAGAAAGTTTATGGAATGATATGCAAAATGAACTTACTAAACAAGGAAATTTGAAATTGCCAGAATCCATGCTGATGTGCAGAATCATAAATACCTTGCCTGATGAATATTTTGATTTTAAAAGTGTTTGGGAATCAGTGTCTAAAGAAGAACGTTCTGTAGACAATCTCACACAAAGGCTTCGGTTACTCGAAATAAGAATTCAACAGCGAGATGAATGCAGCGCATCAAGTTCGACAGCACTAATGGCAAATGCATATGAAAATAAGCCAAATATGAAAGGAAAATCTACCAAAAGTAATGAAAAATTTCAGAAAACAAGAGAAACAAGAGAATGTTACTTTTGTCATAGAAAAGGACACTTGGCCAAAGATTGTAGGTATGCAAAACAGAAGAAACTAAAGGAAAAAGAAAAGGATGAAACTAAATTAAAACTTAATTCAAAATTTTTTAAGTGAAAGTTTAATCAGTGAAAGATTCAATGAACAAGATGAAGACATTTGGATTGGTGACTCAGGAGCTACTAACCACATTACAAGAAATACAAGTTTTTATACTTCTTATAAGGATTTTCCTACCCAACAGACTGTTAAAGTTGGAAGTAATGAAAAATTGATAGCTTATGGAAGTGGAACTATAACAATTGAAACTTGTGTAAAAGGTAAATGGCAAACTCACTACCTAACTGATGTATGGTATGTTCCCAATTTCAGTCGTAATGTGATGTCATTACAGTCCACATTGGATAAAGGGTTTGAAATGAAAATGGATAAAAAAGGTTGTAAACTTTTTAAGACAACAACTGGAGAAGTTATTGTAGAAGGGAAAAGACTACCAGGAGGCTTGTATGGTATGTTAATAACAAGTATCAAACCTGAAAATGCTGCAGAAGTCAATTTAGCCAAAACCCAAAATGTCAATATGCTACAACTATGGCATGAAAGATTTGGACATCAAAATAAAAGGCATGTTCAAAAATGGCTTAAAGAACAAGGAATAGATGCAGTCTTGGACAATGAACCTTGCGAGGCATGCATTTATGGCAAACAACATAGACTGAGTTTTGGATCAAGAGAACAATATGCTTCTACTCAACCTGGAAACTTAATTCATGTAGATGTATGTGGCCCTATGCAGGAGGTTTCGAAAGGAGGGATGAGATACTTTGTGTGTTTCAAAGATGATTTTACAAAATACCGATCAGTGTATTTCCTAAAAGAAAAGTCACAAGTCATTGAAAAGCTAGAACAATTTCTCTTGGAAACAAAGACTACTGGACATATATTGAAAGAAATTCTCACAGATGGAGGAAAGGAGTTTGTAAATAAAGAAACCTCAAAAATTACAAACAAGTATGGTATTAATCATAGGATCACAATGCCATATACTCCACAACAGAATGGTTCAGCGGAAAGAGAAAACAGGACTTTAATAGAAGCAGCTCGTTCATTGATATATGCCAAAAATATGAGCCTAAAGCTTTGGGCAGAGGCAGTTAATACTGCTACATATGTTTTGAATAGAACAGGACCAACACAAATTGAGGGAAAGACACCTTATGAACTATGGTTTGATAAAAAACCAGCAGTTGATCATCTTCGAATATTTGGAACTGAATGTTTTGTTCATGTGCCTGATGAAAAGAGAAGAAAGTTAGATGCCAAAAGCGAAAAAGGTATTTTAGTTGGTTATTGCAGTAACAAGGATGGGTATCGAATCTGGATGCCGAACTCAAACAAAGTTGTCACAAGTAGGGATGTAATATTCAAGGAAACTATACCAACATTTAGCCTTGATATTGAAAAGAGAAATAAGGAACTTTCAAGTAATCAGATTGATGAACAAAATGATACTCAAGATATTGAGAAAATTGAAAGCAATGTTCAAACATCAGACGTATACAATCTAAGAGATCGATCAAATATATCAAAACCTCAAAGGTATATTGATGCTGAAATAAATATTGCAGAAGGTCTTGAACCCAAGGCATACAAAGAAGCAATGGATTCTCCAAATGCACAATTTTGGAAAGAAGCAATGAATAAAGAAATGAATTCTTTAACGGAAAATGATGTATACGAATGCACAACATTACCACCTGGCCAAAAACCAATTGATTGTAAATGGGTATTAAAGACCAAATTGAATTCTAAAGGAGAGATTACAAGATATAAGGCAAGACTGGTGGCAAAAGGGTTTCCACAAAAGAAGGGTATAGATTATGAAGAAACATTTAGTCCTGTGGCAAGACATCACACCATAAGAACTCTTTTAGCAATTGCTGCTAATGAAGACTTAAAATTGGTACAGTTTGACATAAAGACAGCCTTTCTCTATGGAGACTTACAAGATCAAATTTATATCAAACAACCTGAAGGATTCAACAATGGAACAGATCTTGTATGGAAATTGAAGAAAAGTCTCTATGGACTTAAACAGTCACCAAGATGCTGGAATCAGAAAATAGTCAACTTCATGAAAGAAAGATGTCTGAAGGAAAGTACAGCTGACCCCTGTTTATTCTTCAGAAAAACAAATGATCATCTACTCATTATTGCCATATATGTTGATGATGGAATCATTGCTGGTACAAATGAACAGGAAATCAAAGAATTTCTTGATGAACTAATGTTTTCATTTAAGATCACAAGTGAACCATTAAATTACTTTTTGGGTATTGAGATAGAGCGGCAGCCGGATGGGTCAATCTTTATAAATCAAAAGGCATATATAAAAAGAATTCTTGAGAAATTCAATATGTCTCAAGCGAATAAAGTGGGAACACCAACTGATAATTCTACTGTTCCTGGGGAAGCAGAGATTCTAGAAAATGTTCCCTTTCGTGAAGCGATTGGTAGTCTGATGCATCTGAGCTGCTTAACAAGACCCGATATCATTTTTGCACTGAATCAAGTTTCTCGAAAACTTGCAGCACCAACAATATATGACTGGAAAGCAGTTAAACGAATCTTCAAATATCTACTGGGTATGAGGAACATTTGAAATCTGATTAAGGGGAAGTGTTGAAGATATTAATCTGTGATTTTAAATGTTTCTTTTTGACCAGTACTTTTGTTTTGTTTTTGTTTTTTCCTAAAATGTTTCTTTCTTCTTCTTAATTATTATTTGTTCTATATGTAAAGCTTTGTTTTTGATACTTGAATAAACAAATTCAAGTTTATTATATTTTTTGTGTGCTTTTAAAGTTAAAACACAACACAAACATTGTTGGAAAGTTTTCGGTGATCTTAAAATTATAGGGATTTTACAGGGCATGCAGAAAGTAAACACAAAGCATACTTGTTTTTTTTTATGCAAGTGGGACAGCAGAGACAGAAATAATCATTATTAACAAAAAAAATTTTAAAAAATGGCCTGAAAGAAGTATGTTCCGCTTAGGTATACAAAACGTTGAAAAAGAACCGCATGTCCATAAACTAAAAATCCTTCTTCCCCCTTTACATATCAAATTAGGGTTAATGAAATATTTTGTAAAGGCTTTAAAGAAAGATAGTGATTCTGTCAAAGGAGGGTAATACGGAAGGTATTTTCATTGGACCTCAAATTCGTAAACTAATAAATGACGAAGAGGTTTTGCAACATTGAAAGAAGATGAGTAAAATGCTTGGCTTGGCTTGTATTCATCGACGTTGTCAAACACCTTTTAGGCAATAATAAGTCACCGAATTATGCGAGAATCGTAGAAAATATAATTTCCAAATTTCATAAGCTCGGGTGCTTAATGAATCTAAAATTGCATTTTATGAATTCACATTTAAACTTTTTCCCTGATAATCTCGGTGCAGAGAGCGAAGAACAAGGTGAACGCTTCCACCAAGATATTAAAATCATAGAGCAACGATACAATGGTCTTTGGAATCAACATTGGTGGCGGATTATTGTTGGAATCTGATGCGTGATGACAAACAAGCAAAATATAATATACTTCACAGAAAAAATCTTTAAATCCATGAATATATATTTTTTATTACTTACTAAATATTACTAGATCTTTATAAATAATGTTTATTAAACCAAATAAAATGTTTTTTCGCATACACAGCTTTTTGTTAAGACCTTCCATCTAATATATAAAAATAATTCTCCTGATAATTTTGAAAAAGAAAGGGAGAGAAATTAGATTTTTATATATATAAATGAAATTTTATATGGATAGAGTAAGTAGTTTGATAAATATATATATCTAAGGGCAGTTATTGAAGTGAAATATATACACGTGCATATATGTATAATATTGTTTCTTCATTTGCACTATCTTTGACGCATTTATTTATATAGTAATAAGTTTAATGTCATAACTTTTCCTCCAAATAGATGAATATCATGGGTAAAAGGCATTTTATCCATTACTTGAGAAATTGAGCTAATCGAAAAGATATATTGATACCACGTTAATCAGCACAAAAAGTTTACCCAGAAAATGTTTTGTTTATTTGAGGAGGAGAATTTTTTTTTTTCATTTTGTGTACTAGTGTTATTAACCAATCAAATTCATTTATCGTCGCGACCAGTACTGCGCCAAGCGGTAAAAGGCTGGAACTAACGCTTTTTGGTTTTAAATTTTTAAACAAAAGCACATTACCTTTTTTATTTTTTTGAATAGCCTATGTGTTAAACGAAATTTTCAGCTACTAACATGCGAAATTTCATAATGATTGATTCTGTAGATTTTGCGCAACGCGATAACAAACATCGATTCTGGATTTCATTTTTATAGATATACTAGCGATGTACCCGGCTTTGTTCCTGCCTACTAAAAATTATTATCTGGCTTCTTCGTGGTCTGCTTCAGTGAATATTCCCCTAAATAATTTTGTTTCTGTCAATCAAACATGATGCAGCAATATTGTCATTATCATTTCTGACTAAAAAATATTGTTGCTCAGTACTTGGTTAATTATAATTTTTCTTGGTTAAAGTGCGACATAATATCTCTTCCAGATTTAACTCTCTGTCCTGTTCAAATTTCAGCGAGATTAGTTACATATTGAGGGCGTGCATAGCCGACAAAAAAAAAAAAAAATATATATATATATATGTTCCCGGCTTCGCGCCCGGTTTTTACCCGAGTAAAGGTTTGCCTAGCGAACATTTGTTAAAACGATTCTAGCAAACATCCAATCCCTACTGAATCTATACTTGTCTATACTCTCGATAATTTGAAAAATTTTCCCGGTCCCTTGAAAAATACTCGAAAAGTTGAAAAAATCAATATTAATTGGTCAACTCGGTAATTTGAAGTTGAAGGAATAGTATCTTGCCACAAACGAAGATTTGTAAATAACTCTTCAGCGAATGTACCCGGCTTCGCCCGGTTTTTATCCGAGTAAAAGTTTGCCTAACGAGCATTTGTTAAAACGAATCTTGAACACATCCAATCCACCTATATATAGATTCATAAACCTACATAAATATTGTTTTATGCGTTTAAATATATTTTTGAAAGACATAATTTTTTTGAAAACTTTCATTAAATTTTAAATAACATTTTGTCACGTTTGTGAATTTTATAATTAATTATTTCATTTTTTTTTTCTCATGTATTATGTATATTAATTTAAAAAATCATTTTTGTTATCATCATCACATTTAATGTATTTTCTATATATATAAAAATGAATGTATGTGTGTGTGTGTGTCTGTCTGTCCTTTATGCCTGACCAAACCACTCATTGGAACGCCATGAAACTTTAGGAATTTATTTAGTATAGTACTGGGAAGGTTTCTAGCAAATAAAATTTTTGAAATAACTTTTCGCCTAAAAATAATCAAGATAAATATTATAATTTATCTGTTATAATTCAACAATCTGCTCTAAATATTATCATGATGATACGATGATTTTGTAATGTAGAAAATTAGGAAAGACAAAATTCAGGATGACACAGAAATTTATTTAAGACAAGAATGATGATACAATTCCAAGGCAAGTTACTATTCCTTTAACTTTCAATTACCGAGGGAACCAATTAATGTTGATTTTATTCAACTTATCGAGTATTTTTCAAGGGACTGGGAAAAAATGTGCACTTTATCGAGAGATTCGTTAGCCAAACCTTTACTCGGGTAAAACCCGGGCGAAGCCGGGTACATCCATACAAGAATAATGATACAATTCCAAGGCAAGATACTATTCCTTTAACTTCCAATTACCGAGGGAACCAATTAATATTGATTTTATTCAACTTATCGAGTATTTTTCAAGGGACCGGGGAAAAAATGTTCACTTTATCGAGAGATTCGTTTGACAAACCTTTACTCGGGTAAAACCCGGGCGAAGCCGGGTACGTCCGCTAGTTTTTAATAAAACAAACGATAATAAACAACAACAACAACAATAACAATACAATTTGCATCTTCATTATTATTAAACAAAAACAAATTAAATTAACAATGTTAAAATATATTTAAACATTACAACATTTTAACACAAAAACATTACAATATTTTCTTTAAATATATATTAATATTGAAAATACCAAGCTTTTTTTATACAACGTTATTGGAATATTATATTAATAAATTCTCAAATTAAATTTATTATACTTGGAACACATTTTAGCTTTTTACAATTTATAAATGTAATTTGACCAGAAACCGCGAGAGGCGCTGCTTGCGAGTGAAAGTAGAAAATTTGCAAATAGAATTGCAACGAATATTTATTTCAAATCGAATTCAAACCAGAAACCTTCCCAGTAGTATAGTAAATATATATATACTAGCCGAATGACCCGGGCAACGCCTGTGTTTTACCCGATTGAATGTTTTTATTCAAATACTATTTGTTACAATTATAAATTGGCGCCTAAAATAAATGCACATACAGTCGAACTTGGATAATTCGAACCCCAAGGGACCATAAAAAAATTCGAATTATCCAAAAATTCGAATTAAAAACGGAAAAAATATATATAGGAAATTCTAGGGACCAAGATAAATATTCGAATTAAAGAGGTTTTCGAATTAAAGAAGTCGAATTATCCAAGTTCTACTGTATTAGTTAATAACTATAGCCTATGTGCTTTATCTGCCTATGTACGTGCTCGCCGGCAGCCAACGGGGGCGCGCCGCCGGCAGGGGAGGGGGGCATTACGTCACTCAAGGTCACCGGCGCGCCAACGATGACACGTGATCGTAGCCGTCCAATGGCCATCTGTGACAGAGGCGGCCGATGACGGTGGAAAGACGCTCGTGACTATATTATATATTAATGAGTACATTTTTTGTGTAGAAATAGGATTAGTTGACTTTATAAGGTAAACTTATTCATACAGTTTGTATCCCTCGATAGCTCAGTTGGCAGAGCGGAGGACTGTAGATGTTACAACGGTGATCCTTAGGTCGCTGGTTCAAATCCGGATCGAGGGAGTTTTTATTATTTTTATTTTTATTGACTGCCGGCGAGCACGTGACCTCCCTGTGCGCGCGCATCCGTGACAGAGGCGGCCGATGACGGTGGAAAGACGGTCGTGACTATATATATTAATAGAAATATGTATACTTATAAATGACTGCGGCGTATAATTATAAAGCTATACAACCAGTTTAACCGCATAAGTTTATTTTTATTTATGAAAAATCATTTTTAATTTCAAAGAGAAATAATTTAATATTTCTAACTTTTGGATGACGTATGAAAAGGTTGAATATATGAAGAGTGATGGTCTATATATGAATGGATGACGTATGGAGTGTGAAAAATATGAAGAGTATATATCGGTTCCCGCTCCTGGACACTTTTATTTTTCCGTTCGCCATTACTCTTCATATTTTTTACCCTCCATACGTCATCCATTCATATATAGACCATCACTCTTCATATATTCAACCTTTTCATACGTCATCCAAAAGTTAGAAATATTAAATTATTTCTCTTTGAAATTAAAAATGATTTTTCATAAATAAAAAGAAACATGCGGTTAAACTGGTTGTATAGCTTTAGAAATATGTATAAATAGGATTAGTTGACTTTATAAGGTAAACTTATTCATACAGTTCGTATCCCTCGATAGCTCAGTTGGCAGAGCGGAGGACTGTAGATGTAATTAAGCGGTGATCCTTAGGTCGCTGGTTCAAATCCGGCTCGAGGGAGTTTTTTTGTTGGTAGATGCGCGCGCATCCGTGACAGAGGCGGCGGATGATGGTGGAAAGACGCTCGTGACTATATATATACTAGCCGAATGACCCGGGCAACGCCCGTGTTTTACCCGATTGAATGTTTTTATTCAAATACTATTTGTTACAATTATAAATTGGCGCCTTAAATAAATGCATATCCTAATCCTAATCAATCAGTCATAGGCCGCCTCTGTCACGGATGGCCGGCGCCCTCCTATTGGACGGCTATGATCACGTGTCATCGTTGGCACGTAGGTGACCTTGAGTGACGTAATGCCCCCCCCTGCCGGCGGCGCGCGCCCGTTGGCTGCCGGCGAGCACGTGATCTCCCTGTGCGCGCGCATTCGTGACAGAGGCGGCCGGCCAATGACTGACTGATCAGGAAAGACTCTCGTGACTATATATATATAATATAATATATGTATGAGTACATTTTGTGTGTGTAGAAATAGGATTAGTTGACTTCATAAGGTAAACTTATTCATACAGTTTGTATCCCTCGATAGCTCAGTTGGCAGAGCGGAGGACTGTAGATGTTACAACGGTGATCCTTAGGTCGCTGGTTCAAATCCGGCTCAAGGGAGTTTTTTTTTTAATTTTTATTGGCTGCCGGCGAGCACGTGACCTCCCTGTGCGCGCGCATCCGTGACAGAGGCCGATGAGGAAAGACGGTCGTGACAATATATATTAATAATCCAAACTGTACCTTATCATGGATGTTGTCTTATTACCTTGTGTTTATAATCTATAATTCAAATTGTACCTTATCATGGATGTGGTCTTATTACCTTGTGTTTATAATCTATAATCCAAACTGTACCTTATCATGGATGTGGTCTTATTACCTTGTGTTTATAATCTACAACGCCCGGTGTTTACCCGATTAAATGCTTTTATTCAAATACTATTCGTTAAAATTATAAATTGGCGCCGTGGATGTCATTCTTGTATAATATATAAATGAGTTTTAAAAATTGTAAAAAAAAAAAATGCATCGGCCGGGAATCAAACCCGGGGTGCCCGCATGGCAGGCGAGCATTCTACCACTGAACCACAGATGCTTTAAAAAAATGGCCATATTTAGGTATTCATTCCATTCCGGATTAGTCCGCGGTAAAAAAAGTTCTTCAAATTAAAAAAAAAATAGCCAAAAATACTAATCAAAATGCAGCCGAAAACTTTCCTCAGGTTTATGAAAAGCGACATGCAAAATTTGGTACCAATTGGTTCAGTAGTTTTTGAGTTTATCGCGAAACAGACAGACAGAAATTGACTTTTATATATATAGAGATATATATATATATAAATTCCTAAAGTTTCACGGCGATTGGATAATCTTACCTTTTAAAAACATTCATCGTGTAAACAAACTACGTGTAAAATTATTAACCAATCAAATTCATATATCATCGCGACCTGTGCTGCGCCCAAGCGGTAAAAGGCTGGAACTAACGATTTTTGTTTTTACATAAAAAAAAACATTAACCTTTTTAGTTTTTTGAATAGCCTATATGTTAAACGAAATCTTCAGCTAACTATATGCGAAATTTCATAATTATTGATTCTGTAGATTTTGCAAAACGCGATAACAAACATCGATTTTAAATTTCATTTATATATATATATATATATATATATATATGAAGAAATAGTACAAATGTGATATTGTACTGGGATAAGGTGCATAAATTAAGGAAAAGGCATCTCCTTATCGTGCAACTGAAAGTTGCTGATGGCAGGCGCCATCTATCGGAATAAATATCAACTATTCTCGTTGATTTTTAATTATTCCAGAATTGGCCAAATACCCATTCTTGATTAATCAAGAAAAGCTAACCACGGACGCGTTTCGGGCTGTTGGCCCTCATCAGCGTGGTGCAAGCTATACCTCAACGTTTATATGTGGTTTAACGGGCTACTAACCAAAAGTAATGATTTTTGAGCCCATGCGCGATGTGAGGAGGCAAGGAATAGGAGTATGTAGCGGCAGGAGAAGACTCGCAGGGAAGTGGAAGCGTTGGGAAAGCAGGGGAACAGCGCCTGGGAGAAGTGAGGCAGGGGTCCAGTAACCAGTAGAAGGTGGCGGGAGGAGTTGGAGGCGGAGGGTTTTTTTGAAGCCTAAAACGTGCGGGCCTTAGACTTCAGGATGGGGCAGATTGAGGCTCTCGCCTCGTGGTTGTCTGAGAGGCCTTTTTGGCAGCAGTTGGCACATTTGGAAGTGTCCTGGTCAGCTCTGGTTGGGCAGGAGCGGCCTTCATGGCCGTCTTCACCGCAGTGGAAGCACTTGGGAGCTCTGGAACAGTGGGTGGAGTTGTGGCCGAAGCCACAACAGCGGAAGCAGACGCGGGCGCGGATGGACGCCTCGAAGTTGAGGATCACACCGTCAACCACGATTCTTCCGCGGTTGCCCAGGGCTCCAAAGGTCTTGAGGTCCACCTCGATGAAGGCGGTGCAGGTCCCGTTTCTGAGTGCAGAACGGTGCGCCACGCGCACCACTTTGTTTCCGGGGAGCTGGCTGACAGCGGCGGTTGCCAGGAAGGTCTCCTCGATTGTGGAATTGGAGGTCTCCTCATCCACTCTGAAGAGGCAGATTCTTGGCAGGATCTCCTTCTGCTGGCGGACCTTCATTCCCGTTAGCTTGCTGGCCAGGGAGGTAGTCACCTCAGGGATGATGTTGGGATTGCTGGAATGGAGGACCAGCTTCCCCTTAGTGCGAAGAGAAGCCCAAACACCTTGGGGTAGGGTGTGGGCAGCGCGGACAGCCTTGTAAATGTCCCTGGGGTCAGCCTGTGGGTCGTCAGAGACGACCACTGTGTCGGCCGCCGATTTTTCCCCGTGGAGGACCACTTGGGCGGCCGCAGGCTTGGATACGCGGGATGACGCAAGTTTGATTGGACCTTTTAGGTTGGGTCTTTTTGCGGGCGGGTTGAGAGCCTCAGGCTGCTTCCTCTTGGTTGCAACAGGAGCAGGCAGGGTGGAGGCAGGCTTGTCAGCAGGAGAAGGAGTGGCAGGCTTGGTGGGGTCAGTCTGGGAGCTTTGGCAGGCAGTCTGTGGCATGATTTCGTCCAGTTCCTTAAAGGACGCGAGGGTGCCAGAGAAGTTCTCTACCTCGGCAATGAGGGCCTTGATCTGCTCGGTCCATAAACTGGTGATATTCGTAATGATTTCGCACAGGCATTCTTGGGAGGTAGGGTGAGGATAGCGTAATGCTATCTCGACGTCCTCCATGAACTGGCTATTCTCCAGCTCTAATAGGGCGAGGGTTACGAGGGGCTCCTCGGCATTCTTCTTCTTCTTCCTAGAGGGAGCCATGGCAGGAGCAGGTGAGGAGGGAAAAAACGGTAAGTATGGTAAGTGTGGTAAGTATGTTGTTGTTGTTGTTGTTGAGACTAATTGGCCATAAGTGGTAAGTATTTATTATTTATTTCATCTCAATTTGCAGGTGTTACATTCGAGCACAGCTCGTGAGTCACCTTGTCCAGATTATTTACACATGGCGAGTTGTAATGCTGGAGTGGCCCCCGGAACCTTACAGGAGGGCAGTGTTGGGTAAAAAGATAGCGAAAAGCGTGTTCGAACCTGGGACATCAGGTTCTAAAGTCTAAAGCTTTCACAGCTAGGCTATTTTGCCTTAAGTGGTAAGTATGGTAAGAAATCGGTCATTAAGGCATCCTGAAAAATCATGAAACGGGTAGTTAAGGCCAGAATTGCGTGAGAACGCTACACAATATGAAGAAATAGTACAAATGTGATATTGTACTGGGATATGGTGCATAAATTAAGGAAAAGGCATCTCCTTATCGTGCAACTGAAAGTTGCTGATGGCAGGCGCCATCTATCGGAATAAATATCAACTATTCTCGTTGATTTTTAATTATTCCAGAATTGGCCAAATACCCATTCTTGATTAATCAAGAAAAGCTAACCACGGACGCGTTTCGGGCTGTTGGCCCTCATCAGCGTGGTGCAAGCTATACCTCAACGACCAAAGAAATCGGTCATTAAGGCATCTTGAAAAATCATGAAACGGGTAGTTAAGGCCAGAATTGCGTGAGAACGCTACACAATATGAAGAAATAGTACAAATGTGATATTGTACTGGGATAAGGTGCATAAATTAAGGAAAAGACATCTCCTTATCGTGCAACTGAAAGTTGCTGATGGCAGGCGCCATCTATCGGAATAAATATCAACTATGAGATGCCATCAGCAACTTTCAGTTGCACGATAAGGAGATGCCTTTTCCTTAATTTATGCAAATTATCCCAGTACAATATCACATTTGTACTATTTCTTCATATTGTGTAGCGTTCTCACGCAATTCTGGCCTTAACTACCCGTTTCATGATTTTTCAGGATGCCTTAATGACCGATTTCTTTGGTCGTTGAGGTATAGCTTGCACCACGCTGATGAGGGCCAACAGCCCGAAACGCGTCCGTGGTTAGCTTTTCTTGATTAATCAAGAATGGGTATTTGGCCAATTCAGGAATAATTAAAAATCAACGAGAATAGTTGATATTTATTCCGATAGATGGCGCCTGCCATCAGCAACTTTCAGTTGCACGATAAGGAGATGCCTTTTCCTTAATTTATGCACCTTATCCCAGTACAATATCACATTTGTACTATTTCTTCATATTGTGTAGCGTTCTCACGCAATTCTGGCCTTAGCTACCCATTTCATGATTTTTCAGGATGCCTTAATGACCGATTTCTTTGGTCGTTTTGAAATGACTGCCAAACACCATATTGGCGTTTTATAAAAATGTGTTAGGAATAGACCTTTTAGAGCGAAACGGCATACTTACCATACTTACCTTATACTTACCATACTTACCTTTATACTTACCATACTTACCCCGGCTGGCCATACTTACTACTTACCATACTTTCCATCCCTACCATGGCTCCCTCTAGGAAGAAGAAGAAGAATGCCGAGGAGCCCCTCGTAACCCAGGAGAAGAAGAATGCCGAGGAGCCCCTCGTAACCCAGAAGAAGAAGAATGCCGAGGAGCCCCTCGTAACCCTTGCCCTATTAGAGTCGGAGAATAGAGATTATATGGAGGACGTCGAGAAAGCATTACGCTATCCTCATCCTACCTCCCAAGAATGCCTGTGCGAAATCATTACGAATATCACCAGCCATCGGAACGAGCAGATCAAGGCCCTCATTGCCGAGGTAGAGAACCTCTCTGGCACCCTCGCGTCCCTTAAGGAACTGGACGAAATCATGCCACAGACTGCCTGCCAAAGCTCCCAGACTGACCCCACCAAGCCTGCCACTCCTTCTCCTGCTGACAAGCCTGCCTCCACCCTGCCTGCTCCTGTTGCAACCAAGAGGAAGCAGCTTGAGGCTATCAACCCGCCCGCAAAAAGACCCAACCTAAAAGGTCCAAACAAACTTGCGTCATCCCGCGTCTCCAAGCCTGCGGCCGCCCAAGTGGTCCTCCATGGGGAAAGATCGGCGGCCCACACAGTGGTCGTCTCTGACGACCCACAGGCTGACCCCAGGGACATTTACAAGGCTGTCCGCGCTGCCCACACCCTACCCCAAGGTGTTTGGGCCTCTCTGCGCACCAAGGGGAAGCTGGTCCTCCATTCCAGCAATCCCAACATCATCCCTGAGGTGACCACCTCCCTGGCCAGCAAGCTAGCGGGAATGAAGGTCCGCCAGCAGAATGAATTCCTGCCAAGAATCTGCCTCTTCAGAGTGGATGAGGAGACCTCCAATTCCACAATCGAGGAGACCTTCCTGGCAACCGCCGCTGTCAGCCAGCTCCCCGGGAACCAAGTGGTGCGCGTGGCGCACCGTTCTGCACTCAGAAACGGGACCTGCACCGCCTTCATCGAGGTGGACCTCAAGACCTTTGGAGCCCTGGGCAACCGCGGAAGAATCGTGGTTGACGGTGTGATCCTCAACTTCGAGGCGTCCATCCGCACCCGCGTCTGCTTCCGCTGTTGCGGCTTCGGCCACAACTCCACCCACTGTTCCAGAGCTCCCAAGTGCTTCCACTGCGGTGAAGACGGCCATGAAGGCCGCTCCTGCCCAACCAGAGCTGACCAGAACACTTCCAAATGCCCCAACTGCTGCCAAAAAGGCCTCTCAGACAACCACGAGGCGAGAGCCTCAATCTGCCCCATCCTGAAGTCTAAGGCCCGCACGTTTTAGGCTTCAAAAAACCCTCCGCCTCCAACTCCTCCCGCCACCTTCTACTGGTTACTGGACCCCTGCCTCACTTCTCCCAGGCGCTGTTCCCCTGCTTTCCCAACGTTTCCACTTCCCTGCGAGTCTTCTCCTGCCGCTACATACCCCTATTCCTTGCCTCCTCACATCGCGCATGGGCTCAAAAATCATTACTTTTGGTTAGTAGCCCGTTAAACAAAATATAAATCGTTGAGGTATAGCTTGCACCACGCTGATGAGGGCCAACAGCCCGAAACGCGTCCGTGGTTAGCTTTTTCTTGATTAATCAAGAATGGGTATTTGGCTAATTCTGGAATAATTAAAAATCAACGAGAATAGTTGATATTTATTCCGATAGATGGCGCCTGCCATCAGCAACTTTCAGTTGCACGATAAGGAGATGCCTTTTCCTTAATATATATATATATATCCTTCCTTCCTTCCTTTCCTTCCTTATGAAATGCGAAATCGATGTTTGTTATCGCTTCACGCAAAATCTACTGACTCAATCATTATGGAATTTCGCATGTAGAGAGCTGAAGATTTCGTTTAACATATAGGCTATTCAAAAAACTAAAAAAGTTAATGTGCTTTTTTAAAAAATAAAAAACCAAAAAGCGTTAGTTCCAGTCTTTTACCGCTAGGGCGCAGCACTGGTCGCGACGATAAATGAATTTGATTTTTTTAAAGCATCGGTGGTTCAGTGGTAGAATGCTCGCCTGCCACGCGGGCAGCCAGGGTTCGATTCCCGGCCGATGCATTTTTTAAAAACAATTTTTAAAACTCATTTATATTATATCTTCTATATTAATAAAATGCAAATTTCAAAAGAGGACATCACTAAAAACTTTCGTTACAATGCATCAATTTCGACCAAATTTTCAACATTTATGTAAAACGAGATGGAGCAGGTTTTGCTTAACATCAAAATATTTTTCCCTAACATTAACATGCGTAACTTCGCTGTTATCGATTAAATACAAAAAATCAACAGAGATAATTTTATTTATATATAAATACAAAATTAAATTTCAACATAGTTAATATTTTTACATACTAGCTAATAATCTCAATCTAAAAATATAATATAAAAAGTCAACAATGAAGAGTGAATGTAAGATAAAAAGCCAACAATGAAAAGTAAATGTAATATAAAAAGCCAACAATGAAGAATGAATGTAAGATAAAAAGCCAACAATGAAGAGTGAATGTAATATAAAAAGCCAACAATGAAGAATGAATGTAAGATAAAAAGCCAACAATGAAGAGTGAATGTAAGATAAAAAGCCAACAATGAATAGTAAATGTAATATAAAAAGCCAACAATGAAGAATGAATGTAAGATAAAAAGCCAACAAAGAAGAGTAAATCTACTTATATAATTGCCTTATTCTGTCTGTGTGAAGTTCACAGATAGATTTTGGTCAGAATATAATATAAAAAGCCAACAATGAAGAGTAAATATGATATAAAAAGCCAACAATGAAGAATGAATGTAAGATAAAAAGCCAACAATAAAGAGTAAATGTAATATAAAAAGCCAACAATGAAGAATAAATTTAAGATAAAAAGCCAACAATGAAGAGTAAATATAATATAAAAAGCCAACAATGAAGAATAAAGGCAATGTGACACGGCAATGTGACACGGGAAAAAATGTTCACTAGATAAAACTATGATTTTCTAATGTAGAAAATTAGGAAAGACAAAATTTAGGATGACACGGCACACAGGGACCGGGAAAAAATGTTCACTTTATCGAGAGATTCAAATATACGAGTTTCAAATTATCAAAATAGATCTTTTTTTTTTTTTTTAAAGTTTTTAGAGAATTGTTTTAACAAATGTTCGCTAGACAAACCTTTACTCGGGTAAAATCCCGGGCGAAGCCGAGTACGTTTTATAAGTTTATAGAGAATTGTTTTAACAAATGTTCGTTAGACAAACATTCACTCGGGTAAAACCCGGGCGAAGCCGGGCACATCCGCTAGTATATTAATAAAATGGAAATTTCATAAGTGGTGTTCGCTAAAAACTTTCGTTACAATGCATCAATTTCAACCAAATTTTCAAAATTTATGTAAAACGAGATGGAGCAGGTTTTGCTTAACATCAAAATATATTTCCTAACATTAACATGCGTAACTTCGCTGTTATCGATTAAATACAAAAAAAAATCAACAGAGTTAATTTTATTTATATATAAATACAAAATTAAATTTCAACAGAGTTAATTTTTTTACATATGATATAAAAAGCCAACAATGAAGAATGAATGTAAGAGTAAATAATATGCCACCGATTGTAATTAAATCGACGATCGGACCAACCGGCGAGAAACTATGCATAATCGAAGCCTCCTTAATAACGAAGATCCTAGACAAATGTGGAAT
The DNA here is from genome assembly GCA_030710605.1 of Cordylochernes scorpioides. NCBI lineage: Eukaryota > Metazoa > Arthropoda > Arachnida > Pseudoscorpiones > Chernetidae > Cordylochernes > Cordylochernes scorpioides. The sequence goes on along the minus strand of CP092870.1, from coordinate 26,928,231 downwards.
CGAGTATAAGCTTGAGGAAACGGTTCAATCAAAGAAGAGAACTCGCGGCTCCCAATCGGATGACTCAAGATCGCCAACTAGGAGCGAGCGTAATCTGAAGACGCCTAGAATGGACATCGATGAACAAAGTCCCGCCACTGGAATTTCTCAACAAATGAACACAGCTCACCCACCTCAAGACGATGAAGAAAATAACGACAACGATGGCCCATGGACCACAGTCACTAACGTGAAAAAACCGAGAATTCCTCCTGTTATTGCAGAAAATGTAGCAGATTGGAAGCTTCTTTGCCAAGAACTAAAAGGCTTGTGCACGGAACCATTCCAAGTCACGATTTCTGGCAAAAAGCACATAATTAAATCGAAAAACATAGGCGACTTCAAAAAAATCAGGGAGTATGTACAAAAAAATAATGGAGGATATTCCTACAGACTACAGGAGGAAAAACCACTGAAAGTGGTATTGAAGGGGGTAACAACAGCCTTCAAAGAAGAAGACGTCGTAACTGAACTGGTCTCAATGGGCTTCACTGAGGTCATTGTCAAAAGACTCCATAGACAATCGACCAAAATACCGATGAATATAGTCCTAGTAGAGCTACCGAAAAATGAACAAAATAAACGAATCTATGGAATAACCGAAATACTTTTCCAAAAAATAGTCGTGGAATCATTCAGGACTACAAAACGAGTGACCCAATGCTTTAACTGCCAAGGCTTTGGGCATGGCCAGCTAAACTGTTTTTTGAAGCCCAAATGCGTCAAGTGTGCTGAAGAACACCATTCGAAGGATTGTCCAAGAAAGTCGAAACAGCTCCCACCAAAGTGCGCTAACTGTGGAGAGGCGCACACAGCCAATTACCGCGGATGCCAAAATTTTCCGAAGCCACAACAACAGCAGCTAAAGCCTCCCAGACAAAACTCCCCTAACACCATACCTCAAGCAAGCTCCACTAAAACAGAAGAAGCAACTGTTGAAAAACAAAAGGCAAGTTACGCTGAAACTGCAAAAAAAGAAAACTACTCGTTCTGACACCAGGGAACTGTGCGAAAAGTTATTAGAAATTATCAAAACTTACTTACAATGAAAGGCAAATTACCTTTGAAAATCGTTTTCTGGAATTGCAACGGAATCAAACTCAAAAAAGAAGAATTTCTACATTTTTTAGAAGAAAACTCAATAGACATGGCCCTGCTCAGTGAAACACACTTAAAACCATCTGTCGACCTCAAACTCAGAAACTATCAGACAATAAGAGACGATAGAATCGTTGGAAGGGGCGGTGGAACGGCAATAATTCTAAAAAACTATCTTAAATATAAAAAAGTGCTGATTCAAACATCTAACATGGAAAACACCACAATTCTAATGAAACCAGATGGAAGGGCAGTAGTGCAGATATCGTCAATCTATAAGAAACCCGATCTACCACTCCTGGAGGAAGATCTGAAACTCTTGTTAGAGAATAATCAATCAGTAATCGCTGCAGGAGACTGGAACTCCAAGCACCCTCTTTGGGGCTCAAGAACCTCCAATAATAGCGGAACCGTGCTTCATAATTTTTCCGAAAGAGAAAACCTGGACATTGTCGCACCTTCTTCACCCACGCACTACAGTCCTTTGGGTAATCCAGACTTTCTAGACATCGCAATTCTTAGAAACATCCCCTGGACTTCGAGGATTAAGACCCTGGATGCCTTATCTTCAGATCACCTCCCAGTAATCCTAGAGCTGACCTGCCCGAAGGATGAATTCACGACTAGGGCTTGCCGACTCACTAACTGGGTACACTTCCAACAAGACTTAATTTCCAGTACGCCTCCTAGAGTACCCTTGAAAACGGAAGCCAATATTGACTCAGCAGTGACCATACTAAATGATAAAATCTACAACAGCTACTCGAAAAACACAGTTATATCATTCTCTTCATCAAAACAGAACCCCTCGACCAAGGCCTTGATAAAAGAAAAGAATAAAGCTCGTAAGAGATGGCAAGCAACCTGGGATCCAGCCCATAGAGCCATTTATTTAAACCTACAGGGAAAAGTTAACAAAGCCCTCAAATCCGACTCCACCGAGAACTGGAATCAATTCATACACAAGATTGAATCAAGCCCAAAGGACTTCTGGAGAAAAACAAAACCCATCAGGAAAAAAACGGAAAGGATCTCAAGCTTAGTAACGAACGGCAAAACCTTATTGACCGACAAAGAAATCGGAAATGAACTTGCAGAACACTTCTCCAACCAGTTCTCCAAGGAAAAAGAAGACCAACCAAATATAACTTATAATCACCAACAAGAAAAAATGCTCACAATGACGACACCAAATGAAGTCAAAGAAGTGATTAAATACTTAGCTAACCACAAAGCTCCTGGCCATGACAATATCACTCCGCAAATGGCCAAGAATCTTCCCATCAAATGGATTGTATTTCTAGCTGGAGTATTCAACGCCGCACTGCACTTGTGTTACTACCCCAAAGTCTGGAAGCATGCTATCATAATTCCAATTCCAAAAAAATCCGCTAAATCCCCTGAAGATCTAAGACCTATCAGCCTCCTCCCCACCATCGGTAAAATTTACGAAAGAATTATTTTACGTAGACTTCAGATGTACTTGGACAACTCTAACTTCATCATCCCGCAGCAATTCGGATTTAGAAGGGGGCATTCAACAACTCACCAACTCATTGCAGTTCTGGACTACATCCAGATAAGAAGATCCCACAAGGAAGTGGTAGGTGCTGTCTTTCTAGATTTTGCGAAAGCATTTGATAAAGTTTGGCATAATGGCCTTATAAAGAAACTCACAAAACACCAGTTTCCAAGTGACATTATCAATTTTATGCAGAATTATCTACAGGGCAGGACATTTTCAGTCAAGCAAGGAAATTTTATAACTGAACCAAAGCCAATCCAGACTGGAGTACCTCAAGGCTCTATCCTCGGACCCTACCTTTTCAATATTTACATTAATGACATCCCACTGCACTCTAAATGTAAACTTAAGCTCTTCGCAGATGACACAGCAATTTTATTTAACTCTAAATCAGTCAACCTATTGGTTACTCAGCTTCAGAATTACCTAAATGACATAATCAAATGGTGCGATGAGTGGAAACTAGACATTAACCCAACTAAGACTCAAGCAATACTTTTTCCCCCAAGAGATAACAAAAAATTCAAGCCACAAACCAACTTGACAGTAAACTCAAGCACTATTAGTTGGGCCGACCATGCCAAGTATCTTGGTGTCACTTTGGATTCGAAATTAAAATTTAACCTACATGTCCAAAACACCATAAGAAAGGCAAAGATAGCCAAAATATCTCTATCACTCCTGCTCAATTTTAAAAGTAATTTAACAACAAAGCATAAATTCACGTTGTACAAAACCTGTATTCTACCCATCATCACGTACGCACTACCAGTCTGGGGCAAATATATCACACCTACGGATAAAAAAAGAATAGATGCCTTCATGAGGATTTGCTTACGAACCACTATAGGAGCCCCATTCAATCTTTCAAACAAAATTCTCAAAGAAGATCTCAACCAGCCTAATCTAGAAGAGATTTATCAAGACTCTGCAACAAGACTATTCTCTCAATTTCAAAAATCATCAAATCCAACTATACAAGAAATTGTTCAAAATCAAGGTGACCTCAGCCACCGAATCCGACGACCTGGACCCAATGGCTAGCTGACAGCCAAACACCCAACAACTGCCCTCCTGTAAGGTTCCGGGGGCCACTCCAGCATTACAACTCGCCATGTGTAAATAATCTGGACAAGGTGACTCGCGAGCTGTGCTCGAATGTAACACCTGCAAATTGAGATGAAATAAATAAATAAATGAATGTAAGGAACAATTAAGAGTAAGTAATAATATGCCACCGATTGTAATTAAATCGACGATCGGACCAACCGGCGAGAAACTATGCATAATCGAAGCCTCCTTAATAACGAAGATCCTAGACAAATGTGGAATCGAGTATAAACTTGAGGAAACGGTTCAATCAAAGAAGAGAACTCGCGGCTCCTAATCGGATGACTCAAGATCACCAACTAGGAGCGAGCGTAATCTGAAGACGCCTAGAATGGACATCGACGAACAAAGTCCCGCCACTGAAATTTCTCAACAAATGAACGTAGCTCACCCACCGCAAGACGATGAAGAAAATAACGACAACGATGGCCCATGGACCACAGTCACTAACGTGAAAAAACCGAGAATTCCTCCTGTTATTGCAGAAAATGTAGCAGATTGGAAGCTTCTTTGCCAAGAACTAAAAGGCTTGTGCACGGAACCATTCCAAGTCACGATTTCTGGCAAAAAGCACATAATTAAATCGAAAAACATAGGCGACTTCAAAAAAATCAGGGAGTATGTACAGAAAAATAATGGAGGATATTCCTACAGACTACAGGAGGAAAAACCACTGAAAGTGGTATTGAAGGGGGTAACAACAGCCTTCAAAGAAGAAGACGTCGTAACTGAACTGGTCTCAATGGGCTTCACTGAGGTCATTGTCAAAAGACTCCATAGACAATCGACCAAAATACCGATGAATATAGTCCTAGTAGAGCTACCGAAAAATGAACACAATAAACGAATCTATGAAATAACTGAAATACTTTACCAAAAAATAGTCGTGGAATCATTCAGGACTACAAAACGAGTGACCCAATGCTTTAACTGCCAGGGTTTTGGGCATGGCCAGCTAAACTGCTTTTTGAAGCCCAAATGCGCCAAGTGTGCTGAAGAACATCATTCGAAGGATTGTCCAAGAAAGTCGAAACAGCTCCCACCAAAGTGCGCTAACTGTGGAGAGGCGCACACAGCCAATTACCGCGGATGCCCAAATTTTCCGAAGCCACAACAACAGCAGCTAAAGCCTCCCAGACAAAACTCCCCTAACACCATACCTCAAGCAAGCTCCACTAAAACAGAAGAAGCAACTGTTGAAAAACAAAAGGCAAGTTATGCGGAAACTACAAAAAAGAAAACTACTCGTTCTGACACCAGGGAACTGTGCGAGAAGTTATTAGAAATTATCAAAACTTACCTACAATGAAAGGCAAATCACCTTTAAAAATCGTTTTCTGGAATTGCAACGGAATCAAATTCAAAAAAGAAGAATTCCAACAGTTTTTAGAAAAAAACTCAATAGACATGGCACTGCTCAGTGAAACTCACTTAAAACCATCTGTCGACCTCAAACTCAGAAACTATCAGACAATAAGAGACGATAGAATCTTTGGAAGGGGCGGTGGAACGGCAATAATTCTAAAAAACTATCTTAAATATAAAAAAGTGCTGATTCAAACATCTAACATGGAAAACACCACAATTCTAATGAAACCAGATGGAAGGGCAGTAGTGCAGATATCGTCAATCTATAAGAAACCCGATCTACCACTCCAGGAGGAAGATCTGAATCTCTTGTTAGAGAATAATCAATCAGTAATCGCTGCAGGAGACTGGAACTCCAAGCACCCTCTTTGGGGCTCAAGAACCTCCAATAATAGTGGAACCGTGCTGCATAATTTTTCCGAAAAAGAAAACCTGGACATTGTCGCACCTTCTTCACCCACGCACTACAGTCCTTTGGGAAATCCAGACTTTTTAGACATCGCAATTCTTAGAAACATTCCCTGGGTTTCGAGGATTAAGACCCTGGATGCCTTATCTTCAGATCACCTCCCAGTAATCCTAGAGCTGACCTGCCCGAAGGATGAATTCACGACTAGGGCTTGCCGACTCACTAACTGGGTACACTTCCAACAAGACTTAATTTCCAGTACGCCTCCTAGAGTACCCTTGAAAACGGAAGCCAATATTGACTCAGCAGTGACCATACTAAATGATAAAATCTACAACAGCTACTCAAAAAAACACAGTTATATCATTCTCTTCATCAAAACAGAACCCCTCGACCAAGGCCTTGATAAAAGAAAAGAATAAAGCTCGTAAGAGATGGCAAGCAACCTGGGATCCAGCCCATAGAGCCATTTATTTAAACCTACAGGGAAAAGTTAACAAAGCCCTCAAATCCGACTCCATCGAGAACTGGATTCAATTCATACACAAGATTGAATCAAGCCCAAAGGACTTCTGGAGAAACACAAAACCCATCAGGAAAAAAACGGAAAGGATCTCAAGTTTAGTAACGAAAGGCAAAACCTTATTGACCGACAAAGAAATCGGAAATGAACTTGCAGAACACTTCTCCAACCAGTTCTCCAAGGAAAAAGAAGAAGACCAACCAAATATAACTTATAATCACCAACAAGAAACAATGCTCACAATGACGACACCAAATGAAGTCAAAGAAGTAATTAAATACTTAGCTAACCACAAAGCTCCTGGCTATGACAATATCACTCCGCAAATGGCCAAGAATCTTCCCATCAAATGGATTGTATTTCTAGCTGGAGTATACAACGCCGCACTGCACTTGTGTTACTACCCCAAAGTCTGGAAGCATGCTATCATAATTCCAATTCCAAAAAAATCCGCTAAATCCCCTGAAGATCTAAGACCTATCAGCCTCCTCTCCACCATCGGCAAAATTTACGAAAGAATTATTCTACGTAGACTTCAGATGTACTTGGACAACTCTAACTTCATCATCCCGCAGCAATTCGGATTTAGAAGGGGGCACTCAACAACTCACCAACTCATTGCAGTTCTGGACTATATCCAGATAAGAAGATCCCACAAGGAAGTGGTAGGTGCTGTCTTTCTAGATTTTGCGAAAGCATTTGATAAAGTTTGGCATAATGGCCTTATAAAGAAACTCACCAAACACCAGTTTCCAAGTGACATTATCAATTTTATGCAGAATTATCTACAGGGCAGGACATTTTCAGTCAAGCAAGGAAATTTTATAACTGAACCAAAGCCAATCCAGACTGGAGTACCTCAAGGCTCTATCCTCGGACCCTACCTTTTCAAAATTTACATTAATGACATCCCACTGCACTCTAAATGTTAACTTAAGCTCTTCGCAGATGACACAGCAATTTTATTCAACTCCAAATCAGTCAACCTATTGGTTACTCAGCTTCAGAATTACCTAAATGACATAATCAAATGGTGCGATGAGTGGAAACTAGACATTAACCCAACTAAGACTCAAGCAATAGTTTTTCCCCCAAGAGATAATAAAAAATTCAAGCCACGAACCAACTTGACAGTAAACTCAAGCACTATTAGTTGGGCCGACCATGCCAAGTATCTTGGTGTCACTTTGGTTTCGAAATTAAAATTTAACCTACATGTCCAAAACACCATAAGAAAGGCAAAGATAGCCAAAATATCTCTATCAAGCCTGCTTAATTTTAAAAGTAATTTAACAACAAAGCATAAATTCACGTTGTACAAAACCTGCATTCTACCCATCATCACGTACGCACTACAAGTCTGGGGCAAATATATCACACCTACGGATAAAAAAAGAATAGATGCCTTCATGAGGATTTGCTTACGAACCACTATAGGAGCCCCATTCAATCTTTCAAACAAAATTCTCAAAGAAGATCTCAACCAGCCTAATATAGAAGAGATTTATCAAGACTCTGCGACAAGACTATTCTCGCAATTTCAAAAATAATCAAATCCAACTATACAAGAAATTGTTTAAAACCAAGGTGACCTCAGCCACCGAATCCGACGACTTGGACCCAATGGCTAGCTGACAGCCAAACACCCAACAACTGCCCTCCTGTAAGGTTCGGGGGGCCACTCCAGCATCACAACTCGCCATGTGTAAATAATATGGACAAGGTGACTCGCGAGCTGTGCTCGAATGTAACACCTGCAAATTGAGATGAAATAAATAAATAAATGAATGTAAGATAAAAAAACCAACAATAAAGAGTAAATGTAATATAAAAAGCCAATAATGAAGAATAAATGTAAGATAAAAAGCCAACAATGAAGAGTAAATATAATATAAAAATCCAACAATGAAGAATAAATGTAAGATAAAAAGCCAACAATGAAGAGTAAATATGATATAAAAAGCCAACAATGAAGAATGAATGTAAGATAAAAAGCCAACAATGAAGAATGAATGTGAGATAAAAAGCCAACAATGAAGAGTAAATATAATATAAAAACACAACAATGAAGAGTGAATGTAAGATAAAAAGCCAACAATGAAGAGTAAATGTAATATTAAAAGCCAACAATGAAGAATGAATGTAAGATAAAAAGCCAACAATGAAGAGTAAATATAATATAGAAAGCCAACAATGAAGAGTAAATCTCTATATATATATAAATGAATGTTTGTATGTTTGTCTGTTTGTATGTTTGTTTGTATATCCGGTATACAAATTCGCAGTAGTTCACTAATTCAAACCAAAATTTCCATACATAGGTAAAAAAATACGGGGAAGACGATAGGCTATTAAAAGATATATATAAATCAATTATTAAAACTATATATTTTTAGTCAGAAAATGATGATGACGATATTGCTGTATCATGTTTGATTATCAGATACAAAATTATATTGGGAAAAATTCCAAAAAGCAGAGACCACGGGTGAAACCAGTTCATTATTTTGTATGTAGGAACAAAATTCTAACAGAAAAACATTCATTCGAGCAGAAAACAAAAGCCAGATCATCTTTCTATAAAAATATCGCTTCTCAGACACAAAGTTTGGAGCGGGACGTTTCACAAGAGTGACATCCACGGCGCCAATTTATAATTGTAACGAATAGTATTTGAATAAAAACATTCAATCGGGTAAAACCCGGGCGTTGCCCGGGTCATTCGGCTATATTATATAAATATATAATCTTCTATATAAATGGAAATTTCATAAGTGGTGTTCGCTAAAAACTTTCGTTACAATGCATCAATTTCGACCAAATTTTCAACATTTATGTAAAACGAGATGGAGCAGGTATAATATAATATTTTCATCAAAATATTTTTCCTAACTTTAAAATACATAACTTTGCTGTTATCGATAAAATACAAAAAAAAAAATTCAACAGAGTTAATTTTATTTATATATAAATACAAAAAAAAAATTCAGCAATTCATTCAACTCAATCTAAAAAAATATTCAAAACAAGCAATTTTAAGATAACACCATATGTAAAACAGTCGGCCAAGAAAACAACAACGATATTACATCTTTCTCACATATTCACACACAATCTTGATTAATAATTAAAACTAATCTTTAGCATTGTTTATTATACTTCATAATATATAATATTCGTTAGGCAAACTTTCACTCGGATAAAACCCGGGCGAAGCCGGGTACACATCCGCTAGTTATATTTATAAATTGTAACAATGCTTAAAATGATTTTCAAGTATAATAAATTTAATTTGAGAATTTAGAAATATAATATTCAAATGACGTAAAAAATACTTGGCATTTCAATATTAATATATATTTAGAGAAAAAATTGTAACGTTTTTGTGTTAATTGTTAAAATGTAATGTTAAAATATATTTTTACATTGTTAATTTAATTTGCTGTTGTTTTTTAAAAATGATGATGCAACTTTAATTGTTGTTGTGAAAATATCTTTATTTACGGAGCTGCTAAACAAAATAAATGATTTTTGAGCCCCTAATTGTTGTTGTTTATTATCGTTTGTTTATATAAAAAAGTACATTGTATGTGATCATGATGACAAAAATGAATTTTAAATTAATATATATAAATCATTGAGAAAAAAGAAATACTTGATTATCAAATTCACAAAAGGGACAATATCTTATTTAAAATATAATAAATGTTTTCAAAAAACTATGTGTGTGTTTCAAAAATATATTTAAACGCATATAACAATATTTATATTTATATCTATTTTATATATATAAAAACTAGCCGAATGACCCGGGCAACGCCCGTGTTTTACCCGATTGAATGTTTTTATTCAAATAATATTTGTTACAATTATAAATTGGAGCCGTGGATGTCACTCTTGTGAAACGTCCCGCTCCAAACTTTACATGTACATTAGGTCAGCTGGTATTACCCCTCATTTTCACCGCTAGAAGCGAGGGAATTGACTTTTTGTAAATATACATAATTATAAAGATAGAAGCTTCTATAGAAGATAATGATCATAATGATGATGCGCGCGCATCCGTGACAGCGATGAGGAATTGAGGAAAGACGGTCGTGACTATATATTAACTAGACGAATGACCCGGGCAAAGCCCGTGTTTTACCCGATTGAATGTTTTTATTCCAATACTATTTGTTACAATTATAAATTGGAACCGTGGATGTCACTCTTGTGAAACGTCCCACTCCAAACTTTACATGTACATTAGGTCAGCTGGTATTACCCCTCATTTTCACCGCTAGAGGCGCGAGCGAATTGACTTTTTGTAAATATACATAATTATAAAGATAGAAGCTTCTATAGAAGATAATGATCATAATGATGATGCGCGCGCATCCGTGACAGCGATGAGGAATTGAGGAAAGACGGTCGTGACTATATATTAACTAGACGAATGACCCGGGCAACGCCCGTGTTTTACCCAATTGAATGTTTTTATTCCAATACTATTTGTTACAATTATAAATTGGAGCCGTGGATGTCACTCTTGTGGAACGTCCCGCTCCAAATTTTACATGTACATTAGGTCAGCTGGTATTACCCCTCATTTTCACCGCTAGAGGCGCGAGCGAATTGACTTTTTGTAAATATACATAATTATAAAGATAGAAGCTTCTATAGAAGATAATGATCATAATGATGTTGCGCGCGCATCCGTGACATGAGGAATTGAGGAATTGATTGTGGAGGAAAGACGGTCGTGACTATATATGTTGATGTTGATAATAATAATAATAATATAATAATAATTATTATTATTATTATCATTAGATAATGATAATGATCATAATGATGATGAGCGCGCATCCGTGACATGAGGAATTGAGGAATTGTTGACGGTGGAAAGACGGTCGTGACTATATATGTTGACTAGCGGACGTACCCGGCTTCGCCCGGGTTTTACCTGAGTAAAGGTTTGTCTAACGAATCTCTCGATAAAGTGAACATTTTTTTCCCGGTCCCTTGAAAAATACTCGATAAGTTGAATAAAATCAATATTAATTGGTTCCCTCGGTAATTGGAAGTTAAAGGAATAGTATCTTGCCTTGGAATTGTATCATTATTCTTATATGGACGTACCCGGCTTCGCCCGGGTTTTACCCGAGTAAAGGTTTGTCTAACGAATCTCTCAATAAAGTGAACATTTTTTCCCGGTCCCTTGAAAAATACTCGATAAGTTGAATAAAATCAATATTAATTGGTTCCCTCGGTAATTGGAAGTTAAAGGAATAGTATCTTGCCTTGGAATTGTATCATTATTCTTGTCTCAAATAAATTGCCGTGTCATCCTGAATTTTGTCTTTCCTAATTTTCTACATTACAAAATCATCGTATCATCATGATAATATTTAAAGCAGATTGTTGAATTATAACAGATAAATTAGAATATTTATCTTGATTATTTTAAAGCGAAAAGTTATTTCAAAAATTTTATTTGCTAGAAACCTTCCCAGTACTATACTAAATAACTTCCCAAAGTTTCATAGCGTTCCAATGAGTGGTTTGGTCAGGCATAAAGGACAAACAGACACACACACATACATTCATTTTTATATATATAAATAAGATAAGATAAAATAATAATAATAATATAATAATAATTATTTTTATTATTATCATTATATAATGATAATGATCATAATGATGATGCGCGCGCATCCGTGACATGAGGAATTGAGGAATTGTTGACGGTGGAAAAACGGTCGTGACTATATATGTTGATAATAATAATAATTATATAATAATAATAATTATTATTATTATCATTAGATAATGATAATGATCATAATGATGATGCGCGCGCATCCGTGACATGAGGAATTGAGAACAGCGATGAGGAAAGACGAACGTGACTATATATAGGGACTAGACGAATTGCCCGGGCAACGCTCGGGTTTTACCCGAGTGCGTATATATTTTAAAAATGTTTTAATTAAAATACTATTCGTTACAATTATAAATTGGCGCCGTGGATGTCTCTCTTATGAAACGTCCCGCCCCAAACTGTGTGTGTCTTGAAAATATAAAAATAAAAATGTGAACGGAAAAATATGTCCAGGATAGCCTAGTGGTCTTGGCATCTGCCCGGTAAGCGGAAGGTCGTGGGTTCGATTCCCATTCCTTGACACTTTTTTTATTCTATCCATTCTGACCAAAATCTATCCGTGAATTTCACACAGTGAACTTCACACAGACAGAATAAGGCAATTATATAAGTATATAATCCAAATTGTGCCTTATCACACACTATTTTTTTATTTGGCCTTATTACCTTGTGTTTATAATCTATGACGTAATGCCGGCGGCGCTCGCCCGTTGGCTGCCGGCGAGCACGTGACCTCCCTGTGCGCGCGCACCTGTGACAGAACCGGCCGGCCCATGACGGTCGTGACTATATATATAATGGATGGATAATAATAATAATATAATAATAATAATAATAATAATTATTATTATTATTATTATCATTAGATAATGATAATGATCATAATGATGATGCGCGCGCATCCGTGACAGAACCCATGACGGTCGTGACTATATATGTTGATAATAATAATAATATAATAATAATAATTATTATTATTATTATCATTAGATAATGATAATGATCATAATGATGATGCGCGCGCATCTGTGACAGAACCCATGACGGTCGTGACTATATATGTTGACTAGACGAATGGCCCGGGCAACGCCCGGGTTTTACCCGAGTGCGTATATATTTTAAAAACGTTTTAATTCAAATACTATTCGTTACAATTATAAATTGACGCCATGGATGTCACTCTTGTGAAACGTCCCGTTCCAAACTGTGTGTTTTTAAAATGTTTTAATTAAAATACTATTCGTTACAATTATAAATTGGCGCCGTGGATGTCTCTCTTGTGAAACGTCCCGCCCCAAACTGTGTGTGTCTTGAAAATATAAAAATAAAAATGTGAATTTTCATAAAGATTTCATCATGTCGATTTTTTTTTGCATTTAACCTACTAAATCGATAGAGATAATTACATTTGCAACATGAACTTAGGTATATTGACTAAATAGAAAACTGCATAGTAATAAAGATCATTTTTTAAAAGCACCATATCGTTTTTTTTTCAATAAAATCGAAACAAAAATTAACGATAAATAACGATAATTGCCTTAAAAAGAAATTGCCTTAAAAAAAAGAAACATTCGCGGTGATTTTGTCTTGCATTCGTTTATACAATTATTATATACGAATGACCCGGGCAACGCCCGGGTTTTACCCGATTAAATGCTTTTATTCAAATACTATTCGTTACAATTATAAATTGGCGCCGTGGATGTCATTCTTGTATAATATATAAATGAGTTTTAAAAATTGTAAAAAAAAAAAAAAAAATGCATCGGCCGGGAATCGAACCCGGGCCGCCCGCGTGGCAGGCGAGCATTCTACCACTGAACCACCGATGGTTATGAAAATTCCCATCCGTGAGCTTCAGACAAACAAACAGACAGAATAAGGCAAATATATAAGTAGACTAGACGAATGGCCCGGGCAACGCCCGGGTTTTACCCGAGTGCGTATATATTTTAAAAACGTTTTAATTCAAATACTATTTGTTACAATTATAAATTGGCGCCATGGATGTCACTCTTGTGAAACGTCCTGTTCCAAACTGTGTGTTTTTAAAATGTTTTAATTAAAATACTATTCGTTACAATTATAAATTGGCGCCGTGGATGTCTCTCTTGTGAAACGTCCCGCCCCAAACTGTGTGTGTCTTGAAAATATAAAAATAAAAATGTGAATTTTCATAAAGATTTCATAATGTCGATTTTTTTTTTTGCATTTCACCTACTAAATCGATAGAGATAATAAACATTTGCAACATGAACTTAGGTATATTGACTAAATAGAAAACTGCATAGTAATAAAGATCATTTTTAAAGGCACCATATCGTTTTTTTTTCAATAAAATCGAAACAAAAATTAACGATAAATAACGATGATTGCCTTAAAAAGAAATTGCCTTAAAAAAAAAGAAACATTCGCGGTGATTTTGTCTTGCATTCGTTTATACAATTATTATATACGAATGACCCGGGCAACGCCCGGGTTTTACCCGTTTAAATGCTTTTATTCAAATACTATTCGTAACAATTATAAATTGGCGCCTTGGATGTCATTCTTGTATAATATATAAATGAGTTTTAAAAATTGTAAAAAAAAAAAAGATGCATCGGCCGGGAATCGAACCCGGGCCGCCCGCGTGGCAGGCGAGCATTCTACCACTGAACCACCGATGGTTATGAAAAATCCCATCCGTGAGCTTCAGACAAACAGACAAACAGACAGAATAAGGCAAATATATAAGTAGTTAAATGAGTTTTAAAAATTGTAAAAAAAAAAAAATGCATCGGCCGGGAATCGAACCCGGGCCGCCCGCGTGGCAGGCGAGCATTCTACCACTGAACCACCGGTGGTTATGAAAATTCCCATCCGTGAGCTTCAGACAAACAAACAGACAGAATAAGGCAAATATATAAGTAGATACGAATGACCTGGGCAACGCCCGGGTTTTACCCGATTAAATGCTTTTATTCAAATACTATTCGTTACAATTATAAATTGGCGCCGTGGATGTCATTCTTGTATAATATATAAATGAGTTTTAAAAATTGAAAAAAAAAAAAAAAAAAAAATTCATCGGCCGGGAATCGAACCCGGGCCTCCCGCGTGGCAGGCGAGCATTCTACCACTGAACCACCGATGGTTATGAAAAATCCCATCCCTGAGCTTCAGACAGACAAACAGACAGAATAAGGCAAATATATAAGTAGATTTACTCTTCATTGTTGGCTTTTTATCTTACATTTGTTCTTCATTGTTGGCTTTTTATATTACATTTACTCTTCATTGTTGGCTTTTTATCTTTCATTCATTCTTCATTGTTGGCTTTTTATATCATACTTTTCATTGTTGGCTTTTTATCTTACATTCATTCTTCATTTTTGGCTTTTTATATTATATTTACTCTTCATTGTTGGCTTTTTATCTTACATTTATTCTTCATTGTTGGCTTTTTATATTACATTTACTCTTTATTGTTGGCTTTTTATCTTACATTCATTCTTCATTGTTGGCTTTTTATATCATATTTACTCTTCATTGTTGGCTTATTATCTTACATTCATTCTTCATTTTTGGCTTTTTATATTATATTTACTCTTCATTGTTGGCTTTTCATCTTACATTTATTCTTCATTGTTGGCATTTTATATTATATTTACTCTTCATTGTTTGGTTTTTATCTTACATATATTCTTCATTGTTGGCTTTTTATATTACATTTACTCTTTATTGTTGGCTTTTTATCTTACATTCATTCTTCATTGTTGGCTTTTTATATCATATTTACTCTTAATTGTTGGCTTTTTATCTTACATTCATTCTTCATTGTTGGCTTTTTATATTATACTAATGATGATGCGCGCGCATCCGTGACAGAACCGGCCGGCCCATGACGGTCGTGACTATACAGGGTGTACCAGGTAAATTGGGACTAACTTTGACAGTCCATAAAACAAAAACTACTTGAGATTAAAAACTTGTTTTTTTTTTTTCATTACGTAGCCATATTCATGTAAAATGCAACAGTACATGTGTGCGCAGTGTAGTGATGAAGAGTAACCGAGAATTTGAAAATCGAGCTGCCATCATCGTTGCTCTGCGCGCCGGAAGGAGCCCCAAAGAGATAGTGGATTTTCTTAAGTTGCCCAAAACCACTATTTATCGTGTCAAGAAGCAGTTTGATGAGGCCGACAGTAACAAAGAGGGGATAGCTACAAGGAAAAAGCACTCGCGTCGATCGGACAGGGTAAGAGGCGAAGAATTTGTCAAAAATGTCAAGGAGAAGATTGATGGAAACCCTGGGAAGAGCATGAGGGCCATAGCCAAGGAAATGGACGTTGGCTCTATGACAATTGTCAGAACTATCCATGAGGACCTTGGTCTCAAGTCTTATGCCCTTCGGAAAGGTCAGTTGCTGACTGAGAATATGAAGAATAACAGAAAAGGAAAGGCTGCTGCCCTCCTCAACAACCTGAAACACGACTCTTTTGGCATGCTAAGGTTCTTCTCTGACGAAAAGAACTTTGACGTGGACCAAAAGGTAAATCCCAGGAATGATCGCTGGATCTGTAAAGACCCCTCAGAGATACCTGTCGTGATGCACACGAAATTTCCTGCCTCCGTAATGGTCCTTGGCGTTATCAGCAGTGAAGGTGATGTCATGCCTCCCCATTTCTTTGAGGAGGGCCTTAGGATGAACGCTGACACCTACATCAATGTCCTGGAGACCGTTGTGAAGCCTTGGATGGACATGGTGGCCGCAGGAAGGAAGTATGTCTTCCAACAGGACTCAGCTCCAGCCCATAAGGCAAAAAAGACACAATCGTGGCTGACACTTAACGTCCCTAGTCACTGGGGTCCTGATATTTGGCCCCCTAATTCTCCAGATTGCAATCCCCTCGACTACTATGTATGGGGCGTTGTTGAGAGAGATGTCAACAAAGCTCCTCATACCACCATCCAGTCTGTCAAGAAAGCAGTTCACACGGTGATGACCCAAATGGAAACTACATTGAATAAATAAAAACTATATCCTTTTATCTACTACTGTGTCAAATTTCATTCGGATATTTTAATTTTTACTTGCAAAAATTTCAGTTAAAATACCATTGTTGAAATTCCCAATTTACCTGGTACACCCTGTATATGTTGATATTCCAAATTGTACCTTATCAGTTGATTTGGTCTTATTACCTTCTAATCTATAATCCAAATTATTTGGATAATGATAATGATCATAATGATGATGCGCGCGCATCCGTGACAGTACCGGCCGGCCGGCCCATGACGGTCGTGACTATATATGTTAATAATAATAATTTAATAATAATAATAATTATAATAATAATAATTATTATTATTATTATCATTAGATAATGATATTGATCATAATGATGATGCGCGCGCATCCGTGACATGACGGTCGTGACTATATATAGGGACTAGACGAATGACCCGGGCAACGCCTGTGTTTTACCCGATTGAATGTTTTTATTCCAATACTATTTGTTACAATTATAAATTGGCGCCGTGGATGTCACACTTGTGAAACGTCCCGCTGCAAACTTTGTGTCTGAGAAGCGATATTTTTATAGAAAGATGATCTGGCTTTTGTTTTCTGCTCGAATGAATGTTTTTCTGTTTGAATTTTGTTCCTGCGTACAAAATAATGAACTGGTTTCACCCGTGGTCTCTGCTTTTTGGAATTTTTCCCAATATAATTTTGTATCTGATAATCAAACATGATACAGCAATATCGTCATCATCATTTTCTGACTAAAAATATATGGTTTTAATAATTGATTTATATATATTTTTAAATAGCCTATCGTCTTCCCCGTATTTTTTACCTATGTATGGAAATTTTGGTTTGAATTAGTGAACTACTGCGAATTTGTATACAGGACATACAAACAAAAATACAAACAGACAAACATTCATTTATATATATATAGAGATTTACTCTTCATTGTTGGCTTTTTATATTATATTTACTCTTCATTGTTGGCTTTTTATCTTACATTCACTCTGTTGGCTTTTTATATTACATTTACTCTTCATTGTTGGCTTTTTATCTTACATTCACTCTTCATTGTTGGCTTTTTATATTATATTTACTCTTCATTGTTGGCTTTTTATCTTACATTCATTCTTCAAGGTTGGCTTTTTATATTACATTCACTCTTCATTGTTGGGTTTTTATCTTACATTCACTCTGTTGGCTTTTAATATTACATTTACACTTCATTGTTGGCTTTTTATCTTACATTCACTCTTATTGTTGGCTTTTTATATTACATTTACACTTCATTGTTGGCTTTTTATCTTACATTCATTCTTCATTGTTGGCTTTTTATATCATATTTACTCTTCATTGTTGGTTTTTTTATCTTACATTCATTCTTCATTGTTGGCTTTTTATATTATATTTACTCTTCATTGTTGGCTTTTTATCTTACATTCACTCTGTTGGCTTTTAATATTACATTTACACTTCATTGTTGGCTTTTTATCTTACATTCACTCTTCATTGTTGGCTTTTTATATTACATTTACACTTCATTGTTGGCTTTTTATCTTACATTCATTCTTCATTGTTGGCTTTTTATATCATATTTACTCTTCATTGTTGGTTTTTTTATCTTACATTCATTCTTCATTGTTGGCTTTTTATATTATATTTACTCTTCATTGTTGGCTTTTTATCTTACATTCATTTTTCATTGTTGGCTTTTTATATTACATTTACTATTCATTGTTGGCTTTTTATCTTACATTAATTCTTCATTGTTGGCTTTTTATATTACATTTACTCTTCATTGTTGGCTTTTTATATTATATTTACTCTTCATTGTTGGCTTTTTATCTTACATTTATTCTTCATTGTTGGCTTTTTATATTACATTTACTCTTTATTGTTCGCTTTTTAGCTTACATTCATTCTTCATTGTTGGCTTTTTATATCATATTTACTCTTCATTGTTGGTTTTTTTATCTTACATTCATTCTTCATTGTTGGCTTTTTATATTATATTTACTCTTCATTGTTGGCTTTTTATCTTACATTCACTCTTCATTGTTGGCTTTTTATATTACATTTACACTTCATTGTTGGCTTTTTATCTTACATTCATTCTTCATTGTTGGCTTTTTATATTACATTTACTCTTCATTGTTGGCTTTTTATATTATATTTACTCTTCATTGTTGGCTTTTTATCTTACATTTATTCTTCATTGTTGGATTTTTATATTACATTTACTCTTTATTGTTCGCTTTTTAGCTTACATTCATTCTTCATTGTTGGCTTTTTATATCATATTTACTCTTCATTGTTGGCTTTTTATCTTACATTCATTTTTCATTGTTGGCTTTTTATATTACATTTACTATTCATTGTTGGCTTTTTATCTTACATTCATTCTTCATTGTTGGCTTTTTATATTACATTTACTCTTCATTGTTGGCTTTTTATATTATATTTACTCTTCATTGTTGGCTTTTTATCTTACATTTATTCTTCATTGTTGGCTTTTTATATTACATTTACTCTTTATTGTTCGCTTTTTAGCTTACATTCATTCTTCATTGTTGGCTTTTTATATCATATTTACTCTTCATTGTTGGTTTTTTATCTTACATTCATTCTTCATTGTTGGCTTTTTATATTACATTTACTATTCATTGTTGGCTTTTTATCTTACATTCATTCTTCATTGTTGGCTTTTTATATTACATTTACTCTTCATTGTTGGCTTTTTATATTATATTTACTCTTCATTGTTGGCTTTTTATCTTACATTCATTCTTCATTGTTGGCTTTTTATATTACATTTACACTTCATTGTTGGCTTTTTATCTTACATTCATTCTTCATTGTTGGCTTTTTATATTACATTTACTCTTCATTGTTGGCTTTTTATATTATATTTACTCTTCATTGTTGGCTTTTTATCTTACATTTATTCTTCATTGTTGGCTTTTTATATTACATTTACTCTTTATTGTTCGCTTTTTAGCTTACATTCATTCTTCATTGTTGGCTTTTTATATCATATTTACTCTTCATTGTTGGTTTTTTATCTTACATTCATTCTTCATTGTTGGCTTTTTATATTATATTTACTCTTCATTGTTGGCTTTTTATCTTACATTTATTCTTCATTGTTGGCTTTTTATATTATATTTACTCTTCATTGTTGGCTTTTTATCTTACATTTATTCTTCATTGTTGGCTTTTTATATTACATTTACTCTTTATTGTTGGCTTTTTATCTTACATTCATTCTTCATTGTTGGCTTTTTATATCATATTTACTCTTCATTGTTGGCTTTTTATCTTACATTCATTCTTCATTGTTGGCTTTTTATATTATACTAATGATGATGCGCGCGCATCCGTGACATGAGGAATTGAGGAATTGTTGACGGTGGAAAGACGGTCGTGACTATATATGTTGACTAGCGGACGTACCCGGCTTCGCCCGGGTTTTACCCGAGTAAAGGTTTGTCTAACGAATCTCTCGATAAAGTGAACATTTTTCCCCGGTCCCTTGAAAAATACTCGATAAGTTGAATAAAATCAATATTAATTGGCTCCCTCGGTAATTGGAAGTTAAAGGAATAGTATCTTGCCTTGGAATTGTATCATTATTCTTGTCTCAAATAAATTGCCGTGTCATCCTGAATTTTGTCTTTCCTAATTTTCTACATTACAAAATCATCGTATCATCATGATAATATTTAGAGCAGATTGTTGAATTATAACAGATAAATTAGAATATTTATCTTGATTATTTTAAAGCGAAAAGTTATTTCAAAAATTTTATTTGCTAGAAACCTTCCCAGTACTATACTAAATAACTTCCCAAAGTTTCATAGCGTTCCAATGAGTGGTTTGGTCAGGCATAAAGGACAAACAGACACGCACACACATACATTCATTTTTATATATATAAATAAGATAAGATAAAATAATAATAATAATATAATTATAATAATTATTATTATTAACATTATATAATGATAATGATCATAATGATGATGCGCGCACATCCGTGACATGAGAAATTGAGGAATTGTTGATGGTGGAAAAACGGTCGTGACTATATATGTTGACTAGACGAATGGCCCTGGCAACGTCCGGGTTTTACCCGATTGAATGTTTTTATTCAAATACTATTTGTTACAATTATAAATTGGAGCCGTGGATGTCACTCTTGTGAAACGTCCCGCTGCAAACTTTGTGTCTGAGAAGCGATATATTTATAGATAGATGATCTGGCTTTTGTTTTCTGCTCGAAAGAATGTTTTTCTGTTAGAATTTTTTTTCCTGCGTACAAAATAATGAACTGGTTTCACCCGTGGTCTCTGCTTTTTGGAATTTTTCCCGATATTATTTTGTATCTGATAATCAAACATGATATAGCAATATCGTCAGCATCATTTTCTGACTGAAAATATATAGTTTTAATAATTGATTTATATATATTCTTAAATAGCCTATCGTCTTCCCCGTATATTTTACCTATGTATGGAAATTTTGGTTTGAATTAGTGAACTACTGCGAATTTGTATACCGGACATACAAACAAACATACAAACAGACAAACATTCATTTTTATATATATAGAGATTTACTCTTCATTGTTGGCTTTTTATATTATATTTACTCTTCATTGTTGGCTTTTTATATTACATTTACTCTTCATTGTTGGCTTTTTATCTTACATTCACTCTTCATTGTTGGCTTTTTATATCATATTTACTCTTCATTGTTGGCTTTTTATCTTACATTCATTCTTCATTGTTGGCTTTTTATATTATATTTACTCTTCTTTGTTGGCTTTTTATCTTACATACATTCTTCATTGTTGGCTTTTTATATTATATTTACTCTTCATTGTTGGCTTTTATCTTACATTCACTCTCTTGGCTTTTTATATTACATTTACTCTTCATTGTTGGCTTTTTATCTTACATTCATTCTTCATTGTTGGCTTTTTATATTACATTCACTCTTCATTGTTGGCTTTTTATCTTACATTCATTCTTCATTGTTGGCTTTTTATATTATATTTACTCTTCATTGTTGGCTTTTATCTTACATTCACTCTCTTGGCTTTTTATATTACATTTACTCTTCATTGTTGGCTTTTTATTTTAAATTCACTCTTCATTGTTGGCTTTTTATATCATATTTACCCTTCATTGTTGGCTTTTTATCTTACATTCATTCTTCAAGGTTGGCTTTTTATATTACATCCACTCTTCATTGTTGGGTTTTTATCTTACATTCACTCTGTTGGCTTTTTATATTACATTTACTCTTCATTGTTGCCTTTTTATCTTACATTCACTCTTCATTGTTGGCTTTTTATATTATATTCACTCTTCATTGTTGGCTTTTTATCTTACATTCATTCTTCATTGTTGGCTTTTTATATTACATTTACTATTCATTGTTGGCTTTTTATCTTACATTCACTCTTCATTGTTGGCTTTATATCTTACATTCATTCTTCATTGTTGGCTTTTTATATTACATTCACTCTTCAATTGTTGGCTTTTTATCTTACATTCATTCTTCATTGTTGGCATTTTATATTACATTTACTCTTCATTGTTGGCTTTTTATCTTACATTCACTCTTCATTGTTGGCTTTTTATATTATATTTACTCTTCATTGTTGGCTTTTTATCTTACATTTATTCTTCATTGTTGGCTTTTATATTACATTTACTCTTCATTGTTGGCTTTTTATCTTACATATTTTCTTCATTGTTGGCTTTTTATATTACATTTACTCTTCATTGTTGGCTTTTTATCTTACATTCATTCTACATTGTTGGCTTTTTATATTACATTTACTCTTCATTGTTGGCTTTTTATCTTACATTCATTCTTCATTGTTGAATTTTTATATCATATTTACTCTTCATTGTTGGCTTTTTATCTTACATTCATTCTTCATTGTTGGCTTTTTATATTATATTTACTCTTCATTGTTGGCTTTTTATCTTACATTTATTCTTCATTGTTGGCTTTTTATATTACATTTACTCTTCATTGTTGGCTTTTTATCTTACATTTATTCTTCATTGTTGGCTTTTTATAGTACATTTACTCTTTATTGTTGGCTTTTTATCTTACATTCATTCTTCATTGTTGGCTTTTTATATCATATTTACTCTTCATTGTTGGCTTTTTATCTTACACTCATTCTTCATTGTTGGCTTTTTATATTCTATTTACTCTTCATTGTTGGATTTTTATCTTACATTTATTCTTAATAGTTGGCTTTTTATATCATATTTACTCTTCATTGTTGGCTTTTTATCTTACATTCATTCTTCATTGTTGGCTTTTTATATTATATTTACTCTTCATTGTTGGCTTTTTATCTTACATTTATTTTTCATTGTTGGCTTTTTATATTATATTTACTCTTCATTGTTGGCTTTTTATCTTACATTCATTCTTCATTGATGGCTTTTTATATCATATTTACTCTTCATTGTTGGCTTTTAATCTTACATTCCTTCTTCATTTTTGGCTTTTTATATTATATTTACTCTTCATTGTTGGCTTTTTATCTTACATTTATTCTTCATTGTTGGCTTTTTATATTACATTTACTCTTTATTGTTGGCTTTTTATCTTACATTCATTCTTCATTGTTGGCTTTTTATATCATATTTACTCTTCATTGTTGGCTTTTTATCTTACATTCATTCTTCATTTTTGGCTTTTTATATTATATTTACTCTTCATTGTTGGCTTTTTATCTTACATTTATTCTTCATTTTTGGCTTTTTATATTATATTTACTCTTCATTGTTGGCTTTTTATCTTACATTTATTCTTCATTGTTGGATTTTATATTACATTTACTCTTTATTGTTGGCTATTTATCTTACATTCATTCTTCATTGTTGGCTTTTTATATCATATTTACTCATCATTGTTGGCTTTTTATCTTACATTCATTCTTCATTGTTGGCTTTTTATATTATACTAATGATGATGCGCGCGCATCCGTGACAGAACCGGCCGGCCCATGACGGTCGTGACTATATATGTTGATAATAATAATAATAATAATATAATAATAATAATTATTATTATTATCATTAGATAATGATAATGATCATAATGATGATGCGCGCGCATCCGTGACATGACGGTGGAAAGACGGTCGTGACTATATATAGGGACTAGACGAATGACCCGGGCAACGCCCGTGTTTTACCCGATTGAATGTTTTTATTCCAATACTATTTGTTACAATTATAAATTGGCGCCGTGGATGTCACACTTGTGAAACGTCCCGCTGCAAACTTTGTGTCTGAGAAGCCATATTTTTATAGAAAGATGATCTGGCTTTTGTTTTCTGCTCGAATGAATGTTTATCTGTTCGAATTTTGTTCCTGCGTACAAAATAATGAACTGGTTTCACCCGTGGTCTCTGCTTTTTGGAATTTTTCCCGATATAATTTTGTATCTGATAATCAAACATGATACAGCAATATCGTCATCATCATTTTCTGACTAAAAATATATAGTTTTAATAATTGATTTATATATATTTTTAAATAGCCTATCGTCTTCCCCATATTTTTTACCTATGTATGGAAATTTTGGTTTGAATTAGTGAACTACTGCGAATTTGTATACCGGACATACAAACAAACATACAAACAGACAAACATTCATTTATATATATATAGAGATTTACTATTCATTGTTGGCTTTTTATATTATATTTACTCTTCATTGTTGGCTTTTTATCTTACATTCACTCTGTTGGCTTTTTATAATACATTTACTCTTCATTGTTGGCTTTTTATCTTACATTCACTCTTCATTGTTGGCTTTTTATATTATATTTACTCTTCATTGTTGGCTTTTTATCTTACATTCATTCTTCAAGGTTGGCTTTTTATATTACATTTACTCTTCATTGTTGGGTTTTTATCTTACATTCACTCTGTTGGCTTTTTATATTACATTTACACTTCATTGTTGGCTTTTTATCTTACATTCACTCTTCATTGTTGGCTTTTTATATTATATTTACTCTTCATTGTTGGCTTTTTATCTTACATTCATTTTTCATTGTTGGCTTTTTATATTACATTTACTATTCATTGTTGGCTTTTTATCTTACATTCACTCTTCATTGTTGGCTTTATATCTTACATTCATTCTTCATTGTTGGCTTTTTATATTACATTCACTCTTCATTGTTGGCTTTTTATCTTACATTCATTCTTCATTGTTGGCTTTTTATATTACATTTACTCTTCATTGTTGGCTTTTTATCTTACATTCATTCTTCATTGTTGGCTTTTTATATCATATTTACTCTTCATTGTTGGTTTTTTTATCTTACATTCATTCTTCATTGTTGGCTTTTTATATTATATTTACTCTTCATTGTTGGCTTTTTATCTTACATTTATTCTTCATTGTTGGCTTTTTATATTATATTTACTCTTCATTGTTGGCTTTTTA
This sequence comes from Cordylochernes scorpioides, assembly GCA_030710605.1. NCBI lineage: Eukaryota > Metazoa > Arthropoda > Arachnida > Pseudoscorpiones > Chernetidae > Cordylochernes > Cordylochernes scorpioides. The sequence goes on along the minus strand of CP092870.1, from coordinate 26,902,996 downwards.
TCTCACATTTATTCTTCATTGTTGGCTTTATATATTACATTTATTCTTTATTGTTGGCTTTTTATCTTACATTCATTCTTCATTGTTGGCTTTTTATATCATATTTACTCTTCATTGTTGGCTTTTTATCTTACATTCATTCTTCATTGTTGGCTTTTTATATTATACTAATGATGATGCGCGCGCATCCGTTTCATGAGGAATTGAGGAATTGATTGACGGTGGAAAGACGGTCGTGACTATATATGTTGACTAGACGAATGACCTGGGCAACGCCCGTGTTTTACCCGATTGAATGTTTTTATTCAAATATTATTTGTTACAATTATAAATTGGAACCGTGGATGTCACTCTTGTGAAACGTCCCGCTCCAAACTTTACATGTACATTAGGTCAGCTGGTATTACCCCTCATTTTCACCGCTAGAGGCGCGAGCGAATTGACTTTTTGTAAATATACATAATTATAAAGATAGAAGCTTCTATAGAAGATAATGATCATAATGATGATGCGCGCGCATCCGTGACAGCGATGAGGAATTGAGGAAAGACGGTCGTGACTATATATTAATGATGAATGACCCGGGCAACGCCCGGGTTTTACCCGATTAAATGTTTTTATTCAAATACTATTCGTTACAATTATAAATTGGCGCCGTGGATGTCACACTTGTGAAACGTCCCGCTGCAAACTTTGTGTCTGAGAAGCGATATTTTTATAGAAAGATGATCTGGCTTTTGTTTTCTGCTCGAATGAATGTTTTTCTGTTTGAATTTTGTTCCTGCGTACAAAATAATGAACTGGTTTCAACCGTGGTCTCTGCTTTTTGGAATATTTTTCCAGATATAATTTTGTATCTGATAATCAAACATGATACAGCAATATCGTCATCATCATTTTCTGACTAAAAATATATAATTTTAATAATTGATTAATATATTTTTTAAAATAGCCTATCGTCTTTCCCGTATTTTTTTACCTATGTATGGACATTTTGGTTTGAATTAGTGAACTACTGCGAATTTGTATACCGGACATACAAACAAACATACAAACATACAAACATCTATTTTTATATATATAGAGATTTACTCTTCATTGTTGGCTTTTTATATTATATTTACTCTTCATTGTTGGCTTTTTATCTTATATTCACTCTTCATTGTTGGCTTTTTATATTATATTTACTCTTCATTGTTGGCTTTTTATCTCACATTCATTCTTCATTGTTGGCTTTTTATATTACATTTACTATTCATTGTTGGCTTTTTATCTTACATTCACTCTGTTGGCTTTTTATATTACATTTACTCTTCATTGTTGGCTTTTTATCTTACATTCACTCTTCATTGTTGGCTTTTTATATTATATTTACTCTTTATTGTTGGCATTTTATCTTACATTTATTCTTCATTGTTGGCTTTTTATATTACATTTACTCTTCATTGTTGGCTTTTTATCTTACATTCATTCTTCATTGTTGGCTTTTTATATCATATTTACTCTTCTTTGTTGGCTTTTTATCTTACATTCATTCTTCATTGTTGGCTTTTTATATTATATTTACTCTTCATTGTTGGCTTTTTATCTTACATTTATTCTTCATTGTTGGCTTTTTATATTATATTTACTCTTCATTGTTGGCTTTTTATCTTACATTTATTCTTCATTGTTGGCTTTTTATATTACATTTACTCTTTATTGTTGGCTTTTTATCTTACATTCATTCTTCATTGTTGGCTTTTAATCTTACATTTATTCTTCATTGTTGGCTTTTTATATTACATTCATTCTTCATTGTTGGCTTTTTATCTTACATTCAATCTTCATTGTTGGCTTTTTATATCATATTTACTCTTCATTGTTGGCTTTTTATCTTACATTCATTCTTCATTGTTGGCTTTTTATATTATACTAATGATGATGCGCGCGCATCCGTGACAGCGATGAGGAATTGAGAAATTGAGGAAAGACGGTCGTGACTATATATGTTGATAATCCAAATTGTACCTTATCATTAGATTTGGTCTTATTACCTTCTGCTTCTAATCTATATTCCAAATTGTACCTTATCAGTAGATTTGGTCTTATTACCTTCTAATCTATAATCCAAATTATTTGGATAATGATAATGATCATAATGATGATGCGCGCGCATCCGTGACATGAGGAATTGAGGACAGCGATGAGGAAAGACGGTCGTGACTATATATGTTGATAATAATAAAATAATAGAATAATAATAATAATATAATAATAAAAATTATTATTATTATCATTAGATAATGATAATGATCATAATGATGATGCGCGCGCATCCGTGACAGCGATGAGGAATTGAGGAAAGACGGTCGTGACTATATATGTTGATAATAAAATAATAATAATAATATAATAATAATAATAATTATTATTATCATTAGATAATGATAATGACCATAATGATGATGCGCGCGCATCCGTGACATGAGGAATTGAGGAAAGACGGTCGTGACTATATATGTTGACTAGACATATATAGAAAATATAAAAATAATAATATGAAAGATGATCTGGCTTTTGTTTTCTGCTCGAATGAATGTTTTTCTGTTAGAATTTTGTTCCTGCGTACAAAATAATGAACTGGTTTCACCCGTGGTCTCTGCTTTTTGGAATTTTTCCCGATATAATTTTGTATCTGATAATCAAACATGATACAGCAATATCGTCATCATCATTTTCTGACTAAAAATATATAGTTTTAATAATTGATTTATATATTTTTTAAAATAGCCTATCGTCTTCCCCGTATTTTTTACCTATGTATGGAAATTTTGGTTTGAATTAGTGAACTACTGCGAATTTGTATACCGGACATACAAACCAACAAACATACAAACATTCATTTTTATATATATAGATATAAATATATGCGTGATGATATTGAAATCAGATTACTGACTATAACAGGTAAATTATTATATTTTAATGACCTTTTAAAGACTTTTGCTTGTGTAATTCCAAGGAGGTTTTGAATTAGAACACCTGAATATTAAGATATTTAACTCAATTGGTGTCTTGTACATTCGCTGAAAAAATTAATTCGCAATTCCCAACAGTTTCCGACTTCGTGCTACACATAAGATTTAAAAAGTAATATAGAAATTTGTTAATTCCCGGCCACTCCGACCACCCAGAAATCTGAAAAATTTGTACATTTGCATTGTTCATTGAACTGAGCTAGTGTTAAAACTTTCATACTTCTATGTAACCTGGAAAAACATGGACATTTGTCCGTTCCTGGTCATTCTAGAACTCCGAAGTATTAAAATTTGTTAACTTGCATTGTCATCAGGTTCTAACAAGCGTACAAAATATCAGATTTCTACGTGCTCTAGAAGTATCCTAAAAATCGATTACAATATTTGTGGACAGACAGAGATTAAAAGAATTTAAATAAAAACTTAAAACAATCACCATTTTATATGTTCTACAAACAATATTGTAAACAGGATCATTTCACGATGTAACTTAAAAATGGCGTTAAATAAGATGTGCCACCAGAAAAGAAAAAGGTTGTTTAACGGGTCGTTCACATCGTCCAAGCGATTCAGGGAGGAGGTAAGCATATCGGCCATGCCAGTCTTTGATTGTAAAAATGTCCGGCCTCTGACATCATTACCAGCATATACGCTGGAGTTTTCTTAAACCAAGCATACATACAGGAGTAGGAGACAGTAGCAGCAGAAGGCAGAGTAGTCAGGTGTGGTTAGGTCGCCATGCTGCCCGATTGACCATTGATCCCAGGACTCCCTCTTAGTCTATCTCACCTTCCCGGATGCCACCCTAAACTTAGGTAACTTCAGGCCCATGACTGAAAGTTGGATGAGGAGCTTTCTGCGACGTTGTCGGCTCCACAGATTCTACAACAGTGGATGAACTGCTGAAGACAATCCTGCATGGCAAGGAGGGGTAAAATATCCGATGATAAGTTCCCCACCTTCATCCCGAAACTGACACGATCCTTTCAACTGCCATGCCGCAGTCATCCCTACCAAGGCTACAAATCGAGCCCCTCCATCTCAGCAGGAAGACGACCAAAGATCAAGTCACCTGACAACTTTCATCAACTGTGACTTTTTAAAATTTTTCATATATTTTCCCCTCAAGGTCACAACTTGCTTCGCCTCAATTACTGAATTTCCACCTTTTGTGTTTTATTTCTTAATAAATTTTACCTTTTTATTTTATTTTTATAATTCAATTTTTACTTATAAATAATCCTATCTGGATTTATAAATTTTAATTCACTACTCTCCATTTTGCCATAATATTAATTATTTGTATCTGCCATATTTTTTCGAATTTTACATTTTGCTCATATAATTGCATTATCTAAATCTACAATTAAAAAAATCCTTAATCATATTTACTCCTCACCATTTTGTATATTCAAATTTATTTGTGATTGCCTAAAATCTTACCTTCATTAAAATGCCCATTTCGTAATTAAATTATTATTTTTTTTGCAAAATAATTTTCAAGTTGATCATTATATGTAAACGTCCCCCCCCCAAATTCATTTTGTTACTAAAAGTACTACTTGTATTGTGGCATTTTCTTATTGTAATGATATCATTTTCGCTTCTTCCCTATCAACGAGAGGTCATTTTCTTTTATAAAAAAAAAATATATATTCTTATTATTAACTAGCCGAATTACCCGGGCAACGTGCGGGTTTTACCGAGAGCATTTTCCCCCGAGTACGTATATGTATACAATTTTCAAAAATTCAATTAATATTCCTCACAATTATAAATCCGGGGTCTCCACGAGTGAATATTTGCCCTACGAATAATGATTGAAATTAAGCATTTTGTGGTAATACAAACACATTCTTTTGCATTAAACAACAACAACGACAAAAAAATAACGACAAGTATTCTGAAATATAGTAACACAATTCAGAGAGAGAATTTAACAACCTGATTAGAAAATATATTAAAAATCTTCTAAAATAATCGATAGTAAACTTTCAAACCATGTATCATTAAATAAATTTTATAAACTTAAAGATGTTCCCTTAAAAAATAAAAATGTAAATTTTCACAACGCGATTTGAAAATTGTATTACTAAATCCTCTTTTCTTGAAGGTGCAGCAGGCTTCCTGCCAAAACTGAAACCTATCTCAGTTGCGCAGTGGGACGCTGGTTGTGAGTGAAATTGGCAAATTTGTAAATATCTCGAACGAGATATAGACCTGAAGATATGACTATAATTTTTCCAGATTCAACTCTATATTCTCTTAAAATATTTCAGCCAGATGATTATTTACGTATAGAGGACGCGCATAGCCGGAAAACACATTGCCACGTGAAAAATTGGGGAAGACAAGCGTCGGGATGACACAGTAATTTATTTATGGCAAGAACAAACTATGAATGACAAACAAAAGATAAGCAAAGAGAGAAGTGTACAGAGTAGCAAAATATAAACATTCAAAAAGATACTCTGCTAATAAAAAAATAAATACTTTGTTACATAGCTCCTTTCCTATGGGAGCTGTGACCCACAGCTAGAAATTATTGTAGTTACTGACATGTATCTGACGTGCTTCTGCCAAGGATTCCATCGAAGTCTAGGAACTTCGTCCCTAGTACCTCTGCGTCCTTTTTCTTGCGGCGTGAAGAGCGGCTTTGTCGTCGTATCGTCTTCTATAGGGACATCGTCATCTTGGAAGGAAGCATTGGCTTTGACACGGCGGTAGAATCCTGGAGCCAGTCTCCGAAAATGTATATCACAGCACCCATGGCCTAGGTCTTTTCGGCGATCTTCAGTTTATCTTCCCTAATTTACCCAGCATCTCCACCAAAATGCCACGTGGAAAATTAGGAAAGACAAGCGTCGGGATGACAAAGTAATTTATTTAAGGCAAGAGAGAACAAACTATGAATGATAAACAAAAGATAAGCAAAGAGAGAAGTGTACAGAGTATCAAAATAAAAACATACAAAAAGATACTCTGCTAATAAAATAATAAATACTTTGTTACAATATATATATATATGGTAATTTAAACCAACAACCCCATATTCATGGTAAACGGTTTGCGGATTTCGACAATTTAGAAAGAGGGAATCATATATCGCCGCAACTCTTTTTTATTAACGCGATTAAGGAAGCTTTCGGGCAAGCCCTTCTTCAGCTAACTATAGTGTACAAACAAGGAGAGATTATATATCGTTTTTAATATAAAATAAAAGAAAATTACCACGCCCCTATCGCCCTCGTTTCAATAGCACCGCGTGGCCACGTCATGTCTGATCCTAACTTCAAATATAATATAGTACAAAAATATCTTAAAAGAAATTTACGTAATTGAATAAATATAAAGAATCAACTATAAACAGTTCAAAGGATTTAGTGGAGACTTTTGAAGATTTTTAGGATAGAAGGGGAACGTACTGTGATGGCAACTGTATACTTTTGTTTAATGGTTTAGGGTGCTTCATGGTTTCTATTGCTTCAAGAATGAGTCTTTGGGTTTTAGTTTTGGCATTTGTATGGAGGATTCTGGTATTATTGAAGTCTGGAGTGTGCCCGGTTTCTCTGACGTGGTCAACTATTAAGGAGTTTGGGTTTAGTTTAGAGATGTTTCTTTGGTGTTCTTTGATTCTGATTGAAAGGTTTCTTGATGTCTGGCCGATGTAGACACTATTGCAGTTGAGGCAGGGAATTTGGTAAACTAAATCTTTTTTTGTTTCTGGTCGGTGCTTTTGGTGATTGGGTTTCTTAGAATCGAAGCCATGGAAGGTGAACCTCTGAAGATGGTTTTTATGCCAAAACTTTTGAGTATGCGGGCTATTGTAATTGTAGATTCTGTATATGGTAAGTAACAGGTGGAGATGTACTGATTGGAGTTATTTCTGAGAGTCCCTGGTTTATATCTATTTCTTTTAATGAAAGGAAGCGGGTATCCAGATTTAAGAAGCTGGTTTTCGATAGACTTAAGTTCTTTATTGTATTCTATTTATATGCAATAGTGTCTACATCGGCGAGACATCAAGAGACCTTTCAATCAGAATCAAAGAACACCAAAGAAACATCTCTAAACTAAACCCAAACTCCTTAATAGTTGACCACGTCAGAGAAACCGGACACACTCCAGACTTCAATAATACCAGAATCCTCCATACAAATGCCAAAACTAAAACCCAAAGACTCATTCTTGAAGCAATAGAAACCATGAAGCACCCTAAACCATTAAACAAAAGTATACAGTTGCCATCACAGTACGTTCCCCTTCTATCCTAAAAATCTTCAAAAGTCTCCACTAAATCCTTTGAGCTGTTTATAGTTGATTCTTTATATTTATTCAATTACGTAAATTTCTTTTAAGATATTTTTGTACTATATTATATTTGAAGTTAGGATCAGACATGACGTGGCCACGAGGTGTTATTGAAACGAGGGCGATAGGGGCGTGGTAATTTTCTTTTTTTTATTTTATATTAAAAACGATATATAGTCTCTCCTTGTTTGTACACTATAGTTAGCTGAAGAAGGGCTTGCCCGAAAGCTTCCTTAATCGCGTTAATAAAAAAGAGTTGCGGCGATATATGATTCCCTCTTTCTAAACCCCATATTGTATATAACTTATAACAAGATTTTCATGTTGTATAATAGAAACACATCTGTAAATGATTATAGGTATGATTGACATGTGTCATTACATCATCATATGTAATGTACCTTGTACAAACTGAGGATAAATAAATAAAACTCTGTAATAGATTAAGAGTTGAGCTAAAGAGATAGAAGTCAAAAACGTCTAAATTCGAGATATATGGAAGTCACAAAACAACATCTAAAGATAGATTGGAAGACCTTAGAGAGATATCTCTCTAATTATAAAATAGTCATAACTAATGCAAATCCTCATTTTCATAATTTATTCCGCAAATATGTAAATAGTTATATGTATATATTCTCTTTTTAGCCATTGTACCTGCATTATAGTGCCAAGTTTGATGCTGTAATCACGCCTGTAGAAGGTTTTTTTTGCCCGAAAGCTTGCTTTGATATATTTCTATTGAAAGAAATTATTCTTCTTTTATTTCGTCTTTTCGTCTAAATATTACCAAGAAGAATATTATAGTCGTTATCGCCAATAAAATGGCATTATCCAAATCTACAAAAAAATTCTTTATTTTTATATTAAAAAAAAAACAAAAAATCTCATAACATAATTCTAAACTTATTTTGTTTTTCTTATTAGTTATCTTTATACCAAAATATACCAATTTCAAAATCAAATACTTAACATTTTGAAAAAATCATTCTCATATTCACCATTTACACTAAATGCCCCAATTCAAATTATTCTCGTCACTATCACGACATTGCCCTTTTACAAGAATCATTTTAGCAACCATAATCAACGATAAAAAATCAAATTTTTAAAATATAAATCAACATAGGTGAAACGCATTTTTTTAATTGCAAAAATCGAAAGAGACAATATATTCAAAATCACAAATAGAAAATAACTGTCCTTCCCCAAAACAAGTTAAAAATCCAACATAGTCACACTCCCTCGTCTTTTCTTTTACATGCATAATTAATCAACCATACATCTCTCTCAACAAACGTTGCAACACCATCACATCACTATCTCCAATTGGCAACAATTATTAGTGCGCGACTTAACAAACAAATTCAATTTCGAGCTACACAAGCTCCATAACGTCGCCCCACTAAACACTAAAAGAATTCCACATTAAACGTGCCATATCCACTAACAGTCAAATATTCTCGATGTGTTTCATACAACCACCACCCATGACTTTATTAAATTTGTTATTCATGGTGAAACTGTTAGATTTTGTGCCAAAACAACGAATTCACGTGACACCTTTCCAAATAACTTCTCACTTCGTGTCACAGCGCAACACCACAAAACCTTTTCACTTTTCAGGCCAAAGACGCCTTTATGCCTGTGACACATCTCACCCCAAAGCGTGTCCACGTCGAAAGTCGCACTTTCACCACACATCTAAACCTGACATCACCGAATAACATTTTTACTGAGTCCGCAACAACTTCGAAACACAACAACTACGAACACCGAGAAAATCATATCTTTCAATTATAACAGTAATATGCCAACCTCAACAAAAGTAGAGAAAAAAATCAATTTCAAGTAAATGACAAATATAACCAACCATCCCACACGGTTGACCACCCCAGAAATAGATACCGAGAAAGACAGAAAGTGGACGCCCTTTATGACGTCACTCCCCCAAGTCACTGCTATCTTTGGACATGTCCTCTCTTCCCGCTCAAGGCAGATCTTCATGACCGCTATCTTCATGATCGCCATTTTTTTTAGCACATTTTTCACACTAACCATTTAGGTTTTCTTACAAATCTCACAAACTCCTTAACCACACCACACATATCAAACATTTTACATGTTAATGGAGATCACAATACATAACATATTAGTAACCAATCCAACCAATAAAATGCGCTTCTGAAATTTCTATTTATACAACCGACACAGCGCATCACAATTTATTATTGGTACAATACAATTAATTTTACATGCACATTTCACTGTGCTTCTTAAAAACTCAGCGTCTAAAGAATTTCTATTATTCAACCACTAGAAAAAATATACAGCTGCCAACTAATCAAAACACTTCAGTGAAACAAGGATGCGGAGCCCCGGAATTGTTGAATGTAAGTACTTTGACAAATACCCCTACACAAGGAGCTTTCAAGCTTATCAACATGAGTGTTGAAGTAAATGGAATTCCTGCGCAAGCATTTGTGGATACTGGAGCAACAGTATCAATAATCAATTGGCGATTGTTCAAGCGAACCCGTCTTCAACTTCAACCAAATTCAGACATTCACATCAGCCAAGCGGATGGTGTTACCAGGACATGTGGAAGCCTTCAGACCAAGGTAAGAATAGATAAACTAATTAAACCTGTAACTCTCCATGTAATGAAGAACTTAAAATATCCACTCTTGATCGGATTAGATGTTGCATCTCTTTTTAATCTTTTAATAGATGTTAAAGACAAAACAATTTACACCAAATTTGATGGATTACAAAATCCAATTCTTGTAAATCATCAAAAAGAGATAAGAGAACATGAATTAAAAAAATTACTTGAACACAATAGGAATGTATTTTGTCAGCATGCCATTTATTTGGGAAAAGTAGCTATACAACATAAGATCATCACGAAAAGTGAACAACCAATTTCTCTTAGACCCTATCGTCGTCCTCTAAAAGAGTATGAAGAGATAGCTGAACAAGTTAAAGAACTTCTCGAACACAAGTTAATAAGAACTTCAGATTCTCCTTGGGCATTTCCTGTTGTTATGGTTCCCAAGAAGGATGGAAATAAAAGGATGTGCATTGATTACACACGTCTTAATGAGATCACGCTGGATGACAGGCAACCCCTACCTCACATACAGGACATGTTTGATCGATTGCATGGATCCAGATTCTTCTCTACCCTTGATGTTGCATGGGGTTATTGGCAGATCGAAATGGACCCGCAATCTATTCAAAAAACTGCATTCGTCACAAACGATGGTCATTATGAGTTTTTAGTGATGCCATTTGGTTTAAAAAATGCTGCTTCAACGTTTCAAAGGATAATCCAACATATTCTAGGTGAATTATTATGGAAAGGAACTTGCTCTTTCCAAGATGACATATTGGTGTACACGAAAACATGGCAAGAGCACATAGAGCTTCTTAGTAAAGTTTTTGACAAATTAAGACAGTACAACATGAAATTAAAATTGTCGAAATGTATTTTTGGAAGAACTGAAGTAAAATACCTCGGACATATCATCAGTCACAATCAATTAAAACCTGATCCAGGAAAAGTAAAATCTATTCAAGACTTTCCAAGACCTGATACTGTAAAAAAAGTTCGTCAGTTCATGGGATTGGCAAATTGTTACAGAAAATTTGTGAAGGACTTTTCTAAAATTTCATTCCCCTTGGTTCGACTCACTCGGAAGAATCAGCCCTTCATCTGGAATGAGGAAGTAGAGGAGTCGTTCGCTAAACTTAAAATGGCACTATCTACAAAACCTGTCCTTGCTATTTACAACCCGGACTACCTCTCTAAAGTTTATACAGATGCCTCCAAATATGGAATTGGAGCAATCCTAACACAAATTGGTCCAGACAATGAGGAACATGTAATTGCTTATTACTCCAAAACACTGCAACCACACCAAGAGAATTATTCTGCTTATGAGATGGAATGCCTAGCCGTGATACAAGCAACTGATCACTTTCATGTATACATAGAAAACCAACCATTTGAAATCATCACTGATCATGCGGCGCTCCAATGGCTTTTCACCACGAAGAAACCGAAACCTAAGTATTTTAGATGGATTCTTAGTTTATCCTCGAAATCATGTAACATCGTTCATCGTTCTGGAAAGCAACAAACTCATGTTGACGCCTTATCAAGACTCCCAGTTGTTAACATTGCAACTCAAGAACTTCAAGAACACCAACAAAATTCAGATTTGAGTTTCTTGAAAAATTCCCACACTCACGACGGTGTGGTAATGATCAAACAAAAAGGAGTTTTTAAAGCAGTTGTCCCAAACTCGCTTACCAAAAAAATATTGGAAGAATATCACGATTCATTGAGTCACCCATCAATAACCAAAACATGCAAACTTATAACTCAATGTTATTGGTGGAAAGGAATAACAACTGATATCAAGAATTATGTTCGATCTTGTAAATCTTGTCAACTAGTGAAGGTCAGACATGAACCAACTTTAGGAGAAATGATCACTCCAACGTCAAATATCCAACCATTACAAATGATCGGTTGTGACACTATTGTACTGGGAACAGCAGCAGCTAACACAAAGCATAAATTCATTCAAGTTTTTGTTGATCACGCAACTCGTTATCTATGGGCATATCCCACAATAACAAACACTGCTCAAGCTGTCACTCAATGTCTTGATAAGATAATCAAATCTGTTAATTCGATCAATACTATCTTAACAGATAATGGCAAAAATTTTATATCAAAAGAGTTCAACAAATTTCTTTCTTTACAAGGAATTAAATACACATATACTTCGCCTTATCATCCTCAGTGCAATGGCATTTGTGAGAAATTAAATGATACGATAATGACAAAACTGAGAATAGCTGTTCTAGAGAAACCTAGATGTAAATGGAGCTCATTGTTACCGCAAGTTGTCAAAAATTATAATTCCACACCACATGACGTGACTGGTTTTTCACCGTTTTCTTAATGTATGGAATCGGTAATGTACCCGAATTTGCCGAACAAACTCCAATTACAATTGAAGAAGCCAGGAAGAAAGCTAGCCTGCGTACAGAACAAGTTAGAAGTAAGTGGAAGATTAAACACGATAGCCATCACCCCAAGTATGTCTTTAAAGAAGGAGACTTAGTCATAAGAAAAATTGCCTTCAACGACCCTCGTCTCATCAAGACATCACCAAAATATGAAGGACCATTTGTCATTCAAAAAGAGATATCTGATGTAACCTACGATATCTCTCTGAAAGACCAAAAGCAAGCAAGACGCGTTCACATATCTCAACTTCGACCATTTATTACCCGAGAATAAATGCTTCAAGAAGGGGAATATGAGACGTTACAAAAAAACAATTTTCAATTGTACATAAATTCCTTTAAGGTGTTACTTTAAATTTTCATATGTTTATTTTCAATTTCTTTTTCTCATCCATTAAAAGTCAATGATGTACATGCAAAATTAGTAAAAACTCAATAAGAACGATATGTAAAAATAGATATAAAAACAAATGGCTTGTAAACAAAAGCGGCAATAAAATGAGTTGAGGTAAAATGTCTATTTCATTAACAAACATTTCACTTTTAAAATAATGAACTTTAAAATTAAAGTTTTACAAAACAGAAAATTAGCGTTTTAAAATAAAAAAGTGGCATTTGTATGTCGCAATTATGCGATCACCAACGTGACCTCATTATTTATAAAAACTTTACAAGTAATCACCAATTAAAACAACTTGGTTAAGTCTGATATAGACTTTATAACGCGGAAAAGAGATATAATTATCTACATATCACCTTAATGGATAAACGAGAATATTGTTCAATTTTCCACTACCCAACATTTATTTAATCATTAATAACCTTTAATTATATTCTAATTTTTGTATAAAATCTTGAATGATATATATTTTTTTATTTTTACTTTTCAATTATATAATCAATTTTTACATTATTTTCAAGAAAAAAAAACTCAATCAAATTTACTTTAATTTTACATGATATCATTTTAGTATTATAAAACATTTATTGCTTTGAAAATCATTTTTAATTCATTATTATATCTTTTATATATTACATGTTTGATTTTGTCCACTTACACTTTTTTTTACCCGCAATCATTTTTCTATCTTTTTATTCACTATATTTTATATTTGTTTGAATAGCTTTATTATATGACATTGTTTATCATCAACTATCGGGCTTGCAACAATTATTTTCAACAATCATATTCTCTAACCACTTCCCTATACTTTTCATCACTCTCTATTTCAGCCATTGCTTCACTTCATTGTAGAAAAACGACAGCACTGCTTGGCAATTATTTTTTGATTTCGTAATTTGAACAAACTCTTTGAACACAGTTACCCAGATTTAAAAATCCCAACTTCTGGCCTGAACACGCTTCAAGAGTTCTTTTCAATCATCCGCAGAGCACAATCACCAACGCATACACAAAGCGTTCAATTTTTCAACTTTCAATTTTTTTTTCAGCTCTTGCGGACCACAATCAACCTTTGATTTCAAGTCAAGTCAGACCACCTACTGCCGCTACAATTCTACTTATCGCATGGCTCTACCACCCCTTTCAATCCTATTAATAAGCAACTTTTCTTCAACAACTTTAACCCAATAACCCTAAAATTGTGACAAAGCACTGTAACCCTTATATAGGATCGCAAGTGAAACATTGCCTAGGAAGACGCTCAAGTCTATTTCCTCGCTTTGCACCTGGATCTAAGTATTTGGTTTACATGTGCACTCCTAACAATTGCATATTCTTCAACTACTAACCCTTTCCAACGCCCGCCAATATTCTCTTAGAATGTGAATTTTTATGTCATCATTTTATTTTAATCGTCATTTTTTACAAATCAAACAAAAATGTCATTTTTATTTCACTTTTATATATCCAAACAAATCATCTTGTTATAGCCCTTTTTAACCTTCACAGTTTAAATTAATTAAAAGAAAAATTAATTACTTACCTGTGTTAGAGAGGCTTTACTCGCTTAAACCCGGATAAACCCTTTCACTCCCGGGGCCCATCTATGGTAATTTAAACCAACAACATTTATATATTGTATATAACTTATAACAAGATTTTCATGTTGTATAATAGAGACACATCTGTAAATGATTATACGCATGATTGACATGTGTCATTACATAATCATATGTAATGTACTTTGTACAAACTGAGGATAAATAAATAAAACCCTGTAATAGATTAAGAGTTGAGCTAAAGAGATAGAAGTCAAAAACGTCTAAATTCGAGAAAAATGGAAGTCACAAAACAACATCTAAAGATAGATTGGAAACTGTCAGGACGGCGCCAGTTTAGAATTTCACCAGACAATCCACGCTCTTCACATATGTTGAAATGCAATACTCCCTTTCTCAGAAAAGGTATATAAAGCCTCCGTTCTAGCCAAAAATACAGTTACTTTACCATCTGCGTGAGCCCTCGTCGGTTGTACCCCAGGTTCACCTTATCCACCATGTAGACCAGTAAGAACTCTTCTATCTCCATCTTTCGCTCCTAGCTCAACTTTTATTTGTTCACGGAACTTTCTTAGTGCAACCGTGTCTTCGTTTTTTGTGTGGATATTCCCAAGATTTCCACTGTGCCTTGACCACGACTGCCTGTACTTTGTGAGAACTTTAAAAGGTCTTCCAAGGTGCAAAGAAGTACTGGAAAAACTCCTTATCCTGACTGTTCCTCTCGGTCAACACAGTATAGCGAGAGTCAACAGGATCTCACCACATAGATTAAGTCGAGTGGATACTTCATTACATATATTTACATACGTTTACATACATATTTACATATATATTGTCACGAAATTGGTTTTATGTAAATCAAATGTAATCAAATGCAAAGCAAATGTCTCTATTAGTAAGTATGTAAATACTTTTAAATTTGATGTTATATAAGGAAGGTATGTAAATTCTGTAACAGAATTTTCATTTCCTTGTTTCTAGTTTTGTTGTGAGGGAAACCTTACTCACAAAGTGTATCAATTGATTAATAAAATTCCAATTTGAAACTGACACTATATATATATAGATATATATACATTGAATTCTGCAATGCGAGCTATTGCAATAGCCCGCAAACTTTAAAAAATTCGGCATAACAACCATCTTTTGAAGTCCAACCTCCATAGCCTCACATTTAGGAAACCCAATCATCAAAAGCATCCATCAGAGACAAGAAAAATATTTAGTATACCAAATCCCTTGTCTTAACTGCAATAGTATTTACATTGGTGAAACCTAAAAAAAAAAAGACCTCTCCATCAGAAATAAAAACACCAAATAAATATTTCGAAGCACAACCCAAACTCCTGAATACCAATGAAACGGGCCATACCCCAGACTTCAATAGTATCCGAATCCTCTAGCCACAACTAAAACCCAAAGACACATCCTTATAGCAATAAAAAAATCAATAATCCTAATGAAATAAACAAAAGTATACAGCTACCATCACTATACGTTCCTCTTCTATCTTAATGAATACTATTTTTAATATACATTTTCATATATAAAACAATAATCAGTCCAATTTTTGTTCTCTATTCACTAATTTCATCAACATTTTCATAGTTAATTCTTCAAATTTTTCAATTATGTAAATTCTTATGTCTTATATTTACAGATTTATCTTTAAAATGCTATACAGTAGACTCTCCTATAACGCGAGTTTTTACAACGCGATTTCGTACAACGCGATAAAAAATTGCGACAAATATATTTATACAACGCGAATTTTCGTATAACGCGTTATAAAATAAAATGCGGAAATTTCCATATTGACAACTGTACAATATATTTAATTTTTATGCACACGCGTTTAGGTGTTAAATTAGAATTTACATGTAAATATTTTGCAAATATAAAAAATTACGAAACTTGCTCCCCAGGCATGATGAATAAAGTTGGAAAAAAAGAAAAATTGAAAAGGAGATATACTGTATCATGTAAAAATGTATTGTATAAAATGATGTATATAGGAAAAATTATATACTAAAACAAAACTAAATATTATATTATTTTATAAGGTTTGATCGAGAATGTTATCTAACAAAAAAGAATACTAAATCCCATCTTAAAATCTACATGAAATAATAAAAAAAAAGAAACAGACCGTGTTAACTATATTTCAAAAAATAAATTCTATGCTGCATTAATTAGAGATAAAAAGAAAAAATACTACCAATCATTGCATGTAAATTTATCAAGCAATACTCATGACTCTAAAAACATTTGGAAAACAATAAGCATTTATAAAAAAAGAAGTTTCATTCAAGGAAACATATCGCTTCAAGAATGGCACCAATTTTACGACAAACTACTCTCATCTGAAACATAAACAGAATATATCCTTCCTATGTTAAACACGCTTTCAGTGGATACAGGCTTATTGGCGGAAATTACAATGAAGGAGATAATAGAAGAAATCTCGCGTTTAAAGAACTGTAAGGCAGCTGGAATCGACGAGGTACCGAACGAAGCAATTAAGCTCCTCCCCCCCACAGTTACTTACTGTTACTAAAGGATCTATACAACAGAATACTAAGATCAGCTGTATTCCCATCCTCCTTCTCGAAGTCTATTATTCATCCGATTTTTTAAAATGGCGATTCTGACAATCCATCCAACTACCGCGGAATCTCACTGCTTAGCAATTTCGCGAAACTATTTATAGCAATACTTAGGTCCCGCCTAGTCAAATGGATTGAAACTAATGATATTATCCCAGAGAATCAAGCGGGCTTTAGATCTGCTCACTCATGTCAAGATCATATTTTCATATTGACATCTGTAATCCAACTTGCCCTAAGGAAGAAAAGAGGTAAATGTTACTCCTTCTTCGTAGACTTAAAAAAAGCTTTTGACACGGTTCCTCACGCATTGCTATGGACAAAACTAGTCAAAATAGGACTGAATCACCGATTTATCAACTTAATTAAATGGTATTATGAAGACATGACCGCTGCGGTTCGTTGGAACAATTCTATCACTGAATTCATTGAAATTCGTTCGGGGGTGCTCCAAGGTGACCCACTATCCCCATGCCTATTCCTACTCTTTATTAATGATTTTATTAAAATATTTGATGACTCGGGGTTGTCAGGAATATACTTACCCAATTTCGGAAACATACACCTCCTCCTATATGCCGACGATATTGTTTTGATCGGTGATTCTAAAATAAACCTTCAATTGAAAATCAATATATACTGAAAACCTATCTAGAAACTAACTTACTAACTCTGAACGAAAACAAGTAAAGAATAATGGTTTTCCGTAATGGAGGAAAGGTGGCGCGTTCAGAAAGATGGTATTGGGGGTCAAAGTCCTTTAAGTGTTACATCAAAATATACGTACCTGGGCTACCCGCTAACCCCTTCGATTTCTTTCACTCAAGTTGCCTTAAATTATAGAGGCAGGACCATTGCCGCGATGGGTGTTGTGGGGGGAGATTATTTTGAAGTCCAAGCTCAAATCCTTCCATGCAAGTATGAGATTGTTGGATTCTATGATCTTGACAGTCCTACTCTATGCGGCTCCAATCTGGGCACATGATCAAGCCTTAATATTAGATAGAATCCAGGATACCTTTCTCAGACGTTTTCTGTGCCTTCCAAGCTATACTCCGGGCTATATTTTGAGGGCCGAAACAGGAAGAAACTCTCTTGATATCACAGTGAAAAAACTAACTTCAAAATTCTGGACTAGAATTCTGAAAATGGACGGCAGCAGGCTACCTTCAATTTGTTTGGCACATTTGTGGGACATTTCAATTTCTTCAAAACAGAATATCGGACTGGTAAAAAGTATAACAGAGCTACTTAATAACACTGGCTTCTCATGGCTTGTTGGATGTACAGACTTCAATATTCTACAAAGATACATCCCCCTAATTTTTAAAACGGCAACCGATCAGTCCTTGCAGCTGGATTATGTAAGAATAAGAAAATCAGTACTCTACTCTCACTATAAATACTTTCATTCATCACCTTCAATGGAATGCTATCTGAATTACAATATCCCCCTAACCTTAAAGAGAATCATTGTACAAGTAAGAAGCCTTTTTGTAGTACAGAGAATTAATCTTGTTTCACTATTGAAAACTAAGACCATAAAATGCACCTTATGCAACGGTGAATTAAGTCTCGATTTTCCACACTACATGCTCTACTGTACGGCAATGGAAGAAGAAAGAGAAATTCTTCGTCAAGAGACCGGCTATAATAGCAATTCGCCTTATGTTTTAATGGCAAAAGTCGTAAAATCCAGACCCTTTGCATTGAGCATCAGCTCAATCAAAATATTTAGCACAGACACCGGATCCAACTCGATAATTGGTCGAGGTCAATACCCAATATTTGTATATAACTACGATGCTAATTTGTTATTTATTTATTTTGTCCTACAGAGAGAATCCTGTATGGCACGTGTGCCCAATAAAGGCTTTTGTTGTTGTATATTATTTTATATGCAAATGTATATAAAAAAAAACAAATATTACGTAGTGAATAAACTTTAATTCCTATAACGCGATTTCATACAACACGGAACACATTAATCGCGTTATAGGAGAGTCTACTGTATAATCTCTCTCCATTACCATTTTTAAAATATGTTTTAGTTTTCTGAAGAAGGGCTTGCTCGAAAGCTACTTTAATCAATTAATAAAAAGAGTTGCGGCGTCCTTATGCCTTTTTTTGTAACTTGGATTTATTAAGTCGAAGTTAACTATCACTGCATAAACAAAAAGTAATGACTACACTATTTACAAAATATCTCAGGAGATATTGACAATGCATGTTGGCCAGCGATCATCAAAAAAGAATAGAGAGACTTGGAGACAATTTACAAGAAAAAATTGTCAAACTTCTATAATCAAATTCCAAGAAAATATTTTATATTTCAATTACGAGAATATAACACCTTTAAAGCCGTTTACAAAGGGATGTCTTCAGGTGGTTTGCTATCTCCACTTTTATGGACAAATTTCTTAAATGATTTGCTGTGAATTCAATATGCTAATTGTGAGTATATTTGTTATGTGGATTATATATATGGTATATTTTAAACTGTATAATAATGACACTTTTAGCATATTTCACATATCTTCCAATTAGTTAGAGCCGATACTTTATAAGATTCTACCCTTCTTTAAAAATGTAAACTACTTCTATTTGCTACCACTCCATATTTTGTATATCTATATATATAAAAATGAATGTTTGTATGTTTGTTGGTCTGTTTGTATGCACGGTATACAAATTCGCAGTAGTTCAATAAATCAAACCAAAATTTCCATACATAGGTAAAAAACAACGGGGATGACGATAGGCTATTTTAGAAAATATATAAATCAATTATTAAAACTATATATTCAAATTATTCTACTTAGCTCACGAGCAGCGCCCTCTAGAACGCGTGGCGGTCTGACGACGTGGGGCGCCCATTGGCTGGCGGCGAGCACGTGACTTCCCTGCCCCCGCCCCCCCCCCCTCCGAGAAAATGGAATCGTCCGGCTGCCGGCCGGCTGGCCAGTTCAAGTTACCACCGCGCGCGGTCCTGGCGTTGGTGACACAGCTGTGCCAAGTGCCAAAAAAGCCTCGCGGGTGACCTCCGGGAACTACGTCCATCTTCCATATGTAAAATACTTTTAATCGGGTAAACCCGGGCGTTGCCCGGGTCTTTCGTCTAGTATACTATATCTTTATCAATATAACCTGTACACCCTTATTAGTATTCAAACTCAAAATGATGACGTCAAAATAAAAACCGCAAGAGTGGTCAGCTGGGGACAGAGGGGGAGGAAATAGCCGACGCCCAGATGCCCCCCCCCCCCCCTCCAGGTTTTTTTTTTTTTGTAGGCGACCCCTCTTGGAGTCAAGAGGGGAGTTTGAACAGTATGTGCTACCGTGTGTCCATCGACAGACTGCTTCTGTCTCTCCATGTCTCGTTGTTAGAAATCCAAGTTTGTGTCATGGCCCCTACCTTTGTCCCGTGGGCTGTCTCCGGTCACTCTCGGTGCTAACATCTAGCCCTGCCTCTGCTTCTTGTTGTCCGCTTGTGGGAAGAACATCAACACTCGCCTCATGTACACGATTTCCAGTTTATCCATACGTCGACAGGATCATTTGCAACAATATTACGTATATGTAATAAACTTGCTGGAATAAAGAATCAACAGCACTAAAATAGTAATTGAAACAGCATCAAATATATTCTAGCATAAGTGATGCGAAAATTAAAGAAGGCATTTTAGTTGGACCTCAGATTCGAGAATGGCTGCAGGATGTAAATTTTCAAAATAGTTTGAATGAAGTTGAAGCAGCAGCATAGAATTTCTTTAGAAACGTTTACAAGAACTTCTTATGAAGTGTCAATGTTGAAAATTACCGAGAAATAGTTAATGAGCTGTGGTTTCCTACAAGGCACTGGGATGTAACATGTCTCTCAAGATCTATTTCCTGCGTTCACATCTGGATATCTTTCCAGACAATCTTGGTGCAGTTAGCGATGAACAAGGTGAGAGGTTTCATCAAGGTATATCAAGCATGGAGAAGCGGTACCAAGGTAAATGGAGTCCCGGGATGTTTGCTGACTACTGCTGGACACTCAAGAGGGATGTACCACAAGAAAAGTATAGAAGAAAATCCACTGTCACTACTTTTCAATAAAATAAATATATTTCGTTCATATAGGCCTATATATTAAAAAAAAATCAAATTTCAAGTAGGTGTATCTCAAAAATCTTGCGTGATAGAAAAAAACTAATGGCATATATTTGGAATCAGCACAAAGAGTTAAATTTAGATAAGATGCTGTTTCGTTTGGGACAAAGAAAAATAATTTTTGATAAACCAGTGTAATGTAATAAGGTTTATGCAAAAATGCTTACGATTCTCTGCTCAGATTCTCTTGGGCAAAAATGTTGTTGACCAGTGTAATTGTAAATCATAGAAGAAAAACAAATTGAATTTGAGTTTCTTATAGACGAAATTTGGCCTTAAATACCCATTTCTTGGTTTCTCAAGAAGCCTCTGGAACCAAAAATCTTTTTGGTCGCAGTGGTAGAGCCTACTCCACGCTGAGTGCCCACGAGCGCCAACAGCGCGAAACGCGTACGTGGATCGCTTTTCTTGATTTATCAAGAAATTGGGTTGGCTAAATATCACGGAGCAAGTTAAATAAACGTCTAGTTTATTTTTGCTCCAATAGATGGCGCTCTGCCATCTAAAAAGCACATGTGCTCGTGGTCAGGAAATGTCTTCTTTATTTTTAATAGACGAAATAGTTCGCAGAACTCAAAGGTTTAAAAATATTCTATTTTCACTTTTCAGAAAATCTTGAGCTCCCAAAAATGAATTACATTGCATAAATCACTGTTCAGAACAATTTTAACAAACGGATCAGAAATATATTTCAAATTTCCAATAATAAAATCTATGGAACAATTAAATTCAACACAATAGCAAATATCACTACATTCTGTACAGAATTTAGTTTATAAAGAACAACTCAAGTCTTCCTATTGTTATCGCATGATTCTAAGATCGTTACCACTAAGTGGCAGCATATAAACGTTTCTTAAAATCTTTTGAAATGGTTACTTTAGTAAGATATTCAGTTTAAACCTCTAAAATATTTTGCTTCCATTTCAAATATAGCTCCTATCTTCACTTATTGACTGCCGTAGCGATTGTCAACCAGGTTCTTGAAGAGGTTGAACAGGAAGATCTCACGCAGAACTACATTCGTGACCTGCTGTGCCTGATGAGGATTTTTTCGTTTTCGAAAGCTTTCCTCTACCTCCTCCTGCTTCACATAGAATTTCTCTAGCTGCTCGAGTATTTGAAAAACGCATACATTTTGTTAAAGTGTTATCAAATTGTGTTTATTTAGAGAGATACATTTCTAGGCGCTTATTAATGGCTTTCGTTGCTTTTTCTTCTGCTCTGAAGGTCTCGATAGCGTTCTTCTTTTCACCAATGAGCTCAACCTTTTGAGATATGGCAAATGTTGTTTCAGATCTTGAAATAATTTTATGGATGAGTTTTGAACAATAAGTATGGTACCCGTATCACTGCTTGATTATTTCGAACTAAAATATTCGAGTTATTCAACAGCGTAACTAGTTCTTCACAGCTGCGCATTCAAGTTTGTAAGCGTCTTCATCTGCACCGTGGCATATCGCTTGGTATCGTGTGACTCATGAAGTTTTCTGAAAATCAGGAGACACAAGGTGGACTCTTCTTCGTGAGGACACTTTTCGTGAAGAGCGAAGAAATTTTAAAAATATCCTGGGAACGTTCAGTTTCATAAAACTTCAGTATTTTGTGTCGCTGCCCTGGGTTTCAGGCGTTCAGGGATACGGAATTTCTATATGTAATTGTTGTTTTTTATCTCACAATAATCGCACAACTTCAGTGTGTAGAAATATTATTCGTCGTACTCGAATAATATGCCCCTGCCGAATATTTAATATTGGAAGTAATAAAGTAGTAATGAGTTGATCTTTCTTCAATTCATTGACTCCGTGTTACTTTCTAATTCCTTACCCTTCAATTCGCGTGCTTCGTTTACAATTTTGTCTGTTGCCTAACTCACTTCAAGATTCTTCGCAACTTCACGATTATCTTCTACAGTTCTCCTTTGCTTTTTAGTTATCTAGGAGTTATTTTCCTAATTGCTTCTGTTGAAGGGCATGTTAGACCGAAAGCTAGAGGAATAAAATTGTAAAAACCAGCCCTGGATGCTTTATTGATTTTTTAAAATTACATTTGTCTTTGTTCAATCATCACAGCCATCACTGTCGTTTGAACAAGAATCATGTTGAACAGTGATGCGATGATTGGTTGTGTGTCCATTTGCAATATTAGCATCTGTTTTCGATTAACGATCTATCTTTTAGATGTAAGGCTACGTAATCGAGGGTGTATTGCGTATTATGTGAAAAACATCCACCATCCTCTAGCATGTTGATATGAAGTTTATTTGTCGTTCATGACGGCAGAATGGCAGCTCGGACGATGTTAACTAGCACCATTTAGCACAACACCAATCATAAAGGTAACTCAATAAGGATAATACCTCTTCATTCGATTGATTCCACGAGGAAAGTGCGATTAAGGAGGTTTCTTGGACTTTATTTATGTCTCTTATCGTTCTTGGTGATCAGCTACTCCTATCAAGTCTTTTTGGCTGATCCGTGAAACTGTATAAATGAACACATCCCTGTAGAGTGGTCTATTTGCAAATTAACCATCCAAGTGCTCCAAACTTCATATCAACATGCTAGAGGATGATGGATGTTTTTCACATAATACGCAATACACCCTCGATTACGTACCCTTACATATAAAAGATATATCGTTAATCGAAAACAGATGCTAATATTGCAAATGGACACACAACCAATCATCGCATCACTGTTCAACATGATTCTTGTTCAAACGACAGTGATGGCTGTGATGATTGAACAAAGATAAATGTAATAAGCAGCAAACATAAATAAATTCCGAGGATAAGTTTCTTTTATTTCAAAAATAATAGTCTTCGAGCTTTCGGGCGTAAATAGCCCTTCTTCAAGAAAATAGGAAGTAATTTTAAATTAAATTTTGAATTTCAAATAGAAATGTTTGTAAACAATTAGATGGTGTTTTTCTTTGGTCCTGCATAGCGTGAGTGAATCTGGTATCCACGTGATTTAGTTCTAATCTAAAAACTTTTATAAAGAGAGGTGTTTTGCCCCCAGAAATATTGGCCGATTACATTGAATATATTGAAATGATTACTTGTCCTAAAATGAATATTCTAAGTCTGAATTAAATTTTATATCAATCTGGAAATTGCCATTGTTTATCTAGGATGTAGTTCTATGTATCAGAGGATTGTGTATTAAGCTATTGTATATTTCTGGGATATCTATATGTCTATTGATGCTCTGGTGTTTTTTGGATACTATTGCTTCTAGGATTAGTCTTTTATATTTATTTTTTATGTTGGTGTAGTAGGTTTTGGTTCATCTAAATTAAAAGTATGGCCTGTTGTTTTAATATGTTGAAAGATAAGTGATCTATTGTCTTTGTTATTTATATTTCTATTGTGTTCATTAATCCTGTCCTTAACTGACCTGCCTGTTTCTCCTACATATATACTATTACAATGGTTACATTTAACGGAATAGATGGCCTGTTTGTTGTGTATTGGTAGGATAGGGCTATTGTTTTTGGTGTTAGGATTTCTAACTATAGAACCAATGTTTGGAGTATTTTCATAAAAAATTCTGATTCCGTGTTTTTTAAGTTCTCGGGCTATTTTGATGTTATTGGGGGAATAAGGTATGATGCATGTTGATCTATATGTCTGGTTATTGTTGATTGTGGAAGGGTTATAAAAATGTCTTAGTATAAAATTTTTTGGGTATCCTGCTATGAGAAGGTTTTGCATTATATTTTGAGTTTCTATTGTTTTAAATGTTTGATTGGAACAATGGGTATGGATCCTTTTTGTGAGGGTTTTTGTTCCAATCAAACATTTAAAACAATAGAAACTCAAAATATAATGCAAAACCTTCTCATAGCAGGATACCCAAAAAATTTTATACTAAGACATTTTTATAACCCTTCCACAATCAACAATAACCAGACATATAGATCAACATGCATCATACCTTATTCCCCCAATAACATCAAAATAGCCCGAGAACTTAAAAAACACGGAATCAGAATTTTTTATGAAAATACTCCAAACATTGGTTCTATAGTTAGAAATCCTAACACCAAAAACAATAGCCCTATCCTACCAATACACAACAAACAGGCCATCTATTCCGTTAAATGTAACCATTGTAATAGTATATATGTAGGAGAAACAGGCAGGTCAGTTAAGGACAGGATTAATGAACACAATAGAAATATAAATAAAAAAGACAATAGATCACTTATCTTTCAACATATTAAAACAACAGGCCATACTTTTAATTTAGATGAACCAAAAACCTACTACACCAACATAAAAAATAAATATAAAAGACTAATCCTAGAAGCAATAGTATCCAAAAAACACCAGAGCATCAATAGACATATAGATATCCCAGAAATATACAATAGCTTAATACACAATCCTGATACATAGAACTACATCCTAGATAAACAATGGCAATTTCCAGATTGATATAAAATTTAATTCAGACTTAGAATATTCATTTTAGGACAAGTAATCATTTCAATATATTCAATGTAATCGGCCAATATTTCTGGGGGCAAAACACCTCTCTTTATAAAAGTTTTTAGATTAGAACTAAATCACGTGGATACGAGATTCACTCACGCTATGCAGGACCAAAGAAAAACACCATCTAATTGTTTACAAACATTTCTATTTGAAATTCAAAATTTAATTTAAAATTACTTCCTATTTTTTTGAAGAAGGGCTATTTACGCCCGAAAGCTCGAAGACTATTATTTTTGAAATAAAAGAAACTTATCCTCGGAATTTATTTATGTTTGCTGCTTATTATACACCAGAGGATTCCACCTTATGAAAGATAAATGTAATTTTAAAAAAATCAATAAAGCATCCAGGGCTGGTTTTTACTATTTTATTCCTCTAGCTTTCGGGCTAACATGCCCTTCAACAGAAGTGATGTTGAGGCTCTTCAGATGCTCAGTAATACTATGATTCCAGCTTTTAGCACGGTAATATATGTGGTGATTTGTGAAGCAGTCGGAGTGGTTGTGTGATGGGTGGTAAGGACACACAGGATACAGGGTCTAGAGGCAAAAACCCGTGGGGAGTAGATCGGGGAGGAAAGATAGAAGGTCCAAGGACAACCCTTAGAACAACAGGTGTCGAGACCACCTCGGTGATAAGTGTCCCTTGATAATCAATTCCAGCCGCTTTTAAGCCACTTTGAGTAAGATAAATCTTCTAGGGGGGGCGCGTGAAGACTTGAAATTTATTTATCAAGGGGGTTGTTTTAACTCGGCATTATTCCCTCTTTCCTCGTAATCCCACACAAGAATATTTTGTTGTATATTTATTTCCAAGTATTATGACATATATATTTTTATACGAGGAATGATAGAAATATTTTGAAGAATAGAATATCAATTATAGAAACCAAGCCTGAGAAATTTACTACGCTAACTCTCAAATAAACACCTTTCAGAAATGGGTCAAGCAATGCAAGGGAAGTTTCTCGATGGGCGCATCATGATCTCTCTCATTGCAGGTTTGCACTACAAGGAAAATATTTTATATTAAAGAAAGTTGATCCAAAAGTCAAAATACATTCGAAAATATACCAAATATTTGTCTTCAAGCTCATTAATCGACAATTAGGTCCCGTTTTGGTATTCAAATAACTCAAGATCCGTGTGTCGCGGTAAAGCCACGATTCATACCTCAAGTTCAACACGTCAATACCTGAACGAAAAGGGGGATGAAATCGGCATTTCGTACATTGCTTTCAAGAATATCCCTGCCTAATCCCCAGCCTTGGCTCCTATATTTGTTTTGTGATTTCTTCCTTGCTGAAAACTCCTCTTAGATCCAGAAAACCGAAGACGCTAGAATATTTCTGGTAAGTCGTTAAGGACTGTTGGAATGATCTTGATCACTTCCATGTGGTTCACAGTTTTATTATTAAAGAGCGAAATTTTGGGTGCAGAACTTTTTTTCTAGCATAAATTCATGAAACTACATGCGGCAAAAGGCCTAAAACTGTATTTCATTTTGTCCTAGTTTAAACAATGTTGTACCTTTTTGCGCCTTAGAAATTTCCACATTTTTAAAGACATTTGTTTATCCTCAAATTTTCGTTCAATTATCGGTCAAAATAATTTTGAAAATAGGGAATTTACATGAATACCATTCAATGTTTTGTTTCGATCAATTGATATAAATTTTATTGTGAAAAGTAAAATTTCTGAAACTAGGTATTTTCGCTTAACAAGACATTATTTTAACCAATTTAAAAATTAAGTGTTGGAAACATAGGTTTTGGTTTCCAGCCGATAAGAATGCATGCCACAGCGAGAATTTGAATCCCCCATATGCAAGTTAGTGTAGCACTTCTCGGCCTTTTGAATGACAACAAAGTTTCGCAAGTAAGTCTTTATCATCTGTTTTTTTAAACCATCTTAATATTATAAACTCTATAATATTTTAGGTATATAAAATTGATTTAATAAAATATTTGATTTAAATAATTATAGAGATCGTTTCTCGACCGTTTGGTTAATATCAAAGTGTAGTTATTCACAACAGAATTATCTTAACCTATGAGATTGAAGAATAATTGAATTGATATTGATTGAGACAAAATTTACCGTTTTTAACCATGTTCCTCACCTTGTAATTAAAGGTTCTGGTGGATATGAATGTCAACTAATTATTGGATTTTTTAATTCGTTAAAGAGGTACTAAATTCCTTAGATTTTGTATGTTTAGCTTCGCTAGTATGAGGGCAACAATTCTTATTTTCAGATATATAGATATCATAAACATTAATATCATATTGATAATCAATATTCAAACATTCCAAAAATATACAAGCATATTTCAGAACAATTAGTAGGACCGTTTAAAATGAAGTTATGGAAACTGATTAAAATATCGTCGCATGTGTAAACTGCCAGGTGAACATTAAGAGAGAAGAGGAATTAGTTAACGATGAACATTTTCAGGCAAATTCATTTTATTTTATTCCTTCTTGTATGATAACATTAGAATTGTCAAACGTATTAAAAGTAGAGATTTTTGTTGAAAATGAAAACATGTTGTAAGAAAATTTTAAAAATAAAAATTGATTGCAGTTTTAAGGAGAATCCAAATCTGATTATTCGATACATCAGACTCTTGACTAAAGGGGAATACACTATATGCAAAATTAATTAGTGCAGATGTGAAGAGAAATATTTTGATTTATGAACATCACATTAATCATAGAAGGCAAACTTTAGTCCAGTACACATAGTGATAAAATAAATATATTATATTGCATTTTATTCATAACTTTAATCTCTCATTTCAATAACACTATTTATAAACATTGCCAAAAAGTTTTAATTAAATAAAAAGTTCTGTACATTTCTATTCTATATATCGTTTTTAGTTATATATATAAATTGTATATATATCAACAAAGGTATGCATTCAAAAATAGTGTTATATCTCTATATATATAAAAATGAATGTTTGTATGTTTGTCTGTCTGTATGTCCGGTATACAAATTCGCAGTAGTTCACTAATTCAAACCAAAATTTCCATACATAGGTAAATGAATACGGGGAAGACGATAGGCTATTTAAAAAAATATATAAATCAATTATTAAAACTATATATTTTTAGTCAGAAAATGATGATGACGATATTGCTGTATCATGTTTGATTATCAGATACAAAATTATATCGGAAAAATTTTCCAAAAAGCAGAGACCACGGGTGAAACCAGTTCATTATTTTGTATGCAGGAACAAAATTCTAACAGAAAAACATTCATTCGAGCAGAAAACAAAAGCCAGATCATCTTTCTATAAAAATATCGCTTCTCAGACACAAAGTTTGGAGCGGGACGTTTCACAAGAGTGACATCCACAGCGCCAATTTATAATTGTAACGAATAGTATTTGAATAGGGTACATTTAATAGGGTAAAACCCGGGCGTTGCCCGGGTCATTCGGCTAGTAATTAAATAAATATTACCTTTTTCCCATATTTTAAATTTTTTTATTAACTTCTAAATAAATTATTAGCGACCAAAAGTCACCCTCTAGTTATAATTCAGACGATCAAAAAGTCCTGACTACGCTCAAAGTGTGATCACGGCTTTTCTACAGCGACAATTCTCCCTTTCCGCACCAATATGTTGGCATGTTTTGGGTTGGAAGTATTAAGCAATTTTCTTCCTAAAAATCAAGACATCGAAATCTGCGATTTTACTCTGTTCCTATAATGAAAAGGGCGTGGGGTGTCGAGGGCGCCCAGCTCCCTGAATAAAGTTTAAAAGGATGTATTTCGAAAGGTTATGGAGAAAGTTTTATTGGTCACAACACTCTACTATGATTTTATCATTTAGGACTTATAATATATATTTGGCGGATTTTATATATTTGTTGAAAAGATAATGGCATATCCGAACTTTTTATAAAAAGCATCTATCCCTTGGAGCTTTTGAATTCGAAATTTTCCTTATTAAAATTAATATGCTATAAATAATTTATATTTACATCGAAAATCGCATATTAAAATGAGAAAACTTGTGAGAACAGAAAGGAATTCGCCCACTTAAATGATAATTTCTAGATGAAAAAGTGTAGTATATTTTGAACGGCTTAGGGAATGCCTTTCCATTCAATTTAACTGCCGAAATAGTGCGTTTTGCCATCTAAAAAACTCATTCGAACTATTGAGACAATGCATTTTCATTCATAAAAAAAAGTTGCTAAGTAAAATACTAAAATATAAAGTGAAAGATATATGATTTAGAGGTACACATGAAGGTCAGCCTTCAGAGAGTGAGGAAGATTATTTATAAAATAAATTAATCTATTTTCCAATAATGATCGCGCGACCATTCATCAATTAGAGTCGGGAATTATGTTTTATCAGCAGATTGGCATCGATCTCTCTGTTCGCCATGTCGCACGGTAGGTTGGCAGTATGTCTCAGGCTGTATAACATGCCTAATTTGCATATTTACCAACATGACTCTCAAGTAACATTACATACAATAATTGGTCCGTTTCCAACAGCGAAAATATTGAGAAAATACATGTGAGGATCAAAATTAGATGTCCACAGAAAACATTTCAATTTATCACACACACAAGGCCAATATATATATATATATATATAATCATAAAATTATGTCTTCTTTCCCAACATTTAATTTAATGAATCTCAATCCTTTCACTTTTGTTTTGGATTTTGATGTTCGGCTTTTAGATATGCAAAATGTCTTGAGAACTGTTATTTTACAGCAAAGGCCTTTCTTTTAACAATTTGGCAGATAATTTTTATCGTTATTTGTTTTTTTTTATATAAGAAACAAGTGTGTGATGATTTAAAATACACGCTAGTATATTTAAATAAATATGTTTTCAAACTAATAACAGCAAAAGATTGCATATTTTAACGAAATAAAATATATTCTATAAATAAATCCGTTAATCTCTGGAAATATGTGAAAATGAAATTATATGTTTGAATAACCAAACCTTTACAGGTGTTATTAAAAAACACATTTTTTATTTTAAAAAGTATTAGAGTGTGTAAATTTAGAGTTTTGTTTCTTTTATATTCACAATGTATTATATGTATTATAGCATTCGCAATGTAATTAATAATTTATCAACACATACTTTTAATTATTTTCTTGTCCCAAATTGAAAATTAATTGGAAAATATATTAGAAAATTTGCAAATTCAGGGGTCGAATTTATTATAGTGACTTCTTTCAGGCATCGAATATGTCATTCAGTTATGTTAAATATTGTGAAAAGTGCAATTTACATGTCTGTCCACATATTTTGTGATTCATTTTTCAATATACTTCTAGATGATGTAGAAACCTAAAAATATCTAATTCTATAAAGACAATGTGAAAATTCAAAATATTTTTATATTATATTTTCGAGAAGGGCAGAGAATGTTTCATTTTTTAAAGAAAGATTTTAATACTTTATTAAAAATTACAAATGTTTGTGCAGCTTATTTTTTCTATGTGTAAGCCTTGACGTTTAGCAACAGTCCTGCATCGATGTTTCCAGGAAATAAGGCTTTGTCTTAGAGTATTTGGATCAAAACCATTCGAACCGTCCTAAAAGACTTCTTAGAGACCATCTAGCGTCTTCGGTTTTCTAGATCTATAAGCAGTTTTCAGAAATCCAAAAACCTAAAAATCCATAGGAGCCAAGTCTGAGGAATTGAAACGAATGTTCTTAAAAGGGATGTACGAAATGTTGGTTTCATCCCACTTATCGTTCAGGTAGTGAATTCGTATGGCACAGGTATGACTCGTGGCTTTATCCTGAGGCAATCACACGAATCTCGTATCAGTTGGATACAATAATGGGACCACCTTGTCGATTAATGGGTCTATGACACGTCTTTGGTAGATTTGCAAATTCATCTGACATTTGGGTCCACCTTCTTTATAGAAAGATTCCCATTGTAACAGAAACCTGTAACGATCATGATGCCCTTTAGGAAATTTCCTTGCATTGCTTGATCCCGTTATGAGATGTTTTTTGAGAGAAGGGGTTGGTTGCTATTATTGAGGTAAACCCATGCTTTGTCCAGTATAACAACAATATTCCATTTTTCATATTTCCAGGTACTTTTCATGAAAAGAGTTAAATAAGAATTTGTGTGTGTGTGTGTGTGTGTGTGCAAAAAGCCGTTATCACTGGGGCCTTGCTTTAAATAGCCACAAGTCTGATCGCAGCGGATTGATTTCTCGTTCGAGATGGGAAGTTAGATAATCAAACCTTTAATAACTGAAATGTCTCTTGTGGTTTTTCTCGGGAGCCTTAAATTAATTGAATTATATTACAAAGTTACAGACACACAATGGATCACACTGGCCAACAATAATTTTTGTCTGTTGCCAGCAAAAAATAGCCATTCTAGGGTTTTTCGGTGTGCCGATTACAAATCTGCAAACTTTATTTGCGCCAGTGGACGAATGGTAAAAGAAGAAGCCTCAAGTTAGGAGTGCTGTTGGAAACTGCTAAATGAAAAGCATGCAAATTCCTGTCTTCAAAAGAAGAATATACAAATTCTTGCCCGACAAGTCGTAACTGGGCTGAGTTAATAGAAAAGATACATCTAAAAAAGTCCACATATGATGGAGCGTAAAAAGAGGAATCTCTCGCCTTCTAATCAACAGACTCGTAGGCATTCATGGTAAACGGATTGCGGATTTCGACAATTTAGAAAGAGGGGATCATATATCGCCGCACCACTTTTTTTATTAACGCGATTAAAGGAAGCTTTCGGGCAAGCCCTTCTTCAGCTAACTATAGTGTACAAACAAGGCAAACGAGAGAGAGATTATATATCGTTTTTAAAGAGGAATCTATGTAAATATAGTAAAAAATATCTTTTTTTTTTTTTTTAAAGAAATTTACATAATTGAATAAATATAAAGAATCAACTATAAACAGTTTTCCTTTGAACGCTGGTGTATGTACAACAATGTGTAATTTACACCGCTGGTGTACAAAAGGTGTGTCCAATAAATAATGAGACCGGTCAAAAACAAAGAAAAAATGAAATGATAATTTTTTTTAAAAGTCTATTAAAAATACAAATCTTCAGCTACACTGCGGTATATCACATCACGTGATTGCGCGCGCAGTCGATAAATTGTAAGCTTGTAAAAAGAACGCCTTGCATAACAACTTCTAATTTGTAATGGATAGAAAATTCGAACAACGAATTTGTATTAAATTTTGCTACAAAATTGGGAAATCGGATCCAGAAACTTTAGATTTGTAGAAATTGGCATTTGGAAATGAAAATGTAAATAAGCCCACCACATTTAGATGGTTTTCACGATTTAAAAATGGAATGGAATCGGTGAAAAATGAGAAGCGCGTTGAACGTCCAATTCTGCACAGGAACCCTGAAAAGGTGAGCCAAATTTCAAATTTGATAAAAGAAAATCCACGAATAGGGTTACGGGACATTGAGGAAGAAACAGGGATATCAAAATCATTAGTTGGATCGATAATTGAAGAAGACTTGCAGTTAAAGAAGACACCTTCAAAATTTGTCCCTAAAATGCTCACAATCCAACAAAAGGAGAATCGCGTTGAAGTTGCCAAAAAATGCTTGAAATGGTGGAAGAAAACCCTAATTGGAAGGAAAAAGTAATAACTGGAGACGAGACATGGGTTTACGGGTATGACCTGGAAACAAAACGCTAATCCATGGAGTGGAAAGGTAAAGATGAACCAAGAACGAAGAAATCCCAACTTTGCAAGTCAAAAAACAAAGTCTTATTGGTCACGTTCTTTGACATAAAGGGAATTGTGCATTATGAATATCTAGAGGAAGGTCAAACCATCAATAAGGAGTCTTATTGAGACGTGTACGTGAATCAATTAGTCTGAAAAGAAGTGAAATATGGAGTTCCAAAAATTGGATTATCCATCATGATAATGCACCACCACACACCGCTACATCTGTACTGACTTATTTGGCTAAACACGGCATCCAAATACTTCAACAACCTCCCTATTCCCCAGACCTAGCTCCAAATGATTTTTTTATCTTTCCAAAACTCAAAATGACTCTAAAAGGAAGGAGATTTGACACTAGAGAGTCCATCTTAGCGGATTCGGAAAAGGTCTTGAAGAACATCCCGAAAGATGCCTTTTCTAAATGTTTTAAATCATGGGAGAAGAGATAGAAATTATGTATAGATGCGAGAGGGGACTATTTTGAAAAATACAAATAAATTCATTTTTTTTTTAAATTCTATTTTTCTTTATTTTGCCCAGTCTCGATATTTATTGGACACACCTTGTATGCGTGATGATATTGGAATCAGATTACTGATTTATACTAGTTAAATTATAATATCTTTAGACGACTTTGGAATCTTTTTGCCTTTACTTTCAAGGAGGTTTTATTAGGAACTTGATGTCAGGATTTTTAAATCGTTCAAGGATTTAATAATCGGTGAAAAAATCAATTTGGAATCTCAACAGTTTCCGAGCTTACATCGTGTGTGCAACACATAATATTTAAAAATAAATATAGAAATTTAATTATTCCCGGCAATCCCGACCACCCGGATTTGCACACCTGTATTGTTATTCGGACTGAGCGAGGGTTCGAAATTTCATACCTCTGTGTGATCTAGAAGCATATTAAAATTGAATTACAAAATTTTAAAGGCAATTTAGAAATTTGTCTGTTCCCGGCCATCCTGATTCCCAGAATTCTGAAAATGTGTCAACGTGCATTGTCATCAGGATCCATAAAGTGTACAGAATTTAAGATTTCTATGTGTTCGAGAAGTATATTAAAAATTGATTGCACAAGATGCCCAAGGACAGGCAGACAGGGAAGCAAGTTAAATAAAATATTTTAATATAACACAACCCTCAATATATTCCAGATATATGGACGACATTTTAATTTTTGAAAGAAAATTGCTAAATGTATACATATAAACCATCTTAATTTTTATAACAACGGAAACAGTTCCAACCATAAAACCATAGACATAATGATAAATTTAATTTAAAATATATCAAACCTTTCAACAAAAGAAAATTCGAACTGGAGGGGTTTGACACCCAACAGAGTTATCCTCTGCTCATTGAGACAAAGGTGTGTGAAGCAGAACGGGCCAAGGAGATGTTCCTGAACACCGTAGCCACGGGGATCCCGCAGATCCTCGCCTCCACGGGGACAGCGCGAGCAGTCAAGATTTCTCTCTTCCTGCTCTGTACCGTCGGCCTGATGTACCAGGCCTTCGAATTCCTGCTAATTTACCTGACCTTCCCAGTCGTCTTAGTGACGGGGGTGGAGTATCCAGAAGGTGAACCTATTTTTATTATTTTGTCGACTCAGTTCAAATATTCCTTGATGAGTATATTGTAATTTATTGAAAATTTTATATATTAAAAATATATAATATTATATATATATGACCTTTTTTACTTTTAAATATAGTTTTATTAATTTTTACACATATATATGTGAAAATATGGCTTTAAATATCCCCCATTTCTTGATTTCTCAGGAAGCCTCAAGAACCAACTTTTTAGTCTTTTAGGTACAGCCTGCACTACGCTAACGAGGGCCACCATCCCGAAACGCGTACGTAGTTGGCTTTTCTTGATTTATCAAGTAATTAGGATGGCCAAATATCACGGAGCAAGTTGAATAAACGTTCAGGTTATTTTTGCTCCACTAGATGGCGCTCTGCTATCTCAAATTATCATGTGAGCGGTCAGGAAATGCTCTTTCTATTTTTATATTTTACATATTATACATGTTTATGATATATATGTATGTTGTATAAAAATATGATTTTATTTTAAAATTATAGATCCTAGAACAAATTACTCAGTTTATATCTACCACCAGATTTCGCGACTTTCACTATATAAATCTGTTGTTGTTGTTTCCTGTTGGCCGGCTCAAACCTTTTGTAATTATGTAAATAATATTTTGTTTACTTTATTCTTAAGCCTTAAATCATGCAAGGCTTTTCTCAATTCATGTTTCAAATATTTTATAAGCTAAATTAAAACAATAATGATCTAAACTATTTTTATTAATATTATTTTGTTCACACGACTTCAAACAATAATTTAAATACTTATGTATACCAACCTCAAGCAAATTCTCAATTCTCTATAAAAATCAGCAAAATTTCTTTTTTTTTAAATATGTATATATATCGAAATAATTTCCAATAAAGTCTCAGGTAGGTATTTATGATATCCTCCTCTCTTATAATAAAATATCAGTCAACACATTTTATATCATAAATTTTCCTCTATTAATATTATTTTTCCACAATATATAGCTCAATAAACATTATCTATAATATCTTTAAAAACATCCAAAACACAATTATCAAAAATGTAATTCTACGATGCACTAGCGCGCCATCTGTTATCAAATTACAAAACTATTTTAGAGGCGTAATATTCTTTTCAAAATAAAACAATTTCTACTGTCCTTACTGCAATGGAAAAATTGAAGGGAGGGCCTGGCTCATCAGTGGTGAACCCTCCCAGCGGTTTCGCCAGTTTAATCTACCATACCGCTGTTATATTGCATTTTTGGAACTTCCTTTTCAGGGTGTACCAGGTAAATTGGGACTAACTTTGACAGTCCATAAAACAAAAACTACTTGAGATTAAAAACTTGTTTTTTTTTTTCATTACGTAGCCATATTCATGTAAAATGCAACAGTACATGTGTGCGCAGTGTAGTGATGAAGAGTAACCGAGAATTTGAAAATCGAGCTGCCATCATCGTTGCTCTGCGCGCCGGAAGGAGCCCCAAAGAGATAGTGGATTTTCTTAAGTTGCCCAAAACCACTATTTATCGTGTCAAGAAGCAGTTTGATGAGGCCGACAGTAACAAAGAGGGGATAGCTACAAGGAAAAAGCACAGCGATCGGACAGGGTAAGAGGCGAAGAATTTGTCAAAAATGTCAAGGAGAAGATTGGTGGAAACCCTGGGAAGAGCATGAGGGCCATAGCCAAGGAAATGGACGTTGGCTCTATGACAATTGTCAGAACTATCCATGAGGACCTTGGTCTCAAGTCTTATGCCCTTCGGAAAGGTCAGTTGCTGACTGAGAATATGAAGAATAACATAAAAGGAAAGGCTGCTGCCCTCCTCAACAACCTGAAACACGACTCTTTTGGCATGCTAAGGTTCTTCTCTGACGAAAAGAACTTTGACGTGGACCAAAAGGTAAATCCCAGGAATGATCGCTGGATCTGTAAAGACCCCTCAGAGATACCTGTCGTGATGCACACGAAATTTCCTGCCTCCGTAATGGTCCTTGGCGTTATCAGCAGTGAAGGTGATGTCATGCCTCCCCATTTCTTTGAGAAGGGCCTTAGGATGAACGCTGACACCTACATCAATGTTCTGGAGACCGTTGTGAAGCCTTGGATGGACATGGTGGCCGCAGGAAGGAAGTATGTCTTCCAACAGGACTCAGCTCCAGCCCATAAGGCAAAAAAGACACAATCGTGGCTGACACTTAACGTCCCTAGTCACTGGGGTCCTGATACTTGGCCCCCTAATTCTCCAGATTGCAATCCCCTCGACTACTATGCATGGGGCGTTGTTGAGAGAGATGTCAACAAAGCTCCTCATACCACCATCCAGTCTGTCAAGAAAGCAGTTCACACGGTGATGACCCAAATGGACAAGGTCATCGTCGCCAAGGCCTGTGCTTCATTCCGCACTCGCCTCGAGACTTTTGTAGCTAATAATGAAAACTACATTGAATAAATAAAAACTATATCCTTTTATCTACTACTGTGTCAAATTTCATTCGGATATTTTAATTTTTACTTGCAAAAAATTTCAGTTAAAATACCATTGTTGAAATTCCCAATTTACCTGGTACACCCTGTAGTTGACTACTCGGTCTCATGCCAACAGTGCCCTGCCACCTATGTAGGTGAGACCGGTAGGACCATCGCCATTAGAATGTCCGAGCACACACGCAACATCACCAACCGAGATCCCCCTTTCCTCATTTTTCAACACATTGCATCTTCTGGCCATTCCTTTGACACTGCTAACCCAACCATTCACTACAGAAATATCTCCAACCTACACCAAAGATTAGTTCTGGAATCCATTGTTTCCTCCAAGCTACACAGCATAAATAGAAAAATAGACATTCCCGCAATCTACACTAACTACATCTCCAACTGAATTTTTCAGATTCTACCTCTGGTATATTAATAACCCCCCTTCCACCACCTCAGTCACACCGGTCAAAAACGGTTTTTCTCTCACTAATCATTCATAGATGGCAGTCCATAGCATAGTCATTAACCACACAAATTTACCCGTAATAGTTACTTAGATATATTTAATTATTTGAAATGAAGGCGATAAAAACGTGGTGCTTTTCTTTTAATGTTTTGTAATAATTTTTCTAACTCTCTTTTTTTAATCAGTCAACTATAAAAGGAAGTTCCAAAAATGCAATATAACAGCGGTATGGTAGATTAAACTGGCGAAACCGCTGGGAGGGTTCACCACTGATGAGCCAGGCCCTCCCTTTAATTTTTCCATTGCAGTAAGGACAGTAGAAATTGTTTTATTTTAAAAAGAATATTACGCCTCTAAAATAGTTTTGTAATTTAATGTAATTCTAATTTAAAATATTTTGTTATAGATATGCGCAGAGCTCAACGAGGTGATCCATTCAAATAGTAGAGAAAACTTTAAGAGTTAATTTTTCAATAATAGGTATATAGAGAAATACTATACAATATTCCTAATTTTTAAAACTAATTCCGTGAGCTCTGATCTATTACATCAATTTTCGAGAAGAACTATAGTTACTCTGCAGAGCCGTTGGATTTTTTAATAAAATACATTTTCTAGTTGTTGATTATAGGGTGTTTCATTTATATATAGGTACAAAATCCACTGTTTCCCATAATATTAATAAGAGAAAGAGAGTAATTGCTTATTTTAAGTTCTATATAATAATTGTTTTTAATTAATTTCCACATTCTTCAAATACTTCTCTACCAAATTTAATAAACCTTTATCATTATGTGAGCAACATTTATCTATGTGCTTAAGGTTTCTTAATATGATGAAATTATACAATTAAAATATTCTGTAAATTATTTTCCATTTATACACAAAAAATCAACAAATTCTCTATTTCACATAATTTACTAATCCTTTATTATAAAATGTACCATCCAACAGACTCGCTCAAAACAGCTATTAACACTCTAACATTCTGACTTCTTGGTATTCGGTGAAATACTAAATTTTCATATTTGCTTGTAAATTTGGTGATATAATTTTAAAATAATTTTCTGACCAGGTAAATGTCGGGTATTTTATAGACTAGTTCAATCCTACTATCTTTGCGAAAGTACAAAATTCAGACTTCTAGTTGCCTGTGATGGTCGTAAATGAACTAGAGGAGATAATTTCCTTTAGAATGAATAGAAATAGGCTGGCGTGAGGAGAAGCTGAAGTTCCATAAAATGTGGTCGAGACTGGGCTAATTTCTCCTTTGATATTTGTAATCAAGTTTCAAAGCCTCCCAAAATTTCCAGGACCTTCAGTAAATTGACAATAAAAAAAATATTGGCATGGTTACAAAAATTAATAAATATACGAAAAAACAAAAAAAAAGAAAGATGTTCAGGTATTGATTTTAAAAACAAAATGGGCATTTCCAGACCGCTCACATGAGTATTTTAGATGGTAGAGTGCCATCTAGTGGAACAAAAATCAACTGAGCGTTGATTTAGTTTGTTCCAAAAATATTTGATCAACCCGATTTCTTGATAAATCAAGAAAAGTCAACCACGTACACGTTTCGGGCTGTTGGCCCTCGTCAGCATGGTGCAGACTGTACCTCTCCGACCAAAGGTTTGGTCCCAGAGGTTTCCTGAGATAACAAGAAATGGATATTTAAATTTATGCTATATATATATAATATATTCGTTTTGGATTGGTTGTTTGGATTGGGATCCTTTTTTGTTTGTTGATTGTTGTAAGACCCTGTTGACTTACTGTAGGGTTAGTGACTTGTGGTGGTTGATGGCGCAGTCGTTTGGTCGAGGTGGAAGGTTTTTCACAGGGGAAATAACGAGAGGGACACAGGATGGGGTTGAAGAGGACCTCGCGATTAAGGGAGAGAAGGTTTTTTGACTAATGATGCACTTGACTAGGACTTTCTGAACATCGAAGTTACCTGGGTGAGAAGGGGTTAAGCACGTCTTGCTCCTTGTGGTGGCGAGCTCCCAACTGACTAACTTGAGTCCGAGATTTTCCTCGTTAACTCTCTGTTGCTCTCATTGGTTGAAATCGTCTACGTGGCGACTTTTGATTGGATGTTAGCTATTCATGCTGAACTCTGATTGGATATTGGTACCTCCATTGTCTTTTTCATGATTACCATCCTCCAGGAAGAAGAAGGTCTTTGAACTCAGTTTTATAGTTCCTGGGTAATAACCTTTACTTCCTGGATAATGAAATCCTGGTAATAGCTGTTCTTTCTAGTTTCACGAGGCCTAGCTTTTATTAAAACTTTTTGGATCATACATTCATACATTGCATATATTGTGGTGGGGTTACATCTTGTTATATACAAATTATGACAGATGCGCCCCCTACATGTGAAGAATTCAAAAAGGGGTTGCCTGAAGTGAATACTGTAAGGGAAAAGTAATTTTGTTGGGGAAAAATTAATTATGGGTACTGGGAGGCTATATACAAGTATTGCATGTGACATAAAAGATAAAGAGAATGGTGTTGGTGAAATAATTGTTGAGTATAAGGGAGAGAAATCAACATAATTTAATTATAAGAAATCAAAATGAATGTGCTTTGGTTCATTGTTGAGAAAAAAAAAAAGATGTCTACACAATATTCAGCTCGAGATGGGGAAAACAAAATCGAGGGAATTTTTCTCTTAGGGCTTTTGAGAAATCAAAATAAAATTTAATTATAAGAAATCAAAGTGAATGCTTTGGTGCATTGTTGACTGAGTAAAAAGAAAAGAAAAAGATGCCTACACAATATTTTCAGCTCGAGATGGGGAAAACTAAAATCGAGGGAAAATTTCTGATAGGGCTTTTGGAAATCAAAATAAAATAAAAATAAAAATATATAAAAATTAAAAGAAAACCAGTGAGTTTTCGTTAAAAAATTAAAAGAAAACAAAAGTGAGTTTTCGTAAAAAAAATATATTATTAGAAAACAAGGTAAGTTTTCGTTGAGAAAAAATTGTTGGAAAATATGTTGAGTTTTCGTTTAAAAAATTTTGTTGAGTGGAAAAAAAATAAAAAATAAAAAAAGGTTGTTATATAAATGGTAAATATTTGATTAAGAATTTTGATATCAAAATAAAAAAAAATGTAAATGAATGAAATAAGGAAAAAAAATGTATGTCTTAGTGATAAAATGTTACATGCCAATGTATCTAGGTCACGCGACGCATCCTGCCCTTTTTAATTTGCCCTTGTAGATTTTTTGTCCCTGTGCGACTTGTGGGTGAAAACATGATCCTTCCCAAAAGTGCGTTTACATTGTGTGTACAGGAGACACGGGAATCTCGTTAACCTTAAGTCTGTATTTGTATTTGTTGTAATATGTTTGGGGTTGTATTGTCTTTCAAGATCTCAAGGCCGAGTGTATTATGTTAATTTGTCCCGAGCCTTAATGCGTTCAAGGGATTTTTATGCAGTTCCCTAGGGCACTTAAGATATGCTCGCCCGATATCCACTTCGTTATCGGGAGGTCGTGACCGGAATCGGATCTTTGAATACAGGGTTCGAGGAGAGTCCTCGACCCTTCTAAAGTGGTTGTTTCTTCCTTTCGGGAGAAACGTAAGCTCGAAAGCTTTGCTACCTAATTTTTTCTTATCCTATCCTTTAAGTGGTAATGTGCGTGTTTTTGTTCGTATTTGACCTTGTGGTGTTTTGCATAACAATAGTTATGTTTTAGATAAATTGTCGAGATATGCAAATAAGGTTTTGCATAGTGTTTGTTTGTTGTTATTATGTTAATTATTTTTATGTATATATATGTATCATTAAATTGTAAATAGTCAGTCAGATTAGTGTTATGAGCGAATAAAGATTTTATCTCAGACCTAGTGGATCTCGGTGACCTGGTGTAGTGTAGAGACACAACAGTGGCGACGAGTATAAAGGACGTAGACACAACAGTGGCGACGAAGGAAAAGTAAGCGAACAATGATGAACATTGAACAATTCAACCCAAACAATGGAAATGAAATCTCAAGTTATTTAGAACGCTTTGAATCCTATTGCATAGCGAATGATATAGTAAAGATCGTTAAAAAGAAGGCAACATTTTTCTCGCTATGCGGAAGAGAAACGTATAATATAATACGGACGTTGACCTCTCCCAAGAATCCATTGGAAACAGAATGGGAGGAGATAGTAGCAGGGATTAAAAAATATTTTGATCCAACGCCAAATATAATAGTGCAGCGTTTTAAATTTGCGAAAAGGCTTCAAATGCCAAATGAAACAATATCTGAATTTATAACAGCTCTAAAGAAAATTGCCGAGAAGTGTGAATTCCCTGATGTGGAAGATAGGTTGCGTGATGCCCTAGTATGCGGCATTCTAAGCGAAGAGATACAATCAATGCTGTTAATGAACAGTATGCTAACATTTAAAGTGGCTCAAGAGATGGCATTGGCACATGAGGCTGCGGTAAGGAACGTTGCAGAAATTAAAGACGGAAAACCTCAGAAAGAAATTAATGTAATGGGAAGAGCTGTTAAGGTGAGACGGAGGAATGAGAAGATTTTTAAATGTTTCCGCTGTGGATATACAAACCACAGAGAAGAGCAATGTTTCTTTAAAGAGAAAAGATGTTTTAAATGTCAGAAGTTAGGGCATATATCTAGGGTCTGTAAGAACGGGAACTGGAGGAGCGATCGTAATAATAACTGCTCGATAGATGAGGAGGCAGAGGCAACTAATGGCCTTTTTAATATAAATCAAGTGAAGGACACAAGTAACATGCGGAATTATATGGTAAAAGTACGGACTAGCGGTCGAGATATGAATATGCTCATTGACTCAGGAACAAGAAAAAATATTATTTCTGAGAAGACATATATTGAAACTTGGGTGAAGTCAGAAAGGCCTAGAATAGAGAAGGATTATACCAAGTTGGTGCAATGGAACAGGCAGAGGTTATCGATTCTGGGTAAAATAAAAGCCGACGTAAAAGTAAACAAAAGAAGTATCACAATGGAATTTCTTGTGATCGAAGGTCCGGGCCCAAATCTGATTGGAAGGGAGGCGTTTGACCAGATTGGAATTGGTCTTGAATGGATAAGTTATGGCGACAGTGTATGTCAAATCAATGAGGTAATGAATGGAAATGGTATGGCCGCTGCGATGAACGGCAATGGCAATGGAGCTAAGTATGGTAATGGCAATGGAATGGCCGCGGCTATGAATGGAAACGGCAATGGAATGGCTGCTTATATGAATGGTAATGGAATGGCTGCAATGATGAATGGAAACGGAGGCAAATACGCCAATGGAATGATGAGCGGAGCTAATGGAATGGGCGCGGGTTACATGAACGGTGGGGAGGACATGTACAGTGAGGGTGACGGGCTGAGCGTGTACGGCAACCCCGGCGTGGACTTCCACTTTTCGCCTCGGTGCCCGAGACCAGCTTCCAATGCGGACAACAGGAGCTTCCTGGATACTATGTCGATCAGGAGGGACCCACCAAGGCTGGAGGAAACACCTGGGCCAAGTAGACCAATAAGAAAGGCGTTTGACCAGATTGGAATTGGTCTTGAATGGATAAGTTATGGCGACAGTGTATGTCAAATCAATGAGGTAATGAATGGAAATGGTATGGCCGCTGCGATGAACGGCAATGGCAATGGAGCTAAGTATGGTAATGGCAATGGAATAGCCGCGGCTATGAATGGAACCGCCAATGGAATGATGAGCGGAGCTAATGGAATGGGCGCGGGTTACATGAACGGTGGGGAGGGCATGTACAGTGAGGGTGACGGGCTGAGCGTGTACGGCAACCCCGGCGTGGACTTCCCACTTTTCGCCTCGGTGCCCCGAGACCAGCTTCCAATGCGGACAACAGGAGCTTCCTGGATACTATGCCGATCAGGAGGGACCCACCAAGGCTGGAGGAAACACCTGGGCCAAGTAGACCAATAAGAAACCGGAGACTCCCCGAATACTTAAAAGATCGTGTAACAAATTGGAGGTGAGAAGATGTGGTGTTTTGCATAACAATAGTTATGTTTTAGATAAATTGTCGAGATATGCAAATGAGGTTTTGCATAGTGTTTGTTTGTTGTTATTATGTTAATTATTTTTATGTATATATATATGTATCATTAAATTGTAAATAGTCAGTCAGATTAGTGTTATGAGCGAATAAATACCTAGTGGATCTCGGTGACCTGGTGTAGTGTAGAGACACAACAGACCTTGAGATCTGAATTTTGCGTATTGGTCGTGAAGGTTTGTGATGTCGTGACGTCACCGGACGTGACGTAGCCGCCGCGCCCGGACGTGACGTAGCCGCCGCGCATGCGCGGAGGTAGAGAGGAAGGAAGCCTATTCGAGTGGTGGCATGAGACCACGCGTATATTTTAAAAGTAAATAAACTATGTTTCCTTCTTCACTATATAACCTTTAAACTGGCCTTTGTCATTAATTCAACAAACATAACAAAGTGGCGACGAGGATTCAAGGTAAAGTGATGCATTTTTTTTTTAAATTGATTTTTTTTTTTGAAGTAAACAAATAATTCAAGTTGGCTGCCGGTAAACTCATCCCGTTCCTGCAAGATGGCATCCAAAGCATGGACTTTGACGAATATGTTCGTTATTTCAACAACTACATGATTGCTGAGGATAAACTAAATCTGGAAGAAAATAGAAAATTTGCTATCTTCTTGAACAGTGTTAGAGCTGAAGCACAACCGCAATATTACACGTTGCCCAAGGCCAGTACTGTCACTTCCTTAAGTGAAGCTATTGATCTTCTAAGGCAGAGATATGTTTTTAAATCTCGCCCCTGGGTAATCAGGATGAAGTTTAATGATCGAAGGCAATTACAAGGGGAGACAATCGCTGACT
Organism: Cordylochernes scorpioides; assembly: GCA_030710605.1. Classification (NCBI taxonomy): domain Eukaryota; kingdom Metazoa; phylum Arthropoda; class Arachnida; order Pseudoscorpiones; family Chernetidae; genus Cordylochernes; species Cordylochernes scorpioides. Next base: position 26,858,247 of record CP092870.1, on the reverse strand, counting down.
ACATATCGGCACTACGCGCGCTGGCTAAAGACTGTGCCTATGGTTCTATGGAAGACGAATTGATTCGGGATCGGTTCATTGTTGGAACCAAAATCAAGCAACTATCACGGCATACCACCAGATAAGACTTCACCCTGATAGCAGGTACCTCACTGCTTTTATTACTCATATGGGGATTTACCAGTTTAAAAGGTTGCCCTATGGCCTGAGCTCAGCACCTGGTGCTTTTCAAAGATATTTAAGTGAACTTCTGATGGACATTAAAGGTGTAAGTTGTTACCTCGATGATATAATAATTGGGGGTAGCAGTATGGAAGACCATGATAAAAAGTCAAATCAAGTTCTGTCTAGACTTAGAGAAGTCAACCTTATGCTAAATGATGCAAAGTCAATTTACAGGCAGAAGTCCTTAAAATTCTTAGGGCACATAATTGATGATAATGGAGTTCATCTGGATGAGGAGTTGATGAAACCTCTCTTAGATGCCCCTCCTCCCAAAGATAAGTCAGGTCTTAGATCCTTAATCGGAATGATAAACTCGTTCCAGAAATACATCCCTAACAAAAGTACAATTATGGAACCTCTACAAAAGTTGCTTAAGAAAAGTGTTCCGTTTAAGTGGAGAGGAGAACATGCAAAAGCTTTGCAAGCAGTAAAGGACTCTCTTAAAAAGGGACAAGTACTTGCCCTATTTTGTCCAAAATTGCCTACGGTCATTACAACTGATGCATCTCATAGCGGCATAGGATGCGTAGTCTCACAGCTGCCAGAAAAGGGAGAGGAGCGCATTGTGGCGTGTGCCTCAAGAACACTTTCTGATGCTGAGAGGAAATACTCAATCGTTGAAAAAGAAGCCCTCGCTTGTGTGTGGGCTTGTGAAAAGTTTAGAAGATGGGTCTGGGGTCTGAAGTTCACTTTGAGAACGGATCAATCCTCTCTAACGACATTGCTTACAACTAAAGGCAACGATAGAGCAGGACTGAGAATTACAAGATGGTCTGCAAGGCTCATGAACTTTGATTACAACATCGAATACAAAAAGGGAAGAGATAACGTATTACCTGATTATCTCTCCAGATCATCGCTATCATCCCATGAGGACTATGATGGTGAAGTTGAACTAATTGCATCGGCCAATCAGGACATGTTGGCTATCAGTGAAGAGGAATTCCTGAGAGAATGTTCACTGTGCCCTGAAATTATTGCCTTAAAAGAGCAACTGATGAAACCATGGAGTAATAATGAATCTTCACAATTAAATAAGTACTTCAGATTAAGAAAGGATCTTTCAGTTCAGGAGGACCTGATCTTGAATGAAAAAGGAAAAATTCTAGTGCCAGTATCTCTCCGAAATAAATTGTTGTCCTTTGCTCATAAAGCTCATCAAGTAATGGTCAGAACCAAGCAAAGGTTAAGAGAAAGCTATTGGTGGCCCAGGATGGATAAAGACGTGGAAGACTTAGTGACCAATTGCTGGGTATGTAAGAACCACGACAAGAGACTGAGTCTATTCGAGTCCCCATAACCCCTGTTGAAAGGCCAGCAAATCCCTGGACTAAACTTCGCCTTGATATAGTTGGACCCTTCATTGACACCGAGATTGGATTCAGGTTTGCTATAACTCTAATTGACTGCACATCTAAATGGCCCGAAGTCTTCTGTACGAACAAGACTACCTCTAGAGTGATAATAAACTTTTTGGAAGATGTTTTCTCTAGAGAGGGATTTCCACGTGAGATTGTCACCGACAATGGAACACCCTTTATCTCCGAGGAGTTTGAAGACTTCCTGCGGAGCAATGGCATTAAGCATATACGGACTGCTAACTACCACCCAGCTTGCAACGGAGAAGTGGAAAACTTCAATAAAACTCTAAAGTCAACGGTCCTGACAGCACACCTACAGCATACAGAGGTTAAAAGAACGATACAACTGTTCTTGAGAGAATACAGATCTACACCGCACACCGTTACGAAGCAAACACCTTCAGCAGTGCTCCATGGAAGAACTTTGAGAACTTTGGTGCACGTGTTCGATAAGGAAGTTAAAACAAAACCACCTGAGGAAGCTTGCCGTCAGGAAGACAAGAGCGACAGTGAAAGTAAAAGCTGTAGTCCTAAACTACAAGTTGGAGATCAGGTAAAAGTCCAAGCGGGTGATCCCGTCATGAAAGGACGTTCCAAGTTGAGGGGCCCGTTCACCATAACCCAACAACTGCGACCATTTACATTTGTGCTATCTGATGGTAAAGTGTGGAATGCCCGCAGACTGAGACTGTACCAGAAGTGTGCCGGGACTTACACCCGTCCTGACATCCGACATGAACTGGGAATACATCCTGCCCTACATTTGGATGACCACGCCAGCCAGGAGGAATCTACCCCACCTCCTGACAGTTCTCCCATCGCTTCGCGACTACGGTCCAAGTGTTAAAGGAAAGGGGGAAGATGTGATGTCGTGACGTCACCGGACGTGACGTAGCCGCCGCGCATGCGCGGAGGTAGAGAGGAAGGAAGCCTATCTCGAGTGGTGGCATGAGACCACGCGTATATTTTAAAATTAAATAAACTATGTTTCCTTCTTCACTATAAACCTTTAAACTGGCCTTTGTCATTAATTCAACAAAACATAACAAGGTTGTATGCTTGTTTTATATGGGTGACATGTAATATTGTTTGGAAATGTTGGTAAAAGAATCGAATTTGGTTTTAATTCATTTGGAATGCGTTTTGAGAATTAAATTTGTTTATTGATATAATATTAATATAATGATATTAATATAATTAAATGTGTTTATGTAAGAAAATGGGATGTGAACTCGTTTTGAAATGGATCCAACGTTGAGCGGAAACGCATTTTGTAACAATCAAGATGGCGGCGAACTTTGAGTATCGCGGGAAAACAAAGTGACCTCAATCTTATTGCCGGAAACGAGAGGCCAGGCGAGGAGAATTTCTAATTCTATCCTCCTCTTCTGTAATTGATCTGGGGTTCTCAACGCCCGCTGGACACTTCTTAATTAGGTTGGTTGGGGCGTCCTGAAAGTTCGTTGGAAGTTCTCTTCTATTGTTTCCAATATAAGAGTCAGGGATTCAAAATTTGCACTGCCTATATGGAATATAGCTTTTAGGATATCCAATATAAGTGCGACGAATGTATAGACGGCACTTCCTATATGGAAGATTGCTTCCTGTAATTGGTACAGTCTTTGGGGCTGTTGGGTATATAGTCCAAGGTAGGTTATTATTATAAATGGAGCGAGTTTATAGGGCATAATCAGAAGACAGATAAAATATATTAAGTGAAATATGGGAAACCTGCACATTTTTTTCCATATCTTCTTCATGAGTTGACGGCTTTGTGTATCGTGTTGTAATTCGATTGGTTGTGGCGGACTTATTGTGATTGGATCTACCTGTGGATGGGCGATGTCGCGTTCTTTGTTATTATGGGTGAGTGGTGTAAATCGGGTTTTGGTGACAATGGTGGGATCTAAATGAATGAAAGGTTCGCTGTTCGTCGGTTTGATTGTCAATGGTTCTGTTGAAAAAATGTCGGGTGTAGGGGTTTTAAGTGGGAAGGTGTAATCATTCCTATGTCGTAGGTGGTGTATTTTTGTTATTGTTGGTGTTTTGTATTGGGTATCTTTTGTGTACGGGTTTAGTTCGTTTATGTGGACTGTATCGATATCTCTTTGGAGAGGTTGTTTGGATTTATCGATACGTTTTGTCCATTAGCAGGTTGGACAGGTTTTGACCTTTTGTGCAATGTCTTGTGACATGTTCTGCCAATAATATTGAGCGGATATGAGTCTCGTCATCTTTGAGATGTTTGAATGGTTGTATTGTGTGTGTACTGATTGAAGTAGTTTGTTGGTGAGTGTTTTTGGAATTATGATTTTGGTTACACCTTTGCGGGAAATGGTATGAAGTCCGTTGTGATCAATGGTCAGATTATGATTTCCAGATGGGAAAGGCTAATGGTTCTTAATGAGGGGGCGTCTAAGAAGCCACAGAACGGGTTACGAGTTATGATGTCCGTTTCATATTGTTTTACTCCTTTTATGTAACGAACCTCATATTCGTATCTCGATAGCCGTAATCTCCATCGAATTAATCTGCCTGCCGGGTTTTTGATCGTTTTCAGCCACTGCATTGCGTGATGGTCAGAAAATATGGTAAATTTTCTGTCCATCAAACAGACGCGGAATTTATCCACACTCTCAACGATTGCTAGGCATTCTAATTCAGAGCTGGAGTAGTTCCGTTCGTGTGAACGCAGGGAGCGGTTGAAGTATTGGACTGGGTAGGTCTTCCCATCAGGGTGGACCTGTTTGAGGATGCCTGGGATGCTGAGTGTTGAGGCGTGACAGGACACCTGGCATTGCAGACCTTCCTGGTAAAGGTGTAAAGTGGGGTGTGTTGTGAGGCTTTCTTTCAGGCTAGTGAACGCTTTCTTGCATTTGTCATCCCAGACCCACGTGACATCCTTTTTGAGAAGGTTGTTAAGTGGCGTCCGCAAGCGGGCGTAGTCCGGGATGAACTTCTTATAAGCGTTCACAGCGCTTAAGAAAGATCGCAATGTTTTGCGATTGTGTGTTTGTTGAATGGCGTGAATTGTTTCTATGTTTCGTGTAAATGGTGTGGTTGTACTGGCAGTGGTTGTGCATGTGTTTGAGTGGTGTTTCTGTCGCCTTTTGGTGCGAGTGTCGCGCTTGTTGCGATGTTTGCGCGTGTGACTGTTGTGTGATGACGTGTGGTCACGTGTGTGCTTTTTGTGTGAGCTGTCCTGTTGGATGACACTGTCTGGGCATTGTTGTTGTGAGTTGGGGCCGTTGTGGCCTTGTGCATTGAGGGCATATAATAAAGGCAATTGGTCTTAGTGAAAAAATTGTGTTGTGCGTGCGCGTGACTAGATTGGCATGTTGGCAATTGGTTTTTGACCAATAGATGCGCGCATTGGGTGCCATGTGCGGAAGGCTTGTGTGCGTTGTGAGCCCTTTGTGACTCCGCTTGGCATTCCCAATAGGCGCATTCATTGGGTAAGTGAGCAAAGTGGTAGGTGGTTGAGGACAATGGAGCGGCAAGTTGGAACATAGTGCCTTGGTTGAAGTCTATTGTTAGTTTAAATTTTCGGAGGGTATCTATTCCGAGAATTCCAAATGGTAGAGGTGCTTCCACCACATGGAAATTATCTTTTTTGGTTAATTTACCTACTGTCAGGGGGAGGGTTATTTGACCTAAGGTCGGTACCAGACCGTTTATGGCCTGTAGATCTATGGATTGTTTTTTAAGTTTCAGTTGAGGGAGGTTATTTTTTGATTTTTTTATAGAGGTTATAGGGCACTATGTTCAAGCTTGCGCCTGTGTCAATCAGAAAAGGGGGTGAAGGTTCATGCGTGATGGGTAGTTTGATCGTCAGCTGGCTGATGAAAGGTGGGTGGTGCCTTCCCACCTGGTTGGCGAAAGGCTGGGGTGTCTCGGGCGTCTTGTCCTGGTGTGGGGTGTTGGGCGTGTGGTGGATGTGGAGCTGTTCGCACTGCCCGCGCGCTCGCGTGTTGAGCTGGTTTATATGATGCAGTCCACACACCTGTTTTTCTGGGTGTGCTGATGTATGGGTCCGGCATGGTGGGTGGTGGCTTCTCGTGGTGGCGCGTCAGGTAGCTGAGGGCTCCGTCCATCTTCCGGTCGTAGGCCTGGAAGAATTGGCGGGCGGCGTATATCCCATCGGAGGGAGGCAGGTCCGTCTCCGTTCGCTGGGTCGACCTTGCTTGCGTGAGGGCGGCGGTCAACTGCAGTATTTTTTCCGCTAGGGTGCGGCGTGTCTCACCGACTCCGATGGCTTTCTTCCTCTTCCTTGTCACGTTGCCCCCATTTTTCGCATCTTGATCTTGCTCGTTTTCCATTATATATCCTGCCGACTCTCTATAAGATATTCGTTTTGGATTGGTTGTTTGGATTGGGAACCTTTTGTTGTTTTTTGATTGTTGTAAGACACTGTTGACTTACTGTAGGGTTGGTGACTTGTGGTGGTTGATGGCGCAGTAGTTTGGTCGAGGTGGTGGGTTTTTCACAGGGGAAATAACGAGAGGGACACAGTATGGGGTTGAAGAGGACCTCGCGATTAAGGGAGAGAAGGTTTTTTGACTAATGGGGCACTTGACTAGGACATTCTGAACATCGAAGTTACCCGGGTGAGAAGGGGTTAAGCACGTCTTGCTCCTTGTGGTGGCGAGCTCCCAACTGACTAACTTGAGTCCGAGATTTTCCTCGTTAACTCTCTATTGCTCTCATTGGTTGAAATCGTCTACGTGGCGACTTTTGGTTGCATGTTAGCTATTCATGCTGAACTCTGATTGGATATTGGTATCTCCATTGTCTTTTTCATGATTACCATCCTCCAGGAAGAAGAAGGTCTTTGAACTCAGTTTCATAGTTCCTGGGTAATAACCTTTACTTCCTGGATAATGAAATCCTGGTAATGGATGTTCTCTCTAGTTTCGCGAGGCCTAGCTTTTATTAAAACCTTTTGGATCATACATTGCATATATTGTGGTGGGGTTACATCTTGGTATATACAAATTATGGCATATATTTTTTTTATTCACATGAAAAGCGTCTTTACGCAAATTTGGCCTTAAATACCCATTTCTTGTTATCCCAGGAAGCCTCTGGGACTAAACCTTTGGTCGTAGAGGTACAGTAGGTACTACGCTGACGAGGGCCAGCAGCCCGAAACGCGTACGTGGTTGACTTTTCTTGATTTATCAAAAAATCGGGTTGGTCAAATATTTTTGGAACAACTAAATCAACGTTTAGTTGATTTTTGTTCTTCTAGATGGCGCTCTGCCATCTAAAATGCTCATGTGAGCGGTCAGTAAATGCCAATTTTGTTTAAAAAACCACAAAAATCATCGATGAAGAGAGGCGAGTTGCCCCTCTAAATATTGGAACAATAAAATACTTATAAATCTAATATTTGCATCTATAATACCGTTGAGAAGATTTCAAAATATATAAATTTGTTTTAAATTTAAATATTTGAGGTTTGTTTTATAAATAAACTAGACGAATGGCCCGGGCAACGCCCGGGTTTTACACGAGTGCGAATATATTTTTAAAACGTTTTAATCTTCATCTAGATCTTCATCTTGTCTACACCTTGTATACATCTTGCTTCCTAGGGTTGCCCGGCAACGCCCGGGTTTACATGATCAAATGTACTATTCAAACACATTAAACATGTGCCCGTTGGCTGCAAGCGAGTAAATGTCGGCGCCCGTTGACTCCCGGCGAGCAAGCGACTGCTCCCGTCGGCTGCCGGCGTGCGAGTGGCTTCCCGGCGCATGTATACATCTTGCTTCCTAGGGTTCCCGGCAACGCCCGGGTTTACATGATTAAATGTATTATTCAAACACATTAAACATGTGCCCGTTGGCTGCAAGCGAGTAAATGTCGGCGCCCGTTGACTCCCGGCGAGCAAGCGACTGCTCCCGTCGGCTGCCGGCGTGTGAGTGGCTTCCCGGCGCATGCGCGCGCACAGGGAAGCCACGTGTCGCAGGCGGCCAATGGGCGCGCCCCGCCATCAGATCAACCGCGTTCTAGATGAGCTATTTAGAATAATTTGAATATATAGTTTTAATAATTGATTTATATATTTTTTAAAATAGCCTATCGTCATCCTCGTTATTTTTTACCTATGTATGGAAATTTTGGTTTGAATTAGTGAACTACTGCGAATTTGTATACCGGACATACAAACCAACCAACAGACAAACATACAAACATTCATTTTTATATATATAGATATATCTATCAACATATATAGTCACGACCGTCTTTCCACCGTCAATCATGTCACGGATGCGCGCGCATCATCATTATGATCATTATCATTATCTAATGATAATAATAATAATAATAATTATTATATTATTATTATTATTATTTATCAACATATCAACATATATAGTCACGACCGTCTTTTTCCACCGTCAATCATGTCACGGATGCGCGCGCATCATCATTATGATCATTATCATTATCTAATGATAATAATAATTATAATTATTATTATATTATTATCATTATTTATAATCAGCATATATAGTCACGACCGTCTTTCCACCGTCTATCATGTCACGGATGCGCGCGCATCATCATTATGATCATTATCTTCTATAGAAGCTTCTATCTTTATAATTATGTATATTTACAAAAAGTCAATTCGCTCGCGCCTCTAGCGGTGAAAATGAGGGGTAATACCAGCTGACCTAATGTACATGTAAAGTTTGGAGCGGGACATTTCACAAGAGTGACATCCACGGCTCCAATTTATAATTGTAACAAATAGTATTGGAAAAAAAAATCAACATATATAGTCACGACCGTCTTTCCACCGTCAATCATGTCACGGATGCGCGCGCATCATCATTGTGATCATTATCATTATCTAATGATAATAATAATAATAATTATTATTATATTATTATTATTATTTATAATCAACATATATAGTCACGACCGTCTTTCCACCGTCAATCATGTCACGGATGCGCGCGCATCATCATTATGATCATTATCTTCTATAGAAGCTTCTATCTTTATAATTATGTATATTTACAAAAAGTCAATTCGCTCGCGCCTCTAGCGGTGAAAATGAGGGGTAATACCAGCTGACCTAATGTACATGTAAAGTTTGGAGCGGGACATTTCACAAGAGTGACATCCACGGCTCCAATTTATAATTGTAACAAATAGTATTGGAAAAAAAAACATTCAATCGGGTAAAACACGGGCGTTGCCCGGGTCATTCGTCTAGTCTATATATATATATATAAAATTGAATGTCTGTGTGTGTGTCTGTGTGTGTGTGTGACAATTGACAATTAAATAATTTTTATTAACCGCTGGTCAACAATTACTCACGAGGAGTCAAAAGGGCAAACTATGTGTGTGTGTGTCTGTGTGTCCTCTATGGATTCGAAAACCATACATCCAATCGCCGTGAAATATTGGGATATTATTAGGTGTATCTCCGGAAAGGTTTACGAAAAATAATATCTTGAATATCTTTAATATCCTTAGAGTTATTTGCAGATTTGTAGCTTTAACTCGCAAGCAGCGCCACCATTGAGACGGAGATAGGCTTTTTCAAGAGGGGGAGTAATGTTAGGAGAGAGGAGCGCGTCTCGAGGCGGGTGCTCACGTGTCACTGTTAAAAACCTATTTGTTTTGGCTACATCTTTTCCCGTGGACTTAACGATAACTTTTCTAAAACTTATTTCAAATTTCATGTATAATTATTTTTACATCATTTAGTTTAGTATAATTATTTACTATAATTTCCTATCGTTCAATTATTATACTTTTTGTTCTTAAAGATTATTTAAGACAATAATCTTTAATATTAGAAAGTGCTTTGCCAAAAGTTTGGAGTGGGGCAGACCCCGTGCGAGAATGGATTCGCCCGGCCGCCGGCCGACAGTCAAAGTACCCACCGACCAATCAGGGCAGAGTTGGTGACACAGCTATGCCAAGTAGACAAGAAAAAAAAGCCTCGCGGGAGCTTGCCCAAGATGACCTCCGGGAACTTCGTCCATCTTCCATAAACGACCATGAATTTATTCAACCTTATCGAGTATTTTTCAAGGGACTGGGAAAAAATGTTCACTAGATAAAACGATGATTTTGTAATGTAGAAAATTAGGAAAGACAAAATTCAGAATGACACGGCACACAGGGACCGGGAAAAAATGATCACTTTATCAGTTTCAAATTATCAAAATATATCTATTTCTTTTTATAAGTCTATAGAGAATTGTTTTAACAAATGTTCGTTAAACAGACCTTTACTCGGGTACCGATTAATATTGAATTTATTCAACTTATCGAGTATTTTTCAAGGGACCGGGAAAAAATGTTCACTTTATCGCGAGATTCGTTAGACAAACCTTTACTCGGGTAAAACACGGGCAAATGTTCGTTAGACAAACCTTTACTCGGGTAAAACCTCGGGCGAAGCCGGGTACGTCCGCTAGTATTTATATAAAAATGAATGTTTGTATGTTTGTTTGTATGTCCTGTATACAAATTCGCAGTAGTTCACTAATTCAAACTAAAATTTCCATACATAGGTAAAAAAAAAATACGGGGAAGACGATAGGCTATTTTAAAAAATATATAAATCAATTATTAAAACTATATATTCAAATTATTCTACTTAGCTCGCGAGCAGCGCCTCTAGCGGTGAAGATGGAAGGTAATATCAGCTGACCTAATGTACATGTAAAGTTTGGAGCGGGAAGTTTCACAAGAGTGACATCCACGGCGCCAATTTATAATTGTAACGAATAGTGTTTGAATAAAACATTTAATTGGGTAAACCCGGGCGTTGCCCGGGTCATTCGTCTAGTACATAATAAATAAGTAGATAGTATATAATAAAACACTAGCAAAGCTTCGACCGTTACGCGTAATAAGTTGAGTAGAAAAAGAATAAGCGAAGATATATTTTTATAGAAAAGAGCAAAGACAGAGTCATGCTTATAAGTTTCCAAATATTAAAATTAAGCTGAATGAGAAAGAGAAGTTTTTTCCCCTATCTTCTCTCTTGACGAAAGAAGAAACAAGGGTGGATCATTAAAAGTTTAAAATAAACAACAAAACAGTGCAAACTAAAATACAATTTTATTTTTTAGTCCTCTACATAACCCCCTCTTTTACTTTACATTTCTTCCATAGGTCAGGTAGCTTGTGAATTCTCTTTAAGAAAAAATCTTGTGTGCTATGCAAGCCATCCATGCACTATATTTTCAACCTCATCATCAGTGTTGATAGTCATGCCCCTTAAAATTCTTTTGTGTCCAAATAAATGATAATCACTCGGGGCTAAATCAGAAGAGTAAGGGGGATGGATTATAACTTTACAATTCAATTTATTAATGGTTTCAATGGTGAGATTCGCCACGTGGGGCCGAGCATTATCATGCTGTAAACAAACATCTTTGTTCAGAATACCACGCCTTTTGAAACGAATGTTTAGCTTTCATTTTTTTCAAGAAGCTCAGAATAAACTATGATAATAACTGTTTGGCCTTTAGGAAGATAGTACTCTAAGATGAATCCTTTACTGTCCAAAAAGTCGAGAGTAAATTTACAGCAAAAGCTGTTTTCCTTGGTTTCTTTGGTGTTGGTGAACCATTGTGATGCCATTCTGTGCTTCATCTTTTAGAGTCAGGAATGCGATAGTGTATCCATGATTCATCTGCAGTCACTGTTCTATAACGAAAACATTCACCAATTTCTTAACGTTCTAAAAGCTCTTGACAAGAATTAAGACGTTTTTTCTTCATTTTCTTTGTGAGCAGCCGAGGCACCCAACTTGTGCAAATTTTCCATCTTTAAATATTTTGTATTTAAGTATCTTTTGGTCACTACCAAAACTAAGGTTAAGTTTGGCAGAAATAGCTCTAATGCTAATGTTACGATCGTTCTGTATCATCTCGTCAATGGCCCAGGGGATTACATCATCACTAACCTTGACTGGGGCGCCAGGTCGCGGTGCGTCATCCAAATTTTCTATGCCGCTTTTGATTTTTCTAATGCATTCAAAAATTCAATTTTGAGATTAACATTTATCACAGTAAACATCTCTCATTTTGGAATAAATTTCAAATGGTTTAACTCTTTCATGATAAAGAAAACGTATTACTGCTCGCATTTCATACTTGGTGCAAATGTTTGTTTTGGTCGCCATTTTTATTGGAAAAAATGTTTAAAGATGGTTTATTTTCTTGAGATTATTTTTAAAACATAGCAACAGAGGTCAATTTAAATGTGCCTACATATAAGGTGTGATCAATAATTTCCAGGAATGAGACTGGATCACGTAAAATATTCAAAATAATGAAATAATTATATAAGGACCTTATAGATGAAACATTTATCCACACGTAGAAAAAAACTTATCACACAGACGCACGCGCTCACGTTTTACGAATTTATAAGCTGGAGTATATCAGAACATTTTCTAACTTCAGTATGGACTGTATTGAAAAATAGCGAGTCTGCATAGACTTAGCTTTAAATTAGGGAAACCAGCTTCCGAATCATTGCAAATGTTGAAGCAGGCTTTTAAAGAAGATGCCCTATCACAATCGAGGAGATTTGAATGGTTTGCACGATTTAAAGCTGGTCGACTGGCAGACCTTTATCGATAAGAAATCCCGAAAATGCACTCAAAATCAAGTCATCGATCAAAGAAAACCTAATAATAACTATCATAGAGCTATCAGAAGACTTATATATCTCTTTTGGAACATGCCAAACCATCATAAAGAATGATCTGCATCTTAAACGATCCCCGGCTAAATTTGTCTCACATCTCTTAACGAATGAGCTGAAAGAGCATCGCAGAGAAACGTGCAAAAATATGGTCGAAATGTTTAATTATGATCCTCATTGGCTCAAAAATGTTATCAAGGGAGATGAAAATGGGTGTACGGTTATGATCCCGAGACTAAGAGGCAATCAACCTAGTGGCTAGAGCCTAGAGAACCAAGATTAGAGAAAACAAGGATCATCAAATCGAAGCTTAAGTGTATTCTTATCACTTTATTTGATGTAAAGGGATTGGTACACTATGAATTCATGCCCGAGGGTCAGACCATTAATCAACATTACTATCTTGATGTATTTCGACGTTTAAGGGAGGCTGTGCGTCAGAAACGACCCGAAAAATGGTATCATAAAAATTGGCTCTTGAATCATGACAACGCACGGCCACATGCGGCCGTCACTGTACAACTCTATTTGGCTAAACACAGAATTGCTTTACTACCCCAGCCACCCTTTTATCCTGACCTTGCTCCCAACGACCTTTTCCTTTGACCTAAAATTAAAAAAAGTCTAAAAAGGACGTCGATTTGACTCATATACTGAAATAAAGGAGAACACGAAGAATATTTTGAAAAGCCTGAAAGATGAGGATTTTCAGAGGTGTTTTGATATCTGTAAAAAAAGATGGAATAAGTGTATAGATAGTGACGGTGATTATTTTGAGAAATTTTAAATAAAACGTTATTATACTTTTGTATTTCTTTGAATATTTAGCATTCCTGGAAATTATTCATCACACTATGTATATTTATTTGTTCCCTTCTTTGTTTTTTTTTCTATTAAACTTTTATCGTTTTTTGTTGTCCACCCTTGTAGATTTTTAAATTTTTATAATTTTTGTGAAATATCTTTATAAGGCCTATTTAAAAAAACATTCTAGTGTAAAAATGAAGGACATAATACAAGATAATATGTTAATTTAAAGAACCCAAAATATTTACTTATAAATTTTGAATAGAGAGTGCAGAAAGAGAAATCAATCTAAAGGAGAAAGACTAACTAGGAGTCGGCACTGATCGAATAAGGTAACATATTAATGTCACATTTTCCCTAGATCTTTGTAACTATTCACTTTTATGTGAGCAATAGTTACCCAGAATTATTTGAAAAAGTAAAAATTAAAACAGGTAAATAGTTTCTTTTTATTTATATTGCAAGCTTTCGAGCAATTATACTGCTCTTCAACGGGCGGATATTCTTTGTACAAACTCTAAATAAAATACACTGCGTGACATTGAAAATGGAACACCAAGAAATAGTGGCCAGAAAGTGATGAAACTCGGCAGACAGAGAGAGACAGGGACGAACAATAAGTGATCTTTATTTCAAAATGATAGTCATAATACAGAGCGAGAACGGCGTCGGCTTAGTAGCAAGTAGGACCACCGCGGACGGCGATGCACGCAGCAACACGTCTAGGTAGAGAGTCAATCAGAGTACGGATGGCGTCCTGAGGGATGGCTCTCCATTCCCTCTCAACCATTTGCCACAGTTCGTCTTCTGAACGCGGCTGTGGCAAGGCATGCAAACGGCGTCCAATGATGTCCCAGACGTGCTCGATTGGTGAGAGATCAAGGGAGTACGGTGGCCAGGGAAGCATCTGTGCATCTTGCAGAGCTTGTTGGCTAATGTGAGCAGTGTGCGGTCGGGCGTAATCCTGCTGATAAAGGGCATTGGGTAGCCCTGAAGGTAGGGGAGTGTCACCGGTCGCAGCACATCATCAACGTATCGTTGGGCCGTCATAGTGCCCTGAATACGAAGTAAAGGTGACCTGGAATCGTACGCGATTGCTCCCCAAACCATGATTCCACGTTGTCGCACGGTGGGGCGTTCCACAATTGCTGCCGGATTGGACCTTTCTCCACGTCGACGCCACACGCGTACACGGCGACTATCACTGGACAAGCAGAAACGCGACTCATCTGAGAACACGACCCTGTGCCATTCCGTCATCCACGTCGATCTAGCCCGGCCACATTCTAAACGTTGGCGCCTATTCGGTGGGGTCAATGGCAGTCTTCTTAGCGGACGGCATGAGTGCAAGCCATTAGCAACCAATCGACGGGAAATGGTTCTGGTCGAGATGGAATGATCTAGGGTGTCTTGCACATGTTGCAGGATGGCGGTACAAGTGGCTTGTGGGGCCGCCACTGCTTGTCGAAGGATACGCCGATCCACACGTGCTGACGTCACTCTGGTTGCACCGACATTCCTATAAATTGCCACATTTCCTTGTTCCAACCATCTTCTCCACAATCGGTGCACCGTGGACGCACCAAGGTGTGTATCAGCTGCGATTTAACGTATGGACCAACCTGCCCTTTTCAGTCCGATCACCATGCCCCTCGTAAAAGCGTCTGTCTGCTTGAACTGCCTCCGTTTACGATGACCTGGCATTCTCTGTTATTACACGTGTCTTTTGACACAAGAACAAAATTTCTACAATGATTTTCCTTGAAGAAATAACGGCACGAATACTGTCCTTTCTGCAAGTTCCTTCCCTTATATCTTACTCCATGTGCGCACGAGAGCTGCGCATTTTACATCATTTGCATAACTCGGTTAGGTGCGTCTACCCTGAAATTTGCATAATATTCTGGCCACTATTTCTTGGTGTTCCATTTTCAATGTCACGCAGTGTATATACACTGTAAAATTGAAAACTTTTTGTTATTAGCATGTGCTCTCGCGGGCGTGCATCAGACTGTTTCCAGCTAAAGTGATAGATATTATACTGGGATTAAATATATTTACATTCTAATAATTATTAATATTCAGATTATTTGTCAAGGATATTGTTGTGTGACATAGAAAGAAAGCAACAACGATTATTTCTAGAAGCACTGGTATCATCAAAAATAAATAGCATTAATAGAAAAATCGACCTCCCAACCCAATATAACAATATCCTTGACAAATAATCTGAATATTAATAATTATTAGAATGTAAATATATTTAATCCCAGTATAATATCTATCACTTTAGCTGGAAACAGTCTGATGCACGCCCGCGAGAGCACATGCTAATAACAAAAAGTTTTCAATTTTACAGTGTATATATTTTATTTAGAGTTTGTACAAAGAATATCCGCCCGTTGAAGAGCAGTATAATTGCTCGAAAGCTTGCAATATAAATAAAAAGAAACTATTTACCTGTTTTAATTTTTACTTTTTCAAACTATTCACTTTTACTATGTATGTAATAGGTTTATTATTATTATTATAATTAATGGAAGGAATGAAATCCATAAAGGTTAGACCAAATGAAAACTTATTTTTGATTTGTTTGGGTTGGTGGTATTTTCTTGTAGTTCTAATAATTTATTATTGTCTCGCAGTTCTAATATTTATAGTGAATAATCCCATTTTGGTTTATAATTTGGAACTAAGGGAAATTGAGTATTGGTCTTTATAGGTTTGTTGTGCGTGTTGTTTCGGTGGCAGTGTTGTTGCCATCATCAGAAAAGGATTTAGTCTTTTGTCTGATGACGTTAGCTTTTCTGTTGCCGGATGTCGCACACTGTTGATTTGTTTGGATTGGGTCGTATTTTTTGTAGTTATAATAATTTGTTATTTTATTGTATTTCTAATACTTTATTATTTTATTTCCGTCCTAATATCTAGAGTGAAAGAGCACAATTTGCATTATAGTTTGGAACTACGGAAAGTGAGTCTTGATCCGTGTAAATCGGTGAGTTATGTTGGTTCAATGACATTATTGTTACCACCAATTTTTTATTGATTGGGTTTCTTAAGTTTGAGGCCAATGTTTGGGGAGTTATTAGAATATACTGATATTCCATGTTTTCTAAGAGTTTTAGTTATTATAATGTTAATAGAGAAATATATATGGGATTGAACAAATTGACCTGTATATATGGGGGTGGTTGGGAATATTCGGGTTATAGGTATATCTAGGTGTGAAGTGTTAAGGTTGACCCATGGCCATTAAATGGTTATATATTGCTTCTTTCAATGGATTTAAAAATGGGGAAATAACAGTGTGTGTATAGGCGTTGTGTTAGTGATTTTACTGTATTAATATTTTGACTGGTCGGGAAACTTGAAGTGAAATGGGTGCATGCTGGAGCTGTGTGTTTTTATAATAAACTGTGTGGTAGTATTTGGATATAGATTTGATAATAAGTATGTTCAGAAATGGAAATGGTACTGTGCTGTTCTGGTTTTTCGGGGAAATAAATGTCCGGATGATAATTCTGTAATGAGTGTAATATATGGGTTTCCCTGTTTTGAAACATATGCAAAATACGTTATTAATATATCTCCTCTATATGACTATATCTTTCTTGTGCCGCTGGTTGATCCACTCATCCAAATTCGCTATAACGACCTCAACCATCACGGTGGATAAGGGGCTACCCATAGGAGAACCCCTTATTTGTTGGTAACATTCGTTTTCATAAGAGAAGATGTTCATTTGGAGACATAATTCGCAGAGTCTTATGATTTGGTTTGAAACTATCGGGGAAGTGTATAGCTGTATAGTGTATATTTATATGTTTTAAGCTATTCACGTGCAAAATTTCTCAATGCTTTTGTTAGAAAAGAGTAACCAATATCAATGTATCATGACAATAATATGGATTCAGTAGGGAGTGGTTACTAGAAACTTCAGGAGGTGAATGTAGACTTGTATATTAAAATGTAATTTCAAGCTGGAATCAGGAAAATATAGAGAAATAAAAAATGATTTTATTATTGACAATATATACAGCCATTGGGAGACAACCAACAAATACATACCACAATATAATCCTAAATACAACAAGGCCTTCTCTTGGGTTTTTCAATGTATTTCTCGGATGTTGTTTCCTCGAGCTTGGTCTGATCGGGTCCTGTCTCCGTGATCTTGTCCCTTGTTTTAATCTTTCTCTTCCGGAATTTTCACCTCTCACTTAAGCCTCTATATACTATATCTATTACTAGGACAATATATAATCATAATAACGCTTTCAAAATATACATGCCTATGCTGCAGGGCTTCTGCTTCCTGCCATGACGCTGTGCACGGGCCAATCCTTCCGGCGGCGCAAGTACTGCCGAAGGTACCCGGCCCACTGCCGGGGCGACCAACTGCTGCCCGAGTATGCCAATGCGGACCGCGAGGCCACGAAGCAGATGTACCTGGAGGTGGGCACCCGCTGGCAGGACGTCTTGCACTACGGTGGGCTGGGCTGGATTAATCAGAACTTCGTGAAGTCGCGCGACGTCCTCTATATACCCGTTTACGACGACTTCGGTCACCGCACTCTCTGCTTCGTTATCAACCACCAAATAAACGGCTTCAACGCTTCGGCCATAATGGTTCCAACAGCTACAGGTAGGTAGCCAAGCCACCGCATATTCTGTTACCTTCTTAGTTCTATATAGAAAATTTGCTATACTTCAAAAGAGGGATTCAAAGCTTTATGAAATGAATATTCTATCTAATGGAGAGCTTTTATACATTCGATCTCTAACGGGCCAAACATCAAAAAAGATTGATCGATTAATAAGGTATTAAAGACAATGTTACAATATTCCCAGTTGGCAAATTGAATTAAATTTCTCACCCGATGAAAGAAGACATGACTCAGGGAAGCTTTGGCAATCGATATAATTTGCAGAAACATTCTTTATTTGCTTACTGGAATAAAGTATTTTTACAAATCCTGTGTTTATATCCGTCATAAGTATCTTTTATAAATTCATGACGATTTTTTTAGCTTACATTCTTATTAATAATACAGTGAAGGTGTCCGACATTATATCATTTTGTTTGAAATAACGTTACGGTTTCAGAAAAAATATAGCCGCATCAACCAATAATATTTTAACTCCCGACGTTTCAGTGATCGCTGTCACTTTCCTCAGTGAACTTCTCAGAGTACCAGCGAGTCACTGAAACGTCGGGAGTTAAATAAATTATTGGTTGATGCGGCTGTTTTGATGATATACGGATTACGGTGTCATTTAAAAGCGGTTATATTGTGTTTTAGTTTCCAAGTTTATTTAAGTTTATTTTACGCCATAATTTTCTGCAGCTCTTTTTGTATTCGTTATCATATAGCAGAAGGAGATTGAGGACGACATGTAGATTGTAAAGCTGGTTTGAAAATATAAATATCACAGGTCTACAAAAACAACTTTCTTTTTTGCACAAGAGAACCTGATGGTGTTTCTAGTGTAACATTTCATGCTGAACTCAAAAATCTAATCAGAAATTTCCCATCACCCATGGTTTTTGCCTGATGGTCTTTTTTTAGTATTGGGATAAATACAGTAATAAATGCAACCAATGTTACGTAAGCATTTTTAAGTTACATCATTAACTAAGCTAGCGCTTTATTTTTGACAAGAAGAGTTGGTATGTGGAGCCAAAAGCTTTATTTTATTTGTTATTGATTAAATTTTGCTCTTTAAGAATCATAAATATTAATTTAAATAACAAATTATTGAAATTTTAATTAAATATATATAATTTATTATATTATATAATATTATAATCTGTTTTGCTTTCAACTCAAAAATAACGACAAGCTCTGTAATGCTATTTGCTCATTAACAGTTTTAATATATATATTTAAATTGAACCTAACGATTTGTTTAATAGATTTGCAGCAGAAGTGACAGGTAAATTTGAAGTGATTAGTTTATTCTTCTCTATCGATTTGCTTTTATAAATCGTGTGCACTAGACTGTGTCAATATACCGAGGAGTTGCATTAATATTCCTGATATTTTCTGTTATATTTGTGGGGAAAATAACTTTCAAAGTTCAAAGGTGAAACTTTACGCCGCTCATCAAAAAGTGCTATGAACTTTATTTTGGCTTTAAAGTCGGTGACCAAGATAAGACTTGGGCTCCTCACCATTTTTGTGTAATTTGTGTTCGACATCTTACAGGGTGGATTAAAGGTGAACGTCATATGCCTTTTGCGGTTCCAATGATATGGAGGGAACCTAAAGACCATTCTTCAGACTGTTATTTTTGTTTGGCAAAGACTACAGGTATTACATCCAAATCAAGACATACAGTTGAATATCCAGATTTGCCTTCTGCTATGAGACCGGTTCCTCATAGTGATATTTTACCTGTTCCACAGCCTCTTGAAAATGTAATATTTAGTGACGATGATTCAGATAGACGAGAGCAACAGTGGGATGACACAAATTTTGAAGCAGGTGCTTTATCTGAACCTCATTTATTAACCCAAGGAGATTTGAACGACCTCGTACGTGAATTAGATTTATCCAAAAAACAGAGTAAACTTTTAGGCTCTAGGTTAAAAGGCTGGAATCTGCTGCATAAAGGCACAAAAGTATGCTTTTTTCGCAAGCGTCAAGATGAATTTCAAGACTTCTTTTCACAAGAGAATGATTTAGTATATTGCAATGATGTTGTTAGTCTAATGGAAGCGCTTGGTCATGACCATGATACAGAAGAGTGGCGTTTATTCATTGATTCTTCAAAAATTAGTATGAAAGCTGTTCTCCTTCACAATGGAAATAAGTTCCCATCAGTGCCAATAGCACATACATCCAACATGAAAGAGACTTACGAAAACATGAAACTGCTTTTGAAAAAGATAGAATGTGAAAGATACGGTTGGAAAATATGCAGCGATTTGAAAGTCATTGCTCTCTTGCGTGGATTATAGCTTGGATATACAAAATTTTGTTGTTTTCTGTGTGAGTGGGATAGCAGAGATAGGGAAAGGCATTACTTAAAAAAAATCTGGCCAAACCGTAAAATCTTTACTCCAGGATATAAAAATATTGCAAATCTACCCCTGATCGATTCAGAAAATATTTACTTACCACCATTACATATTAAACTGGGATTAATGAAGAACTTTGTCAAGGCAATGGATCGAAATGCCAGTGGATTTGCCTACCTAAAACAAAAATTTCTAGTATAAGTGAAGCGAAGATTAAAGAATGCATTTTCGTTGGACCTCAGATTCGAGAATTGCAGCAAGTTGAAGCAGCAGCATGGAATTCCTTTAGAAACGTTTGCAAAAACTTCTTAGGAAGTGTCATGGTTGAAAATTACCGAGACATAGTTAATGATCTGTTGCTTTCCTACAAGGCACTGGGATGTAACATGTCCCTCAAGATCCATTTCCTGCATTCACATCTAGATTTCTTTCCAGACAATCTTGGCGCAGTTAGCGATGAGCATGGTGAGAGGTTTCATCAAGATATATCAAGCATGGAGAAGCGGTACCAAGGTAAATGGAGTCCCGCTATGCTTGCCGACTACTGCTGGACACTCAAGAGGGATCTACCACAAGCAAAGTATAGAAGAAAATCCACTGTTACTGCTTTTCAATAAATAAATATGTTTCGTTCATATATGCCTATATATTGACAATATTTCCAAATTTCAAGTAGGTGTATCTCAGAAATATTGCGTAATAGAAAAAAACTAATGGTATATTTGGATTCAGGACATGTAGATAAGATGCTATTTCTTTGTGGACAAAGAAAAATAGTTTTTGATAAACCAGTGTAATGTAATAAGGGTTATGCAAAACTGCTTACGTAACATTGTTTGCATTTTTTACTGTATTTATCCCAATACTAAAAAAAGACCGTCACGCAAAAACCATAGGTGATGGGAAATTTCTGATTAGATTTTTGAGTTCAGCATGAAAAGTTACACTAGAAACATAATCAGGTTCTCTTTTGCAAAAATCTTGTTGACCAGTGTATTTAGCAAATATTGATAGGTAAGTTAATTGAGGGTATGATTATATTGCTTAGGTAATGATTACATTGAATTTTATATAGATTTCAAATGCTGTATTAGGATATATACCTGGAAATGTATGATGATATTTATATTAGTTTATTATATCTGTGTCAATTTATTGATTTGTCTTGTAAATTCGTTAATTTCGTCTTGTAGTGAGAAAGGAGAGGAGGGGACTCAAAGTTAAGGTGATATTATAAATATTCGTAGTTAATAAAAAAACACCAGTTTTTTCAGTTATATAATGTAATTTCTTTTTGACCATCTTGCAATTTTCGATAATTTAGAATATTCGTTTTTTGTATGTTAATTTCCAATTTTCTCTTATAATTACACTAGATAATTAGATTAATGCTTCCCGATTAAAGACCTTCTATTGAGAAATCTGGTTTGGCATTCGCAAATAAATTACCCAAATTTACCAAATGGAAAACCCTTTTTTTGTGGAATGCTAATATCCCCAAATTTGGCTTTCAGGCCACGGAATATTTCCAAAGTTTCGGCATTCTCAAAGACAATCGAGCGTATTGAAGATATCGTTTCAGTTTGGTCGTCACTTAAGAAAATTATTGAGTTCTATACTTTAACTGCGTGTTGCTCGCGAATACAACACACACACTGTATGTGACTAATTTCGATATGTGTGTGAAAATAATTCTTATCTTTATAGGTATATCGTTATAATTTATTTGGGAGGACTATTTTTTCAAATTAAAAGCACACATTTCGATTCGCTAAAACAAGTTTTATACATAAATATCAAAACGGTTATTTCGCTTCGTTAAATTTCATGTGTAGAATGTTTCATACCACTATGAATTGAACAAAAAATAATATATAACGGAAAATATAAGTTATGATGTATTCATGAAAAGAGACACCTTTAAAATGCATTTTGTTAATAACCTTGCGCAAAACGCACAGGTGGAGATTAGAATGTGACACATTACATTTTTGCAGATTCGACCAACTCAATAACTCCCCATCTAAGATGTTATGGTATCGAAGCTACTCAATTACTGATAAGGTTCATAAACCTATACTTTGATGTACAGGCTGCTTTATTTTACCGGAATTTACCAAACCTGCTTTTTTCGCACATTCTGTCACCTATTCTCTCTGCGCAGGGTGATAAATAAAATCCATTGTTTTAATGCATTCAAAGGGAGATGTGCCCATTTTGGTATAAGTAAATCGATATAATTATTGCAATAGAGTATATTCTGATATATTCCAGAAATATAAAGTTTGATTTTAAAATATATTTCCTTGTGGTGCATGTTAAAGATGTTTTTTTTCTAAAGCAGAATTATACAATGGGCACTAGGAAAGTTTGCAATACGCTCCAACCCGTGCGCCCACAGGGGCACGAGTTCGAACTTATTGAGCCCTGTTTATATTTGAACTGCAGTCAAAATTTCATTTGCTAGATGTTAATATTCCTTAAACTGTGGAATGTAAAAATAATAAAAATATCTACCTGGCGCAAAATTTTATAGCGTGCCATTTTGCGATATAATTTTGAACGCGGTTTGGGCATGGAATAATGATTGCAAGAAAAGACTCATGTACTGGGAAATGATTGTCCATATCGTACTACCATATTCAGGTGGTATCGTGAGTTTCAGCGAGGAAAATATGGTATAAGAGACGCGCCAAGGTCAGGACGTCCAGCTTCGTTAGTTAACGAGGAAAACATCGATGCTGTCAAAACATTATTAGGGACTGATCGACATATAACTTAACACCAGATAGAGGAGAGTTTAGACATTCCTGCACAAGTAATTCATTCCATTCTGCACGACCACCTAAAAGTGAGTAAAGTTTATCGCCTATGGCTTTCTCATTACTTAACTGATAGGCAGATGACTCAACGTGTTTCGTGGTGCCGAGAGTTGCTAAAAAAATGTGATGATGAATCATCTCGTTATGCCGATAGCATCATAAAAGGTAATGAAACTTGGTTTCATTATTTTGATGTGCCCACTAAAGCCCAGAACAAAATTTGGATCTTCGAAGGTGAAAGCACGCCTATGTCTGTACGAAAATCCAGATGCATTAAGAAGAAAATGTTAGCTGTCTTCTTTACTGCCAGAGGAGCTGTAAGTCGGACGGGACTAGAAAATCAAACGACATTCACTACCAAGTAGTTCACCGAGGAATGCCTTCCTAATGTTGTTCATGTTGATGTTTATTATTTAAAATATTCATTTTCATTCTGTGATTTAATTAATCTGTGATCTAATTTATTCTGTGGTATTGAATGTATATAAATATATGTATTTCTTTGAGAGTGAAGTGGGAGAGAATATGTGTGGAGACGTATGAGTTTTCTTAGAGTTTCTTCAAATTTATCATAGTAATTTAAATTCATTGTTATTTGTGCCTTCAATAAAGAAGTTTTAAGTTTTAGTAGAGAGTAATTTATTAAGATTCTCCCAACAATTGGTAGCAGAGAGCGGTTGCTTGAAATTGATGCAAATCAAGATTAATTAGATAATTTTTAGAAGAAGCAAAGATGCAAATTTTATTAACTTATCTCAAATGGAAAAATTATCAGACAATAATTACTGTTATTTGTTATAATTACTTGATCTGGGCAAATAGAATTGAAAGCGAACTAAGAGGATTGAAATTATGGAGACGAATTATAGAAGGAAAAGAGATAGAAAAGCCTCAAGAAACAGACAAAAAATTTGATGAAAAAGTGAAAATCTGGGAAGACTGGGATGACGACAAGGCAATTGCAAGAAATGTGATGAACCGAACAATGAATGACACTCAAGTGTTAAAATACTCGAGTGAAAGAAGTGCAAAGCGATTATGGGATAGCATAAAGGAAGAAATGGCAGCTGGGAATGAAGATATGCAAATGAAAAATAAAATAGAATTATCAAAATTGAAAATGAAGGAAGATGAAACGGTTGATGACTACTTGAATAGAGCAGTAATTATAAAGAGCAGAAGCATTCAAGCAGGAGATGAAATAAAAGACAGAGAATTGATTTGCTTCGTTTTAGAAGGTTTAGGAATGGAATTTGATTTTGATGTAAAAATCATAAAATCTGACAGGCAAAATAATATGAATTCAATAAGACAAATCCTAAAGGAAACTGAAGAAAAAATAAAATATAGGAAACTAGAAAAAGTAGAAAAACAGGAGATTGCATCTAAAGCTAGAGAAGGCTGGTCGGAAAGAAGAAAATTTATTAAATGTTATAACTGTGGAAAGATAGGTCATATCTCTAAAGAATGTAGAAACAAGATAAAATGTTTTAAATGTGGAGGATTTGGGCATGAATCGACAATATGTAAAAAGTATAGAAATGAAAGTCATTCAAAGTATAATTATAATGGGCCTAAGAGAGGGATAAACAAGAAAAATTATAGAGAATCCACAAATCATGTGATAGAGACAAGTGGAGTTAATTACGAAGAAGATCAAGGGGTAGACAAGATAAGATGGAATATGGATTCTGGAGCCTCTAGCCATATGGTTAGTAAGAAAGAGATATTTATAGAATATAAAGAGGAAGAAAGAATTATAGCGACAGCTGAAAAAGGTGCAGTAATGAAATCTTCGGGAATTGGATCTATAAGAATGAAGTCGAATGTAAATGAGAGATTAATAAAAGTAGAAAATGTTTTACATGTACCTAATTTGAGAAAATTTATTATCAGTCACAAAAATTATAGATAATGATTTTAATGTATTGTTTACAAAGAGCAAAGCTGAGGTAATAGACAAAAATGGTGAGATTTTATATGAAGCAAAAAGATTAGGAGATAAATTTGAAGTTGAAGGAATCCTAAATATGGAAATTGTAGATAAAGCAGAAGTAAGTGATATTTTATGGCATCAAAGACTTGCTCATGTAAATTTTCAGAAATTGAAAGAAATGTATGATAATTCAACTGTATTAGGATTGAAAAATTTACATAATATCAAAGGGAATTGCGAATCTTGTACATTAGGAAATACATAGAAAATCTTACAAAAGTATTCAATATAAACAATCTGAAAATATTTTGGATCTATGGCATACCGACATAGTTGGACCTTTGAATGATTCTTTTGGATATAAGTATTTCATTACTATTGTTGATGATTATAGTAATTTTACTTTCGTTATACCAATTGCTAACAAATCTCAAACCGCAGATTCCATAATAAACTTGATTATGCAAGAAGAAAGACAGACTGGAAAGAAAGTAAAGAGGATTCGAAATGATAATGGAGGAGAATATGTTTCAAATTATTTCAAGCGATGGTTATCTAGTAAAGGCATTAAACAAGAATTCACCACAGCTTATACTCCTGAAAGTAATGGGAAAGCCGAAAGATTTAATAGAACCATAGTTGAGTCAGCAAGAACCATGCTAATTGATTCTAAATTACCTATAAGATTTTGGAGTGAAAGTGTTAAAGTAGCTGTTCATATAAATAACAGAATTAAAATCAAAGAAATGAATACAACTCTTTTCGAGATATACAAGGGATGGAAACCAAACATTGCTTATTTAAAAAGGTTCGGAAGCGAAGCTTATGTTCATATAAGAAAAGAAAAGAGAAAGAAGATGGAACCAAAAGCTCATAAAGGGATCATGATGGGATACAGTATGATAAGAAAAGGCTATAGAATATACAAGGTATGTCCCATAAGTTCCCGGACTGGGTCCATAAAAAAATAAATAAATGAGAAATGTAAATGAATTTGACTGTTTATTATAGAAAAAATATCTGGCTACACGGTGGTACCAATATCGAGGCGGTACGTGCACGCGCCCCAAAGTTATTCTAATTTATTTAAAGGTTACACATAGCGCTGCGGCGATTTTACGATGGAACGAAAATTGAAGCAGAGGATCTGCATAGAATTTTGTGTGAAACTTCAAATATCAGCAACCGAAAGTTTTTATATGCTTAATAAAGCATTCCCCAAAGAGAACAATTGTTTTTGAATGGCATTCTAGATTTAAAGCTGGCAGAATTTCCATTGAAGATGATCTTCGTCAAGGACGCCCAAAAATTTCAAAGGACCGATGAAAATGTGCAAAAAATCACCGATTTGATAAAAGAAAATCCTCGAACCACTTTGCTGGAGCTAGAGCAAGACACAGGCATCTCTAAAACAACGATTGGAAGGATCGTAACCAAATCAAAAAGACTCCTGCAAAATTCATCCCAAGATTCCTCACTAATGAGCAAAAACTGTGTCGGCTTGCAACATGTGAGGACATGTTGGAAATGACAAGAACGGATCCGGAATGGAAAGACAAGATAATCACAGGGACGAGACATGGGTCTATGACTATGACCATGAAACCAAGCGTCAATATGCCGAGTGGAGAGGTCAGGGTGAGCCTAGACCAAAAAAATCCAGGATATTGAAATCTAGAAACAAGGTGTTGCTGGTCGCTTTTTTGGATAACAAGGGCATTGTTCATCACGAGTATCTTCCTGCAGGCCAAACGGTTATTAAGGAAATGTATTTGGACATTCTTCGCCATCTAAGGGAAGCGATTCGAAAATAAAATGCCAGAAAAATGGACTAATGGTGACTGGATCCTACACCAAGACAATGCTCGCCATCACACAGCGCACTTGGTGACGAGTTTTTTGGCGAAAAACGGGACACAAATCCTACTTCAACCACCCTATTTCTCAGACATCGCACCAAATGACTTTTTCCTGTTCCCCAAACTTAAAGCAGTTCTAAAAGGAAGACATTTTGACACCAGGGATGACATAATAGAAAAATCGCCGTTAGCATCGAAGAGCATTCCAAAAGAGGCTTATAAAAACTGTTTCGACAATTGGGAGAAACGATGGCGCTGGTGCGTTGAAGCAAGGGGGGATTACTTTGAAAAGTTTTAATAAAAAAAATTTAAAAAAATCTTACCTTTTTTTTTTATGGACCCAGTCCGGGAACTTATGGGACATACCTTGTATTTACCAGAAATGGATGAAATACATGAAGTATCAGATGTTAAATTTAATGAAAATAAGCTAGGATATTATTTAATGAATAATAGTGGTAGAAATCTTGATGAAAATGAACTTTTCTTTTTTAGTAGAGAAGACCAAAATTTGATTTCTCACGGGAATGAAGATTCTGGTGGTGATATTTATAATAGAGAAGACCAAGTAGAAAACTTTAACATCGATGATGAGCATATTCCTCAAGATTATAATGATGTAGATTTGAGTGAAATAGATGAAATACCTCCTGATGAAATAATTACTCCACGTAGAAGAGGACCAGAACTAGGAATGACGAGAGAAATGAGAGAAGAACGAGATCTTCGTTTGAGAGAAACCGAGGAAGAAGAACTTATAAAAAGGGGAGTGAGGAGATCTGAAAGATTAAGACTAATAAAGAATAAGGAAAATGTTTCTGATAGAACTTATGAGATTAAATGTCCGAAGGATTACCAAGAAGCACTGAATTCTGATAATAGAGAGCAATGGATTAAAGCCATGGAAGATGAGATGCAAAAAAAAAAAAAAAAAAAAGGATTACAAAATTAAAAGTTTGGAGATTAATAGATAAGCCTAAAGATAAAAAATTAATCAAAAGTAAGTGGATTTTTTCAATTAAGAAAAATAGTGATGGATCAATTAAAAACTTCAAAGCGAGGCTAGTAGCTACAGAATATGATCAAATACTGGGTAGTGATTACCACGAAATTTATTCTCCAACTATAAGACCTGAAACCATAAGAATTCTAATAAAAATAGCTGCAGTAAAAAATGTTATTCCTCAACAAAAGGACGTTCAAACAGCCTTTTTATATGGTGATTTAGAGGAGGAAATATTTATGATTCAACCTCCTGGATTTGAAAAGGGAAACAATAAGATTTGTTATCTGATGAAAAGTATTTATGGCCTAAAACAAGCAAGTAGAATGTGGAATAAGAAACTAGATGAATTATTAACCAATGCCGGAATGAAGCAATCTGCGAATGATCCAGGTTTATATTATAGCAATTTTAAAAGTCATTTCTTATATCTGGGAATTCATGTAGATGATATACTAAGTGTAGGATCTGGTGACGATTTTGAGGAAAATATTTGGAAAAAGATAAAAAGAGAGATTGATATCACGGATTTAGGAGCTGCAAAAAACTTTCTTGGAATGGAATTTAAGTATAGGGATGATAGCATTTTTATAAATCAAAAGAAATATATTGAAGAAATATTGGAAGCCTATAATTTGCATTATTGCAATCCTTCGAAAACTCCGTTATGCATTTCTACAAATTATGATTTATTTGAAAATAGTAAATCGATTGATCAAAAATACTATCAAGAAATTGTTGGAAAGTTGATTTACATAGCAACTAGAACAAGACCGGACATATGTTATGCTATAAGCAATATGAGTATATTTAATAAAGATCCTAGAGAGGTTCACAAGAATGGATTGAAGAAAATATTAAGATATTTAAAGGGAACTATGAACTATGAATTGATTTACTCTGGGGGAGATTCAAGTATTGTGACTTATACTGATGCGAGTTGGGGCAGAACAGCTGATGCGAGATCGTATTCTGGTTTTGTTATAGAAATGGGAAACAACTTACTTAATTGGAAGAGTAATAAACAAAGATCTGTTGCCTTGTCAACTGCAGAGAGTGAATTGGAAGCCTTATCTGAAGGAATTAAAGAATTGATTTGGACACGTAACATCATTAGAGAAATGAAGATTAATTTGAAAGATCAAATTACTGTTTATTGTGACAGCCAGAATGCCATATCTATGATTAAGTCAAAAAATATGAAAGCAAGTACGAAGTACTTGAATAGAAAGTGTCACTTCATAAGACAAATTGTGGAAGATGAAGAAATTGAAGTTTTGCATATTCCATCAGAAGAAATGAAAGCGGACCATCTCACCAAGACTGTGGATGCTGTCAAGCTTAAGAGCTGCATAAGTGGTGGAGTTATTTTTGAAAAATGAAAATTGAAAATTTGAAGGGGAGATTTGTTGATGTTTATTATTTAAAATATTCATTTTCATTCTGTGATTTAATTAATCTGTGATCTAATTTATTCTGTAGTATTGAATATATATAAATATATGTATTTCTTTGAGAGTGAAGTGGGAGAAAATATGTGTGGAGACGTATGAGTTTTCTTAGAGTTTCTTGAAATGTATCATAGTAATTTAAATTCATTGTTATTTGTGCCTTCAATGAAGAAGTTTTAAGTTTTAATAGAGAGTAATTTATTAAGATTCTCCCAACAGTTCAAGCTATCAAAAGGTTAGGTCCAAACTCAAGGACTGACACATGGCTGTTCCACCATGACAATGCTCCAGCTCACCGTTAGAAGGTCCGCGCCGATAATTTGACACGTACTGGACTAAAATACAGTCCAGACCTTGGACCTTACGACTTTGCCCTCTTCCCTCACGTGAAGAACAGACTAAAAGGTAAGCGCTTTTTCTGCGATGAAGACCTTTTGAGGGCGTGAGATGTGACGAGTGCGCACACCTCCCTGAGGAAAAGTGGAAGAGTTGGTATGATAACTGGTTTCGAAGGATGGAGAAGTGTATTGATTGTGGTTGAAGATATTTTGAAAGATTGTGAATAATGTCATTTTGCAAAAATATCTTAGTGTCCTATGTATAATAAATATAAAATTTTATTTATTTTATATGTATGTTCATAAACATATTAGAAGAGAATTGGTTCACACTGTTGGGAATATAGAAAAGATAGAGAAAAAAATGATTGAATTAATTTAGAAAATTATGAATAACCAAATGACTAATTTGTATAGATAGTTTTTAATGTCTATCTTTTGTGGCGATAGGCAGGTGGTATTCCTGAGGGAAATGAACGACAGGGTTTGGTGATCTCAAATATAATGGGCTTTATTCAACTATGATGAATGACACACAAAACCAAACTATCTCAGTTGGAGCAAGTATCCGGCTATTCTGCCAATCAATTCTTTCGCTAACCTTAGCTTTTTCCTTTTCTTCAATTTCAACAGGGCCTTTTCTCCTCAGCTCTTTCACTTTCCTTAACAGACCATTTCCACGGGTCCTTTATCTCTTCTTCTTCAGTTTCTATAGCAGGCTTCTTATAAACGTTTTTATCCTTTTATTCTTTTGATCTGAGCTCGAGTTCTTTATCTCCTAGGCTCAGGCACTAATATAAAACGTTTCCTCTGAGCTCGAGTTCTTTATCTCCTAGGCTCTGGCACTGCTATCTTCTTCAACATGAATCTTACAAATCCCCCAGAAAATCTCCAACTCTGCCAATATCCACTCTTTCCTAATCTCCACTCTGCACCGGCCATCCCGCCGTGCCTTTTATACCATACCAAGTCTCACCCGATTGGTTCTCTGTCACGTGATCTTCGGATGATTTTATGCAAATGATCTTATGAAAATTACATTATGTAAATTATCTAGTTTTAACACACACAAACAAAAAATATATTACTACATGTATCTACCTCAAATTTCAGTGGAATTTTAATCGTGATATCCAAGAAAAGAAAACGCATCCTACATCTGGAGATTAATCCAAATAGAAACTTAAAGGTTCTAATAAAGGAATATACGGTCTAAGGCATAATTATTAAGACATACCCAACGATATTCTGTTTCATATCAAATGTGTTTTTTATTCATGGATGCGTTTTTGTACACTCCGTTTCAAAAGTTAAGTACGAAACCTAAAACAAGCAATAATATTTTTTTAAAATTTCAGTTCAGATAGAAGATAAACATTTCTATATTTTTATAATACCCTTACAATTTTATAAATCTTGCTCTTTAATTCGAAATAAAATTTAATAACATATTATTGGACGTTTTGGTTTTCTTTTGGAGAGGAGTGAAAATTAACGTTCACATGATTTCAAAAACAGCACATTTGACATGAAACAGAATTGGTGAATATGGCTTGATATATAAATTATGACCTATACATTCCTTTATAATCACCACATATTGCTTGAATCTTTATACGGAATTTAAAAAATACTGAAAATAAGAGAGAGGATTCAAAAATATAAAATAAAACATATCTGAATATAGGATGTGACCTCCAGTGGATATGCTTGATATCGTCGATTCAATCGTATGATAATTGTTGAGGACAGCAGCGATAATTATCATTCTTTTTGAAAAGCGGTTTTCAGAATCAGTGTAATGTGTTCTAAATAGTCGAGAATCTATTAGGAAAAAATATTTCCTCCAGAAGTTTCATAAAATTTACATAACGATGGAAAACTTCAATTAAATACTTCTCTGTAGTCAAAGATAAAAATAGCACTTAGATGACGAAACACTGACCCAAAAAAAATCCTGTCAGACACACCAACACCGCTAGAAGCTGAACACTCGGTAATTTTAAAAAAATAGTGCCAGGTTCTCATAATTTAAAAATAAGTCTACTATCCGAATTTATTGAGAATATTGACTCTTCAGCAAATAGAACATTGCTTCTTGGTACAGATGACATGGTCATAACGCCACGTTGAACGGTCTTGCTCATGCCTTGAATTTGATGGCACACAAATATTTGGTCGTCTGGCATAGATGCCATATTTAGTTATCATTCTTCACACAAAATAAACCGATACTTTCAGTTATATTAACCATAGCTAGTTTATAAATAGTTTAATATTGGCCAGAATTTCATAGAAGAATGACCGTTGGATGTCTAAGTATCCTTCTTGATGCTAGGTTCATATACTTTCAGGTGACAACACAGGTGATACTTCAAGGTTTTTATAATTCATCATTTATATTTTAAGTGAACAGCCCTCTTTTTTGATGAAAGGTATTAAAAACAAGATATAATTGTCACTTGTGAAGCAGTACATTTAATATCCACACTCATCTCTCTCTACACTACACAATCTCAACACTCATCTCTCTCCACAATACACACCAGCTCTATATTCATCTTTCTCCACACTACACCATCTCTTACTCATCTCTCTCCACACTACACACTATCTCTAGACCCATCTCTCTCCACACTACACCATCTCTACACTCATCTCTCTCCACACTAAACACTATCTCTACACTCTTCTCTCTCCACAGTACACCATCTCTACACTCATCTCTCTCCACACTACACCATCTCTACATTCTTCTCTCTCCACAGTACACCATCTCTACACTCATCTCTCTCCACACTACACCATCTCTACACTCATCTCTCTCCACACTACACACTATCTCTAGACCCATCTCTCTCCACACTACACCATCTCTACACTCATCTCTCTCCACACTAAACACTATCTCTACACTCTTCTCTCTCCACACTACTCTATCTCTGCACTCATCTCTCTCCACAGTACACCATCGCTACACTCATCTCTCTCCACAGTACACCATCTCTACACTCATCTCTCTCCACACTACACCATCTCTACACTCATCTCTCTCCACACTAAACACTATCTCTACACTCTTCTCTCTCCACAGTACACCATCTCTACACTCATCTCTCTCCACACTACACCATCTCTACACTCATCTCTCTCCACACTAAACACTATCTCTACACTCTTCTCTCTCCACACTACTATATCTCTACACTCATCTCTCTCCACACTACGCCATCTCTACACTCATCTCTCTCCACACTACACCATCTCTACACTCTTCTCTCTCCACACTACACCATCTCTACACTCTACTCTCTCCACACTACACCATCTCTACACTCATCTCTCTCCACACTAAACACTATCTCTACTCTCTCCACAGTACACCATCTCTACACTCATCTCTCTCCACACTACACCATCTCTAGACTCATCTCACTCCACACTACACCATCTCTACACTCATCTCTCTCCACACTAAACACTATCTCTACACTCTTCTCTCTCCACACTACACTATCTCTACACTCATCTCTCTCCACACTACACCATCTCTACATTCTTCTCTCTCCACACTACACCATCTCTACACTCTACTCTCTCCACACTACACCATCTCTACACTCATCTCTCTCCACACTAAACACTATCTCTACACTCTTCTCTCTCCACAGTACACCATCTCTACACTCATCTCTCTCCACACTACACCATCTCTACATTCTTCTCTCTCCACAGTACACCATCTCTACACTCATCTCTCTCCACACTACACCATCTCTACACTCATCTCTCTCCACACTAAACACTATCTCTACACTCTTCTCTCTCCACAGTACACCATCTATACACTCATCTCTCTCCACACTACACCATCTCTACATTCTTCTCTCTCCACACTACACCATCTATACACTCATCTCTTTCCACACTACACCATCTCTACATTCTTCTCTCTCCACAGTACACCATCTCTAGACTCATCTCTCTCCACACTACACCATCTCTACACTCATCTCTCTCCACACTAAACACTATCTCTACACTCTTCTCTCTCCACACTACACTATCTCTACACTCATCTCTCTCCACACTACACCATCTCTACATTCTTCTCTCTCCACAGTACACCATCTCTACACTCATCTCTCTCCACACTACATCATCTCTACACTCATCTCTCTCCACACTACACTATCTCTACACTCTTCTCTCTCCACATTACTCTATCTCTACACTCATCTCTCTCCACACTACACCATCTCTACACTCTTCTCTCTCCACACTACATCATCTCTACACTCATCTCTCTCCACACTACCCCATCTCTACACTCATCTCTCTCCACACTACACCATCTCTACACTCATCTCTCTCCACACTAAACACTATCTCTACACTCTTCTCTCTCCACAGTACACCATCTCTACACTCATCTCTCTCCACACTACACCATCTCTACACTCATCTCTCTCCACAGTACACCATCTCTACACTCATCTCTCTCCACACTACACTATCTCTACATTCATCTCTCTCCACACTACACTCTTCTCTCTCTATACTACACTATCTCTACACTCATCTCTCTAAACAATTTATATAATGTAACGACCCATTTGAAATTTAGATAATTGTATAGAAAATCGATATTTGAATAGTGTAGAATTATTGATGTTTCATGGGAAAGTTCTTTGAAGGAGTTTCTAATAGAGATCGATAACATTCAAATTTGTTAATTAAAGGGGATACAAATAGACTTTTAGTATAATTAATATCGATAATAAAGATTTCTGTGAGCTCTCTCGAACTTTGATTTAAGAACAATTTCCTTAATGATTCATTTAATGTTTCAAATCATTCGAGTGGTAAAAATTACTCTTCGGGAATATATATAGCCTTTAGATATACAGAAAACATTCAATACTCAGCACACAAGCAAACATTTTAAAAAGCACACACACACAAAAGCCTTTATTAAGACACACTGGTCTTATAGAGGATTCTCCCCGAGATTACAGGAGAGATAGACCTGTGAAAGTGGGGAATATACAGAAGGAGAAAAAGAAAGATTATGTAAGTATGATATATACATACACATACGTATATACAACATAGCAACAAAAGCCCCCATTAAGACCCAAAGTCTTACAAAAGACTCGACTGCAGGATCCAAGAAACAAAGTAAGAAAGAGGTAAAGAAGTGAACAACAAAATAAAAAAATAAAATATATATATCTTGTTTTAATCGTAGAAACTTTCTCCTTGGGATATTAAAAATATAAAGTTAAGTGCCAGGAGAAAATGTTTTTTATTCGATTAATAAAAAACATTTTCTCCTGGCACTTAACTTTATATTTTTAATATATATCTTGTATAAAGAAAGGAGATTTGCATATTAGTTTTGCTTTTGTTCACACAAGTTTCAGGTATCCTGTCGGCTAATATTATATATATATAAAAAAGATATTTGTAAATAGTTTAAATTATTTGAAATGTTTTGAAAGTAAAATATGCAATGGAAGATATATTTGCAAAAAGATATATTATCCATTATCCAAAAATTCAACAGAAAATATATTTTCTTTATATAAGACTAGTCGACAGGATATTTACCTGTTTATTTTTTTAAATTACTGAAGCCAAAATTTCAATCTCAAATACCAATTTTACCATTGCCCTTTAAATTACACCACACCTTTTGAACCTTTTGAAACATTTTTTTTTCTTTATTTAATTAGTTTCTATAATATATCTACCTTTTTACTTATTTATCTCTTTTTAACTCTTCAATCCTCATCCATGATTTACAATAGTTTCAATCGCCTGTTTATAGTTATTTCCCTTTTTGTTAACTCATTCTTAGATACCAATTTTGCCATGACTGTTTTTGCCTTTTAAAAAGTACAACTTTTAATCCTTTTAAGCATTTTATTTCATGTATAATTAGTTCTCTCTCTCCTAGATATTTTTATTCCATATACCCTTTAAACATTTGCAATTAGGTTTAAACATTGTTCACCATATTTTTGTAAGTCCAAATGTAAATCAGCCGATAGGATATCTGAAACTTGTGTGAACAATATCCCAAAAGCAAAATTTTTCAAATTTAGGTATGCAAATCTTCCAAACAAAAATAGTTTTCCCAATCAAAAATAGCCCATCCTAATCAAACATAATCCACTCCAATCAAAATAGCCATTTACAATCAAAAATATAAATCTTCAATTAAACATAGCTCATTTTCAATTATGCAAATCAAACATAGCCCAATACAAACATAGCCTTCTCCAAGCATACATAGCCATATCAAAGCAAACATAACCATCTCCAAGCAAACATAGCCATCTCCACAAGAAAACATAGCCATCACCATCTTAAGAAGTTTCAAGCAGTCTTCTCCCTTTCATCTCCAGCCATCGCATCTTCCACCCAACACCAGCCATCTCCCGAGGTCTTCAACTTTACAATGTAAAGTTATGACATGATATAAAAGTAATTTTGGTAAAAATGGGCTATATTATTTGCACAAGTTTAAATTTGAAGATAAAAAATGGCATGAGGTATATTATGGCATTTAGGAGTTAACTATACAAAGGAAAACTAAGGATTAAAGGGTGTGTGGTATTAAATGGCAAAAAGAGCTATGGAAAAATTGATATCTAAAAATGATTTGACAAAAGGAATATATCTCTAAATATGCGAATGAAAACTATTGAGAAGCATGGGTGAGAATTAGAAAAGTGGACATTAGGTGAATTATGTAAAAGGTAGTTACAAAGTACCTTGGAAGATGGGCTGGATTTGAAGACCTCGGGAGATGGCTGGTGTTGGGCGGAAGATGCGATGGCTGGAGATGAAAGGGAGAAGACTGCTTGAAACTTCTTAAGATGGTGATGGCTATGTTTGCTTGTGGAGATGGCTATGTTTTCTTGTGGAGATGGCTATGTTTGCTTGGAGATGGTTATGTTTGCTTTGATATGGCTATGTATGCTCGGAGAAGGCTATGACCCAAAACTTTTGTACATTATGTAAATAAGCTTTTCTTTTTTTTATTCTTACGCCTAAAGCCAGGCAGTACTTTTATCAAATTATGTTCTTTTATATACTCCTTTATCACAATTAAAGCAATTACTGATCAAAACCATATTATTATTGACGTGACAACGTCTTAAATTAGGTTGCGGCTGGGAGTCACTTATGAAAAAGTGTAACGCCCGGTAACGTTACGATGAGTCACCGAACGAGAGTGCTGCGCGCGCAGCTGCGGGTTTAAATGCGCGCGCAGCGCTAGAGAATTAGGTGCATTGAATCGGCGCATGCTTGTCTCTGTCTTTGTCTTTCTCGAACGTTCTTGGCGTTGGAAAAACAAGAAAGCGTCATAATACAAGTTCACACGTGTGGTTAAAGTATCGTCAGCTGTGTCTGTAGTGAAAATGTGGAGTGCTTAGATTCGTCATTTACAACAACTACAACAATAAAGGTAAATAATTGTACACTGATATTTCATTATCGTAAACTATGATTGATTGATTAATTGTTAGATTGACACAAAAGTTGAGAAACTGAGTTTATAGGTTATGTCATACTATTGATAAATGTTGATAGTGTTAAGTAAATTATTAGTTTAAAATTAATTAATTAATTAATTATTATTTTACAAATTTTAAATAGTTTCAAATTTATTTAGCAAAAATTTGAACCTTCGATCTGAATAAATGTTTTGATTTTCGAATTGATTATTTAAAATTACAAATATTAAGAAAAAGTGGCAGATATAAGAAAACTTTATTTAAACTGTGTTGAGCAAGAATTTTAACATCTAATATAAGTAAATGTTTTAATTTTCAACTTCATCATTTACAATTACAAATTTTATTTAATTTCAAAATTATTTAGCAAAAATTTGAACCTTCGATCTGAATAAGTGTTTTGATTTTCAAATTGATTCTTTAAAATTAAAAATTCATCCATTCAATTTCAAATGTTCAACAGGAATCACCACTCTCAAAACAATGGAAACGGTGCCTTCAACTTCCAGTACTTCAATGGAGACGGAGGATATCGTGCCGTCAACGTCTGCAGTACCTTTCGTTGTTCCACACACCACCTCTACCGCCAGAACGAATGCTCAGCGACAACGTGAGTACAGACTACGAAAAGCATTGACCAGAACTCCTGAACAAGTAAGAGCCTTTGCAAAAGCGGCTGCGGAGAGGCAACGCAGGTTCAAGCTACGTAAATCTGCTAACATAGCCCTCACCAGCGGTACGTCAGAGTCACCTGCTTCAACGTCTTGTTCTGTGGTGGAGAGAACAAGCGTTCCTGTCGTGGCGGAGAGAACGAGCGTTCCCCTAACTAACGCTCAACGGCAACGTGCATTCCGACAACGTAGAGCAGCATCTTCTCGGACTGATGTACAACCGACTACTTCTTCAAGCCAAACAGCAATACAACTGGAACAATCCACCTGGTATACCAAATGGTCATCGTCAATACGAAGATTTCAATCTACTTTCCTGGACAACGATTTTGGCCATGCTTGCAAGGCCCAGGGTGGGACGTTTACTACAATTGTTTAAAAGTACTCCTCAAAACAACCACAGCAATTGGTATATGTAGCCATGAGCCGCGTCACAAGTATCGACGGATTGTACATCATAACAGAAAAGGACTCTCCATTGGTTTTCAAACATGGCCGAGATGGAAACGACTCACAGACTACTCGAGATATTCGCAATGAATACTTACGACTTCGTGGACACACTCTAGACACAATTACCAAACAAGCAGTAAAATTCTGTGACGACGCAACTGACGCTGGACAACTTATTGTAACGAACATCAACTGTCAAAGTTTAAGTGCCCATGCCGCGGACATTGAAAAAGATACAGTGATACCACGATCAGACTATTTAGTATTGACTGAAACGTGGATGCGCGACACTTGTGAACCAACTCCAATCAAGGGTTATGAGTGCGTATCCAGGGAAAATAATCGACCTAACTCAGATACCAACGCGGCTGGTGGAGTGGCGATCTATCGTAAATTATCATCGACATCTACGGCGGAAGTGTTCCAAGTTGCGATTACAGACGTAACTCGTGTCATTAAAACCAAGGGTGACATGTGCATGACTGAAGTTACTTGCTTCGCCGCTAATACTAGCTTCAAGTTTATACTCGGTGCTGTATATATTCATCCAGGAGCTAGTATGCAGGATATTGGAATGTTACTATGGCAAGGACTCGGTCCGTACATTCACAACAGCCAGTACGTGCCACCGTTCGTGCAAATTGATTCTAGTATACCGATTCTTCTGTGTGGTGATTTTAACAAAAACGTAAAGCCTGACAACTCGTTTCTTAATTTCATGAAAAATACGTATAATCTTGATTGCGTATCAAACGTTTCTAAGTCAACTACGTTAAAAGGAACAACTATCGACTTGACTTTCGCAAGACACATTACAGCAGAAACACTTCCTTTCATTTCATATTTCTCCTATCATCGTCCTATCCTCAACAAAATCACTCAAATAGGAAATAGTTAAGTTTAAGTTTACATGTACAATGTTTTAGTAAACAAAATATATTTCTATAGTTAAAATTTGTGCAATTCTTATTTTCATTCAATTCCTTGTTCCTATTGTGCAATTTAATTATATTCATATCAATAAATATTCTACCGTTGTCACGTAAAATCTTCGCCCGTAAAACCGACTTTACAGGCAACCATTGTTTTTTTTTTTATTTCAAGATTATTCAACCACGACTGCACCACCATAGCATAATCATCAATATGATCCAAAACAACAGAAATCTTATCTTTTTTTTTTAATATAATATATATATATATACACATATATACATATTCACTCAATTCATAGTAACAGTAACAATGCCTTTTTATTCACTGCCTTGTAAAACCCACATAGATCCAGTGAAAACTTTCTATCTGTTATGTAGTTTGTTAAGATATCCTCAACTGTGTCCGGGAATCTATTATCCTGTTTCGAAATAAATGTTTTTCTTTCATCTGAAATACTTGTACAGTGGAAAAAATAGTGAGATATTTCGGAGTTCATTTTCTGCTTACAGAGCTTACATAACAGTTCCGCTTCTCCGAAAATGTTCTTGTGATTTTCCCGGAAGAATGTGTAAAGTACACGCAGTTGGGCAATGTGTCGTTTAACAATGAATGGAAGATTGTCCGACAGATATCCTTCAGGAAGGGCCATTTCAAAAAGCAATGTCATTATTTTATTATACTAAAATAATTTTATTCTCTTTTCAATAAACTAAGTGTATATTAATTTTCCACTATATATTAGCGAAGGAGATATATTTGAAAATATTTTCAATTAGACTCAAATTAACCCGAACATTACCCTATCACACGTATAAACCTTAAAATAGAAAAATATTGAAACTTTTTGAGAATGCATATTTATATATATAAATTTATAAATTATTTAATATATATGTCGTAAACCCGGGTAAGCCAACAAGTGAGTTGGAAGCAGTCGGGGTTGAGTGGCAAGGCGTGCAGAGTGGAAAGTCCGCACTAGACAGTAAGGACAAAGTTTGGGATCAAAAGGCGCTCTCCCAGTACGTCTCAAGTGGCACCAGGACCAGGGGGAATTTGAGGATTAACAGAGGAAAGCTCGGCGTCCTGCATGAAGCCACAGGGGCAGCCAAAACGGCGGCCACGAGGGCCGCCGCGAGATGGCAAAGGACCTAGTACTGAGCGTGCCTGTCAGAAATATGAACTGTCTCTAACTAACTGGCGACCGTCGGCCAGCCGTCCCTTTTTTTCTCCCTCTGCCCGGATCTCCGGGGATTGATTCTCATTGGTCAGTGACTTATGTGGGTCATCTTTCCCTCCCCTGGGGTGGCAAACTGGTGTCACTTTGAGACGACTGGAAAAGACGTCATACTTTATTACTTACATAATGCAGATTGTGATATTTCAGAGCAAAAGAGTGGTTAAACATAATCAATAGTTTTGAAAATAGAGGAATCCATAAATAAATCTTTGATTGATAATTAACTATGAAAAAATACTTTTTAGAAAAAAGCTTTCATTTAAAATGCA
The DNA here is from genome assembly GCA_030710605.1 of Cordylochernes scorpioides. Classification (NCBI taxonomy): domain Eukaryota; kingdom Metazoa; phylum Arthropoda; class Arachnida; order Pseudoscorpiones; family Chernetidae; genus Cordylochernes; species Cordylochernes scorpioides. The sequence continues at coordinate 26,817,625 of CP092870.1, read as the reverse complement.
CTAAAAATAACAAAATATATATTTCTGAAGTATTGCTCTTTTTCTGAAAATACCATTTAACAAATAAATAATAGACTTAGAAAAAAAAAGCTGTGAGGGATAATAGCCATGGATTTGAGATTTTTGTGATTTTATATGAAGCAAATGATTAGCAAGATTACGCCTTTCATTAAAATTTTGCCTATTTGACGCATAAACGATTATCATCCCCAAAAAAATGAAATAAATATTTCTGAATGTGCCATTTAACAAATAGATTAATAGAATTAGAAATAAAAGCGGTGGGGGATGATAATCATTTATGCAGCAAATAGGTATAAATTTAATGAAAGGCATAATCTTGCTAATCATTTGCTTCATATAAAATCACATTGATCTCAAATTTATTATTATTGTACCCCACCGCTTTTATTTCTAATTCTATTAATCTATTTGTTAAATGGCACATTCAGAAATATTCATTTTATTCTTGGGGGATGATCATCGTTTATGCGTTAAATAGGCAAAAATTTAATGAAAGGCGTAATCTTGCTAATCATTTGCTTCATATAAAATCACAAAAATCTCAAATCCATGGCTATTATCCCTCACCGCTTTTTATTTCTAAGTCTATTATTTTATTTGTTAAATGGTACCTTCAGAAAAAAAGCAATACTTCAGAAATATTTATTTTGTTATTTTTAGTGCATTTGAAATAAAAGCTTTTTTCTAATTTTTTTTAAATAATTAATTATTCACGCTATTTTTAGTCGTATATATGCCAGTCCAAAATAAAAAAAGCCTTATCACTGAGACGACGTTGGCCTTAAATAGCTGCAAGCCTGCTCGCAGCAGACTGGTCAATTCCTCGTGGGAGGTCGGAAGTGACGTAAGCAAAATCCGTTACTAACAGAACTGCGTCTCTTTGCTTTTGGGAACCCTAAATTTATTGAATTATATTACAAAGTTAGAGACACCCAGTGGATTATTGTTAGGGGATAATTGGTTCATATAAAATTTGAATTATAATTAAACAATTGATTAAATAGTTAAAAGTAACAACATACTGATTGAAAAAGGGGAACTATTTAAAAAGGTGCTCTGGAAGTATATAAACATTGTTACAAGATTTGTGGACAGACAGATATAGAAGCAGGTTAAATAAACGTTTTTTATTAATGAGTCTTTTTATTATTAAGTATTTATTTATGCAATTTTAGTTATATATATTATTTAAATCAGTTCTGTGATTTCGCATACGGTTCATTTCTTTTAGTGCCTCCTTATTGCATGGCTTCAGTCCTGTCAATTTGTTGCAGTCCAATTCCTCTATCTGCAGGCCTTCTAGTGATCTGACTCTACTGACGGCAACATAAGCTTGGCCATCCGCAAAGAGCTTCGATCCCAAGTAAACTACTGCGTGATCAACAGTGCTTCCTTGCATTTTGTGTACTGTTGATGCCCAAGACAAGACCATTGGCAACATTCTACATTCCGCGGTTCCGTAGCTATACTTGGCCTGGAATTGTATTACTATCGGCCGAATCAAATGATTGCCGTCTTATTTGAAGTCTACTCGAACTGATGGTATGTCCGTTTCATACATTTGGGCACGGCAGAAGTGGGGCCATATAATCTCTGTAATAAAGCCTATCGCTCCATTGACTAATCCCTTGGACACATCGATGTTTGATCGCAGCATTATCTTTGCCCCAACAAATTTCTCCAATTCCTTCGGCAGTCCTCCTGTCTTGTTGATATCAGTTGGTATTATGTCGTCCATGTTAACATGATCAGAATTACGTGTTGCATCAACTAACTGGTCTTGAGCACGAATCTTGAACATCTCTACTTTCTTTTCAAGGAAATGCTGAAGGACTGCTTGATTGTGGGCATTGACCTGATCATTGGATGGGTAAATTCTTAAAGCCTTTTCAATAGAGAAGTCACCAGAAGCTTCACTAAGGACTCTTTCCAATAGAACTGCAATGTGCTCAGCTCGAAGTTCTCCAATTCGTAATGCATTCAGAATATCGATAAATGTTGTGCTTCCTTGTTGTCGCATATTCTTTTTCAATTCAACCATTGTAAATAAGCGCCATTAGTTTGTTGCTGGCTTCATCCTGAGTGGTTGGTCAAACACCTTATTTCCTCTAACTGGTGGTAGCTGCATCAAGTCACCGAATAGGAGCACATTGATTCCTCCGAAGAAGACCTCCGTCGGAGACGCGAATCTATCATGCACAGCATCTCATAAGGTACCATAGAGATTTCGTCGATGAAAATGAATTCTGTGTCAATCCATTGTTGACGCATCAGTCTTAGGTAGTTTCCTGTCAACATCGGCATTTGTACAATCTTTCCGTCTTTTTGAACTGGTAATTTTTGTGGTGTGCAGGGTTGACCCTCCAACAAGACGAGCCGCTACACCGGTCAAAGCACACACTTTGACTACTTGCTTTCCGTAACATCGATTTGCTTGGTTCTTGAGAAGTTTGAACAGGAAGGTCTTTCCTGTACCCGCATTGCCAGTTATAAAGAGCCGTAATCTTAAATCGCTCCCACTGAATTGCTTTTGAAGGCTGTGTGTGATGTGTTCATACACGTCTCGCTGGCCAATGTTCATTGACCTCTGCGCCAAATGAAACTGCTCATCATTCATTAGCTGATCAGGTACCTCTTCTTCGTGGTCTTCTTCAATTTGAAAGGGCTCTTGGCTTAGGATTTCGAATGCATGTACCTGATTGAAGGCATTCTCAAGTAGCTTGTCACGTTCCTTGTACAGATCCAGATACTTGCTCATACGTCGCAGATCTTGTTCTTTAGCCACAAATGCCTCGCGTGCTGTGTTGAACTCGTACAATATTTCGGACTCATCGCGATATGGCAGGTACTGGAGAAGTAAGCTGTAGTAATAGTTTTCCGGCTCAATATCGACCTTGAAATATGGCACTCTCACTACAGCTGGATTGTTTCTAACCGAAATCTTACAACCGTCATTCAATTTTATCAATTATCTTCTTGATATCTCTTCTTTCTCGTACTGATCTACGCATTCTTCATTATGTTCTTGTTTTCTAGCGTAGTATGGCTCGAACAGCATCGCAAACTCAAGCAAGCTCATGTTACCGAAGTCATAATCTGCGTGATTAGCTGGCTGCTTTTCATACCTTTCGAAAATATTTGCACAATAGCCCATGGCTCGACCAGCTTCATCGAATTTGATCACTTTATATCTCTGTTCAGGTTTTCGTGTGTTCAGGAAAACACATTTTCTGGAGCTTTCACGAAGGTTAAGATGACACAATCGATATGCACTTTCACATGCTGAAACCTGACGCTCGTTCATTATTCGCATACAGATTTTGAAGAGCTTGCGTGATATATTGGATTCCTCCCGTTTAATCTGCCTAATTGCTTGAGCCACACCTGCATCTAGTTCCGTAGGCTCTGATTTGGATATATATTTTGCTATGTAAAATGCGATGGCATCATTTGATCCGCATGGTTGAATATCCATATTTCCTTTCCATAATCCTAAGAGTGTTAGATTATAGTTGTTAACCCATCGGTCCTCTTGGTGACGCTTGAGTAGACATAGTCTTCCATCGTTCCGTACGAAATCATCTGATGAATGTGCTACGATTCGGGTTTCCGCACACTCCTGACGTGGGAAGCTGAACCTACATGTTGGTGAATCATTTTTCGTACAAGAAGTAGTGTGATGATGAATTTGACACTTCTTGATTAGCTCATGAAGCTCTGAATCTTCGGATGATATTTTGCATGAGCATACTCGATCGATTTGTTGAATACCCTCGGCAGTTTCGAATGATGGATGATTTTCTATCCAAACCACTATTTGCAGATGTGAACTACCTCTGTTTTGAAACTCGATACGCCACCAGTAGTCGTTCACTCGTCCGCCAAACACCTCCTGGTTGATTAGTATTAATTTGATCAACGCATTTACGTGAATTGCAAAATGATGACTTACAATCACTGGATATTGTTCGATTAGTTTTTGCGTCGCTTGCAAGTCAAGTGCAGCAGGATCTTCGTCAGGTCGTCCATCTGCAATCAAGAGGGCCTTGCGCATGTCCAACCAATTCAAGTCATTGCAACTAAAGGTCACGAAATATGTCGGCGGGCCTAGGCATCTTATCTGTGCTATTAATTCATATAAAGCGGAGCGCCAATATGCTGCCGATCCTCGTAAATTCTTTGTGTAAAGATGAACATCTTCTACCGCACAATCTTGACCTTCAATTTTCTTTCCACATGCAGATATGGTCGACTTTATCCGGTAATATTCAAACATCGACAGTGCATAGAATAGGTATCGGTTCTCTGAAATCTTGTGTCTCTACCTAGCACTCGGTATTGGAAATAATCCAATGGTGTTATTTTAACTCTACGTGTCTCTTCCTTCAATCCGTTAACACCATAAGGAAACAGAAAATACCAGGCGAATTCTTCTGCTCTGAGTTTATGAGCTTCATTAACGATGTTGTCTTTTGATTTTCGCACGATTTCGTTGATGTTGCTTGAGACGTCCAATTCATCGTCAACATCTGGCTGCACACAATCAATCGGCGCCATCACTGATGTTTGAACAGCTATTGGTTCACAGGTGGGATCCATAGAATGTGTCTGCAGTGATTCCGCACTTATTCCGTGCTGATAGTCACGGACGACATCATTCTTTACATTAACATCAATATAGTTAATGGTGAACTGTTGATTTCGAGAATCTATAGCGCGCTTGCAGATGCGGACAAGCTCATCAACAGTATCGCATTCGATAATGTAAGCTCTGCCATTAACTGCGCTAGCACCTTTAGGACCACATGAGTGCGAATCCGCAAAGTAATATTTGTCATCATAGTGCAGCACACCAAATGACTTCGATGCAGCTACGAGAACCCCACCACAGTGATCAGCGAACAACGTGTTGAGAACTTCCGTCAATGTCAATCCGACGTTAGATTTGGTATCCACATTTCCATATAAAGGGGTGTCTTCTTCATATTCGATGCTGAACGAACTGTCGAACATTATGAAGTCTCTCTTGATAATATTGAGGTTACGTATCTCGAGGTATCCACTTTGGTCGACAGGATAGACGGGGTCAGACAGCACTCGGATAGCTTCATACATAATATCGCCCTCAATCATGTTCGCATTCAGTGTGTTTGTGGTCCATAGCTGAGGAGGTAGAAGAGCAGCTCTTACTATGTTGGCAAGCACCATTGCAAAGCATTGAGTACCAGCATAGCCCAAAGTAAAGATTTGGTCATTTCCTTAGTGCCATGATGCTCGTATAATTCTTGCCATCTTATTGATTCGGATATAGGCCCTTGTATATTCTTGAGCATCGCCTTTCTTTTCTCTTGGTTGTTGTTCGGTCAATCGGTACAAGTCTTGAGCGTTGATTTGAACATTATTATCAATGACAACATCCTTGTAGAGTAGGTTGTGAGAAATCAGCAATAGTAATGCACCATAAAGTCGTGGACGTGACACTGAGTACTCACGTGTAATATTGAGGTTTTCAAGGTGCTCAGTTATGACAACTATACCTGCGTTGTCAGTAGACCTTGAAAGCATGTTATGTAACTTGTCACTCTCTTCGAATATATCCTGAGCAAAGAGTATAGCTTGACCCTTGCAGCCATACTGTCCAAAGCGGCCACTATATCTGACAATTTTTACAAATGATATGATCCTGGACAGAAACCGTTGCTCAGGCTGGGAGAGTTGAAGAATTACTTCAGGAATGGCTCCAGCATCCAAGCTGTTCCAGTAAGCCTTTGATGGTGGAGTCTGCTTGCTGCTATTGACATGCTTGTTACAGCGGTGGCACAGCAACAATGTTGTCTTCTGAGCTAATTCAGCAGGAAGGTAGGGAGCTTTGCTTGTGCTGACTCTATAAGTTGTGACCTGATTTGGGTATGTTCTCTTGGTGCATATTTCACAAATGCTGTCGCAGTTAGTGTTAATAGTGTTTGTGAATGTAGAAATATCAGCGTTGCGTTTTAATATTCGCAGACGATCCTTTTCTAGGCGAATTTTACGTCCTGCTGCAGTTTCAATGGCTCTTGATTTGGATTTAAAATGACGATCGTTTTCTAGGCGAACTTCACGTTCTGCTGAGGTTTCCTTGGCTCTGGACGTGGACTTAAAATGACGATCGTGTTCTAGGCGAGCTTCACGTTCTGCTGAGGTTTCCTTGGCTTTGGACGTGGATTTAGAATGACGATCGTGTTCTAGGCGAGCTTCACGTTCTGCTGAGGTTTCCATGGCTCTGGAAGTAGATTTAAAATGACGATCGTTTTCTAGGCGAGCTTCACGTTCTGCTGAGGTTTCCATGGCTCTGGAAGTAGATTTAAAATGACGATCGTTTTCTAGGCGAGCTTCACGTTCTGCTGAGGTTTCCATGGCTCTGGAAGTAGATTTAAAATGACGATCGTTTTCTAGGCGAACTTCGCGTTCTGCTGAGCTTTCCTTGGCTCTGGACGTGGACTTAAAATGACGATCGTTTTCTAGGCGAGCTTCACGTTCTGCTGAGGTTTCCTTGGCTTTGGACGTGGATTTAAAATGACGATCGTTTTCTAGGTGAGCTTCACGTTCTGCTGGGGTTTTCATGGCTCTGGACGTGGATTTAAAATGACGATTGTTTTCTAGGTGAGTTTCAAGTTCTGCTGAGGTTTCCATGGCTCTGGACTTGGATTTAAAATGGCGATCCTTTTCTTGGCGAGCTTTATGTTCTGCTGAGGTTTCAGCTGCTCTTGCAAGAGATTTATGCAAACATTTTTTTCTCGAGTCTTATTCGCCTAGCCCCTTCATGTGCGTTGCTCAATTTCTCCTGATGCTTAATTTTTTCCTTCTCTAGTCGTCTCTTACGCTGTGTAGCCATTTCTTTTCGTTGTTTTTTTTTCTAGTGGGTAGTGCTCACTTTCTAAAATTAAATCAGCTCGATTGGGAAGTACACACACACACACACACAAAGCCTTTATTAAGACGTTAGTCTTATACAGATTCTCCGTACAAGGTGCAATAACAGGAAAAGAGCAGCACAGGAAACCATTAGTTCTGCAACTATATACAATTATTAGTAATAAGGAAAAGTAAGATTTAATATGAAAGGTCGACGCCATCGCCCCAAGTCTTCAATTCCATAAGCGCGGAGCAGAAATAGGGACTAAGTCGATTGGGAAGTAAAGGAAATTGTAATTTTATATTCATTTATCTGGTTTATTTGGTATATCGTTACGTAGACAAGGTTGAAATGTGATATTAAAAATAAAATTCTGTTCCTAAATAAACAAATAATCTGCTGCAAATATATCACCTACAGATTTGAGTAGTAATTACAAGTACTTTCTTCATATTATTTTATTCGGTTCACCGAATTTCCTGGAGCGCACAGAAGTAAACAGCAACTTGTGTCAGCCTTCAAACAAAATGTTTTTGTAGTACTAACAAATGGAGGGCCATGGGGATAACAATTTAATAAAGATTAAATAAGATATATAATTTTATACAGTATATGAGATTAAATACAATTAAATGTTATTATATACAAATATAATTAGTCTTAAAAGTAATATTTACCAAAGAGAGCAAAGAATTAGGGCTCAAAGTAGTGTTACCGAAGCAGCGTTTTCCCTCGAGTTCCTCCTCGTGAGCCTCCTGTGCTGCGCGCGCATTGTCATCAGGTTTGAACATGTGTACCAAATTTCATATTTCTAGGTGCCCTATAAGTTTATTAAAAATTGATTACAAGATTTGGCCACAGACATCTAGACAGACAGACATGGAGGCAAGTTAAATAAAAGCTTTTAAAAAGAAATATAGATAATGGTTCATTTCCCGCCTTCCCGACCACCCAGAAGTCTGAAAATTAGTACACTTGCATTGTTAATTGGACTGAGCGAGTATTGTGAGTTTCATTATTTTATATGGTCTGGAAGCATATTAAAATTGAATATACAAAATTTGAAAGGAAATTTGGAAATTTGTCCGTTCTTGGCCAACCTGACAACCCAGAAGTCTGAATATTGGTCAGCTAGCATTGTCATCAGGTTTGAACATATGTACCAAATTTCATATTTCTAGGTGCCCTATAAGTATATTAAAAATTGATTACAAGATTTGGCGACAGACATCCAGACAGACAGACATGGAGGCAAGTTAAATGAAAGCTTTTAAATAAAAAAGTGGACCAATTTCAATTAAAATGGTACCATTAGAAAGAGCGTAAAAGTATACCAAGAAATTTTAACCAAGAAGGAGAAATCGAAGGAAAATCGCTAAAAACGAACGGTTCGCGAGATATTGGCAAAACAAAATAAATAAAATTAAATATACAAAATTTGAAAGGAAATTTGGAAATTTGTCCGTTCTTGGCCAACCTGACAACCCAGAGGTCTGAATATTGGTCAGCTAGCATTGTCATCAGGTTTGAACATGTGTACCAAATTTCATATTTCTAGGTGCCCTATAAGTATATTAAAAATTGATTACAAGATTTGGCGACAGACATCCAGACATCCAGACAGACAGACATGGAGGCAAGTTAAATAAAAGCTTTTAATTAATAAAAAGGCATATATTATATAAAAATATAATTTATTTTACCAATATATGCCTTTTTAATTAAATAATCAAAAGTGTTACAATTTATATGGATTTATACTAATCCACCACTAACATGTGGTGAAAGCAGATCGAACAGAGTTAATGATTATTAATATTGTACAAGCTAGAATAAAGACTATTAACTTATATAGCTTTGTTTAAATTAAATGTGCCCCCGGTGAGAAAGGTTTGATTAGGGGAGTGAAATATAATGGAGCGAAAAGCTATCAAACCTATTAAAAGGGAAATAATTTGGGGCACAAATTAGTTACTAGAATAAAAATAAAGATAATGGGGAATAAAATTGGGGAATAATTAAATTGATTGCCGGTGGTTGAATATTCTAAGATATAATGACTAATGATAATAGTAACATAAAAAATGTTTATAATAATAGTGGGGTTTGGCTGGTTTATATTTGCTGCGTGTGTTGTGGTATAGGAGTACTGGGATGATCGGCGGTGGTGGAACGAAATTGGAGAAGTCAACATGGGCGCCGTATTTGTTTTTCTTTGTTCTAGCTTTCGAGCGAAAGGGGCTCACCTTTGAGGAACTCGTAGAGCCTCGCAGACCCGTACCCGATGTCGTTCCGCCCGGCTTCCAGTTGCTGGAAGAAGTTTTCCGCCGGATAAGTCCCGTCGTAAGGTGCCATAGGGGTGGCATAGGCTCGTGGCGCCGTCACTTCTAGGAGGGCCTCGGTGAGTCGGTCTACCAAGGTGGAACGCTGTGCCGGATGAAAGTAGCGAGCACCTCAGAAGCGTCCAGTAGCGTTCCCCGTTTTCCAGTACCTCTTTGCACCTTGTAAGACCTTTAAAAGTTCTCACAGAGTACAGGCAGTCGTGGTCGAGGCAGAGTGGAAAGCTTGGGAATGTCCATACACAAAAAAACGAAGACATAGTTGCACTAAGAAAGTTTCGTGAACAGATAAAAGTTGAGCTAGGAGCGAAAGATGGAGATGGAAGAGTTCTTACTGGTCTACATGGTGGATGAGGTGGACCTGGGGTACAACCGACGAGGGCTCACGCAGATGGTGAAGTGACTATATTTTTGGCTAGGACGGAGGCTTTATAAACCTTTTCTGAGAAAGGGAGTATTGCATTTTACCAGATGTGAAGAGTGTGGATCGTCTGGCGAAATTCTAAACTGGCGCCATCCTGACAGTTTCCAATCTATCTTTAGATGTTGTTTTGTGACTTCCATCTACCTCGAATTTAGACGTTTGACTTCTATCTCTTTAGCTCAACTCTTAATCTATTACAGAGTTTTATTTATTCAACCTCAGTTTGTACAAAGTACATAACATACGATGATGTAAAGACACATGACAATAATGCGTATAATCATTTACAGATGTGTCTCTATTATACAACATTAAAATCTAGTTATAAGTTATATACAATATGGGGTTGTTGGCTTAAATTACCATAGATGGGCCCCGGGAGTGAAAGGGTTTATCCGGGTTTAAGCGGGTAAAGCCTCTTTAACACAGGTAAGTAACTAAAATTTATTTTAATTAATTTAAACTGTGAAGGTTAAAAAGGGCTATAACAAGATGATTTGTTTGGATATATAAAAGTGAAATAAAAATGACATTTCTGTTTGATTTTTAAAAAAGATGATTAAAATAAAATGATGACATAAAAATTCACATTCTAAGAGAATATTGGCGGGCGTTGGAAAGGGTTAGTAGTTGAAGAATATGCAATTGTTAGGTGTGCACATGTAAACCAAATACTCAGATCCAGGTGCAAAGCGAGGATATAGACTTGAGCGTCTTCCTAGGCAATGTTTCACTTGCGACCTGTATAAGGGTTACAGTGCTTTGTCACAATTGTAGGTTATTGGGTTAAAAGGTTGTCGAAGAAAAGGTTGTTCATTAATATGATTGAAAGGGGTGATAGAGCCATGCGATAAATAGAATTGTAGCAACAGTAGGTGGTCTGACTTGACTCGAAATCAAAGGTTGATTGTGGTCCGCTAGAGCTGAAAAAAAAGTTGATAGTTGAAAAAAGTGAACGCTTTGTGCATGCGTTGGTGATTGTGCTCTGCGGATGATTGAAATGAACTCTTGAAGCGTGTTCAGGCCAGAAGTTGGAATTTTTAAATCTGGGGAACTGTGTTCAAAGAGTTTGTTGAAATACGAAATAAAAAAAAAATTGTCAAGCAGAACTGTCGTTTTTCTACGTTGATGTGAAGCAATGGCTGAACAAGATAGTTCTAATAAAGTATAGGGAATTGGTTAAAGAATATGATTGTTGTAAGCGGTTGTTGCATTCCCGATAGTTGATGATTTACATTGTCTTATTATAAAGGTATTTAAACAAATACAAAATGAATAAAATATAGTAATATTATTGTGGGTAAAAAAAGTGTAACTGGACAAAATCAAACATGTAATATATATATATATATATATAATATATAATAATTAAGAATTAAAAATGATTTTTGAAACAATTAAATGTTTTGTGATACTAAAATAATATCATGAAAAATAAAAGTAAGTTTGATTAAAGTTTTTCTTTTTTAAATAATGTTGGACTAAAAATTGTTTATATAATTGAAAAGTATATATATATAAAATAAAATAATAATATTCAAGATTTTATACAAATAACAATATAATTAAAGATTATTATGATCATTAGATAAATGTTAAGTAGTAGAAAATTGAACAATATTCTCGTTTATCCAAAAAGTTGATATGCAGATAATTATATATATTTTCCGTTATAAAGTCTATATCAGACTTAACCAAGTTGTTTTAATTGGTGATATCAATTAACATGTAAAATGTTTAATGTAATGTATGTTGTGTGTGTTGTGATTGAGGCGTTGATGAGATTGGTGAGATTCTCGAAGAAATCTAAATGGTTGGTTTGAAACATTTGTTTAAAAAAATGGCGATCATGAAGATAGCGGTCAAGATGATAGCTTTGTGAGGGAGGACGTTGGACGGGGGATATGTACTGAAATAGATTCGGGGATCCTATTACTGGGGGGTCACTCGTGCGGGGTGGTTTGTTATTTTTGTCCTTTACTTGAAATTTCTTCTTTTGTTGAAATTGGCAATTTTCTGCTATAATTGAAAGATATGGTTTTCTCGGTGTTCGTAGTTGTTGTTTTTCGAAGTTAGTTTAGACTTAGTAAAAATGTTATTGAGTGATGTCAGGTTTAGATGTGTGGTGAAAGTTCGACTTTCGAGGTGGACACGCTTTGGGGATAGATGTGTCACAGGCATGAAGGCGTCTTTGGCCTGAAAAGTGTAAAGGTTTTGTGGTGTGGCACTGTGACACGAAGTGAAAAATTGTGAATGAAAAGGTGTCGCGTGAAGTCGTTGTTTGATACAAAATCTAACCTGTTTCACCATGAATAACAAATTTACTAGAGTCATGGGTGGTGGGACGAACACATATCGAGAATATTTTGACTGTTAGTGGATGTGGAACGCTTAATGTGAAATTTTTTTATTGTGGCGACGATATAGAGCTTGTGTGGCTCGAAATTGGATTTGTGTGTTAAGTCGCGCACTAGTAATTGTTGCCAATTGGAGAAAGTAATGTGAGGGTGTTGTAACGTTTGTTGAGAGAGATGTATGGTTTATTAATTATGCATGTAAAAGGAAGGTACGAGTGAGTGTATTTATCCTCGAATATTAACTTGTTTTGGGGAAGGACAGTTATTTTTCTATTTGTGATTTTGAAGATATTGTATCCCAGGAGAGAAATCACAAAATATTTCTGAAATTAAAAAATGCGTTTCACCTATGTTAATTTATATTTAAAATTTGAATATATTTTTTAAATCGTTGATTATCGGTGGTACAAAATATTCTCAGAAGGCCGAGAAGATGTGAACGACGAAGAGCGTGCCGGACGCCCGAACACTTCAACAACAGACGAAAAAATTAATGAAGTGGAGAAAATGATATTGGCCAATCGTCGAATCGCCGTTAGAGAAGTTGCTGAGGACCTAAACATATCGATTGGCTCGTGCCATTCGATTTTTATCAATGATTTGGGCATGAGACGGGTCGCCGCGAAATTCGTACCAAAATTGCTCAATTGCGACCAAAAACAGCATCGCATGAACATTGCTAATGAGATGTTGGACTCTGTCCGCGACGACCCAAATTTGCTCCAGAGGGTCATAACTGGTGACGAAGCGTGGGTTTATGGTTATGACGTGGAAACCAAAGCTCAATCATCTCAATGGATGCTGCCGCACGAACCAAGACCGAAAAAAGCGCGCCAAGTTCGGTCGAATGTGAAAGTTTTGCTGACAGTTTTCTTCGATTGCAGGGGCGTGGTGCATCATGAGTTCTTGCCACAGGGTAGAACGGTCAATAAAGAATATTACCTGCAAGTTATGCGCAATTTGCGCGAAGCAATCCGCCAGAAACGCCCGGATTTGTGGAAGAACAAAAATTGGCTTTTGCACCACGATAACGCCCCTGCTCACACATCGTTGCTTGTGCGCGACTTTTTGGCCAAAATCAACACACTAATGATGTCGCAGCCACCGTATTTCCCAGATCTGGCCCCCTGTTACTTTTCTTGTCCCCTAAACTGAAGAGACCCATGAAAGGACGACGTTACGCCACACTTGACGAGATAAAGACGGCATCGAAGGAGGAGCTGAAAAAGATTTTTAAAAATTGATTTTTTGAAGTGCTTCGAAGATTGGAAAAACCGTTGGCACAAGTGTATAATATCTCATGGGAATTATTTTGAAGGGGACAAAATAGGTATTCATTGATAAATAAATAATATTTGAAAAAAACACAAAAGTCGCGATACCTTTTGAACACACCTCGTATATCTAATTGCTCAATGACAGAAGACACATTATTTTATTTTTTCCTTTTTAGTTCATTTAAATAAAAGCCTTTTTAAAAATATGTATTCTAATTTATTAATTATTAAGGGATCAATTCATATATTTTCTTTGTTCAATTAGAACCTTTTCGAATCATCAATAAGTTAACTTATTTTCTTTGTCTAGCACCAAAATCATTTCATTATACCTTTTAACCAAATAGGCATATTTTTACTTTTTAAATAATTGTTTGTTCAAAGATTATATATATTTTTTTGAAATGATTGTTAAAATAAAAATGCTCATAAATGACGATTGCGGAATGTCTTCAGACTCGCCCTCTGCAGAGTATTCCAACACCGTCCGGGTGTTCTTGACCCACGACCATCGGGAGAAGTTTCGTCCAAACACCAAGCTGCAACTGGCAGTCCACTCTCCCTTCGAAGTACAGAATCCTTTCGTGGAGGGGAAGTCTGTAGACCCAGGCAAGATTGTAGTCTGCAAGTACCGTCTAGTGAGTACAGGAGTGTGTTATGGCAGGCATGTTTAGACTCCTGTGCTCCAGTTCGAGATGCATCGTCTACCTTGGCCCTACCCGACGGACTGCCGGGACTACACTGCCGCGGGGATTGCCACTGGGCCGCTCTCACGCCGGGTATCCTATATCACAGATTCGTATACTGACGCCAACATCGCGCACACTGAACCTTCAGAGAAAATCCTATCAACATTGCTTAATTTACTTTTATATTACAACGGTTTCCATCATATTTAAAATTTGCCTAATACCATCAATAAGATAATGTAAATCTCTAAAATATACATCTCTTAATTGCTTGGAAATAAGGATATTTGTTTGATGCCATATTAAGGTTTCAAAATACTCAATTGGTATATGGTTCAGATGGGGATAGGAAACTTCAATGCATCAATATATACTATTCCGACGATCTTATACAAATTCAACATGAGTGAGCCAGAGAGCCTTGTTAGCACGTACATGTGATTTAGAGAGAACAAAACATATGCCCTCCATATTGTATATAGTTCTTACCGAACTTGAAATGTAGTACTTTATGTAATTAGGCTCACCTTGCGATGAAGAGATAATGGTTCCGGAACAAATTGCACCCATTTTAGTGCCTAAATAAGAATATATCTCATTTAAAGTTTGTAGAAACACGATGAAAGTCTCAAAAAATCGCCGCGACTCCGTAATGTTGGAAAATTATAACTATTTCCCGCTTTTTCTGAATAATGATACAAAATTTCAGAATAAGGCAACAGAGTAACTATAATAAAATATAAAACAAAAACGACGGAAGCTATGAGATAGAATTTTAAGAAAAAGGCCAATTGTATTTTACACCTAAATCGTCAGAAAGCTAATCCTCGCTATATTTTAAACGTAGTTGAATGTTCCTGTAGGTGAAGATTTTAACACTCAGGGAAGACATTTGGATATAATGGTTCGTGGCACCGAGTCAGCCATGATGCGGAGAATCATTAGGTTGGTTCTCTGGTTCGTGGCACCTAGTCAGCCATGAGGTAGAGTACCATTAGGTTGGTTTTCTGGGTTGTGGCACCGAGTCAACAATGAGGTGAAGTACCATTAGTTTGGCTCTCTGGTTCGTGGCACCGAGTCAGCCATGAGGTGGAGAACCATTAGGTAGGTTCTCTGGTTCGTGGCACCGAGTCAGCCATGAGATGAAATACCATTAGGTTTGTTCTCTCGTTCGTGGCACCGAGTCAGTCATGAGGTGGAGTACCATTAGGGGAGGTTCTCTGGTTCGTGACACCGAGTCAGCCATGAGGTGGAGTACCACAAGGTTAGTTCTCTGGTTCGTGGCACCGAGTCAGTCATGAGGTGGAGTACCATTAGGTAGGTTCTCTGGCTCGTTGCACCGAGTCAGCCATGAGGTGGAGTACCACAGGTTGGTTCTCTGGTTCGTGGCACCGAGTCAGCCATGAGGTGGAGTACCACAAGGTTGGTTCTCTGGTTCGTGGCACCGAGTCAGCCATGAGGAGGAGTACCACAAGGTTGGTCCCCTGGCTCGTGGAACCGAGTCAGCCAGGAGGTGGAGTACCACAAGGTTGGTTCTCTGGTTCGTGGCACCGAGTCAGCCAAGAGGTGGAGTACCACAAGGTTGGTCCTCTGGCTCGTGGCACCGAGTCAGCCATGAGGTGGAGTACCACAAGGTTAGTTCTCTGGTTCGTGGCACCGAGTCAGCCATGAGTTGGAGTACCACAAGGTTGGTTCTCTGGTTCGTGTCACCGAGTCAGCCATGAGGTGGAGTACCATTAGGTTACCTGTGATACCGAGACAGTCTGCGAGTACCGCAGTTTGAATGCCTGCCTTCCAATGGAAGTGAAAGGGTAGGGTTTTATTAGTTTGGTCGTTTGGCCTGTCACAGAGGCAGTCACTTGGTGGTCTTCAATTAGGTTAGTTTTTTTACTTGAGGTGAGTCACCGAGCCAGTCGCGGAATTTCAGGCCTGCATCGAGAGCTGTATCTCTGAGAAGACCATTTCAGCCTGCGGATGTTTTCCATTCGGTGTGCTGACCCCAAGCGACCATGAGTTCTGCAAGCCGGGTAAGCATCCACCGATGACTCCGAGTCTCAGTCTGTGACATGCCTAATATACTATATATTCCATAAAATAAATTACATTTTTATATAGAACATGCTTAAAATCGAACAAGTAGTCTCGAAAGAATATATGCTTATACTTAAGTATGAATATAAATTACAATATAACCTATTTTGAGAAACATAAAATAACACGAAATATAAATTCTCATATATAATATTAACCAAAATTCATATAATTAGGTTTTTTTCAAGAATACTTTTCATGAAAATGTCTCTTTTAAAACTTGTGGAAAAATTCTGTTTGTTTTTTATGGTTAATTCATCATTTCTTTTATTTACCTATCAGTGCTAAAATCTGTTAGAAAGTTAGATGAACAAAAGAGTGACAAGTTCTTAAATCGAACAAGCAGCGTTCTAGTCAAAGCTTTATTTCTTTTATTATAAAAGTCAAAATGTGTCTGTCTGTTTATCGATAAACTACAAAATTACTGGAGTGAATATATACTGATTTTACCTGTGTCACGCCATTCAACCCTGGGAAAGGTTATAGACTGATTATTTTTATTCGTTGCAATTTAATTTACACATTTATTTATCCACGCGCCAATTAACTCGTAATCAGCTCCACGCACGGCAATTTTCAGAATTACATTCCCACCTATTTTGAATTTACATTTTATTTTTATTCATTCGTAAATTAAATTTTCAAATTCCGCTGTTAAACTACACATTTTAATGTTATATTTTCAAATATTTGCTGTTAAAAAAATATTATGTTTATACTTGTATTATATCGTAGTGTCTTTATGAAACTTTAAAATGTCTTAAAGGTATATATAAAATCAATTTATATTAACCAAAAATGCTGTCTTTATTAAAATAAAAATCCTCTTTCTTGTTGAGTTATGTTTATCTAGGATAATAATAATGATTCAATGTTGTTACAATAAAAACTTTATAAAAAAGGAAGAGAAAGCCCATATTAAACAAAATCCCAATGACTTAAAATACGAGTTAAAAAAGTACATTTATATGCTACTTATATCCAATTAAAAATATTCACAATTCGAGAAAAGTAAAATATATTCAAAGAATAAGTTACAACTGATATAAAATTTGGGCAAAATTCAGTGACAAATATAATTGATTTAGTTAAAACACATTTTTATTCTATATATATTCGGTTAAAAATCCACTCAGGCAAAACCTGGGCGTTGACCGGGTCATTCTTCTAATACAAGTAATTTATATATGTACAATTAAGATGAAAATTAAATTTTAAAAAAAGACTTGGGTTAATTATAAATTTTTCGCACTCAAAATTAGATGTTTGTGACAGATAAAGAGAAATATAAGTACAGGGATTTAAAATAGCCGAATGAATTTTAATATTTAGTGTTCTTGTTTGTATTAAAAAACGTGGGTCTTTACCGTGTGTCTATACATGTGGCCACTTGGGAAGAGGACTACGTCTGCATGGCGAACGTGGATGTCTCCGCCTGCTATTCCGACTGCAAAACGGATTGCGTGTAAGTACACTGTCTTACTGTCTTAAGTAAGAGAATCGATTAAAATATTATTATTTTTTATACAGGTACAAGATATTTAGGGATTTCAAAATGATCTTCTTCTTTATTTGATACATAGCTTGGAAAATATTTCTAGACATCGAAGGCCTCACAATAGGCCTCCTCATGAATGGTATTTAGAACATTGTTGAAAGCCTTATTAAAGTTTTAACAGTGTCAAAATAATTACCTATTATTGTAGTTTTCAAGCTTTTAACTAACTAGCTTTTAAAATATATATTTTAATTTACATGTAATCAACTTTGCAGGAAAAACGAATTGACAAAAAAATAGCTCTTCTCTTCGAGAATTTCAAAAATATATTCTCTTTATATATATTATTTTAATTTGCAGTACATGGGCCCCCTATCTTTTTTATTGGTTACTTTAGCCTTTGTTCTTGCCGTGCGCAAAAATAAAAATGATTATCTTTAGAGCTTTTTTTTTTAATTTTAGAATCTTATATTCTGATAAGTCTGTATACCTAAATTGGATATAATGTCAAGGAATTGGTATATATTTATTTGACCACACCTCCACCACCAGATGAAAACCCAACCAGGTTAATCTCCTCTTCACCAGTTTCCATCACAATATCATTTTCAGAAATACATCGTTTTTGAATTTTACCTTCGCTGGATTTTATGATATTATATATCATATTATATCATCTTGGCTTATTTTATAACATCTACTATTTTGAAGAAACGATGCCTCGAGTCTGAAGGAGAACATCTGTATTTGGCGAATCTTCCATGTATATACACCCCGATAAACTAAAATTTATTTGCCACATTAAAATATTATTTATAAGTGTGCCACGTTTTTATTTTTAAAACGCTAATTTTAGTTTAGTAAAACTTTATTTTTAAAGTTTATTATTTTAAAAGTGAAATGTTTGTTAATGAAATAGACATTTTGCCTAAATTCATTTATTGCTGCTTTCTTTTACAAGCCATTTGTTTATGTGTATTTTTACATATCGTTTTTATTGAGTTTTTACTAATTTAGTATGTACATCATTGACTTTTGATGAATGAGAAAAAGAAATTGAAAATAAACATATGAAAAATTAAAGTAACATTTTAAAGGAATTTATGTACAATTGAAAATTGTTTCTGTAACGTCTCATATTCCCCTTCTTGAAGCATTTATTCTCGGGTAATAAATGGTCGAAGTTGAGATATGTGAACGCGTCTTGCTTGCTCTTGGTCTTTCAGAGAGATATCGTAGGTTACATCAGATACCTTTTTTTGAATGACAAATGGTCCTTCATAT
This sequence comes from Cordylochernes scorpioides, assembly GCA_030710605.1. Classification (NCBI taxonomy): domain Eukaryota; kingdom Metazoa; phylum Arthropoda; class Arachnida; order Pseudoscorpiones; family Chernetidae; genus Cordylochernes; species Cordylochernes scorpioides. The sequence continues at coordinate 26,798,747 of CP092870.1, read as the reverse complement.
TTTGGTGATGTCTTGATGAGACGAGGGTCGTTGAAGGCAATTTTTCTTATGACTAAGTCTCCTTCTTTAAAGACATACTTGGGGTGATGGCTATCGTGTTTAATCTTCCACTTACTTCTAAATTGTTCTGTCCGCAGGCTAGCTTTCTTCCTGGCTTCTTCAATTGTAATTGGAGTTTGGTCGGCAAATTCGGGTACATTACCGATTCCATACATTAAGAAAAGCGGTGAAAAACCAGTCACGTCATGTGGTGTGGAATTATAATTTTTGACAACTTGCGGTAACAATGTGCTCCATTTACATCTAGGTTTCTCTAGAACAGCTATTCTCAGTTTTGTCATTATCGTATCATTTAATTTCTCACAAATGCCATTGCACTGAGGATGATAAGGCGAAGTATATGTGTGTTTAATTCCTTGTAAAGAAAGAAATTTGTTGAACTCTTTTGATATAAAATTTTTGCCATTATCTGTTAAGATAGTATTGATCGAATTAACAGATTTGATTATCTTATCAAGACATTGAGTGACAGCTTGAGCAGTGTTTGTTATTGTGGGATATGCCCATAGATAACGAGTTGCGTGATCAACAAAAACTTGAATGAATTTATGCTTTGTGTTAGCTGCTGCTGTTCCCAGTACAATAGTGTCACAACCGATCATTTGTAATGGTTGGATATTTGACGTTGGAGTGATCATCTCTCCTAAAGTTGGTTCATGTCTGACCTTCACTAGTTGACAAGATTTACAAGATCGAACATAATTCTTGATATCAGTTGTTATTCCTTTCCACCAATAACATTGAGTTATAAGTTTGCATGTTTTGGTTATTGATGGGTGACTCAATGAATCGTGATATTCTTCCAATATTTTTTTGGTAAGCGAGTTTGGGACAACTGCTTTAAAAACTCCTTTTTGTTTGATCATTACCACACCGTCGTGAGTGTGGGAATTTTTCAAGAAACTCAAATCTGAATTTTGTTGGTGTTCTTGAAGTTCTCGAGTTGCAATGTTAACAACTGGGAGTCTTGATAAGGCGTCAACATGAGTTTGTTGCTTTCCAGAACGATGAACGATGTTACATGATATCGAGGATAAACTAAGAATCCATCTAAAATACTTAGGTTTCGGTTTCTTCATGGTGAAAAGCCATTGGAGCGCCGCATGATCAGTGATGATTTCAAATGGTTGGTTTTCTATGTATACATGAAAGTGATCAGTTGCTTGTATTACGGCTAGGCATTCCATCTCATAAGCAGAATAATTCTCTTGGTGTGGTTGCAGTGTTTTGGAGTAATAAGCAATTACATGTTCCTCATTGTCTGGACCAATTTGTGTTAGGATTGCTCCAATTCCATATTTGGAGGCATCTGTATAAACTTTAGAGGGGTAGTCAGGGTTGTAAATAGCAAGGACAGGTTTTGTAGATAGTGCCATTTTAAGTTTAGCGAATGACTCCTCTACTTCCTCATTCCAGATGAAGGGCTGATTCTTCCGAGTGAGTCGAACCAAGGGGAATGAAATTTTAGAAAAGTCCTTCACAAATTTTCTGTAATAATTTGCCAATCCCATGAACTGACGAACCTTCTTTACAGTATTAGGTCTTGGAAAGTCTTGAATAGATTTTACTTTTCCTGGATCAGGTTTTAATTGATTGTGACTGATGATATGTCCGAGGTATTTTACTTCAGTTCTTCCAAAAATACATTTCGACAATTTTAATTTCATGTTGTACTGTCTTAATTTGTCAAAAACTTTACTAAGAAGCTCTATGTGCTCTTGCCATGTTTTCGTGTACACCAATATGTCATCTTGGAAAGAGCAAGTTCCTTTCCATAATAATTCACCTAGAATATGTTGGATTATCCTTTGAAACGTTGAAGCAGCATTTTTTAAACCAAAGGGCATCACTAAAAACTCATAATGACCATCGTTTGTGACGAATGCAGTTTTTTGAATAGATTGCGGGTCCATTTCGATCTGCCAATAACCCCATGCAACATCAAGGGTAGAGAAGAATCTGGATCCATGCAATCGATCAAACATGTCCTGTATGTGAGGTAGGGGTTGCCTGTCATCCAGTGTGATCTCATTAAGACGTCTGTAATCAATGCACATCCTTTTGTTTCCATCCTTCTTGGGAACCATAACAACAGGAAATGCCCAAGGAGAATCTGAAATTCTTATTAACTTGTGTTCGAGAAGTTCTTTAACTTGTTCAGCTATCTCTTCATACTCTTTTAGAGGACGACGATAGGGTCTAAGAGAAATTGGTTGTTCACTTTTCGTGATGATCTTATGTTGTATAGCTACTTTTCCCAAATCAATAGCATGCTGAGAAAATACATTCCTATTGTGTTCAAGTAATTCTTTTAATTCATGTTCTCTTATCTCTTCTAGATGATTTACAAGAATTGGATTTTGTAATCCATCAATTTTGGTGTAAATTGTTTTGTCTTTGACATCTATTAAAAGATTAAAAAGAGATGCAACATCTAATCCGATCAAGAGTGGATATTTAAAGTTCTTCATTACATGGAGAGTTACAGGTTTAATTAGTTTATCTATTCTTACCTTGGTCTGAAGGCTTCCACATGTCCTGGTAACACCATCCGCTTGGCTGATGTGAATGTCTGAATTTGGTTGAAGTTGAAGACGGGTTCGCTTGAACAATCGCCAATTGATTATTGATACTGTTGCACCAGTATCCACAAATGCTTGCGCAGGAATTCCATTTACTTCAACACTTATGTTGATAAGCTTGAAAGCTCCTTGTGTAGGGGTATTTGTCAAAGTACTTACATTCAACAATTCCGGGGCTTGGCATACTTGTTTCACTGAAGTGTTTTGATTAGGCCTATCCTTTTTATAATTAGGATCATAATCCTCACAATCTGTGACCCAATGTTTAATTTTTATTCCCTTTTTCGAACATATTGGACACCAGAATGGGCAAACATTTTTTCTATTATCATTATTTTTTGTCGCGAGATGTATTTTGTTTTTAGGCTTAAACTGAATTGAAGCCCTATTTTGTTCAATTGAAGCTGCGATATGGAACCATTTCGTGGTGTCAGTTGGCTGTGCAGCCACAATTAAATCTTTCCAATCATTTGGAAGTCCGTCTGTTAATAAATGAATTTTTTCCTCCTTCGTTAGATGGGTTTGATTTAACAGGCGAATTTTATCTTGAAAATAATTTTCTATTGATTCTTCTCGTTTTAATCTTCGATGTGATGCTGAGACAATTGGATTTGCGTTGTATGAACCAAATCTTTGAATCAACTTTTCCTTTACAACTTCCCATCTTTTTATTGCAGGATTTGAAATAATCTCGTCTGCGTACCATTCAAGTGCTGAATCTGTCAAGTAGTACATAAGATTTTTGATTTTTTCATCTTCTTTTAAAGAATTATTTTCAAAATCATATAATTTGATCCATGACTCAGGCCTAATTGCCGACTTCGAGCCGTTGAACTTTTGCAACCGGTTGTTTGGATTTTCCGCCATTTTCTTTTTCCGTATCCTTTTCGACTGCGCCAAATGCCACGTTTTTATTTTTAAAACGCTAATTTTAGTTTAGTAAAACTTTATTTTTAAAGTTTATTATTTTAAAAGTGAAATGTTTGTTAATGAAATAGACATTTTGCCTAAATTCATTTATTGCTGCTTTCTTTTACAAGCCATTTGTTTATGTGTATTTTTACATATCGTTTTTATTGAGTTTTTACTAATTTAGTATGTACATCATTGACTTTTGATGAATGAGAAAAAGAAATTGAAAATAAACATATGAAAAATTAAAGTAACATTTTAAAGGAATTTATGTACAATTGAAAATTGTTTCTGTAACGTCTCAAGTGAAATAAAATTTCACATTTTAAAATACAGGAGATAATCAAAGGTAATACTGAAAAAAAACGTAAACTGTATAACTGTGATAGGAGAACCATGGCTAAAGTCGAGTTGCCTTTTGAAGTTCAAATTGTTGAACAGATCATATAAATTATGTAAATGTGCGATATCTTTCTCTTTAAGTGAATTTCTTCAGCAAGAAGGAAACAAACAGTTTAAATTGATTTTAAATCATTCAGATATAATACTAAAATCAGTCCTTTTTATAACAGATATTTCCTCTCTTTTTAAAAATTGTGTCCATATTTAAATAATAGATATATATATTTCTATTTTAAAATTAATATTTGAATATTTAGATGAAACATAAAATAGGATATATTACAGTATGTGTGTAAGCTATTGAATCTACTTTATAGTGCTATTTTTAAGTTTAGATATAGAAGAACCCCTGTCAAACAAGGTCCTGTTGTGTGCGGTCAACACCACGTATTTTACCTTATCGCGGTTGGGCTGTTGTTGCAACCTGCGGAACATCGATTCGGTCTAAAGACTCAATCTATATAGCTATTCTGCTATTTAGATGGTCTTTTGAAATGACCAGTTATAAGAAGAATGATTAAATATATAGAACATTTACGCAAAATTAAATAAATAACTTATGATGGTAAGAGAGATTGAGTGTTATTCATTTAATTTTATGTACTACATCGTGCATAAAATGAATGAAATTTGGTTTACAAAATAAAAATTGTATTAAAAAATTCCATGAATTTTACAGATTTATTTATGAATATCATAGATGTGGAGAGCATTGGTCTTACTTCATCTAATAGAAGGCGGAAAAGATAAACACAAATAAAATTCTATAACGAAATTTGAGAAAACAATCACCCACATTTTTATATTTTATTTTATTCCTAAACACATATATTTGCATAGTTATTAACTTTAATTAATATATATTTGAGGTATATATTCAATATATCGACGGCCTGCACGTTCTATGTTCACAGGTCGAGTTAACATAAATATAAAATTGAATATTTATCCTTTAAAAAGTCGAGACCAGGTCGCTGAGACTTCATATATAAAGAATTGATGCGCTGCTTTTGTGAACTTAAACATATTTATGCATTAAGTAAACGTTTTTGTTGCTTGAATGAAAACTATTTATTTTAATTTTAAACAAAAATGTTGCACAATTTAATAAGTAAGGGTAAAGCATTCTTTAATCAACCTAGTCTAAAGCGAAATATTAAATTATATTAAATATGAAATATGTAGAATGAATTTTGCCTCTTTTTACTATTTATGTGGATGCTTAAGATAACTTTTATTTTTTTACAAATTTAAAAACAATAAAGGATAATGAAAGGATCTTTAATCATAGGTGGGTAAACTTCCCAGAAGTTTCGTCAATGTAATCTACCATACCTTGTGATAAATTCCCACAATTGTGCTGTTACATGCAGATCCTACCAATACCATTTCAGCACGTCCAACCGCAACCTGGAAGAGACGGTAACGAACGACAGCTACTGTAAGCCAACCAGGTAGTCACGTAGTGTGTGCGACAGCTGGACGTATTCTTGAGGGTGCTGAACGTGGCGGAGGGCGGCAGCGAGGACTACCAGAACCTCACCGACCTGTGAGAATCATTCCGAAATAAGACACAGCTCACACTTCATTTCGAATTAATTGGAAATCCATTCAATACAGTAATAATAAGAAAAACCTACATGGATCTGTGTGTACATGAAAAATAAACAAATTCACTAATTTATAGAAAAATATATATTGATAATTGTTAAAAAGGATTTCCACACGAAGCATGCATATTTGAAACTGGTATGGATATCCAGTTAATTGAAAAAGGGGGGGAGCAATCATTATAAATATCTTAATTATCTGTCCCTTTGAAAAATCTTTGTTTATCTTGCTATCTTGCCTATCGTACTGTCTTTCATAAATATTGCGATTAATTTTTAATATATCTCCAGACAAAGTTGAAATCTGATATTTTGCACAATCGCTCAATCCAGTTAAAAATATCATATAAAAATTGAGAGGATATTCCCAGAAATATATAAGCATTTAAAATGATTAGAATAATCATTTTGAGAGAGAATTTTAAAAATATATATATAACATCATACATATATATTGATAATATAAAATTGCGGGAGAATGGTATTCATGTACCTAAAGTGTCACTTTACCTTAAAATGCGTTAAAACCACGCATTTGGTTATAACCCCGTTAAACCTAATTGTGTTGTGATGAATAATGAGCCTCAAAAACAGTTTTGGAAAATTCAAACAAAAAGTCAACCTGTTTCCATAGTTTCGTGCTTCGTCCTTAATCAGTACAGGGGAGGCTAAGTACAAAACGTAGTACAACACCAGTTTTGGTAAATTTAGACAAAGATATGAGCTGTATATAATGGTTTCGGGCTTTGGCCCTCATCAGTATAAATGTATTTGTAAATTAAATATTTAATGCATCGAGGAACCCGATTTCGTAAAATCACAAATAAGCCTGATAGGCAACATTTCAATATATCATCATCAACCTAGCGCCTTCTATCTCTGAAAATTTGAACAACATTTAAACGTTATCTTTCTTTTTAAATACATATAATCAACCTGTTTCTACAGCCTTTAACCTAAAGTGAATAAAAATTGATATTCATTTTGGATTAAGGGCTGAATAAATAAATTTAAATTATGTATAATTCATAATAAAGGTAGAGTTAAAATTCATAATTTTCATAAGGACAACACATTTTGAGATCAAAAAGAACAAGTTACTCTAGTTTCAACAATCGAAATAGAGAGGCTGCCTTTGATATTTTACATATTATTAATGTTTAAATATGATAGAAAGGTGGTAGGCCGAATCCTTCCATATTCTGCTACGTAGGAATTGTTGGCCTTTAAAAACTCCTTGCCAATGAATTCCTATTCTCGTCTCATATTCTCAAAGAAAAGATGCATGTCAGCATTTGTTAGCAACTCTTATCTTGATTCGTCACTTTTAATGGAGCTCTCAGCTTAATCCTTGTGTACTGAAGAAATGAGCGTTATTTAAGTTTATTTTCTCTCATACACGTTTCTCGGAATTGCTCGAAAAAATCTGCTAAAAAACGAACATCTGGAACAAGATATAAATCATGATATGTTCCAAAGTTCTTATATTCAAAAGTAAAATATGCAGTTTGAGCGTGCTTGTAATATTCCTCCGCAATGTGTGTGTTGTCTTTTGCCCCGAAACACTATAAAACCTTTTCTTTTAATAAGAGGATTGCATATATAGCGCCTAAAATCAAGTTGAGTGTGAGTTAGAGTTATCATGAATAGAAAAGTGGGAGAGATTTTGTGCTATGATTTCAAACGAGGAAGATTTAAATTGGGAATTATCTGGAAAACAGAATCATTAAGTATTATTGAAGTATATCTTTTAAAAATGGCTTATCACAAAAAAAGTTTCATTTGATTTGAAAAACTTTTTTATCTAAGGTGTCATTACTATAGTAATATTTACGTTCAATTGTTATTTCATCTCTTTAATATTTTGCATTTTAGTCTTAAGAAAATGATCAGAAGCACCATCTCTGATATTTTTTTTTATTTTGGGCTTGGTAAAAGCCTAAAAATATACAAAGATGATGAATAGACGAGGAAATTATTTTACTTTTGATTCATATTTCATAATTTTTAAATAAAAAGGCATATATTGGATCAAAATATTTATTTTACCAATATTTCAGTTGGCTGAACGCCAACCTTTATCAAGGTATTATAACATTTTAAAGTGTGTTTTTAAAGTGTGTTTTTAAAATTTTAAAGACACACTTTAAAATGTTATAATACCTTGATAAGGGTTGGCGTTCAGCCAACTAAAATATTGGTGAAATAAATTATATTTTGATCCAATATATGCCTTTTTATTTAAAGATTTATTTAGGGATTGCTCTATTTTCAAAAAAAATATTTTTTTTCATAATAAGATCAGATGAATATCTTGCTTTTTGACCACCATACTTCTTGCAGAATTTTTCGTGAGCTTCTTATTATTAAGGCATGATAAATCTAGAGAGTCAATAATGACAAGTATAGAATCTTTGACATCAAATATGTCTATTTTGATTCCGAATAATGTTCTTCGTTAAGCAAGATATCGACAATTCAAGACCTTCATGTTGTGTAGTAAAGAGTGAGAAGATCTCTGAATCCTCTTAACCTTGAATAAAACGGCTCAGTGAATTTTTTACTTTTTATTTGTGGTAAATATCGAAAAAAAAAACTCCCCTTTCAACCCACACCATATGATATCCCAGTACGTATTTGATTTATATAAAGCTTTTACCCAACATCAGGGATTGGATTCTCTCGATAATCAATGGAATGAAGTGAATTTACAATGGCATATTTGAGACCATCTTCGTGAGGAGATTTTACATTAAGAATGGCATCTGTCTTTAGACGGAATGAGACGAAGAATTTCCGCTACTCAACTCCCTAAACATATTATATTTTCATGTGTTTAGCTCATAAAATATAATTTTTTATATTGCTCATTCTGACCCGCTTTTGATGGATGCTTTAACTTTGTCATAGGCCTGTATAATCAGTCAATACCATTAGTTGCAATCACTGTGCATTTCTAAAAATGATGGAATCTGTTACATTTTCACTCAGTTAGATTATAAAACATTAAGACTAATAATAAATATAATTTTATTTTTAAACATAGGTTCATTTTCAAATTTATTCTTAATATCTGAGGAATATTTCAAATTGTATCCATTGATATTCATTGTTTCATTTTGTAAATTGATAAAAGACTTGAAGTATCCATCAAAGGCCTTTTACTCTAGAATGAAATATTCATGCAATTTTTTATGATCAAATAAAAGATATGCCCGATAGAAATATTTCGAACATTCATTGCAATTAAATATTTCATATTTTGTACTTTATTTATGTGACCTATCAGAGACACAGTTTATTTAAATCCTTTTCCAAAACATTTCAATATTTATTCAATTTCACCCCATATTAACTGTGCAATTTTAAAAACTCTCGATGATACAATGTGCTAATTTCTTTCTCTTACACTTGATATCGAGTAAAGAAAATACACATCTAACTTTTAAAATGTCAAGAGAGGTGAAAGCTGGTGCTCCACATTCTCTGTAATGATTATATATATATATATGTTATATAAAAATATTTTATTTAAAATTATAATTTCTTAGATATAAATACTCTGTATAAATCGACCGCCAGAGGTCACGCTTTCTCTATAAATACTCATTGTTGTTGTTCCCCGTTGGCCACCATACCTACCATTCTTACCATACTTACCATACTTACCTCCTCACCTGCTCCTGCCATGGCTCCCTCTAGGAAGAAGAAGAAGAATGCCGAGGAGCCCCTCGTAACCCTCGCCCTATTAGAGTTGGAGAATAGCCAAACTTGCGTCATCCCGCGTATCCAAGCCTGCGGCCGCCCAAGTGGTCCTCCATGGGGAAAAATCGGCGGCCCACACAGTGGTCGTCTCTGACGACCCACAGGCTGACCCCAGGGACATTTACAAGGCTGTCCGCGCTGCCCACACCCTACCCCAAGGTGTTTGGGCCTCTCTGCGCACCAAGGGGAAGCTGGTCCTCCATTCCAGCAATCCCAACATCATCCCTGAGGTGACTACCTCCCTGGCCAGCAAGCTAACGGGAATGAAGGTCCGCCAGCAGAAGGACATCCTGCCAAGAATCTGCCTCTTCAGAGTGGATGAGGAGACCTCCAATTCCACAATCGAGGAGACCTTCCTGGCAACCGCCGCTGTCAGCCAGCTCCCCGGGAACAAAGTGGTGCGCGTGGCGCACCGTTCTGCACTCAGAAACGGGACCTGCACCGCCTTCATCGAGGTGGACCTCAAGAACTTTGGAGCCCTGGGCAACCGCGGAAGAATCGTGGTTGACGGTGTGATCCTCAACTTCGAGGCGTCCATCCGCGCCCGCGTCTGCTTCCGCTGTTGTGGCTTCGGCCACAACTCCACCCACTGTTCCAGAGCTCCCAAGTGCTTCCACTGCGGTGAAGACGGCCATGAAGGCCGCTCCTGCCCAACCAGAGCTGACCAGCACACTTCAAAATGTGCCAACTGCTGCCAAAAAGGCCTCTCAGACAACCACGAGGCGAGAGCCTCAATCTGCCCCATCCTGAAGTCCAAGGCCCACACGTTTTAGGCTTCAAAAAACCCTCCGCCTCCAACTCCTCCCGCCACCTTCTACTGGTTACTGGACCCCTGCCTCACTTCTCCCAGGCGCTGTTCCCCTGCTTTCCCAACGTTTCCACTTCCCTGCGAGTCTTCTCCTGCCGCTGCATCCTCCTATTCCTTGCCTCCTCACATCGCGCATGGGCTCAAAAATCATTACTTTTGGTTAGTAGCCCGTTAAACCACATATAAACGTTCCCCGTTGGCCTCCATCTCTTGGTGGAAATCTGATTTGAATCCTCTCAAAAGAGCCACTCAAAAGGCACAGCGGGCCTTTATAAAGGCACGCGGTGTCGTTAAGGGTGTGCTGGAGGTCTTTTACAAAAGACTGAAGGCAAGATATCGCCGTGCGAGGAGACTGGCTAAGAAAGAAGCATGGAGGGCAGCCTGCTCGCGTTGCGAAATCAGCCCTTGGGGTGGAATCTACAGTTTCATCAAGGGAAATTTTAAGCGCAAACCCCTCTCAGCTCTCCCAGTTGGTAGCGGCTTCACTGAAGGTCCGCGGGACACATTAAATCACGTATTAGATTACTATTTCGGCCGCGTCCCGCCCGATACCATGTTAGAACACAAAGATTTAAGCAAAGTCATCGCATCGTCATCTGATAACGACCCTTTGTTTACAGATAACGAGTTGTTGTTGACAGCGGATAAGGTAAACTTATCTTCTTCTCCTGGTAGTGATGGCATGCCACCTCTTCTTATCGTAAAACTAGTTAAACATTTTCGGACGTTTTTTCTAAGTATTTTCAACATGTGTTTAACCACTGGCCACTTTCCATCTACATGGAAGCTGGGGGACGTCGTTCTCGTCCCCAAGCGAAGTGGGGAAGACTTTCTCGCATCACACCGTCCAATCACGATGCTGCCTGGTTTGGGCAAGATCCTTGAGCGTCTAATTCTTGCTAGGCTGTCGTGGATGGCCGATAGGATGTGTAAAGCGCCTCCAAACCAGTTCGGATTTAAGCCTTGTAGATCTACTACAGCCGCACTCTTAAATCTAAAATCTACTATAACCCGGACGATTAAAAATAGGAAATCTTGTCTTCTTCTTTCTTTTGATGTTAAAGGCGCTTTTGACAACGTGCTCCACTCCAGTATCTTGAGAGCGTTGCACAAAAGCGTCTGTCCCAGAAACATTTATCACCTGATAAACTCGTTTCTATGTAACCGTGTTGTGAGACTATCTATGAATGGTTGTACTGTGTCGAGACGAATTTCCAAAGGATGTCCCCAGGGTTCAGTTCTCGGCCCATTCCTTTGGAATATTGTCTTTCATGAACTCCTCACGCTGGACTACAGGAATAATGTTTCCCCGCAAGCCTACGCGGATGATCTGGTCGTGGTGGTCTCGGGATGCCGACCTAGTCAACTTCCCGCGGCCCAACACACCATAGATATGATCGCTAGGTGGTGCAGTTTGCATAAACTGGAACTCAGCGTGGGGAAGTGCCAGGCTATGGTTCTCCTCAGACCACACGGGAGACTGCCTGAACCGCGCCGGGATCTGGTTATCCACGGACGGCCAATCCAATGGTGCGACTCAATTAAGGTGCTGGGAGTGAGATTTGATCAACGTCTATCTTTCTACCAGCACGTAGTTGAAGTCTGCGCCAAGGTCCGCGGCATGTTGCCGCGTTTGACCGCAGCCGCTAATCTCAACTTTGGTTTTGGTTACCGCGCCTTGAGAACTCTGTATCTGCAAGTGGTTGTTCCGGCCATTGCCTATGCCTCGGCGGTTTGGTTTCCTAATCTTTCTCAACGCTCCTTGAATGTTCTACTGAGTGCTCAAAGGCCTTTCCTAGTGAGAGCTTGTAGAGCTTTCAGATCAACCAGCAACGCTGCTCTAATCTCCCTCTCCAGAGTCCTTCCTCTCGATCTGGAAATCTTGGCTAAAACTGAGCTATACCTTAAAAAGTATGGATTGGTTGACGCTGAAATTCCACTCGAGCCTCCTCCCTTTCCACATCCTCTCCCCTACCCCCCCCCCCCCCCCCCCCCCCTATTACTCCGCTCCCAGTAATATTCCTGCTCTTTTCTTCCACGTGGCATACTATACAGATGGTTCCAAAACCAGAGATGGAGTTGGCGCCGGCGTGTACAGGTTCTCTTGTCTCGATTGTGCACCTGAAATACGTGAATCTCATGTTCTGTCCCCTCATTGTTCTGTCTTTCTGGCGGAAGCCCTTGGATTGGTTAAGGCTCTTGAAAACGCAACCACTTTACCTAATCATCTAACCTTAGGATTCTTCCTGGACAACCTCTCAGTCGTGAAGTCAGTTCTGAACTCTAAGACTGGTAATTACCTTATCGACAGAGCTCTGCTACTGATTTCGCGATTGAATCGCAATGGGAACAGATGCACCATACAATGGATCAAGGGCCACAGTGGGAACGTGGGTAATGACATTGCGGACACACTCGCAAAGCGGGGTACTGAGTCTGCTGACCCAAGCTGTTACAAACTCGCTCCTTTGTCGTTTGTAAAATCGGCAATCTACGGCCGGGCGCGTGAAGCATGGGAAAGCAGATTCCTCTCTCTAGCTCCTTCTATCCACACCCGCTTTGGCCTTACTCCAATGAGTCTTTTAGACAAAAGGTATGCGTACATCGTCCCTAGCGAGCACATTGTGGTAGGCCTGCTAACGGGACACACGTGGACGGACAGTTTCGCCCACAGGATAGGCGTCATTGACGATCCTTCCTGCCCTTACTGCGACGCCGACAGGGAAGAAACTCTGTCTCACATCGTGCTTGAGTGCAGCAGCCTTGATGCCCTTAGATTCCCCCTTCTTTCCACCTGTGCAGAAGAATTAGGGTACACTCCGCGGTCACTCAAAGACTTTATTTTCAACAGGAGCACTTGGCGAGCCTGCCTGGAGTTCCTAAAGGCCTCTGATAGACTTAAGCCACGCGTCCGCGCGGAGGATTCCGATCACCTGAGTGACTCGGACTCCTCACCTCATGGTTAACACCGGTCATTGGCGGCTGCTCGTAGACGTAACTTTGGCCTGTGCCGCTGTTTAAGATCGGTTTCGCGACCTGCCCTGCGTATGTGATCGCCCCTGACGCTGTCTCTGTAACCCAAGGACAGAGGGCAAATGGTTTGGCGATTCGACGGCGCGGGCTGCTCGAGAAATCGACTTACGCAGCGACCCATTTGAACGCGCTATGCAATCCATGGTGTACTTTTCTGGTTGGTCGTCTTAGCACTGGTACCCTCACCAGTAATCTTATCCAAAACTTTAATATATTCATTTTTACAAAAAAAAAAAGAATAATAATAAATAAATAAATAATAATAAAAAATCTATCTTTTCCCATCAGTTGCTGAATCATTCTCGCTTTATCTAATATTCTTATTTAAACAACAGCTGTCTTTCTTTTATTTTCCCTGGCCTGGGGAATCTAACCTTTTTGAACAGCCTTCGTTGCGTGCAGCACCTTGATACTTTACATCGTGCATTGCGGCTTGTCTGCCTGCTACAAACCTGCTACGCCTGCTTCAACACCATTGAACCCGTCTCTGCCACCCCCTGAACTCCGCGGATCACCACCCTGCTCCCCCCCGGTCCTCCTCTACATCCCGGCTCTCCTGGCCTCACCTGGCGATGATCCCTGGCCACCCATCCCCAGGCCCCTCCAACTATGCTTTGTATATATTCCGCTTTATGCGTCCATCGGGGCTCAAAAATCATTCATTTTGGTTAGCAGCCCCGTAAAATAAAGATATTTTCTCTCTTCCCCGTTGGCCGACCCAAAACTTTGTAATTATGTAAATAATATTTTATTTTATTTATTCTTACGCCTTAAGCCAGGCGGTACTTTTACCGAATTATGTTCATCCTAAAACTCAATTAAAGCAATCTCTCTGATCAAAACCATTTTTATTATTATTCTTTCAAGATTTTAACCACGACTGCACCGCCATAGCATAATCATCAAGATGATCCAAAACAACAGAATTCTTATCTTTTTTTTTTTAATATAACAGTTAGCCGACAGGATTTACCTAGTAATAATTGATTTTCAAAAATGCCTCCGAAAATAGAAAAGCCAACTGAGCAACAATCTTCTACAAATAATTTTGATTTACCAAAAAATGATGGACAAAGTTTTGATATAACTTCATGGATAAAGTTCTTTAACAAAAAATGCCAACAAAACCATTTTGATTAAGACTATAAGCTAAAGAATATTTCAAATTATCTTGATGGAGAAGCTTTTAATTTTTATATAGAACAATTATAAGATATAGATAATTGGGGGGAACTAGAACAAAAATTACTTTCATATTTTACAGTTAAAGATTCTAATCTATTTAGTAAATTCTTAAATTTAAAATATAATGATAAAGATGATCTTGATGTTTATTTTAAAGAAAAATCTTCATTAGCAAAAAAACTTAATTTAGATACACCCCTATTATTAGAAGCTCTTACAGATGGGATGCCAAATTACCTAAAGAAATATTTAATTGCAGCAAGAGTTAAGGAAACCTCAGATTGGATTAAAATAACCACTCAATTAAAATACTCTACCAATCAAGAAAAACAGGAACCACAATGTAAATATAACTCAGATAATCAGCAACCATTCACATGTAATGATAATAGGCAGAATTTTCAAACTAGATCATATTACCCAGCAAGGTCAAGATTTAATCCCAACTCTTCTCCAAGTCTACAACCCCAGCCACCTCCAAGGTCATCTCCAAGGTCAACCACAGCTCATCACCAGGAAGCATCCAGTAGATCAATTTACCACCCTACCCCTGCAAGATCTGCTCTTCCCATCAACTGCCCAATCAATACCATTTCCACAGAGATTGTCCACCAAACAAACATAGCCTTCCTCACAAGCAAAACATAGTCTTCTTCACAAGAAAACAGTCATCTCCACAAACAACCATAGCTTCAACAAGTCATCTCCATCTACAGCCAAATCCAGCCATCACACCTTCCGCCCAAATCCAGCCGGAATCATCCCTTCCAAGGTATTCTGTATCTTACCTTTTACATAATTTACCTAATGTCCACTATATACCAGGTATATTAGTATGAAACGCGAAAATGGGCGCCAGAGGCCGCTGTGCAACTTTATTTGAGCCGACGGTGGCGCTGTTGTAGGCGTTTTGTTCTTTGACTCACGTGGCATCAGCACACATGCAGTTTTAGAAAAATTCAAATCGTGAAAAATTTCTGGAGCCCGTGGAAAATGGCGATTTCCGAGCCAAAAAGTGCCCATTTGCGGGAAGTTTTGTTGTTCGCCTTCAACTGGAAGAAAAGTGCCACTGAAGCCCACCGAATGCTCGAGGAAGTTTACAGCGACCACGCTCTGAGCAAATCACAGTGTTACAGGTGGTTTAAAAATTCCAAAGTGGCGATTTTGAACTTGATAATGAACCACATGGAAAACCGCCCCAAAAGTTCGAGGACGCTGAACTGCAAGCTTTGTTGGATGAAGACAGTACCCAAATGAAGAAGAAACTCGGAAAACAGCTTCAGGTGTCTCAAGGTGCTGTTTCTCTACGTTTAAACAGCCTCGAAATGACCCAAAAGCTTTCCAGATGGGTCCCCCACGAGTTTAGCGAAAGGCAGCAATAACGGCGTCTGGTAACCTGCGGAGGGCTGCTCGCCAGGCATGAAAAGAAGTCATTTTTGCACCGAATCGTAACTTCTGATGAGAAATGGATCCACTTCAGCAATCCTACGCGCCAAAAGTCGTGGGGCCTGCCCAGCCAATTTCCAAAACAGACGCCTAGGCCCAATCGCTTCGGAAAAAAGGCAATGCTTTGCATATGGTGGGACCAGACCGGCGTAGTATATTTCGAGCTCCTGAAACCTGGCAAAATGGTCAATACTAGTCGCTACGAACAACAAATGCACAGTTTGAGAGAGGCGTTGAATGAAAAAAGACCGGAATGGCGTGAAAAGCACAACAACCTGATACTGCAGCATGACAACGCTCCAGCCCACAACGCAACGGTGGTCAAAAACACCATAAAAGACTTGGGCTGGGGGCTCTTACCCCACCCGCTGTACTCACCAGACGTAGCACCGTCGGATTACCACCTTTTTACATCTTTAGGACACGCCCTAAAAAAACAGGAATTTTCGAACTCAGACATACTCCGAAAATGACTTGTTGAATGGTTCGACTCAAAAGGAATAGAAATTTTCAGACAAGGAATTCGAAAATTGCCTGAAAAGTGGTCCGAGTGTATAGCTAATCAGGGCAATTACTTTGAATAAAAAATCTTCTGTTGTATGGAATTGGTGAACTTTTGAATTCACTGAAAATTTTCGCGTTTCATACTAATAGACCCTTGCCTTTAATTACTTTTCACAAATGCCCTTTTTCTTATAATCATCAAATGTTTCCACCTATCTTTTACTAATGTAATTTTCATATTGTTTTCAATGTTATTCATCATTATTCATTTATATACTTTTGTAAATATCATGCATTTTATTTTTCCTTCCTAACTTTTAATATTATATATGTGTATCATCTCCTTATGTCTTTCCAATCTATTGGTTCACAATAAGCCAATACGATTATGGAATACTTTTTTCTCTCTCTTCACCACATTTTCACTCTATACCACATTTTTGTTATCAGTATTCATTTTATGCATCATTTTGTTCTTTCCTATCTATTGGTTACCATATTTAAAACCAATATGATAAGTGAATATCACCTCTCACCTTTCTTTCTAATAATTTTATCTTTTTTTAAAGCTATATTTCTATCACTTTACTAATAATTAACCCATATTATTCTATTCACAGGGAGGAAATGTTATATAAAAATATTTTATTTAAAATTATAATTTCTTAGATATAAATACTCTGTATAAATCGACCGCCAGAGGTCACGCTTTCTCTATAAATACTCATTGTTGTTGTTCCCCGTTTTTGTTGGTTGTCGATAGTCGTTTTTTTTAGTCGGCATACATGAATCCTGCCAAGAAGAAAAAGAAGGCCTACAAGCCCATCGTGAACGTCGCCGACCTGGAGAGGGAAGATGAGATGGTGATCTCACGCAACTGCAGCATCCTGAGCTCCATTGGCCATCCTGCCCTGAAATCCCTGCATGAGGACCTGATCCGCTACATCGCCTCGCGGACTGAAATGATCAAGGCCCTCGCTACCGAAGTAGAGAACCTCACTGACACCCTCGAGTCCTTCGCAGAGTTGGACGAAATTGAGGAGGCCAACAAGCCCAAGACTGCTTGCCGCGGCACTCAAACCTGCCCTGCTCCTTCCTGCAAGGAAACCAGCTCCCAGACTGACCCAATCAAGCCCGCCACTCCTGCTCCTGCTGCTCTCCTTGCCAAGAAGCCTGCCTCCACCTTGCCTGCTCCTGCTCCAACCAAAAGGAAGCCGTCTGAGGCTCCCAACCCGCCTGCAAAGAGGACAAACCTGAATGGTCCTTCAAAACCTGCGCCTTCCCGCGTATCCAAGCCTGCGGCCGCCCAAGTGATCCTCCATGGAGAAAAATCGGCGGCCCACACAGTGGTCATCTCTGATGACCCACAGGCTGACCCAAGGGAGATGCTAAAAGCTGTCCGCGCTGCCCACACTCTACCCCAAGGCGTTTGGGCCTCCCTGCACACCAAGGGGAATCTGGTCCTCCACTCCAGTAATCCTGACACCATCCCTGAGGTGACAACCTCCCTGGCCAGCAAGTTGAATGGAATGAAGGTCCGCCAGCAGAAGGAGATCCTGCCACGGATCTGCCTCTTCAAAGTGGATGAGGAGACATCCAACTCCACAATTGAGGAGACCTTCCTGGAAACCGCTGCTGTTAGAAAACTTCCTGGGGACAAGGTGGTGCGCGTGGCGCACCGTTCTGCACCCAGAAGCGGGACCTGCACCGCCTTCATCGAGGTGGACCTCAAGACCTTTAGAGCCCTGGGCGTTCGCGGGAGAATCGTGGTTGATGGAGTAATCCTCAACTTCGAGGAGTCCATCCGCACCCGCGTCTGCTTCCGCTGTTGTGGCTTCGGCCACAACTCTGCCCAATGCTCCAGAGCTCCTAAGTGCTTCCACTGCGGTCAAGACGGCCATGAAGGCCGCGCCTGCCCATCCATTGCTGACCAGCGCACCTCCAAATGTGCCAATTGCTGCTCCAAGGGCCTTCCTGACAAGCACGAGGCGAGAGCCTCAAGCTGCCCCATCCTGAAGTCTAGGGCCCTCAAGCTCTAGGCTTCAAGGACCTTCTGCCTCCAATTCCATCTGCCACCTCTACTGGATTCCTTGCCAATTCAATGCTCCAGCCTCACTGCACCTTGGCGCTGTTCCCCTGCTTGCCCAACGTTTCCACTACCCCTGCGACACATCTCCTGCCGCCAGATCCTAGGGTCCCTTGCCACCTGACATCGCGCTTGGGCTCAAAAATCATAACTTTTGGTTAGTAGCCCGTGACACCATATTTTCTCTCTTCCCCGTTGGCCGACCCAAAATTTGTAATTATGTAAATAATATTTTGTTTTATTTATTCTTACGCCTTAAGCCAGGCGGTACTTTTACCGAATTATGTTTATCCTAAAACTCAATTAAAGCAATCTCTCTGATCAAAACCCTTTTTATTATTATTCTTTCAAGATTTTAACCACGACTGCACCGCCATAGCATAATCATCAAGATGATCCAAAACAACAGAATTCTTATCTTTTTTTTTTTAAATATAATATATATATATATATGTCGACTAAATCTGTGATGAGGTATCCAGTCGACTTAAACTGTGGTGTGAGTCCCTGTCAACTCTCGCTATACTGTGTTGACCGAGAGGAACAGTCAGGATGTGGAGTTTTCCAGTACCTCTCTGCACCTTGGAAGACCTTTAAAAGTTCTCACAAAGTACAGGCAGTCGTGGTCGAGGCAGAGTGGAAAGCTTGGGGATGTCCATACACAATAAACAAAGACACAGTTGCACTAAGAAAGTTCCGTGAACAGATAAAAGTTGAGCTAGGAGCAATAGATAGAGATAGAAGATTTCTTACTGGTCTACATGATGGATGAGGTGGACCTGGAGTACAACCGACGAGGGCTCACGCAGATGGTGAAGTGACTGTCAAGTGACTGTAAAGTGAATGTATTTTTGGCTAAGACGGGGGGGGGGGGGGGGGGGGCTTATATACCTTTTCTGAGAAAGGGAGTTTTGCATTTCACCAGATGTGAAGAGTGTGGATCGTCTGGGGAAATTTTAACTGGTGCCGTGGCAGTTTCCAACTTTAGACCTTGTTGTTTTGGGAATACTATATGCTCGATCTCTGCTTTAGTTCAACTCTTAATCTATTACAGAGTTTTATTTATTTATCCTCAGTTTGTACAAAGCACATTACATATTGTGATGTGATCAGACATTAGGTTCTACTGAGTCGACGGACACCGTGGGTGAATAACACCCTAATTTTAATGAAAAAGTTGGTGTGTGGAATTGAAAATATAAATATATTTTGAGAAATATGGGAATATAATAGAATTGATTTTTTTAGAAAATATGTTAAGACATATCTGTGTTTCCAGGCCTGTTTGAAAACAAAACCATTGTATCACAACAACTAGATCCGATGTGTGCAGAGCTGAAATACAAGGGTTTGCCATCAGCCCGTTCACCGGAGAGAAGGTGGTCTACCGGTACCAACCGAAATATACGGTGAGACAAAACTCAGGAGCCATTTTTCAAAATATAGAAAATTGAATAATAAAATAGCTCTTCTCAAATAAAAAAAAAAAGAAAAACATAATTATATAATAGAGATTTCTGCAAAATAGCTCTTTCTCAAAATGCGCATATTGTACTTTCATAGCTTCATCGTATGCATGTTTGGCGATAGATATTTTGACAGTGGAACGCTACTGAAAAGATTAGCGTGGCCTCTGCGCAAGGTTGGCACGCATGTTACATCATAAATTGTTGAGATAAGAAATTATTAGCTTGTTCTTTGGTTAGATGAGTATTATGGTATTTGTAATTTCGGTCGTAGAAATCTTAGAAATATAATTAAGGAATTTCAAATCATAATTTAAGAAAGTGCTACCTGACTTAAGTCGTAAGAATAAGGAAAATAAAATATTACACAATATTAATATAATTACAAAAGGTTTGAGCTGGGCAACGGAAAAATAGAAGAAAAAGAAGAGAATATGGTTTTACGCGTTACTAACCAAAGTGTATAATATTTTATCTAAAAAATGAATGCAGCAAGCAGATAAGCTGCAATGCACAGTAGCAAAGTACCAAGTGGCTGCACACCACCAAGGTTGTTAAAAAAAGGTTAGGTTCTCCAGGCCAGGGAATATAAAAGAAAGACAAATGTTGATTAGATAAGAATATTAAATAAAACGGGTATAATTCAACAGGTGCTGGAAAAAAAATATTTTTTTTTTGTTAAAATAAAAAAGCTTTGGCTATATATAGCTATTTGGTAATTTTACCAGTACTATATTATTGAACTTTTAGTTGATTCTCTATGAGTCTCTTCAGAGAAGTCTCAGTAAAGTCCATTGAAGCTAGTTCTATTGCTATCTTCAGTCTTGTAGGTTGTTGTCACTCCCTTTTATGCCGCTTTAATAATTTCTCTTCTTGGAGTCTATAAGAAGAGCTACGGTTATTTATTTGAACATATTCTCTATTTTTTTTAAGGTCTGAAACATTTTTTCCTTACTGATGTGCTTATTTACAGATATCATACAATGGCATTTTTTTGTCCTCAGGTATTTCATCTCTTGGTAGAGCAGCTTCGGCTATTATAGATGGTATTCTTGTTTGTTTTTTTTTTTTTTTTTTTTTTCATTTTAACTGTTGTCCAAGTGCCATCTTCGGCGATGTTTTCTTTATCAATTTGCGAAGTATAGGCTGTGGTTGGTTTTTAAGAAACTTTACTTATCCCGCTCATAGAAACATTACTCTTCTTATATTGTGATTCAATTTCCATTCTTAAGTGTCTTTTGACTACGTGATATTATATCTGTTCGGGATTCGCGATTTCATTTATTTGTTGAAGGAGTTTCAATTAATTTGTACTAGATGCCAGATCTTTCAAGAATTTCCAAAAGTAGTGTTAGTTTCGATTGTACTGAACTTTTCGCCAGAAGGACCGATCGTTGATTTGATAACAATCGGCTGCATATTGGAACAATGGTTGTTTTAGATTTAAACAATGGCTTTACGTCAATATATGGTTGGATTATATCCCAAATGTGAGACCAGAACAAGTATTCATTAAACTATATAAATAAAACATGTTTATTTAACATCTAAATATTTACAACATTTTCGATATATGAAAAAATAGACCGAGAGAGATATACAAGGTGTGTCCAATAAATAATGAGACTGGTCAAAAATAAAGAAAAATAGAATGATTAAAAAAACTTGTATTAGTATTTCAAAATAGTCCCCTCCCGCATCTATACATAATTTCATCTCTTCTCCCATGATTCAAAACATTTAGAAAAGGCATCTTTCGGAATGTTCTTCAAGACCTTTTTCGAATCCGCTATGATGGACTCTATAATGTCAAATCTCCTTTCTTTTAGAGCCATTTTGAGTTTTTGAAAGAGATAAAAAATCATTTGGAGCTAGGTTTGGGGAATAGGGAGGTTGTTTAAGTATTTGGTTGCCGTGTTTAGCCAAATAAGTCAGTACAGATGTAGCGGTGTGTGGTGGTGCATTATCATGATGGATAATCCAATTTTTGGAACTCCACATTTCACTTCTTTTCAGACGAATTGATTCACTTCACGTCTCATAATGTTTAAATAAGACTCCTTATTGATTGTTTGACCTTCCTCTAGATATTCATAATGCACAATTCCCTTTGAGTCAAATAACGTGACCAATAAGACTTTGTTTTTTGACTTGCAAAGTCGGGGTTTTTTGGTTCATCTTTTCCTTTCCACTCCATGGATTGGCGTTTTGTTTCCGGGTCATACCCGTAAACCCATGTCTCGTCTCCAGTTATTGCTTTTTCCTTCCAATTAGGGTTTTCTTCCACCATTTCAAGCATTTTTTTGGCAACTTCAACGCGATTCTCCTTTTGTTGGATTGTGAGCATTTTAGGAAAACAAATTTTGAAGGTGTCTTCTTTAACTACAAGTCTTCTTTAATTATCAATCCAACTAATGATTTTGATATCCCTGTTTCTTTCTCAATTTCCCGTAACCCTCCCTATTCGTGGATTTTCTTTTATCAAATTTTAAATTTGGCTCACCTTTACAGGGTTCCTGTGCAGAATTGGACGTCCAAAACGCTTCTCATCTTTCACCGATTCCATTCTATTTTAAATCGTGAAAACCATCTAAATGTGGTGGGTTAATTTACATTTTCATTTCTAAATGCCAATTTCAACGAATCCGAAGGTTCTGAAGCCGATTTCCCAATTTTGTATCAAAATTTAATACAAATTCGTTGTTCGAATTTTCTATCCATTACAAATTAGAAGTTGTTATGCAAGGCGTTCTTTTTACAATTTATCGACTGCGCGCGCAATCACGTGATGTGATATACCGCAGTGTAGCTGAAGCTTTCTATTTTTTTATAGACTTTTCAAAAAAAATTATCATTTCATATTTTCTTTGTTTTTGACCAGTCTCATTATTTATTGGACACACCTTGTAAACAGAATATTTACGAAAGGAAATTATGACGTAACGTGATGAATTACCAGGTAGGACATCACGGAATATTACGTGACAATACACCTGTTAGTTTTGTGTTAATAGATAAAGAATAAATTCCAAGTACGATGCTTATCCTCTATCTTCGCTTTCGGCTATTAAAGCTATATCTATAGCACAATTGTTAAGACATTCGGTGAACGGCAGCTTTTTCTTATTTTTATTTTTTCAATTAGCAATTCGAGTCCGTTTACATATAATACAGAGGGTGTTCACACTTATAGCGCAAACAAGTTTTATTATAAAATATTAAAAATTAACACCATATTTGAAATTTTTCAAATGTTCTATTTGAAAGCTTTTTTTTTTATTTACAGAACGGCACCTGATTTTCCACGATAGCAGACCTTTTCTGATCATGGTCATACTCAAAAGATCCCATTCTTCCTTTACCACTTTCCAGAGACCTTCAATTGTCCTAGGGTGTCTCTTTCCAAGTGCTCTTTTAAGGCATCCAAAAATGCAAAAATCCATCGGTGCTAAATCAGGAGATTTTTACAGGAGTTCTGTTCTTTGGAATAGTGTTCATTCCTGTACTTTGCCTTAGATATTCCAAATAAGCTTGGGTTGAATATGAGGTATGACTTGTGGCGTTATAATGGTGAAACCAGACTTTGTTGCTCTGTTTTCCATAGATAGAGGGAATATCATTTAAAAATATAGGTTCTAAAATGTTGTTTTGGTAGTACTCCGAGTTTATTTTGTCATTTCTTTCAACTTTTCTCATTTTAAATTTTTCTTCATATGATATACCGCATGTCACCATAAATCCTTTGGGGTAACTTTCGGCACATCCCTCCAGCCAAATTGGCCTAGATTTTTCCACCCTTTTTTGATAGTATATAGCTCTTTTTCTGTCGAAATTGGTTAAATATACCCATGCTTCGTCATATGTAATAATAAATTTTCATCTATCAGCAGCCAATAAATTTTCATAAAAATATCTGCTGATAGTGTATCGCTGACGAATATGGCTCTGAAACAATTTGTAAACCGCATGTTTTTTTGTAGCTTTTAGGCCTAAATCTTTATTTATTATTTTATTTATTGTTGACACTGGTGTTCCTATTAATTTGGCTATATCTCTTTGTGGCATAGGATTTTCTTTTGTAATATATGTTTTCACTTTTTTGACAGTTGCAGGAGTTCTCACAGATATAGGGTGATAATCCTTTGTCCATTTCTCCGTAGGTGCTTTGAACAAAAACTTGATATTTTTGTCGTGAATAATATTATAAATACCTTTTTTAGAAATGTTTATATCATCTTGTTTGCATATTTTAATTATGTCCAAATAGGTAAGATTAGCTCTGGAAAGTGGTAAAGGAAGAATGGGATCTTTTGAATATGACCATGATCAGAAAGTGTCTGCTATCGTGGAAAAGCAGGTGCCGTTCTGTAAATAAACAAAAAGGCTTTCAAATAGAACACTTGAAATTTTTCAAATATGGTGTTAATTTTTAATAGTTTATAATAAAACTTGTTTCCTATAAGTGTGAACACCCTCTGTATTTTATTCATTGATATCCATTTTTTCTCTTTATGGTAGCTATTAACCGGTAGTGGTTTAGAGAATTTTTATAGCATAATTGATGGGGTTGAGGTTGGATATTTTCAGATAATTACTATTTTTCTTGTTCGCGGCAATTGAGAATTGAGTTCATTGGAATGCACTTTTTGAACATTGAAGAATAAACTATTATGGTTTGTAAAACCTTAATTGAATTTTAATAAAGTGGAGACCCTTGCCAGTTATCTGTGAGCTATCCCTTGCAACTTATGTATTTCGGTGGTATTGATTTTTCTTTAGTAAATTCAGATGTGTAAATTGGAGCTTCCTCTACTTAGCCCTTTGAGACATTTCTCTAAATTCAAATATTCAGTGGTTAGGTTTTGCACCTGTATCATTGGCCTGGATCTCTATAGCCGTGTATGCCTCAATTCTATAATTTGTGATGCAAATATCAGGGTTTTATAAAATTATTTATTTTTAGCCCTTTAAAGCGCCGTTTAATAAGTGGCGCTACAAGTAACTATAATCAGGAACAAAATTCTGAACAAATCGTTATAATGATCTCTTATTATTTCTCTCTCTTTAGATACAATTTTTCATTCTATATATTTGGATTTAAAGAATCAAAACATAAAGCCTTCGTATAACTGTTTATTTTCGTTTTATTATGATGATAATTAAATTATTTCAAATTTTTATTTTAAATTTATATATATTTATATATTCTCAGAAATATTTATTAATAATTTATGTGAGCAATAGTTACCCAGAAATTATTTGAAAAAGTAAAAAATAATATCAGGTAAAAAGTTTCTTTTTAATTTGAATTTGCAATCTTTCGAGAAAATATACTGCTCTTCAACGGGCTTCTATGTACAATCTATAAATAATATACACAGTGTGGCAAACAATTTTTAAGAATGGGTTTGTAAAATAAAACAGAAACAAGCTAATTAAATTTCTCCTATTTCTTATTCAAAATAATCCCCTCCGGATTCAATACATATGTTACAACGATTTAATAAGGAATTAAATGCCTCTTGCAGGCCACTTTGAGGAATCGCCTCCAAAGTGCTCGTCGCAGCTCTCTGGATGGTCGGGATATCATAAAAAAAAAAACCTTTTAACTTCAATTTTATTTTTGGGAATAAATAAAAGTCACATGGTGCTAAATCAGGCGAGTACGGAGGATGATTCAACACACAGACATTATTTTTGGCCAAAAAGCGACGAACAATGAGTAGGGAGTGACTCGGTGCATTAACATGCAGCAAACACCAACTGTCTTCATCGCGATATTCTGGACGAATGCGACGAATTCTGGCAATCAAACGTTTCAAAACGTTTAAATAATACTCTCCAGTAATGACTTGTCCAGCGGGAACAAATTCTTTGTGGATAATAACTCTACTATCGAAAAAGGTAATCAGCATTGTTTTGATTTTTGATGGCACTTTTCGCGTTTTTTGGCTTGTGGAGAGTTTTTTGACTTCCATTCGACACTTTGGCGCTTTGTCTTTGGGTCATACTGAAAACACCATGTTTCGTCACCCGAAACAATTGATTTCAGGAAGTTTGAATCATTTTCATAGGCAGAAATGATGTCCCTGCAATGGGAATTCTCAATGATTTCTGCTCGCCCGTTAAAGTGTGTGGAACGAATTTAGCACAGACTTTAGTTTTACCCAAATCTTCATGCAGAATGGTTCGAATCGTTTCTTTGTTCAGGATGCACTGCGATTATTTGCAACAAATTCTCGCACTTTTTCTATACTTTCTGGTGTCTTCGAAGAACTTGGTCGTCCAGTATGCTTATCATCTTCTAGCGTATTTCTTCCATCCGAAAAACGTTTGTGCCAAATGAAAACATTTGATTTACTCAAACATAACGTACCATAAACTTGCTTCATCAAAATATATGTTTCCGATGCACTTCTACCAAGTTTTGCATTAAATTTAATGACCGCTCTCTGTTCCATCTCAGAATTCCGACGAACAAATATTTTTACTTTTCAAAAATCGCCTGTATGGTTTTAAAGAGTTAACCAAAATGGCTGAAACAAAGCCACGCGCTAGATAAGGCTTCGAATATATATACGCATGCACAATTTCATAACTGGCTCTGCTATTGGCTTTTATCTAGCGCGAGTCTTAAAAATTATTTGCCACACTGTGTATATATATTATTTGATCTAATATAGTCACGACCGTCAGTCGTGGCCTCTGTCACGGATAATATACAGTTATCATCGTCAGGCGTTCTTAATTCTGTCACCGTTTGCTTTTGATTCAGTGGTAGAATGCTCGCCTGCCACGCGGGCGCCCCGGGTTCGATTCCCGGCCGATGCATTTTTTTTTTTTTTTTTACAATTTTTAAAACTCATTTATATACAAGGTGCGTTCATTAATTTCCAGGACTGGTTAAAGAATAAAATAAATAAAAAAGCTAGAGAAAATATTTTCTACAGAGTTGAATATTGGACATTCGACCACACCTGACTGAAAGCACGAGTCTCGTGGCGCACGCGCCGATCTAAAAATAGAACAAAACAACTTCCTTGTAAGGTTCGCATTTCTAATTTTAAAATGGCCATTTTCGAAGAGCAGAGAATCTGCATTAAGTTTTGTTTTAAATTGAAAAAAAAGTGATACTGAGACGTATGAATTGATTAAAGAAGCTTTTGGCGATGCAGCTTTATCCCGTTCAAGAACTTTTGAATGATTTTCACGCTTCCAAAAAGGTCGGGAAAAGGTAAACGATGATCAGCATACTGGGCGTCCAAGATCATTTCGTTGCGAGGAAAACAAGATCAAAATAAAGGAGTTAATTAAATCTAACAGAAGAATTATCTTCAGTGACTGGACTATCTGTTTATTTGGGGATAATGAGGTGCTTAAGGGAGGCAGTGCGCCTTAAAACACCTGAAAGATGGCAAAACAATGACTGGATACTTCACGTCGGTAATGCGCGGCCGCACACAGCCCATGTTGTTTTGCAGTTTTTGGCCAAGCATTCAACCATACAGATCCCTCATCCACCCTATTCCCCCGACTTAGCCCCCAATGACTTTTTCCTCTATCCTAAATTGAAAATTAACTTCAAAGGACGGAAATTTGACAACATTGATATGATACAAGCTGAATCGAAGGCAACCTTGAGGAACCTCTCAAAAAGTGATTTTATCTCCTGCTTCGACAAGGCAGGAGGGGCATATTTTGAAAAATATTGAATTAGTTTTTTTATTTGTTTTATTTTTTCAAAGATACAGAGCAGTCCTGGAAATTAATGAACGCACCTTGTATTATACAAGAATGACATCCACGGCGCCAATTTATAATTGTAACGAATAGTATTTGAATAAAAGCATTTAATCGGGTAAACCCCGGGCGTTGTAGATTATAAACACAAGGTAATAAGACTACATCCATGATAAGGTACAGTTTGGATTATAGATTATAAACACAAGGTAATAAGACCACATCCATGATAAGGTACAATTTGGATTATAGATTATAAACACAAGGTAATAAGACAACATCCATGAAAAGGTACAGTTTGGATTATAGATTATAAACACAAGGTAATAAGACCACATCCATGATAAGGCACAATTTGAATTATAGATTATAAACACAAGGTAACAAGACCACATCCATGATAAGGTACAATTTGGATTATAGATTATAAACACAAGGTAACAAGACCACATCCATGATTAGGTACAGTTTGGATTATAGATTATGAACACAAGGTAACAAGACCACATTCATGATAAGGTACAGTTTGGATTATTACTATATATAGTCACGACCGTCTTTCCTCATCGGCCGCCTCTGTCACGGATAATATACAGTTATCATCGTCATGCGTTCTTAATTCTGTCACCGTTTGCTTTTGGTTCAGTGGTAGAATGCTCGCCTGCCACCCGGGCGCCCCGGGTTCAATTCCCGGCCGATGCATTTTTTTTTTTTTTACAATTTTTAAAACTCAATCATATATTATACAAGAATGACATCCACGGCGCCAATTTATAATTGTAACGAATAGTATTTGAATAAAAGCATTTGATCGGGTAAACCCCGGACGTTGCCCGGGTCATTCGGCTAGTACATATATATTGTACATAGAAGCCCGTTGAAGAGCAGTATATTTGCTCGAAAGCTTGCAAATTTAAATTAAAAAGAAACTTTTTACCTGATATAAATTTTTAGTTTTTCAATTAATAATTTATATTTCGAATAAACACATTTATTAACAGCTGCTAAGATAATTAATTAATCAAAATAGTTTAGATTCAAATAATCACACACAGCTCTCAAAAATATGTACAGGAGAAAATTGTTAATTATTATTACCACAAACTAACATGGTATTTCAATCAATATAAAAATCATCGAATAACTTATAGCTGCAAGTTATACTTTATATTTTAGCGTCCGCTATAATTACATCGGTGGTTACCTAGGTTTGCAAAGTGTATCCAGTAATGTGCTCGGTAGTTACCTTTATGTACTTGTCCTATAGAATTTAGTTATTTATTTAACTCCGGTTGAACTCAGGGCACATAAATTAGGATTTTAATACCCCTCAGTGGTTAAATGGATGTGTATCTGACCCAGGGCATCCAGTTGTTCATGTATCTCGGCGGCTACGTGGGTATCTGGCTGGGATACTCTATCTTCGAACTTGTCGACTTGTTGGAGATCATTCTACGATTCCTTGCGCTCAAGTAGAAAGCCCACACCACACTTCTTCTAGAGTTACAATAAACATTCTAGCTGCTTCGTCTCGTGTCTCATCTCCTTCAATTTATATACAGAGAGCTATAAGTACAGCTGTAAAATTTCACCAAATGTTCTATGAGATCACACGGAAAGCGGTCAAGTAAATAAACATAGGTTAGAATAAAATGTGGCTAAACATAAAATTATTTTTGAACAATATCACCCTTTGAACATAACAATAATTTTTTATGAAAATATATCGATCTATTTGATAAAAAAATGGTAATCGTTAAATTTAAAAGGAATTGTTTCAGTTTTTTTAATTATAGAAAAAAGACAAGCAGAAACATTTTATATTTTATATAATTTCTAAATATTTATTCAAATAATTATGTGTATAAAAATAATGACTATATATTTATCAGAGATTAAATATTTTTCTAGTCATCATTTTAAAAAATATATATTTGCATGCTCTCTATATGTAGGTAGTTGGCGCTCTGCGCTCCAGGAACCTGGGTTATAAATATATCTATCTATATTGTCAGGAGGACAGAGTTTCCTTGTATTCCCTCTTATCTTGACTGGACCGACCGGTCGGAGTAAACAGTAGCGCCACGGAAAAGGAGGAAAGATCTCAGTTCTCCCCTCTTGCTCTAACTGCTGGGTCGATTTGGCTCATGTAAATAGTAACTCTTATTTTATATTTAAAATCTCTCATATAACTCATTAAATAAATATTTGAAGTAATTCGAAGGCCTAGGTAATTATTTTCCCTAGCGACAATTGTGGTGGAGACGCCGGGTAACGAGACAGTCACCAGACGAAGTCGTCGCCTTCAAGGATTGCAACCAGAGCTATCTACAGTGCTTGCTTTTCCTGCTCGGAAGAAAATGGAGAGAGAAGAAAACCGACCATTCTACCATCAGTGGAGAGATCCGGCTGTCTTCTCGGGAGAATGTGGGGGAGATTCGCAGCGTTGGCTGAGCGACTTCCAGCGTGTGGCACGTTACAAGTGGGATGACTCCATGTGTCTGGCCAACGTCATCTTCTACCTCACTGACACAGCGAAGTGCTGGTTCGAAAACTTCGAGGAAATCTTGAATCGTGGGAGGAATTTAAGATGAAGTTTTGTGAAATATTTGGGAACAAGGAAGACACGGCTAGAAAAGCCGAGAACATTCTTCGAACTAGAGCGCAGACGAGCGGGGAAAACGTCGAGTGCTACATACAAGAAGTCCTTCGGAAGTAGAAAAGGTGGGCCAACTGATTAAAGGTGTAGCGGAGGAAGTGTATCAGACACTTATTGGGAAGGAAATCAGCACGGTGGACCAATTTGTTGCGTTCTGTCGCCGATTCGAGGCATTCAAGAGGATGCGTGTTGCACCGCCCAGGTTCAGCCGACTTACCCAATGTGACCACCATCTCGACCGCTGAAACCGAGAACCTAGAAGCCCTGATTAAAATAATAGTAAGAGAGGAGGCTCAGAAGTTTATGGCTCCTCCTTCTACATTTGCCGCCCAGGACATCGACACTCCATCCTTCGACCTACGGGATGTCATCCGTAGTGAAATCCAGCAGACATTGGCTCCTATCTCTGCCCCTCGTCAGCCCGAGAGCTTCCGCCCTCGGCGACAATACCTCCCCCAGAACGATCAAGGTTACCGACGAAGAACCGAAGGGTCATCAAATAAACAAAGGACTCAGTGGCGTACTGAAGATGACAGACCGATCTGCCTACACTGTGGGCGCCCTGGCCACGTTGCACGTTATTGCAGAGACAGTCGCCAAGCTTTTTGCGGATGCCAGACTTGGATGAGAAACAGTCGATTTCGGAAGACCAAGAACGGAAAATTACACCATGGACGAATCAGGAAGCGAACTATCCCAAGGAAGATTTAGTAACCCGTCGCCATACCCCCACGGCGGAAGATTCCAAGCCCCCAGAAGAACCTCACAATCCCCTGCTCGCCGTCCCAGCCGCTCACTCAGTCGCCGCAGTCAGGAAAACTAGATGGCGCGTCCTCTGGAGGTGTGGCCGCCACAGCCGAAAATCCTCCCTGCCGTATAGCCGCAATGGAAAAGAACTGGATATCTGTCAACATACAAGGACGAAATGTACAAGCTCTTGTGGACTCCGGCGCTGATTACTCAGTAATTTCCGAAGCTTTCAGACGTTCTATAAAGGCCCCAGTTTTTAAAGAAAATGGACCACTTCTAAGAGCCGCGGACAAGAAGCCTATCGTGACCCTTGGTAAGTGTTCTTTAGAAGTTCAAATCAAAGGACTCGATATTATTTTTGATTTTGTAGTAGCCGCTGAATGTAGCCACTATGTTATACTAGGCTGGGATTTCTTCAGAGCCACAGATGCCATTATATATTGTGGGAAAAACAAATTGTATTTAAGCGAAGCTGAAAAATCCTACGAATGGAAAGACCTGAAACTTTGTGCTGCTATGGACTGTGTCATGTCGCCGAAATCTTTTGGCAAGATAGTTGTCACCAACCAGGATGTATTTGGCAGCAGAGATGTAGTCGTTACAGGTTCCAAACGCCTGCAGTTGGAAAAATGACTTTTTATTTCCTCTTCCCTCGTTAGGTTCTTACATGGCAGAGCAGTGTTGTGGGTAACTAACAGTACTCATCAGTCTCAAGTGATACCTTCGGACATGAAGGTAGGAACAATGCAAAATCTAGAAGTAGGGAGCATATCTAATCTTGACGCTCGTTCTGAAATAGTTGGAAAAGACGAAGTAAATTCCCCAGATGTGAGAGAATGTTTAATATTAATGATTTTTACTGATTTGGAGGAAACAAAGAAAAACGGATTACTCACGTGCCTAAATGAGTTTGATGATATGTTCGGGTTACTGGCAAATCGAAGTAGACGATAAGGACCGGGAGAAAACGGCATTTATCACTCCAGATGGGCTTTATGAATTTATTGTAATGCCATTCGGTCTATGCAACGCACCAGCAACTTTCGAGCGAATGATAGACAACGTCCTACGGGGATTGAAATGGGGCATGTGTTTATGCTACTTAGACGACATTGTAGTCTATGAATCGAACTTTAAAGAACATTTAACACGTCTATACAAAGTTTTGAGATGCATTCAACAGGCCGGGCTGTGCCTGAATTATAAAAAGTGTCATTTCGCCTCGAGACAAATAACTATCCTCGGGCACGTCGTTAATGAATTTGGAACGCAGCCAATCCCAGAAAAAGTGAAAGCCATTGTCCCCTTTCCAAAACCCCGTAATATCATTGAGACCAGAAGTTTTCTTGGGTTAAGTTCGTACTATAGACGCTTTATTAAAAGTTATGCTAACAAGAGAAGACGTTGGATAAGCCTACTTCTGCCGGGGAGAACTTACTCACCACTACGTCACGGCCAGCCAATCACCGAGCTGCCCAGGGGGCAGTCCATTCTCCCTCCCCCATTAGTCTAAATAAAGGAGCTTAACACTTGCCTGTTGTACGCGTTGACTCCGCGTGCTTCTAATCTATCTATTTCAATCGGCAGATGTAGTGGGATAATTGACTACTTCCTTCCATTATTATATCATCTAGTCCAGCTTCAACTTTAGCCCAACATCTGATAGCAGAGCGTGGTTAATTCGAGACACCACGTGCAAGATGACCTCGACGCTGATCAACACGCCCCTCGAGTGATGTGGATGAACTTAAAAAAATAATTAAATATGAGTGATTGAATATTAGATAATAATTGAATATTAATTAATTTATTTTTCTATTGTTTTTTGACCAAGAAAAGGTAAATTCATTCTATTAAGAGATATGTAAATTTTGTTCGTTCAATTTTAATTTTAATTTTAGTTTTGCTTGGCTTGCATGTAAATATTCTTAAGGAAGAGAAATAAACTTTTTTTTCTTTTATAAGTGCAGACATCTTTTGTTTGATATAAATTTCTAGAAAATTATTTAAATAGCAAAATAACAATGGCGACGAGACTTTCGTTCGAACCTTATGTAATGAAAGAAGAACCTTTTGAAAATTATATTCAACGATTCAAACAGTACATTTTTGTGAATGAAATTGAAGGTAAGAAGATTGTTCCTTTTTTTATTATGTCTATTGGACCAAATACTTATGGTATTCTGAAAGAATTGATCTCACCTAGAGATGTTTGTGCATTAGAATTCGAAGAAATTGTTAGTGTTTTACTTACTAATTTTACACCTAAGCTAAATATCATTTTTGAAAGATATGAGTTCAGCCAATTGATTCAGGAACATGGCGAAAAAATAGAAGAATATGTCCTTAAATTAAAAAAACAAGCTAATAAATGTAATTTTGGCTTAAATATTGAAGAACACCTAAGGGATAAATTCATTGCAGGAGTTTCTAATCAAGTTATTTTGAAAAGATTACTGCAAGAGCCTGAGCTCACTTTTAATATGGCAGTAAATATTGCTACCACAATAGAATCGGTAGATTGTAATGTGTTGAAAATGCAGTCTTATGCTGAAACTAAAGAAATAAACAAATTACATTCTAAATGCAAGCATTGTGGAAAGATGAATCATCATTCGGACAGATGTTTTTTTAGAAATTCTTTCTGCTATTCTTGTAAACAATTGGGACATATATCGACTGTTTGTCATTCAAAATCTAAGAATGGATATTTTCAACCAAGAAAGAGAGGAGTGTCTAGTGAAGCGTCTGCCCACGGAGAATCATTTTCGGGAAAGAATGGTGAGTCCATCAATAATATAGAATATCTGACTAATAAATTTGAGAGTATTTTGTATGTCTTCGACATAAAATTCTTAGCAGAAATTGACACTGGTGCGGCTTTAACAACTATGTCAAAAGATCTATTTTTAAAATATTTTGAACATGTTAAATTATTTCCGTCTAAATGTTATTTAACCGATTATCAAGGAAAGGGCATTTCCTCTATTGGAGAATGTAAAGTAAAAGTAAGATATAAAAATAAAATAGGCCATTTAAACTTAATAGTAACAAATATTGAAAATAATAAATTTCTCATAGGAAAAGACTGGATAGTATATTTTGATATGGTACAAATTAATGTCCAACAAAATAATAATTTTGATACTAATTTTATTTTTAATAAATATTATAAACTTTTCGAAGATATAGTCTTGCCAATAAAAGATATTTCCGTACACATTAATGTAAAAAATAATTTTGCACCAAAATTTTATAAATTTAGACCTGCTCCCTTTGCTATTAGAAATTTAATTGAAGAAGAACTATTATTTTTATTGAATAATGATATTATTGAAAATATAGTGGATAGCCCAATAGCTTCACCGCTAGTATGCGTCCCTAAGAAAAACGGCAAAATTAGAATTTGTGCAGACTTTAAGAGAACCTTAAATCCATTTATCGAAGATGTTAAATATCCGATACCGAACATCGATAATGTTTTACATTCTTTTTTTGGTAAAAGTATCTTTAGCAAAATTGATCTTTCAAGCGCATATCATCAGATACTTCTAGACGAGGAATCTCAAAAATTGACAGTTATTTCTACCCATAAAGGCCTTTTTAAATATAAAAGGCTGCCCTTCGGTATCAAGTCCGGAGCGACTATTTTCCAAAGAACTATGGACAATATTTTTTCCGGTCTTAAAAATGTAATAATATATTTAG
The DNA here is from genome assembly GCA_030710605.1 of Cordylochernes scorpioides. NCBI lineage: Eukaryota > Metazoa > Arthropoda > Arachnida > Pseudoscorpiones > Chernetidae > Cordylochernes > Cordylochernes scorpioides. The sequence goes on along the minus strand of CP092870.1, from coordinate 26,764,031 downwards.
ACGATATTCTTATAGCATCGTCTGATGTAAATGAACATATTTCAGATATTGAGACAGTCATGAATAAATTATCTGATTTTAATTTTTCAATTAATAAAGAAAAATCTTTGTTTTTTGTTGATGAAATCAATTATTTGGGACATAGAATAAATAAAAATGGAATCTATCCCCTTGAGGATAAATTGGACAGTATAAAAAAATGTCCTAAACCGAGTAACATTTCAGAATTGAAATCTTTCTTGGGCATGTTGTCATTCTACAGTAAATTCGTTAAAAATTTATCCATACATGCAAATCCTTTATTCTCTCTATTGAAAAAAAGTTATAATTGGAATTGGAAAAAGAACATGATCAGGCTTTCGAAAAATGTAAAAATTTGATTAGTACAAAAACTTGTTTGACGCATTATTCGCAAGATTTACCTCTTTATGTTACTTGTGATGCATCAAATTATGGTATTGGAGGATATATTTCCCATATTGTAAACGGCATTGAGAAACCAATTACTTTTGTTTCAAGAACACTAAATGACACAGAAAAGAAATATTCCCAGATAGAAAAAGAAGGGTTATCAATATTCTTTACCTTAAACAGGCTAAAACAATTCCTTTACGGAAGAAAATTTATTATTAATACAGATCACAAACCATTACTAGCCATTTTTGGCGATAAAAATAATTTACCAGCCTTAGTGGCAAATAGATTACATAGATGGTCACTCTCAATATCAAATTTTAATTTTGAAATTAAATATACTATAAGGGAACTGAAATACCTCTTGCGGATTTTCTTTCAAGATTTCCAAATCCTGAGAAAGGGGAGAAGGAAGAGGAAATAGGAGAAATATTATTAATAGAAAATTCGATATTAGATTACGTCTTGGTATCGTACAAAACCCAAGAAGATCCAACTCTTAGGAAACTATATAAATTAGTCAAGTACGATAAGTATGATGTTGACTCAGAGGTAGATATAAAACCTTATAATAGAATTAAAAACGAGATAACAATAGTAAGAAATTGCCTATTTTTCGGAAATAGAATGATCATCCCCGATTCCTTAAGAGAATATGTTTTGAAAATCATCCATGAAAATCATATTGGAGTAAATAAAATGAAAACTCTGGCCAGAAGTTCTGTCTATTGGCCGGGAATGGATGAGCAAATTGAGAAACTGTCTAAAAGCTGTAGCACTTGTATGGAAAACACATCAAAGCTGCCAAAACAGGAATTTACCGAGTGGACTCCACCAAACAAAGTTTGGAAGAGAATTCATCTTGACTATTTCTATTTTGCGGGAAAAACTTTTTTGATATTGGTGGATGCGCATTCTAATTGGATAGAATGTCAAATGGTTCCAAATACATCGGCGGGATTCTGCATAGACTTTTTGAGAGAATGTTTAGCGAGATATGGTATCCCGGAGGTGGCGGTAATGGATAATGGGCCCCCGTTTAGAAGTTATGAAATAAAGACATTTTTCGAAAGAAATGGCATACATGCGATGTTTAGCCCCGCTTACCATCCGGAGAGCAACGGACTAGCGGAAGTGTCTGTAAGAGAGATAAAAAAAGCTATGAAAAGAATTATTTCGGAGGAAAGAGAATTACCCCTTGAGTTTGCTTTGATTAAGGCTTTATATGCATATAGATTGAGTCCTTTGACTAGAACGGAAAAATCCCCTGCTGGAATATTTTTAAATCGCGAGATTAGAACGAAGATTTCCATGTTGAGCAAGAAATCAGTAAGAGTGGGGAGATTGAAAAATAAAAAACAGAACAATAGCTACAAAATAAATGATAGAGTAAGATACAGATGGATGGAAAGAGGAAAACCGAAATGGATGTTTGGGATTGTAAAGAGAATAGTGGGAAGCAACAGCTGTATGATAGAAACTGATGGAATAGAAAGGAAAGTACACACTAACTATATGAGGAGAAGTATGGAGAGAAGTATGGAGCTACCCAAGGCCTCAGACGTCAAGTCCCCTGACTCCTGCTACAATAGTAGCAGAATCTACACCTGGACCACCGACTGAATCTACACCTTCCCGGAGATATCCACTACGAGAGAGGAGACCACCGGATAGATATGTACCTTAATGAGTATTGCTATCTTAAAAAAGGGGGAGTTGATGTGGATGAACTTAAAAAAATAATTAAATATGAGTGATTGAATATTAGATAATAATTGAATATTAATTAATTTATTTTTCTATTGTTTTTGACCAAGAAAAGGTAAATTCATTCTATTAAGAGATATGTAAATTTTGTTCGTTCAATTTTAATTTTAATTTTAGTTTTGCTTGGCTTGCATGTAAATATTCTTAAGGAAGAGAAATAATTTTTTTTTTCTTTTATAAGTGCAGACATCTTTTGTTTGATATAAATTTCTAGAAAATTATTTAAACTCAATGATCAGAACTACAGAAGCTGGAAGTATAATACGAAGATGATGCTAATCGAAAGAGAACTTTGGAAGTATGTTACGGAGTCAGCACCCGATGAAGAAGCCTCAAGAACAACCTTCAACATGAAGCAAGAAAAGGCGTTGGCTATGATAGCACTGACGATCTCACCGAGTCAACAGATTCATATAATGGACTGTACCACTGCACGAGAAGCATGGGATACCTTGGAACAAGTATACGAACCCAAGTCAAGGTCAAGAATCCTGCAACTGAAGAAGCAGTTCATCTCCATAAGATTCGAAGAACAAGAGACGATGACGAACTATTTGGGGAGACTGAAGATCTGTTCGGATCACTTAAGAGAGGCAGGTGCAGAAATGCAGGATCAAGAACTCGCCTATTCAATGCTTGCTGGCCTACCGGAGTCATACGACTGAATCATCATGACCTTCAGCAACGTAGAAGACAAGGAATTCACCTCTAGCAAGATAAAACATGTGCTGCTAGCAGAATACGAGAGACGGATGGCCCGACGTGTGAATAACACAAATGAAGCTTTGCAGTTAGGGACAACGACCAGAAAGGAAGACAAGAAGAAGAAACATTTCACCTGCTACAAGTGCGGCAAAGAAGGACATATCGCGAGATTATGCAGAGGAAAGGCTAAAACTCCAGCTCCAAATTTCCAACCACCGAGATGTAGCACTCAGGAGATAGCGGGAAGCGAAATGCTAACATCCCTATCCTGCGCCATCCCTGACAATTCTTGGGTGATCGACATCGGCGCGACTCACCACGTGTGTAACAAAAGGGAGTGGTTCACCAACCTCCAAGGAATAACGTCGGATCCGATCCTAACAGCGAGCGGGACTACACGAGCGGAAGGATGTGGCGACATCAAGTTCAAGGCCTATGTGGGTAAGTACCACGTTGACCTAAAACTATGTAATGTGCTGTATGTCCCTAATGTGCGACGAAACCTATTGTCAGTCTCGATCATGGAAAATAAGTGCAAGATAGTTAAGAAGAGCGCAAGTTTTCGATTCGGAGAACCGAATTGTTGCAATAGCACATGATGAAAATGGATTGTATGTCATGAAGGGTAGAGTCATTTTACCAAACGCTGAATTGTTTAACAGTCAAAAGAATTCACAAAAACAAACATTAGAACTATGGCATCAGAGATTCTGTCATGTAAACAATGACGCAATTGAGAGAATGGCAAAGGGGGAATTAGTTAAGGGGTTAGAGATCTCCTCCATGGATCGAAGTTTGTGTGATGATTGTTGTGTAGCAAGGTCCACGAAAGAGCCACACAAACCCATTAGGAATATAAGATCTAAAAGGCCATTAGAATTAGTACACACTGATATTTGTGGTCCAATGCCTGTTAGATCTATTGGAGGAAGCGCATATTTTATAACATTCATTGATGATTATTCTAGAAAGATAACCCTGTTTTGCCCCTTAAACATAAAAACGAAGTGCTGAAACACTTCGACTCGTATCTCGCTAGGGCTGAGAGAGAAACCGGACATAAGCTAAAGGTGCTAAGATCCGACAATGGACTCGAATATTGCAACCATGAATTTAAAACTAGACTAGAGCAACTTGGCATCAAACACGAGCTAACGAACACATACTCGCCACCTATGAATGGCGTTGCAGAAAGGGCTAATCGAGTGTTGTTGGACATAACCCGATCTTGTTTACACAGCGCCGAACTCCTTCAGAGATTCTGGGCAGAGGCAGTAAACACTGCAGCTTATATAAGAAACAAGTTCTACAATAGCGCCCTAGGAGATAAAGTACCCGATGAACTTTGGTCATCAAGAAAACCGAGTGTTCGCCACTTAAAAGCTTTCGGGTGCTTAGCATATAGCCATATCCCCACAGAAAGGCGAAAGAAACTGGACAATCGAGCAAATATGTGCATTCTTGTTGGTTATTCTTTTCAGACTAAAGGCTATCGTCTTTAGTGTCCGGAAACTCAACACGTAATCCAGACGAAGCATGTCAAATTTGACGAATCCAAGATAGGACTGAAGTGGACTAAGGTTGAGGATGAACCTGAAAGATACAACCATATTTAGATAGAACCCGATAATCAGCTTGAAGGAGACATAGATCTAAAACCTGAAGCGAAAAGAGAACGTAATGATGATACGAGTTATCAGAATTCAGTGGGGGTAAACAACGACGACATTGTTCAAACCAGGCCTAAAATAATTGTACGAAACCCTTATGGGCGTGCTGGAAAGCCAAAGGTAGAACTGCATTTCCTAGATATCACCGAACCCACAACTTTCGAACAAGCCATAAACAGCAAAGAGGCACCGTACTGGAGAAGGGCCATGAAGGATGAATTGAGAAGTCTTGAGGATAGAAACACGTGGACGTTGTCCGACCTACCACTTGGCAAGCACCCAATTAGCAGTAGATGGGTATCATATACAGTTATCAGCGTCATGCGTTCTGTCACCGTTTGCTTTTGGTGGCGTGATCGTAGCAAGCCAATAGGAGAGCGCCATACAGGTGTCACCGTTTGCTGAGCCACCATGTGGCGCGACGGTGACCTTGAGTGACGTAATGACAGGGTAGGAACAAGAAATCACTTGCTATCATTATCATATCATTTTATGTATATATCAGATTTAAAATATATTCATACAAAAAATCTAAATAATACAATTTTCAAATATCGTTGTGAAAATTTGCATTTTTATTTTTTATTTTAAAAACACACAAAGATTGAAGCGGGACGTTTCAAAAAGTGCCATCCACGACGCCAATTTATAATTGTAGAGAATAGTATTTTAATAAAACATTTAATCGGGTAAAACCCGGGGGTTGCCCGGGTCATTCGGCTAGTTTAAAATAAAGACTAACTCAAAAGGGGACGTTTAAAGATTTAAAGCGCGATTAGTTGCGAGAGGTTTTTATCAAAAACGAAACGTTACATTTTTTGAGACATATTCGCCAGTAATTAATTTTTCGGTCATCAGAGAAAGACTGTCCAACAACTGACAAGAAAAAGGATGAGATGAAATACGTCCCTTACAGAGAACTTATGCTATATCTTGCAAACTCATCGAGGCTTGATATGACGTTTTCGTAACCAAATTAGCACAATTCTGTAGTAACCCAGGCGAACGACACTGGCAAGCTGCTAAACATATACTAAGCTATCTTCAAGCTACTAAGAATGTTTCACTCATCTATAAAAGAGGGTCTGATGATATACTAGCATTTAGCGACTCAGATCAGGCTAATGATATATATGATATACGATCAACCAGTGGGTCAGCTAGCCGACCCGGGCTTCGCCCCGGGATTGACCCGTGTGCATATCTACCCGAGTGATATATATTTAGATAAGATTTTTTTTTAAATAATTGTTTTTACTCAAGGGAATGTTTGTAGTCTAGTACGTTGATATAATCAATCTATCTGAATATTAGGAAAGGTCAGGTAATTTTTTTGTAGGGTGATGCTCTGAAAAAGAACGCTATACCACTTTATCACTAAACAAATTGGCGAGTCAAAAATAAGCAACCTAAACAATCCATTAGCTTTGCAAGATAAGAACAGAAATAGAGAAATGCATGCAAAATTTTCAACACAAATCAAAATCTTTAATCCTCATTATTTTTTTATTTTTATTTTTTTGCTTATCCCTAGTACACATGGTACAGGCCATGATAAGCATGGTGGGTAGTTAGCGACTGCTTTTTACTGTAAGCGCACCACATGTCTACACATGTGAAAGCAGTTCGACTTTGCACTTACAAATGTGCCAGAGCCCCGTTTGGTTACTTGCACTCGCTGGTGGGGTTGGACTTTTGCAAGAATCGGGGGGGCCATTGGAGCATTTTTTTTTTAACAGAAAAAAGTGTCCAATGCGGGGATCGAACCCGGGACGTAGTGGTCGTATTTTGTTTCTATTACATTACATGGAATAGTTTTTTTTTTTCTAATAAAATTTACTGACCTCTTTGTTCACTGAAACCGAAACAATTTGATGAAACTATTGATATAATCAATCTATCTGAATATTAGGAAAGGTCAGGTAATTTTTTTGTAGGGTGATGCTCTGAAAAAGAACGCTATACCACTTTATCACTAAACAAATTGGCGAGTCAAAAATAAGCAACCTAAACAATCCATTAGCTTTGCAAGATAAGAACAGAAATAGAGAAATGCATGCAAAATTTTCAACACAAATCAAAATCTTTAATCCTCATTATTTTTTTTTTTTTGCTTATCCCTAGTACACGTGGTACAGGCCATGATAAGCATGGTGGGTAGTTAGCGACTGCTTTTTACTGTAAGCGCACCACATGTCTACACATGTGAAAGCAGTTCGACTTTGCACTTACAAATGTGCCAGAGCCCCGTTTGGTTACTTGCACTCGCTGGTGGGGTTGGACTTTTGCAAGAATCGGGGGGGCTATTGGAACATTTTTTTTTTAAACAGAAAAAAGTGTCCAATGCGGGGATCGAACCCGGGTCGTAGTGGTCGTATTTTGTTTCTATTACATTACATGGAATAGTTTTTTTTTTTTTCTAATAAAATTTACTGACCTCTTTGTTCACTGAAACCGAAACAATGTGTATGTTAGACCACTCTTTGTTCAACCTTACACATTGTTTAGGTCTCTTATTAGGTGCAAGATGTATACTTATGCTAAAATGGTAATTTGGGTAAACATAGGTAAATTCATGTTGGGCAGTATTGTTCAGCAAGCCAACACAGATATAACATTACGGTATGAAGCAAGTTGTGCTAAAACTAATATTTCCAATCAAATTATCAAAAAATAACACATACTATGTAATATAAACACATGTATGTAAAATAAACACAATAAAATAACCAATAATTAAAAACCATAAATTTTTCTAACACAGTATACTTCTTAAGTAAGAATACCTTACCATGAAGGTTGAAAACCCTACACATTGAAACATGTGAAAAATGTAGCATGTGTGGTGTATGATGGGCTTGAAGAGAAAATATTTAAAAAAGATATTTATTGAAACTTTTGTAATACCACACAAAATATGCATATTTACAGTTACAACTTGTCTAGCACCAAAAGATGTCATTTGGAATATAGAGTTATATCTACGGATATGCAGCAAGAAGGACTTCGATAGAGGATGTAGGCCAGAGAGCAAAGAGAAAATAGGTTCTGGAGGGGACTCAATAGCAAGTAGAGAAACTCTACCTTGTTTACAACAGAGGCCAAAGGGTTCATCTCTAAATCTCAAAGCAGAGCAAAACTGGCATACCCGAGACATTTGGCCTATATCGACAGATGAATCAGCTGTATAATCAATATGGGTATTATACTGCAAACCTGAAAACGGCTTATGAGTCCAAAGCTGAATACGCTGAACAGGAACTTGCATAGTTTTTGCAGCTGCGACGCGGGCTTCAGAATACCTAAGACGGCGAAGCGCACGACGCGTCTCACTTTGAAGTGGTGTCTCAATAGCTATAGCATTCCTATATCTCCTGGAAGCAGCCGTATTCCTACCAATTAAAGGTCGGCTGCGGCGAGGCATATTCTGAAAAAAAATATTGAGATTAATAACAAAAGCTTAAAAACCAGCAATTTATAAACAAAGCATAAAAAATACCTGTCTTTTTGAGGTAAAAATCAAAATTCCTAAATTTTTTCTTCAAAATAACCTTCCAGATATGTTAAAAAGATTATAAAAAACTAAAAGCATAATATTAAAGCTAAAAAATTAATGTACAAAACCATTTATCATTAAAAAGCCTCAAAAATAGACCAACCGCAGGACACGGCAATGAAAAAGCATGCTTTTTTGAGGAAAAAAATAGAAATAAGAAAAATAAGAAATAAGAAAAAAGCATGCTTTTTCTTCAAAATAACCTTCCAGATATGTTAAAAAGATTATAAAAAACTAAAAGCATAATATTAAAAAAAAAAAAGCTAAAAAATTAATGTACAAAACCATTTAGCATTAAAAAGCCTCAAAAATAGACCAACCGCAGGACACGGCAATGAAAAAGCATGCTTTTTTGAGGAAAAAAATAGAAATAATTTTCTAAAATACAAAATACAACCCCTATATGTTAAAAAAAACTATAAATAATCTAAATATAAAATACTTAATCAAATAAATTAAAATATCTTAAATAAAATTTTGAAAAAGGACCTCAAAAAAGACAAATAAATGAATCTGTTAAAGAAATCCCTCGCTTATTTAAAAATATAAATAACCTATTTTTTAGATACAACCCATATATGTAGAAAATATAATAAATAAACTGTATTTAAAAGATAAAAGCAATAATTAAAAAACTCCATAAGAAAATTTAAAAAAGGACTTCAATAAATAAATACCAAATATTTCGAATTAGAGCAGTTATTTTAAACGGCGAATTAGATCAGTTAAATCTAAAAATGAAAATATATATATAAATAAATAAAACATACAAAATATTTCAAGAGCAGTTATTAAGCTACGCTTGGCATCATAATGTTCGCATGTAAAGCTATTTCAGGCCTTACATATTTCTAACAACCTTTTTGAAATAGGTTTTTGAAACATGGAAATGAAAATATATATATAAATAAATAAAACATACAAAATATTTCAAGAGCAGTTATTAAGCTACGCTTGGCATCATAATGTTCGCATGTAAAGCTATTTCAGGCCTTACATATTTCTAACAACCTTTTTGAAATAGGTTTTTGAAACATGGAAATTATAATACTTCAAATAAATAGAAATAGAGTGAACACAAATAAAACATACCAAATATTTCGAATTAGAGCAGTTATTTTAAACGGCGAAGTAGCGGAAAGTAGCGGAAAGTAAACACTTTTGAAAGTATAAATACTTTTACTCTGTTGAATTTTTTTGTATTTTATCGATAACAGCAAAGTTATGTATTTTAAAGTTAGGAAAAATATTTTGATGTTAAGCAAAACCTGCTCCATCTCGTTTTACATAAATGTTGAAAATTTGGTTGAAATTGATGCATTGTAACGAAAGTTTATAGTGATGTACTCTTATGAAATTTGCATTTTATTAATATAGATACGATCAACCAGTGGGTCAGCTGTTACTATTAACGGTTGTTCAGTGTCATGGAGATCTAAAAAGCAAAATTGCGTGTCATTATCTACAATGGAGTCTGAGTTCATTGCTCTCTCCCAGACCACTAAGGAAATATTGTGGATAGCACAAATATTAGAGAATTTGAAATGCCTGACTAACGCCTCACGCCCAATAACAATATTCTGTGATAATAGAGCTACCATCGAGTTTTCTAAAAACAACATAGAAAACAATAGGTCGAAACACATTGACATACGGTATCATTATATAAGAAAAAAGGTCAACAGCGGAGACATCCATGTGAATTACATCTCTACCATCGACAACCTGGCCGACATCTTCACCAAGGGCCTCAAAAAGACTGCACATCAGAATGCTTGTGCAGCTATGAATTGTCTGGATACTGGCATAAAACCCGGCATATCCAAAGTGGGAGAATGAAGACGTTGGATAAGCCTACTTCTGCCGGGGAGGACTTACTCACCACTACGTCACGGCCAGCCAATCACCGAGCTGCCCAGGGGGCAGTCCATCCTCCCTCCCCCATTAGTCTAAATAAAGGAACTTAACACTTGCCTGTTGTTCGCGTCGACTCCGCGTGCTTCTAATCTATCCATTTCAATCGGCAGATGTAGTGGGATAATTGACTACTTCCTTCCATTATTATATCTAGTCCAGCTTCAACTTCTAGCCCAAAAACAAGTATCGACCCTTGAATAGCCTTTTAAAGAAAGACGAAATATTCATTTGGGGCGAAGAACAAGATGAATCTTTCCGGATTCTCAAACAGGAATTGGGATCTTCGCCTGTGTTAGAACATTTCGTAGAAGGTGCGAAAACTCATGTCCATACTGATGCAAGCGGTTATGGTTTAGGGGCAGATCTTGTTCAAATCCAGAATGACGCGGAGAGACCTATAGCCTATGACAATTAGACAATTGAAACCAATTTTATTGACTTCTTGTCAAACATAAAAAGTAACTCTTATTTTATATTTAAAATCTCTCATATAACTCATTAAATAAATATTTAAAGTAAGTCGAAGGCCTAGTTAATTATTTTTCCTCGCGACAATATATATTTATTTTATATTGATTTTTTTTCCGAGCAATTGGCGACTTCTGTAAGCTAAAGGAATCTGAGTTAATTAAATAAATAATATTTATTATTTATTTTTTCCAGCCAAATCAAGAAAAAAACTAGATATTTGGCTTCTTAATTAGACTCCAGTATTTCATGTTATTAAAATTTGCCATCCCTTTCTCATGAGGTAATTGATAAGTACAAAATATATATGAAATGCCTATTAATTTTTGTATACTAAATTTGGCCTCAAATACCCATTTCTTGATTTCTCAGGAAGCCTCTAAGACCAAACTTTGGTCGTAGAGGTACAGTATGTACCATGCTGACGAGAGCCAACAGCCCGAAACGCGTTCGTGGTTGACTTTTCTTGATTTATCAAGAAATCGGGTTGGCCAAGTATCACAGAACAAGTTTAATAAACGTTTAGTTTATTTTTGTTCCACTAGATGGCGCTATGATATCTAGAAAGGCTCATGTGAGCCTGGCCAGGATATGCCTATTTTGTTTTTAAAGTATTATTAAGATATATTTGTAATTATATATATTTGTGGTAGAGAACAATATATATGTTATATTAAAATAATTTATTTGAAATGTTATATAAAAATATTATTTATTTTAAATTATATTATATATAATTTATAGATTCAAATACTCTGCTAAATCGACCGCCAGAGGCCACTCTTCCCCTATAAAAACTCGTTGTTGTTTTATCCCAATGACCGGCTCAAAACCTTTGTACATTATGTAAATAATCTTTTGTTTTTCTTGTTTTACTCGCCTTAAGCCAGGCAGTACTTTAATCAAATTATTTTTTATGCATTTCTTAGCTCAATTAAAGCAACCTCTGATCAAAACTATTTTTATTATTCTTCAACCACGACTGCATCACCATTACCATAATCCTTAACATGATTAAAAATCAAGCAGAAAATCTCATTCATCTTTGTTTATAACATATATATGTCATAATTTGTATAATGCCCAAGAGATATAATTTATTTTCGCCATAATTAGAACGTTAAAATGTAAATGCAAATTAATCCATCTATAAATCTGTACAAAATAAACGTGAAAGCCCCCCGTTAGCTCAAGAGGATAAGTCGTTGATAGATGCAATAACAACGTTGATGAGAAGACTAGGGCGGGACGCGCCCACCATCGCAGCCAGATTTGACGGATCAGGTTTCGCGGAGTCGTTCTTAAGGGAGCTGGAGAGGTCCCCGGAATTCCAAAACAGCAGCTGTGACGAACAAGGCCGCATGATAGTGGCAGCGCAAGAGGCAGAGCCCCGGAGGACACTCCAATCCATGGACTACCTCCACGAACCCTACTGGATGATCAAACAGGTCCTTGAGGATCTGTACCCCCACCCGAGACACCGACCCACCAAGAATTCTATCAACTACGTTGCGGGCCTCAAGGCTTACAAGCATACTATATACAGAAGGTACGCATGGGTACGCAGCTCGACATCGACCGCAAGGAAATGGTCAATGCTCTCACTCAAGGAATGCCCTCCTACAGTCGCAATCTCCTACTGATTGCATCACCCATCAGCCCGTCGGAATGGTTCACTCTGGCCAGGAGAATCTATGGGATCGGCGGAGACCCGAGTCATCCCGGCATTTCCTCTCCAACAGAACGCCCATCTCCGCGCCAATCCGGTAGACAAACAAACAATCCGTCAAGGCGCTCATCCGAAGATGTGCTTCATATCCAGAAGCGATCAGGAGGATCTCCCTCCACCCCGCCTACACCATGCAAGCACTGCCAAGGGCCCCACTAGAACAATCAGTGCCCACAACGGTCCACCTACCTGGGTCGCATGCCGATCATCCTTAACTATCGACACCGCCGCGGTATTTTCGTGACCCAAGAGATAGCACTGCCAAGTAACCTGAAGTACAATCCACACGCCGTTAACGGCGTAAGTACCCTGACTCTCCAGTTGCTACTAGCCAACCATTTATGTTCATTTCTAATAGATACTGGCGCTAATATTAATATTATTTGTTTAAAACAATTCAAAACATTAGGAACTAAAATTTACCTTTAAATAATGATGTTTGCTATTAGGACTTTGTCTCTTAATATCCAGCCTGTGGGATTTGCATTTATTTTGTTACTGTAGGATCAATTAAAGAACACTTGTTATTCTATATAATAGATAATGATCTACCATTTGACATTTTTTCTTCAAATTCATTGGGGATATTTCGATTAACTATTGATTTTTTTCAAAAAGAATATATCAGGATAATATCATGTTAGCACAGTCACAATATTGTTTTAAAGATTATTTCACGCCATCATTAAAAAACTTTAACAACAAGGCCGATCCTAATAACCATACCATGCCCCACACCACTCAATCTTTTCTTCATGACAACCTTAATAGTATCACAAATGTAGAAAATTATATAATGGCACATCCTCATCTAATAAATGAATGTAAAAATCTTATTAGAGAAATTATTGGTTTGTTTCCTATCGATAAGTTTCCAGTACCTGCTTTAAATATCGATCCGGTTGAATTATACCCAACAGTGATAGGATTATAACTCTGAAACCATATAGAATAACATATAGCGATTACCCGAAATAAAATATCAAATAAAGAAAATGTAGAAAATGAAATAATAGAACCATCGAATAGCCCATATGCCGCTCCCGTAACACTTGCTAGAAAAAGGGATGGCTCGAAACGTTTTTGTGCAGATTTTAGAAAACTTAACGAATTAATGTCTGTAGATAATTATCCCATACCACTAATAGCAACAGTACTAGATCCATTATCTAATTCTGAATACTCTTCGACCAAAGATATAACTTCCGCCTTCTGGCAAATTCCTATCCATCCCGAATCTAGGCCCCTACTTTCATTTGTAACCCACCTGGGGCAATACCATTTTAATAGACTTTCCTTTGGTCTCAAATTAAGTCCCCAAATATTCGAAAGGCTGTCAAATCAATTGATACAGAAACACAAATTAACATTTGCTAATCATTATTTTTATGACTTCATAATCCATTCTAACAGTTTAGAGGAACACTTAGGACACTTACAGGAATTTTTCATTTTTGTAAATTAGAAAATATAAAATAAATTTTAATAAATGCCAGTTTTTCAGGACATCTATTGACTACCTGGGATATAATATTAGTTCAGGTACCTGCACTCCACATGTTAGGAATATAGATGTAATTAATGCCATAAAACCCCCTACTAACGTAAAAACCTTGCAATCATTCCCCTAGGCTCCATTAATGTTTACAACAAATTTATTCCAGATTATGCGCGCATTATAAATCATCTAAATCAACTTTTGAAAAGAAGGTTAAATGGGAATGGACGTCAGACTCTCAAAAGGCGTTTGACAAACTCAAACCACTACTTTCATCAGGTCTCATTCTCCATCTTTATAAATCAGATTTGCCCTGTCAAGTGTACTCTGATGCATCTTTGCAAAGGATAGGAGCAGTACTAAAACAGCTCCTTCTCTCTCTCTCCAGATGGAAACTCATATCCTGTACAATATTATAGCCCCACTCTGCGCAAATACGAGCGCAATTATACCATCACTGAATTAGAGTGTCTGGCCATAATTGAAACAGTAGATCGTGTAGGCGCCATCCCGACCAGAGAGCCGCAGACAAACAGAATATGGAAGCCGAGCTCCCCAGAAAAAAAGGGGATACACCGACGCTGACGTCACGCTACCACTACGCTGCGGACTTGGTTTTTGTGTTCCCCCCGCTCGCTTGTTACCTTTGTAACTATTGTGTTGGAGCGGGTCGCTCCTTAAATAAATGCATGTATTAGTTTATAATTAAATGGAATCCCTTCTTTCTTTTTCCCAGTAAGAGACGCCTACGGAAGCCAACATAATTTCAGAAGTGGGATAACCCTGAAGAAAGAAGAATTGCTGGAGTGATTAAGCAGCAACAAATGATGCGCGACGCCATGTTGGATTAACCTAAAGAAGAAGCTGCAGCACGAATGGTATGTACGTAACCTTATTACCATTTATTTGAAAGTATTTCAAAGTATTACCATTTATTTGAGAGTATTTTAAAGTATTACCATTTATTTGAAAGTATTTTAAAGTAAATTGAAAAAAAAAAGTAGCGGAAAATACGCTGATAACCTAACTTGAAGAAACAAATAGAAATATTATTACAAGTCATCTCGATAAAAGTATTATCGCAAAGTATCGCGGTATAAGTGTTGTCCTAAAATTACTAAAGAAAAGTGGATTTCGGTTAGAGAAATAATTAAAACAGTACGTATCAGGTTTAGTTAGTTTTATTCAATTATTTTTTGTTTTGTTTATACTCTATCTTTTTTGAAAAATATGACTTATTTAGCCAGAGTAAAGAAATGCGATTTGAGCAAGTTGGCGTATGAACTCGGCGAGGTAGTACCGCCAGAGAGCAGGATCGTCGACTTAAAACGCCTTATCCTGAATAGTCAATCTTACGAAGAAGAATTCGCAAAGTAACTGTTGGAGACTCTGATCGAGGAACGGGAACAAACAGAACGAGCAGAACGGGAGCAAATGGAACAAACAGCACGAACAGAGCGGGAGCAAGCAGAACGAATAGAACGGGAACGAAAAGAACAAATGGTAATGGAATTCGAGCTTGAGAAGCTGGGCATCCAGACTATGCATGCAAACAACGATCCGTCTCGCGGTACCAGTAATAACGCACATTGCGAGATACGTAAACTGATGCCCAAGTACGAATCGAAGGACAGTGATTTGAGTTTCTATCTAATTCTTTTTGAACGACAGGCAAAGCGACTAGGGTTGGATGAAGACCAATGGGCATTCAGTCTTCTAGGATTACTACCTTACGAAATGACGCAATTAATCGCTCGGGAGACAGAAGGGCAAAGCGGCGATTATAGATTCGTGAAAAGGTTGCTCCTAAAACGGTACAAGTTGAGCCCCGAACAGTTCAGACAAAAATTCGAGAAGCATGATAAATCTCAAAAGGGTTCCTGGAGAGACTTCGCTTTCGAATTGCGAGGGTTTTTCAACGAATGGATCGAAGGAATGAACGTGGAAAATTTCGACGCTCTAAAGGATTTGTCCGTCACTAACCAGCTAAAGAAAAAGGTCCCAAATGTGCTGCGTAATCATCTCATTGACGATTGGACCAAGATAAACAGCCCAGATGTGTTGGCGGATAAACTGGACGAGTAAGAAAATGTTCGCGCCGAGATGGGACCTCCGCATTGGAATTCGAAACACACCATACCACCGTCGTTTCAGCAGAGATCTGCGAGATTTCCCAACCGAAGCGAAGTTAAAGAGACTGAACAAGGAACGAATGTTTCGAGTAGAGAGGCTGCAAGGAACGAAATCAGTGAAAAGTATCCTAACACCTCGATGAGAATGGTCAACCGTGCAATCAGAAACGACAAGGGAGAACCGAAGTGCTCCAACTGTAATCAGTTTGGACACATTGCCAGAGACTGCCCAGTACCCAAGGCTACGTTGACATGCCGAGGATGCGGTCAAACGGGGCACAAGGAAAGAAATTGCACAAGACCCAAAGAAGGACTAAAAGTAGCCAACCTGGAAGTCGAAGGACTGAAAACTGTCCCGCCAGATGTATATTTGAAGGACGCCAAGATCGACAACAAGGAGACCGTGAAAGCAATGATAGACACCGGGAGCAGCAGTTGCCTATTAAGAGAATCGGTCGCAAGGAGGATCAACGTCGACATCGAACAAGACTCGACTAGTCTGTACGGCATCGGTAACCAGACCGCACCAGCTGCCAGGACCGTTGGGAAGACGACAGTTGACCTGGAGATTGATGGCGTCGTCGGAAAAGAAATCGCTGTATTTATTGTTAACGATGATGCCCAACCTTATGACCTACTAATTGGAAGAACATGGACAGATCTGCCCTACGTATTATTCGCCAGAATCGTTAAGGAACTGCATATTGGCTATTCAACCGAATTTCCGTTTGCTAATCTGCAAGAATAAATCAAGTCGCGTCGCGTTGAACTGAGAGCAACCGAGACTGTTCAGTTGGGAAGCGACTGCATTAACTTTGCAAGTGCAATTACAGACGAGGTAAGGGACGGATACGTATTGTTCACAGGAGTAGACGACTGTGTCAATTCTCTATTGGAAGTGGTCGATCGAAAGACGACCGTACCCATAATCTCAGTTGGCAAGGGCAATTTGAGAGTAAAGAAAAACCAATGCATAGATCGAGTTGAACTGCTGAGTCCTGATGACATTGTTGTTAACCTGGACGTTTCAGAGGATTCGTTTCAGACTAAATGTGAAGAGAAGAGGGAAGGACGGGACCAAATGAAACGAAAGCGCCCCATACTGCCTGAGGACGTCAACATCAATCATTCTCTGACTCCGAAAGAGAGACAAGAAATCCTCGACGTAGTGAATGAATATAGAGACTGTTTCTCTCTTGGTATGGGTGAATTAGGGTGCACCGATATCACCAAGATGAACATTAAGGAGGTTGATGGAAGCAAGCCAGTCTGTCTGAGACCGTACAAGACGACTGCAAGTGAACGCGAAGCAATCAGGTAATTTGTCAGAGAGTGGAAGGACAATGGAATAGTCACGGAAACTAGATCACCCTACGCTAGTCCCGTCCTACTTGTGAGAAAGAAAACTGGAGATCATTGTTTGGTGGTGGATTATAGGAGACTCAACATTCAAACAGTTAAGGACAAGTTCCCTTTACCGAGGATAGACGACCTTCTGGAAGGCCTACGGAATGCGAAATTTTTCACCACTCTGAATCTGGCGCATGGATATCTGCAGATACCACTGACTGATAAGGCAAAACTAAAGACAGCATTCATCACTCCAGATGATACAGGTCAATTCGAAAGGATGATTTTTGGACTCGCCAACGCACCAGCAGAATTCCAAAGACTGATGCACACTGTTCTAGGTCCGCTGCTGAACAAGAAGGCATTCTGCTATCTCGACGACGTGATTATCCCGGCAAAGGATTGGCGGGAGATGATCGAAAGGTTGAGGGAAGTACTTGAAAGAATAAGATCAGCAAAGTTGACACTGAAACCCTCTAAATGTGAGTTCGGAAAGAGGGAAGTTGAGTTCCTAGGGTATGTCATCAGTACAGGCGGACTTAAGCCAGGCCCAAGAAAGATGAAGGCGATAGGAGAATTTCCAGAACCCAAGAATGTCCACGACATACGACGCTTTCTGGGACTGACGAACTTCTTCAGACGATTTGTAAAGGACTTCGCGAGGAAAGCAGAACCGCTAAGCAGACTTACAAAGAAAGGTACACAATTTGAATGGAAGGAAGAACAGCGAAGGTCATTTGGAGGACTTCGAAATGATCTGGTCGAATATCCGGTACTAGCTCATTACAACCCTGAACTTAAGACAGAAGTACATTGCGATGCGAGTGCTGAGGGACTAGCAGGAATGTTGCTACAGGAGGACGAAGACTGCAAATGGCGCTTGGTCTACTGTGTGAGCAAGAAGACAACAGAGGCTGAGAAGATGTACCATTCAAGCAAATTGGAGCTGATGGCGATAGTGTGGACCTTGGATCGACTACGTCAGTTCCTCGTCGGAATCAAGTTTACAGTGGTTACAGACTGCGAAGCGCTGGTCTACATGAACGCGAAGAAGACTACAAATCCTCAGATAGCGCGATGGTACAATCTGATTCAGGAATACGATTTCGACATTCGGCATAAACCAGGAGAGAAGATGGCCCACGTAGACGGAATGAGCAGAGCTCCAGTCGACGACCCTAGAGACACGATGGAGGAAATCGTGGAGAAAAACCTCGAAGTATGCTTCACAATCACACTGGAAGAACAAATCATGATGATTCAGCATTCCTACCCTGAATTGAGAACCTGATCCAGATCTTTCGAAAGGACCCGTGTGATAGAACAGTAGGAGAACAAAATAGAATTAACGAGTACAGCTACAAAGGAGGCAGATTTTTCGCATGGTGAAAAATGGAGAAGAGGAACGAGCCCTGTATGTTATACCCAAAAGTATGAAGAAAAGTTTAGTTGTTAAATTCCATGATCTAATGGGACATTTTGCGGTTGATAGGACTGTCAACAAAATTAAGGAATTGTACTGGTTTCCTTCAATGAAGAGGTACGTTCGACGCCATGTTGCTAGGTGTGTCGAGTGTTTATTTAACAAAGTTCCCGGTGGAAAACAACAAGGCTTTTTACACCCCATTAAGCCAGGCAAGAGACCGTTTTCCATCGTACATATGGACCACGTAGGCCCTTTCGTGAGAAGTACAAGAGGTAACCAGAAACCTTTAGTGATTGTCGATAATCTGACAAGATTTGTCCGATTAAGCCCTGTAAGGAATACATCGACGCAGAACGTCCTGAAGGTAATGAAAAGTTTTGTGAATGATTTCGGACTACCCGACAAGATCATCAGCGACAGAGGGTCATGTTTTACCTCAAGGCAATTCGAAGAATTCTGTCGAGGAAATGGAATGCATCATACACTGAACTCTACGAAACATCCGCAAGGGAACGGGATGGTCGAAAGAGTGAACCGAACAGTATTGTCCACTATAGCAACCGGTATCGAGGATCCGCGACGGAAGGATTGGGACCTGAAGATCAAGGAGGTAGAGCGAGACCTGAATAATGCGGTGAACAAGACGACGAATAAAACACCGTTCGAAACACTCCACGGCTATTCCCCTCGATTCCACGACGGGATACTTAGAAGATTAGCCGACGAAGATATGGATCCGTGGACCGAGCCGGAGGGAATTCAAGAGAGTGTGAGAACCCAAATTGAATGAAGACCAAGAAATCATGAAGACGTACTACGATAAGAATAAATGCCGTACACTCCAATTCGAGGGAGAAGAAATTGTAGTGATGAGAGGCATGTACCCAAAATGACTGGTGAACCAACCAAGGCCCAACCCAAGTATCGAGGACCTTTGATAATCACCGAGGTTCTGCCAAGCGACACGTACAGAGTAACTCAGTTATGCAAAAGAACCGGTGGACGGTTCTACACGACAACGGCCCATATCAGTCAACTGAAGTCTTGGCACAGTGAAGAAGATGATTCAGCTACAGAAGAAAATCCGGACGAGGAGTCAGAAGAAGAAGACACCCTCCGACGCAACCCACGACGTTCCTGCAACGCAAGGTTCAATCGAGGACGATTGAAATCCAGGACTGGCCGAATGTAGGCGCCATCCCGACCAGAGAGCCGCAGACAAACAGAATATGGAAGCCGAGCTCCCCAGAAAAAAAGGGGATTCACTGACGCTGACGTCACGCCACCCACTAAATAAAAGAACAAGGAATGAATAATTTCATTCAGACCATGTATAGACATATTTCTAAATGTTAGGTCGGATTTAAGACGTGTCGAAATAAAATATTAAATTATTGATGAACTGACAAAAACTCACCAAAGCAAATACACAAACAATATACTATTAATTACATATAGTCACTAAAATAAAAGAACAAGGAATGAAGAATTTCATTCAGACCATGTATAGACATATTTCTAAATGTTAGGTTGGATTTAAGACGTGTCGAAATAAAATATTAAATTTTTGATGAACTGACAAAAACACACCAAAGCAAATACACAAACAATATACTATTAATTACATATAGTCACTAAAATAAAAGAACAAGGAATGAAGAATTTCATTCAGACCATATATAGACATATCTCTTAGTCTAGAAAATTTGTATGATACTTGCAAACATTGATTCAATTCTCAATAGGATGAGCTACAAATCACCACACATACAAATTTAGGCAATATATATATGCATCCATAATAAAAATAAAAAATGGGATTGACTTATATGTTAACATTGTGTTATATATATGTAGACATGTGTATGAATTAAATTTCTTTTTGGTGATTATTAGAACATTTAACTCTTTTTTTTCCAAAACAAAATAGAATCTCCATTCACAGTGTATGTCCACTCTGATATAAAACACAATAAACACAAATTGACAAAATATATATATATATGTGAGATTTTATTATTTCTAAAATTTATCTATATTATGAGACAAAAAGGGAGATTTTATAATGGAGAAAAATCTTATTCTTTGCAAGCAATTCTTTACTTCTAATCTCATCGAAGTATAGAAAAACAACCAAATTTTTATTTGGAATATACTATATAGTAGAGATTGCAACTTTACAAAATAACTTAACACATTATACCAAAAAAATAATAAAAAAGAAACTTACTAAATGCGGTATGAAATTTCCATTCTATAAGCGGGCCTTTTAGCCCACATGAACTAAAATTAATTAGAATCTTGTACTTACCATTTAGTTATATATACTCACATTCCGTCCCCGAATTCTTAGCCCGTCTCTCGACCCGACCCGACGTCTTCGCCGTTTCTATACTAACTGAATTTTTTTGAAAAATCCCCGCATGACCAAGGAGAATTTTTTTATTTCTTTTACAGAGTAAAAAAAATATATTTCGTAGAATAAATTCGGAAAATAAAATAAAATGAATTATTCTTTGGAATATAAAATTAATTTTAAATTAATAATAAAGATAATAAAATATATCAAGACGATTCCCTGAAAATTTAATCTAGTATTTCTTATTAAAGTTTTATTGTTATCTTTAAAATACCTAATTTATCTAGAGTATATATATTTAATTTATTTACTCTATTTATTTAAATTTCAATGTGGTAATAAAAAGAAATATCTTGCTGAATTAAACCTTTCACCATGTATATAAAGGAAGGGATTGAGTATACTACATATAAGTACATATATACAATTTGTACACCTTACTGCAGCGGGCCTCGGAATACAAGAAGCCCAGAGCTCATCCAGGTCCTCCATATTTTGTACACCTTACTGCGGCGGGCCTCGGAATACAAGAAGCCCAGAGCTCATCCAGGTCCTTCATATTTTGTACACCTTACTGCTGTGGGCCTCAGAATACAAGAAGCCCAGAGCTTTTCCAGGTCCTTCATATTTTGTACACCTTACTGCGGCGAGCCTAGGAATACATGAAGCCCAGAGCTTGTCCAGGTCCTCCATCTGGACAGCAAACACTTCGGCAAGACTCTGTACATATATGATGTAATATGTTTACATCATTGTTGGGTCCGTTTGGTGAAAAATGGCCCGACACAGACCCATGCATTTTAATGTGGAAAAATGAAAAAAGGATTACATATATTTTGGAATTTATGTTGATGACATTTTAGTGGCAGGAACTTCAAATGATATGATTGAAGATTTAATTAAAAAGTTATCAGACCATATTATCATCAAAGAACTGAAAATTCAAGACCATTTTCTTTAAATAAAGATAACAAGGAAAGAAAATAAGATTTTGTTATCTCAAAAGGAATATATTGAGAAGATTTTAGGAAACTTCAACATGTTGGATAGTAAACCTGTTAAAACACTAGGAAGCCTTGGTGAAAACTTTGAAGATTATCAAAATGAGAAAAATATATCCCAAAAATAATATCAAGAAGCCCTCGGTTCATTGATGTACTTATCAACTGGAACAAGACCTGATATAAGTTTTATATTTTGATCAATCTATCTCAATACTCTAATGATTCAAGAGAAATCCAATGGAGAGAGAGAGAGGTATAAAAATAATTTTCAAATACCTAAATGGAACAAAAGATTTTTGCCTAGAAATTAATTCAGAACCAGGAAAACTGAACATAATATCTGATGCCAGCTGGAACACCACTCAGGATGCCAAATATTTTGGAAGATATTTCATAAGGATTGGAAACACTCCAATTAGTTGGAAAAGTGGAAAACAAAGGATGACTGCACTATCTACAATGGAAGATGAACTTTTCTCATTTTGTGATGGAATTCGTGATGGAAAATGGTGTACAAGCTTATTGGAGGAGCTTGGAAAAAATCAACTAATTGAACAACCAATTGAAGTCAATACTGACTCCCAATCATTGATAAATTGGATCAAAAATCCTATGCACTCCAATAGAAGCAGACATATCAACAGAAAATACCATTATATCAAAGATGATTTTAATGATAAAATCATCACTTTCAAATACATTAGCTCAGATGATAATCCTGCAGATATCACGACAAAGAATTTAAGCGGAACTGTGTTAAACAACCATCTACAGAACATTGGAATTAAGTTGAATGATGCCCTATTTTGAAGACAGGGAGGATATTAAAGGTATAATGTCTGTGAAAAAAAAAGAAACATCAATAAAAACCATGGAGAAAAAATAAGAATGTTTTGACATAAAGAACAAAGGATGATCTTTATTTTTAAATAACCTTTTGTATTTAGATATATAATCTTTTGCATTCAATCATTTCTTACTTTTATAATGTTGTGCTAAGTATATATGTTGGATCGTTTTTGAAGACAACTCTCAGATTCATAAAATTAATTTATTAAACATTAAACATTTTAGATATATATAGAAACGAGTTAATTATCTCGTATTTAAGGCAACAAAAGATTCATCTAATTTTTATACATTTTCTAACCAGATTCAACTTGTGCAAAACAGACGACAAAGCAAAAAATAAACAAATTAATAATAGAGGGTATAAGTTCCTATTTTTTCACAAGCTTTCACACTCGAAGAATATTCAAATTCTTGCTTTAATCCTCCCCTGTGTGGAAGCTTCTTTATGAAAGTCCTATTGAGCCTATACACTTTCTTAGTTTCTCTTTTGGAAGATTCTTTGTTAAAAAATCGTCGCGAAACATTGTTGAGAAAGACGCCGTAGCCACCAAGAAAGAGAACCAAGTATAATCCAGGACAGTTATTATAGTCGTCGAAGACCTGGACCCATCTATATGTCCGACTTTATAATGCCGCAATTGAATGGGCGTCATGTCGAAGCGCTAATTGATGTTTATACAAATATAGTTTTCGTCTAAGTCAGCTCGCGTCTGTGGAGGTTTTAAGTAACGTCCGACCTTACCTCCCTTACAGGTCGTGTTTCCTAGTTTCCCTGTACCTATCTGTGGGGAGAACGGCTGGGGATCCGGACTTGGCGATCTAGATTGGTATCGTCCTGTTGTTGATCTTCCACGTCCTGGATAGGGAGAGGAGCTTCTAGGTAAATTACGGCGGGGAGAGTTGCTTCGTTCAAAATCATCCAATTGCGGCGTTATAAAGTCTGACATATAGATAGGTCCAGGTCTTCGACGACTATAATAACTGTCCTGGATTATACTTGGTTCTCTTTCTTGGTGCCTACGGCGTCTTTCCCAACAATGTTTCGCGACGTGTCCTGGCTGATTGCAATAGAAACATATCGGGATGTTATCCTCCGTTCGGAACTGGTCTGTTTTCCTCCTATTTGTCGCTTCACCCTTGTAGCATGGGCCGACTTCATGGAACAGTAAGCTCGTGCCAGCGCCGGGTTGTTCGACGCGAACCCTCGCGCAAACGCACGCGCCGCGTCAGTGATTCTTTTCCGCGCTCGCGCTAGTGCTTCTTTTCTTTGCTCTCATATAAACAACCTGTATAAAATTCATATAAATTTCTCTCGCTTATTAAATTGTTCTTAATTGCCATACGACTTGCTAATTATTTCATCACTACATTTGGTGGAGAAGCCGGGTACGATTCCGACAAGTTAATTTAATCTGGACGGCGTTTTGAGAAGAAGCTAACGTTTGCAAAGCTTGCCGCCGCTCGACATCGGTATCGGTATGAGTGAAGTAGAAGAAAAGCCACGTGTGCAAGCTACCAATTTCACATATCTTCAACACCCAAGAAGCCCTCCTAATTTTTCAGGTAAAGCCACTGAATTTGCCTACATATGGTTAAAAGATTTCAACCGTGTTGCTCTTTATAATGGTTGGGACGAAACAATGTGTTTGGCCAACGTTGTCTTCTTTTTGGAAGGGACAGCTAAATGTTGGTTCGATAACATTGAGGATGACCTTACATCTTGCGCTATTTTTAAAGAAAAATTTTCAAAAATGTTTGGTGACAAAGAGGATTACTCCAGAAAAATTGAGACAGCGCTAAAAGTAAGAGCACAAAAGCCTGACGAGTCCATAAAATTCTATATTCAGGATGTACTGAACCTATGTCGCCAGCTAAGCCCAAACATGTTTGAAGAAGACAGGGTAGGCAACCTCATGAAGGGAGTTGCTGACGACATTTACCGGATTCTCCTCACATTTGAGGTAACTACAACTGTGGACTTCACCAACCACTGCCGTCGGAATAAGAAACCCAATAAAAAGAGAATCAGTAGTGTGAGGTTCGAGAGGATTCCCTCCGTTGCCACAATTAAAAATGAAGAGGCGGGTTACACTTTAAAGGATCTGATCAGGGAGATTGTCAAGGAATAACTCCGATTAATTCCAAATGAACAAGCGAATTCCATTTCTTCAAAATCTTTAGAATAAAAGGTTTTGCAGCGAGCAGAATAATCCTTGTCGCCGATTGAAAAAGCACCTGTGGTCCATTCCAGGAAGGCTTTCCAGAATTTTCGCCGTGACAAACAAGAAATGAGTGAAGCGACAAAAAGGAGGAAAACAGTCCAGTTCCGAACGGAGGATAACATCCCGATATGTTTCTATTGCAATCGGCCAGGACACGTCGCGAAACATTGTTGGGAAAGACACCGTAGCCACCAAGAAAGAGAACCAAGTATAATCCAGGACAGTTATTATAGTCGTCGAAGACCTGGACCTATCTATATGTCAGACTTTATAACGCCGCAATTGGATGATTTTGAACGAAGCAACTCTCCCCGCCGTAATTTACCTAGAAGCTCCTCTCCCTACCCAGGACGTGGAAGATCGACAACAGGACGATACCAATCTAGATCGCCAGTCCGGATTTCTAGCCGTTCTCCCCACAGAAAGGTACAGGGAAACTAGGAAACACGACCTGTAAGGGAGGTAAGGTCGGACGTTACTTAAAACCTCTACAGACGCGAGCTGACTTAAACGAAAACTATATTTGTATAAACATCAATGGGCGTCATGTCGAGGCGCAAATTCAAACAGGGGCGTCATACTCTGTTATCTCAGCTAACTTCAGAGAGTGGCTAAAGGTTATGATGAATAAGAACACCAATATATCTTTAAAAGTCGCAAACAATCGTTTTGTTTCCCCACTTGGAAAATCTCTCCTGAGAGTAGGAATAAATGAATTTCAGCGGACTGCCGAGTTTCTCGTCCTTCCCAGTTGCAGCCACGATGTCATCTTGGGCTGGGATTTCCTCGAGTCATCAAGTGCCATTATTGACTGTGGTCAATCTGAAATTTTGTTTTCAGAAATGCCTAATGAGAACCCATCCGTGGCACGGCTTTACCTAGCATCGGACGACATTATTCCCCCAAAATCCATCAAGAGGATAGTTGCCCGGACACCCAACGTGGCAGGAATTAAGAATTGTGTTATTGAGGGTTCGAGGAAACTTCTTTTGGAAAAATAGCTTTTTATCCCCTCCTCTTACGTCACCATATGGCATGACCAGGCCAATATTTGGGTGACTAATTTAAGCAAAAATCAAAAACCAAACCCTTCTGAAATGTGCCTAGCTCAGTTTATTAAAATCCAGCCGCAAGAAGTTTGCCCAATCGTGGAAGCTCTAACAAAAACTATGTGTCTAAAGGTGTTGAGTCAACCTACAAGATGAGTAAGTTAGAAGGTTCAATAAAAAATCTTACTACTATCGATAATGCTGAGCGGCCTGTGGGAATGGAAAATATCTCATCATGTATCTCCCCCGAGCTTCCTCCCAGTCACAAGATCGAACTTTTGGAACTTCTTGAAAGATTTTCGGAATTATTCAATCCGAATACCAAAAGTTCATCTGAACTTATCACAAAGCATAAGATAACTACAGGCGACGCCAGACCATTAAAAAGGAGGCCATATCGGGTTTCACCTTCTGAAAGGAAATTTATTCAAGAAGATGTTGACAGAATGATGGAAATTGGAGTCGTCCAACCTTCGAAAATCCTTGGGCTTCACCTGTCGTTTTGGTAAGAAAAAGAGACGGATCGGTGCGCTTTTGTGTAGATTATCGAGGCTTAAATAAAGTGACAAAAAAGGACGTTTATCCACTCCTACGAGTTGAAAACGCTCTTGATTGTTTAAAAGGGGCGAAGATATGCTCCACGATGAATCTTAAGTCGGGGTATTGGCAGATTAGCGTCGATGAAGCAGATCGTGAAAAAACTGCCTTCATCACTCCAGATGGCCTTTTTGAATTTAAGGTCATGCCTTTCGGGCTTTTCAACGCCCCCGCCACGTTCGAAAGGATGATGGATGGTCTCCTGAAGGGCCTACGGTGGACAATATGTCTGTGCTATCTGGACGATGTCGTTGTTTTCGCAGATAATTTTTCGGACCATCTAGCACGAATAGAGGCCGTTTTGAACTGTTTCAAGAAAGTTGGACTAAGGCTAAATCTCAGCAAGTGTTCTTTTGGTGCCAGTAAAATGAAGATCCTTGGGCATCAGGTAGACCAGAATATGATCCGCCCAGACGACGAGAAGATTAAGGCAATCACCGAATTTCCAGCCCCTAATAACTTGCAGCAGGTATGAAGCTTCCTCTGCTTATCATCTTATTATAGACGCTTCATTAGGATCTATTCGGATATCGCACGCCCCCTTAACGCACTACGCTCTAAGGGGACAAAGTTCGAGTGGAACACAGCCCAAGATGGAGCGTTTCGGAAATTAAAGATTGCCTTGACGTCAAAACCAGTGTTGGGACATTTTGACGATGTCGCTCCAACTGAACTGAATACTGATTCAGTGAATATGGAATAGGTGCCGTGCTTGCGCAAAAACAAGGGAGTGATGAAAAGGTAATCGCTTATGCTTCGCGCACCCTTTTAAGGGCCGAACAAAATTATTCAACAACAGAGAGCGAATGCCTGGCCATAATATGGGCAATTGGAAAATTTAGGCCTTATTTGTTCGTACGTCACTTTAGAGTTGTAACCGACCACCATTCGACCACCGTTGGTTGACCAACTTAAAAGATCCTGCAGGCAGATTGGCGAGGTGGGCGCTGAGGCTACAGGAGTATGACGTCTCTATTGTCTAGAAGACTGGGAGAATGCACCAAGACGCTGACTGCCTATCGAGAAATACCCTAAAACATACCGAGGAGAATTTTAATGATAATATTCTCACATTATTCCTTCTAAGTGACATCGGTAAAGAACAAGAAAATGACCCTTACATTGCGGAAATAATCAGAAATATATCTCAGCCTTCACTTACCAAGCAAGACGACAAGTTCAAAATTGTCAAAGGGATTCTCTATAGAAAAAAATATGACCCAACTGGACAACCCTTACTATTGGTGGTTCCAAGGCACCTTCGAATGGAAATCCTGAGCGACCTGCATGACGCACCTACCGCTGGGCATCTGGGTTTCGCTAAAACCTACGACAGAGTCACGAGAAGGTTCTACTGGCCAGGGCTGTACAGAAGCGTGAAGAGGTACGTGGGCCATTGTCAGGACTGCCAGCGTCGTAAAGGTGCACCTCAATTTATCCCTGGCTATCTGAAGCCCATTCCGCCTCCGGACAGCCCCTTTCAAAAGGTCGGAATGGATTTATTGGGACGCTTCCCCATATCTCAAGGAAATAAAAAATGGATAGTCGTTTGTACCGACTACCTCACTGAATACGCCGTAACTCAAAGCCTAGGATCAGGTGAAGCCCAGGAAATCGCGAAATTTCTTTTAGAAGAAGTCATACTGAAACATGGAGCCCCTCGAGAAATAGTAATGGATCGAGGTCGAAATTTCCAATCAAAATTCCTTCAGGAGCTGACTAATAAATGTGGCATCAAAAAGAAGACAACAACGGCGTACCATCCCCAAACCAACGGCTTAACAGAAAGATTAAACAGAACAATTGCCGACATGCTATCAATGTATATGGACATTGACCAGAAGAACTGGGACGAGATGTTGCCCTTTATCACGTTTGCCTACAATACGGCCAAACAAGAATCGACTGGCTTCACGCCATTCTTCCTGATTCATGGAAGGGGGGGGGCGAGACGACCCTCGACACTATCTTCCCCTACAGTAGCTCGCCCGAGGGAGAGGAATTCATTCAGAATTTGGGAACCAGAGCCAGAGAAGCAAGACAAATAGCCCGTCATCACATCTTCAAGGCTCAAGAGACGAACAAAACTAACTACAACGCTCGACATACAGGAAAGATCTACGAACCAGGAGACCTGGTCTGGATCTTCATTCCTATTCGACATGTTGGATTTTCTGAAAAACTCCAAAGACGATACTTCGGTCCCTTCAGGGTTACAAAGAAAATATCGGACGTGACCTACGAGGTCGAAGCATTCAGTGAACAAGGTAGAAGACAAAAGAAGCGCGACACCGTCCATATCCTCAGGATGAAGCCGTACTATGACCCATCAAGACAGGAAGATTCGTCGAGTGTAAATAACTCTGGAGAAGAGGAGGAACTGAGATAAAGCTGTAGAACAGCTTCTCGTGGGAGAGGGAGTAGTGTAGCATGGGCCGATTTCCGCGCTCGCGCTAGTGCTTCTTTTCTTTGCTCTCATATAAACAACCTGTATAAACTTCATATAAATTTCTCTCGCTTATTAAATTGTTTTTAATTGCCATACGAATTGCTAATTATTTCATCACTACAATATGTTGGATCGTTTTTGAAGACAACTCTCATATTTATAAAATTAATTTATTAAAAACATTAAACATTTTTAGATATATATAGAAACAAGTTAATTATCTCGTATTTAAGTCAACAAAAGATTCATCTAATTTTTATACACTTTCTAACCAGATTCAACTTGTGCAAAACAGACGACAAAGCAAAAAATAAACAAATTAATAATAGAGGGTAAGTTCCTATTTTTCACAAGCTTTCACACTCAAAGAATATTCAAATTCTGTTTTCAATCCTCCCCTGTGTGGAAGCTTCTTTATGAAAGTCCTATTGAGCCTAGGCACTTTCTTAGTTTATCTTTTGGAAGATTCTTTGTTAAAAATTCAGATTCCATTTCCTCACTTCAGATGAATTCCAAGTTTATTGCTCCACTTTGAACTTCCTTTTTCACAAAAAAAAAAATATTTTCGATTTATGTGTTTTGTCCTTGAAGTTATTTGTTCGGACTGGATTAATTTTTTGGCAGATTGGCTATCACAGATTCCTTCGCATATGGAAATAAGCTCTGCCTCGCATGTCGATAAAGCCACTAAATTTTTCTTTTTACTACGCCAGTTGATAAGGCTATTTCCAAGTTTAATTGTGTATCCTGAATAAGACTTTGCGTCCTTTGTTGAGCACCAGCTCGCGTCTGTACTAACGCCAATATTATTTTCTGTTGACCTATATCTTAAAATTTTATCACTGGTTCCCTTCAGATACCTATATATTCTTTTGACTGCCGTCAAATGCACTTCTCTTACATCGTTATTATATTGCGATAAATTCCTCACATTGTAGAATATATCTGGGCGAGTTCCCGTTGCCAGATACATGAGTGACCCGATCATCTCTTGGTACAATGTCTTGTCTACTAGCTTGGAGTCTTTATACTCATCAAAGTTCTGATCTCGATCTCCTGGAGTTTGTACGATGTTGCATTCCTCGAGTCCAAATCTTCTTAAAATCTTATCAATGTAATGGGATTGTGATAAATCGTAACCATGTTCTGTTCTCCTTATTTATATACCTATGAATGGTTCGTTTTCTTCTTTTTCTTTCAAATCAACATATTTTCCTATTTCTAATGCTAAATTATCATTGAATACCTGGTCTGTTCCGGCTATTAGGAGATCATCAACATATAAACCCAAAATTCCAAATTCTCTTCCCCTCTGTAAAGTATGCACACATGGGTCATATCTAGATCTTATCATCCCTAATTCTGATCAAATTTCGTTGATTCTTTTATTCCAACAGCGTCCAGATTGTGGCAGACCATATATGCTTTTTAACAGCTTGCAAACTTTGTCTTCTTCATCCTTTTTAACAAATCCTTCTGTTTGCTTCATAAAAATAGTTTCCTAGTTTCCTAAGGTATGCCGTTTTTACATCATACGATTTTATGGTCAAATTTAACTGTGCCACTAAGGCAACAATTACGCGAAGACTTTCCTTTTTAATCACTGGTGAAAAGGATTATTCATAGTCGATGCCTTATTTTTGGTTACTGCCAATGGCGACTAATCTCGCTTTTTTTTAGGATCGCCCATACCTGATTTTCCCTTCATTCTGTAAACCCATTTGCTATTTATTATCTTCATATTCTCTTCTCTAGGAACTAAAGTCCATACTTCATGTTCGTTAATAGATTCCAATTCTTTCTTCATCGCAACAATCCATTCATTCCTATTTTGGCATTTCATGGCCTCCTCATAATTTTCTGGAACATATTCTTCTTCTTCTAATACTATGTTCGCCTTATTCATTTCTTTTATTCTTTGTGAACGCCTAACTCCTTGTTCTTGCAACTTAATTTCATTTTCCCTGATTTTTGGTGTATGTCTTTCCTCCAAAACCTTTTGGGTATCTCCTTTCTTGCGACCTGGTTTTACATTTCCTTCTTCGATAGGTGGTGTTCTTATTGTCTAGAATCCGTAGAATTGTCTACATTTGATGTCCCTGGTCTAATATCTAGAACGTCGCTTTCTTTATTAATTAGCTTTTCATATTATTTTAAGGTTATAATTTCGCCAATATTGTCTTTATTTTCATTTCTGTACGATAACTCTCGCCATAATTCGTGTCTTTTCGGAGATTATTTGAATTATGAATTCCTTTCTTTATTTTCTATAAATTTCACTGATCTTACTTCTTCTATTTTCCCAGTAAAGATGTTATAGACTCGGTAAGCCTTTCTACTTAAGCAATAACCTATAAAGATGCCTTTTTGACTTTTAGGCGAAAATTTGTTTCTACGTCGTTTATTAGTGGGTCAATACACTAAACAGCCGAATATTCTTAAATGCCTAATATAAGGCTTCCTCTTATTCCATTTTTTCCATTGGCGTAGCATGTCTGAGCGACTTATGCAGAGTACAATTCTTTACATAAGCCGCCGTAGCTACTGCCTCTGCCCAGAAAGGCATAGGTAACATTGAGTCGATCAATAGTGTTCGCCCTGTTTCCACTAGAGTTCGGTTTATTCTCTCCGCAACCCCGTTGCTTTGTGGCGAGTAGGTGGTGGTGAATTGGTGGGGAATTCCGTTCTTTATTAGGAACTTTAAAAATATCATTGATGAACTTCCGTGCTGTTATCAGTTCGCACATCCTTTATTTTTAAATTTAGTTCATTTTCGACTCTCACCTTGAAATCTCTAAATCTATCAAAGGTTTTATCTTTGGTTTTTAGAAAATAGACAAAAGTCCTTCTGCTGAAGTCATCCACTAGAACAAAGAAATACCTTGATCCTCCTAAAGATTGATTAGCCATTGGACCGCACAAATCCATGTGAATTAATTCCAGTGGCTCAGTGGTATTATTCCCTGTAAAAGGATTGTAAGGTTCTCTACTCAGTTTTCTCATTATAAACGCTTCACATTCCAGTAGATTCCTATATTTAATATCAGGTCCATACACCAGATTTCCTTGGATCAACTCCTTCATGTAAGTGTGGTTCAGATGATTCAATCTTCTGTGCCAGATATTAATCTTGTCATTAGAGATATCGCTTGTGGCCATAGCATTCTCAGGCTTTCTTGAATTATCAATTCGTAATCCTACCTCCATTATAAACATTCGGTCTTTAATCTGGGCTTTAGCGATTAAGTTGTTTTCTTTATTGTAGATTTTGGCTCCTTCATTATTAAAAATTATTGTATTCCCCTTTTTGTGAGTTCGTACACAGAAAGAAGGTTCGACCTCAGATTAGGTACATGTAAAACCTCCCTAATCTGTATATTCGAAAATTCTTGGCCTGTACTAATAGTCACTCTGATATTACCTTTAGCAGTAGAGTGAGTAATTTTATCCTTTTCTGCCAAGTTTATTTCACTTTCATATGGCACTACATCTTCCATCCAATCAAGGTGTGGTGATAAGTGTGTTGTGCATCCAGAATCAATACACCATGATCGTTTCTCACCATTACTATCTGTGGATACATCGCTTCCTTCATCTATATAGTTATTGAATGGCTTGTTCCTTAGGTGTGCTTGATATTTAGTTTGTACAATTTCTAAAATTGCTTTTATGATGATTCGTACTTGATTTTGCATTTCTATTTCTTTGTTGTTCTTGAGATCGCTTATTTCTAAACCAACAATCTTTGGCCACAAATAAAGCATTCTTTCTGTCTGTCAGGATTATAACTCCTTCTATCTCTACTTCTGTAGGCCTGTTCTTGTTCCTCCATGTGAATTTCATTCATTTTATAATTTGATCTGTTTTCTTCCTCCTTTAGAGACTGTTGTATTTCTTCGAGGGTTATATCTCGTCGGGATCTAAGTACAATTGCTATTCTCTCTAATTTTGGATGGATGCCTCGAACATTATGGTAGGTTAGCTCTCTTTGGGATATTTGGTGTCCGAGCGATGAGCTCTTTGCTCCAATATTTTTGGCTATAGTTAAATATTGATTTACCGAGATTCGCTATGATTCATTTTAATATTTTTGGGTTCGAATCCTACTTCTATAATTTTATCTTCGAGATTTTCTGTATAGATCCTTTTTAGGTCATCCCATACCTTTTTTGCTTTAGTTACATCTAAAAACATTCCCCAGCTTGTTCGTCGTTATAATTATACCAAAGGATTCATCATTCTTTTCGTTATATGTACCCATAAATCTTTATCTTTAATATCAGTCTCGGGATCAGAAATCACACATTTAAATAACTTCTTTGCACGTAGAAGTGCCCCGACCTTTAATGCCCATATTGGGCAATTTGTACCATTCAATGGTTCTATTCTAGCCATTGGCAATGAGGAAGAATCTGCCATTTTTTTCTATAAGCTGATAAAATTTTAATTTTGCAAAGCTAGTTCTAAGTATTAATTAAAATTATATTTTCTTACTTACAATTTGAAGATTAGATTTTCTTTTAATTATTTTTTTTCTAATAACCACGCTCTGCAGTCATTTGTTGGATGTTTTTAAAGACAACTCTCAGATTTATAAAATTAATTTATTAAAAACATTAAACATTTTTAGATATATATAGAAACGAGTTTATTATCTCGTATTTAAGGCAACAAAAGATTCATCTAATATTTATTCATTTTCTAACCAGATTCAACTTGTGCAAAACAGACGACAAAGCAAAAAAATAAACAAATTAATAATAGAGGGTAAGTTCTTATTTTTCACAAGCTTTCACACACAAAGAATATTCAACTTCTTGCTTCAATATAAGCCTATAAATATATTTTATATCGAAATGCTCCAACTCTTCAATCGAAAATTAACAACACTGTAGGGTTAAATAATTCCAATTGCCACACCTAGATGGCACTGTGTTACGCAAACTTTGCTTTAATCATCATCGATGCTGACGTCACTACTATTACGTCACACTTCTACGCCTCAACCTTTATGTTTTGATTATTTGCTCGCTTGTTTACAACAATTGTATTGGAACAAGTCGTTCCTTAAATAAATATATATTTGTTTATATCAAAAGGGATGTCCTCTTAACTACAAAATACGTGAGTACAAAAACAACTTGAAATCCTTAAAAAAGAAACATCGTATTTTTGCTAAGCCTATATCAATTTGGTAGCAGAGCGTTGTTTGGGCGCGCGAATTGGACTAACCGCCAATTGATCCATTTAAATCAAAAAGAAATTAAATAATTGGACTAACCGCCAATTTAGAAAGAAAAAAGAATGAAAATGGATACACATAACTTAGCAAAAATCGAACAGTTAACAGAAAACAACTATACAACGTGGTCCATGAAAATGGAAGCAATTCTAGATTCAAAAGATCTCTTCGAGGACGTAATTGTTAATGACGAGCCAGACTTTACAAAAAATAAACTAGAATATGATATTTGGAAGTAAAAGAATCGGGAAGCATACAGCCTAATAATATTGTCACTTTCGGATGACTTAACAATCATCTTTCGAGGCGATAAAAGGGCCAAAAGAATTTGGTACGACATAAAGAAAAGGTTTGAAGGATCTCTAGAAAATAAAAGGATAGACCTAATGTTGGATCTAGCCAGACTAAAATTTAACTCAAATGAAAATGTTAACATGTATATTGTACGAGCACAGAAACTGGCACAAGAGATCACCCAGCTAGGAAAGACTGTAACAGAAAGAGAACTTGTACGATACATTGTTGAAGGACTCACACCTAACTTTGACAAGATCACAGCAGCACTATCAATAAACAGAGAAATCTCCTTACCAGACTTGAGACAAACTCTACTGGATTTCGAGAAGAAAAGACAGGACAGAAGCAAAAATCATGAAAATGCTTTCAGATCATCAGGCAACCAATTCAAAGAAAAGTCATGCTACATTTGCAAAATAAAAGGACATTTCAAGAAAGACTGTTGGTTCAACCCTAACAACAAAGGAAATCAAAAGAATACAACAAACAAAAATAACATGGCCAGTACAAGGAACTACCATAAAGGATCAAAACAAAACAAAGACACGGCCAGATCAGCAATCCAAGAAGGAACGGAGGAACCATCCCAACGAAGAAACTCCACTTCGGAATACGCACTACATGTAAACACAAGGGAGGAACGCCCGACGACTCAGGACGTGTGGATAATTGATTCTGCGTGCACAAGCCACATGACTTCCCATGGTGAATGGATCGAGCACAAGACGGTGGAGAGAAGAAGCATACAAGTGGCGGAAGAAGGGAGACACATCGAATCTGCCTCATCAGGATCAATCCAAGCTACTGTACAAGGTAAGGACAAACTTAACAACGCTGTAACCCTGCATAATGTCCTCCATGTACCACACCTGAAAGGAAATCTAATGTCCATTCCAAGCGCGGTAAGAAGAGGGAACTCTGTTCTTTTGAATTCTGAAGGAGCATACATATACTCTTCTGATGACAAGCTAATAGGAACAGGCAACTTTGATGGTAACATGTACACATTGAACCTATCACGTTTATCTGAAGCAACTCATGTTCCATGAACATTGCTTGATTTCAAAGGACAATTCTAGGACTGCATGGCACAGAAGGTTAGGATATCCTAGTGACAACAAATTAGACCTGATTTTGAAGAACAATCTTCTAAAAGACTTGGACTCTATAAATGGTACCCTTGATCTATGTGATGCTTGCTCCTTGGGAAAAAATGACCAAAGTACCCTATGTTCACACAGATAGCAATCAGGAAAGTTACCCCTTTGAAGCCATTTATGTCGATCTCTGTGGTCCAATGAGAATAAACTCCTTGGGCGGAAGTAAATATTTCTTTACCATCGTAGATGGATTTTCTAGGAGAATATTTGTAGAATTTCTCAAAGATAAACTCTCAGCAGCAGAAGTTTTGAAGAAGTTTATTATAAAGAGATAAAACGAGCTAAACTCAAAACTAAAACGACTTAGAACAGATAACGGAACAGAATTTATCAATAAAAACCTTGAAACATTCATAGAATCCAAAGGAATTAAACATGAACTAACTACACCGTACACCCCAAGAAGCAATGGGAGAGTTGAAAGAGCTAACAGAACACTATTAGACAAAGGCCGAACACTTCTGGTAGACTCCCAATTACCCCTACACTTCTGGGCAGAAGCTGTGAATACAGCTGCATATCTGTACAATCTAACTCCCACAACCAATGACCCAGACACTACCCCTATGGAAAAATGGAAAGGTAAAAATCCATCCGTCTCTCACATCATGAGATTTGGTTGTAAGGTCTTCTATAAACTCGAGAATCATCAAAGACACTAACTAGAAGCTAAATCTAAGAGAGGAATAATTGTAGGCTATTCAAGATGCAGAAAAGCTTATCGATTATTTGATATCACAGCGAGAGTCATTCTTGAAACCGCAGACATTCACTTCAGAGAGAACAATAATGTCATCTCGGAAGAAAAACAAAGTGATAATAATACGGACACTGACACATATTTCTTCATTCAGGAGAATAAACAACTGGACAATCATGTTCTATCAGATGTTGATATTGAAGAGCCAGCACCAGATACCATGATCAACAGACAGACAGAGTCAAGTGGATCAGACAGACCACAAAGAACTCGAACAATACCTAAAAGATTCGATGACTACGTTCTGGCTACTACGAATGAAACCATTCCGAAAGACTATGAAGAAGCCATCGCATGCGAAGACAAGAAACATTGGGAGAACGCAATGCTTGAGAGGAAATACAGAATATGTACTCGCATCAAGTATGGGAACTGGTACCTAGACCTGTAAACGCTAAAGTTGTCAAAAGTAAATGGGTGTTCAAAATATCTAAAGACCAAGAAAACAAAACTTACAAAGCTAGACTTGTTGCAATGGGATACAACCAAATACCAGGAAGAGATTACAACGAAAGTTTCAGCCCTGTAATTAAAAATGCCACCCTCAGGACTATTTTGTCAATGGCAGCAACAAAAGATTCAGTCATTAAACTATTTGATGTGAAAGCAGCCTATCTAAATGGTAACATTGAAAATACAATATTCATGGAACAACCTGCTGGATTTGTCCAAGACAGAAACAAAGTTTGCAAACTCAACAAAAGTATTTACGGTCTATCTCAATCTGGAAGATCGTGGTATGAGAAATTCAGTCAAGTACTTCGTGACTGTGGACTGGAAAAACTTAAATCTGATCCTTGCCTATTTAAATGGAAGAATGAAGACAAATACTTCTATGTAGGGATAAATGTTGATGACTTTATCGCTGTCTCAGATTCTGAAGATACCTCAAACAGATTCATCAATAAATTGAGACATCACCTGGAAATAAAGGATGTAACATGTAAAGGCATGTTTTTGGTAATCAAGATCATACAAGACAAGGAGGGAATTTCTCTACAGCAAAGCCACTATGTACAACAAATATTGCAGAAATATCGAATGAAAATTGTAAGGAAGTTCCAACACCAGGTTCCAAAGAAATCAATTTGGACAATCATATTGAAGATGACAATTGTGATCAGCACACTTACCAAGAAGCCCTTGGAATGCTAATGTTTCTAGCCGTTAACACCAGACCCGACATCGCTTACATCACTAGCAAACTTTCACAGTACTCCAGACAACCAAAACAGATGCACTGGACAGCAATCAAAAGAGTGATGAGATACCTACGAGGAACAATTGACCTAGGAGTTAAATTTGAAAGAGGGAAGACTGGAATCCTGAAGTCCTACACCGATGCCAGCTGGTCGACCACCCATGATGGAAAATCCTACGGCGGATATGTATTGAAGCTCGGCGAAGCAACTATAGACTGGAAAAGTAGTAAACAACCACTCGTCGCCCTCTCCACAATGGAATCGGAAATGATAGCTGCTTGTGAAAGCTGATCAAATGGATTATAAACCTGTTACGAGAGCTGGAAGAATGGAATTTCATGGAAAAACCAACTGCGATCTATACAGACTGTCAGTCATTGATCAACTGGATCTCCATCCCTAAACAAAGCAGTCGCTGTAGACATATCAACAGAAAGTACCACTTCTTGAGAGACTGTTATGAATCCAGAGACATCTGCCTTCTGTACATGCCATCTCAGGACCTGGAGGCGGATATCTTCACAAAGGACCTATCCCGAGACCAGATGAAGAAACACCTGGAGAACCTCAGCATCGTGGGAATAAAGACAAAGCAAGGAGGGAATTGTTACGCAAACTTTGACTTTAATCATCATCGATGCTGACGTCACTACTATTACGTCACACTTCTACGCTTCAACCTTTATGTTTTGATGGTTGCACTAACCTGAAAATTAGAGGCGCAGTAACCTCAATGAGTTGTGGCATCAGCACCCTAGACAAGTTTTCAAAATTTTATAATATTCTTTCTTCGTACCCGAATATAACCATTCCAAACTTGCTGAGGCCCAAAGTCCAGCACAATGCTAGGCACTGTATAGCAACAAAAGGTCCTCCAGTTTTTGCAAGAGCAAGACCATTGAACAGCATGCTCTTGAAGATCGCTAAAAAGGAATTCCAATACATGCTGGACAACCACATAATTCGACCATCTAGATCGCCGTGGGCAAGCCCCCTACACATGGTAAGGAAAAAAGAAGGCTCATGGAGACCCTGCGGTGATTAAAGAAAACTCAACAGTGTGACCATTCCAGATAGGTATCCAATCCCCAAACTCGAAGACTTCAACCACATATTGAAGAAGACCCGTTACTACTCAAAAATAGACCTCTTCAAGGCTTATTACCAAATCCCAATCAATGAGGAAGATCGGAAGAAAACAGCTGTTATCACACCGTTTGGACTGTTCGAGTTCGAAGTGATGAGTTTTGGATTATGTGGCGCACCTGCAACCTTCCAGAGGTTCATCAACGAAGTTTTATGGGGTCTGGATTTTGTTTTCCTATATTTGGACGACATCCTTGTAGCTTCGAAATCCGAAGAAGAACACGATAGTCATTTGAGAGCAGTTTTTTCAAGACTGGATCAATATGGACTACGCATCAACCAAGCGAAGACCGTCCTAAACGTCAATAACGTCGAATTCCTAGGATATTGGATCACTCCAGAAGGAATAAGACCAACAGAATCGAAAGTTCAAGCCATAGTGAATTACAAAAAAAAACTGAAACAGTGCAAGATCTAAGAAGATTTTTAGGGATGCTAAATTTTTATCGTCGATTCTTGAAGAATGCAGCTGAAGATC